>OZ001646.1:3285000-5785000 GCA_963924145.1 Pyrausta purpuralis
TTCGGGCGTATTGTACCACGCTTTATTCGGGCAGCCTGTGGGCTATAGTTATAGGGCAAAAAGTTACAGCGTTCTTCGAGTTCAGTTTTATAATGCGTTCAGAGCGGTGATGGTTTTGTCCCGATTCTGCAGTACCTCGAGAGTGTTTGCGGAAGCACGCGTTATTTGCTTTCACTCGACCACGCGCAAAAAAGCTGCATCTTTGGTGCGCAGAGTCCAGGCCAGCAATTCGTGCTATAATGTCTTATGCCGTAAAGGATGTACACACTGATATTTTAGGTTAGAATTTCATTCACGTACTTTTGTAAATTACAATTAAAAAGTTAATAATTTAATTCAGCGAATTCAGTAAAAGTAGTATTTGTATTTAAATTGTATTAATATCGCAACAAAGACATTCGATTTAATGAATTGATTTATTTCAATGAGTGTTATGTTACTCTATGGGTGCAATTTACCTCAAATAAATGGTTTATTATATAAACTCTTTCACGGACAGTAACCGCCTATAGGCGTGATAACAATAAAATTTCTATTGTGTCTGGAGTATTGTCCGTAAAAGCGTTAAAAATATATATTAGTCAAAATGTCTCTTTCTTCGTAAAATAAAACTTGATTGGTGATCATATTTCGTATATGAAATACGTGAAAATTGGCCCCTTGTTCGTCATTTTTACAAACATCAGAATCTGAATACAGCATTTTACTTGTTTGCTGACACAGAAAACATACTGCGCTCAGCCGCTGACCAAGAGGTTTTAGAAAAAAAATATTTCTTATCATCCAACACAAACTTACACAATCAAACACCTTTATCTTTGAAATACAAGAGCACTCTAATTTTATTTGCTAGTGTAGATTACTGTCAAGCTATTCTCATTCCACTTGCAATGAAAACAATTTCAGCACTTGTACTATCATTCCTTCGGGAGTACGAAGACCCTCCGACCTCTGCACGAACAATGCCGTTCAGTACATTACAATCAGCTGGTAGTTTATTGATTAAGTTTCTGTGATAAGCAATAGCCGAAGAGTAACTTAACTGCGCGCGATAGGAGTAACTAAACGCTTGCCTTCGAAGATTCCTTATGTTGGATTCGGACAACTTTTCAGTTGAATAAGGGCTAGTTTGCAACAAAAGTAGGCAACCTGATGTACTGGCCACTGTACAAAAGATAGGCATAACGTCGAAATTAAACTTAACTTGGACTTAAGGCAAATTTTATTTTATGCCCTCTTCGCTTTCAAATCATTATTAATGTGTGGACCGCGTTGTCATGTATTGGATAATTTCTCTGTAAATATTAGTATACCTTTAAAATAATGCAAAGTGAAGTATTTTCCGTGTGTTAATGTCAACGAGGTAAAGAAACGTTCAATTTAAGAGAATTAGTTATAAGGTTACATACGTTAATAGTAATAAGGAAAAAACACAGATATTCCGATCTCTTAAAATAACCCAATTGTAGGTAATAATGTGTGGACTGCTTTGCGCATCTAACTGGTGATGTGTTTTTGGTTGTATAGCTACTACCCTCTTGAAAAATGCTTTGCATCGTAATCTTCATGACAATATAGGGAAATGCGATGGAACAGCCTAACCAGCGGAATGAAACTGACGGCGATAGCAAACAACTAAAAAACAACTGCCGCTACCGCTAAAGCAACTGCAGAAAAAAACTGCCTTAAACGACGCTACTAACGCTACTAAAATGCACTTAAAAGTACTTCAAAACCAAAATGCACTTAAAAGTATTAAATAAACTCTTCACCATTAAAAGGAAAGGAATCCGTTTTAGGCAAAATATTTCTTTTTGGAGTCAGTGCCATCACTTTGACCATCAAGCACCAACTATCACAGCACCGACTCCAAAAAGAAATATTTTGCCTAAAACGGATTCCTTTCCTTTTAATGGTGAAGAGTTTATTTAATACTTTTAAGTGCATTTTGGTTTTGAAGTCGGTTTTTACTTTTTTTAAAGTTTATTTTATTTCTTCATTTTTAGTGATTACATAAGAGGGGGGGGGGGGGGAGTTGCACCTTATGATTCTATTTTTAAGAAGCTACAAGTTACCTTTCATAAGTACCGTCATTATAATTACTGAACTCCTAAGCGTTAAGGAGTTCCACCATCAGCTCAGCCCCACAAGATGTTGACTATCAGACGTAACAATACGTCAAAATTAAGATTCTAGTAAAGAAACACTTTACGTGCCTTTAAAATTTGAGGGTTTCCCTCGATAACACCAAGATCCCACCATCAGATCCCAAAATGGAAAAAATGAGACCAACTAGAAAGTACACCCTCTACGTAGGCGAAAAAATTTTTCGATTCGGTCGACAAACGACTGAGATATGAGGTAACATACATACAAAAAAAAAACATACAGTCGAATTGATAACCTCCTCCTTTTTTGAAGTCGGTTAAAAAGTAAACACATTACTACACAGTTCCTGAAATAACTAGCACTTGAGCGAGTGGCCAGAACAATGCAGGCTGCGCAATCCCTTAAACCCAACGCGACCGCTACTAAATGTAAAGGGATTGTTCAAAGTGCACAGATTATATAGGTACGCGTAAAAATGCACTCCACTTTTATACGAATATTTCTTCTTTCAAATTGATTTAATTGATTTCTTCTTTGCTGTCCTCTTGATCATTAACGGATTACGTTTCATTTTTAATGGCAAATTTACTTAAATTTAATTTCCTCATCCACCAGCCAAAACAGTGTTATTGACTTATTTAACAACTAGCGGTCCCCCGCGGCGTCACTCGCGAATTTTTGGATTTCCCGTAAAATATTTGAACGCAAAACACATATTACATTATAGTAAGACACATATTTTCATTATAGTAAGAGGCCTAAAAGCTTAGAGCAAGTGCGTGTTACAACTAGCGGTCCCCCGCGGCGTCACTCGCGAATTTTTGGATTTCCCGTAAAATATTTGAACGCAAAACACATATTACACTATAGTAAGACACATATTTTCATTATAGTAAGAGGCCTGAAAGCTTAGAGCAAGTGCGTGTTTTTCTAAGGCTGTGTGCATTATTTTGTGGCGGAGTTATTTTGAAACATAAAACATTGTGATATTTTATAGGATGTATAGTGCAATTTGGTTTAAAATGCAATAAATGTATTCACCGTGAATATGTTTATTTGAAAGAACCGGCCAAGTGTAAGTCGGACTCGCGCACTGAGGGTTCCGTGCCAACTTTAACTGAATTAGGTAATCCACCTACTTCCACTTAGTAAAATACCACAATAATTTATTGACAGCAAATATAATTTTATAAATAGCAAATTGCACTTGTTAAAAGCAACTTTGGCTGTGTGACAGACGAGGAATCGAACCCCGTGTCTTACGCAATCCGGGCGTATGGCTATTGCCCGGATTGCGTAAGACACGGGGACGGACTAACAGACAGACAGACTTGACGAAACTATAAGGGTTCCGTTTTTTGCCATTCGGCTACGGAAGCCTAAAAAGTACATTATGTACTATATTATATAGTATCTAATGTTTGAATATAAAAAAGTTTGTAGTGAGTAAACCATATCAGATAGACATATGCTGTCCAGAATTTTATTGTAGCACTTTTACAGCGAAACAATCCCGTCCCGTCCTTATCCCGTATCTTAAACGGTTTACGCTAAGTACGCAACGGAAGGTCTCAAAAGGAATATTTTCCCTTCGTTTTCACCACATTCATTGTTGCTCTGATTTTATATGTCGTGTAGTAATGTTTTATAGCTTAAAGCCTCAATAAATAAGTTTCCAGAAGTTTATGAAATAAGCGCGTTCAAGCAAACAAACAAACAAACTCTTCAGCTTTATATTATTAGTACTGATAAACAAGCCTTACAGCTTTTATATGTCGACGTTTAAGTACCTACTGTAAGTTGAACGGCCCTATAAATTGCAAGTGCAAGCTGATAACACTTTAGATAAGTTACAGTGAGCTAGGCATTGCTTTCACCACCCCCAAGTGGAAGAAAATATTTTCTACTGAAATCTGAATGTAACCGTGCGATAGCGGTACTGAATAATTTATCAATAAGACGATAAAGCTAGTATTTGTACCGACTAAGTCTTAATAAATTCAGAGAGAGTCGCCTGAATAAGTATAAATACCGATTTTACGTAAATAATTTAACAAAATTACAGTAACATAAATAATTGTTGACAAATATGTGACGTTTTCAAATAAGGCGTTTTGTATTATATTCGAAGAATATTCTTCATCTAACGTTGGTAAAATCAAGCTTTAGTCAACTTTTTGGAGGTGTTTTTTTTTTCATGGTTTTTAGTTATTACCCATATTACAAAAACTACTAGACAGATTTTGATGAAACTTACACTGTACTCTGAGTTGAAACATACTTATATGAAATAAAAAAGAATAATCTCGCTACGACTTCTCGTTTTCAAGAAATCCGTGTACAAACATATATAACGAAACTTCGCACGCGTGTTTGGAAGCCTTAATAGATCAACATTCTCAAATATTGTCAAATTCTAACAATATCACATACAAAGACATACAATTGATTACCTCCTTTTTTGAAGTCAGTAAAATGGGCCTGTTGAAAATTTAAAGTAGAGAAATTTGTGTTTAAAATAACAGTTACTTTCATAAAAATGAAATAAGAAACCAAAAATTTGCGCACGGGCGGGACTTGAACCAGCAACCTTTTGGCAGACCGGGCCAAACGCTCTTACCAATTGAGCTACCGTGCTGTCAGTCCGACCCGGCGAAATTTATTATGAAAACGTCAATTGCGTGACGCTTAGCGCTTAGCTTAGTAACCAAAAAAAATTTTGGTTTCTTATTTCATCTTTATGAATATAAAATATGACACTGTGAGTGTTAAAAACATTCTAAAGCATTAACAGTTACTTGTTACCATTACTAAGCATTAATAATCACTTGATGGTTGCACGGCTAACATTCACCCTTAAATCAAAATATTTTTGTAAACATACGGACCTAAAACGTTTTTTTTACAGATAACAATGCTTAAGTGTTTCATTCCGACATCCAATAATAACACTGATCAAGACCCAAAAAATATATAAAATATCGAAAGTGTTTTCTTCAGTATTTGTCGAACATAAATCTAACAAGTTTCCCGAGCAATACCCGCGCGGTGCACCGCCTTAAAATTCTCGCCACACGGGCTGTATCGTGAGCGGCGATCGCCGCATCTATCACCCATCGCATCGGGACCGCCATTACAGTAATTGAATTGCAACCGATTTGTTTTCTTTAAAGAATTTGTTTATATCTCTCACCGACAAGACGTCAACCCTCTTCAGCAACTCTATCACCAGCCACTAAGAACCACTCTTGAGTAGCAAAGTTTTTTCGCGTTAAACAGAAGGTGGTAATCGTAACTCTCGGTTTTGATTTATTAAAGATACTATACGAGTTCAGTTATTCTCGATCACGCGTCGTAAGTCTCGAGATATATACACATTTATGCTAACAAGAATTATTATCGATACGGGTTGAAAGATATATTTCTCTAACGCAAAATAAAAAGATTCGTGCTTCGCTAGGTTAGATATTTTTATTGCTTTGTATTTTGTTTCATTGTGGTTTTAGAACCCTTACACACTGCGACTTTTGGCATCGATGCAGTTGTGTGTTTTGAAAACAAGCTCAAATCGCGACTCCCGCAATGAACAGATTTAATTTAGCATCGCTGCAGTCGCCAAAATTCAGTACATATTTGTTCAATTTCCAGCATCTTTAAAGGGTCATATTTTTTTTTTAAGAATTGTTGCTCTCTGCGTATTATGTACTAGCGGTCCCCCGCGACTTCGTCCGCGCGTTTTGAGTTTGCTCCCTCCCCTCCTGTCGCAGTAGGTATCATGTTTTATATCCTAAAGCCTTTCTCGATAAATAAGCTATCCAACACAGAAATATTTTTTCAAATCGGTCCAGCAGTTCCTGAGATAACGCGTTCAAACAAACAAACTCTTCAGCTTTTTAATATATTAGCGCAAGCGCACGTTGTACTTAAGCTGCGAACATTATTTTGGTGCGGAGTTATGTTAAAAGTGTGATAGCTCCTAAGATATTTATTGAAATCAAATGATAAAAAGGGCAACTTGGTTCTAAATGAAATGCTCGTAATGATGAATGTATTTATTTTGATAAGAATAAATACCTGTGTGTATAATACACCTCTAAAAATAATGCATTATTTTTTTACAAATTTATTAACATAAAAAAGGTTGTAGTAAGTCAACCATAAAAGATAGACATATGCTGTTGCGGACTTTATTATAGAACTCTTAATGTTGAACAATCCTGTCATACATGATTTTTGTGTAACTTAAGCGGTTTCCGCAGCGTATGCAGCGGAAGCTCTCAAAAGGAATATCTTTCTCCCGTTTTCGCAACATTTTGCTGTGGTCTTATGAGTCGTATCTTTATGTTATATAGCCTAAAGCCTTCCTCGATAAATGGACTATCCAACGTAAAAATAATTTTTGAAATCGGGCCAGTAATTTTTGAGATTAGCGCGTTCAAACAAACAAACTCTTCAGCTTTATAATATTAGTATAGATGTATGACGCAGGTAGCGACATAATGAGGTCGACATTCCTTCGTTGATTTCAAGTGGAAGAAACCTTATTTAATATAACAATGATAATAGATGTAATGAAAAAGTAAGTTTATCTTCACAAAAAAAATACGCAATTTGTAAACTTAGATTATATGAATGGTGTCACAGATAAACTTTTGAGAAGACCGGTGCTTGCTTTGGATTGAGACAATCTGGAATACAAGGCACCAGGTCTCCACCTCCTAAATTCAAAAGATCCGTTATAATAACAGTAGTATTTTTTATGTATTGTACCTAAACTAGTATAAGTACAGTAAAGTCTATTAAGCGAATATAGTAACAACAATAAGTATCTTAAGTAAAGGTATAAGTATAAGTTAATTATAGATATTAAATTTATAATATTATATTATGAGAGAATCCTAGAAATAGAGATGAAAAACTAAGTATTTAATTGCTGTCACAAGTACAACAAAACGCTAAAGCTACTAAAAACTGATACGTTATTTATATAATATGTATACCGGGCTGAAGTCATAGATTACACGATCCCCAGAGATTTTTCGTAGCAACTCGTAGCCCTTAATAGTTCGTAATAATTGCAAGCGAGTACCAACCCGTAGCACGGCTACAGCCTTTTCGTAGCAAGAAGATTCGTAGCTCGCTCCTAGTGTCAATGTTTCCGTAGCAACGTTAAACGTTGTAGCACGTTTCCCGTAGCAAAATGCTTGTAGCAAATAGATTCACGGTTCTCGCACAACGTAGGGCGTCATAGACAAGCTACAGCTTGTGATGGTTTGTAATACTATTCCCATATTAAGATGTTTTCAAATAACTCGTGATTTATAATGCTTTCATAGTATTAATTGAAATTACTTTTTTTCCCCTATTTTCCTTGGAATCCGTAAAACTATCTGCTTCTGAAAGCGTGTCGTCTACATAAAACGGGTGATTGAATAAAAACACGAAGTTCAGGAAAACATTCACTGTTATTACTGATGTCACCTTTGCTTTCATAGTTCGATAAGCAGCCACGTACAGATAGAAAATTGAAATCAAAATTGAATAATATTAATTAAAAAGAGCTACTAATACATGCGTCCACTACTTTGTAAAATATTTGGTAATCAGCTATATATGAAGTTATCTTGCGAATGTAACAAGAAACATTGATTTAGAATGTTTTTAACACTCACAGTGTCATATTTTATATTAATAAAGATGAAATAAGACACCTAAAATTTGCGCACGGGCGGGACTTGAACGAGCAACCTCTTGGCTGACCGGGCCAAGAGGTTCGTTCAAGTCCCGCCCGTGCGCAAATTTTAGGTTTCTTATTTCATCTTTATGAATAAGAAACATTGACTAAATAAAGACTGATTCACGCTACACCGTGCCACCGGCCGGGGTACTGTCAAACATTATTGTATACATTTAGTATGAAGTGATTCATGCCTGAACGTGCTTCGCCCGGGCCCGGAAGGGGCACAGCGTTGGAATGTCTATGGGATTTTTTCCGGCTCCGGCACGGTCCGGCCCGATGTAGCGTGAATCATACTTTATGTTTCTATTCATAAATTCTGCCACCACTTGATTTCTGCCCTTCTTTGTTTCAATGTGACTCAATGTCAATATGAAATCAAATTAATTATTCGTATGCCGAGAATATAGTTCACAAAAACAAATGTCTTCAAATTATGGTAGTACGTGTATTCCGCCTGGACGAGGCCATGCAAAAAAAAACGGTTACAAGCTATCTCGTTAAATGCAATTATTTTTGTGCTTTTCTGTAAAATATGTAAATACTTACCCTCATTTCTAAAGTTTGGGCAACATTTAAAAGGAATTTATGCCGAAGGTAACTAATAACTTGACTATCCTCTAAACAAATACTTGAATATTTTAATTTATTTAAGCATTTATGCAGGCAACAAAGGCTCATACAATAGATACCTTAAATACTAACAATTTAATGTTTTGTTTATCCAGCTAGCAGTGGGTCGCCTCATTTCGGATTTTCCGTAAAATATTTTAAGGCAAAACACGAATTTTCATTGGAAGTAAGAGGCCAGAAGCTATGGCAGTGCGCAAACGCGAGCTGCGAGCATTATTTTGGTGCCGAGCTATTTAAAACTGTAATTGTTTAGAAAGAAAGATATTACATTTGAATTTGAAATCTGTCATTTTTATACGATTGCTCATTGTGTTTTCTAATTTTGGCGTCAATACATTTTATAATATTTTGCGATATTAAAATGGAGTGGGGTGATGAAAAGAACCGAATCGATATGATTGCATTACACAAAGTTGGTATGGAGCCAAATTCAATTTTTAAAACTCTCCATACGCTTGGTATTAGTCAAATGTTTGTATACCGGGCTATCAATAGGTACAATGAGACCTCCTCTGTTTGTGACAGAGAAAGATCTGGCCGTCCACGGTAGTGTTCTTACGAAAAAGGTGGTCAAAGCAGTAAGGGAAAGACTTCGCAGAGATCCTGTCCGATAGCAAAAGATTTTATCTCGGGAGATGAAGATAGCACCCAGAACCATTTTCGCGTATTTTAAAAAATGACATTAGGACTTGCAGCCTATAAGAGACGCACTGGTCATTTTTAAACTGATAATTAAAAAAAAAAATAGGGTCGTAAAATCGAAAAAACTACTGAAGCGGTACGCAAAGGGAGGTCACAGAAAATTTTTGGTGACGGATGAGAAAATCTTTACAATTGAGCAACATTTTAACAAACAAAATGACCGTATTTATGCTCAAACCTCTAAGGAAGCTTCCCAATTAGTCGGCAGAGTGCAACGTGGGCATTACCCAACTTCAGTGATGGTTTGGTGGGGTGTTAGCTATGAAGGAGTGACTATGCCATATTTTTGTGAAAAAGGTATCAAAACTTCGGCACAAATGTATCAAGATACCATTCTTGAGAAGGTAGTTAAGCCCCTTAACAACACCATGTTCAATAACCAAGCATGGTCTTTCCAACAAGACTCGGCGCCGGGTCATAAAGCTCGGTCCACACAGTCTTGGTTAGAAGCGAACGTTTCGGACTCGTCTAGTCCCGATCTTAATCCGCTAGATAATGATTTATGGTCAGTTTTAGAGAGTACGGCTTGCTCTAAACGCCATGACAATTTGGAGTCCATAAAACAATTCATGCGATTGGCAGTGAAGAATTTTCCCATGGAAAGAGTGCGTGCTTCTATTGATAACTGGCCTCAACGTTTAAAGAACTGTATTGCAGCCAATGGAGCCCACTTCGAATAAGCCTTTTATTTTATTTTATTTTATTGTATTTCTGTGTAAAACTAACACACTGTGAAAGTAATAAATATTATTTGCATTGAATTTTTTTTTTCTATGCGACAATATTTATGGCAAGACTAGGTATATTGAAATCAAATTATATTAAGGGTAATTTTGTTTTAAATGAAAAACACTTGCTGCTGAATATGTTTTTTTTTGATAAGATTAATTACCCATGTGTATCAAAACACCTTTGAAAATCTCACCTCTGTCTGTCTGTCTGTTACTCAATCACGCTTAAACTACTGAACAGATTTAAATGAAATTTGGTAAGAAGACATTTTGAGACTTAAGAATGGACATGTGTTACTTTCACATTCAAACAAACAAAAAACTCTCCAGCTTTATATGTTTAAGTATAGATTTGTGATATCGCGCGCAATGTTAAACGTTGAGGTGTTCCGAATTGTCGGCTAGTTACACCTAAAGAAAACGTTATCGTTACCGCCATTGTTGTAGCTCGCAACCGTAATTCAAAATGTCCTTGGTAATTCTTCTTGTAATTTTTTACATTTAAATATGGTAAGAATTAAACAATTTAATATTTTAAATTATTCAAGATGAAATAGAAACCAAAAACTGCGCACGGGCGGGACTCAGGCTAACCGGGACAAACGCTCTTCCTATTGAGCTACGTGTTGTCGGTCCGACCATGCGAAATTTCTGGTCGCTTACGGATACGTCGTTGCGCGTGACGTCAGTGCTATCTACCCGTCTGTTGAGGCAAAAGAAGAGTGGAGTGGAGTTAAGAATAAAGTAATTGACCATTAAAGCCATAATGATTATTCAGAGTTTAAAGATTTGACATTGGGGTATAATTCCCTAATGCTATTGGCAAGGTCTTCTTCTAACTAAAGTGATAGATCAGAACCTTTACTCTACTTTGTCGTCATGTAGAAGTTTTTTTAAATAGTACTAAAATAGCAGTAATAGAAAAATAAAACAAATACGTAGGTTTTAAGGCCGTACATTTACATGGGTCGATGTCTCCTTTTACCAGATGAGACCAAATAATTTTAAATTCACGTAAAGTTAACAATCGACTATCTGTATCTGTAGATCTTTGTAATTTGATCTAAAACATTTATAATTATTGACAATAAGCTCGTTGAGCTGGCTTCTTTCTTTATTACCATATTAGTTTGATATTTTGATTGTACTAAGGTAGGGGTCAATAGGGGTATGCAGGGTAGTTTAGAAACTGTCTCCTTAAGATCTGCTTCTCACTCAGATTACACATTTTATGTATCAGTTGATAAATTAATTAGTATTGGATAGATTCGAGCTCGTCTTAAAAGTTTTGATATCCTAGACTGTTTTTTTTAGTAATTTAGAACTGGGTGGCATGTTAGTTAACAATTTTGGCTCTCTCTCGACTACCGTTATTTACTTTATATGACTTTATGCGTGTTTTGTTGACAAACGGGATGTAAGTGCCAAGATACAATCACGTTAAACTAATTATTCCGCAACACGCGAGGTTGAGATCTTTTTCTATGTTATATGATATTAATGATACATTGCTACGTAAAAACTATATAAGAAAATCTAAGTGTGTGTAACCCGTGTGCAGAACTTGCGATACTACAATAGGTTCAGATGCTTGAGTTCAAGCACCGACTTCAAATGATTTTGTTTCTCTTAAAAGAGGGTAAAAGCGTTATTTTGAGCTTTTCAATCAGGTTCTTGAAGGCGATTTTTTTCATGACTTTTAGTTATTACGTATATTACAAAAACCATTGGAACGATTATGATTAAACTTACACTGTACCCTGTAAGTTGAAACATACCTGGCTGGGCGTGTATTAGCTTTGCTGTCAAATTAGCAATTCGTATTGCGATTTCGCATGATATTTATAATATATTTATATTCGTGTCATTGTAATATTGTTATAATATCATTATGTTGATAATATTCGTTTACACTGAGTCGGAATAGAGCTTCCAGGAAATTTAACGGCTAAAGTGAAATCGCAATACGCGCCCTGAACTAAAAATAATCATCTCGCTAGGGCTCCTCGTTCCGAGAAATCCGTGAACAAACATTGAGATATACAAATTCACATATACTTATGACATTTAACACACGTGTTTGGAAGCCTTAATAGATCAACGTATTCAAATATTATCAAATTATAACAATATCACCATACACGTTGAACTGATTACCTTTTTTGTAGTCGATGAATTTTACAGAACTTCTTAGCAAAGATCTTTCAAAAGCCGCTACTAGTGGACTATTATTTACACTATGAAGAGAATTTTGCATTGCTTTAAAATACATCAATCTGTTTTTTTTAACATATCTGCGATCTGTCCTTCGACTTTAAGCGGATGGGTTGCAGTGGTAGTGTACCCCTTCAGTGAGGGTACTTTCTCTATGTAATTACTGCTCTCTCCAGCGCAGCTTTAATATGTTGTGCCGTTTGGGGCGATTCTTGTAGCTTTGCTGTAACAGCTGGTCAGCTAGTTCGTTCGGTTGTACAGTTAGCTGTTTTTGGTAAGATGCAGCAGCAATCCGTATCTCTTCAATCACTGTGTTCACCTGCAGGGCCTCGTGAATTTCGGTGTTTTTCACAAGCCATGGGACGTTAAATATTATTCTGAGAACAATATTCCGTCTTTGTATCATCGATAGATTGGATTTGCTTGCACAGCCCCACAGTTGTACGCCATATTAAATCTAAATTATTTCACTTTTTGTTACGTGTCATTACTGCAAAGTAGCGAAGTAAGTAAGGTACTCGAGTGTATGCGGAGATGATATGACAGACTATTACGACGTTGGAACATAAGACGCCAAGGTACTTTATCAAGCTCATTATTCCTACGTGTCTGACGAATTAACTTCATCACTTAACATAACATGCAGATCACGGCTCTTCAAAAACAGGCTAGCTTAGGCAGTCTCCTTTTACGAACATTAAATACGTAAAGAATTGAGCTTTTCGCTTTTTGTTATTTTACTCAAATTTCATACCGATTATGTCAGCTCCCTCGGGATTGTATATGTTATATTTGTTTCAAATGGAGGATTACACTTATACTTATAAATGTATGGTTTGTATGTGACTCAACATTATTTCGTGTCCTGAAAAAAGTATGAATTTTTGAGCTTAAGATTTGCTTCCTGTAACAGTTTTGAAAATATTTATTCAGAGTTATACTTTTCTCAATTTCCATTGCAAAATTGTAAAACTAGTTTGAAAAGTTCCTAAAACTAAGTTGGCACAAAGAAAAGTTACAATTAAAGACGTGTTCTTTTTCCAGTTAATAATTGAGACACATGTTAGGTCACAACCAAATAGGAACGTATCGTACGATCAAATTCGCTTTCTCTCAGGTCTGTCTGCTGAAACACTAAGGCCCCTAGCACACTGCGACTCTTAGTCGCGATGCTGTCGCTGCAGACGGCTGCATCACAATGAACAGACATAGATGCTGCATCACTGCAAAAAGTCACAGTGTGCAAACGGTCTTAAACAAGAAACAAAACAGACTTCATTACAACAATAACTCATTAATCATCCTTAATTTCTAAGGGGTGATTCTTTAGTCGAGTCAATTATGAGGACTGTTCGCGGAATTATGTAAATGCTCACAGATATTGAATTATTTTTCTGCTAGTTACGGTTTTGGTGATTTATTGCTCGGCGAATATTTGCGGAAGGATATGGAGAAAAGAAATTATTTTCACTTTTCCCATTGTTATTTATTGTAATAAGGACTTATTGTTTGGTTATAATTTACTTTACCCTGCGTGCAACCATGATCTGGATGATTAAGAAACTGCTGCTTTTTTTTTAATAACGTAGGCATATATTCAGTTCGTTACGAACACTTACATTGTACGCTCCCAGATATTGATGCCAATGATAGTTCTAGTGAATATAACTAATAATTTAGTATTGTAGTTCTTGGAAATACTAATTTAATTGAACAAATTGAGTACGATCGACGAATACATTTCACTCGAACAAGCTAATTCTATTATATGGACGACTTTTCATGAAATGTTTTGAAATTAATGTGCTTCGTTCCATATTTATTGTAATGTGAATGTAATTTTACTATAATTAGTAGTGTATTATTGGGCATTCTGTCCCCCAGTCGTCCGCTTCGCTCCCGACCGTTCGCTGCGCTCACTCTGGTATGACAGAATGCCCAATAATACACTACGAATTAATGGGACACGATTAACTGCGGTTTGTAAATATCTTTAGAGAGACCCGTGGCAAGATTTGCTCTCCGAATTACTACCTATCATGATACAAACAGCTCCGGACCCATGACAAGATTCCATTACTGTATGTATCGCCTAGCAATTTCGGCTGAAGAACCAAGGTAAGTATCTTCAGAGAGACCCATGGCAAGATTCTCTCACCGAATTACTACCTATCATGATACAAACAGCTCCAAACCCATGACAAGATTCCATTGCTGTATGTATCGCCTAGCAATTTCGGCTGAAGAACCAAGGTAAGTATCTTCAGAGAGACCCATGGCAAGATTCTCTCACCGAATTACTACCTATCATAATACAAACAGCTCCGGACCCATGACAAGATTCCATTACTGTATGTATCGCCTAGCAATTTCGGCTGAAGAACCAAGGTAAGTATCTTCAGAGAGACCCATGGCAAGATTCTCTCACCGAACCTTCCTACTTACTAACATAATTATATTTGTTTAAATATCAATTTAATTCAATCATTTTATTACCGAATGAATTCCATAAAAAAGTAATGTATTTTATCGTAATAAAAAAAATTAAATATTATTGTTAATCAATGTAAAATTTTAATTAATGGTAAATATTATGCTCAAAATATATACATTTTTTTATTAACAATGCAAATTTTTAATGTGTATCTACCTACATAAGGTATAATAACTCTTGAACATTTTACATGTCAACAAAATAAAAAAAGTAGTTTGTGCTAAATGCAAAGAAAATAATTAAAACACTTTCACACTAATCATCTCTTCTTGAAATACTTCACCAATATCTGATTGTTTTTCATAAAAATGTTCAACAATCTTCTTCATTTTTTAATGGAAATGTACAATTTAGAATTAATACATAATAAATCTTACCCATTTTCTTTATACGCAGTAAATATCTATACCGTTGTAATTTGTGTTGTATGGCAGCCTCCCTACAGCATAGCAACCTGAAATTGATAACAGCTGTATTTTAATTAACCAGTTTAAAATATGAATTGAAAGATCAATACGGAATACCTAAACACGGGTGGATCAGGGTTATGTTTTCAGATGACATTCCAAATGAGACATTTACAGTAAGATTCTGATATCAAAGTAGGTACTAGTTGCAATGTAACGCGAAAGTATAAAATCTAATCTTATAAAAAAGTGTTAGAGTAAATCCAAAAGTTATGATCGAGGTAATTCTGGATAATAAGTAGGTACATTACAACAAAACAAAAAATAACATATGTAGATACAAATGAATTTAAAGGAGAGTCATGCTACTTTTATGCTTACTTGTCTTACTAAATCTTTTTCATCCAAATTAAATAATAATACATTTGATAAAATCAATTAATAAACTTTACTTACTGCTACAAGTCAAATAAGTGGATGAAAAAAAATATACTTACATTTTGTAATCAATTAAACACTGGCACACATTAAACACACTTTTAGTAATTGTCACTTCAAACTCATGCTAACTAACTCGGAGCTTAACTGATGCGATACGCGGCGCGTTGCGTGGGAACGTGAGTTACCTGTGTCTAGTCTAGGAGTCAGATGCATTAATCTGTCATTATTACTAGAACACTTTTTGTAGGTAGGTATGCTCGCATGGCATTTAAGATCCTAATGCTTTTTATAATTTGAAATATTCATGAATGAAAATCTGGATATCTACTAGTGTTTTTTTTTTTTCTTTTTTTTTTTGTTACTTATAGACTTATAAGAATAATCTTAGATCGTAATTATATAAATGAACTGAACCACCAATTCAAGTTATAAGGTCAAAAAAAAAAAACAAGAAATAAAAGCTTAATATTCCTGTTAATGATTGATTAAATCATGTTGGCTCCTGTACTAACGATGCAGTTGCAGACTCAGCTTTTAAGCTTTCTATGTAAATGCTTGAGAGCTGTAACTTAACACTCATCGTGTTTACTTTATGTTGCATTAAAAAGAAGCAAATGACTGTTTGAGTTTTGTCCAGAAATACCTCATGGATACTATGTTTACCTCACGTTTACCTTTAATTTTATTATGTATGATATGCACTTTCAAATATTTATTTCAATTCTTATAAATGAAAAACTTTGACATTAAAACTGTGTCAAATGGATTAACTTTACAACTATCATATTTCGAGTAATAACTACTTATAAATGTTTCTGAAAACCATATATACCTACATAAAAAAGGCATGTACTTGGTAAGGTTATTGATTGAGTACCTACCCATTTTAAATATTAGCACTTATTGCACTCAAATTTCTTTTTCACGTTGACTGCTACATAATGAAACACGACTATGATTTCTTTAAATGTGAACATGAAATAACGATAATGTTGCAATGTATAAGGGAATATGTTACATACTTACTTTTCATAAAATGTATGGACTGTCTATTATATTACGGTATACAATCGCTTGCTGTTTTTGTAGCAACTTACGTTATCAACCAAATAATGATTTCATTTTGCTGATGATTCATTATTTATCGCATAAATACGGATTTCTGTGGCAAAAATTTATTATTCCTCAAGATTTTTCCTGTGAAAGCACAAGACACCAGATCCTGCGACCCAAAAATGTTAGTAAGTACCTTCATTATTTTATTATTTTAATCATTTTACAAAGTTTTATTTTAACGATAGTGATTATCTTCGTTACTTTCCTGAAGCAAGTGTTAGGCAGTTTGATTTCCGCCTTGCCATTAATGATTATTTTTTTCGCTTTAGACTCAGTCCAAAATAATTGTTTTTTCTTTTTTATAAATATTATCATATTTTTTCTTTTAAGGTCGGATTCTGAGTACGCATCAAGCAGCGATGAGGTAGCAGCTGAAGAGCCCTTGCCACCACCGCCACCACAGCAATCGTCGGCCAAAAGCAAGAGCAAAAGCAAGAGCAAGCCTGCCCCAGCTGCCGTCGCACCAAAGCCCAGGAAGCGGAAATCCGCCATACCTCCTGTTATCAACGTGGAAGCCTACACGCAGCCTTCCTCTTCCCAGTAAGTCCAGTTTAATAGTATTTTTTATCAGGTTATAATACTTATACATGTGGTTGTCGATGCATTCAATTCAAAGCTCTCTGCTACCGCCAGTTGAGAGTAATAAAATAACCACTTAATAATACATACACAATAGACATAAAACGTTAAAAAAACTAATACACTATATCCAAACTAAAACTACTCTATACTTGTATACCTATTAACTTGAAGCATATCTACTATTTCTTATTATTATACTGACGACCCGTCTGGAGTAGTGGTTGAGAAATCGCCTACTACGCAGCGGGTTGCGGGTTCGATCCCCGCACAATACAAACATTTGTGTGCATGAACATGTCTGTTTGTACTGGTCTGGGTGTTTTCTATGTATATCATGTATGTATTTACAAAATAATTAAGTATTATATCCGTTGTTTGGCACCCATAATACAAGCTTTGAGTAGCTTATTTTGTGACTAGATGGCGATGTGTAGGAAAGGATATTTTTTATTTATTTAAAGGCTATTTATTATAATTGATTTTTCAGATCGCACAAAAAGCCGAAGAGTCTGTTCGCCATTATAAACAACGACGAGCGGACGACCAACAAGGACTCCGGTCGCCCCAGCCTTGGCTCCAGCTTTACCTCCCGCGTGTCGTCCGGTCAGTGTCGTCGCGCCGCAACTGTCGATGGAGAGTTTTATGTGGACCTGAAGGTGTACAATACCGACGACGCCAGAAACACCCCTGCAGACCAGCGATACAAGAAGGCGTTGGCGTCGGTGAAGCTGCAGTGCTCCGAACAGTCTCGCGAGTGGGAATCCCTGCAGGACTTCCTCGCCAAGGCCTACGCCATTTTTAATAATAGTGACCCGGTATATTACAGTAATAAAATTAATATTAAGTAAGTAGATTTTAGGAGAATTTAGCAATAAGTTTATAAATATTAATTACATTTTGAAATATTAATTACATTTTCGTATCTTATATTGTTTTTTTGATTTATTATTGTTTTTGATAGGTAGGTATATTTAACATTGCAAATAAAAGTAAGTTAAGCAATTATGCCTTTCTGTTCGGTTTGTAATACATCGATCGGCTCAAAGTCTTGGATAGGTCATATACGCAGTCGATCGCATAAACAAAATAACTCCACCCAACCGCATAGCGATGGCGTGGAAATTGTTGCATCTGCATTTCGCTCTCGTATCGTTTCATATCGAATCGTTCCAATTGAAACTGATAAAGCCTCGTTAGACTCCTTTTTGTATTCAATCAGTAATAAAATAAAATTACTTATTGATGATGCCTTAAAAAAGCATACCACTATAAAAGTTAATTTTGAGCTATTTTCCCTGTTCATACTATTTAAAGACAGCACACAAGAAATGAAATCATTTCTCACAAAAAAATTTGTTATTTATCAGAACTATGATTTTAACACTATTTTTTTAAAGCTTCAAAGTTCTTTAAAAAAGAAAATAGACGAATTTCAGGAGAATGATAGTGGTTGGGCATTTCTTGACAATTCACATTTAGAAATTAACATAAATAAATATCAACCATTAGGAGGCAGCTCTTTTTTGCCACTACCAAAATGCATTCAAAATAAGAAAGCATGCATAAACATTCATAATAAAGATCAGTTTTGTTTCTTATGGAGCGTTGTAGCTGCTCTTTATCCTTCGCAAAAGCATCCTGAACGGGTCTCATCTTATCCCGATTTTCGTCTCGTTCTAAATGACGAAGGAATGTCTTTTCCTGTCACATTCGCAGATATAAATACATTTGAGAAAAACAATCCTAGGTTGAGTTTCATCATTTACGGTTTAAAAAATAATAAGACTATCATTGGACCTCTTTATAAGTCCGGAAACAGTCAAAACAAAAAGACTATTCATTTATTACTATTAGATAACGGGACTACTACACACTATTGTTTAATAAAAGATTTGTCGCGACTTATGCGGAGTCAAATTACATCACATCACAGTAAAATCTATTTTTGTGACACATGTCTAGTGTATTTTACTACATGCGAAGAACTCGAAAGTCATTTATGTAGCGGTATCGTTACTGTTTTACCTGAAAAAGGTTCGGTAATTAAATTCAAAAACTATGACCGTAAACAAAACGTTCCGTTCGTAATTTATGCAGATTTTGAAACCATTTTAGAACCGTCTCAGAATAGTTCTTTAGTTTCCGATACCACACACACAAAAACGTTACAACACCATGTTCCAGCAGCGTTTGCATATAATATAGTATGTTCTGTGAATGAAAGTCATAATCGTTACGTCACTTATCGAGGTCAAGACTGTGTTCAAAAGTTTATAGATTCTATCTATCGCGATGTACGCGAGATTTATACAATTTTATCCCAAAACTCTCCAATATTTTTTACAGAACAAGATGAAGCTGACTTTATGCAAGCTACTCGTTGCCATATTTGCGACAATTTTTTGTTTACCGACAAAGTTCGTGATCATTGCCACATAAGCGGTTTCTATCGTGGCGCAGCACATAGATATTGTAATTTACAGTACAAAACACCAAAGTTTATTCCAATATTTTTTCATAATTTATCCGGGTATGATTGCCATTTATTTATAAAACAATTAGGTGAATTGCCTGGAACTATAAAAGTTATACCTAAAACGAAGGAGAATTATGTATCGTTTACAAAATTCATTCCTGTTTCTGGCAATGAGTTCATACAAGTTCGGTTTGTAGATTCGTTTAAATTTTTAGGTACCAGCTTGAACAGATTAGCTAAAACTATTCAAAAAGAAGAATTTAATCATATGCGTACCCACTTTCCTATTGAAACACAATTCAATTTACTAACACGAAAAGGAATTTACCCATACGAGTACATGGATAGTTGGGACCGTTATAAAGAGCGATCTCTTCCAGAAAAAAATATGTTTTACAGTTCTATTACAAATGAGCATATATCTGATGAAGATTATAAGCACGCACAATCCGTATGGACCGAATTCAATATTAAAAACTTGGGCCAATATACTGACTTATACCTAAAAGTCGATGTCATCTTATTGACCGATATTTTCGAAAAATTCAGAAGAACATGTAAACTTCACTATCAGTTAGACCCTGCGTTTTATGTCACTGCTCCGAGTTTATCATTTGATGCGATGCTTTTTAAAACAGGCGTTGAGCTAGAGCTAATTGATGACCTTGCCATGGTGCGCATGATTCAATCCGGTGTAAGGGGAGGTGTGTGTATGTGCTCACACAGGCATGCGAAAGCAAATAACAAATATGTTCCAGAATATGATAAACAACAACCCGAAACTTACGTGGTTTACATAGATTGTAATAACTTGTACGGATTTAGCATGTGTCAATCATTACCATTCTCGGACTTTAGGTTTTTAAATCAAACAGAAATTGTTAGACTCGATGTAACCAATATTCCTGACAACGCGGAATACGGGTTTATTCTCGAGGTCGATCTTAGCTATCCAAAAGAGTTGCATGACAGGCATAATGAATTACCATTTTGTCCTGAAAAATGTATTCCTCCTGGAGGGAAAAATTCAAAACTTGTTCCCAATCTTTATGATAAATATTTTTACGTAATCCATTATGTTCATTTAAAAACATGTATAAAACATGGGTTAAAGTTAAAAAAAATTCATCGAGCTATAACGTTTCGGCAGAGCCCTTACTTGAAACAATATATCGATTTAAACACAAGCTTAAGGCAACAGGCTCAGTCAACTTTTGAACAAGACTTTTTTAAACTGCTCAATAACAGCATTTTCGGAAAGACATTGGAAAATAATGAAAAAAGGGTCAATGTTCATTTAGTTAATAAATGGAGTGATAAACAAAATAAAACAAAAAAAAGATATTGTGCTGATAGATTAATAGCAAATTCGAATTTCCATAGTGCTTCAGTTTTCAGTGAAAATTTGGTTGCAATACAAACTAAACCTGAGCGTGTTGTTTTAGACAAACCAATATACATCGGGTTTACAGTTTTGGAACTGTCCAAAAGCCACATGTATGATTTTCATTACTCAGTCTTTGAGCCGACGTATACAAACCGCTTACGCATGTGCTACACAGACACAGACAGTTTTGTCTATCAGATTCAAACCCCTGATTTCTATAAAGATTTAAAACAATTATTATTGAATTATTTCGATACCAGTAACTTTCCAGCAGAAAATATACATAGCTTACCACTTTTGAACAAAAAAGTTCCTGGTCTTTTCAAAGACGAAATGGGAGGGAACATAATATCAGAATTTGTTGGATTACGATCAAAACTGTACTGTATAAAAACTGTTAACAGTACTATTAAAAAAGCAAAGGGGGTGAAATCATGCGTTGTTCGCGATATTTCAATATCTCAATACAAAAAAAGCTTATATGATGGGGATGTAGTGAGAAAAACCAACGTTTTATTCAAATCTATTAAACATGAAATATTCACACGTAGCCTTAAAAAAGTTGCACTAAGCCGCAACGATGACAAGCGTCACATTTTGTCTGACAAAGTATCTACGAGAGCTTGGGGTCATAGAGCCATTCTTAATATTTAAATTGTATCAAACGAAATGTATATTATTTGTTTAAAGTTAGGTAACTATTTGCACTGTAATTTTATGATGGTAATGAATAGTTTACAATGATTTGAAGTGATTTTGTGTCTTCTGATTATAATATGTCATAAGTAATGTATGTACTGTAAGAACCCATAATATAAGGTATTACACTGATGCTTGTGCAAGTAATAGAATGGACTCTTTTAATAGAACTGTTTTAGAATTTATATTCTAGAAATTAAGTTACCTCCTTGTACATTGTACTTATATCGCAAATAAATGATGATACGATATATTTTTTGATTTATTAAATATCCCCTATTTCTAATGAATAGTTAAGAATAGTTAAGAGTTTATGTAGGTATTCAGTTATCGCACAAAAACACGTGTGCATTTAAAAGTGCAGGTAAAAACAAGTTGCTAACACGAGTGTTATTTAGCGCGCGTCGTATTTCGTTTCAACTTACTGGAAGAAATATTTGCTATACTGAAAAATGATTATTGAACATGTTAAAACATGTAGTACACGTGCTTATGACACTTCGTCTCACACGTCTCATGTTCTTGATTACCTATATAGACAAAGCTTAATCATTCTAAATTTAGTTCATTATTCGTGCTCATTGCATTCACATAAAGATTGCGTTGAACTTAAAATGCAGTCCAACCATCAGTACCTCTCTTCACCGCAAACCAGCTACTTTGCATCGAATGATCATAGAATACCAAAGCTCATAATTAAAATAGAAATCATGGAAGCAGTGGATTCAGCGGATAAAACTGAAGTGGAAATCAGAGGGCGAGCAAAAAGCCAGTATTTGGTGTACGACCATTGGGACGTCATCTATTATAAGACAGAACAACTGCTGACTGAAATTAGTAGGAAACTGGGAGACCGCAACGAAAGACCTGCTTTGTGACTACTGTGAAATAATTATATTATAAATCAGGTATGTTGTAGTTATCCTTTATCGAATACTTTTTACTTTTGACTATGATATGAGGACTTTTGGATATGGTCAAAGGAACGCCAGGGGAAATAGGCTGGCCGACTTTCTGGAGAAGGAGGGACTCTGTGCGATGAACTCTTTCTTCCAGAAGCCGCCTCAAAGGAAATGGACCTGGCTGAGTCCGGATGGCAAGACGAGAAATGAGATAGACTTCATCATGACCACCAAGAGACGGTTATTCAATGATGTCTCCGTGATCAACAGGGTAAAAACCGGTAGTGATCACCGTATGGTCCGAGGCATATTGAATATAAATGTCAAATTGGAAAGGTCACGCTTGATGAAGTCCACGCTCCGACCTACTCGTGCCCATATCCAAAATCCCGAGAGCTTTCAACTCGAGTTGTCAAACCGCTTTGATTGCCTAGAGAATTGCGTATCAGTGGACGAAATAAACAACGGGTTTGTGGAAACTGTCCAAACGGTCGGATCTAAGTTTTTTAGACCTGGCCGTAAAAATAGACCTCAAAAACTCTCGGTCCACACTCTCGACCTTATGGCAGAACGTCGATCTATGGCACTGCAGACCTCCGTTAATGCTCAAACCTACAGGCAGCTTAATAGACGAATAATGAAATCTCTGCGACATGACATTCGTTCCTTTAACACGACTAGTGTTAAAGAAACAATAGAGCGAAACCAAGGCTCCAAAGTGTTTGCAAGGGACATGTCTATTGGGCAAAGCCTGTTGACGAAGCTTAAGACGGAGGACGGCAAAGTAGCGTCGACGAAAGCAGAGGTTTTGAGGGAGATCGAAAGGTTTTATGGACAGTTGTACACCTCAGTAGCCAAACCCGTTGATAGCTCGACCGGAGACCCACGAGCTATCCTGACCCGACACTACACTGAAGACATCCCGGACATCAGCCTCTACGAGATTAGGATGGCCCTGAAACAGCTTAAAAACAATAAGGCACCTGGCGAGGACGGAATCACAGCAGAGCTCCTGAAAGCGGGTGGAACACCGGTACTTAAAGTCCTTCAGAGACTCTTTAATTCCGTTCTGCTAGAGGGCATCACGCCTGAGGCATGGAACAGGAGTGTGGTGGTGTTGTTTTTCAAAAAAGGAGACAAAACCTTATTGAAGAACTATAGACCCATCTCACTCCTGAGCCATGTCTACAAGCTGTTCTCAAGGGTCATCACGAATCGTCTCGCACGTAGGTTTGATGACTTCCAGCCTCCCGAACAAGCCGGATTCCGAAAAGGCTACAGTACCATAGACCACATTCATACGCTAAGGCAAATTATACAGAAGTCCGAGGAGTATAATATGCCTCTATGTTTAGCTTTTGTGGACTATGAGAAGGCCTTTGATTCGATCGAAACTTGGGCGGTGCTTCGGTCTCTTCAGCGGTGTCACATAGACTATAGGTATATAGAGGTGTTAAAGTGTCTATATAACAACGCCACCATGTCGGTCCGAGTACAGGAACAGAATACGAGGGCGATTCCATTGCGAAGAGGTGTAAGACAGGGCGATGTTATATCTCCGAAACTGTTTACAGCGGCATTGGAAGACGCCTTCAAGCTCCTGGAATGGGAAGGATTCGGCATCTCCGTCAATGGCGAATACATAACACACCTTCGGTTTGCCGATGATATAGTCGTTGTGGCAAAGACGCTGGATGATCTAGGCACTATGCTCGAAGACCTCGACCGAGTATCCCAACAAGTGGGTCTCAAAATGAACATGGAGAAGACGAAAATTATGTCGAGTTCCCTTGTTGTACCCACTCCAGTATCCATTGGGAACTCAACTCTCGAAGTTGTCGACGAGTACGTCTACCTGGGACAAGTGATCCAATTGGGTAGGTCCAACTTCGAGAAAGACGTCAATCGACGAATCCAACTCGGCTGGGCAGCGTTCGGGAAACTGCGCAAGAGCGTCATCTCGTCTCAATTACCTCAGTGTCTGAAGACGAAAGTCTTCAATCAGTGTGTGTTACCAGTGATGACATACGGATCCGAAACGTGGTCTCTTACTATGGGCCTTATAATGAAGCTCAAAATTACACAACGAGCGATGGAGCGGGCTATGCTCGGTGTTTCTCTACGAGATCGAATCAGAAACGAAGAGATACGTAGAAGAACCAAGGTAACGGACATAGCCTTGAGAATCAGTAAGCTTAAGTGGCAGTGGGCAGGGCACATAGCGCGAAGAACTGATGGCGGTTGGGGCAGGAAAGTTCTAGATTGGAGACCCTTCGACCAAAGACGCAGCGTAGGACGTCCACCAACAAGATGGACAGACGACCTTAAAAAGATCGCAGGATCAAACTGGATGCAGACCGCTAGTGATCGGTCGCTGTGGAAAGCCGTGGGGGAGGCCTATGTTCAGCAGTGGACGTCCTTTGGCTGATTATGATGATGATGATGATGAATACTTTTTAAAATAAAAGGGTTATTATAGTTATAATAATAACTTCTTGATTTTAATATGAGATTTCTTTTCTTTACAGATAATGGCGGATGGATACGACGTTTTTCCTCAATACGCTCAAGACCCATTAGAAAACTTTACGCAACAGTACAAGGATTTGTTTGGTTCGCAATCGACAGAAGTTAAACAAAAGAAGAGAAAACGTGTTCCATCAAAAAAGAATAAGCGAATAGCTCCTAAATCTTTTGTGGTGTGCAACGAACAGAAAGGTTTCAAGATGATCCAGATAAAGGTGCTGGACTTGGTCTGCGAATGTGAATCAACAAGGACAAGCTCGTCGACCTCGACGCCGGACGCTGACAGCGAGTGCGTGTTACTTAGTGCTCAATACGTTGTTCATGACGCAGTGGACGAAATAATGGATATGACAGAATGTGTAATTAAGAAGATATCAAAAAAGTTATGTGGTTCTAACTTTTAGTTGATTTACGTTTTTAAGTTATTAGAATATTGTTTAATAATCCTAGTTGTAAATG
This sequence comes from Pyrausta purpuralis, assembly GCA_963924145.1. Taxonomy (NCBI): domain Eukaryota; kingdom Metazoa; phylum Arthropoda; class Insecta; order Lepidoptera; family Crambidae; genus Pyrausta; species Pyrausta purpuralis. The sequence goes on from OZ001646.1 coordinate 3,310,616, forward strand.
TAATTAAATAAATAAATTAACTAATATGCAAAAACTATGTTTTTTACTAAGTCCCCTAAAAATGTAGGTAGGAATAAATTGAGGTATAAAAATAAATAAAACATTTAATTCAATGTTACAATTATTTATTTCAAAAAATAAGCATTAATAAAATACATTGTTATCCATACACCATTTCTTTAAACTTAAAACATTTCGTAACGCACAATACTTATCATGATAAAAACAATTAAACATAATTTTGTCTTTACAATAGAGTTCATTAAGATTATTCAAATTAGGAGTACCTTGACGCGTTATATCGAAAACACTATTATTATTATCACACAACTCTTGCATCCATTTTACTTTTTCTTCCCCTTTGACTATAATTCTTTTATTTTTCAAAAAACCATTGATCATTCTAAGAAATTCTCTGTAGTCTATATAGCCCTCACTCCATAAATAACCTCTATTTCTTTCAATCCAACGAACACATTTCTTTTCTTCATCACTCAATGCAGAGAACGGATACGGAGGCTTTATTAAAAACACGTAAGTATACTCTGGAGTAGCTACTGCCATTTCTTTAACCAAGAATTTATTATCGATGTCCTTGAATCCTTGCAAATCAACGATTACTGTATTATAATTATTCATGATATTTTCTTTACAATGTTACTCAAAGGCTTATATTCGTATAAACAATCGTTTAAAATCAAGCAGTATGCAGCTGTCTTATCTGGAATTTCTTGGTCTGTTTCAATTTCGACTCGCACATCAATAGATCCTTTAAGCGTTTCGTGTTGTCGTGAACAGTCAATAACGAATAAAGGAGCAATGTTTTTAAATTCGTTTAAGCTCAACAACGGCTCTGGTCGACGTCCATGATACGACTGTTGAAATCTTGTATATTGTTCATATAATAAAGTAAATTTGTCTTCGGAGAAATTGATGTTCAATCCTTCATATGGATAATATGATGAATTCAAAAATACTCTTACATCACGCACGTGACAATGATCAAACTCTGCCATTGACAATTGACTGTTGTGTTTCCGGTTAGTTTGTAAAGCAATGATAACAAAGCGCGGTTTCTCTATTTGCGATGAAGTTTTGATAGACCAAGTATGTTTGCGTGTTTTAGGTAGTAATGGGTATTCGTAAAGATCCCAGTTGCGAAACGCTAATGGAATAGCACGATCTCTCTCTAAATGCTTTAATAGATTTATTCTTTCTCGATCAGACACTTTAATGTGTGGCACTCTCCAAATGATTTTATTTATTGTAATATCATCTACAGCTTCTCCTGCATTTAATTTTATGGCATTAAGGTTCGTATTGCTTCTAAGTAGCACTAACTCGTGTTTACAGTTCATGATAATTTTTTGATAATCTTCTGCAAATCCTAATATCTTGCTTAAAGGAATTGATACAGAAAACGATCCATCTCCTGTATTTTTGGTTCCCCCTGTTGACCACCCCCAAACACGAGCATATTTTGACTCGTTTTCACTTAAGGACAGATATGACTTTATAGTTGTAGTTAAACCAGCATTTTTAATTTTATCTATTTCTACTCCATTCAATTCGTAACGAATATCTTGAAATAGGAACAATGCCGGATTATTAACGAAGTTCACATCTGATATTTTTGCTTTGGTCGTGGTGTTATGAACACTCACTTTTCCTTCGATGTACAGACTACTAAGTGATGGCAGTACGTATAGGTCTTGCTGATTAATCGGAATTCTTATTTCATCATTCTTGTTGAAACTTGTTACGTATGGCTTGTATGAATGATACTCGAAACCTTCAATGCTGTTGTCGTATGTAGTTTGTTCAGATATATTTAAGATATTCATTTTATTAACCCAATTTTCTTTAGGAATTCTTTATTGGTCTTGGTAAGTTTCTTTTTAAGCTGTAGCGGTGTGCCTTTGCGGGATGATCTTTCAGCACTGACTCGAATATTCGACTGAGGGGAGCTTTTATTGAAATTTATCATTTTCTTCGAAAATGTAAATAGAGTTGAACTTCTTCACCTCGCAGGTTAATTTCTTTATTGTCTGCGTCCAAGAGTCTTATATTGATAGCGCTTATTGATGATTGATTAACAGGAAAATAAATCAAATTTTTTGGAACTTCAATTATTCTATAACCAGGTGGTACATTCGGCACAAATTCATAAATAATATGGCTTGCTTTCCCGTTTACAAATGAACCACTAACAACATCGCATTCGATCCGTACGATGGTCGTTGATAGAATGTTGACAGGATATTGTGAATCTGTACTTATATTAGCATTTATTGTTTCCTTCCCAAACCCTAAAATTTGAGCTAATGATGCACTCTTATTGAAATGAACATCTTTTGAACAAAAGATGTTTGTTTTTAATGTATTATTATTGCAAGTGATTTTTAAAATTGTGTTCTTAATGTTGCATTTTAAATAATCACAAATATCTTGAAGCTCGTAAGACCCTTCAGGAATTTCGATAATTTCATTTTCACCATAGTAAAACTTATTATTACGCTCATCTATATTAGGAATAGAGTTGAAAGTGGAAAAGTACAAAAGACCACATTCATAGTCTCCTTGAAGCTCCAATGTTGGTGAGTAATTTGTTGATAAGGAAGCTCCTCTCCCAGTTATAGACACAGTGAAAGACATTTTGAAACTGACATATTTATTTTCTTCTTTCATTATATAAATGATTCTTCCAATAATTTCTTAAAAATTTTAGACACAAATGCCCACAGTTTGTAGTACCAAATGCTTGATGTCTTGCATAATTATAGTTTACAGGCAAGTCATGTACATATTTCATAAATTCTATTGGTGGTTTCAAATTTCCAAAGCTATCATAATATTCTATGTATTCATTTTGCTTCACATAGGCTACCCAATGCGTGCCAGGATTTATGTTGCTATCCAAATTCATAATTCCACATTCTATCTTTCTAGGTTTCAATGGTAACGTATCTCTCATGTAAACACCACGAAAATAAGGTATATCAGTGGCATGTTGTATTATATCAAGGTTAGTGAGTGCACGTCTGGGCAGCCGTTTATTTAGTTTTTTGATGGACTAAGATATAAACCTGCTCCTTTTTTATGTGGTTTTATATATAATCCTTTTCCAAGAGCCACTGCTTCCATCATCCTGTTGTGTCTCTCAGCTTCCTGAAGACTTTTTTGTGCAGCCTTAGAATCATTAACAGCTTTCGATATACCTGCTGCACCTCCAGCAAGTGAACCTAAAGCCGATAGCCCAGCAAATATGGGGATGAGTGGCAAAACCCCACCACTCTTTGGGAGAGGAATATAACGAGGCAAACGTATTCCTTTCTTATTCCGAAACAATTTCTTTGCCGCTGCATAAGCATATTTTATAGACGAAGTGTGATTTTTCGATTTATGTTTTTTTAAATGAGATTTAATCTTTTTAATTCCTTTATGAAACGATTTTATGGCTCCGCCTGCTTTGATTTTTGCTTTCATTGCGTTTTTTACTATCCATGAGGCAATTTTTTCTCCTTTGCCTGCGTCTTTCGAATTCAACCTTTTTTTAGCCATGTTCAAAAGTTCTAAATCAGCTTTACGTCGTACTTTTGAATCTTTATTAATGTATGCAATATCGTGATGCATGCAAGCTTCGTCTAATCTATTAACTCCTCGATCACCTTTTTGTATCCGTTTTTGAAGTTTTGTACCAGGACCACAAAATTGATAGCCTGGTAAGTGTAGCTCAACTGGCAAACGATCAATCAATTTATCAAATATACCACTGCCTTCCTTCATTGATAAGCAGTAAGTGTCGTGAAGAAGTGATTTGTGTTATTTATATACCTCTCCACTACACCACTAATTCTTTTTTGTTTACCCAAGTGTTCTCTTCATTACCTAGCCCTAACCATTTTACAAATAGTTTGTTTCCTTTTCTTTTTATAACTTTTTCAATAAGGTAAATGTCAGGAAAATTAGTTTTTTGTAACTCATACCGGTAAAAAGAACCTAAGATAATTTGATTGTGTTTGTCAGCTATTTGATACGTTTGAGGATTGGTTTGACCGATTTTAACAATGCGAAATATTTCCGTAGACCAATTAGGAGTATAGCCTTTATAAAAATCACCTTTATATTTACTTATACGAACAAAATCACCAACTCTCAAAGTTGGACCTGAACGTGCTATCTTTCCATGTTGTGTTTTAAAAATATTAGACCTTACTAAAAGCTCATTTGAACGATTAACATTGATTGGTTTGAATTTTGTGATACGGTGACAAGTATTGTTGTAGTGATTCACAACAGAATCTAAATTACTTTGAACCCATTCATATCGTCCGCATAAACTGAATGCTTTGTAAAGATGGGATTTTATGGTTCTAATTACGCGTTCTACTATGGAAGTTTTTTTAACAGAATATGTGGAATAATGGTTTATGTTGTTACTTTTCATTAATTTTTCAAAAGAATCATTGTAAAACTCTGTGCCTAGATCTGTTTGTAAATTTTTTGGCTTTCGTGTGGATTCAGAAAATATGTTGTGCATAGCATTTGCAACGCATGTCTTAGATTTCGTCTTCAACGGTCTAACCCAAACGTATTTTGATAAAGCATCAATTACTACTAAAACATATTTGTATCCTTTATTGAATGATGCATACTTTTGAAAATCCATGAGATCAGCTTGCCATAAATCATCGATTCCTTTAATAACAGTATGTCGACGAAAGAAATTTCTTCTTGCCGCCTTGTGAAGTTCGTTAACTATATCTTGTTTACTCATTATTAACAACTTTTGATGGTAGCATGAGGTCAATTTCTTTTTTTGTGTAGTACAATTTACTAAAATTTGTAGTAGTAAGTTTTTCTAAATTGTTAAGATACTTTTTTAAATTGCTTTGAATATTATTCAGTTCATTTTTTAGTTCATCAACACTTTTATCCACGTATTCTTTATTTACAGCCTCATCGTTCCTTTCCGGAATTTGTAGTCCCTTTAATCTCGATGATTTTAAGTCAAAGTCTCCTTCATCTGTTCGCACTAGGATGTCGCTAAGAATATTACTGAATTCTGATAGTCGTAAACGTTTGTGAATATGATGACCAAATTTGTCAATATTCATTGTCGTCTGGTCCGCTTCCGTAGATTAATGACACTGCCCGATCCTCCTGATGGAAGCTTTATATATTTGATTTGTTTTATAATTCCAGCTTCATATAACTCTTCAAGTATTGCATAAATTTCATTTTGTACCCCAGTGTTGCCAGCTGCCCATGATCCAAGTAGTAATTTTAACCTTTCCACTAATTCATTGGGATCATCCCAGTAAACCAAATCGGTATCGTTCTTCACTTCTTTTAAAATATCGATGCCTTTGCCCTGTCGGAGACTTTCCAAACTACTTGTATGACTTCTAGCGAACTTAAATAATGGTTTGATTACTTTCATATACTTAAAACTTTTGTTACTGTTAATTGGTTTCGAAGAATCAAAGTTGCGTCTGTAAGCATTGGTATCCATAAGTATTAATTTATAATTTTGTAAATCTTGTTCTGTAATAATTTCTAAATTTGGGATCTTTTCATACAATAACTCTCTCAAGCCAGGAGTCTTTTTGAGGCTACGACTTCCAATTTTTATAATATGGTCATCATCGTGAACACGCGTATTGCCAAGCATTAGTTTCCCCTTTACGTTCCTAATACCAAAAGGTATATCTTTCATTACTTCAGATGATACAGACCATGATAAAGAATCATTATTATTATTGCCAGTACTTGGCGAGGACTGAAGAGATTTGAATGAGCTCTCATGATCATCATCACCTTCAGTGGGTGGTGCAGTAAGGGTTTTGTTAGGCGTTTTACAGTTTTCATTTTCTATATTAACTTCATCTTCTTCAAAATATTCTTCGTTGTCATCATCCGCTTTAAAGTAATCAAAATCTTCGTCAGAAATATTTGATGACTCACTTTTTGTGTGTTTAGTTCTTTTCACTGATTGGCTTTGTTCTGTCTCTTCATCTATGAGGCGTTTGTTGGCAGTTCTACAAGTCAATAGTTTAAGGGGGCTTACAATTGGTTTAAATATTGTTTCCAGAGCCAAGTCGTTGTTCTTTTTTGAATCTTTTATCATTTCTACCTTTTTTTTTACAGCTGATGCTGACTTTACAATTTGTTCCTTAAGGTTTCGCTCCATTGTTAAGGATTCCACTTTGTATGACTTCCTGATTGTAACTGATTCGTTTTCGTCCAAGTAATAGTTACTTATACAAGAAATAAAACATTTAATCCACTATTATGAATGTATCAAACTTCATTCTATAACAACCTTTGTTTCGTTCACAATCCTTATTGATGACGACATAACTGTATGGTTTTTTCCACACTGTTGAACACATTTTACGGAACTGTGACCACGTCATATCAGATCCTACATGCTCATCGTATATATGTCTCAGGTTAATGTCGTCTTGTTTAAATAATATTATCAGATTAGCATTGTCTCTTACGAGTTGCTTAGGTATTTTGGTGTAGGTTTGATTAATATAAAAGCAGTCAATGTTTTTATGTCTTCCCATGGCAAAGTAATCGCGAATATTGTTTTGTTTCTAGCACGCAACATCATCAAAAAATAAAAATTGAGTCGGGCAAAGCTTCGTGTGGCGTTAGAATTTCACTATTATCATTATACTTGTAGTAAGATATTTCTGAAATTTTCTCCAATACCTTTTCTAAAAATATGTACTTAGGTTGATACAAAGACTTCGAATATACATAAAGGTTACGAAAACGAGGCCCATCCTGGTGTAGCAATAGACTTATTACTAAGTTAGTTTTTCCGCAGTTTGATGGACCACAAACAATGCTTCGGATAGTGTTTGGCAATAATTTGCCATGCCTCTTACACTGATTTGAAGAGACTGGACATATACATTGTAATCTAAGAGATTCTTTTTGTTTTATAAATCTCATTTCTTTTTACTCAACCGTTCTGATTGACGGGTTTCAACGGAATGATGAAAATAGTGACGATAGATAAATTTAATGGGATTCATGAAAAATTCACTGCCACGCAGTTTCTTGAACTTCCGGTTGTGAACTGAAGGTTTGCTGAATATATTGCACCACTGATTCGTAGTGTATTATTGGGCATTCTGTCATACCAGAGTGAGCGAAGCGAACGGTCGGGAGCGAAGCGGACGACTGGGGGACAGAATGCCCAATAATACACTACTATAATTCTAGCGCAGAATTTAAGTATATATTTTATATTATAAAGTTTGTTCCTTCAGATATTGTGAGAGCAATCTCGCAACATTAATGAGGTCACGCAGCCTACGCGTTAAAGAAAGCACTTGAAAAGTCAAAACAGGCTTGCGAATGTGTCGGTGGCCGAGTGGCATAGGCATACGCCCGGATAGCGTAAGACACGGGGTTCGATTCCTCGTCTGACACAGTTTCTTTTTTCAAGTGCATTTTATATGACCGACATATTTAACCAGCACTGCGTCCTGCGATTTCTAGGACACTGTTGTATGTTTCTTAATGCATCACACCACGAAGGCTAAGGAGGTCATGGAATACGTGCAAAAGAAGACTACTCTGCGGGTCGTCAAGTAGGTGTCTAGTCGCAATGTGAATATTAATTTCTTTTTGATTAGAATTCCGACTGAAACTTAGACGACCGTAACGTCGTAAACGAAAGAAGATTTTTGGCTGAAGGGTGCTGTATCCGGCGATTTTGCGGAAGTCTACGCGACACCACGAACAACACAAAGAACATGTAAATTTAACTTGTTATTTTGTATTTCATTTTGATAATGTACGTTAGTCCTGTAAAGTTTTTATTTTATGGGCCTGTGTTTTATTACCTGTTGCCTAAATTGGACGTTTATTAAAAAAAAAATATATTCATTAGATCAAATTACCAGCAGCGTTGCCCACAATAACCATGTAAAATTGAAGAAACTACCGAAAGATGTTACTATTCTTTTTAATTGAAGAGCTGTGCTCTTGACGATTGAGTTAATTCCATCCATTTCTATTCCATGTCATTCGCGACACCCATTTCATCTTTAATCTGGGTCATGTATGTCCTAACTAAATACATATTTAATGCTTTTTAGGGTTCCGTAGCCGAATCTCAAAAACAAAACCCTTATAGTTTCGTCAAGTTTGTCTGTCCGTCCGTATGACACAGCCTAACATAACTTCGTTATTCATACAAATACTATAAAAACAAAGTTATATTTGCTGACAACACAATATTGTAGTATTTTAGCTAAGTGGAAGTAAGTGGATCTCTAATCCAGTTAAAGTTCGAGTGCGACTCGCACTTGGCCGGTTTTTTGTAGTTGGTGAAACCTGTGGCTCAGAAAGTAGAGCAAAGCTCATATCGTGCCTGTATTTTCAAGTCCTGCTACCTATTAGTCACTGCAGTATAAATGTTCAGCTACCGTGATGGCTAAAGTTAAAAACGAAATTACCGTATTACAGGGTACGCGTTTAATATTGTTGTATAACCCAATCAACCACAGCTAGTTAAGTATTTTAACTGAATCATTATTAGAACGCAACCACAGTTGAACCCCTTTTGACTCTTTGAAATTCACCTGAGGTGGAATTGTGTAAAGCAATCGTATTCATTTGACAGTTCATAACGTACGGTTTGATCCGTCAAACGCTTTGTTCTTTACCGTTTGACAGCTCATACCGTACGTTTTGAACTGTCAAATGAATACGATTGCCTCACACAATTGCACCTCTGATCTATCGATGCCACGTTTTCATTCGCATCAGTTCCACTGACCGGTAACTTACTTATTTCGGAAGAACTATAACATATCTAAGTTGCTATCGTGATGCAATTTTTATATAACCTGATACCTTAAGTGTTTGTCTCTGTTCGCTTTTAAATTTTACCGAAGCATACCGTGACCGTGCTAGAAACGTGTCCGGCAAAAATATATATCTGTATTGAAAACATCGACATCTTGCCCCGTATACCGTTCTGTCTATGACAAAAAACAGTGTAGCGTGCCACGGAGCGTAATTTTACCGGTACTGACACGCTTCGTGCATGTCACGCTACATTGAAAAACCGGTGAGCATACGGGTTGTTACCGCGTATGATGATCTTTATGAAGACGTCGCTATAACTTAGTATATGATTTGATAGTCCTGTCGATACAGACTGTTGTTCTGGTCACGATGGGGACTGAGACTTCTGGGTCAGAGTCTTACGTGGTCCTTCCCAACAAAATGTAAGACAGCCCGGTTCGTTCACCACTACCACCAAATAACAGACCGGTATCATACGCATTGCAATCTGGAGGCCGATTCTCGCGGAAAAAAGAATTTATTCGCGTAGTAATTTGATTGTGAGTTTAACCGTTTAACCTAAAAATCAAGTAAAATATCTACACGTAAAAAAGTATTGCAAAAACAAAATCTATATACATTGAAATCGTGACCCTGAGAAAGCCCTTCCTAGCTTTTGGCAGCGATTATGAATTACACCCGTACGAACTCACTTGACGCCTGTTTCTTGTGAGCACTTATTCCGACGTCCAGCCGGCTCAGACGTGTGCCTCTTGCTAGTCGTTATCGCGATTGTTTTGCAGTTACATCATACCCCCGCGAAATGCATTGACAAAAGCGTGAGCGGCGCATAAATTCCCGTCATGTTATCGCCGCGGGCGCCGATAAAATTGTTGCTCGCGCCGGATACATTTTCAGTTTGTATTAGGCTACGTTTGATGATCGAGGGAACTGTTTTCTTGTTTTTTGTTATCATACAGCCTGAGTGGTAACACATTGATTTGGAGTCGGAGCATAATGTGTGTCACCTGATTGTCTACGTAAGCTTGACATCGTGCACCGATTCCAAAAGAATTTATCTCTCCCAAATAGAAGACAAATGCGTTATTTTAAGCTTAAAGGTCAGTTTTCAGAAGACGGTTTAGTTGTCTAAATTCTAAATTAAACCGCCTTTTTATTTCATGATTTTTTGGTCTAAATATCTCAAAAACTACTCAACGGATTTTGATGAAACTTACACTGCACCCTAAGTTGAAGTATAACTTATTGAACTAGAAAAAGAATTATCTCGCTACAACTTCTTATTTTTTAGAAATCCGTGGACAAACACAAATAAACATACACTTGCAAAATTTTGAAACCATAATAGAACAATATACTGGTATATTATCAAATTCCAACGATATCACATACATACACATTGAAAAGGCATCAACAAAAGTACATAGTCATATGTATGGAAAACACATTGTTCAAGTTGGCTAAAGTTAATGCACAATCAAAAAACTATGCATTTAATAACAAACAAAGACGCTAAATGGCTTTTAAATTCCAATTTCCATATTCAAATTTTATGTTTGATCAACTCAATACGACTTTAATACACATCCATATTTTACGGCAATTTAATGGCAGGCTTAATATTTATTTATAGACGTCATAAAACTTTCGCTGTTGTTTTATGAGTATTAAAATTTATATAATGATACCGTATGAATAACTCGTAAAAATTGAGTTTGAAAAATTGTACCGGTTACAAAATACCTAATTACAACGCAAACTTTTAGCAGAGGCTCATATTTTTAAGATTTTTGGAACATAGCGTGTTTTTAATTTATATTTGTATTCTGAGTAATACATATTAAGGGAATGGATAGGATGTTCGTTTTTAAGATTATACAAAGTGATTTTTGACCACGATTTTTTTTTGTTCATATTTTGATATCAGACAGCTTATTAACAATCGCTTCTTTGAACAATCAATACAAACAAACGTTTACAAAAAGGGAGGCTTTCAACATTTGGAATTCGATAATGGGACGCTGAATAAACAGCGGCATTATGAGCTCTGGCGTTAACAAGCACCTTTAAAAATACTAATCGCGAGGAAAAAGCGCTCATTTGCGAGAGTACGTTAATCCCGGATAATCCGGGGACCGGGATTTCGGTGGAAATAATGAGATACAGCCGAAAGATATGTACTTGGCCCTTCTGGGCTTCTGAAGTGATAAATATGAGGAGACGCCTTTGAAACACCATAATTGAGTTTCGCCGCTTCCGTTATAGGGAACGCGTAATATCATCATGATCAAAGATTTGTTAGGACAGTGGTAGTCTGAGTAGATCAAAAATATTGTCACAAGTGATGAGTTCAGCGTTTGAGTGGCTTGAGGTACTTAAAGTGTCCTCACAGCTTTAAAGTCCCGATACCAGACAGCGCTTTGCTTCGTTTCCGTTTGCCTAGCACAAGAGCTTTGGGTACTTATGGATCAAAGCAATATAAGTGATGTGGTCCAATGTGTATTTTGTAATATTATCTAATAATATTAAAAAGTTAATTTGTTTAATTGTTTGTACGCGCTAATCTCAGGAATTACTAAACCGACTTGAAAAAATATTGTTATGTCGGATAGTATATTTATCGAGTAAGGCTTTAGGTAAAAATCACGCAGTTGCGGGGAACGCCAGTATTGTACAGTATCGTTGATTAATTCGCCGTTGGAATGGAAAAAAATACACTTTTGCCGACTAAAACTTCATTACGAACCGTTTGTAAATGTGTATACGAATATGCAGTCCGAAACAGTAGCAAAATGCAATTACACAATTTCCATAAGATCCCATCGGTCCCGCAAGATGCAGCCAAACCGCAGGAGTCTGTTGAGCCACAGCGCTATTTAGAACAGCTTTTAGTTCTAATGTATAGCTATATTATACGTATTCTCTGAGACGCTCTTTGCTCAAATGAAAGAATAACTAACAGTTAGACAATTCTGTAAAGCGGATACTTAGTTGTCCACATGTATTTGCATCTAGTCTGGGTGTTGTGGTACCACCGTTGTGTATGATTTCTATAACACAAGTGCATGAGCTACTTCCTTAGGGATCATAGCTATGTATGTAATTGGTGTTCAAGATGTATTTATTTATTTGCTAGTTTTGAAGCTAACGATTAGTTTCTACTGATGTTAAAGTATTTTTGTATATATTGAAATATCAGAATGAGTAAATAGGATGTTTTTTAAATAAATGGTATTAAAATACTTCAAAACAGTAGGCGGTCGGTAGGCGTCTGGGTAAAGTATTAGCGATCAAATCTGTAAAGTTTTTCATCGAAATTATAATCTTCCAAGACGGTGTTACTAACGAAGGCAGATAGTAATAGAAGTATAAATGCAAAACAGATTGTCTAGCCTCCCCCGCATTTTAAATATTATTCCTAATAGAGGTTAATTCGTTTTCAAATTAGCTTAAGAATCAATTTAAAAAGCATAAATCACTCAAAAGTGTATGAATAAAATATGATACACAATGCGGCTAATTAACTATGTGTATTTGCGTTTAAAATGATTTCTAGAATGTCATCTTTTTCCAAATCTTTCATGTCTGGCAAAATATTGATGATAAATATGTGTTTGCTGATATGAGTATGATCTCACTTGATTAAACGCAAGAAAATGTATATTAAATGATTAATCACTTACCTCGTTTGTTAGATGTGCTTATTTTTTATATTGTTCCGTAGCCGAATGGCAAAATACGGAAGCCATATAGTTTCGTTAAGTCTGTTTGTCGGTCTATCTGTCTGTCCTATTACAAACTAAACTATTAGTATAACACAGTTGAAACTTTGTAGGTAGATGTATCTTGTTAACCGCTTAACGATGTTCATACAAAAAATAATGATATTTAACGGAGGACTCAAAAAAAAAATGTTTTGTCAAACCTATGGGTCTATGGGAAGGTCTTTTAAAATGACATCGAGGTTTCTAAAACCACTCGCACTCGGCCGGTTCTTTTTCAACAAATTCTTCTTATATATTGACAATTATATATCAATATTCATCTCTAATACACATGAATACAGTCTCATTAGATTTAGCGCAGAAAATTATATTGAAAATGATACTTTACTTGCCTAGATTACTAAATGTCCATGTTTTGTACACCTTTATAGTTTACAACAAAACTTTGCATATCTTTAACATATTGATCCTATTAATATGGACACCATTTCATTGGATAAAGCGCAAGAAAATACATAAAATTTTCTAGTACCCCACTAGCAAGTGAAATTCACAATACCTGGAGCCCATGCCCATACCAGCTTGGAGGGGGAAGGACATTTGGTAGGACTTGGCCGATCCTGATTCCTTGTGCCAAGATGAAGATAAACAAAGGTTTTATTGACACATTGTACATATTCTGCCGCAAAAATACCCTACTTTTCTTGAGCTTCATGGAACCATACGATTTTTTTTTCGAATAGCTCACAGACTTACGTGACACGATCTATTCTAAAAGATTGGAAGATTGTGTGTCGATATTTCGCATCATTTTATGTCATGCACAACATAAGTGTTGATAAATCTTTTATTTTATAGTATACAAGTGCGGAGACATGAATTTAGTCATGACCTACAAAAAGCTGGGATCCATATTTCATTTAAGAGCGGAAAGTGTTGTACAATATGCATGTAGCTCTTAACCATATTAACTAAAACAAAGGATTAAAGCTTAAAAACACACAACAGAAAATCTTTCACTTAAATTAACAAATGTGTTTTTTGTTAACCAAAGGACCCTCGAAACGAACGTGGTCGTTCCAAGGGGATTAACATCCATATTACATTTCGTAGCATTTATTGTATTTTCAACATAGGAATGTGTTTGTGCACAAGAAGCCTCACAGACAGCAACAGATACATATTTCTTAAAGTTCGCAGTTGAACTTGAGAAGAGTTCGACATCACAGAGAAATTTGTTATGCAAACTCATTTATATAAAGGACAACGTTCACCTGCGTGCGTCTTAATAGTATAAGTGCAAATAATGTAGGTATTCGAGGTTGACGAACAGCATACGAGCGATAACTTCAATTTTATTTGTACTATTTTCATATTATTTACTGTAGGGACTTAATAACCGTTTAGTAAGAAAAGTGACTGTCGTTAATCTTAGCACTTAACCGAGCCTTTAATTATTAATAAATCTTCGTGTTTTTGATCAAGCCTAAAACGTTTCCCGGTGCTTTTCTAAGTGGTTTTCACATTAGAGCGACAGCAGCGTAACCTATAAAAACACATACAAACAGCGGCGCTGCTCGCGTAAACGAAAGAATGATAAAAGAAAAAGACTGTTAATAAACACATCCGTGAAAGGGGATGCATCTACAACATTCTTTTGTTTCCGCGACCGCCGACGTCCTATCGATCCATGAGGCCTAGAAGGTAATATCATTATTTTAAGTTTGTGTGATTTAGCTTATGATTTTTTTATCAATTGAGTATGTACAAGAATTCTTATGAAAAGTCATAAAGATTACCAGACTTGCTAGCTGCGTTTTATAAGAAGAATTATTAGAATTTTAAAGAAACTTTACAAGAAAGAATAACTTAAAAAAAAAACGACTTCAAAATTAAAATGCACTTAAAAGTCTTAAATAAACTCTGGATCATTGAAAGGAAAGGAATCCATTTTAGGCACACAATTTCTTTTTGGAGTCGGTGCTCTGTTAGTTGATTCTTGATGGTCGAAGTGATGGCACCGACTCCAAAAATAAATTGTGTGCCTAAAATGGATTCCTTTCCTTTCAATGGTCCAGAGTTTATTTATTACTTTTTAGTGCATTTTTGTTTGAAAGTCGGTTTTTACTTTTTTTTACTGATTACAGGAAGGGGAGAGGGGGGGGGGGGGGGGCAAGTTGCACCTTGTGACTCTGTTATTTAAGAAACTACAAATTATTTATTATAAGTTCTGTCATGTCTATAATTACCATAAAATTAATATTCCTATCGGAATAGAAGGACAAGTAAAAGCTGTCAAACGAAACCGATTTAAGATGTCCGTAACTAACATAAGTAAGTAACATTAAGAGCTTTAAATGAGATAACCTTTTGATCAGGTGATTAAAAACAATGTTCCTAAGATAAACATATTAGTTTACTGCATGATAAACAGCCGACACAAAATATTGAACATGCAGCTCTAGTGTAAAACTAAATATTATTTCATTATATAAAATATTCATATATACATTCCCTGTGTTATTCTGTCTTTACTTTTTATGTAAATTAACGTTTGTAGAATAGAATAATCAAACTGCGTACTTTAAATTTGAAGCGCATTGGTAAATATAAGTCGTTTATTAAGAGGCTTCGCTTTGGACTAATTTACCTGTTGAATGATTATTTGTTGGGTTATTCAGCTGTAATGAACAACAATCAATCACCGATCAAGTCACCATATTTCAACAGAAATATTTCTTCAAATTATACACAATTTCACATAAATTTTCAAAAACTCAAATGAGAGAAATTTTCAGCAAGCCTTCATAAGCCTCCGAACTGTTTGACATCTGGCAAAAATGGTTCTGCTACCCATCTCTTTTTATCACACAGTTTGCTGCTAGTGACATCTCGCTTTTGTCGTTCTATTCCAAAGGGATAATAATTTTATGATAATTACTGAACTCCTAAGCGTTAAGGATCGTCAAAAGGCGTCATGAAACAAAAACACATTTACTTCTATTTGTATCCACAAAGACGTCGCGACGAAGAAGAGTTGGCACTTAGGTCTCTGACGTGCGTGCGGCACAGCTTACTTGTGTGGCATTAATAAAATTAACAGCTGCAAATCGTAGGTAAACATAAACTACTCGTACCGTGTAGGTATTTCTAACTTGAAGATTTATTTACTTCAGATAAGATAAGATAAAGATTTGTATTTCATTCCAAGCTTAAAACTAAAACAATGATTGTAATTGAGACTACCTAGTAAGTATTTATATAATACTTGTGGCAGGTAGCCTCGCTCTTTCATATCAATATTACATCAAAATTTGAAATGAAACAAACAAATTACCTACTTATAAGATACATTCGGCTTATCTATTAATTAACTACTAATAAATAATGACTATTCATACTCATACAACACTTTATTATGTATTTGGTTTTAACAGATGGATATTTTTATTACACCCTATCATGCTACTTTAAGAACAATTGAAGTTAATTATACTTATACCTCTGTTTTTTTATAATATTGTTTTTTTACTGTTTTTGATTATATTTAATTTTATTTTTGATAACCCCCCAATAATTCTTCAATTTCATTATAATTTTGTACTTTTAGCCAATCTATTAATATTTTTCTACATTTTTAGTTGTAATTTTATGAATTTCAATATGTTTATTTTATCTTGACGAACAGCATACGAGCAATAAGGCACGTACAGGTATATTTGATTGGTGAGGTTCAAAACAGTCAAATTTATTATGTAAGATATTAGGCAAAGGCATGAAATTTGTTTCTAATTCTTCATCAAAGCATCTGAGATAAGTTTTCTCACTTCAAGCTTAGGCAGAGAGTACTTTTGAAGCAGCACATCGCAGGATGTCTGCATGAAAGCATCGAAACTGCATTAATCGCACAAACTTTCTTTGGATCCTCTCAATTTGTTCTTTGTACTTTGCATAGTATGGGTTCCAGACAGATGTTGCATATTCTAACTGAGATCTTACAAGTGACTTATAAAAGTAACAGAAGAAGAAGGACATTTATATGGTTTGATAGATCGCATAACAAAACTGCACTGTAAAATTGTGGTTTACCCCCTTTTAAATTGTTTATCTTGTGTAAGTTTCAGTGCAATGTGTAACTGCAGCAGCTGACACGAAAGCGTTAGTACTCATTCGTATGCGGTGGCGATGCGGCTGAACCGATGCCGACAATTAGAGCTATTGTTAAACGAATAACAGGAGACAACACTAGCGTTTGGACAGCACTAGAGCTGTCATATAGATCTTGTTTGCCATGAGATCGATATTGAAGTTGTATTCAGTATATAGTAATAATTTAGTTAAGTACCTTCTTATTTGAATGTTTAGGATAACTTAATATAGGACTGTCATGTACAAAATGTATAAAAGTCCCTAAATAAAGAGAAAAAAACATTGTGGAATTAAAAAAATATAGAAAAAGAGTTGATCTCACCGAATTATTATTAAATCTATGTTAGAGCGAGACAAAGCATATGCCAATGCCACAAGCCGCAATCATGTCGCATTACGCATGCGAATGCGGAGTTGAACTATTTATTTAACAACTTCGCCAGTGCATTGATTAATTTTAAGCAGCATCCTTTTGGGGTAAACGTTTCTTTATAAGTCACAAAGAAATCAAACATCATTGTAAAAAACTAAATTACTTTATAAAAATGCATATATGTTTTAAATATAAAGGTACAGTGTGTGACTTGTAATAGGATCAAACATTTGTATCAATGATTTTACAGAGTATATGTTATCTTTACTTGTTCCAAATGCTATTTAATTCCCTAATCAATGATATCAAAATCGCTATCTCGTTGTAGTAAATAGCAATATCAAGTTCTATGAATGGACACATTTGTTTGCAGTTCATTGCTGGATCGATTTATTTTGGTATTTAAAAAAAATAATGAATAGCTAGTTACCCTTTTTGTAACCAGTATTTTTTTCTCTATGGTTGTTATCTCCTCGTCTTTCTCAACCCTATATTTTATATTTTTAATCCTATCACAGGTTATCACCCTTTATATGGCATTATATGTATATTTGTTTGTCTACTTAATTAGCAAATTAATAACTAATTATTGCTACGGGTATAGTGTGCGCTCGGTAGCTCGTTACGAGACGAGCCGAGCTGAGCGAAGTGCGAGCGCTCCGAGCGATAGGTAATTAGCAAACATGGCGTATTCGCTCGCGATGCGCTGCAAATACAAAATACTTGCTAAGCGGCAAAATTAGTTAATAAGCAACTAAAGTTGATAATGGAGCCTTAGATTCATTTAAATTTTATTTAAAAACTTTATTGCACAAAAAAAGTGTACAAAAGGTGGACTTAAAGCTAATAGCATTCTCTCCCATTCATACCTTTAGACCATGCAGAGAGATTGTTGTGGGTGCAGGAGAATATTGCCAATAGATATTAAAATTGCAACAAGTACTATTGTGTAAAATAATTATATCAATACCGGAAGATTGTAAAGTATTTAATAATATTGTTCTGTGTCTCCTATGTGTGTGGGGTATCTATGGATAGTTCTTTTAAAATGATATCGAGGTTCCTAAAACTTTTTTCTTTTAAAGTGTAACGTTTCATAGCTATCCGCTTTCAAAGTGGTAAAATGGACCCCCCATCTAACTTCTAATTCGTCAAGTCTGTCTGTCTGTCTGTCTGTCTCTCTGTCTGTCTGTCCGTCCGTATGTTACAGTTAAGGGAGGGCTCCCATACATGAATTAAAACCAAAAAAAAATTTTTTTAGTCAAACCTATGCGTGTGGGGTCTATGGATAGGTCTTTTAAAATGACATAGAAGTTCTTAAAACCATTTTCTTTTAACCTTTAGCCAGCGTGGTGGTTTTTTTGTCGCACTAGTACCGACGTGGGGCCTGAGAGGCCGCGTAAACGATATCGAGATTTGTCAAAAATAATGATAATATTATATCAAAAAACATTTGATGTTGTAAATTTAGGATCAATAAATAAAATAAGGGATAAAAAATATAATCAACTTTATTTAACTTTGACATTATTTGTCTTTTATCTTTGGCTCTATTTTTTTTAGCTAAAAATGACTACTACACGAAAAACAAGTCTTAAAACAAATATCACTTCTTAGGAACAACAAAAAATACTTTTTCTTATACACTATTGTTATATCTATTAGAAAACAATCGAACAATATTCTAAATATATCAAATAAAAAAAAATCACTCGCAATCAGGGCACAGCTGTTAAGCGCACTGTAAGCAAACATGTTTTTTGCAAGAATAACACTGATATGTAGATTTTCTATTAAGTTTAGGTGGACAAGACGAACATATTTTTCTTGTTTTCTCTTCGTTGGCTTGGACTTGAACTGCATCTGGCATGTCAGGACCGAGTATTCTGGCCAAACTCATACGAAGTTCTCGAGGCAAACGTAAGTTGAACACTCTTCTCTTCATATGATCTATTACTAATTGTCGGGCTAGTTGTTTTTTAAACACGCCACGATCAATCTTTTGGTTTGCATGCACATCATATATTATATGAGCATTGACTGAACTTATGTCCAAAATTCTATAAAAATGTGTCATGGGCCAACGTCTGAGGCTGAGCGGCTGCTACTGTAAATTGCGCACTTTTTATCTATTTCGTCAACGCCGCCGTCAATTTCGTTCCCTGACTCAATATCCATACCCTCACTATGATGCATTGAGGAAGCTAAAAAGACAGCTTTGTTTTTCTTAGGTACGTGAGAAATTGCGTTATGTCCTTCGTAAAACCATACAACGTTGAACCCTCTTGTCTAGTTTTGGATGGTAAAAATTCTGGGGGAATTTCCCTTTTTTTTATGGTGCCAACTAATGTCATTCCTCATTGCTTCATTGCATCAATAAGTTGGATTGAGGTAAACCAATTGTCGCAAGTGACATTTTTGTTACTGCCATGTAAAGGTTGCGTCAACTTCAGCACAGCTTGAGTGGGCACCAAATACTTTTTTTCTTCTTCCGTTAAGTTTTCTCCGTCTGAGCCTTTGCCACAATATACATAGCCATTATAAAAGAATCCGTTTTCAGCATCACATAGACACATGAGTTTCAGTCCATATTTTGCTGGCTTACTAGGCATATAAATAATCAAAAACGAACGTCCTCTGAAAGGTATCAGCATCTCATCAACAGTGGCATATTGATTTATGTTGGAGACTCTTTGACAGTTTGACACAAATCGGTTAAAAATGTAAGATATCGCCGCTAATTTGTCGGTCTCCTTCCTTTGTGCCCTGTCAGACGCATTATCAAAACGTAGGCAAAGTAATAAACATAAAAATCTATTTTTTGACATAACACATCGAAAAATCTCTCTTCCAGTACCATCTGTGGCAAAAATAAAATCTGCGTTTTCATGGTTCGATTTGAAAACAGCTGAATAAATCAAAAGGCCAATGAATGCTTTTAGTTCAATCATATCTACATTTTGTAATTCTGGCCGATCTTGGTTTGTGTATTTCGATCTATGTTGTAATAATTTAGAATTAGTGTGTGTCATAATTTCAAACAAAATATCATCATCTATATATTGTTTCCAAATACTATATGGATCCTTTGCATCATTTTCAGTCAAATTGGAAGTGGGTTCTCGCAGAATAATATTATGTTGAGGTACTCTAACTGATGATCGGTTAGCAGGGGTTTTAGACCATTTATATTTATTTTTGCCCCTATAATAACTGAGCCTAGATAGCGGTGTATTGTCGTCATCTGACGAAGAATCGGAAACAGTTTCTTAGGGATGGGTTGTGGCCTCATCATCAGAAATAGCTGATTTCCGGTATGAAATCATCTCCGACGTCATCAACTTCCGATCCACTGGAGTCTTCTGCAATCAAGCTCTCAAACAAAGTCGCATTGTTTGGATCCAAAAGATTCAGAGGACGCCTCGTTCTTTTTGAAAGCTGTGATTGATCTGTAGGTAAGCGGCGTTTACCTCTCGATGTTCCAGGTACATCCATACTTCAAATTAGTGATTAGATTTCTGTAAAATAATACTTAATGTAAACCGTAGCACAAACAAAAAAGTCGCGTAACTTTTGACCCGTAACCCGACGTTGGGCCTGAGAGGCCGAGTCGGAAATTCAAATGGTCATAACTTACCAATATCACGCTTTCCGGCACTACTACGACACTCAACGGCGTAGGCGCAACTAAACTCGCAGCTACTAAGGAGCGGGGAACTCCCCCGCGCGGGGAAGGGGTGGATTTAGAAAGTTCGTAACCCGTCGCGGCCTCTCAGGCCCCACGTCGGTAGTTAAAGGTTAAAGTCTAACGTGTTTCATAGCTAGACGCTTCCAAAGTGGTGAAATGGGCGTCCCCCCATCTTATTTCTAAACCAAGTGTAAATTTTGAAAAAATAAATATAATGTAGACCTTAACAAATACTTTCAACGAAAATTGGTTTGGACGGGATCAAAAGAGTAGTTTTTGAGATATAGCACATTTTACACAACCGAAAACATAACTTTGTTCTTGATACAAACACTATGAAAAACATATTTATGTTTGCTGTCAACAAAATATTGTAGTATTTTACTAAGTGGAAGTAAGTGGATTCCCTAAATTAGTTAACGTTGGCACGGAACCCTCAGTGCGCGAGTCCGACTCGCATTTTGCCGGTTTTTTATTACGTAGGGTAATGTACGAGAAGGATGGACTAGTCTACGAATATTTATTTTTAGTGGGAATGGGTTTTGTTATCTATACTAATATTATAAAGCTGAAGAGTTTGTTTGTTTGTTTGTTTGTTTGTTTGTTTGTTTGAACGCGCTAATCTCAGAAACTACTGGCCCGATTTGAAAAAATATTTTTATGTTGGATAGTCCATTTATCGAGGAAGGCTTTAAGCTATATAACATAAAGATACGACTCACAAGACCACAGCAGCAATGAAAAATGTTGCGAAAACCGCTAAAGTTACACAAAAATCATGTATGAAAAGATTGTTCAGAATTAAGAGTTCTATAATAAAGTCCGCGACAGCATAAGTCTATCTTTTATGGTTGACTTACTACAACCTTTTTTATGTTAATAAATTTGTAAAAAAATAATGCATCATTTTTAGAGGTGTATTATACACACAGGTATTTATTCTTATCAAAATAAATACATTCATCATCACGAGCATTTCATTTAGAACAAAGTTGCCCTTTATGTCTTTTCATTCCAATAAATATCTTAGGAGCTATCACAGCTTTAACATAACTCCGCACCAAAATAATGTTCGCAGCTTAAGTACAACGTGCGCTTGCGCTAATTATATTATAAAGCTGAATTTGTTGGTTTGAACGCGCTTATCTCAGGAACTGCTGAACCGATTTGAAAAAATATTTCTGTGTTAGATAGCTTATTTATTGAGAAAGGCTTTCGGATATAAAACTTCACGCTGCGACGCGAGGGGAGGGAGCAAACTCAAAACGCGCGGACGAAGTCGCGGGGGACCGCTATTATATTATAAAGCTGAAGAGTTTGTTGGTTTGAGCGCGCTTATCTCAGGAACTGCTCAACCGATTTGAAAAAATATTTCTGTGTTAGATAGCTTATTTATTGAGAAAGGCTTTAGGATATAAAACATCACGCTGCGACGGGAGGGGAGGGAGCAAACTCAAAACGCGCGGACGAAGTCGCGGGGGACCGCTAGTTGTGGTATAAGTTGAATAACATTTATTGCTGCTTAAGCTCAAGCATCAATTTATATATGTAGTTCTATACGTCTAATAAAAATATGCTTATATCGCTGAACTAACTAGTATTGTCTTATAATACCACTTTTTCAAAACTCCTGCGTTAATATGAGCGATAATCCTCTCGTGTGTCGGCGTTCGGGATACGGTCTCGCAGGTGTTCAATATTGACGCTATACATCTCACTCGAGGGCGCACCTCTTGAGAAACAGATTGATTCTCGCGAGGTCTCGACTGTAGTGGAGATGGCAATGACAAGGCTTACGTGTATGGGACGTAGATTTATAAAAATCAATTGGTCTAAAATTTAGTTATTACATTTTTGTTTTTATAGTGCTTTGTCACTATACAAACTTAATTATATAAATTGCACTTTTAAAAAGCAACTTTGGCTGTGTGACAGACGAGAAATCGTCCCCTACGCTATCCGGGCGTATGCCTATACTACTCGGCCACCATCACATTAGCAAGCCTGTTGAATTTTGTAAGCGCTTACTTTAGCGCGAAAGGCGAAAAAAATGAATAATGTAGATCTTAACAAAATACTTTCAACGAAAATTGGTTTGAATGGGATTGAACGAGAAGTTTTTGAAATATAGCACATTTTCAACAACCGCAAACATAACTTTGTTCTTCATACAAACACTATGAAAAACAAAGTTACATTTGCTATCAACAAAATATTGTGGTATTTTACTAAGTGAAAGTACGTGGATTCCCTAATTCAGTTAAAGTTGGCACGGAGCCCTCAGTGCGTGAGTCCGACTCGGACTTGGCCAGTTTTTTATAGATGCTGTAGGTGTGCTATTTTTTCACTGTACCATTTAAATGCGATCTGTTACACGGGATATTTCGTTGAGGTTTTTAAAAAAGATTATTTTAGGAAAACACAGTTTATTTCACTAATTGACAGAAAATAATACAATTAATTTGGGAGCGTGTGTCTTGGGTGGAGGTTGGAACAAGACTGCCAGTCTTAACCTAGGACCTAACGCTTGCTAACCTAAATGCTGACACAGCAGAACATCCCTAAGAGATGTCAGCCCTATTACTTACGTATCTAAGGTGTAACAACCCCCGCCGGAGATTAAACTTCGGGGTAAAATAAGGATACCGAAGTTTATAATATATATATATTTTTAAACTATTTCCCTTAGTCTAGGACCGGGAGTTGCAGAATGAGTTGGAGTTTTTGAAGATGGATTAATATAACTACTTTCTCTGGGGGAGTGTTATCTACACTTTTGAGAGAAATGTCTTCGTTTTCATTGATTACAAGTTTTGGTTTTCTACGTAAAATATTGCGATTGGATCTGATAAAATGAATAATTTTATATAAAAATAAACAAGTAACTAAACAAGACACAATAACAGTTAAAATTGAATAATGTGCACTGTATTTTGTAAAGTGTGATTGGTTAATAATTTTGTCTGTTTCCTTTAAAATAGATAAGGAGAGATGTTTGTAAAGTTGTATATTTTCGGAATTAAAATTTTCCAAGTCAACATTATCTGCTTTTACTATAAAGTTACTCTTGTTAAGGTCACAGCATGTATCCTTAACGATATTAAAATTAGTTTTTTCTATAGGTATTGTTATATTTAATATGTTGAATTTAGGAATAAGTTTCGTATTTTTACAATATGCGGTGCAGTTGTTTGGCAAACTGAGTACACCAGTTCCAAGTAGGTCAATAATAATAATTTCAGGATCTACACAATCTATAAACAATTTAGTAGGATGAGACTGGATATAGATCCAGCGGTTATTTATAAGAGGTTTCCAAATGTCTATATTTCCTGAGAGTAATTTAGTTTCACACTTTCTAGGGATGCTAGATAAAACTTTGGTTAGGATTTCACTTTCACATGTAACGTGATCACTGGGGGTATAAACGTTCATCACTTCACACACATAAGATTGAGGTGTAATCACTGTGCAGGAGTTCAGATTTTCCAGGGTGCAGAACCGGGTTTTGTCTTTGGTCATTGCTATGTATTTACTGCTAGGTATTATAGTAGCATATGTGTCTAAACTTTTTACATCATGTGGTGTGGGTAGCGGAATGCTATGAAGGAGCGAATAAGTATCCGCATTTACAAGTGGAATTTGTAGAATAAACATAATCTTATTTCTAAAATAATAACAAGTTAACTTAGAGATACGGATTATATCATGTATTAAGTCTAAGTCTAAGTCTACAGGTAATTTCAAGTTATTTGGAAAATGTCTGTAGTTATCAGCAAGCTCTTGGTACAGTTTTGATGGAGTTAGCACAGAGGGGTGCAACACGTTTTGGTTACAAAATAGGATCGAATTAACTATATCTTCAAGTCGAAATGATAAAGTCAATATAGTGGAATCTAAGATATTGAATGCTTTATTTAATTCTGATGCAATTATTGTTTCTTGTGAGACGATGGTTACGTTATTGAGGTCTAATGAGAGCTTGTTAATAGCTAGTTTTAAGTTGGCTTCATTAATTTTAACCTTTTCAAGAGTTTCGTTTTGCGCTGTCAGTGTAGACATGCTTATTAAAATGTTTTGTTTAATTAAGGAGGCCATCTTCTTGTCATTTTCCTGTACAGCGGCTAAAGCATTATCATACCTTATTGCATCATCTTCCGTTAGGGTTCCAAACAACTGTTTGAGGGCTGATCCGATTCCACCAAACCAGGCAGATCTTTTATTTCTATAGCTAATGAGATGCGATAAAGAATCATATTGTTTCGTAATGTCGTAGTATCTCACGAGTACAGATGCCAAAATATTATCACACTCTATTTCGCTATGAATCTGGTTATTCTTACAAAAATAATTTATACTATCCAACATTGATTTCAAACTAAGGATGTGCGGATTGAGATATGAAATATCAACAGGAGCCAAAACATTTACATAGCCGCTATTTATTTTTAAATCTCCTATATAATCGAAGTAAATCCCTGGACTGGTGTTGATTGATTGTACATAGTTCGCCTGAACTTGTGTGATTACGAGTGTACTGTAATATGAGAAAATTGAAATTACCTTAAATAATATCTAAACAAACTACCTAATTATAATACTAAAATAATAATTATACGACTTAATTCCTAACAGTTACAGCTAAGGAGTTAGTCCCGTCCCGTCTCAGAATGCGGCTTATCAGGGAGCTAACATAAACAACCGTCGCATCGAGGCGACTAGGTGCCAGACGCGCGGTCAGCACATATCTTTGCATGGGCAAAGCAAGCTTGGATGGGTTTATGCAGAACGAGTCAAGTAAAATAAATAATTGAATAAATATATATATATTACATTTTAGATTGCAATTAAAATAAACGTCACGATTGTGTTATTTTAGATACAGCAGTTGTAGTTGCAAGTTTAAATTGATCGAAATGATGGGTTACATGACGTCGATTTATTAATAATGTTGCTGTGTGGTTGTTATGCACTTTAATGATTTTATATGACCCTTTCCAGAGGGGTGACAGAGCCTTTCTAAGCCTTAGGTGATTCTTAAGATATACAAAATCTCCGGCCTTATAGCGCGGGGGAGCTTTTGAATGTGAGTCGTAATATCGTTTTGATATTTGCTTTGATTGGAGAATGTTTTCTAAAGCCTTTTCACGAGTGTATTTAAATCGATGTTGTAGCATTTTGGTATAATCAGTATAAGTAGTACCAGAGTTCGTCTCGT
This sequence comes from Pyrausta purpuralis, assembly GCA_963924145.1. Lineage (NCBI taxonomy): Eukaryota > Metazoa > Arthropoda > Insecta > Lepidoptera > Crambidae > Pyrausta > Pyrausta purpuralis. The sequence continues at coordinate 3,336,607 of OZ001646.1, forward strand.
AGACCGAGTTTGGAATGATCGGTTTATGACCGAAAACTAACTCGTATGGAGTAAATTTAGTAGTGGAATGAACAGTAGTATTATAAGTGTGCATAGCGGTATAAACGTATGTTGGCCAATTATCTTGATTTTCATTTACAAATGATTTTAAGTATTCTTTCAAAGTGGAATGGCTGCGCTCTAGTGCGCCTTGTGTTTGGGGGTGGTATGGAGAAGACCAGAGTTGTTTTATTTTAAAGAACTGGCATGTTGTCTTGAAAAGCTCGGAGGTGAAGTTAGTCCCTTGATCGGTAAGAATGGATTTAGGAATGCCAAAAAGAGAGATGAAATGAACAAGGCAATCACTAGTCTCTTCCGCAGTTGTACTACGCAAAGGATAAGCCACAGAGTATTTCGTTAAGTCATCTTGGAGAGTAAGGATATATTTAAGTTTGGCAGTACCAGATTCAGGAAGTGGCCCTACAATATCCAAAGCGACTCTTTGGAATGGCGAGGTGCATGTAGTGGTTATTTCCATAGGGGCACGGTTGATTCTTCTGAGGGCTTTGTTTTCTTGACATAATTTACACCTTTTAACGTAATCTTCTATATCGCTTCTCATTCCTTTCCAATAAAATTGTTCTTGGATCCTGTTATACATACGAACTGAGCCTAAATGTCCAGCTATTGGTATATCGTGATTTTCACGTAGAATTTGAGGTCTTTCGCTGGGAGTCGGATAGACGATTTTATTGCGATAGATATGAATTTGAATATTAGTGTCGTGGAATAGATAAGCAAGCATGTTATAGATCTTGTTATAGGAATGTTGATCAAATGGATTTTTGAAATCGGAAATGGCAATTTCAGTAATTTCTTTGTTTTGGATCATTGTGTGTTTGGCGCGATCAAGTGTTTTGTAAATTTCAGAGTAGGAACATTCATCGAAATGATGGACTTTAGTAAAAATGAAGAATACATCTTTGTTAGAATATTTAATTCCTTTAAGTGAGTGCAATTCTTTTTCGGCGTTTCAGATTTCATCAGCAGTTTCTAAATTTGCAAGTATTTCCTCGACATACGGGTTTGAATCATCTAGGTCCATAGACGTAGGGACAATAATGGTTTTGCAATGTGTTTTTAATAGAGTCTCGTTATGTTCAAATATTCTGGAATTGGGTATGAAATCTTTGCTTGCCATTAGCTTGAGGAATTCAGAGTAGTTTCTGGGGTCGGAATCTAATACAGGAGTTGGATTTGATATATTTTCAGGATTCGGTGGACTATCCAGGTTCAATAGGTTTCTGGGAGGCTGTATATCTTCAGCGTTGTTACCACCCGGTGGGTTTTCGAGGCCTTGTGGAGTTTGTTGTGAGGTAGTATCAGGATTTATGAGATCGTTGATGTTGAGTGGGTTTTCAGAATTTGGAGGGTTATTAAAATTTAGTAGATCTTCGATATTTGGAGAGCTTCGAATATTTAACGGATTTCCTACATTTGTCGGATTTGGTAAGTTTTCAGGATAAATTGGCGATGGAATTGATAAATTATCGAAGTCAAGGTTTAAATTCTCGGAATGGGGGCTATATTCAATGTAGGGATCCAAATCTATGAGATCATGATTAGGACTTGGGAGGAATTCGTTTTGATCTATGTTAACAGTATTTGGATCCACTGCGCTCACGGGAGTGGCGACCGGAAAATGTTGTGATTCAGCATTATCCACAGTTGGGTTTTGAGATACAGGTTGTACAGGGTTTACGGGGTACCTAGAAAGAGCGTCGGCTGCTGAGTTAAGCTTTCCTTTCCTATATATGATTTCGTATTCGAATTCTTCGAGTTGGAGACGCCAGCGTTGTAATTTGCTGCTTGGATCAGTGTGATTAAAGAGCCATTTCAGGGGGCGATGATCGGTAACAATATAGAATTTATGGCCAAATAGATAGGGTCTAAACGTTTTGCATCCAAAGATAATGGCCAGAAGTTCCTTTTCTGTTGTGCTGTAATTTATTTAATTTTTATTTAAGGTACGAGATGCGTATGCTATTGGGTTGTCTTTGCCAATTGGACCTTGAGATATGATCGCAGAGATGGCGTAGTTGGATGCATCGCATGTTAGGTTAAAAGGTTTTGTAAAATCAGGATATATCAGGACAGGGGCCGAAATTAGTTTGTCTTTTAGACTTTCAAATGCTAATTGTTGTTCGTTGGACCATAGAAATGGGACATCCTTTTTCAACAGGGATGTAAGAGGTTTCGAAAGCTTGGAAAATTCAGGAATAAAACGCCTATAATATGATATAAGGCCTAGAAATGATTTGATGTCTTTTGGACAATTTGGGACTGGGAATTCTTGTACGGATTTGATTTTGTTGGGATCTGGTTTGACACCGTTTTCAGTGATGACATGACCTAGGTAACCGACTTCTTTTCTTAAAAATTCACACTTGTCAGGCTGTAGTTTGAGGTTGAATGAACGGAGTTTCTCAAAAACGGCCTTGAGGTTTTCGATATGAGAATTAAGATCGTGGGAATAAATAACTACGTCATCTAGGTACACGAAGCACCGCTCTACTTGAAGGCCAGTGAGCACCGTGTTCATGAGTCTTTGAAAGGTTGAAGGAGCGTTTTTAAGTCCAAACGGCATTCTCGTGAATTCAAAGTAGCCTTGAGGAACGCTAAAAGCAGTTTTGCAGGAGTCTTGAGGAGCCATTTTGATTTGATGGAAACCAGAGGCAAGATCCAGTGTAGAGAAATATTTAGAATTTCCTAATTGGTCGAGGATTTCTGTGATATTGGGAATAGGGTAAGTTTCTCCAACCGTTATATCGTTTAATCGTCTATAATCTATGACAATACGCCATTTCTTTTGTCCAGATGCATCGATTTTCTTTGGGACGATCCAAATAGGAGAAGACCATGGTGATAAAGAGGGTTGAATTATGTTTTGATCTTGCATTTTTTTGATTTGGGATTGAACTTCATGTTTGTGTACTTCCGGGAAGCGATATGATTTGACGTTAATCGGTTGATCGGAGTTTGTACGGATTTCGTGTTGAATTGCATCCGTAGAAGATAGAAGGTCTTGTGGTAGATGAAAGATGTCAGAATATTTGGAGCAAAGATCGCATAAGGCGTCAGATTCTTCGTTATTGAGGTGATTTATTCTAAGTAGATCTAGTACTTGATTGGTTCGAGACAAGGTGTTATTATTAATAAAAGTATTAATTGATAGACAAGGAACTGGTTGTAGTTGCAGTTTTAAATCAGAGTTCAGGGTAATGGGATTTTCAGAGGTATTTACAACGGATATGTTTATCTTTTTATTGCTTTTTAATTTAACTATGCAATTTGCAATAAGCAAGGAGTCCGAGATGTGTTGGTCTAGTACGAGTCCTTCGTTGAGGTCTGTGTTGGAGACAGTGCATTCAATAATGGTTTCAGTACGAGGTGGAATTACATATGTAGGTTCGGAAAATATGAGATTTAGTTTTAATGATTGGACTTTCAGAGTGTTTTGATTGTAGTCGATATTGCACTCGAGACTATTGAGAAGATCGTTGCCTATGATACCGTCATAAGGTAAGTTGATTTTGTCGACCACATGGAATTGGTATGAGATGTCTTTCTTTGCACTTGGAAACAGCTTTAACTCGAAATGACCCAGTGTGGGTGTTGCTTCGTCGGAATTATCGATACCTTTTAGGTTTATTATTTCAGGCACTAGCTTGGGCATGATTTCTATCGATAATTTCTTTATTAAACTTACAGCAGAACCGGTATCAACAAGGAAAGTCAAGGGTTTATGAGCGACCTCTGTTTGAAGAATCACATGAGGTAAATATCTTTTATTTGAATTGTTATTAATTTTGTAAATTTTGATGTTTTCGTTTTCTGTTTTCAGGTTCGATGAATGACGAGACTCGCTGGCTTTAGATGCATATGGTACACAAGGATCGAGACGCACCGAGGGCGTAGATGTATTGGAGTTCGAGTTAAGGGGTTTAGTAAGTTTGGGTTTAGTTGTTGCAGTGGATTTAGTAGGGCCAGTACATGTGATTGGATTGGATGTAGACGCTGAGGATTTAGTGGACTCAGTGGATGTGGCAGAATTGGATTTAATAGATGCAGTGGATCTGGTAGGATTGGATTCAGTGGGTGCAGTGGATTTAGTAGATGCAGCGGAATTAGTAGATGCAGTGGATTTAGTAGATTCGGTGGATGTGGTAGGTTTGGATTTAGTTGATTCAGTGGATTTAGTAGAGTCAGTGGATGTGGTAGGATTGGATTTAGTAGATGTAGTGGATTTAGTAGAATCAGTGGATGTGGTAGATGTCTCTCTTGTAATTCTGTTAGCAGATGTGAATAGTGTTTTCTTTCGCCAAACTGTTGTTTGAGGAACTCCACAAACTGGTCAAACGAGTCGAAGTCTTTTATGCTACATATACTTTCAGCTCTTCCTTCTAATTGACTTAGTATGTACTTGAATAGAATGGATTTTTGACTTTCTGTTGCGAGGTTAAATGCGCTTTGGCAGTTTATTATAAAGGGATTTAATTTTTCTCGCGTCCCGTCAAATGGCTTTATAAACTTGAGCAATATATTTAAATCTATCGTTTCAACTTCAGGCAGTTTCGAAGCTGCTGTTTGACTCCGCGTTATTGGCTTAGTAGCTGTGTTTTGTGTGGGAACACCTGGTTCGGAATCTACATACTCCTCTGTTTGGTTGTTGGCCATGTTGAAATAGATCTTAATTTAATAAACTAACTAAGTACGCACACAAATAAAAGTTACTTATATTTAATCGTTGGTTCCTTACTGCATAACTTATATTAACAATGACCAAAGACTCACCAGAGCGCGAGTATCGGATGCATACTTGACGTGATTCGGAGATAGGGGCGAGATTGTGTCACAGACTAGGCGACTCGGCGACTCGGAGAGCTTGTAGCGATGATAAGCACTTTAATCGTTTTAGCAGGATACGGTGATAAAAACAGGAAACAGCGGTACCAGCCAACCCGGGGCCAGCAAAAGTGAGTTGAATTTTCTTTTGAGGATACGATGATAAGATGTTGAAGGAAACCAGCCGGTCTGGCCAGTCTTGGTGAGCCAGGTTCCAACCAAGCACTCGGGAAACAGCGGATGCAGTGGACTTCAACGTTGCACTCAGGATGTAGTAGATGCAGAGGACGCAGTGTTTTTTTTTTTTTCACAAGGACACACACTGTTTTTTGGGTATTTCACTGTCACTTAGAGCCGTGTTTGCGGAGACGAAACCGAGGACCAATTTTTTTTTTGATCCCTTCACGCTGCCACCAAATGTTACACGGGATATTTCGTTGAGGTTTTTAAAAAAGATTATTTTAGGAAAACACAGTTTATTTCACTAATTGACAGAAAATAATACAATTAATTTGGGAGCGTGTGTCTTGGATGGAGGTTGGAACAAGACTGCCAGTCTTAACCTAGGACCTAACGCTTGCTAACCTAAATGCTGACACAGCAGAACATCCCTAAGAGATGTCAGCCCTATTACTTACGTATCTAAGGTGTAACAGATCGTGGAAAGATTTGCAACTTTTTATTCTTTGAAAAATAAACTGGATAGGAGGTTAAACTTTTAAAAATAATTATGACGCAAAATGTAAATTATTCGGGGAGTTAAGAAACTTAATTTAGCGACTGAGGGAGAAGAAGCAGAAGAGAGAGAGGGCAGCACTGCCTACCGGCGAATTACTAATTAATTAGTAGTGGTGTGGACGATATCCCACCCACATTTGTCAAAAAATGTGCAGAAGAATTGACCGAACCACTAACACATCTGATAAATCAAAGTTTTCATGAAGGTGCCTTTCCAGATTTATTAAAAATATCATTAATTAAGCCCATACACAAAAAAAGAAGACACCACTTCACCAAAAATATTCGAAAAAGCCATGTGCAACAGACTTTATGCGTTTCTAGAGAAGTATGATATACTCGATGAAAATCAAAATGGTTTTAGAAAAACTAAGTCTACAACAATAGCCGTGTACAAATATATACAAACAGCACTACAACATATAAACAACAAAAACTATGGGGTAGGCTTATTACTTGATATGTCAAAAGCATACGAAAATGTTGATTATAACATATTACTGACAAAATTATATGGATCGGGTATACGGGGCCCAAGTTACTATTGGTTTAAATCCTATCTAGAAAACAGAAAACAACAAGTACAATTACAAAGCTATGACATTCGAAATAACGAAATTCTAACTACAAAATCCGATTTTAAATATCTTACTTGCTCAATACCCCAAGGAAGCGTCTTGGGCTGCGTACTCTTTCTTTTATATATAAACGATCTTCCTAAAATTATCCAGAACGAAACAACCTTCCCAGTTCTTTTTGCAGACGATATATCCATTCTAATAGAATCCGATAACTCTAACACCGCTAATACCAGACTAAACGACACCATAACGAAACTAATTAATTGGCTCCAAGACCATAACCTTTTTATAAATTTCAAAAAATCAAAAATAATACAATTTAGAACTTACAAAAAACCCCCACTGACCATTAATAACTCTTTTATAGGTAAAGAAATAGAACTAGTTGACTCATTTAAAATTCTCGGCATAATTATTGACTCTCACTTAAACTGGAAAAACCATATAGAACATGTTAAATCAAAATTATCAAAAATTTACATACGCACTCTTCGAAATAGTACACAGTACCAACATTGAAGCAGCCTTAGCAGCCTATTATGCCTATGCATATTCACAACTGAAATATGGCATAATACTTTGGGGCAATAGTACAGACATAGATGAACTTTTTAAAAAACAGAAAAAATGCGTTAGGATAATAGCAAAAATTGACATCTCTCAATCATGTAAGCCTTCCTTTATAAAATTTAATTTACTGACCTTGCCATCTATTTACATTTACGATATATGCCTCTTCACTTATAAAAATATTGAAAAATTATTTACTAAAGTTAAAGATACACATAACATCAACACTCGACATAAAAATAGACTTTACTTACCCCCTTCTAGAATTAAAATGTTGAATACAAGCCCATATTATATGGCAATAAAAATATTTAATAAACTGCCACTTCATATCAAAAGAGAGACAAAGTTAAAATCATTCTCACAAACTCTACGATCATACTTAATATCAAACTGCTTTTATTCATTGGATGAATATTTTAATATCTAAATATTAAGATATTTTAAAACTGTTCTGCTCTATATCTACTTATAACATAATATCTTTATTTTGTAATATTAGACCTACTACTTTACTTACATTGAGCTGCCCTCAAATTTGCCATACCTTCTGGGTAACTAGGTCATAAGTTCACAAATTGTATTATATATTTTATCCTTATAATGTATACACCTAGTACGCAAATGTGAATAAATAATAATAAAAAATAATAATAATAGTCACATGAAGTCGAAGCTTGGTATTTTAACGTTTGTTATAAAAGAGCTAGGTATCAAAATCAATTATCTCAGAACCGTTAGCACTGACGCAAACTGACAAGAAGGCCTGACCCTACGTTGGGGGAAGGAAAAAGGTATGAATGAGGTAGGTGTTAGTTCACGAGTCAAATCTCTTGTTAATTAATGCTAGTGACTTTATGCACGTTAACGCTTCTAGCCCCGGGCGCGCTGGCTGCGCCCCTAGTGGCGAATCATAAGTGGACATCATCTGAGTCGGCGCCATCCTCCGCGTTACCTCGTACTATTTAGAGCAGGCAAGAGAACAGATATATGAAAGCTGAAGACATGTACGACAACCATAGGCAAAGTTTGAAAAGAAAGAGGTTAGCATAATTATCTATTATTAATTGGTTCAAGAATAGTTTATAATTTCCGAAATAATTGATTAACATGATTTTAATAAGAGAAACAAATAAACTTGCCGTTCCAAACTTCACACTTCAGGGTAATTCACTCTTTAATCCCTCAAGCGTATGTGAACGAGACACAATGCAAATTCTATTGTTATGCGGTTGCCTGCAACCGCTCGGGTGTTGAAGCATTAATTGGAAGTTTTTTTAATAAATTGCCTCAAAATATAACTGAATTACCCTTAGATAAATTCAACTCGGTTGTTAAACTATGTTTTATGACTAAAGGATAATATAGAATAAATGATTAAATGAATGATAACAATGTATGGTCTAGCTTGTAAAAACATGAAAATTTTAATATTTTAAAAAGAAGCATTGACAATAGTGCCTGAGTCCATTGTGCAGCTTTTCCCAGCCCCAGTCCACAATTGTCCCGAAGTTGAGGTAGGCCAATGTTGGGACGTGTATAAGTGCTAACAATAGCCTGTGTACAAAATGTTTTTTTTTTTTAATAATGTGTTTATGAGTCAAATCTCTTGCTAATGCTAGCGTCTCTATGCACATTGACGCCCCTCAGAAGCCAGCCCTGGCCAGGGCGCGCTGGCTGGGCTCCCAGTGGAGAATCATCGGCGGACGCCGTCTGAGCCAGCACCATCCGTCTTGTACGATTTGAGTTGTTGACAGAGCTGCCGTGGACGAGCAGGTATGAGAATATAACGATATCACCTCTTTCAGCGATCACGGGTGTTGCGTTGGAGAGGGGGAACTTTGTCTGTAAGGGTAAAGAAATACATTTTTTTTTCCACTAGGACAAACAAACAGACACTGGTCTGAATCTGTTAAGCAATAATGCTAGCAGCGCGAGCACAATAAGCCAACAAGGCTGGTATGACAAACACGATTATTTGGTTTATAATTTTAAAAGAAGATTTTTACCAACTTAAAAAAAAAGGATGTGATATTGTTAGAATTTGATTATATTTGAGTATATAGATCTATTAAGGCTTCCAAACATTTGTACTTTATTTCATTAGTATATGTATGTTTGTTCAAGGATTACTTTTTAAAATGGGAAGCCATAGCGAGGTAATCCTTAGTTCATTCAGGTATAATTCAACTTAGGGTAAAGTGTAAGTTTCATCAAAATCGGTCAAGTAGTTTAATTTACTTACCTTCACTTTTAATCTACCCTCAAAGTGTTATACCTTCTGGGTAACTAGGTTATAAGTACACTTTATGATTACACCTATATCACGTAGTATGCATGCATGAATAAATGAAATGAAATAAAATTAGGTAGTTTTTGAAATATGGGTAGTAACTAAACATCATGAAATAAAAAATATATAAAAAATACCGCCTTCGAAAATTTTACTTAAATAGAGTCGTTGCATTATTTTTAACTTTTTATTTAGTTCTCAAATAAATTGACTGCCTCAAATAAACTGTCGATATTGTTTATAAATTGTGCATGTAAAGTAACTTCTTCTGAATTGTCCCGTGTTGTGTGTAGCTATGAGGCACGAGCAGTATTGTTATTCATTCATACCTGTTGGAATTGGTATTTGATTAGTAAATAAATACAATGTTTACCTGGTCTACATAGTGAAAGTTTCCTTCTTTTGCGCCTTGATCTTCAATTGGTCCTAACTTGTGTGATCCTGGGTAAACGAACAATCCCCCATTTTCAGGGTCTGCTGCGTCTAAATGTAGAAAACTAGCTACCATTGAATCTTTCTTATACGGGAAATAGTGGTAATCCTGAAATGTAAATGTCACAATTATCTTGAATCAGTAAAAAACAGGCTAAGTGCGAGTCGGACCCGCGGATTAAGGGTTCCGTGCTAACTTTTACTGAATTAGGGGTATTTGTAATAATCTATATCTAAAGTATTTGTAACAATCTATATTGTATATTTCCTCCCCTTCAAAATTTTTTTTTGTAAGGGAATCGTGGAGCGGTTAACAGAATACACCTCCCTACCAAGTTTCAACTTAGTGATGCCCATAGTTTCTGACTGTTACATACGGACGAACAGACAGGCTTGACGAAACTATAAGGGTTTCGTCTAGTCAAGTTAATCCGTTTTTTGCCATTCGGCTATGGTACCCTAATAAATAGTTACATTGTACTTGTCAGATCTTAAAACGTGTTTTCGGACCCCATGTTTTCTGATGGTTGACGTTAGATCACCATCCATTCACCACATAAGTCCATAATATGAGCTCCAGAGCTCATCCAAACCGTTAACATGTAAAAACAATTTCACTGATATACTAAAGAATCAAAACGTCTGATTGATTACCTGGTGCATTGGATAAGCGGCTCCTTTTTCAGGAGGCTTTAGATGTGCTTTCGTGTGATGAAGTATGATGTTCTTCGTTTCCATGACATCCTCTAAGGCATCTATAAGATTCTTGTTAAACAGGAACAAGTTGAACGCTGCTGAGTGATACTGCAGATTGTGTATGCCTTTTACCTGCCAAATTTTGTATATCGTCAAACATTTCAATATTATAATGGGAACTTTTATTAAATGTGATACACGAATAAAATAATACAATCAAAGGACACTTCTTCAATATTCTAGCCATCGTTAAAGCTTAAAGAAAAAGTCAACCTTCACTTTGAAGCGCAAGTAACTAATGAAAAGGTCATTGTTTAGTAGTGTTTAGTGTTGATCCAATAATCTTAGTTATACCAGAAATAAACTCTTTTTTCCCGCACGGGTTATGAATTACTCCAGTCCTGTAGATTATAGAGTTGATCACAAAATGAGACGTTAATAACCTTGGGCCTGCCTCGATAAATGTGTAGACACCATTATATTTTCCAAATTAGCGCAATCACAATCAAATAAACTCTTTAGCTTTAAAATATTAGGATAGATTAGTTTCTAACCGTAAAAGCACTATCAGACTGTCTGTCGTTTTCATCACTTCCCACCCAGGAGCTCTCCGTCTTCTCCAGATTTTTTCTTTTGAACAACTGATCATATTCCTCACTGATTAACCTTAAATCTTCTTCACTTAACAAGTTTTTCAGTAAAATGTACCCGTTGTCTTTGTAAAATTTCTTCTGTTCCAAAGTTAACCGGCCCATTGCTCTCACAAAATATATGACCGTTTCACGTAGCAGACAAACCGTGTGTGTTTATGCTAAAAATAAGTAAACTATTTTTTCTACTATTTCTTATCATGAACTGTAATATTACACTTGTTTATAAGACCTTGTGATGTCTCGCGACTTCTTTTGCATCAATTTAATTATTTGTAAACAGACAAAACTTTTTATCTTTTATCCGATAAAAAAATATTTAGTATATTATATTTACTTATTTTTTATATATATGTCGCATCGCCGGTCATTAGTACGGACACTGCCGGTCATAAGTACTGATGCTTACAGCGCCCTCTATAAAATCGCTGGAAATCAACACAAGCGCCACCTAGCGGCGCTACGCAGAGTCTAGAACGAGTGGGGATTGGTGTGCGAATGTGGCAGCTCAGTTTACAAGTATTCGCCACCGAGTCAACACTGTCCTAGGAACTGCGCAGTGTTTTCCTGCGACCTAGACCTAGTAGTTGATTTGTTAATTGTAATTAAAGTTCTGCAATAAAAGCTACGAATCGTGAAGGAAGTTTGCTCTTATTTGACCGTACCCACACCATGTCTGATCCTGAACCGCTACCCAAGGATTCGACATATATTTATTATTTTTTTATTATATTATATTTATTTATATATAAAAAATATTTATTATATTTATATTATATTATATTGTAATTGGTGGTGACTTTAATATAAATATGTTAAATGAAGAAAAGAAAACCGATGTGCTAAACTTTATGCAGATTTCAAACAATTAATAAAAGAACCTACCAACAGTAACAAAAATAAAAATCGACTTCTATTGATTTAATTTTCACAAATTATAAACATTTTGTTCATAAGAGCTATGTCAAGGATTTCGGTCTTTCGGACCTTAAATCAATAAATGTAGAGCTAGACTTAGATGAACTCCCCGAAGCAAACACAAAACCATGGATGGTAACAAAAAGACGATTTACAGAACAAAATATACAGCGCTTTAAAACATCATTACATAACATAGACTGGAATCAAGTAAAAACAATGCATTTAATATAAATGAAAATATTTAAGTATATAATACAAAATCACCTTGATAAATACTCTCTCTCTCTCCCTCTTTCTCTGAGAAGAGAAGCAGCTGACCTGACTTATCTTCATAATCTAGCTTTAGGTATGCATGATTCCAGTGAACTTCTCTCAAAGATTCAGATCCAGGTTCCCTTTAGTACTAATCTTAGAAGAAATTAAAGAACCCTTCATGTTGAACCGCCGCCGATCACAAATTATAGAAAACACTTTTTCTTTAACAGAGTAGCTACTAACTTTAATAAAAAATATACTCAACGTATAGACTTATTTACTGCAAGACCAAATCATTTAAAAAAAAATATTAACTCTTTTTTTTGAATACACATTATTAACCTGTCCAGCTTGGTATGACCTCTCCTTTTTCTCTTTTTATCTGGTATTGTTCTTCGAACATATTTAATGGCACGATTATTGTCTTCTGTCTATTGTTGTATATTGATGTGTGCGATTAGTTCTGTAAATGAAAACTAGATAGGCACATTAGTTTTATATCTCCCGTAATCATTATACATGTATTATATTGCTGTTTGTTTTCCAACAAGTAAAAATAAAATAAAATAAAATAAAATACATTCCAAAAATAAGAATAAAAATAAAAACTAAACCAATAAAAGGGTGGCTTACATCAAGCTTAAAAAAGTCATGCAAGCATGAAAAAATACTACGAACACTTTTTAATGAGTCAAATTCTTAAAAAATACTACTTGCAATATAGTAAAATATTAGAAAATGTATAAGAATTTCAAAAAAGCTAGAATATCGTAGACAAATAAATAAGTCTGATAACAAATACAAAACAATGTGGAAAATAATAAACTGTTAAAATGAGAAATAAAGCTTCTAAAAATATAAAACTAAAAATAGATAACAACATAATAGACTGCCCTGCTAAAATAAGCGAGATGTTTAACGATTCGTTTTATAATAGTATCAACAACATAAACTCAAAAATAATAACAACAAATATTACACACCGCGTATTAAACCCACCGACATCTTCACTATTCTTGCACCCTGTAGACCAAAATGAAGTTATAAAAATCATTAAATCCCTAAAAAATAAACGTAGCTGTAAAGTTGACGAAATCCCATCTTTACTTATAAAAAAATGCGCTAATGAGCTGTCTATACCTTTAACTTATCTTATTAATCAAAGTTTTCTTGAGGGAGCATTCCCAGATTTGCGTAAAATAGCGGTAATTAAACCATTACATAAGAAAAATGACACAACATCACCTCTTAATTACAGACCAATAGCGCTCTTGCCTAGTTTTTCAAAAGTTTTCGAAAAGGCCATGTGTAATCAATTATATAATTTTTGGAAAAGTTCAATATTTTAGATGAGCATCAAAACGGATTTCGTAAAACTAAATCAACAACATCTGCTGTGTACCGGTAACACAGACAGCCCTCAGTCACCTGGATAGTAAAAAGTACAGCATTGGCTTGTTACTGGACATGACAAAAGCGTGCGAAAGCGTAGATTAGAATATTTTGCTATCTAAACTGTACGGTTCGGGAGTACGTGGCCCTAGCTATTCTTGGTTTAAATCGTATTTAGATAACCGGAAACAAATGGTAATCATAGATCATTTTGACACAAAAAGTAGACAAATAACATCAGTCGCTTTGAAAGAAGTAACATTAACAGGTTCAATACCACAGGGAAGTGTGCTTGGCTGCGTTCTTTTTCTTATTTACATAGACGACCTACCTAAAGTTGTCAAAAGTGATGTAGCCCTGCCAGTTCTATTTGCTGATGACCTGTCTGTTCTTATAAAATGCGAAGATATAACTACAATCAATAGCGTTCTTACAAATACAATACAAGAAATTTCTTCATGGCCAAATCAACATAACTTACAATAAATTTCTCCAAATCAAAAATAATGCAATTTCGACCGTATTGTAAATCTCCATTAAACTTAAATGTCACTTTTAATAATACAGAAATCGGAACAATCGATAACTTCAACCTTCTTGGCATAATAATAGACACCCATTTAAATTGGAAAACACATATAATAGTACATTATGATACAAGTGTGCTAAGTTGACCATTATATACCTACAAGGCGATATTGTGTGCGCACGAGCGAAAGCGAGTGTGCCATAAGAAGGCCGCGTATATAATGGTCACAGGCACACGTGTTTCATACGACGTTTTTCAACACACTTGCCATTAATCCAAACTTCGTCACACAACAGCCGCCAACTATTTACGAAAAATGGCGCGTTGTTTTTTTTTCTTGCCGCGAAACTGATGCGTGCGCAAGGTTATGGCGCGAACTAGATCGGCCAACAGCCAAGATTAAAAATGTAATAATTCGTTATTTAAAACACAAATTATAGAAAAATTTAAATTGATTTGAGTTATTTTTAGTAATAAAGCTGGATTTACCATTTATTGAAATAAATATGTACATACTGTTATTTTTCTCATAAATACTGTTTGTTGTGTAAGTTATAACCCGACGAAATTATATCGCTTCATCTTCTTACTTACTACTTGGTACTAGGGTACAAATGTGAATTGGTCGGGTTAATAAACAAAAGGCACTAGTGCAATAATATACAGAAAAAGCACGCGTGTTTAATATCTATGATTATGTGCCAAAAATCGGTGGAATAAAAACGTCATTTTGAGCAAGTGTGTTGAAAAATACATTAAAATGAAATTAACAAAATTCTCTTACGCTCTTTTTTAACTGGCACATAGCACAAACTAAGAAGCAGCTATTACAGCTTACTATCCGCTAGAAGCTTGAACGGCAGCAAACTCCCGTTTTTTTACATGCAGTCGTAGGCTCAACGGGACAAATGTCCCTTTTGCGTTTTTATTTTTTTAAACTCAGACTTCGCCGTGTTCCGTTGCATTCATTCAATCACTCGGTAATTTTAACGTTACGGTATATTCTATGTCTTAATTTACAGTGGTCCAAAGCCGAAACTTGCCATAGGCGCCTCACAAAAAATATTAAAATCTGTGCGTGGTCTGTGCCAACTTTGCCGTGTTTGTTGTTATGACTATGAACTTATAAAATTCATTATTTATAATGTTTATTCACTTTTTACAGGTATGTTAGTGTTTTTACGTAGTTAATATGATAAATAATGCGTTGGAATAGTATTTCTCTTCGTACCCATGTGGTTACTTGATTTTTTTACGTTTTTTCCAAGCAATTCACTCGGTTTTGAGAAATCATCGAAATACATATGGTTATTCTAGCACAACTATAGCATAATACGAGATAAACAGTGTATTACAAGTAAGGTTAATTAGTCAAGATACCATTAAAACCATTAAACTGTTCAGATATTAAAAGATAAAGCTACATTTTAAGTGATAATACAATTCGAGTGCAATTTTGGCGGCAAAAAATGGCCGATACCTACGTAAATTAAATTACGACATTTGTGTTAATTTGTGTTGTACTTGCTATTAGTTTTGATTTATATCAAACTTTTATATATCATTGTAATAAGCTTTTCTTGTAGAAAACAATAGTATATATTCCAAGTAACTATCACTAAGGTTTATTCATAAAACACATTAGAAACGCAGAATAATATTGTGGAAAGTAGTATTCCTTCAGTGTTTTACTTATTTCTCGACATTGGTTTATTTAATCTACTTTGTATTGACAAATGTGGTTAATCTAAGAATGTAGCTATTAAACCATATCAATATTTTTACTTGATTCTTATAGCTAGTATAACTATGTTTTTTTTTGATACGGCTAGAAACTTCCGTCGATCCCAAAATTTTATGATATTTTTAAAAGGCCTAAATTGATAAAAAATATACGGAAATGCCTCGTTTTATTTATTTTTCTTACGTAAATTGAACCAATCTTCCTTTTAAAACATTAAAAATAACACGTCATCGATCTACTTTTCAAAATAAAAATATCTAAAGGCAGAAGTATGATCATTGCGGTACGATTTTGACATTCACAGCTCAATATGCTTATTCAGGTAGAATGAAACACAACAAACTCGACACTGTTTAAAAGCTTCATTCATTAGCTACAATTAAATCGTCATTTGAGCCGACCCACTTCTGTAAACAAGTCGTAAAAACGGCATGTTTACGACCCGGGCTCGGCGCGCAACGGGTGACGTAATCGATCATCCTACATGGCCCTTTTTTTTTCGCCGCGTCAAGCTTCTAAAGGTTATGCTTTTGCATACTCACAACTCAAATATGACATTATGCTATGGGGTAATAGCACAGATATGGAAGAACTGTTTAAAATTCAAAAAAAAATGTAAGGATAATATCCCAAATAGATAACACACAATCTTGTAAGCCGTTTTTCAAAAAATGAAGTTTCTGACACTTCTATCTTTATATATCTACGATATATGCATTTTTACTTTTAAAAAATGAACATTTTTCTTAAAGTTAAAGATACACATAACATAAATACCAGACATAAAAATAGACTCTTCCTTCCGCAATCAAGAAAAAAAAATGTTAAACTCCAGTCCGTACTATATGGCAGTAAAAATATTTATTAAACTCCCCGCATATATAAAAATGAAACCAAATTCAAAGCATTTTCAAAATCTCTAAAAATATTTTTACTAAATGAAAAGTACTACTCAATAAATGAATACCTAACACCTGACACGTAGGCTCGCCACCTGGACAGGGTCCCTTAAAATGATCTACTTATTAATAATCTAATTAAGTTCTGTTGTTACGTAGTATGTAATATATGTAAAACTGTTTGCAATACCTAAGCGGTTACTTAGTCTTAAGTACCTACATGATTATTATTTTAAGAACTCTTGTAACACTTAGTAAGCAAAATAAAGATTTGATTTGATTTGAAAAAATAATCCCGAAATTCAAGCAATCAAGCACTAACTTACTTTAAATAATAACTACTTACTTACACTACTACTTACTAACGTATATCTTACTAACCCTACCTAAACGGAGACAAAACAAAGAGTTCCCATTCCTCAAAAAAACATTTGGTGAGACGATGCAAGCGTGCATATTCCCAGATATCTCCACTTGACACATTCTACCCCCAGCTCTCTACATTGAAACCATAAATCTAGTTGGACGGCGAATTTCAAAGTTCACAATAATAAATCAAGAGAGAGCGACGCAAAAAGGCTGCAATGGAAAAAGAGTACAGGTATAATGGTTTAGATATTCTGACGCAGAGCTCTACCTAAAAAGGTTTTAATACGCTGGAGTTCTTTAAAATAATAATTTGGACACATTTAAAATATTCTTATATCTAACACACAGTTCAAATTATATGTTATGGGCATAACAACATGAGCGGTTCGGGTCAAAATGTCATTGAAGTTGATAAATATTATTATCATATGTTACGCATGAAGAGATTATTAGCTCATCATTCAAACTAAAAGAAGGTCTAAAATACGAGCAGTAAGCATCTATTTTTATTTGGTTATTATGTAATCAGTTTTTTTATACAACAGGTAAACGTCAAACATTTTAGACACGATCTCGCCAGTGGCCTCTATGCACACAACAGTGCCGGCACAGTGCCGACACGTGTCGATCAGTAACGTGATCACTGATAGTCACGGTCACTGATGCTACAATATATTTTTTCCCTGACACTGATGGATACGCTATGTGTGTGCGTATCGGCATTATGATGCGATCTCAGAGAACACCTTGTTATGGGGCTCCCCGAATTTTTAACGCGCACACTTACGCCACTTTAGTCGATAAATCATAACTCGTTAAATAAAAGACCAATCGAAAATCTGATTGATGCGATTGTGTGTGCTGTGCTCTGAGTATGTGGTTTAGATACAATGTTTAAGGTTAATAAAACAGAGTTAATTGTAGTTACAGTTAGAAAAATTGCCAAAAATACCGTTTAGCAGTTTTTCTAACTCTTACTACAGTAAACTACTTTTGAAATAATTAAAACGTACAAAATTTACTATAGAACATGTACTACAATCGTGTCTGCTAGATTTTTGATTGTTTTTGTATTTAAGGAGTAATAATTATTTTAAATAGAGTGGCGCTAGTGTGCGCGTCAAAAATCCGGGTAACCTCTTAATAAATGAAGCCAAGATCAAATGTCCCAATTAGAAAGTACAGATGTGAAGGCATTGTTATTGAAATCAGATCGAAACAATACGAAATGAACATAATTAAGACAAAATATAAGCGTATACAAAGTACAGAGCCTGCGGCCAGCTGTGGATTTCTACCATATTCAAAATAAATAAGAAGAATACAGCCAGTTCATTTTGACGGACTTCAAAAAGAGGAGGTAATCAATTTAATGTGTATGTATGTGATATTGTTGAAATTTGATCATTTGAGTATGATGATCTATAAAGGCTTCCAAATACATGTGCAAAATTTCAAGTGCATGTATGTTTGTCCACGAATTCCTCAAAACAAGAAGTTATAGATTGTTTGAGATGATTCTAAGTAAGTAACGTTCGATTAAATGTATTTCAACTTAGGGTACCTACAGTGTAAGTTTCATTAAAATCGGTCCAGACATTTTTAAGATATGGGTACAGAACTAAAAATCATCATTAAAAAATAACTGATTATAATAGGATAAAGATTCAAGTGTATCCTAAAGGGGTTTACTAAATCCCATTATTTTTGGACTTTCTGCAAATCTCATTTGAGCTGGCTGTACTATTTAGGCTGTGCCTGAGTTCCCAGTAGACTTGCCTCTGTGTCGGGGATGCATTTCATGGAAGATGCACCCCCTTGAACCAAGCAACCCCCTCTACCCTAGAGCCAATATTTAATATTTTATATCTTACGACATGATTGATAATTCTGTGAAGTAATAATACTTACGTTCTTACAAAATTTATGGGTGTGTGACTCACATTAGAGGTGTGTCATAATATCTTATTTATGCATGTCCAGCTTATACTTTTTAAAATTTACTTATTATATATATACTTTTCTAGGATGTTTTTCAATAACTATATAATACAAGATACTCCGGTAATATTATAGTCAATATCGTGAATTATATTCAATCGTGAGCACTAAACGTCACTGAGTGAGAGCGATCTCCGTATATTTCAGCACTTACGAGCAAGATTTCCTGACACGTATGTTGCTCCAGCGATTCCAAACATCGCTTCTGACAGTGGGGTGACAGGAATTAATTAGGGCTTTATATTTGATAAATTGATTTCAAGAGAAAACGGTGCTAGGATTCAAATTGTATCAAAACATAATCTCTATAGGTAATCTTTAAAGGAAATAGAACCAAATGTTTAATTTTAGCACAACCAGTGTATTTTTTCTGACTCCAAAAAAAGAGGTGTTCAATGCGACATGTATGTAATATCGTCAAAATTTGATGAAATTTTAGTGTGTTGCTCTTTTTAGGCTTCCTTATACGTGTGAATTTTATAAGTGCATATTTGTTTGAATGTTTATATATGTGTATGTTTGTCTCAGGATTTCGTGAAAATGAGAAGTCGAGATAACAATTTTTAGTTCAATCAGATATAGTTCAACTTAGGGTACAGTGTAAGTTTCATAAAAAATCAATCAGAAATATGAGTAATAAATAAAAATCATGAAATATATATATGTATATTAAATAAAAAACCGGCCTAGTGCGAGTCGGACTCGCGCACTGAGGGTTCCGTGCTAACTTTAACTAAATTAGGGAATCCACTTACTTCTACTTAGTAAAATACTACAACACATTGTTGACTGCAAATATAACTTTGTTTTTCATAGTGTTTGTATGAAGTACAAAGTTATGTTTGCGGTTGTTGAAAATGTGCTATATCTCAAAAACTACTCGTTCCGTTCCGAACTAATTTACGTTGAAAGTATTTGTTAAGATCTACATTATGCCTTTTTTATAAAAATTTACACTATAGACACCCCACGCATGGTTTGACTAAAAAAAAAATTTTGGTTTTGGTTTTATGTATGGGAGCCCTCCTTAAATGTCATTATTTTTTATATTTTGTACTAGAATCGGTAAGCGGTTAACAGGATACATCATCCTACCAAATTTCAACAGTGTAATGTTTATAGTTACAGAATAAAATGGCTGTGACATACGGACGGACAGACAGACAGACTTGACGAAACTATAAGGGTTCCGTTTTTGCCATTCGGCTACGGAACCCTGAAATACAAATTGTAGAGTTGTAGGTAAAAGTTTAGAGCGTTCTATTTCGCTGATTAGAATTTTGAGTATTATAGACGAACCGAGCAATGAAAATCGATAACGGTGCACCTATGATATAAGTTGCGATCAGGTGTTTATTTTCTTTCATAAGATGTATCAATATAGATGAATCATAATAAGATGTATGTAAAAAGCAGCTCAAAAGACCCACCGAACATTTATTGTGACCGGCGCACAGTATTTTTTAAAATTTTCATTAAGTAATGTATTCACAAGTTGCCTTTATGTGGAGTTATGAGTGTGCTCATAATTTATGAGATTTACAAAGCAATTATTCCGTAGCCGGTGAAAAATAACGCATAAGTAGTGCACTCGCCGCTATGGCTGTTTTAATTTATGACAACGAAAATATTTTAAACAAAGAAAATTCTCTGCTGGTTTTATGAACAGCCTGGAGCTAAACAGCCAAGTCAAATGCTCACTACGATTTCGTCTTCAAAGTTTCTCATTTTCCAACTGTATTTTGTATGCAAGGTCTCCTTATTATCCTGAGAATTTGTTATTATTGTATATTTTTAAACCCTTGAATCTCTTTTTTTTTCTCTTTTTGTATACAGTACCGTTACCATGAGTTTACTCGATAGCGACCACTGTTTTTCTCACTAGTGACGACGTAACTTTATGTATGGTAAAATTTTCGTTCTTTCAGTGACCGCTAGAGGCGCTGTGCATTTGGGTTGGCTTTTTCATTCAAGCTTATAATTAATTTTAGGAAAATAAACAGGTACACGCGGAATCTAAAACATTTGATGCAAGGTTGCTGTCTGCATGTAAATAAAGAGGCCAGACGTAGGATTTTGTGTAACGACTTGCGATTTTGTGAATTATCAAATTCTATTAGATTCAAGCAGTTATTTTTAACAGCGAACCACTATTGTTAAGAATCGATAGGAACCTAAATTTTAGACTTCATGTAGCCTTGAGGCGGACGTAGTCCGAAGCAAACTTTTTGGCATTTCGCGTAGAAAATTTAAAATTTCTGATTATCTGCTGCATCAAATTACATTTTAAACCTACGTAGCTACATCATACTCGTACGTACATCTTGAATTAAAAAAAAAAATGTAATTTTATAAGCTTTATTCAAAAAAAAACTCAATCTTTATATATATATTGATAAATACACGAAAACACCAATTTTGTCTAAATTCTGTCTACGCGAAATGTCAAAAATATTGCTTTAGTCTGACTACGCCGGATTTGACAGCAGTAACTCGTTTATTGTAGTCAAATTGAGGTGACGCAAACGAATATTAAAAAAAAGTACCCACATTTTAAATTCTAAAAGTAGGTAGTAACCGAAAGCTGCTTTCAGCGGTAACTACATATTTATAAATCTGAGCTTTCATTTGAGTAAAATTCTTTCTCTATCAAATCGCGAGTACATTGAATCCGGTAAATAACACGCATAAAAACTGAAATGCGATCAGACGATAAAATATTCGTAATGCTTTTGACAGTTCACAGACAAATGGAACTATGTATATTGATTACTACAATAAGTGCATGAAAAATGAAAAAGTCCATGCTTTGCTCTGTAATGTGCACTCCATCGCTTGAATTCTTAATCAATAAATTTGATTGAAGTGTGAAGTGATGTGCAAAAAGGTTTTAAATGTTTCATCTCTACAATTGGAATACGTGTGTTTAAATGTGTTTGAAGTCAAAGAAATATGTATAGTGCTACCAACTTGTAGTAAAAATTGAATTACAGTTGTCATGTTGAAAATGCTACTGCTAACGGTACCGACACCATGAGTATACTTCGGTTTTAGAGAGATAAATTTTCATGTTTGGAAAACCGCAGTCACATGTTGTCAAAGTGCTACGGTAGGTCGGTATATGTAACGTGTGACTACGCCTTTCCAAACATGAAAATTTATCTCTACACAGTGAATATTGCACACTTCAGAATAGTATTGTATGACATTATTGTCAATTTACAACGAAGGCATCTTGGTAGAGTCTACTGTGTCCATTTACTTGCAACTAGATTAGCAACTTTGTTCAGTTCAGTATTCTGAAAATCTTGTTTTATACATTTTCAGCGTCGTTTTTTATCGTAGTTGGGTTTTAGTTTTTACTTTTTATTATTTGTACTATTTTGGTGTTAAAGTGTATTTGAGGCGCATAAAATTATCGAAACAAGTGATACCAAACACGGTATATTTATTTTAATTTTATATTAACATAGAACTTTTTGTCCGCTAGAGGGCGCAATACTAAATTTGGTGACAAGCTTAATAGGCCATAACCAACAGAATATCAAGGCCCTTCTAATGGTACTGCAGTGGTCTTATTCTGATAAGTAGTAAAGAAGAAATGAACAAAAAGATGTGCATTATATGCAATCAGCCCATCAATACAGGTAAAGTCACAAGCAAATGCTAGTAATAAATATATATTCAAAATGTACAAGTATAGCGCTTTCAAATGATACCAAACACGGCATATTTATAATTTACAAATTGCACTTGTAAAAAGCAACTTTGGCTTTGTGACAGACGAGGAATCGAACCCCGTATCTTACGCAATCCGGGCGCATGCCCACACCACTCGGCCACCGTCACATTAGCAAGCCTGTTGAATTTTGCAAGCGCTTTCTTTAACGCGCAGGCTGCGTGACGTCATCAATGCTGCGAGATTGCTCTCACAATATCCGAAGGAAATATTTTTACAAATATTTTAACTATCGGTCAAGATGAACGAAGCCAATTTAAATTTTTGTTTTAATAGTGTTTTGTCACTATACAAACTTGACAAGTGCAATTTGTAAATTATATTTTTAAGTTTGTATAGTGACAAAACAAAAATTTAAATTGGCTTCGTTCATCTAAACCGATGGTTAAAATATTTGTAAAAATATTTCCTTCGGATATTGTGAGAGCAATCTCGCAATATTGATGACGTCACGCAGCCTGCGCGTTAAAGAAAGCGCTTGCAAAATTCAACAGGCTTGCTAATGTGACGGTGGCCGAGTGGTGTGGGCATGCGCCCGGATTGCGTAAGACACGGGGTTCGATTCCTCGTCTGTCACAAAGCCAAAGTTGCTTTTTACAAGTGCAATTTGTAAATTGTATTATTAAGTTTGTATAGTGACAAAGCACTATAAAATCAAAAATTTAAACGGCATATTTATCTTAACTTTAGATTTTGTGAAACCCCATATAGCCTATAACCAGACGACAATTAAGACGCTTCTAATGATATGTATTTGTCAAATTCTGATTAGTAGTTTAGAAGTTACGAGGGATTTTTATATTTCCGTCAGTGGCTACTCCGAAATATTGTACACAAAAGATCACAACCATTCACAAAACAATGTATTGAATTCTTAACGTATCTGTAATGAGTGCTACCATATTCTTACTTCACAAGGCACTGGTGCTAACACATCACACATAGAGTATAGAACTGGAAATCATCTGAAGTAAAATATCAACAATTATAAACAAAGAAACGAATCTTAGTAACTTCATCTAGCATTAGAAAACGTAGATTCACACATAAAACGGCAATTGTGGCTATCCAAGCCGCACATAAAGTGGAGTGATATAAAAAATCAGTTTCCCAACATTGGAACAAGAGCACAATGGGTCCCGAAGTATTGGCACTTACATAAAGAGGCTCGGATGAAGGGCATTCGGAGGGTAGGCCGGAGGGTCGCCGCGGGGCAGATAACGCCGACGTATGGCCCTATTACTGACCGCCACCGGGAATTATTTTAACTGCAGCCTCTCACGGCAGAGAAAATAGTCTGATCAATTTGTACTTTATCATAAGAAAGCCATGCCATGCTTGTGTGTGGAAATACATAAATGAAACTCGATTGGTTGATTGACAATAATAAATACTCACATGTCTAACACAGTCACTATCGGAATCACGTGCAGATTAGTTAATGCACCTTGAATATGTCGAATTGCTGTCTCATTATGATAATGATGTGATTCAAAGAACAGAGAGTGCATCTAAATTGCAACTTACCTCTCCGGAAAAAGGCTGACTTAAATGGCTGAATTAAATGCTGACTAATTTATTTTTATTTGTATTTATAGACAAAACAGTTTATAGTTGAGGTGAAACAAATTTTAATCATAATATGGTTAATAAACTGTAAGCCAAACCATGTGCTTGAGGAATGTTCATTAGAATGAGTAACATCGTTTCGCACATTCAACTTTAATTACTATTTTTATTACAAACGAATTTATGAAGATGGAAGCTTGTTTCTTTGCAAACTGCTACTTATCATGATATTAATTTTAAAAATTTGGTAAAACATTAAGATATTATTGCAGTTATGCATAGCAATAGCACAAAGACTATCATTAAAAATGTTATTTTGTGAAATTTGATATGAAACGCGGGAGACTAATACTCGTACTATACTAAATATATTTAAACGAATAAAACAATATAGAACATAAAACTACCACGTTTATTGTACCAAAATTATTGTATATCCACACCGCCCGGCGGCAGGTGCCAGCGGCCATGCCGCTCATGCCGCAGCGGTTTTCACCATAGTATCTTATGGTTAAATAAATAAATATATATGCGCCAGACAACACACCAATTGTCGTGGTTTCGAAGAAAGAAATCTTCATCCTTGTGTTACGAATACCAGACAACGAGTATGACGGGGGCGCCTTCCATAAATACTTAAATACATAATAAACAACCATGACTTAGGTACAAATGTTCGTACTCATCACACAAACATTTGCCCCTTGCGGGATTCGAACCCGCGATGGTGGCGTAATAGTCAGGAGCGCTAACCAATACACCAAACGCGTCGTCGAAGTAAATAGACGTATACCGCCGGCCAAGCCGCCGGGCGGTAAGGATACACCATTACAGTTAGTAGTAAAGATGGCGGTTGTTCATGCTCTATGGTGTTAATCCAAGGATGTGAGTAATGAGAGTTTTACGTTGCGGCTTTATATAGAAACGGACAGCCTATGATTAATCTATGTGTTACAGTTCCTAGTAAGCCGAATTAATGTAACAATAAATAAATTACTTGTACTTAAATGTATTCTATCAGTACAACCACTTGGTATTAACTTTTACTGCTGCCATTGCAATCACTTGGCCATCACTTTTGACTATAGTGGCCGTTTAATTTTAGTACTTTCATTATTCTAGAATGTTAGGCCCATGGTAATTTATTAAAAAACTTTAGTGTAACTGTCTTCGTATGCATAATCCATACATGCAGCCTTTGCATAAATCAATTTAGTACTAATCTGCAATCTCATACAGGCATTGTTTTGATCTTAGCGTAGGTACAAGAAAGAGAAGATTCGATATGTCAAGATATTAATTGACGTTGTAGTAGCAATTTTATCTCTTATTTCATTCTTCATGCTTTTCCTTACCTGTCTGGAAGAAATTGCTACAAGCAATAAGACCGCCCAAATTGTATTTATAGCGAATATATAAGATACTATCCTGTGTAATTATTATGTTTATGGTGAGCATTAAATAATTTTTATTTTTTATTAATATTTCCATACTCGATTTCCTGCAGTAAAAAGGCAAAATATGAACTCTTCGGTTGTTTTAAATGGAATCATAATACTAAGTGGTCTCTTTAGGTACATTCCAACATTTGTCTTTGGATCGTCGTCGCTATACTAAATAATGTAACGATCCCAAATGATTTATAAATCCCATAGAATGGGAACGCGGGAAAATGCATAATAAATTTCAATTCCGTGTCAGTGCCTTATACCAAAGACATTATCTCACGAGATGTGGAAGAATAAATCACTTGAACACGGCCCATATAACGGCACGATAGAGCTACTTTTCGCTGAATTCAACGCTGGTATATTACATGTAAATCTCGCAGAATATTGTCTTTTAAGGTCACCTTGCTCACACACAGGATAATATTACATGATTTACTCGTATGTATGTCGTCACTCGTGTCACAGTTTGCATCATAGGTCAACGTGAACAGTGCCAATAACTTATTTGAACAATGCCCAAAAATGTACCTACAGATGTCACTTTTAAAATGTCGTTGCTGCCTGTACAAGACAGTGGTAGCATTTTGGTGCAACAGTGCTAGGAAGGCAAAGGGAAACGCTTCCTACCGACCGGGTGTTATGGCCGGGGACCAAGGTCCGATGACCACCGTCTTGGTTTGTACATATGTAGTTAGTCCGCTTTAAATCTTTAATAGGTAGGAGTTTATTAATAACTAACAAGAAAAAATAAAAAAAATAACTTAAAGTCTACCTATTCAAAAACGATACCATTTCCTTGAGGCAAGGAGGCTATGATGCTAGCTGCGTTGCCGCGTTGGATAGCTATGCTGATCCTTTAAGCTAGGGACCAGCCAGCTTTATTATTGGCTGTGACAGAATTTAATTTTGGCGCAATTTCACCAAACAGCAATTTAGCAGAGGGTCCCCACGGCCCAAATGTTTCAACACCAAACGGCGCAAACACATAATCACTTGCAAGTGAGACGTACATGCGACGCTTGGCGTTTTCAGCCAACTCCGCTGCTGCTCCAGCTTTAAGGGCTGATTCTTTGAGATGGGAGGGGGCAAAGTATCGACACAAGTTGCATCCCAAACTAAGGCCCGACTCCGTTCCTAGGGAATAAGCGTGAGGCCATCGGGTCTCTTCCCATCGTCACGGACCAAACCACGTGGTTCCAACGTGGAAGGAACATTTATGGTGGCAAGAGCTCTTCTGATGGCGTCATTAAGGGTAGCGTGACGGGCGAGACGCCCAGCGCTTTGTTGGCAACAGAGGCAGTGGAGACCAAATTTGTCAACCTCCTTGCCACAGGGACACGTAAAAAATTCACATATAGGGGTGCCAAGGCGGAGACCCACACACATTCCAAGTCAAATTGTAAGATATGATAATATTGGACTTTTGATATTAATGTTGAATAATTGTCATTTTTTTCACCACAATTTTTGTTGTTTTAACCATTGACATGCTTTGATAATGTAATTATCATGATTTTGACATAATATTTTAGAATGGTATGTTTATTTATTTTGACATAGGTATTTCTTTATTTGTAATTTTGTTATTTTGATGTGGATATTTTCATTGAGTAGTATTGCTTGAATTTTAATATTATTAATTAGTTACATATTATTTTAAAATCTAACATTAATTTCCAACACAATGTATTTTGTTTACAATGGAATAAATGACTTATGACTTATGACTTATGACACACCCGGAAAGACTCACTATCGAAGAGAGTGCCCAAATTTTTTGACGGTAAAGCCTGAAGCCAGTCACCAGAATCTTTGCAGGAAACCGCCAAGAGCCTTGCTCGACTACTGTCACTGACGGAATTTTGAAATAAAGAATTGAAGGTCTCTCTCGCAAGAGGGACATCCCAAAGTTTTTGTTGGTGAAGTTCCTTTGGAATGTCTTCTCTAGGACAGAGACCTTGCCAAAACTTCTCCGCCTCTCTCACCTCAAATTGTTGGCGTGGAAGCTCAAAGATTTTTCCGGCTAAAACGGAAGTGCTATGCAAAGAGGAGAGAAAAGCGGGGAGGGCTATACTAGAAATTTGTCGAATTCCGATCCCACCAAAACGAATAGGAAGCGAAGCCTGAGCTCAAGAATTGTTATCAAAATGTATTTTTTTTTTTTTCCAAACTATTTTTAAGAGTAGTGTCAAATAGTTTTAAATAATTATTTTATTTCCAGATAGGACTAGCACGTAAGAAACATGTAAATTTAGGCACAAAAAGACACGATTTCAGTATAGTAAAAGCATTGTGTGAATTTAGGTGTTCTAATCTGAGGGCTGATAGGGTGAAATCATTCAACTTTTTATCAAGAAAAGGTTCGATGCTGGGATCAAGAAGGTGCCACTCACCTAAAAGGCATAGCGATTCAAAATTAAGAATTTTAATGTTAGGAGCAAGGGAATTAAATTAATCAATGATATCCTGACGGGAACCGGACGAAACGTGATCATTAATAAAAAGTTCACATTTTGAAAGGTTTAGTTCTAAGCCAAATTTCTTAAATCCTTCTATAACCAGGACAAGATCTTGGAAAACAACATCTGCTTTGCCTCCAAAAGAGCCATCATCCAGATACCAGGCATTGAATTTAGAATTTAAGGATGAAATGACAGCATGGATGCCTAAACTAAAAAGGGCTGGACCTAAAGGGTCGCCTTGCTGAACACCGACTGCAGAAACAATTGAATGTCCATTGTAAAGCAATTTTGATTGATTATTGTAACACTGAAAAACAAAGGGATAAATCTGAGGAGTGTGAGTCTGAACTTCTTTCAGAAAGGCAGACCTGTCATGAGAATTGAAAGCATTCTTCACATCATTTTTCAAAAAAACTTCGTCACAGGAGTCACAGTCGTAAACAGATTCGTCACAGGAGAGGAAATCGCAAGCTGAATGAACCACAGCCTCGCAACCGCCCCTACTGCTGAAACCAAGTTGGATGGGTTGAAAATACTCTTTCAAAGGAGAAAAAATATCACGACAGGCTAATTTGGCTGCAAGACGACGAAACGTTGAGCCAATAGCAATAGGGCGAATGCCACCATCTTTTTTTCGAAAGGCACAAAGTCTAGCACCAAATAAAATCGGGAGAAAACTTTCAGAAACCCTGCCAGATAAGAGAAGGTTGCACAGTTTTGTAATGTTGGAAAGCGTGTTGGGGAGTGATGCCGTCGATGCCACCAGCAGAACCAGCAGGAAAAGACATGATGGCAGCAAACGTGTCACCGTCATCAAGTATCTGTAAGGGTTGGAAATTTTGAAGAGGAGGAAGGGGTAAAGATGGAGAATCCGGAAGTGAAGGATGCTTACTACGAAGGCTTTCGAGAGTTTCCTGATTAGGGGGAGCGACAGTGTCATCGGAGAACAAGATTCGGGCTGCGTTTTTCAGGTCGCCGTCCATAACCTTGTTCTCAACGGTACGATAAACTTTAAATTTGGAAGATAGCGTACCAGACGAACTGAACGGAAGGGATGGATTGTGTGAATTCGAAGCATTATCTAATAGCGCCCGAGTTAAAGTTTTAGACTGAGACTTTACATGAAAAAACGAGTATGAAAATTTAAAAAGATTTTGCCAGGCAGTTTCAGTATTATCGAAACATTTTTCAATACAAGATGAGAGGCAATTAGCTAAAGCTATTCTCGCTCCCCTAGGGATTTTAAACCAGTGGAGTAGATTGGTGGAGATTTGTGATAATAGCTTCAAAAGATGGAGAAGAAGATATAGGATTTGAAGTAGAGGGTAGTGGGAGAGATGCGGGTAAATTGGTGCTATTATGACTATGAGCAATATGAATATAAAGGCCCCTCTTACCTTTAAAAGCCCTGTTGGTATTACAAATTGAGCAGTGAAAGAACTGCGGCTGTGAGTGGGTACCCA
This sequence comes from Pyrausta purpuralis, assembly GCA_963924145.1. Lineage (NCBI taxonomy): Eukaryota > Metazoa > Arthropoda > Insecta > Lepidoptera > Crambidae > Pyrausta > Pyrausta purpuralis. The sequence goes on from OZ001646.1 coordinate 3,366,245, forward strand.
CCGATGGAGATAATGTGCTCATAAGCCTTAACACTTATCACAAAAAGAAATTTGGAAAAACCTGCCAAAACACTAAATTAAAACTTATGACACAATATCAAATATAAAAATATAAAATTAAAATAAAACACTAGAATGACGGACGCTGACAACAGGGGATGCGCAGGTCTGGTTGCCTTAGCAGCCGGATTGAGTCCCTGCCAACGCCAAGTGTCAACTGGAACATAAAAATGCAAGAATTTAATATAATATAGAGAGGTCATCTGGCCTACTCACAAACTCATTGCCTCTAAGCACAATAAGGAAATTATGGAGAGGCCTCGGGAAGAGGAAAAAAGAAGGGAAATATTTTTTAAATTAAAAAATCTATACGACAAATACTTATCTTTGGCAGGTGTCAGGTGTCAATCTTAATAGGTTAACTTTATTAATTTATGAACAACTAACAAATAAGTAACGGTAACGACAGTCGTGCGTTACCGTGCGTAGCGTGCAATGACGTCCTTTTACGTCACATAAAAGGGCCCTCATTTCAATTTCTTTAGCACTAAGGCAAAAATGCTAGAATTTCCGTTTGGCGTTAAGTTCATCTTTGTTTATGCAACGAAAATAAATAAACCCATATTTTTAAATTATCATCATGCAGTTACGAAGAGTATAAAAAGGCAGAAGTGTTTATTTTTGTTAAAAACGGCAAAACCCTTTTCGATCGTGGCGCCATTCTGTCACTCTTCAGATAAGTTGGTGGTACTATATTATTTTTGTTATGTCCAATGATTTTAAAAATAATAGATGTGTTACCCAGGCCCATACAAAAAGTTGTTGTATATAAGCAACAGAATCGTCACCGAGAAGAAATGCAGTTGATTTTGTTAAACGCTCTATATGTTTATATAAGGTACTTAATAACTAAGTTAAAACCTTGAAGTACAATAATCGCTAAACTCCCTTTTCATTGAAGAAATCAACGTCCAGGTGTCGACATCGTGGTTTTCGGTGCTTTAGTAACTCCGAAATTTTTGTGTCTCTGGACAGGTTCTGGTACACCTCCTGCCAGCGCGTCAGGTAGAACTCGGCCCGGGATACGATGGCGGTTTGTGGCATTAAGTTCTTCAAGAATAACATCTGTTCATGGTACTCGAAGCACGGACCGCGGTGCAGCATGTTCCACCCTGAATGATAAAGCGCGAAAACCAGAATCTTTTATTTAGGAAATTTGTTACGTTTTTATCAATAACTAGTGGTCCCCCGCGGCTTCGTCCGTGCGTTTTTTTTATTTTTTCTCGCCTTTTAAACCTTTCCTAGACCTCCACGAACATTACAAGACTAAGAAAAGAATCACTCACTAAAACTCGAGAATGGCTGAACGGATTTACCGTTCAGCCATTGTCGAGTTTTAGTGAGACTAACGAACAGCAAATCATTTTTATATTTTTTACCGACTTCAATAAAGGAGAAGGTTATCGATTCGACTATAAGTTTTTTTTGTGGCTGCGTTTCCACATACCAAAGTCATTTGAAGACCGATTTGTAAAATTTGTTTGCCTTCCTAGAGGTTGTACTTTGTAGTTGGTCCATTTGTTGCCAAGTCGAGATGTGATGATGGTATCTTGGTGCAATCAAGGGAAACCCTTGAATTTCATGACAACGTACAGTGTTTTTTTACTTGAAAATTAATGTTTACATTTATGTGAAGCAGAGCTGATGGTGGAACTTTTTAACGCTAAGGAGTTCAGGGAATATAATGACAGAACTTATGCTAGGTAATTTTTAGCTTCTTAAAGAACAGAGTCATAAGGTGCAACCCTCCCCCCCCCCACTGCTTCTGCAAGCACTAAAAATTAAATAAATAGAATAAACTTATAAAAAATGTAAAAATCGACTTCAAAACCGAAATGAACTCAAAGTCTCAAATAAACTTTTGACCGTTTCAAGGAAAGGAAAAAAATTTACGCGAAATATTTTGTTGGAGTCGGTGCCTTCACTTTGACCATCTCAAGCATCGACTATCAGAGCCCCGACTCTAAAAAAATTGTTCGCCTAAAATGGATTCCCTTTGCATTTCGGTTTTGAAGTCGGTTTTACTCTTTTGTAAAAGTTAATTTTACTAAGTTCTCGATATTGTGGCACTGTTGCAAGTGTCAAGTTCACAACATTAAACGACGTCTTAGTGATCATTAAAGTTTGAAACAATATTCACCTAACCATTAGATGGTATGCATCACAATTAAGCACATAAAAGTAATTGTAAAATCGGAACAGTAGTTCCTGAGATTGGCAAGGACAAACAAACTTTTCAACTTAAATAATTAGTATAAATGTACGACGATACTGACTCTCATAAACGCCAGTTCGGCATTGATGGTCGAGGAAATCGCAGTAGGTGGGGAAAGTCCGGGAGACGTTAGTAAACGCCTCCTTCAGATGCTCTCCCGTGCATTCTCCCCACCAGCACTTGCCGAACTCGTACGTGTCCGATTTTTGTCCGCATACTTCTTTGATCCTGCCAAAATATATTGATTCAAATAAAATAAAATTAATTAAACCAGGTTAAGGCCCGACTTTACCTTAATCAGATAAGGAATATTCGTCAAATATAATACAAAACGCCTAATTAGAAACGTCACCTACTTGACAGCAATCATTTATGTGAATTTCATTTTATGATCGATCGTTATAAAATTTTCGGTCGAATAAGTCTTATCTGACGTTGGTAAAATCGACCCTCAATTCACTTATTTAAATTTAAACACGGTCTTCTTCTTCGTCGTTTCCTCATGTCTGAGGGTCGTGACCACTAAAATCAGCGTTGCGGGTCAGGGCTCTCCAGTCATACCTGTCCTGGGTTTGGTGGATTTCCTCTTGGGTGTCAGTTAATGGACTGTAGAATGGCATCTGTCCACCGAGTGGGTGCTGTACCTCTACTCCTTCTTCCTTCGACGTGCCCAACCAGTATTAGCATCTCCAGATTTTCCGGCTCCCGGCGGGCAAAATGACCGAAGAAGGAAAGGGACCTTTGGAGGCATATTGTAGATAGGAGTGTTTCTATTTTGAGCTCCTGAAGAATAGAGATGTTAGTGCGGCGCGCAGTCCACGAGATGCCCAACATTTTACGCCAACACCACATTTCGAACGCATCTATTCTAGATCTTAATCGAACTTTGAGTGTTCATGTTTCCGATGCATAAAGGAAAATGGAAAATACCAAAGTACGCATAAGTTTCACTTTCGTGCTGCGATAGATGTTACGGTTTTTCCAGATGTTCTCCAAGCGTTTAACTGCTGACTTTGCTATCTGAGCTCGGCGAGCGACTTCCTTTTCGCAATCTCCATCATTACGAACGAGGGACCCCAGATACACAAACTGTTGCACCGTGTCTAAGTCTCGCATCTCAAAAGATCTTTACAAGACTTCCGCTCTGTCAACGAACATCAGTTTGGTCTCGCTCTGATTAATCCGCAGTCCGTACTCCATACTTGCGCTTTCAAGTCTTCGTAGCAGTTCGGCGAGCTCACCTTCGCTTGCACCTATCATCGGCGAAACGCAAGTTATGGATAAGGTGACCGCTAATCCAAATTCCTCCTCCCCAATTCTCTAGCACTCGTCTCATGATATGCTCTTCTACACGAGGTTGAAAAGTTGTGGGGAGAGAATGCAGCCTTGCCGAACTCCGCGTTCCGTCTTAAACGGTTCAGACAATGCGTTGTCCAATCGTACCTTCGATTGTCCATCCATATATAAATTTTAGACGAGAGATACCTCTGCCTTTACCGAAACCAGCCTGTTCCTGTTCTTTATCTGGCTACAGATAAAGTTCTCTAATCTCCTATTGATTTTGCGTAGAAGTATTTTACCCGCGTGAGATTTCAGGGATATGGTGCAATAGTTTTCACATTTTTGGGTAGACCCTTTCTTGTGTAAGGGCATGATGATGGATTCAGTCCAGTCCTCTGGCCATTGTCCAGTTCTCCAGACTTAAAGGCATATTGCGTGCATTAATTTAGTGCCTAATGGTCCTAAACGCTTTATTGATTGCTCTGTAATTCCATTTTCTTCTAAAGTCTAACATTTGAAAGATATACGCTTCCAAAGTGGTAAAATGGGCGTCCCCCTTTTTCTTATATTTTAAAATAAGCGAGTGTAAATTTTAAAACAAATAAAGGACGTAGATCTTAACACATACTTTAAACAAAAATTGGTTTAAAGGAGATGAAACTAGTGGTTTTTGAGTACTTTCAACAACCGCAAACATAATTTTGTTGCACACTATGAAAAACAAAGTTATATTTGCTGTCAACAAAATATTGTGGTATTTTAGATAAATGGAAGTAAGTAGATTTCCTAATTCAGTAGAAGTTGGCACGGTACCTTATATCCATAAAGTTGCATTCTTCGCCGCACACGAGCGGTATCTTAGTGGTGGACGCGTCGGACGGGAGATCCTTAATCGGGTCGTGTAGCGCCCATCCCCCGCCCTCCCAGTACGACTCGTACCCGTAGTTCGGCCAGTAATACCGGGCCGCTAGTAGCGGGTCCTTAGTGGCGTACTTCTTTGTAGCAGCAAATCTCGACCGGCTCCTACAAATGATATTTAAAAGTGGCTTCATCATTGTCATTTTGCATTAAATAGTACCTAGATGTTGTGCAAGGGGAGTAAGGAATCCATTTCACTCGAAATGGTTCTGATTCTCTCCCTGAGTTCACGCGCCCATAACGACGGTAAAATTACCCGATTTCATCCGAGTTAAACATACTGTTTTTCATTTCGACTGTGAGGAAAAACATTTAATTTACCTATCTGGTTGTAAATGTGATGATGCCGTATCTGTAGTTCAGCGAAAGACAAATCTCAAAATTTTGCACAAAATGACAGTTTATTAACAATTCTTTATTGATTTCGAACATATGACTGAAAATTTTGATTTTGATTTTTGATTGATTGATGAGTAACGGCTCACATGAAAACAGAGTACAAATAAAGCAGACGACATCAAATAATAAATCCTTGTTGAAAATATCGATCGAATTTTCCCCACATATAGTCTTTGTGATGATGATTATTATATTTAAAAAAATAGAAAAAAGTGACATCATGGCACTATGGTGAGCAGACGAATATTTTAATTGTTGATTTTATGAAATTGTTTAAAATATGACCAATTATTTTATCTATCAACAATCATAATACTCACGTTTTACAGCTATCTTTTTTTATAGTTCGGTCAAACCAGCTTCATCTTAACATGAGCATACATTATTCCAACTTAAAGCTAGAAAGAGTAAAATTAATCACAATTTTAGCGGTCTCCAAAGTCGGCTCTGCTAATTAGTTGGTCACTGGACTAATATCATATTTATTAATACTAATGTCGTGAATCAAACTCGTTTGAGTTTATAAAGTTCTTTATTCGATCAACACACTTATCTATGATACAAATCACTATCTCTACCACATTAATAATTATAACTACATTTTAACATAGGTTCCTTCCCTCAACCTTTCGCTTCGGCGGTCAGCACTAGACTGGATTGCCTTTCGAGTGCACTCCGCAAGTAGATCAGAAAATAAGAAGGGAAGGGGCAGCCAGTGTTGCCATTTTTAAATAGCGATAACGTTATTCTATAAAGTAACAATACTCGTTTTTATATAAATAGCGTTAACTGTTATTATAATGAGTTAAGATTACAACAGGGCTATTGATTGAATCTAAATACAAAAATCATCACACTAAGTAATCTATATACTATGTCTATCAGATTGCGATTCCCCTCACATTCCATTAATAAATGATGTATATCTTCTAATACTCCGCAAATTGTGCAGTTCGGGGATTCTATCAATGTCATAGGAAATCTGAATTTATTTAACGGCATGTGACCTGAACGCAGTCTATGGGCAGTAATAATTTGTAGTCTGCTAAACTTTAGATTAAAAAAAAAACCGGCCAAGTGCGAGTCGGACTCGCGCACTGAAGGTTCCGTGCCAACGTTTACTGAATTAGGCAATCCACTTACTTCCACTTAGTAAAATACCACAATATTTTGTTGACAGCAAATATAACTTTGTTTTTCATAGTGTTTGTATGAAGAACAAAGTTATGTTTGCGGTTGTTGAAAAAGTGCTATATCTCAAAAACTTCTCGTTCGATCCCGTTCGAACCAATTTTCGTTGAAAGTATTTGCTATAATCTACATTATATATTTTTTTCAAAATTTACACTCGCTTAGTTTAGAAGTTAGATGGGGGGGGGGACGCCCATTTTTCCACTTTGGAAGCGTCTAGCTAAGAAACGTTAGACTTTAAAAGAAAACGGTTTTAGGAACTTCTATTTCATTTTTGAAGACCTATCCATAGACACCCCACACGCATAGGTTTGACTAAAAAATTTTTTTTCGGTTTTAGTTTCATGTATGGGAGCCCCCCCTTAAATATTATTATTTTTTATTTTTTGTATGAGAAATGTAAAGCGGTTAACAGGATACATCTCCCTGCCAAATTTCAATAGTGTGATGCTTATAGTTTCAGGATAAATTGGGTGTGACATACGGACGGACAGACAGACAGACAGACAGACAGACAGACAGACAGACAGACAGACAGACAGACAGACTTGACGAAACTATAAGGGTTCCGTTTTTTGCCATTCGGCTACGGAACCCTAAAAACAGGGAATGTATGTCAGTGTCATTTTTTCTTTTTGGCTCTCCGTCATCTTTTTTCATTTTTAACCGACTTCAAAAATAATTTATTCGCCTAAAATGTATTCGTTGAGAATTTTATAATCATTTGATATCGTCTGCTTTTTTGTGCTCTGTTTTAATGAATACGTGCGGTTAATTTTCTTAATCGTGTTGGATGTATTAGTATTGTTAATCAATTATCATTTTGTGAAAAATCTTGAGTTTGCCTCTCTCGCTAAGCTTCAAAATACCTCATCATCACATATATAACAAATTAGGTATATTTAATGTTTTTCCTTAAAGTCGAAATGATAAAAAGTATGTTGAACTTGGATGAATGCATCTACATATTTCACTCTTCAACTATTAGCGCTCTCACTTAGTTGGAGCGCCCGAATTATTTCGAGTAAAATGGGTTGCTTTCTTCCTTGTATAACCATCTACTATTAAACAAAGCGAAAACCTTTTCCTACTCTGGTGCAGCGTTAATTATTACGCCTAAAACTTCAACCCATTTTAACATATTTTTCTTACCTCCTAATAACAACCTCAATAATTGATAATAATAGTTCTAAATAGTTCTTTAGTTAGGTAAGTTTAAATGCTAGCGCAAAATTGGTGGCCTCGTCCCCGTAAACTCTGATAGGTATTACAATTTAGTATTATGGTATTTGTAATAATCGGTCTTGCCGTTTTAAGTTGGATTCGACCTAACATAGGCTTACACGCGCGTAACTATATGTTTTTTTTTCCGAACTAAATGCAATAGAAAGTACATAGAGGTTAAAAAAGAAAGCTTTAAGAAGGTACTAAACTCGACAGAACGAATGATTATGAGCACCAAAGCAGTACGGTGTGAAAATAAAAATCGTATTGTACGGTGAAAAGTATCGAGCTGACTAAACTTTGAATTTGATAATCATTTTGACATAGTGACATAAATTATAATATGGCAAGCAGACGTCATTGCGACCGTCGCGCTGCTAAAGCGCCTAAGTATGAAAGCTCTCTAAGAGTTACTTCCGTGTAAACCATAAAATTAATATTCCTATCGGAATAGAAGGACAAGTAACAGCTGTCAAACGAAACCGATTTAAGATGTCAGTAACTAACAAAAGTAAGTAACATTTGCAGCTTTAAATGAAATAACCTTTTGATCAGGTGATTTATAACAATGTTCCTAAGTTAAATATAGTAGTTTACTGCATGATAAACAGTCGACACAAAATATTGAACATGCAGCTCTAGTGTAAAACTAAATGTTATTTCATTATACAAAATATTCGTCGATATACATTCCCTGTGTTATTCTGTCTTTATTTTTTACGTAAATTAACGTTTGTAGAATAGAATAATCAAACTGCGTACTTTAAATTTGAAGCGCATTGGTAAATATAAGTCGTATATTAAGAGGCTTCGATTTGGACTAATCTACCTGTTACATGATTATTTGTTGGGGTTATGCCGCTGTAATGCATAACAATCAATCACCGATCAAGTCACCATGTTTCAGACGCATTATTTCTCCAAAATATACAAAACTTCACTTTTAAATATAAAAAATCAAATGCACGTAATTTTCAGCGAGCTTCTGCAGGGCGGTCAACTGTTTGACATCTGACAAAAATGGTTCTGCTACCCATCTCTTTTTATCACACAGTTTGTTGCTAGTGACATCTCGCTTTTGTCGTTCTATTCCATAGGGATAATAATTTTATGGTGTAAACGCGATTCTAGAACAGTAGATGGTGAAATGAAAAATAGATATTCTCTCGGATAGCAAGCAATTTATTCTAAGTTCACATTAATTATCGTTGGTCGAATCCACCCTTAATAGGGTAAATAAATATCGCAATAAATTTAAATACAAAGCAGGTGCTATAAGTGTAAAAAATACTCACAATGTTGGTAGATTCCTCGCGTTTTGTTCTCTTAGAAACTGGTGATAACGGTTACATTTTAGAGTTGACAGACATAGCACTGCGTAAGAAATACACATAAGCTGAGTAAGATTCGTAACGGTGGAACCATATTTGCCGGCGAACACAATCGGACTCTCCACTGCTGTTATAGATGAATACATTACAAATAATTGATCGATTTCCGTATTTATATTTATTACTCTTTATTGTATATCACAAAAATTAGATACAAATCGATAAAATTAAACGCAGCCAGCATCATAGCCTCCTTGCCGCAAGGAAATGGTTTCGTTTTTGAATAGGTAGATATTAAGTTATTTTTTTAAGTTACATGTCTTAGTTTAATTTTTTCTTGTTTGTTATTAATAAACTATTATCAACAAGCAAATGTCACATTTTTACAGTTAAGCTGTGTTCTATTAGTTAATTTTGTTACAAAATAATTATCACACTAATATTATAAAGGTGAAAATATGCCCGTGTATGAGTGTGTATGTTGCTACTCCTACCAAAAACTGCTGGATGGATTTTGATGGAACTTTGCAATAATATAGCCCAATTCATAATGATATTTTTTGACATCGAACACTTAAACGCGGGTGAAGCCGTGGGGAACCGCTAGTGTAAAATATTCCGGGAACAAGTCGCGTCGTGATGTTACAAACATTTTAATTATTACCGTTTTCGTTAAATAATATTTCGCACCAGGTAGTGCGATGATGCAGTTGCTACTTGCGAATTTTCTGTGCATTATGTATCAGACATATTTAATATCAGAAATACTAACGCGCAACGAGTAGTTCCAGCAGCATAATACGTTAAAAAACGTAACGTGATTCTACAGCATACAATCTTAATTGGCTTGGGTACTTGATTAATCAAAGGAATTAATTGTTTATTTAATAAACCATACGGTACGAAATTGGAATTGATTTTATGACTTTGACTAAGTTTCTGGGCTATGTTAATGTTGTAGACTTCATTTGAATTAACTTCTTGACTGTGCCGTTGGTATAGTAGCTAGTTCGCTGGTTGCTACCCACCACACGACGTGCCGGGAAATTATGTTTTAGAAGTTTTATGGCTAGAAAATAAATAAATAAAATATACAATTTTTTTAATCCGAAATTCCCACCTTATCTCAAGGAACGCTTCCACTTTCTGCAGCCGTTGCGAGGTCTTTACGTGCGGTCGTCGAGGAAACTCCACCTTGAATCTCCCTGTCACACAACGAGCTATTATTCAAACTCTTTAATTGTCCAGTCAGTACGCTTGTGGAACCCCTTACTCCTGGCTATCAAGCAATCAAAATCTATAACTGTTTTCAAAAAAGAACATCTACTCTCTCCAAAACAATTCTATCTACTCGTATGTCTCAGTCAATTTCCTTTCATTTCATATTGGTAAGATAGGTCTTTTAAAATGATATTGAGGATTCTTAAACCATTTACTTTAAAAGTATAACGTTTGATAGTTAGACTTTTCCAAAGTGGTAAAATACGCTGTGTTGGTAATTCCCACGCTGATGGCTAACCTCAATTGAGATTGGCCGCCTTGGTTAATACTAACTAATTACCTAGGTATTTAAACATTGATGCAAGGGTACTCTTTTAATCGTGGTTTACTTTTGAGTTACTAATATAATACTTATATTGGACACCAATCATGTACATTGCTCTGATCCCAAAGTAGGTAATGCACTTGTGTTAAGGAGATCAGACACAACGGTGGTACCACACCACCCAGACCCTAGACAATATAGAACATTTTGATTTCTAAATTGACCCGACTGGGAATCGAACACGATACCTTAGAGCGGCGATCAGCTACAATTGTCAACGTCGGAGCGCTGCTAGCCAAAAACGGAAGACAGCTACAATGATCAACGTCGGAGCGCAACGAGCCATACGCTGAAGACAGCTACATTGATCTACGTCGGAGCGCAACGAGCCATACGCCGAAGACAGCTACATTGATCAACGTCGGAGCTCAGCGAGTCATAAACTGAAGACAGCTACAATCATCAACCTCGGAGCGCAGCGAGCCATAAGCCGAAGACAGCTACAGTGATTAACGTCTGAGCGCAGCGAGCCATAATCGGAACAGCGACAATGATCAACGTCGGAGTGCAGAAAATAACAGATACAGAAAACCACACTGGTAAGATAGCCCAATCCCTTGCAACATCAACGCTCACTACCCATGGATGATACCCGTCTTACCTACTCCTAGACCAGTTTTGGCCGGAATAGCTACTTTGGTTTTGGTCGAAGGACTGCGGCTTGCCGACCTTCCTCTCCCATCCCAGAGCGTGTCCCTCCTACCTTCAACTCGTGCCTCGGTTTGCCGGTTTTATCGGATCTGAGCCCTTGAGGCCTGGCTGAGTAATGCACTATCGAATAAAATAGATCGAATGGTCATGAAGTTGCATAAAAATGTATTACGATGAAATTGAGCATTGTCATCTATCTAAACGCTTAGCTAATCTCAATTGACTGTGGTCAAATACGACTAGAAAAATTTATTTGCCTCTACAAATAAGCAGCTCCAGAATAATATTTTATTATTTTATTTTATTGCTTGCTTGTGTTACGACTCGGGGGCTGAGTGGTGAATCCGAGCATATGCCAATATCTTTGGCTGAAGCGATCCAGAATGTTACTGGCGTTGATAATGGCTAGGAAGGGCGTGGAGACAGATGGGAGGTAGGTGCAGAAAAGAGGCAGCTCGGCTCGGCACGTGCCACGGTGCGCTATGTACCATTCTGAAATAAACATTGCATGATTAAATTATTCAATTTGCTATAAGAAATACTAGGCTGGATTTCTAGGTGCCACTGACTAAGACCTAACTGTTAACCAAACGGGTTACCTCTTCTTAGAAAACGTAATAAAAAAAATCGATAAATTAGAAAATAGTTGTGTTATAAAATAAAATACGCGCAAATAGCAAGTGTCGCGGGCAAACATTCGTTCTTTTTTTCAACACCAGCAGGAATATTTTTTTCGTTGAAAGTTACGTGGTTTATTAAATTCATGATATATATATACATATATTATAATAGCCCATACATTGTTAGTTCCAATTATATCTTATAAGCTATATAAGTTCTTTAGAACTTAATATTATAATAAATAAATTAAGTAAAAAATAGAATTAATTATCCATGTCTCTTGGTAGGTGGTAGTGTTTTAAATAATAATAATGTGAAAACTTTAGTTATAACGTTTTCATATTTCTCGTGTTTATATATATATATATATATATATATATATATATATATATATATATATATATATATATATATATATATAAAATATATATACATATATATAATTAAGATTGTAGGTAATTAAGATTACAAGTAATTTAGATTGTAAGGCCATAGAAAAGTTGCGGTTTACAGACATGCACATGAAATTACTCAGAAGTGGCAAATGAACACAAATCGATGAAACTTCTCTAAACCAAGAGATAAAGAATGGAATACATTCTATGACGCTGGCACTACTCCGTAGGAGAAATTCGAATTGAAGTTTTTTTTTGCCAATCACTTAAATTAATCCGATGGTCCAAATTAAAATTTTAATTCTAGAGAAATAATAATCTTTGTAAAAGAAAATTTACCGTTCTTGTTTCTGCAATCGTGGATTTTAAGCTCGCAGTAATTTTCGAAAGTTTGTGATTCATGTAGTTTGTTTCTGGCGCATATTACTCCGTAACTGAAACAAAAACAGTTACTTTTAATCCGTCACGTCGTTGTTGACAAACAAAAGTGTGTAATTTGAAATTTATTACACTCAGTGTCATTACCGACTTCAAAAAAAGGAGGTAATCAATTCAATGTGTGTGTGATATATTTGGAATTGTATGATATTTTAAAATTGCAAGATTTCGTAAGTGTATGTATGTTCATAGCGAGATGATTCTTTTTAGGGTTCCGTAGCAAAATGTCAAAAAACGGAATAGTTTCGTCAAGTCTGTCTGTCTGTCTATCTGTCTGTCCGTCCGTATATCACAGTCACTTTATTCTGTAACTATTAGCTTCACACTGTTGAAATTTAGTAGGAAGATGTATCTTGTTAACCGCTTTACAATTCTTACAAAAAATGAAAAGTAATGATATCTAGAGGAGACTCCCAAAAATGAAACTAGAACCCAAAAAAACGATTATTCATACGTTGAGCGTCTGGGGTATATGGATAGGTCTTTCAAAATGACGCAGAGGTTTCTAAAACCATTTTCTTTTAAAGTCTAGCGTTTGATAGAAATGGGCGTCCCCCCTTATCTAACTTCTAAACTAAGCAAGTGTAATTTTTGAAAAAAAAAAAATGCAATGTAGATCCTAACAAATACTTTCAACGAAAATTGGTTTGGACGGGATCAAACGAGAAGTTTTTGAGATATAGCACATTTTCAACAACGGCAAACATAACTTAGTTCTTCACACAAACACTATGAAAAACAAAGTTATATTTGCTGTCAGCAAAATATTGTGGCATTTTAGCGAAGTCAAAGTAAATGGAATCCCTCATTCAGTTAAAGTTGACACGGAACCTTCAGTGCGCGAGTCCGAAACGCACTTGGCCGGTTTTTAGTTCAATTTGGTATATTCTAACTTAGGGTATGGTGTAAGTTTCATTAAAATTGGTTCAGTCGTTTTTGAAATCATAGGTAAAATAACTAAAAATTACTACATAATAAATATATTCAAAAATAAAACAGCCTTAAAAAAACTGAATAAAAGTTAAAAATAAGGCATATGTCTTCTATTTCATTAATTTTTTTCCTCCTAAATAGAACAAATGCGTTATTTTAAGCTGTTATGTCAGTGTAAAAAGAATAAATAAATAGTTTTTTTTTTGAAAGTTTAAATGTAAAGCTATTAGGAAAGGAGTTCAGACAAACCTAAACTACTATTACGATCCCGTCCAAACCAATTTTTTTTTTAAAGTATTTGTTAAGATCTACATTATGCATTTTTTTCAAAATTTTCACTCGCTTAGTTTAGAAGTTAAAGGGTGGGGGACGCCCATTTTACCACTTTGGATGCGTATATCTAGCAAACGTTAGAGGAAAGTAACCAAATACGGAATACCATTTTGTTTTTGGGTTATAGAAAAAAACGATATTGCAAATCAAATACTTTAATTATTTTTAATTATCAGTCATATAATAGCGCTTAAATTACTGACAGTCTTGTTTGACATATATTAATTTATCTAAAAAAATGTTATCAAAAACATAATCAACATAAAGGTAGCCAATTATGGAATAGGTATCCAAATATGGACTACTATAAAAATATCAACAATTAACCATTATTTTAATGAGATCCACCGGTAACTTTGGTTAATTTCAAAAATTTACTTTAGTTACTTGCAAAAATCACATATCCAGGTATCGAACTCTGACCTGCGCGGCGTAATCACCATGGGCCCACAGGCCGCACATGAGACATTTTTGATCCATGTCTTTCCTCGAATATCTTAAGAAAACAGACTGTTACAGAACATACACTCTGCATCTTCTGATTCAGGAGCTTCCTGAGCTATGGCAACATTAGGTTCAGTGTCTGTGTCAAAATGTATTTCATCTTCATCAACGGTATCAATGGGACTATAATTGGACTTGGTTTACTCTTTATGCTGTTTTCCTTTCGTTTTCTTTTCTTTGCCTTTCTTATTTTTAGTTATCGATAACTTATTCTCTTTTTTATTCTTCTTACTATTATTGTCAATGAGTTGATTTTTATATGGAGAAGATGTTATTATTTCAGCAGCAGTTGCCTTTCTTCCTCTTTTAGACCTTTTCTTTTTTATCTGGCACTAAGCTAATGTCGTAGGACACCAATTTCTGGAAAAAAATGTTTTAAATTTATCCGGATGATATTTTGGTATTCAAATATGGAATAGTCCATATTAGGATACCACAGACTGTCCATATTCGGTAATTTCAAACTATGACAAAACGTACAAAAGTTTTATTAATCGCAACAAAATGACCCAAAAAGTCCTCTTAAACAACCAGACAAACACGTTACCAATGCAAAATCATAAATATAAAGTATTATTTCCAACTACGTATTAAGAAATATTTAAGCTTTTACGTACCTTTAAAACTTTTCACACAGCGCCAAAACAATACACGCTCACCGCGGCCACAGGCCTAGGCGCCGCCTGATGGACAAATCAAAACCTACACGCGCGTATAGTGATAGAAAGAGACGGAAGATGACTTTCTTTAGCAACTAGGAGTATTTGTTTCTGAGAAATGCCGGTATTCCATTTTAGGGATACTATTCCATATTTGGTTACTTTCCTCTAGTCTTTTGGAGAAAATAGTTACAGAAACCTCTCTTCTATCCTCTATCTAGTTATTATAAAGACCTATCTGTAGGCATCCCACATGCATAGGTATATTTTTTTATATATTTTAGTTTCCACTCCTTAAATATCATTATTTATTATTTTTGTATAAGTTTCGTAAAGCGGTTAACAGGTTACATCTTCCTACCAAATTTAAACAGTGTGATGCTTACAGTTACATAAAAAAATGGCTGTGACATTCGGAAGGACAAACAGACAGACAGACTGGACGAAACTATAAGGGTTCCATTGTTTGCCACTCAGCAACGGAACCCTAAAAATAAGCCATAAATTAAATAAATAAACGAAGCCACACTTCTTGTATGCTTCTGTGCACTCGAACAAACAGGCCATCTCTGTCGTCACGGTATCATCATAGTCGGCGTTTGTGGTGGTGGTGCTCACAAAGACCCAGTCCCCGCCGGCCCTGTACGGCTCGAAACCCGGATTCGGGTTGTAAAGGTCACCGCGAGTTGGCTCCAGACCAGTAACAAAATGCAACGCTAGCAGATCTCTTGGTACCGTCGGCACACGCTGAAATAAGAATTGCTATTACACTAAGAATTGCACTAACATAAAACATAAAAAAATTAAATGATCTTTCTCTGCGACCGTTTGCACACTTTTAGCGATGCAGTATCGATGCAGTCGCAAAATTTTACCTTCATATTTATCTTTACCTTCAGATACTTGCGCTACTCTTAGCATTGATACAGTCGCAATGCTAACGCGCGTTAGTATTGATGCAGTCGCAGACCAGAAGCTGGACATTAAAATTATGCACTGTATATTGGCGACTGCATCGATACTAACGAGCATTAGAATCGGTAAGTCGCGCTTCTGAATCGATACTTAAGTGCGACTGCATCGGTGCCAAATTAAATCTACGATGCTGTCAGCATCGATGCTAAAAATCACACTGTGTAAGGGGTCTATGATAAACGGTTCAATAGCATTTTATTTTCTCACAAGATGACGTCAGTGAGTCATTTTAAAAAAAATACCTTGGCTCTGTTTCTATGTTCTCAAAGTTAAAAGAACGCCATCTCTAGATGATTTAAAACCATCTCGTGATAAAACCTTATGTAAACCTGCTTATTTAATTATTATTTAAGACAAGATGTAAAACATACTCTAATTATCACCATCATTCACATCAGCAGTACCTATGAATCATCATCATTATCAGCCAAATGACGTCCACTGCTGAACATAGGTCTCCCTTACCGTTTTACTCAGCGACCGTTTTACAAGCGGTTTGTTCTACGAACCGTTCTAAGAAGAACTGATGGCCTTTGGGGCAGAAAATTTCTAGATTGGACATCCTTAGATTAAGGACGCGGCGCACTAGGAATAAACCTATTAGTTCTATGCCATGAGTTGTGCCAATATCAGTCTACTTACAGTGTTTTGCCTTGCATACATTTTTGGTGGATACGTGTAGTACAAGCATCTGCCTGCCAAGGTTTGAATACATCGTCCGCGACTTGCCATCATGCCAGATGAGTCTAATAGCTTTATTCCTTGCACTATTAAAATAAAAACTAGGAATAAATAAACATATTCACAAAATACTTAAAAATCAAAATTGAAAATTTTCGTAGATTGCTGGTTGTAAATGTGTATTTATTGTACCGTTGTACATGTTTTATGTGTAATAAATTGAGTACCTTAATATATTTAGTATTCATCGGATCCACATTAACATTTTCATCACATTATCTTTGTTTTTCCATGCTTTCATTTCCTTTTTCCATCCAAAGATTGCTGGTTCGTTTGCTGTAAACACGAACATAAGAGTTAATCATAGATTCTATCTACCATAACGCAGTTCGTATTTTCTCCCTAAAAAGTCGTACTGTAGACATTAAACTATAGGCATTACCTGCCTTTCTACTCTTCTTATTACTTTTACTCTGTATTTTTGGATTATTGATGTTTTCTAATCCTTTTTGAACAATATTTATTGTGAATCTAAAAATGTCAAACTTTCAAAGCTCTGTTATTCTACTTTTCTTTACATAATACTGTAAAAATAGTTGTGTTTTACCTGTGTTTGCAATTTTCCTTTAATTTGCATTGGGTGATAATTCGTTTTCCTGTATTTTCGTAATTTGCTTGATTTTTGACAGTATTTTTATCTTTATTGACATGGTTGTTATGACAATATCTTTCAAAGTCTGACAACTTCTATCAAAGTTTATTACTTTTTCGGGTTTAATCCTCTGTAAACCACCAGTATTCATGTTCTATTTTTGAACCTACCTCGATTTAAATTTGAACGGCCCCGGCCCCCTATATAAGCCTTTATTTTTTTCATTCTATTCTTTCGATTCCGAGTTCTAAGCTCGAACAGTTCTATTATACTTCAAGAAATAAACACTCTACATCTTCCCTCAAGAAGTCTTGAAGAACCGCCGGTGACTACTGAAACACCTCCTCACGCTAGGGGAGGGACCGGACACCGGAGGAGTATCCAAGCCCATTGACTGCAGTAACACCTCCTCGCTCTAGGGGAGGGACCTGTCTCCTTCTCGGAAGAGGATCCGAGACCAAGTACTTCTGGCACTCCAACTGATCATAACATTTTCTATATAGTGCCCGTTACCCTCATTACTGCTGTGAGTCACTCTTCACGGCGCCTGTCACCGCTGCACATCGGCGTCACTGCTCTTCACGGCGCCTGTCACCGCTGCACATCGGCGTCACTGCTCTTCACGGCGCCTGTCACCGCTGCACATCGGCGTCGCTGCTACCTCCGCTGTGTCGGCCCTGCACTCCGACGCCGCCCTTTGCTGCCTCCAGGACAATACTTATTGAAGATTTGAAGATACTTACTCACGCCCACTGCACTTTACTTACATTCATACAGACATCACCTCATCTCATTTTTCGGTACTGTATTCTTTTTGTTTTAATATAAATTCTATTCCCTCTTCTACCTCTTTCTTTTACCTTCTTCTACTTCTCCACATTTGTCGCTTCACGACATTATGAAAACGCGCCGTTGACCGATTCGATGTGGCATTGCACGTCCATTGTAATAGAAGTTTAAAAAATAATAATTTTGGGTTAGTTCTTGTCTCTAGAATATACCAGGCGAGGCATAGACTAGGTCGACGATGAAGCGAGCTAACCCAGAAAAGCCTGTACACATTTTTTTTTAATAACAGGGTTGTAGACTGTTGGAAACACAGATGCGGGCAGAGAGTTCCATTTTTTTTGCTGTGCCCATTATGAAAGAATAGATAAGAAGCGCTTTGTTCGAGTAAGTGGAATATGAACGAGGTTTGGGTTTGCAGTGCGTCTTGTTGTGCGATGTGTGCGATAGAAAAAGGAGCTGGTGGGATAAGCTTAAGGAGTTCCTTTGCACAGACTTCAAAATAAAGCCGGTAAAAAACCGACAGGCTGGTGACTTTATGGCGGTGGGCCAAGCGCTTAGAGCATCATCACCGACAAGCCTTCTAGCTCTGCGCTCCACTGAATCTAGACCGAGTAGTTGGTACTTAGCTGATCCGTCCCAGAGGTGACAGCAATACTCCATGCAGGAACCCCCTTGAGCTTTGTAGAGTGTTAGAAGCTGTCCACGCGTGAAGTATCGCTTCACTCTGTTGAGGATACCAGCTTTGAGCCGCAGTTTGAGCTATGTGTTCAATGCTTGCGCCGAAATTGAGACTAGGCGTCAACTCCATGCCCAAGAGCTCGAGATGGTCGGCCACTACTACAGTTTGATATAGAGAAGGTCCTACTTACAATTAATAATGTAATTTAAAAAAAATAAGCTTACTGATGACTAACGCCACAGCCCAATGGTAACAAAGGAACATTTTCTTTTCACTTGTTGCGCAAGTTTTGTATTTTGTTTCAAAATAATGTTTTTTCTTCAGTTCATTGTAACGAGTGCACTGCTCTAATCATCAGTATGTAATTTTTAGAGTAGGTATTTTATGTCATTAAGATATTTGAGTAATGGAAGTATACGGCTTTAGCTATCAACCCTGGGTACTCATGGAAATATTCATTCGTTCTTCCAAGATATTCTTCCTTTTAGAACTATTGGGGTACTCGGTAGGTTTATTTAAGCCCTTATTCAGTCCACAGTATGTTGAATTGCCTTATTGTGATTCAAGATAACTTTTTAATTTCGTTGTAATTTTTTTTTGTTTGTAATTCTTTTTGTTAGAACTTTATACCATGAAAACTGAAGGATATCATGTAGCATCCGTCGTAATCTTCTGTCAGCACTTCGAATTCATCATATTTCACAAAGCACGCAAACAGTGTAAAAAATATAACATTATATCAAGCAAGCCGCTCAGATAAGTCGACTACGTAGCTTAACAACGCGAATATAATTAAAATGCAATTTCACGATCAACTAACTGCCTTCAGTTATGTGAATACTGGCTTTAATGAAATGATAGTGGTGAAGGTAACGCTACAAATATTCAGAAATATGTCGATTTATGCTAATTGTATTGTCCGCAGCAGCGGTAGGAGGGTCGCACTTTCGATTTCGGTTCGATCCCCGGGTCAGGCCAAAAATATGTACCTGGGGTTTTCTTTCTAGAAATTCTTAGGTCAGCCCGGAGTTTGAAAATTGGCGGTGTTTCACCTCCGTGCCTCGGAAAGCACGTAAAGCCGTTGGTCCTGCGCCTGATCTCTCTCTGGTCCTGTCAGATAGCAGTCCAATCGGGCTATGAGAGTGAGAGGAATAGAGAGTGCACCTGTGATTGCGCACACACTTGTGCACTATAATATGTCCCGCGCAGTCTGGAAGTCGTGGTGACTGGCTACCGTAGTCGAATTTGGCTTGGGGGACTATTATTATTTTTCGGGATTCGCGTAACTGCCTAACTAGAGCTTGTCTAAGCTGAAATGACGCGCCTCGCTACTTAATTCGTTGATTTCGATGTGTGTTTATTGTAAATCTTCTTATAAATAAATAAATAAAAATAAAAAAAATAAAAATTATTTATTTCAGGCATTACCCATAAAGAGTGTTAGTAACAATTTTATACTATTAACTATGTTAGAACATTGAAATTTAAAATATTATAAAAAATAATTAATTAATTAAAATAATTTAACCTAGTGTCTTTGGTTAGGTGGTAGCGTGTCCAATGCTGCATGATGGCACTGTCCACGTCTTATGAGTACGTCATTTGCCTTGAAGTTTTTAAAAACTATCCACTAAAAACAGATTTATTTTGTGCAGCAGAACTTTGTGTAAACGAAATAGTTTGGATTAAAAAACGAGATGAGTTTAACAGCGCATGTAGTCTGAATGATTTTGCGTAGACAAAGCTGAGACAAAGTTGGTGTTGTCATGTATTTATTGCTTGAGAATTATTTTTTTAATGAACCTTAAAAACTACATTGATTTTCTAAGATTTATTATATTTATTTATATTTCTTAAAGAAAATGACAGGTATTTTGTTTCAGACTTAAACCGCGGCACATTGTGTGTTTAAAAAATAAATTATTGTACCCACAGCCACAGGACATGATCAGCGAACCAGTAACATCACAAGTGCAGAATAAAATACAAAGACAGTTAAGAAAACAACAGCGATCACACAATCACTTTGGGGTAATCTTTCTTTGTATTCAGCTAGCGAATCATTCTATTATTGTGTAGGATACAGCTATTGTATTCTTTCAAAATCAAAAAATAGAATAGGAATAGAAATAATTTCTTTATTCTTCCATTTCAAAAGCGTTTGATGTCCTCATTTCCGCTACCTGTTTATTTCAATCATTTTATTCTGATGAATGCTAATAAAATTTATATTAAATACCCTATGGGAAATCGGCTTCCAGCAATGTTAACGGTACATTATTTTGTTTAAAAATTGTCAGCAAAAATGACGATCCGTCTGGTGTAGTGGTCGAAAAATCGCCTACTACTATTTCTATCTCCGTGGCTTAATTCTATCTAATACCAAATTTTATGGGTTCGCTTCAACCCTTTTGTACCTTCTCAGAAATATCTCGCTACGTTTAAGTTTCAGGGCCCCTATTTTTGATTCAGTCGCGTCAAGATGGCGTATGATATTCATTGATTAATATCCGATTTAAAAAAAAAGTGTACTTCATCACAGGATTGATTTAAAAAAGATCACTGAAATTTGTAAGATGTGCGTCTGATTTAGCATTTTTTTAAATTATTTTTTAATAATTTTTCGAACGAAAATCATACGCAATGTTTAAACGAGTGATCAATAAATAGGGCCCCAGGTGATTTTGACCTAAATAGGCAATTTTAATCAGTGACCAAATTTTGTGAAAAGTATCAAGTTTTTCATATCCATCAGTAATAATACACCAAATTTTGTCACTGTTATGATTTCACTTTGTATATTGTAAACCGCAAAACTGAAACATTACTGACGTGACTTTTGTCGCCTTGGTTTTCATTTTGCTCCCAATTCTGTATTAAGCGAAGTTACTTTTAAATTAAAAGGAGAACATTTTTTCATAACTAGCGGACCCGACAGACGTTGTCCTGTCTACACGTCTTTAATTTGAAAATTTAAAAAATATATATGTGAATCTAAACCATTCCCAGATCCCCTTGAACACACACAAAAAAATTCATCAAAATCGGTCCAGTCGTTTGAGAGAAGTTCAGTGACATACACACTCACAGAAGAATTATATATATAAAGAAGATAATCAATACGAAGTTCATAACTTGGGAGGAGAAGACGACAAAATATGATAATTTGAATTGGTTATAATACTAATAATAAATTAAAATAACGTATTTGATTAAACTAGAAATAAGCGTATAATATAAAAGGTTTCATCATACCAAATAATCATGATTTTGTTCATGATTTAAGGTTTGTATAGTTCAATCTAACATGCGAGTTTTGGGTTAAAGAGAGTAAACCTATTTTGAAATTTTGCTTTCGTCTTCACTATGAAAGTTTGACTTATATACTTTCAATATGAAAGTTTGACTTATATACCGTAAGTAACTTACTTGTAGCGGCTAAAACACGAGTACCAACTTAAACAATTTAGATTAGGACATCTAATGAAACAGGCACTCTACAATTTCTAAATATAATCTCTCCATATTTCTGGTCCCAGTTAGTATTTTTTTTTGAAAAGGAGTTCCTCCGTTTTGGAGAAACATTTATTTGGGGGTTGTGCATGATGTGATAGACTATTGATTTACTTGAGATCATGCACCGACCCCAAATGTTTTTTTTTCTCCTAAACAGGTTTATTTTAAGGTAAAGTCGGATTAAAATGAACCTGATTAAACTAAAAAAGAATTATCGCAAAATTTAGCACACGTGTTTAAAAGCCTTAATAGATCAACGTACTTTAATATTTGAAATTCTAACGATATCACAAATATACACGTTGAATTGATAATCTCATTTTTTTGAAGTCGGTAAAATCAGACGAAATCTAATTTAAAATGATAGCAGCTGATCGTACTTTTACAAGAAACGAGCATAAACGTTAGGAAAATATTGTAGCTAACCGTGAATACTGATAAGTCATGCGAAAAGGAGTCCTGATGGAAAATCAACGAACCATATCAAACGTTTACTCATAGTCGAATGTATTTATATTTTTTGGCAAACTAGAAACATCGCGGGTGTCGCATGGTTATCATCACGCATTCTCGTCACGATTCAATAATACACCCTCTAAAAGGCGCGCAATAGAAAGGAACTAACGAAGAATGGAACCTACGCGTGTCTCGCGTGTATTTCTTACACAAAACCGCGATCTCTTAAAGGGGTTAAGTTATTCCTAAGCGAAATAGAATATTTAATGCTGTAAAGATGCAGACGCGGTGTGACGGTTTTGTCGTGGCGATTTGGTTTTGCAGTGGTGACTGGGGTACGTTTCATTTTCAGGGGCGTTGGGATCATTCGACATCATAAGAAACTGTAATGGAACCTTGTTTGCCACAGTAAAAACAATAAAAGGACTAAAATAACGCTTATAGGAGAAACAAACTCATTTGAAGTCGGTGCATGATGTGCGTAGATTGCTGTTGTCCGTTGTTTTTTGAAGGCGGTATTTTTTTGTGTATTGTTTTCGTCGCTTTTAGTTATTGTTAACTGGCATCTTCTGTACACCCTATACAAACGCAAATAAACACTATTTCATTTCATTTCATTTCATTTTGTTACCATTTACCTGTTTTAATTTAAATAGTTACTAAAACCTTCTCTTTAATGGACCATATATTTTTCTGCACACTGCATCGAAATCAATTGTGTCAAACATAAGTTAATTGCAATATATATATATATATATATATATATATATATATATGTGTATATATATATATATACACATATATATATATATATAATATATATTACTAAAATACTTTACTGAGAAACGCATCAAAATCGGTCCAGTCAATCGCGATATATTCGCGGACATACATACAGGTCGAACTGAGAACTGAGAGACTTCTTTTTTTGACGTCGGTTGATAAAATCAACATTGAACTGCTATGGTTTAAAACTAATGACACTGGTTTACGATGTTATAAACACTCACAGTGTTATTTATTTTTTCTTTTAAGATGAATCAAGATATCAACAATTGCGTACGGCAGTGACTTGAAACCGCAACCTCTGGCTAACTCGGCTAACGCTCTTTCCATTTGAGCTATCATGCAGTCAGCTATGGATACGTCATAACGCGTGACGTCATCGCCATATCCCCGACTGTTTTCGCAACAGTGGCTGTTTTTTTGGTTTCTTATTTCATCTTACTTACACAGGTATGTACTATAAATTTCCTGCTAAAAATGCTGCAATTTACCAGTAAAGCTGCACGATATGATTGTCCCAAATAACTGATGTGTTTTCTAACTGAACGAGTGAAACCGAAATAACAAACTTATAAATTAAAAGCTTTTCTTGAGACAAAGTTGTGTGTCTGCAGCGTAAAATAACAGACAACTGTTTTAGATTTAAGTCGTTTGCCAAATTTGCTATAATTAGGAAGGCAATTAAATAAATACCTGGAGGGCTCGTATATTCTGGAATACCATAATTATGAAGTAATTATCCCGGGGTTTTATTACGCTGTATCTCAGTTAATCTGCCTGAGTGCCGGTTTATTTTCAGTTTAATATTACATTACTGGGTTAATGGACACATCAAAATCGTTTTTGGTAAATACACTTTAATATAAAGTTAATCTCATCAGCGTTAATATGTCTGTTTCTCATACACCACACAAAGAAAATTTTACGCTCAATCTCCCTTCCTCCTCCTTGAACACTTTGGTTGCTCTATAAAGTTCTCTGTAAAACAACCAGGTGACGCTTGGAAAACGATGAGAAAAAAATTGTGATTTCGTGTATATATTGATTGAGAAGGTTTTTTTATTTAACCTTTAAAAAAATGATTGCAAAATCAGGAAATTTAAATTATCCACGCGAAATGTCAAAACTTTGCTTGACTTCGGCCGCTGGAAACCGCAATTTTGCGCTATTATTATTAAAAAATAACATGCACACTCGGGCCCGAGAAGTCGGCACACAGCGTGCTGGTGGGCACTCGGCTCTGAGTGCTATTTAAAACCATTTGTTTAAACATTTAAAATTTTGTAAATCGCTTACTTTTCGTCTAGATTTTTGACCTAAATTATATGGCCACTAAGAAATTATATGTCTTCAGCAACGGAGGTGTCATATCGAGGTAACCACAATAAGTTTGTTTCGTTAAATTCGATGGAAGTGCCTGTCGGGCGGAGTTTAACGCGCGATTTGCATATCTTGAAGTTTTCATTCCTCCTTGCCTTGAATTTCAAGCACCTGACTCTGAACAAAATGGCGAGCGAAAATGAACTCCAAAGCAATCCGGTCTTATGTATTTTTCAGAAGTAGATTTTTAGTTTCAGACGGATGGAAAACTAATAAATCATAACTGTCAAGCGTATATTTACTTCTATAAATGAATCCAATTCAGATGTCTGTTGTATTATTTGAAACTACAATATAATAGAAGTATTAATTATTAATATGTGGTTTCCGTGACTTTGTGCAAATGTTTGTGAAAGATTATTCGCAAGAACTGAGGAAGATAGTAACAAAAATCGTGATGCTCTTGATAAATTAAATTAAAAGAAAGTATTGCTTACTTACCTACGCATGAAATTACTCAAATCGGTCGTCTCAACTTAAGAGCCAGTTCACCAAATTATTACGCGCGAGAATAGGTAAAAACTCCGTTATTGTTTATGTGTGCGTGTCTTAGTCACACGTACGCAACAAAAGCTGGACGAGATGGACAAAAAAATCTTGAGCCGTGATCGTAATAAGAATCGATAACATTTTAATGTTGAATATTCAAAAGGGTATATTTACTCGAAGAATTTGATAATCAAACACAAGTAAATATCTTATGTATTTATATAATTTATTACAAAATAAAAACAGTCACATCTAGCTTTACAAGTTATATGCTAAATAAATATTTGCCGTAAAGGCATTGATCTTGCCTTTCTTGGGTCTATTATTTCCGGCAGTAAGCAGCTTTATAATATACTAGCGGTCCCCCGCGACTTCGTCCGCGCGTTTTGAGTTTGCTCCCTCCCCTCCCGTCGCAGCGTCATGTTTTATATCCTAAAGCCTTTCTCGATAAATAAGCTATCCAACACAGAAATATTTTTCAAATCGGTCCAGCAGTTCCTGAGATAAGTGCGTTCAAACAAACAAACTCTTCAGCTTTATTATAATATATAAGGTTACCTCGTTTTAAGTGATAATATTTTAACAGAGCATCAAACAATAACATAGAAAGAGGACCCAATAATTATTTTTTTTGAAAACTGGCCCGTTTACGTTTTTATTTTTCCTAACAAAAAAAATATTATTTTTTAAGAGCACCCTGTTCCGCGACATCGCCTTTCGTCTCTTACATAAGTAGGTACTACATTGAGCGAAAACTAGACAGACGTATGGGCCTGAGTGTGACGGAAGATGGACTAGCTAAGCGAGAACGAGACAGACGCGTGGGCGTGAGCGTGACAGAAGATGCCTATCTCATTCATGCGGCGTGCCGATGCGCGGTACTCGGGCGGTAGGGGGCGCCGCTGCGCGCCTATTTATTTGGTCCTACATAATAATAATAATAAAGGTAACTACCTACTGCATTCGATTACCTATTATAACGAAACACTGATGTGAAAAAAACATTATCAACGTGTATCAGTACCTAATAAATCAAACAGATAGATCAGTTAGATAAACGCTAAACAAACAAAACAGCTGGGTATGAAAACAAAGACAAAAACTTAAGAAGGTATGTGCCCATTTATCTGAGGCCTAAAACAGCTGGGTAGGTATGATTCTCTGAAACAGAAACTCAACTTAGGTAGGTATGTGTTCATTAATCGTAGGCCTAAAACCCTAACAGCTGGGTATGTATGATAAACTAAGACAGAAACTCAACTTAGGTACCTATGTGTTTATCGCAGGCTTAAAACATGAACAGCTGGGCAGGTATGATAAACTAATACTACCTAATTGTGTTGTGTTCCTCCTGTTTATTTAATAATAATAAGGAGACAAAGCTTATGTGAAAGTAAACTTCCTAATTGTGTTGTGTTACCTCTGTTTATTTAATAATAATAAGACAAATCTTATGTGAAAGTAAACTTTAAAAAGAATACCTATTTAAATTCTCAATCTTACTAAATTTAACTTAGACAGATGTTGTAGTTACCTACCTACCTACCTAATGAGTACCTATTGATTCCTTTTGATTCAGAAGATGGATATGCACTTAAAATTGCGTGAGTAAAATTAACACAGTTTTGTTTTAAATTTCGTTTAATAAGTACCGTAAATTAACATAACACATAAAACGCGAACACATCTTTGAAAATTACGTACATTTTTATTATTTTTTACTTTTAATTATCACACTTGCTCAGTTTTTGTACAGATATGTGGATACAAGTCTTATTTCACAATAAAATAAATTAAAACTAGGATTTCTGCATTGGTTTACAAATACGTTTTCTTTATTAGCAGCGATAAGTTAACATTTGAACACAATGACGTCAAAGATTTGAAGTAAAACAGGTTACTATTTTTACGGTAACATCTTATTTTACAATTGCCAATTGAGGCGATACCTCCTAACCTTATTATTATGCAAACTGGGCCTCTATTTTTGAATCACTCGCTTGAACATGGCGTGTGAGTTTTGTTTGAAAACAAATTAAAAATCAATAAAAATCACGCAAAATATTCGCGTTGGTACTCACAAAATTCATTAATCATTTTTGCAAATCACTTCCACGTGAGATTATACTAATTTTCATAGGAAAATCGGACATTAAACAATGAATATCACACACCATCTTGACGCGAGTGATTCAAAAATAAGGGCCCTGAAGCGAGCACTAGACAATCTAGCTATCACGAGCACTGCTTTTTTTTCACTAGTCATCACGGCATTCACTGTTCATTCACACACGTATGCACTGAACCTTTGCTGGAATTGGTGGCGAATAACTGCAGCATTGTGTTGTGCATGCACGTTATCCCAACAACGTGCAATCGCGCAGTAGTCAACGGGAGGACTCGAGCTCGTGCTGTTCGATCTTCGTCGCATAGTCCGCACCAGCAGCAAAACTTGGACCCTCAAGTGATAAAGGCGTAATCCCCGCCAACAGCAAATCTTGGACCCTCAAGTGATAAAGGTGGAGGGCTTCGTTGTGCAGAAACCGCCATAGCAAGCGTCTGCGGTGTTTGGCAGTCGGTGCCGTACCAGGTCAAGGCGCGGCGGGAAACTATGTGATGCTGGTCACACGACCCAGGCTTCGGAAAACGCACCGCAGGTCCGCGACGCGCGCGCACACGACATACAAACGCGAATTTTTTTGGCAGACTGACTCGCGTCGCGCCGCGCGGCCGCGGCTATCCGGTGGGGCCCCCGCCCCCGCTCCCCAGCGGCCGCGAGCGCGACACGTGTAGGCAGGCAGGCAACACGGCGGCGATGGGCGGCGCGTATGACAATACCTACAAAGAAAGACCGAGAGCTCCACTCAGCAACACGCGGCACGGGGTGTTTTATTTTACTCTTTTTTCTACATGTTTAGAGGCGATTTTCTCGAAAACTAGCGTATAAAAATTTTTTTTTTTCGTACAAAATATATTTCATTTATTTTTCTGAATCTGCTTTTAAAATATTATCACTTAAAACGAGGTAGCCTTATATTAGCGCAAGCGCACGTTGTACCTAAGCTGTGAACATTATTTTGGTGCGGAGTTATGTTAAAACTGTGATAGCTCCTAAGATATTTATTGAAATCAAATGATATATAGGGCAACTTGGTTCTAAATGAAATTCTCGTGATGATGAATGTATTTATTTTGATAAGAATAAACACCTGTATGTATAATACACCTCTAAAAATAATGCATTATTTTTTTACAAATTTATTAACATAAAAAATGTTGTAGTAAGTCAACCATGAGAGATAGACATATGCTGTCGCGGACTTTATTATAGAACTCTAGATGCTGAAAAATCCTGTCATACATGATTTTTGTGTAACTTAAGCGGTTTCCGCAGCGTATGCAGCGTAAGCTCTCAAAAGGAATATTTTTCTCCCGTTTTCGCAACATATTTCATTTCTGCTGTGGTCTTATGAGTCGTATCTTTATGTTATATAGCCTAAAGCCTTCCGCGATAAATGGACTATCCAACGTAAAAATATTTTTTCAAATCGGGCCAGTAGTTTTTGAGATTAGCGCGTTCAAACAAACAAACAAACTCTTCAGCTTTATAATATTAGTATAGATTAGCGCAAGCGCACGTTGTACTTAAGCTGTGAACATTATTTTGGTGCGGAGTTATGTTAAAACTGTGATAGCTCCTAAGATATTTATTGAAATCAAATGATATAAAGGGCAACTTGGTTCTAAATGAAATGCTCGTGATGATGAAAGTATTTATTTTTATAAGAATAAATACCTGTGTGTATAATACACCTCTAAAAATAATGCATTATTTTTTACAAATTTATTAACATAAAAAGGTTGTAGTAAGTCATATGCTGTCGCGGACTTTATTATAGAACTCTTGATGCTGAACAATCCTGTCATTCATGATTTTTGTGTAACTTAAGCGGTTTCCGCAGCGTATGCAGCGGAAGCTCTCAATAGGAATATCTTTCTCCCGTTTTCGCAACATATTTCATTTCTGCTGTGGTCTTATGAGTCGTATCTCTATGTTATACTAGCGGTCCCCCGCGACTTCGTCCGCGCGTTTTGAGTTTGCTCCCTCCCTTCCCGTCGCAGCGTCATGTTTTAGCCTTTCTCGATAAATAAGCTATCCAACACAGAAATATTTTTTTCAAATCGGTCCAGCAGTTCCTGAGATAAGCGCGTTCAAACAAACAAACTCTTCAGCTTTATAATATATTAGCGCAAGCGCACGTTGTACTTAAGCTGCGAACATTATTTTGGTGCGGAGTTATGTTAAAACTGTGATAGCTCCCAAGATATTTATTGAAATCAAATGATATAAAGGGCAACTTGGTTCTAAATGAAATGCTCGTGATGATGAATATATTTATTTTGATAAGAATAAATACCTGTGTGTATAATACACCTCTAAAAATAATGCATTATTTTTTTACAAATTTATTAACATTATAAAGGTTGTAGTAAGTCAACCATAAAAGATAGACATATGTTGTTGCAGACTTTATTATAGAACTCTTAATGCTGAACAATCCTGTCATACATGATTTTTGTGTAACTTAAGCGGTTTCCGCAGCGTATGTAGCGGAAGCTCTCAAAAGGAATATCTTTCTCCCGTTTTCGCAACATTTTTCATTTCCGCTGTGGTCTTATGACTCGTATCTTTATGTTATATAGCCTAAAGCCTTTCTCGATAAATGGACTATCCAACGTAAAAATAATTTTTCAAATCGGGCCAGTAGTTTTTGAGATTAGCGCGTTCAAACAAACAAACAAACAAACTCTTCAGCTTTATAATATTAGTATAGATTAGCGCAAGCGCACGTTGTACTTAAGCTGCGAACATTTTTTTGGTGCGGAGTTATGTTAAAACTGTGATAGCTCCTAAGATATTTATTGAAATCAAATGATATAAAGGGCAACTTTGTTCTAAATTAAATGCTCGTGATGGTCAATGTATTTATTTTGATAAGAATACCTGTGTGTATAATACACCTCTAAAAATAATGCATTATTTTTTTACAAATTTATTAACATAAAAAAGGTTGTAGTAAGTCAACCATAAAAGATAGACATATGCTGTCGCGGACTTTATTATAGAACTCTAGATGCTGAAAAATCCTGTCATACATGATTTTTGTGTAACTTAAGCGGTTTCCGCAGCGTACGCAGCGTAAGCTCTCAAAAGGAATATCTTTCTCCCGTTTTCGCAACATATTTCATTTCTGCTGTGGTCTTATGAGTCGTATTTTTATGTTATATAGCCTAAAGCCTTCCTCGATAAATGGACTATCCAACGTAAAAATATTTTTTCAAATCGGGCCAGTAGTTTTTGAGATTAGCGCGTTCAAACAAACAAACAAACTCTTCAGCTTTATAATATTAGTATAGATTCCCATGACCAACTCTAGATTCATTATCTCTCATGATATTATCCAGAGACAAATTTTTTGTCAAAACAAATAAAACAAGCCTAAATAAATCATATAATGTACACACCTACTTCAGCTAAACAAAAACAATTACCTCGCCTCTTGCTTTTTTCAACGCCGCAGAGTTATCGCGTTTTCTTTTTTTAACACAACGGTATACATTATTCTTGCGACCCATAGCTAAAAAAATAAAAATAATATTTTAATTAGACAGCTAAAATAAATCATATATTCATATTTCATAATAAACGAGGCTTCCCTCACAAACAAAACTAAGCGGATCAAAAGTATTTGGTCGTAGTATAATTACCAATTCACGATACGAGCGTACGAATGACGGAACGCGGCGAAAATCTGCACAGGTCCTTCCTCGACGGGCGCTCGCGCCGTATTGATCGGTGCCCGTTTGCGCTTCGGAATTTATGTTTGCCAATGTTTACATCAATATATTGAGAAATTGATTTCCAATATTTGAAAAATAACTATGCAAATCAATTCTCCAAAGAACGTTTTATATATTGGTCTAATGATATTTTAGTTATTTTAGTATATTTAAACTGAAAAACTACGATAAAATAAAGCGTTATTCTCAAAAACTTTACAATTTGTTTTATTTTTTTTCTCTCTAATGGCAAAATAATTCAAAAATCTGTTGTAATAAGTAAGAAGTAAAACATATTTCCAATGATAACTATATTTTTCCAAGCTATTTTTAATCGCATTATTAACAGATTTAGTCTACGACAATTAGGTCTACGACCATTTTTCAGTGAAATGGTTGTGGGAGATTGGCCACTGACAGTTAATCAAATTAGTCTTAGTAATTGTGTTATATAAACGATCATTACCAAACATTGATCTATTTTTTCTAATTTTCAAATATTGTCTAGGTGTACAAAGGATAGAGATTGGGGTATCATAAATGTTAGAAATTCGCGCGGTAAGGTGAAATGCCTCTTAAGCACGCAATATTATATCGGTAAAATTTTCACGCAAAGTTAAATTTCGCTTTAGAACTAGACGCTCAGAAAGCTCATCTGTTGAGAAAACGATTTGGTTCAAAGTTATGTATAAATATCAGAATTTGTGGACTTTATGCCTGAAAAGTTTAAATGTTTAAAGTTCGAGGAATACGAATTTATTGATTTACTTGCGGGTGTGTTGTTGCTGGGCAGATTAAATTTCCAAGAGGCCTTATGTAAATTTCTTGGCGCTGTAAATAAATAATTTTGTGCTATTAATATTTAACAGAGATTTTTAGTAGATCCGTATTTTACTCCTACTTGAGTGGCGCGTAGCGTGCGCGCTCGATTGCTTCTGAATGGTCATTGTCAATCTTACGTAAACCCTATATCTCTGATTGGCGTTGTAAATATTGTTTATTACAAATTTGAATTTCTTTCCGATGTTTAATAGTGTCTATTGGACCTAGGATGTAAAGAAGGTTTTGACCTCTTCAAATTTCGTGATATATCCCCTTATATTGCCACTACGTTAGTTATCACATCATCTGTAAATTTCTTTTTCTCAGAAACGTGGGAGATGTCAAATTGAAATATTAGTCTGTTAATTAAATATATATATATATATATATATATATATATTAATTGATAGAATATAATAGCTTATATGACAGGTGATATTACCGTACCAATCTGTTTCATGAAATTTACAAAAAATAAATTCAATATTGTATGGCTTGAATAAAGACGACAGTTGACATTAAATATGAAAATTCCTCGAATCGTAAATAAGACAGGCGTGGAAAATTCTCGAAAATTAAGTAATCCTCCCAAAGAATTTGATTGAATAGATACTTTTGGAATCAAATTAAATTCAATATTTATGTATACTAGAAAAAGGCCGTAATATCAGTAACCTACTTCATCCAAATACAAGTAAGTGTGAAAACTTACATTAAGGTTTGACACAATCCATTTATAAGCTTGGTCTGGTTTACTTTGAGACCAATGTATTTCATATTACTACAATTTTCCCGTACTACTAAAGTTAGCTAGCGGTGGGGAACATCTTATTTATAATTATTTTTATTTTATGATTTTTTTAACAAAAAACTGATTACGCAAGGTACAATTAAAAATATAATGGAATATCAAAGTAGAAAAACGTTATTTCTATCTCCTTGGCTTAATTATTTCCAATACCAAATTGTATGGGTTAGCTTCAACCCTTTTGTACCTTCTCAGAAATATCTAGCTACATGTTTCAAGTGATTTTGACCTAAACGGGCTTGAAATTTCATCAGTGACCAAATTTTGAGTGAAGTAGTAAAAGTTGTTCATATCCATCAGTGGAGTTTTTACACCAAATTTGGTCACTGTTATAATTTCAGTCTGTATGTCAACCGCAAAACGGAGGCATTTCTGACGTAACTTTTGTCGCCTTGGTTTTCATTTTCCTCCCACTCCTGTATTAAGCATAAAATTAATATTCCTATCGGAATAGAAGGACAAGTAAAAGCTGTCAAACGAAACCGATTTAAGATGTCAGTTACTAACATAAGTAAGTAATATTTGTAGCTTTAAATGAGACAACCTTTCGATCAAGTGATTTATAACAATGTTCCTAAGTTAAATATAGTAGTTCACTGCATGATAAACAGTCGACACAAAATATTGAACATGCAGCTCTAGTGTAAAACTAAATATTATTTCATTATACAAAATATTCGTCGATATACATTGCCTGTGTTATTTTGTCTTTATTTTTTACGTAAATTAACGTTTGTAGAATAGAATAATCAAACTGCGTACTTTAAATTTGAAGCGCATTGGTAAATATAAGTCGTATATTATGAGGCTTTGATTTGGACTAATCTACCTGTTAAATGATTATTAATTGTTGGGGTTATGCCGCTGTTATGCATAACAATCAATCACCGATCAAGTTACCATGTTTCAGACGCATTATTTCTCCAAAATATAAACTATTTCACTTTTAAATATAAAAAATCAAATGCACGTAATTTTCAGCGAGCTTCTGCGTCCGCTACCCATCTCTTTTTATCACACAGTTTGCTGCTAGTGACATCTCGCTTTTGTCGTTCTATTTCAAAGGGATAATAAATTTTATGGTATTAAGCGATGTTTCTTTTAACCTAAAAGGAGAACATTTATTCATAATAATCAATACAAAGGTCATAACTTGGGAGAAGAAGACGACTAAAAATGATAATTTGAATTGGTAATAACACTAATAATAAATTAAAATAATGTATTTGATTAAATTAGAAATAAGCGAATAACATTATAGGTTTCATCATGCCAAATAATCATGATTCTGCTCATGATTTAAGGTTTGTATAGTTCAATCTAATATGCGAGTTTTGGGTTAAAGATAGTTTACCTATTTTGAAATTTTACCTTTTGTCTTCTTTTGTTTGCCTTTTTAATAAAAAAATATGTCATGTCTTGCACTTTGAAAGTTTGACTTATAAACCATAAGTAACTTACTTATAGCGGCTAAAACATTTGTACCGACTTGAACAATTTAGTTAAAGACATCTCATGAAACAGGCACTCTACAAATTCTAAATACAACTCTCCTTCTTTCTGATTCCAGTTAGTTTTTTTTTCCAAAAGGACTTCCTCCGTTTAGGAGAAATATTTATTTGGGGTCTGTGCTTGATGTGCTAGACTATTGATTTACTTGAGATCATGCACCGACCCCAAATGATTTTTTTTCTCCTAAACAGAAAGCAAATGCGTTATTATAAGGTTCTTAGTCAGTTTTTAGGCGTTTTTTTATTACATTACTTTCAGTTACTACCCATATCTCAAAATCAACTGGACCTATTTTGATAAAACTTACACTCTACCCTTAACTAAAATAAACCTGATTTAACTAAAACGAATCATCTCGCTATGGCTTCTCATTTTCGGGAAATCCGTGGACAAACTTACATACACATACGAAATTTGGCATACGTGTTTAAAAGCCTTAATTAACAACGTACTTACATTATTATCAAATTATACCGATATAACATTCATGCGCATTGACTTGATTATCTCCTTTTTTTGAAGTCGGTTAAATCAGACGAAATCTCATTTAATATGATAGCAGCTGATCGTACTTTAACAAGAAACGAGCATAAACGCTAGAAAAATAATGTAGCTAACCGTGAATACTGATAAGTCATGCGAGAAAGGAGTCCTGATGAAAAATCAACCAACCATATCAAACGTTTACTCATAGTCGAATGTATTTATATTTTTTGGCAAACTAGAAACATCGCGGGTGTCGCATGGTTATCATCACGCATTCTCGTCACGATTCAATAATACACCCTCTAAAAGGCGCGCAATAGAAAGGAACTAACGAAGAATGGAACCTACGCGTGTCTCGCGTGTATTTCTTACACAAAACCGCGATCTCTAAAAGGGGTTAAGTTATTCCTAAGCGAAATAGAATATGTAATGCTAAAGATGCAGACGAGGTGTGACGGTTTTGTTGTGGCAATTTGGTTTTGCAGTGGTGACTGGGGTACGTTTCATTTTCAGGGGCGTTGGGATCATTCGACATCATAAGAAACTGTAATGGAACCTTGTTTGCCACAGTAAAAACAATAAAAGGACTAAAATAACGCTCAGGAGAAACAAACTCATTTGAAGTCGGTGCATGATGTGCGTAGATTGCTGTTGTCCGTTGTTTTTTGAAGGCGGTATTTTTTGTGTATTGTTTTCGTCGCTATTAGTTATTGTTTAGTTACAATTTCCCTGTTTTAATTTAAATAGTTACTAAAACCTTCTCTTTAATGGACCATATATTTTTCTGCACACTGCATCGAAATCAATTGTGTCAAACATAAGTTAATTGCAAAATATATCTTTTCTTTATATATATAATTCTTCTGTGAGTGTGTATGTCACTGAACTTCTCTCAAACGACTGGACCGATTTTGATGAATTTTTTTTTGTGTATTCAAGGGGATCTGGGAATGGTTTAGATTCACTTTAAAAAAAAAACAAAAACAAATTAAAGACGTGTAGACAGGACAACGTCTGTCGGGTCCGCTAGTATACATATATATACATATTAACGAGTTAACTCAGACCCTCTTTTCTTGAAGTCGGTCAAATTGGTTACTGAAATACTTTACTGAGAAACGCATCAAAATCGGTCCAGCCAAACGCGATATATTCGCGGATATACATACAGGTCGAACTGAGAGACCTCTTTTTTTGACGTCGGTTGATAAAATCAAAATTGAATTGCCATGGTTTAAAACTAATGACACTGGTTTACGATATTTTAAACACCCACAGTGTTATTTATTTTTTCTTTTAAGATGAATCAAGATATCAACAATTGCGTACGGCAGTGACTCGAAACCGCAACCTCTGGCTAACTCGGCTAACGCTCTTTCCATTTGAGCTATCATGCAGTCGGACTGCGTTAAATTCCTGGTCAGCTATGGATACGTCATAACGCGTGACGTCAGCGCCATATCCCCGACTGTTTTCGCAACAGTGGCTGTTTTTGGTTTCTTTTTGCATCTTACTTACCCAGGTGTGTACTATACACATATATTTCCGTGGTACGTCCACTTCACATAATGACATAAAAAATGCTGCGATTTACCAGTAAAGCTGCACGATATGATTGTTCCAAAGAACTAATGTGTTTTCCTACTGAACAAGTGAAACCGAAATCACAAAACTGAAAGCATTTATTGTGACAAAGTTGTGTGTCTGCAGCCTAAAATAACAGACAACTGTCTAAGATCTAAGTCGTTTGCCAAATTCGCTATAATTATGAAGGCAATTAAACAAATACCTGGTGGGCTCGTATCTTCTAGAATATCATAATTATGAAGTAATTATCCCGGGGTTTTATTACGCTGTATCTTAGTTAATCTGCCCGAGTGCCGGTTTATTTTCAGTTTAATATTATATTACTGGGTTAATGGACTCATTAAAATCGTTTTTGGTAAATACAAATTAATATAAAATTGATCTCATCAGCGTTAATATGTCTGTATCTCATACACTACACACATAAAATTTCACGCTCCGTCTCCCCCCCTTCTCCTTGAACACTTTGGCTTTCAAAAAATATGAAGAATAACCCTGGTTCGGAAGTCTCGATAAAGTTCCCTGTAAAACAATCAGGTGACGCTTGCAAAATGATGAAAAAAAAATCATCATTTTTAACCAAATCTTTTGTAAAACTTTTGAATTTGTCACAATTGATGGCATAACGTCAATCTGTCAACTGACAGTCTAGTAAACAGTTCAAAAATCTAAAGATTAGAGCAAACATATACCTTCATATTTTAATAGACTAAATTTTACATTTACAAACCCTGCCAAACATATTGATCGTAATTTTGTTCCGTTATTGATTTCTCTTAGATTTTAATGGAATATCATGATATATTTCGGTAATATTCATAAAAAAGATGGCTTAACTTGTTTCTGGACGTGTCATTCAACGGCCATATTAACGTTAGTATGACGTCATCTTCGTCAATGCTATCGGGCTTACTACACGACACGAGAGTGCTTCGTGATGCCGACTAACGTTGTACTGCGTAAACTCGCTACGCTAACGTGACGAATACGTCAAAAGTTCGTGATTGGGGTACTGATGTGTTTTCCAACTGAATGAGTGAAACCGAAATAACAAAACTAATAAATTAAAACGTTTCTTGAGACGAAGTTGTTTGTCTGCAGCGTAAAATAACAGACAACTGTTTAAGATTTAAGTCGTTTGCCAAATTTTCTATAATTATGAAGGCAATTAAATAAATTCCTGAAGGGCTCGTATCTTCTGGAATACCATAATTATGAAGTAATTATCCCGGGGTTTTATTACGCTGTATCTCAGTTAATCTGCCTGAGTGCCGGTTTATTTTCAGTTTAATATTACATTACTGGGTTAATGGACACATTAAAATTGTTTTTGGTAAATACACTTTTATATAAAGCTAATCTCATCAGCGTTAATATGTCTGTTTCTCATACACTACATTTAATGCTACCTCTCCCCTCCTCCTCCTTGACCACTTTGATTGCCTTCAAAAAATATAAAGAATAACCCTGGTTTGGAAGTCTCTATAAAGTTCTCTGTAAAACAACCAGGTGACGCTTGGAAAACGATGAGAAAAAAATAGTGATTTCGTGTATATATTGATTGAGAAGATTTTTTTATCAAACCTTATAAAAAAATGTTTGCAGCAGAAAATCAGAAAATTTAAATTATCTACGTGAAATGTTACAAACTTTGCTTGAATTCGGCCGCTGGAAACCGCATTTTTTACGCGTTATTTAATAAATATCTTAAAAAATATTTGCGCTATTATTATTAAAAAATAACATGCACACTCGGGCCCGAGAGGTCGGCTCAAAGCGTGCTGGTGGGCACTCGGGTTTGAGTGCTATTTAAAACCATTTGTTTTACCATTTAAAATTTTATAAACCGCTTACTTTTCCTCTAGATTTTTGACCTTAACTATATGGCCAGTAAGATTGTTTTCGTCAAATTCGTCCGACGTCCTTGTCTGGCGGAGTTTAACACGCGATTTGCATATCTTGACGTTTTTCTCCGTTTTGCCTTGAATTGTTATTTTCAAGCGCCCGACTTTGAACAAAATGACGAGCGAAAATGAACTCCAAAGCAATCCGGTCTTATGAATTTTTCAGAAGATGATTTTTAGTTTCAGGCAGATGGATACCTAATAAATCATAACTGTCAAGCGTATATTTACTTCTATAAATGAAGTCTTATTCCGATCCAGATGTATGTAGTATCATTTGAAACTACAATTTAATACAATTATTTATTATTCATACTTAGTTTCCGTGACTTTGTGCAAATGTTCGTAAAAATGACGAATAATAAACGTGATAAGGATCATACTCTTGATAAATACAATTAAAAAGAAGTATCGCTTACTTACGCAAGAAAATACTTAAATTGGTCGTCTCAACCTAAGCACTGCAGCATTAAAACGGTAAAGTAAAATTTCGAAGGTAATCCATTTAAGGTTGGCACTAGAAGCTCAGAAGCACATCTATTGAGAGAACGATGTGGTTCAGAGTTATGTATATATATCAGAATTTGTGTACTTTATGCCTGAAAAGTTTAAATGTTAAAAGTTCGTTGTGATCGTGTTGTTCTTATTCCTAGTTGCTGGGCACCTTATATTTCTAAGAGGACTTGTGTCAATTTATTGGCGCTGTAAATTATTTATTTTGTGATATTAATATTTAATAGAGATAGATAGATAGATAACTTTTTATTGCACACCAGAAAGGTAAATAACAAATTAATTTCAAGAAAATGTACAATTTAGGCGGTCTTATCGCTATAAGCGATCTCTTCCAGACAACCTTCGGGTAAAGAAATAATGAGCTTATAGGAAGGGGTATTATGTGCATAATAAATTAAGACAAATTGTTATTAATAATATATTATATTAAACATAAATATATTCGTATGTATATTAATAAATACAATCATAAAAATTAAAATCAAAATGCATAATTACAGTTAAAACAAATTAATGTAATTATATACCAACACAATATAAACTATAAACATACTTATACATACATATAAACCAATGTGAAATGAAAGAAATTTACCGAGACACCAGAGAAAAGGAGAATTATTTTGAAGAGAGAAAATGTTCTTTTAGGCGATTTTTAAAAACAGTTATTGAAGTTGACTGCCTAATAGCAAGGGGTAAGGAGTTCCACAGTCGTACTGATTGAACTGTAAAAGAATTAGAATAATAGCTCGTTGTGTGACAGGGGGATTCAAGGTGGAGTTTCCTCGATGTCCGCATGTCAAGACCTCGCGACGGCTGCAGAAAATGAAAGCGCTCCTTGAGATAAGGTGGGAATTTCGGATTGAAAAGTATGGAGTACAATAAACAGAGAATATGAAAGTTACGCCGAAGTCGAATTGGGAGCTACTTGAGCCGAGAGCGGTATTCGGAGACATGATCATACTTCCGTAAACCATAGATTATCCTAATACAGAAATTTTGGAGACGTTCGAGCTTTTTAGTAGACCCGTATTTTACTTCTACTTGAATATTGCGTAGCAGCCGCGCTCGATTGCTTCTGAATGGTCATTGCCAATCGTACGGAAACCCTATATCTCTGATTGGGGTTGTAAATATTGATTATTACAAAGTTGAATTTCTTTTTGATGTTTAATAGTGTCTATTGGACCTAGGATGTAAAGTAGGAATTGACCTGTTCAAATTTCGTGATATTTCCCCTTATAATATTGCCACTTCGTTAGCTATCACATAATTTGTAAAACTCTTTTACTCGGAAACGCGGGAGATCTCAAATTGAAATATTAGTCTGTTAATTAAACATAAATATATTAAGTTTGTATAGTGACAAAACAAAAAAGGCCGTGATTTCAGTAACCTACTTCATCCAAATACGAGTAAGTGTGAAAACTTACATTAGGGTTTGACACAATCAATTTATTAACTTAGGCTGGTTTACTTTGAGACCAATATATTTCATATTCCCACAATTTTCCCACACTAATTTATTTTATGTTGACAAAGTCAGAAAGATGAAGTAACGATTTTACATTCTTATTCTAGATGGTTGTAGTGTCCAAATTAACTTATCTAAGTACCTCAAACTACCTAATATAACCTACTTTCTTCATTCAAATGTAACAAGACGTATCAGACCTTCGGAGCCACCAGTGTTGGCAGAGGCGGAATTATTTTTCCTCGCAGTACTATTTTTTGCCTTTCCCCATCTGTCCTAATCCCGCCACAAAAAAAATTACAATCCGGAAGCTAGAACGATCCCCCCCCCCCCCCCCCTCAAGATAATTAATTTTGCTACGACTCGTCTTTGGGGCCTCTTAAATATTTCTATCATTAAGTAATTATGACTAATTGACGGAAATTGGTTTAGTGAGAATCAGAAAGGATGAAAATGTTGGCTGTATTTGAAGTGTTAAACAGAATCTATTAAAGAAAATCTTGAAGTAAATGTTCATTTACTTATCATGTTCCAAATTAAGTTAGCTTTAACAGAACGCGTCTAAGGAAACAGACTTTATAAACAAATCCCCTGACAGACCACTCTACATTTTTAAAGGGCTGTAAATGTTAAAGGAAGCCTGATTTCAACGCAGCAAGTAAAATAATTTCCCGTAACGAAGGAAGACTGAGGATATAGGTACCTCTTAGAATTTTCCCAGTACGTCTTTAGCTATCACACTCACTCTGAGTGTCAAGGTCGAATGGTGCTAGCTTTCCAATCGTGCATAAAATTTAGGTTCAACTTTGAAAACAATTTTGGTCCAATTGTACAATCCTGAGTGTCTTTAACACGTGTTGAATGTACTCTGGTCCATTTGAGTTTCTTTGATATTGACAGCAAAAGAACGATAAGTTAACATTTTAACCGCGTGTCGGATGTTAACTCTGGTCTGCGCTAGTAGACTTAAAAGGATGTATTACGGTAATTCTGTCGATATATGACTAAATGTTTTATTATAATACACTACTATCAAGCCAATATCTCGTCCTTAAGTCGAATACCCGTTGATATAAATGAGTCAGAGCCTATTATTTTTGTAAACTTAAGATAAGGACGGATGAAGTCAAAATACACTATTTTCTACATGATCGTTCAGAGTAGGGTTTCCAAGGCACTTAGGCGCGCAAATACTAAGCCGCC
Organism: Pyrausta purpuralis; assembly: GCA_963924145.1. Classification (NCBI taxonomy): domain Eukaryota; kingdom Metazoa; phylum Arthropoda; class Insecta; order Lepidoptera; family Crambidae; genus Pyrausta; species Pyrausta purpuralis. The sequence continues at coordinate 3,407,560 of OZ001646.1, forward strand.
GATAGACTCGTTTGCTCTAACTGCGGGCAAACATTTGCGCCGCTATGGACTAGCACCCACACAGGTGTTGTTAGGCTGCAGCCATAATGACTATACTTATTAATGAAAAAATGCCCCTCTATTAAACAGAGCTAGCATGAGATGTACGTTTAGTGTTAGTACACACAGTGACGAAAGGTCGACGGTGCGTCAGCATAAACAAACCGCTAACAACATAATTTTAATTTCACAATAAAATACTACCATTTACGTAACAAGGACATTATTTCCTATCGTTTAAGCATGTGATGCTTGCAATATATGTGACTGGTAGAAAATACTCACGTTACAGGCACAGCATAATTTTGCACCTACACGACAGAAACTAGGCAAGGTCTTAGCTGCACTTAGGCGAACAAACACTAAACTCGATGCCTGCACTAACTTTAAACATTTGACGCTTTACCTGATAAGCACCGTACCGTTATAGAGCTGTGTGCATATTAAAGGTATAAATAGTAAGGTAATACTTGTATATCTATGGACATTTGAATGTTGCGCATTTTAATCGTCATGCATCGCAGTTTAAAAATAGATAGGATTGGTTTCTAAATTTTGTATTGGCAAAGGATTCAATTCGTGACAGAGCACCTGAAGACAAATTTGAAATTCTATCTTTAAAATTATTTTTTGACGACATGGAAACAAAACAGCTTTTAATAATTTGCGAAAACTAAGTTCGCATAACCTTAATGAGTGCTATCGAATCCTCCCGAGTCAATGGCATGACAGAGAAAAATTAGCTTGATATGGTATTTTCTTTGTAATATTTTACGCCAAAATAACTCGTATAAAGACGAATTTTGAGTGGGCTGTGTTCGTTGATGGACTTCTTAAGATAGCCGAACCTACAATGCCCTTGTATGTTTTATATAGGCAATACGAAAAGGTCATTGTTATTTGAGTCTGATTTAAAGGTATCGAAGGTCATGATTTCTCGAGCCGGACTTATTTATAAAGGAAATGTTTGCTTTTGTGTAAGAAATTAAGTTGTACTTACCGCATATTATCATCCATGAAAAATACAGGGTTATTTTAGTTATTTGTTTATATGAACAAGGGTCGATTTTACCAACTTTAGATAAGGAATATTAGTCGAGTATACTAATACAAAACGCCTAATTTGACCGATTGTTGACAAATAAGTGGCGTTTTCAAATTAGGCGTTTTGTATTATATTCGACGATTATACACAAACATAGGCCTTCTCATCGGTTTTCCACAGCGACCGATCACAAGCGGTTTGCATCCAGTGTGATCCTGCGATCTTAACAAGGTCGTCTGGCTATCTTGCATCCCACGCTGCGCTTATGGTCGAAAGGTCTCCAATCTAGAACTTTTCTGCCCCAGCGGCCATCAGTTCTTCGCGCCTCCGTCCGTTCCGTTACCTTAGTTATTCTACGTATCTCCTCGTTTCTGATTCGATCTCGTCGAGAAACACCGAGTGTAGTCATCTCCATCGCTCTTTGTATGATTTTGAGCTTCTTTATGAGGCCCATGGTTAGAGACCACGTTTCGGGTCCAAATTGTAATGTTTTTTCAACCATTTTTACTGTATGACTAGCATGCTGACGCTTTGGGTGACGATATGTCGGTATGTTTACTGTTAAAATTGTTGAAATCTCAACAATCAATTCATAACTGTGCAAAAAAAGTATGGTTCGGAATTTGTCTATTTAAAGCAAAATTTGAAGAGTTATATGATGATAGATCAGATTACATTGAATTCGTGTTATCATTCCAAGTAACCAAGACGCCCAATTTTCAGTCAACTTTTACGACGATTGTGCACAGATCCTTACCTCTCAAATGAACATCAGCACCTGTTTTGCTTCTAGTCCGACTATAGACTTCTAGTACGTTCTTTACGAATTGGTTTACTCGGCAGAAACTCGTTACGATAATCTATTTACACGAAGGTTGAGAGCTGAGGAGCATGGAATGGATAAAAAAAATAAGTTGACTATGATTTAGTTGATAAGTGTGATCTACTTCACTGAGTTCAATGTCATCAGCGGTCAGTGGCTAGATCGCTGGTTTCAAGCGTCGCCATCTCGTGAGGTTCCGGGTTCGATTCCCGGTCGGGTCAATGTAGAAAACGATATTTTCTATATTGTCTCGGGTCTGGGTGTTGTGGTACCACCGTTGTTTCCGATTTCCATAACACAAGTGCTTTATCTACTTAGCCTAGGATCGGAGCAATGTATGTGATGTTGTCAAATATTTATGTGTTTTATTTTATTGATGAAATAAAAATATTTGTATTTATTCTCAAAGCACAAACAACAAATGATTATTAAGTACATATCGTGACCTAAGGTTACGGAAGGTGCGATCAATTTTATTGTTTGCCTTATTTAGCGTATAAACTAAGTTCGCTATTTAAAAACGGTTAGTCCCCTTTAATCCAGTAGTCGATAAGGTCCAGTGTGGCGCTGAAATGCAACGTAACTGTAGCGAGCTGCATGCCAGAATATGTTTTCTCTCTTTGTGCTCCATCTTTATGCTATTTTGTTGTAATAAATATATTCTATTAACATGGATACTAGGTATTATTCATTCAAGCATCCTATACGCGGTCTCACTTCAGAAGTGGGATGTGCGAGAATCACGGGTCTTACGCTGCCGGGCCCTGACCAAAGAAGATGAATGGAACAAAAACAGTGCTAAGATTTTGAAGACCAGGAAGAAAGGTATCATCGATGGACTCATGCTGACGTGGAAGTTATCCCCTAATTTCCTCGAGAAGAAAGTACGTGTGTCCTCACAAGCTGGCTTCACAAAATCCATAACTCACTATTCCACAGCGACACGACCGATTGCAAGAGGTCTGCATCCATTGCTTTCTCACTATTACTTCGACGACCTCCGTAGTATTGTGGTACCACTGTTGTGTCTGATTTCTATAACACAAGTGCATTGGCTACTTATTTAGGTTCAGAGCCATGTATGTGTTTGGTGTCCAATGTTTATTTATTAGTAATAAAATGTGGCTAATGCGGATTTGACTGTTGAGCCATATAAGTAGGTTCAAAGATGGTGGTCTTACCTCGCGAGCGAGCATCCAGATCATGAAGACTACTTAGATGTGTACAATAAAGTCATGACTATCAGTATTATGAAAATAAAACAAAGATGAACATGCTTCCGAACTCTATCTGCTGAATCTACTACAATTGTTTGTACACAGATTTTGATTGAAAGTAGACGTAGTATGCCGTGCCAACCAATATTTCGCGTTGATTTTTCTTAGCAAGTCAGAAATATTTCTACTTATCTTTATTCTCTACCAATGCAACGTCTCATCAGGTTTGGAAACAAATCACATCAAAAAATAAATATTAGGACCTATATGTATTCAAACAGATTTCTACCTAAATGCATAATGACGAGTGTTCGAAACATCTTTCAAAGTGGCAAAATTATAGGAAATGCTAAACTCCCCTGATGGAATCGGGACGAATTAATTAAGTGTCCGTTATGAGTGAACAGAAAATAATTATTGTTTTATGTACTGCAATCTCATCAGATTTAATTATCTCTGTCATGCCCTCGGGACGGGGATGGAGGGCCGATGTGATAATTTTGTTTGAAACTCGTTATAGTGATTACTAGATATGTATTTAACGTACTTAAGACTCTTAACACACTGCGAATTCCGCAATTTTGCAGTCGCGATGCAGAAGCTGAAAATTTTCAAATTATGTACTGAATTTTGGCATCTGCATCGATACGAACGCGCGTTAGCATCGATGTAGTCGCACTTCTGCATCGATGCTAACACGCGACTGCATCAATGCTAAATAAAATCTGTTCAAAGTTTGAGTCGCGATGCTGAAGCGCGTTTTTAAAGGCGCAACTGCATCGATGCTAAAGGTCACGTTGTGTAAGGGGTCTAAGTGGTACTTGACAAATAAGCTGATAGTATGATGACAATTCACTGTTGAAAGATTGCCTCTTTTACCCTAGAGCTGCCCCTGAACAAGAAATCCCTTACATAGGGGATAACAAGAACAATATTTGAATACAATCGGGAGATAAAATATAAGGCAAACTACTTGTTTTAAAATTTCCTTTCTCTTAAGCAATGCAGATGCTTTTACTGTCTCAAAGCTTTTCGAAATTACGAACGAAGCATGATTCTCCTTTACTGTACTAAGAACTTAAAGTTATTGTCTAACTTAAATAATAACGAACTTACAGGAAACCATTTCGGAATAGGTAGAGTGCTCTTTGAGACAGAAAAAGAGAACCTTTCCTGTTTAAGTCAAACGATAGAATACGAGGCGACCTAAGACCCCTTACACACTGCTACTTATAGCATCGATGCAGTCGCGTGTTAGTATCGATGCAGTTGCCAAAATATAGTACATAATTTGACAATTTCCAGCTTCTGCATCGTGACTGCATCGAAGCTAAGAGTAACGCAGTGTGTAAAGGTTGACAGTTTGCGACTGCATCGATGCTGCAACACGACTGCATCGATTCTGCAACTCGATTTTATTTATTTATTTTATTTGTTTGGTACACACAACAGAGTTTCAACCTTTACAAAATAAAAGTATCCATTCAATGCCATAATATGATTTGTTGCAGCTCCAAGGGCGAGTCTTAAACACGCAGTGTGTAAGGGGTCTTAGACTAAAGAAAGAAACTTTAAAGTGGTCGGTAAATAGGTTCAATCTTGGTACTATCGTGCCAATAATGCCTATAACATGATCCTGGGGGTGAGTCGAGGGAACACCTACAAAAGTGCTCGCGCCGCCTGTGCACTTGAAGAGGACCTATGAATTTCGATCATTCAGTGATGATTTAAAATTATTATCTTATTTTTTATTGACATTTCACTTTCATTATTTAATTATTTTGATAAGGCTTTTTTAGGTTATTTTTATTTAGTTAAATATAAACATTAACTTCAGAATTTTATAATGAATAACTATGTTTTTTTAAACTAAACCCCAAATTTCATTAATTAATATTTTCATTAAATGTCATGTTAAATTCAAATGAATGTAAATTTGCTTAAATTAATTTATTGAAATAAATGATTAATTGAACACTGGTCAGTTTATTAAACTATCAGATAATTGAAACTGTAACTGATGCCCTGAACCAGATAAGCTATTAATATATCTCTAAGAGTCGATTTTACCAACGTCAGGTAGGACTTATTATACCGAATAAATATAAAACAACAGGTTTTAAAATGTCATTTACATAAATGGTTGCTGACAAATAGGTGACGTTTTCGAATAAGGCGTTTTTGTATTGTATTTGACGAATATTCCTTATATCACGTTGGTACAATCGACTCTAAATAAAACGGTTTAGTTAGCTTTTGGACTGTTATAACAGAGCTATGAGATATTCGGTATGCAAGTGCTTTTCCCTTACACAATTCCGCACCCACTGTAATGAAAGCAATATCTACTGCGTCGAAACTTGATAATAATTTCATTTGTCTGTGTTTCCTCTTTGACGGCATGGGGGGAAACAAGTGGAAGAGAAAATGATAAGGATGCAAGCAGAATATTGTTATTAAGAGTGACGAAACGGTCGCCTTCCTGAATCGAAAATGTTGAAGGCGAAAGATGAAAACCTGCTTTGTGTCACTCATTTCTGAGTTCATATTGCTCATTTTTCAACCTTAGCTGTTTCCTGCGGCGCGGCGGCGTCGCCTGCATAAATTTCGGTTTGCGGTCTTTAAATGTTTCAACGCATAAAACATATTTTCATTGGAAGTAAGAGGCCAGAAACCATAGCGGTTAACGCAAGCGCGTATTGTACAAGCTAAATAATGCTCGTATTTTGGTATAGAATAGTAGATAGTCATACAAGGGGAGAACGAGTGAGAGAGTCGAACGGAGTGAGAGTCAAAGTCAAAGTCAAATATTTATTTGCGAAAAACATGGTATATTATAAGGTCTTATTTAATATCACAGGTTAACATGTTTTACCAAAATTTGGCATGCAAAAACTTATTTAAATGTCATACAATTATTTGTTTCCTATCATAATAATTATTAAAATTGAAAAATAAATGTCAAGCTGTATAAATGTATCAACGCTAGTAATATAATTATGTCAATCCATTTTATCATTATTATTATTGTTTTATGTCATAAAATTCTGATAGGTCATAAAAATAATTTTCTATTAGCCAATTTTGTAAACGTGTTATAAATATGTTAGTAGGCAGTCCCCTGATATGCAATGGGATATTATTATATACTTTAATGGCCATGGCATAGCTGTTTCTATTGAACAAAGCACTGGTGTTACCTAGTGGTGGCAATAGTCGGGTTGTGTCTCTTGGGCGCAGGCGAGGATCAACTACACTATTGCGTTCAAAATAACCTGGATGCTTCCTTACAAACATCCCTACCTCCAAAATATATAACCCAGTCAGGGTAAGCAATCGTTTTCTCTTAAATAGTGGACGACATTCCTGAATAGGGCCAGCTCCACAAACTGCCCTTACACATTTCTTCTGCATAATAAATGCCTTTTTAATATCGACGGAGTTTCCCCACAATAATAGGCCATACCTGAATATTGAGACAACATAGCCGTGATAAGCAGTCATTGCAGTCTTCTCTCCAGCCGAGCAACGCAATCGCTTGAGAGCAAAGACAAACTGACTCAATTTGGTGCAGAAAGTCGAGATGTGTGCAGTCCATCTACAGTAACAATCAAGAGTGATGCCAAGAAACTTGGTTTCAGTTACTTCACTAACGACTTGACCTTGACAAACTACGTTTAGGTGCTGCTGACGTTGTGTCTTGCAATTTGAAAATTGTATATAAGATGTTTTTGACACATTAACACAAAGATCATTCCGTGCTAGCCACGTGCTAATACGTTCGATCGCCGAATTGATCAATTGGTTGATGTCGCCTGTAGTTGTATTTGTTATAATGAGAGATATATGATCTGAAATAAGAACTGTTTGGAAATCTACGCATCTCGGCAAATCGTTTATATAAACTAGAAAAAGCAAGGGCCCTAAGACACTGCCCTGTGGGACTCCCCGTGTGTTCAGTAAAAAGGGAGATTTATAGGAAATAAAGTTGTTATTGCGATCAATTCTATTTATCTTAACACTCTGTTCTCGATTCGTTAGATAACTCATAATCCAGTTTAAAGCTTGACCCCTAATTCCACATTTTTCGCATTTTTGCAGCAATTTGTGGTGATCCACAAAATCAAACGCTTTAGTCATGTCAAAAAAGACTACTACAATTGGAGCTTTTTTGTCAATGCTAGTAACAACACTTTTAATTAATGAGAAAGCTGCAAGAGTCGTTGACTTTCTCTTTTGAAACCCGTTTTGTTACTCTGCGATGACATTATGCTTATCTAAGAAGTAAATGATTCTTTTGGTTATTGCCTTTTCAAATACCTTTGAGATTATGGGTATTAGTGTTATAGGTCTATAATTGTTCATGTCTCTTTTATTATTCTTTTTATATAGAGGCCTAACAATTGATTTTTTTAGGACGCTTGCTTTATATAAGATACGTTAACACAGGTGCTAAAACGGAAGCACATAGTTTAAATACAAATGTCGGCAAACCATCTTTGCCCACAGAATTTGTATTTTTTAGAGACTTTATTACATCAACTATCTCCTGATCAAAACATGGCATTAAAAATAGAGATTTATCCACTCTTCGAATAGCACTATTGTTAGATAAATTTGGTACAGTGATGTAATTGGTTTTATTAGAATAATTTAAAAAGTGCTCATTAAATGCAATTGAAATATCTAAGGGATCGTTAATAGTAAAACTATTTATATCTATATTTTCGATTCCATCTAGTGATTTAACATTATCAGTCTTCTGTTTAATAATATTCCATGTTGCTCGACATTTATAATTAGAATTCTGGATAATTATATGATTACGAATACTTTTTGATTTGTTAACACATTTTCGAAGCATCCTAGTGTACTTGAGTAACTTATTCCTAATAACTAAAGTTTTGTTCATGTGATAATATGGTCTCAGTTCTCTTTTAACAGCGCTAAATTTTTTAATTCCTCTAGTGATCCATTTAGGTTTTATATTATTGGTATTATTTTTAACCTTTTTTTTCTGGGAAGCAGAGATTAAAAAATAGGCATACGTCATCGCGAAAGATCTTAAAAGCCATATCAATATCATGCGTATCATCATAAGAGATGAGTGATTGTGATGCGATGATGAGATATTATGTTGTTTGGCGAGAGATGAAACCTCAAGTTTTTACATCACATATCAGTTTGTTTACTATCGTTATACATAAAACACACGATAAGAAGGACAGTTACGGCACGGAAGACAACAGAGTACATAAAACGCGGACGATATCAAATATTTCAAATCATTGTTAAAAATATCAATTGTTTTTTTCTCACAGACAAAAACAATAGTGAAAAAACCGGCCAAATGCGAGTCGGACTCGCGCACTGAGGGTTCCGTGCCAACTTTAACTGAATTTGGGAATCCACTTACTTCCACTTAATAAAATCCACAATATTTTGTTGACAGCAAATATAACTATGTTTTTCATAGTGTTTGTATGAAGTACAAAGTTATGTTTGCGGTTGTCGAAAATGTGCTATATCTTAAAAACTTCTTGTTCGATTTCGTCCAAACCAATTTTCATTGAAAGTATTTGTTAAGATCTACATTACATATTTTTTTCAAAATTTACATTCGCTTAGTTTAGAAGTTAGATGGGGGGACGCCCATTTTACCACTTTGGAAGCGTCTAACTATGAAACGACTTCAAAAGAAAATGGTTTTAGGAACCTCGGTGTCATTTTAAAATACCTATCTATAGACGTATAGGTTTGGCTAAAAAAATTTTTTAGGTTTTAGTTTCATGTATGGGAGCCCCCCCTTAAATGACATATTTTTTTTATTTTTTGTATGAGAATCGTAAAGCGGTTAACGGGATACATATTTCTACCAAATTTCAACAGTGTGATGTTTATAGTTACAGAATAAAATGGCTGTGACATACGGACGGACAGACAGACAGACAGACAGACAGACAGACTTGACGAAACTATAAGGGTTCCGATTTTTGCCATTTGACTACGGAACCCTAAGAACGCATTACATTTTCTGTGCCTTAACCTTGTCACCAAAACTTCCACAGGTTATGTCAAAGTCCAGGTTCCATTTTGCCTCATGAGATAGCGCTATGAGTGACAACTAAGGTGGGAGTGAGTAAGAAGATTAATGAACAACAAAATCGCGGCAAGTCGTCTCCGCCTGCTTAATAATCTGTGCAATAATAGACCAAACTAAAAAATATATTGTCAAAGACAAACAAAATGTGACAATTTAAAATGAAAAAAAACCGGCCAAGTTGGAGTCGGACTCGCCCACTGAGGATTCCGTGCCAACTTTAACTGAATTAGGGATCTACTTACTTCTTCTGAGCTTAATACCACAATATTTTGTTAAATGCAAATATAACTTTGTTTTTCATAGTGTTTGTATGAAAAACAAAGTTATGTTTGCGGTTGTTGAAAATGTGCTATATCTCAAAAACTACTGGTTCGATCCCGTCCGAACCAATTTTCGTTGAAAGTATCTGTTAAGGTCGACATTACATATTTTTTTCAAAATTTTCACTCGCATAATTTAGAAATTAGATGGGGGGGGGACGCCCATTTTACCACTTTGGAAGCGTCTAGCTGTGAAACGTTAGACTTTTAAAGAAAATGGTTTTAGAAACCTCTATGTCATTTTGAAAGACCTATCTATACACACCCCACACGCATAGGTTTGACTAAAAAAAAATTTTTCGGTTTTAGTTTCATGTATGAGAGCCCCCCATAAATATCATTATTTATTATTTTTTGTATAAGGATCGTAAAGCGGTAAGGATAAATCTTTCTTCCAAATTTCAACAGTGTGATGCTTATAGTTACAGAATACAATGGCTGTGACATACGGACGGACAGACAGACGGACAGACAGACAGACATGACGAAACTATAAGGGTTCCGTTTTTTGGCATTCGGCTACGGAACCCTAAAAAAGTGACATTATGTATGGCGGCCAACCGAATATTATATTTTTAGATTTTAAATTGTTAAAAATAAGACCAAATGTAAATTTTAAAAACAGTGACCAATATAAACACGCTTTTAATGTTTAGCTTATCTTAAAAATATGGAAAGCTTGTTTATTTTAATAATATGTGACCGCGTGTGGGGTGCTTGAATAATAAACACGTAGTACAAATCTCCAAGTTCTTCTCCAATAGTTTTATTCCAACAAAATATCACAAAGATAGGGTACAAAGTGAAAGTAAGTACAAACAGAGGCCATATTCTGGCATGAAGCTCGCTTTTATGCAAATCAAAACCCTTAACAACAGTAAATAAACAGTGGGGACGACATCCGTTTCCATATCCGAACATTTACTAAATTATTTAGTTGTAGGGATAAACAATCTGCTAATTAAATATGTAAATTCATTAATTATTAGGTTATTAATTGTACTGAATTTAGTTAGCCTTTTATATCATTATTTAAATAGTTAAAATATTTGAAATAAATCTAACCTCCACCAATCAATCAGAGTCAACTTCCTTTTGGCGCCAAAATAAACATTTGTTATACGGCAGATATAAAAATCTAATAAGTGTCACAATAATCTTTAAATATTTAATATACAATTAATAAAATACAATTCTAATAATTAAATCATTTAAATATTAATTTAAGTTATTCTTATATCATAGCCGAATGACATTCAACATGGTGGACACTTCCGACTTTTACGTTAATCATAATATTTCAAATCTAGATAGGCATATGAATTGTAATGTATTGAGCATATTATGACAAAGAGAATGTGTAATTTAGTGAATACAATGGGGTTACATAAGTCGAACGCAGTGAGTATGTGGTTTAATGCTCAAGTATACTATTACAGAACTAGGTAAATATGTGGCAGACTAGGATCGGGAATCGTCGTGTAACAAATGCAAATGGAATAAGGCATAAGGAAAATGGAGTAAAAATATGGCACAGAATCCCTGAAAATTCATAACGAGGAACACCGACCGTGCGACATTAAACGCGCGACCGCTGCCAAGACGGGGCCACACCGACCGGGTCGGACCTTTTATTGCTTTGTGTATGTCTTTAATAAAGTTTCCTTTTAATAAACCGCCTTTAAAAAAATGAAGTGAATTTCTCGCGTTTGGCTTGACCGATTTTGATGCAGTTTTCAATTAAGTATTTGTTACACCGAGGAGAAGGTTTTAGTAACTACTTTTAATTAATCAAGCACATTGTAACTTAAACAATAACCAAAAACGACGAAAAAAAACCTGTTCAGCTTAAAGTAATAAGTACTACATAAACATACATAAATTATTGTATTTATGTATGTTTATGTAGGTTTATTTAAGAAGTATTATGTAGTTCATACAAATTCAAAATCAAAAAAAAAATTCAAAATCGCCTCGACCGCTCTTAATCGTGGGTAAACCCTTTCCTTGGCTGTGAATCGCCGTTCAAATTGGCCCGTCTCGGCTCGTTTCGTGGCTCCACGAATGTCCGTGAAATATGGCACCTGCATAGCTATTCTAGTCCCTATGTCTGATATTGATGCATTTACCGTGTTGAAACGTTACTCAATACTCTGGTTTAACTGCGAGGAAATTTTTGATCAATTGGTTTTCAAATATGATCATTTTCGAGACCTTGCACAAACATGACGCATCATTTTCATTCAAATATTTACCACATTGGCTAAATATTTGAATGAAAATGAACTTGACAGCGGCCTTATGCACCTTAGACGGCTCAATTATAAAACTGTGTTATAAGAAATATTCTTCGAATATGATGCAAAACGCCTAAATTGAAAACGACACCAATTTGTCAGTAATCATTTATGTAAATGTCATTTTAAAATTGGTCGTTTTTTACTTATGCAGTCGGATAAGTCTTATCTGACGTTCTAAAAATCGACACACGTAGATATACTATATTATTATGTTTAAGGTGGTTTCGCTTGCTAGTTCTCCGAGAGTGTGTGAACTTTCCATTGCACCATTTTTTTTAAATATCACGTTTATACGGAAGTAACTCTTATACCCACCATGATTGTTGAAATAAGAGCTGGAGTTGTGTAAAGCAATCGTATTCATGTGACAGTTCATAACGTACGGTTTGATCTGTCAAGCCCTTTGTTCCTTACCGTTAGACAGATCATACCGTACGTTTTGAACTGTCAAATGAATACGATTGCTTTACACAATCGCACCCAAGAACTAATCGAAGTTTATCATATTGATGCCTGCTCGCCATGTGATTAATAATTAATGCCATTATGTCAGAATATTTTGTCAGCTCGATACTTTCCCACGGTATAATAATATTCATTGTTAAGTTGACTATAATCTGATTTTTAATTAGATAGACCAAAATGACAATTGGTGGGTGGCCAGTATTTCGTAATTCAAAAATAGTGATGTCCCTAATTATTTGAAGAATTTAATTTATTCAAACATGTTTTTATATGATTATGGAATAATGAATTAGGTGTATTTTGAATTTGTTTTGTGCCGAAATACTATCATTAAAATATATATTTAATAAATATTTATTTATCATGAAAATTGTATTTATAATAATCTATAAAATTATACATTGTTTATATAAAGTAGTAAAATGTCAAAATAGGTAAAATTTATACAATAATATTGCTATTGCAAGGGATAAGACAGATGTTTTACTCATTAGAACACCTGTTTTATGTATTACACTTGTTTATAGCTCGTTGCAACGTTTCAAGTGTAGTATCCTACCAAATAAATAAAACCAATTATTGAAAAATCATATTACAAGTTCAATTAATCGCACACAATCGCATTGTCGCAACACTATTGCACTACGCTTGCAAAATTTAATAAGAAAAAGTCCGATAGAAGCTGCCATTCTGGTCTATCTGATAAAAAATATGAGTATAGATTTTCACTTTTACACCATACTGCTTTGGTGCAGCATTGATTTGCCGGATAATAATACAGTTCAATCATTCGTTCTGTTTCGCGAGTTAAGTAATTCCAATTTCAATATTGTGTCGAAATAAGACTTTGACTTTTTCAAGTATAACATCGAGGAACATAATTATCTTTCATATTGTTACACGTATGTTTAGTCGAAACCAAACTTAGTTGGAGATCAAATAGGCTTGACCTGACCCCGTTATAATTTCGTCTTAATCGTGCATTGTCTTTGTAGATCATATTTCGCCGGTCGATCAATTAGTTGTTTGATTGGCGCGGTCAACTAATTCTGATGTAAATCGAGGTTAATGAGACGGCAATTAGGGGCTGTGGTTGAATTATTGCAGCAATATTATATATAATGGTGCATGAGGTCTTATACAAAGGAACGTGTTAGTGTGCTACATAGAACACATTATTATTATAACGTACATGCGTGACAGAAGGGGCAGGATAAATTAAAGAGATGTCTACAGATCGAGTCTCTATAATCTACTGAACTTACACTACTACAGTCATTGTTAGTACTTAGGCTACGAGCTACGAGCTACGGTTTCGGTACATTCATCTAATGACTACGATCTTTAAGTACTTTGCTATGAAGGTTGGTTGTCACAACACACTCCCTAATAATAGCATACATCGGTATTCACAATAAACACATTTTATTATATTTTACGTATCACAAAGAAGTAATGAGAATGTCGTGTATAGATTTATTAGATTTCCGGAAATTTATTATGTCTAATTTGGTACTAAATTAAAAACGTAGTCCCTGGAATCATATGAAATTGAAATGTGTTTCTTAGAAAAAGATATTGAAATTCAATGTCATAAAAAATCAAAGCATTCCTTTTAATTTATAGAATCATCATAAGTACATAAGGTAGAAAATTCAGGCATCAATTCAAATCTTCGTCCTCACTTTGAAATCACGTTGAAAAGTGAAAATAATAAGATCCTTTGATTTTTCCGACTCCAATAGAGTTTTTTTTTCTAATTTGACTTATATGGATGTGATAGTATGTATGTAAGGGTATGTATTCAACATACAATTTTTTTTTGTTAAAATTCACCGATTCACAAGTATATTAATGATTTGTTTGAAACAGTTGTTTTTTTCCTTGACTTGGTCAGTTTTTTAGGGTTTCGCAGCCGAATAGCAAAAAACGGAACCCTCGTAGTTTCGTGAAGTTTGTCTGTACATCCGTATATAACAGCTACTTTATTCTGAAACTATCAGCATTACACAGTTGAAACTTGGTAAGTACTTGCTTAGTAGCACATTTTCAACAACATTAAACATTACTTTGTTCTTCATACAAACACTATGAAAGACAAAGTTATATTTGCTGTCACTAAAATATTGTGGTATTTTGTCTAAGTGGAAGTAAGTGGATATCTAATTTAGTCAAAGTTGGCACGGAACCTTCAGTGTGGCCGGTTTTTAGGGTTCCGTAGCCGAAAGGCAAAAAACGGAACCCTTATAGTTTCTTCAAGTCTGTCTGTCTGTCTGTCTGTCTGTCTGTCTGTCTGTCTGTCTGTCCGTCCGTATGTCACACCCATTTTATTCTGTAAGTATAAGCATTACACAATTGAAATTTGGTAGGAAGATGTATCTTGTTAACCGCTTACCAATTCTCATACAAAAAATAAAAAATAATGACAGTTAAGGGGGGGCTCTCATACATGAAACTAAAACCAAAAAATTTTTTTTTGTCAAACCTATGCGTGTGGGGTGTCTATGGATAGGTCTTTTAAAATAACATAGAGGTTTATAAAACCATTTTCTTTTAAAGTCAAACGTTTCATAGCTAGACGCTTCCAAAGTGGTAAAATGGGGGTCCCCCCCCATCTAATTTCTAAACCAAGCAAGTGTAAATTTTGAAAAAAATATATGATGTAGATCTTAATAAATACTTTCAACAAAAATTGGTTCAGACGGGATCGAACAAGTAGTTTTTGAGATAAAGCACATTTTCAACAACCGCAAACATAACTTTGTACTTCATACAAACACTATGAAAAACAAAGTTATGTTTGTAGTCAACAAAATATTGTGGTATTTTACTAAGTAGAAGTAAATGGATTCCCTAATTCAGTTAAAGTTGGCACGGAACCCTCAGTGCGCGAGTCCGACTCGCACTTGACCGGGTTTTTTTTTAAATCAAACGCATCACTTATTTTTACCAAAGGCATCCAAAATGCCTCCCTAAAATAAACCTTTCTTAGTGTTACTTTCCCGTTTGTCCTTGTTTTATTTCTTCCGCGGGGTGTAATTTCTTGCAGCAGTTGCTGGAGTCAACGACGGCGCGGTAACGGTGACCGCCAATCAAACCGGAACGAGACGAGGTCCCTGAGGACGCTGTGCTAACTGAACCCGGGAACAAATTAATCAGAAGTGAAACAAAGTTGTACGAACGTTTACGAGTACTGGAGGCCTATTAGAATAGCAAAATCGGAACCCTTATAGTTTCGTCAAGTCTGTTTGTCTGTCTCTAAAATTCTAACGTTTGAGAGATAGACGCTTCCGAAGTGGTAAAATGGGATTCGGAAAAAGAATTCTCAATTTTGTGAATACTTATGTCAATAATTCACGTGAGTTTCGTTGATTTTAATTGGTTTTCAAACGATTTTCGCACGCCATATTTAAGCGAGTGATTCAAAAATAGGGGCCCTGTTGTACTGTGTCTTTTTCACTAAGCTTATGTTTTGTTACGATGTCAATGAGCTTCTAGAAAATGTTGTCTCCTGTTGACTCTACGGACATTAATTGGGCGCAGTGCGCATATAAAATCCGTGCGTGAAATTAGACTTATCTACTTGAGTGACTGTATTTGTCTTTCAGAACTGTCAGTAAAATTTTATGTACTAAGGCCCAATTTCCTGATTGATGATAATGGTTAAATTTCTATGGAATATTTATAATTGTGAGTGTTTAAAAGAAAAAAAACCTTAACTTAGTATCGAAATACATAGTAATTTAAAATACCATTGTGAAGGTTTTTTTTACATGATATGCACAGTCGTAAATATTCAACCGATGGTAACGATAGTTAACTTTTACTATCGACCTCGAAACTGGGCCTAAGTGGTGCAATAAAAACTGAATAAATTTCAAAAGACGCAAGAACTATTATCCACCCGGCTGATGACGGCATGTTTTTGCGCCTAAACACATACAGCCTTATTCATAATATTAATAACTTGAACAGTCTAATAACCTATTTTATGTATTACACTGTTTTGTCACTATCTGTCAAATTATGACAGCGCCAAGAAAGAACGAGACAGTGGAATAGGTAAAACAGGTTTTTAGACGGTTTTCTTTATTATGATAAAGGGGGATAGTCTTTTAACTTACAAATAGTCAAGCGTTTGTAAATATTATTATTTGAAAGCTTCGTCCAAAAACAAAAGTCTGCACGTATCATTTTGCGAACACACCGTGGAAGCAGAAACTATGCTAACAATCCTTTTGCGTATAAAACTAGTCGATTGGATACTAGGAATATGTTGAAAAACTTTTTCGTTTTTAGGTTTGTCGGTTTGTTGACCAAATAGAGTTGATCTAGGCTCCTGAAACGCAATCGTTTTTTAAATAAGTATTGACGCAAATATCGGGTATCCTTTCGGATTTGAGTGACTAATAAACTAACATTTGAGATTGCTTTATATTGCATGTGTAAATATTTAAAAAATCTTGAAGTATTGTACTCAGAAAATCGAAACTATGATCCTCTCTTTTTAATATTTGCTTTACGATAAGGGACTGCTATGTCTTTTTCTGGTACAGGATGCACCGACACTTTAATTAATAACGTGTTTCCAAAAACCGTACATTGGACTCAAAATCTTACATGGACGGATAACTGACATATTTCGACATAGTGAATCCGGAAAATGTGAAATACGCCTACAAACAGTTTCAGTTAGAGGTACGAGTCGATAAAGATAGTTAGCTCCTGCATTACAATATCTGAATGAGTTACTATTAGCGTTATCTGTCTTACGGTAAGAGATATATTCTGGGAAAAACTACTGGACGCTATTTTTCGGTGTCCTGGTAACGTCACGGCTCTGGTATCTGTACCTATTGTGTCTCATTCGCTAGCTTACCACAGTGGTGAGACTGGTCCCTCCGCTATAGTCTTCCAATGAAATATAATAAATACGATAAAAATATTATTAACACGGCCCGAATGTCTAAACCATGAGCTTTATTTATGGTCATTACGAAATAAATTTCATACTGAAACTGCACGTAAAGGAAGAGAAATTGAATTTAAACAGGAAATTTGATGGTATATGATTTGATTTCAAATGATTTATACTTTGATCCGACATTTACGCGGACGAAGTCGCGGGGACCGCTAGTATTTTATAAACAGGTACTCGTAGTGAAAGTCACACAGCGCTTAATTATATTTTTGTAGCAAACCTTTGTTTTCATCGCATTATATCCTATGACCGGTAAGAGATGGCGCTGCATGTGACTTATCTCGCGCCGACTTGTTTTCTCCGGGTCGACGTATACTATGGGCCGCAGTTTTCAAGAAGTATCAACAGATGGCGTTAAAGGTCAGATACCTTGCGCTACTTTCTGGATTCCTCAGATCCACAAAATTAAAAGGCTGTCTTAGGTTTGGAGCGGTGAACTTATACCATTGGTGATACCATATTAGTAAGCCGAACTTTCCTTCCCATACAATGATTGTCGCCACTGAGCGCATGCATGCATTTATATGCGAAAGCCACGTTGCTTAGTCCAAACTTTTGTTAAGTACGTTCACTACGCTCACGGTGTCAAGTACGTGGTTTTCATGTCTTCACGTTTCTTCAGCACCTTCAACTGAATTACTTCATTACAGTTTTCAATAATTACGTTTTATAAGCTTTTGAATAAGGCTTGTATACATTTTACTCGAGCACAGCATTCATCATTCAAATGTTTACTCAAAAAGAGTGCACAGTGTGTCTTGGTCGAGAAAAGCATGGGCGCTGAAATTTTTAGAAGTCAAGGAGGCCACGCGTAAAGATTAATAATTCATTCCTTTGCGTTAAAAATTATAGTCTCTTTTGTAGGTTTGTTTGTTTGGTAGGTTTTTCTAAATGATGGACTAAATTCAGCTTGTCAATTTTAATATTAAAATTAAAACACTAAAAGAGTGTCCTTGCTTGTTAGCAAATTTGAGTCTACGCCTTTGCACACTACTGTACTTAAAAGTAATTTCAGACACATTTTTTAAGGAAAGTTTTAATAATAATCATAATAATCCTGTATGTCTCTCGTCATATTCTTAACAAGCGGTCCCCCGCGCTTTGTCCGCGCGTTTTGTAGTTTGCTCCCTCCTCTCCCGTCGCAGCGTAATATTTCAAAGCCTTAAGCTTAAAGCCTTCCTCGATGATGGAGCTGTCCGACACAAGAATATTTTTCCAAATCAGTCTGGTAGTTCCTGAGCGTTAAAACAAACTAACAAACTCTTCGGCTTTATAATATTAGTATAGATAATTTGGCCGTTTTTTTAACCAGTTGCCATACTTAAAAAACTGCGAATAGTAGACCTAGCAACTTTATCCTTACTTATAATAATCAAAGTTCGATTGTTTGCGTCTTGTTAGCTTCCGTCTACTCGTAGTAAAACTATTCAAACAGCCAGCTAAAATAACAAGAAATTCAGCGCCGAACCATCCCGAGTCTTTCATTATGATAAATGTTTGATTAGGCTGCTTCAGAATAGATCGAAAGTATCAGCACACAGGCAAATTAAACAAAACACGAATTATCTATAGCTCAAACAATAATTTATTGAGCGGGCCTGTTGGCTGAAAAATCATATTGGTATTAGATTAGGCGTGATAATCTATATATCTCTGCTACAGATTTATTACTGTTAGTGTCTAAATACAAATAATATAACCTTTTTCTTCGAAGTTGAGGAGTTGTTCACTCATACAAAAAAAATTGATCGTGTTCTACTCCTTGGATTCGCAATAAAAACACAACTTCAATATCAATCCGTGTTCGGTACAAAAGGTTACAACAAATTAATGAAAAAACTGCAGGTAATCTAAAGAATTTGAGAGAACGCAAAAAATAACATGCACAGGGTGTCGAAATTTGTTCTTCTTCCTTGTTGCCTTTGAAAAAATAGATGTCACCATCATCGCGGCGTCGTATGCCGCGCGTACAGTTGAAACTTTGCTATGCGATGCGATGCGATAACTATGGCTTAGGAAAGTAATTAATTTGTAGAGTTTTATTTGTATTAAATAGTAGATTGTTATACAAGGGGAGAAAGTGACCCATTCCACTTGAGATGTTTTGGCGCTCGAACGGAGTGAGAGCGCTAATAATTCGAGAGTGAAATGGGTGCTTTCACCCGAGTTAAACATACTATTTTTCATTTCGACTGTGTGGAAAAATAAATAAATTTACCTATGTGATTGTGATGCGATGATGAGATATTATGTGGTATAGCGAGAGATGAAATCTCAATTTTTTACATCACATATCAGTTTGTTTACCGACGTTATACACAAAACACACGATTAGAAGGACAGTAAAGGCACGGAAGAGTACATAAAACATGAACGATATGAAATATATCAAATTATTGTTAAAAATATGGATCGTTTTTTTCTCACAGACAATAATAATAGTAGAAGAACGCAACCTTAACCTTGTTACCAAAACTACCACAGGTTATGTCAAATTCCAGGTTCACAACCTTGTGAGATAGCGCTATGAGTGACAGCTAAAGGTGGGAGTGAGTAAGAAGATTAATGAACAACAAAATCGCGGCAAGTCGCCTCCGCCTGCTAAGTAATCTGTGCAATAATCCACCAAACAAAAAAAACTGTCAAAGACAAACAAAATGTGACAATTTAAAATGAAAAAATAGTGTCACTGTGTATGGCGGGCAACCAAATATTACATTTGTAGATTTTAAATTGTTAATAATTTTACCTATTGTACATTTTTTGAATCAGTGACCATAATAAACACGCTTTTATTGTTTAGCTAATCTTTAGAAATATGGAAAGCATTTTTATTTTAATAATAGGATGTGACTCAATTATCTTTAACTCTGTGTCTAATAGCAGCAAATAAAACTAAATTACTTTCTCCCTAGGGATTGAAAAGCTATTTTCCACCCGTCGATCTTCACATGAAAGTTCAATTTTCCGAACAGAAGAAATGAAAACACATATTTGGTTTAATGTTTTAATATTTATATTTAAGTACAGTGTAATACATAGTATCTGTAAATATTTATGTGTTTAAATAAATAAATATAAATAAATAAAAAATTGGACACCAATCACATACATTGCTCTGATCCCAAAGTAAAGTGAAGTAAGTAGCTATTTGCACTTGTGTTATGGCAATCAGACACAACGGTGATACCACAACAGCCAGACTCGAGACATCATTGTTAGCTCGAGGGTTCAGTTGTCATTTAGCATATCAGGAGGGTTCCGTTTTTTGCCATTCGGCTACGGAACCCTAAAAAGAAAAAAACTAACTAATCATTCAAAATTACGCATTCACCAGACAACAAAAACGAAACGATTTTTAATTTGTGATGATTAGCAGCGCTCATTGTCGAGTTTATGAGCACTTCCATCCTCTAGAGGGCCGTTATGAAGATAAAACGGTTATAATAATTAACTTACTTCCCGGTGTGTGTAAGTGTTATCTACACTTTGAGATATAATAAAAAGAGTTCCATAAAAAATATTGTTTTTAACACCAAACTACCACGACGTAGATTTTAAAAGTCACAAACTTGGTTAGCGTACGTCGACTGTTAATAAAAAAATTAGAGGCAATTCCCTTTACATGTTGCAGAATATTTATTGTGTCACTAGTATTAAATTATACAGCAATGCAGACGTGGTGTTCCATAAAAAATGTTGCACAGCCTTTTCCTTTCGTTGAGGTTGTAATTTTTTTAAGTAAAATAATAATAGCTTGGTGCTATTAAACAAATCAAGCTCGATAGCATCCCTGTGATATTTTGATAATTAAAAAGTAATTTACGAGTCTTTATGACTGTTCACACAAGTTGCATGTTAAAATGTTTCCTATAATAATAAAAGTTGTTTTACTGCCAAGGTCCAATTCTGTAAGTATTTAACTGTATGTTCAGCTGATTGAATGATGTTACGTTTGATAAAGTCGGCTAAAATCGAAATTTAGATGTTGTCACACAGAGTAAGGCTACGCGTCACATCGAACACTAGCCGATGAAAATATTTTGAAGACTTGTTCATAAACGAATGAGACTTTTTGTGTTGTCTATAATAGGCTCTTTGCTACGCCCTGTTGTTCAGAGGCTTGTAATCCCAATCAGCTGTAGACGTAGCACATACCTACACTTGCTTATTATCGTTCGTAGTACTGTACCAACCGTAACAATCCCTTCTTTAATGACTGTAAAAATATTATATATTATAAAATAATTGAAAAAAAAGGTTTTACTTTAGATGTAGATAGAGGTAAAAAATGTGGTGTTTTAGTTTTCAGACCCGGACGCTCTGTCGAAAGAGGAGTCGGTACTACGTAGTATGTTTTATTAACCGACCTCAGAAAAGGAGGTCTAAAATAGATTCTTTTCGTTCAAAGGGTCAAGAGTTTATTTAGGACTTTTAAATGCATTTTGATTTTGAAGTCGGTATTCCTTTTTTTTTAAAGTTATTTTTATTATAACTATAGCTAATAAAGAACTAAAGTCTCGTAGAATTAAATCTACGTAGGTATATGCCAGGTCATGTAAAATTTTAAAATAGAGGTGGGAACGTAGACTTCGCCTCAAATTTTTTTATAGTATGTGTGTACGATTCTTGATAGTATGTTCATCGCAACTAACAGCCGCAGGACATCCATTGTTGAACGTTTCCGTCCTCGTGTTTTTTCTTAGTAACCAGTTACAAGCGGTTTCATATTTGTAATGAAATAGGTATAAAAACGATACCACTGCACGCCATCCCCCAAGAATGATGATGGACGATGTCAGCGTCACACCCGCGACGCTTTGCGCGTGACATCCCGAGCCTCCGTCAAGGCACGAAAAGTTGAAATTAAAATGCCTACATAGCATAACTCGACGCGCCTGAAGTGGCTGGGAACATCGGTTGAATAAATAATGCCTGCTGCGGATTTGAAGGCCTTCGCATGTTGTTTTGTGAGTGCAAAGGTCAGGTTTTCAATTTAACACAGAGATTATGGTGGTTACTAAGAGAAGAAATGGCATCGCTTATTATTGAGGTCGTGGGTTTGATCACGAATTTCGATTAAGTTTGTGTCAGCAGAAAAAGTCCCATGATTAATTCGAAGACCACTTACACACTGCGACCTTAAGCATTCATACGCGCAACGCGTTAGCTCGCTTAAACAAAGTCTATAGCTTGATATCGGCAAAACTCTTTCCTTTAATGTCAGCTGTAGTTGGACAACCATTAATCCAAGTCCTGCGCAAATAGCGTTTCATTCCCGTCACGTGGCGGCGCGTTTTGGATAAACTGATAAAATGCAAAAAAGTAGGCTTGAGCGATCGCCGGCTCCGCCAATACGCCTAAGAGGGTTGAGCTTTTGGCAAACGGTAATTAATATCACTTGGGGTTTAAATGGTTTTTAATATTAGCCAACCTTGAAAAGGAAGTACATTTCAAAGAAAGTAGAGCTCTGAAATTGTGAGAATGTTTTTCTTATCAGCAGTAAGTAAGAACTCACGTTTATACACGAATTTTATTTACTATGTCAAGATGTAAAACTAAGCACACCTACTTGTATTTGTGATGTAGGATGAGTTATTTTATGTGTAGGCTTTAAATCTTTATTTCGTAGGAAATAGTTTTGCAATACATAATCATCTAAAAAAGTTTTCTCATTTACGTTCTCATCCCTAATAAACAAAGACCTTTTTCCACTTCATCATAAATTAATGAATGGAAACTGTTACAAACAAATCTTTTAGAAAACGGCTCAATTAAGCGATGAAATATGGACACGGTTCCTTTTCAACCTTATTGTTTTTTCCTTAAAACCGAACGGGACTCTTTTGTAATGACCTGGGAACAATGGGCCCTCCAATTAGAAGGCCACTTGCGCTGAATAGTAATGACGGCTATGGTCACAACGACTCATAGCATTTAAAGCTGCAATTATAAAACAGGCGTAGAGAAACAATGTGTTGAAGATCCGTAGTCAAATATTTAACTATTGAGTCAAATCAGAATGAGAGTTTGGTGTTAGAATTCATAATTTGTGCCAAAACACCCGTCAGGGAAGCAGTCGGATGAAGTTTTATATAAAATAATAATGTAATATTTATATTTATTATGGGGTCGGAGATAATAATATTTTCTTGCTTATTATGGTTTGTTAACATGATGCCCTATGGGCTATCATTAGCAAACAAAGGCAATTCGGTAAAAGTACGTTATAGATAGATAAAATAGATATATTTTTTCGGTTTTAGTTTCATGTATGCCCCCCCCCCCCTATTTTTTTTGTAAAAAAAACATAAAGTGGTTAACAGGATACATCTTCCCACCATATTTCAACAGTGTGATGCTTGTAGTTACAGAATAAAGACATACGGACGGACAGACAGATAGACTTGACTTGACGAAACTATAAGGGTTCCGTTTTTTGAAATTCGGCTACGGAATCCTAAAAATGGAGGTTCTCAGGTCTACCTGTTTATTTTTTTGTATAAATACTTATAAGAAATTGTTTGTATGGATAAATACTTATACTCGTAAGATCGACATTTCGAAGATATGGTTTAAACAGCCTTGTCCTTTTCGTAAAATACTTTGGATATCTAAAACATAAAATAAAATACCATACAACATTTACAATAGGGTCCATAGCCATATTACCTAGGAGGGGAAAGTACGCCAAAATTAAAGCCAGACTCGGCACATTCCGATTCCTAGTGCTATTAATAAGTTATAAGCAAAGATTTTTGAAGTGAAAACTTCTTTAGCGGCGTTGAGCACTTTTGTGGGATGGGGGAAAAATGTGAAACTCGCGTCAGGACACGTGGGCTGATCGAAAAACCGTAAGACGGTTGGCGAAATTAAGGATGTAAGTTCATTTTTTTGAGAGACAAACTTTTTAATGTAATTTAATATAATATAAATTGTAATGTTTGTGTACGATAGCGCAATAAATAATATTGTATTCTATAAAAATATTATATTATTATTATTATTGTATTATTATTATTGTGTTATTATTATTATTAGTATTATTACTATTATTATTTTTATGTGTTTTTCCCTCTCCATTGTGGTAAACAATGGGTAAAACAACTGTGACGCGGGCTTTAGCCAAGCGATACAGTATGCAATGAAGTGTCAGTAGACAAAAATTTTCTGGTGATACGGCATGTATTTAGTATGACTGCTTTTTGGATAAGAGGTATGATTCTGTCAGAAATGTCAAGCGCTTGAAGGCTTCTATTTAAACTTCTTGGTATTACTCCTGTAGACGAAATCACTGGTATTATGTGAACTGTTTGTGCATGCCATTGGGTTTTTAATTCTATTGCAAGGTCTTGATATTTAGCAAGTTTTTCAGAAATTGTGTTTTGAAGATTGTGTGTGTTTGGAATAGCGATGTCAACTAAGTAAACGGTTTTTTACTTTTATCGTGTATGGTTATATCGGGCCTATTGAAATGTATAGTTTTATCAGTCAAAATGGTGCGGTCCCAATACATTTTATAATTATTATTTTCGGTCACTACTGCGGGTGAGTATTTATAATATGGGTCAGTATGTGAGATGAACTGGTTCTTACGTGCAATGTATTGATGGATTATAGATGCTACTTGGTCGTGGCGATGCTTATAATCGGATTGAACTAAGGCTTTACATGCTCCGGTGATGTGCTGGATCGTCTCAGGGGCGCTTTTGCAGTGTCGACAGAGATCGGAGGTCAGTTCTTTAGTTATATACTTACGATAATTTCGAGTAGCAACTACCTGGTCCTGTATCGCAAGCATGAAGCCCTCAGTTTCCGGAAAGAGCTCACCACGCTTCAACCACGCATTGGATGCATTTTTATCGATATGCGGCTGGTTGAGATCGGCTATGTGTCTTCCATGGAGAGATTTGAGGGCCCATTGATCTATTTTTTCTTCGATTGTATTATACTTTTCATTGAGTTGGGTATCCTTGTTAGATAAGTTTAAGGGTGTCAACTTATTATCGGTGTGGACTAAGTTATTATCTTATTATTATTATTATTATTATTGTATTTTACCACAAAAATGATAGTACTTTTATATTGATAATAACTATTCCAAAAAATCAAAAATGCACAACGTTGATATTCAAGTTTTCACTTCTGCCGGCACTCCCGAAGTGCTTTCACAGTTTTTTTTTGATGTAAATATATTGCCGCTAAACAATCTTATTTGGACATATTTTACCTGAGATAAAAAGCTAAGAGCAGTCGCCGCTAAAAGACAACGGCTGCTGTCGACACGCCACTCTGTGGATGCACCGGTGGCTGTCATCGTCAAACCATGATTATTACTTGTAGTTAGATATGTATTATAAAAATCCCATACTGCCTCCAGAACACATTTTGATGCTAGCAGCGCATCGTTATTATTTCGATATAACCCTGAACATTCCTTGTAAAAAAATTTCACTAGTTACACGGAAAACTAATTATCAATAACGACAACGACAACGTTAACGTTATAAATACCATAAACCATTTACGAAGAAACCGCTACCTATCAAATTCAAATTAATTATCCACAATGTCAAAGGAAATGGAGTTACTTTTCGAAAAAATTAAGGAATAAATGACATAACAAACAAAAGAAATTACCGAATCTGTAACCAAAAGTGTGCTAGAAAGTATTGATAAGAAACTAGCATCACTTATTGAAGAAAATGAGATCCTGAAAACTAAAGTTGATACTTTACAACACAAAATCGACTCTCTGAAAGATAAAAAAAGGAGACACAATTTAATACTCTTCGGCGCAAGTGAGACAGAGCAAGAGGGCTCATTGATTCAGTACACAAAAATGATACTTGAAAAAGAAACTAAATCAACTATAGAACCATACGAAATAAATACAGTGCAAAGATTAGGGGCCAAGGGGAAGGAAGCTCGCCCTTTATTAATTACCTTCACTTCAATATGGAAAAGAAACCTAATTCTCAGAAACAAAAAAGAAAACCCAACCAAATCAAACATCACGATTAAAGAAGATTTTTCTAGAGAGGTTCTGCTAAAAAGGAAAGAACTGATACCTCAAATGTTAAAAGAGAAAGAGAAGGGCAAGATTGCTTACCTAAAGAAAGATAAACTTATAACAAAAGATCCAAAAGAAACCAACTTAGCCAAGAGGAAAAGAGACCCCAAAGAGTCCCCTAACGACAAGACATGTACAACGAGACCAGCCTCTAAGAAAACCAACACGAACAACATTTTCGACTATGTAACTAGAGAACGTTCCTCATCTCTATCGTCCCAACCAGATTCAAAAAACTAATAAGCACTGAGAACTGGACCAAAAACACTATAATAAACAATCAGAAACCAAAAAACAAGTTAAGCACCCCAACCCGGCCGGTCACCGTGGGGGAAGAAGACCGCTACCCTCCAATCAAAAATACTGAAAAGTTTGAAAGGATAGAAGAAAACATACTAAAAATATGCACCTATAATGTACGATCCTTGTCATCTTTTAAAAAATATTTGGAATTAACCTACGCTCTCCAAAATATCAACTGGGACATTATAGGCCTGTCAGAAGTCAGGCGACTGGGTTGTTGCATTGAAGAATATCAAGACAATGTTTTGTGTTATATAGGATAAACAAAAGGATTATACGGAGTAGGTATCCTTCTTAAAAAAGTGCACAAAAACAAAATAACAAACTTTATTGGAATCTCAGAAAGAGTCGCTCTTTTACAACTGAAATATGATGACATTCAAATTTCACCAATACAGGCATATGCACCGACAGAAAAAGCAAAAGAGGATGAAATTCAAAAATTTTACAAAGTCCTTAATGAAGCCCACTCCCTAACAGCTGACAGAGTACTGGTAATCGGTGATTTCAATGCAAAAATAGGCCACCAAAAAGAAAACATCAATAAAATCATAGGTCCATTCAGTGCTGGTGAGACAAATGAAAGAGGAGAAAGGCTCATAGAATATGCCTCTGAATACAAAATGGCAATAATGAATTCCTTCTTCAAGAAGAAGAGCAATAGAAGATGGACATGGATATCTCCGGACAAAAAAATAACAAATGAAATAGATTATATATTAACTAACGAGCCAAGAACTGTGCAGAACGTCGAAGTCATTAACAATTTGAAATTCCCTTCACACCACAGGCTAGTTAGAGCTACCGTCATCCTAAAAAGACCAAAAATGTCGAGGCAAACCTTCAAAAATAAAACAATTAGACCTAAAACAAATGAAGAAATTGACCAATATCTAGATAGACTGAAACGAAATTTGGAAGCTTTAAACAGTCAAAGTAAAGATATTGACGTACAAACATATTACAACCAACTTGAAAAAAGCATACTTGATAGCCTTAAAACAAGACAGGAAACAGAAGTCACGACACATAAAATATTCAGTAAAGATACCGAAATACTAATTCAGAGAAGCACAGAATTGATAAGAACAAAAAACAAAACTCATGAAATGAAAAGAGAACTAAGCAAATTATACAAAACAACAAATAAAGCAATAAAAAAAGATTATGGTAACTACAGGTACAAGATTATTACAGAAAACTTAGAAAAATTTAGAAGTACCAAAAGAGCATTCAAGGAACTTACTACATATAAAAAGTGTATTCATAACCTTGACCATGAACCAAAAAGAGCAAAAACAAGAAAAAGTGTGATCGAACCTGCAACAAACTTTTACAGAAACCTGTACAAGAGTAAAGACAACGGTACCACTGAAAACCAACCCCACCATCAAATAACAACTAACACTGTTCTACCGATCGATGAAAAGGAAGTGTACACACACATAATACAATTAAAAAACGAATAAAGCTCTGGTCCTGATGGAATCAGCAATGAAGCTATAAAAAGAGGAGCGCCTGTCTTACTACACCATCTGACCCGGTTATTTAATATGATCTTGAACACAGAGATAGTTCCCAGAAAATGGTGCTCGTTAGACATCATTCTACTTTTTAAAAAAGGAAATCCCCAGGACATAGAAAACTATAGACCAATTAGTCTTCTAATAAGCTCTTACAAACTTTTTGCCTCAATATTACTCAAGCGAATAACATAAGAAATTGACAACTCACAACCCATATAACAAGCTGGCTTTCGCTCAAGTTTTAGCACTATAGACCATATACAGACATTTGAACAAATAATAGAAAAATACAGAGAATTCGAAACACCACTTTATGTGGCGTTCATAGACTACAGCAACGCTTTTGATACTATCAGCCATAGTTCAATCTGGAATACACTTAACTCACTTAAAATAGACCAGAAATATATCAACATAATGAAGAACATATATGAAAACAGCAAAAGCAACATAAAACTTGAGACCAGTGGCGAGCCATTCCAGATTGAAAGAGGGGTTAGACAGGGTGACCCACTGTCACCAAAACTTTTCATCGCAGTGCTCCAGGACATTTTTAGTTAAATAAATTGGACTCAAAAAGGTATTCGAATAAACGGCAGATATCTTAATCACCTTAGATTCGCGGACGACATTATAATACTGGCTGAAACGCCTTAAGATTTAGAGCAAATGACAACAACACTCGATGAAGAAAGTAAAAAAGTTGGACTCGAAATGAACGCCAACAAAACAAAATTAATGACCCATAGTTTTAAAAAACTGATACATGTAAACGGAAACATAATAGAATATGTTGATAGTTACATTTATTTAAGAAAGCAAGTGTCATTTAAAGCAAACAGTAATTTAGAAGAAGTAACAAGAAGAATAAACCTAGCATGGAAAAAGTTCTGGTCACTGAAAGAAATTCTAAAAGGAAACTATTGCCATATGAAGAAAACCGTGATAGACACCTGTATTACCCCATGACTCCTTTATGGCTGTCAAACCTGGATTTTCACAAAAAATATTAAACAAAAGATTGAGAATACACAGAAAGCAATGGAGAGAAGTATACTGCGAATCAAAAAAATAAATAAAGTAAGAAGCGAGAGCATGAGGCAGAAAACAAAGATCACAGACGCACTGAAACACGCACAAATAAAAAAATGGAAATGGGCTGGTCACATCGCACGCTGCACAGACAAAAGGTGGACCATAGAAACCACAAAATGGAAGGGTCCTGCTGGCAAAAGAAGAGTCGGCAGACCACAGCAACGGTGGGCCGACGACATCGTGCAGACGGCCGGTAGGGACTGGATAAACCAGGCCCAAGATAGAGAAAGATGGAAAAACCTGGAGGAGGCCTATACCCAAAACGGGGTCCTTTGCCCACAAACTGGATGAGATGGATAATAATAATAATATATAACTTGAAACTAACACTAGCAATAAGTCAACACAAACATTTACTAACAACATTTGAATTGTAATTTATTTATTAAGGGTTATGGAATAAAAGGCTTTATTATTTTTATTATTATTAACCTTGAACATACAAGTACATGTTTGATATTCAAATTTCGAAAACTACGTCACAATTTTGTCATAAAGTTGCGTCTTCTTTTTTCTTGTCATAGATTATCTATACGCAGTAATAACAACTCACTACCTTAATTGTTGTTTCTAATAGCGATCGGCCGCAATCTGGTTATATCTGGCTAGCTAATGTGATTCTGCCATCTTCGAAACGCACCTCCTCGTAACGGGAATGAAATGTTTTTTTTGAATTAATAGCTGTCAAGCTCTAGCTGACATGGGAGGCAAGAGTTTTGTCTATATTGGGCTGAAGGTTGAAGCTGTAGGCTGGACACTAAGGCTCAAGTTGACAAACTAGTTTAAGGTTATAATGCCTATATACGTATTTGGATTAAATAAATCTACAGAATGTTGTTTTGGTCAGTGACATTCAACTCAGGGATGGTAGAGTTATGCTAATTTTAAAAAAATAAACTTTAAATTATATGCAAGTCTTATAAAAAAAAACTTCTTCACAACATCCTAAAAAAAATCAAAATGAATGGGGAATCTCGCACCCTCACGCGAATCTACGAAATACTACGCCGTAGCTAGTAAGCTACGATGAGGCGACCTGGTGTTGGTAGTTTTGACTCGCTCACTAGTCCGCAATATTAAATTGATTTTGTGGGATTTTTCCATCAAAAAAATGAATTTTTTTTTTGTACCAGTATCGTTTGTACATCCACCCCTGAGTCGCTCGTCGCTGACCAAAACAACACTCTGTATAATGCAACCGGACTATATAATAGTTATATCATACTAATATATATAGATGTATTAAGGCGGCTGCTAGTGAACTTATTAATAGATGATGACGATGAGCTTATCAGTTCTAACTTCCGATAAAATTCCTCTCCCTTAAAAGTAATGAATCATAATGGACGACCTCCGTAGTGTAGTGCTTAAGCACGCTGGATTTCATGGCGTCGCCGCTCCGAGGTCCCGGGTTCGATTCCCGGTCGGACGAGTCAATAAATATAATTTTATCTCGGGTCTGGGTGTTGTGGTACATCGTTGTGTCTGATTTCCATAACACAAGTTCATTAGCTATTTACTTTAGGGTCAGGGCAAAGTATGTGATTGATGTCTTAAATTTATTTATTAAATTCACATATTATTATCTTATTTACAATTCAAATTTTGGCTAAGTGTTAACGGGTCTTCAAATCAAACGTTTTATCTATTAGTAAAACCGTTGGCAGATGTGACATGAATATGTGATAGCAGGCTGTGGTTAGGATCAATTGGGCCAGCTGAAATTGGATGGAAGGGATTTGGCACGTGATTTAAATAATTTCAGATGTTTTTCTGCTGCACTTCATGCTTAACTGCAAAGAGTAATTTTTGAAAAAAAAAATAGTTCAATATTGTGATTTAGTCGTTATAATAAAAATCACATTTTTCGCTTTCAGTATCATGTAATTCATATGACGTACAAATCAGTAATCAAAAAACAATCGAAAGTACAAAAAACATACGGAATTTCATAGACACAAAAAAGCAAAGGTTTTATATCAAAAAATATGTCCATTCGTGGACATCCTGGCGCCTTTAATTAGAGAAGGACGAGTTTTCTGAGAGGGCGACGCAGGGTACCTCCCGCAGTTCGTACGTCGACCACTCTGACCACACCATCGCGGCCCGGGAACAGTGCCTCGATCACACCACGTGGCCAAGTCCCCCTCGGAAGGTCTCCATCCGCGATGAGGACCGGGTCTCCGACCCTGATCGAAACATCTGTTCCCAGAACGCGACGTGGGGCCAGAGTCAGAAGGTACTCTACAACCCAACGTCGCCAAACATGATCGGCTAGGCGTAAGGCCTTGCGCCAACTACTCCTGCCTGCCAAGTCTGCGTCCGTTAGATCCACCGGAGGGAAGGCTCGACCTGACGACACTCCAATAAGAAAATGATTCGGTGTCAAAGCCTCTGCGTCCTCGGCGTCCGGAGAGACGTGCGTAAGAGGTAGAGTATTCACGATGGCCTCCGCTTCTGCCAGCAGAGTTGCTAAAATCTCCTCCCGTGGAGCTCACGCTCTAAGTGTTGCTTTCAACGCCGTTTTTACAGTACGCTCGAGCCGTTCCCAGGTCCCTCCCATAAATGGAGCAGATGGAGGGATAAATCGCCAAGAAATCTTTCTGGTTCCAGCGAACTCGGCGACCGCCTTGTCATAAAGAGCCCGCATGTTTCGATTGGCTCCGACGAAGGACGTCCCATTATCTGAGTAGATGACACCAGGTGTTCCTCTACGTGCGATGAATCTTAGGAGACACATGATGGCAGAATCCGCTGACAAACTGATGACGATCTCCAAGTGCACCGCACGGATAACTAGGCAGGTGAAAAGGGCTACCCAACGTTTCTCTTTTCTGCGTCCGATCGTTACCTCAATCGGCCCAAAGTAATCAACCCCGACATATGAGAAAGGGCGTTGGTGGTGTGCAAGTCGTGCTTCTGGTAGGTCCGCCATTGGAGGTTAAAGCGTTGGTTGGCGTAGTAATTTACACAATTGACAAACACATTCCGTAAACCAACAATCCAAAATTCCTGGCGCAGCTCGTTGATTACTCTCTCAGTGTTACAATGAGCGAACTTAGTATAAAAATGTTGTATAAGGTGGCGAACTGCTGGCTCTTTGCCGTCAAGAATGATAGGTGGCTGCGTGACTGCAGCCGACGCTCGTCCCCGGAGCCGCAACAATCCATCTATCAAAATAGGAGTCAACGTAGCCAGAGGGCTCTTTTTGGGAATTTGTTGTCCGCTTGATATACACATGATCTCGTCCGTAAAAGTGTTCCGCTGACTTTCAGCTAGGACGTGCTTCTCTGCTCTAACGATATCTTCTGCTCTTAATGTGGTCAGGCAAGGAGAAGAGGCACAAATATCCCTAATCCAAGAATTTTGAAACACGCGATTTTTATTAATGAATATGAGTGAAATGAATGAATGAACCCGCGCAGTTGCCCTTACCAGCCTAATCCAAGAACTAAAATGTGTGACGTTAGCTACCACTGGTAAGGGAAGCTGATGAACCGATAGGATGACATTTATGGAATCTAAATTGGGGGTCGAAAATTTACCCGTAGTAAAGGACGGTTTGAGCTCTTCTTGGCCAAGGGCTTGGCAACCTATCGAAACCTTTTCTGAAGGCAAATCTCCAAAAGGAGCCAATAAAAAATCCGTCCCTAAAATCCAACGTGACTCAATTCCGCAGGCTCCCCTAGTTGCATCATCAGCTGCATTTTGTTGGCTAGGAACCCACCGCCATTCGTCAACCGTACTGTTTTCCAAAATCTCGCCTACAAGATGGGCAACAAAAGGTTTAAAGTTTCTTGCGTCACTACGCAACCAGCTCAATACGATCATTGAATCACACCAGAAGTAGCGACGGATCGGTACAAGCCGATGCACTTCGATGATACTAGAGGCCAATCGAGAGGCTATCAAAGCTCCCTGCAATTCCAATCGTGGGATTGAAGCAGGTTTCAGTGGATAAACCCGTTCCTTGCTAGCTATAAACGAAAGTTTAACCTCACAACTGGCAAGAGTAAACCTCCAATAAGCCACTGCAGCATGAGCCAGTTCACTCGCATCACAAAAAACGTGTAATTGCAATTCAACAAAGTTTTCTAAATTATAGCAACGTGGCACTTGGAATTGCAAAATAGCTTTACGATTCTCAAACCAACACTTCCAAGCTATTTGATCTTCTTCTGATAGCTTGTCGTCCCAATTGAGACCTTTACGCCACAAATTTTGAAAAAAAATCCGACCTCTCACTACAATAGGTGCTAAAAGACCTAAGGGATCATAAATGCGCATAATAATCATACTTGTGCTAAAACTTCACGTTTGATCAATTCATGAGGCGAGGAATAAAAATGAATGCCCGGATTGAAACCGATGATGTCGTGAGTTGGATTCCAAAATAGCCCAAGTGTACGGGTGAAGGTGGACGATTGCGAGCTACATAAATCTACATTACTTGTGTTACACGATGATTCCCGATCCTAGTCTGCCCCACATATTTACTTAGTTCTGTAATAGTAGACTTATGCACTAACCATATACTCACTGTGTGTGACTTATGTAACCCCACTGTATTCACTAAATTACACATTCTCTTCCTCATATTATATTCAATACACCATAATTTATACACGTATCTAGGTGTCAAACCTATTTAACGTTTGCTATGGAAATGCCGGAAGTGTCCACCATGTTGAATGTAACTTGGCTATGATATAAGAATATTTTGGATTAATCTTTAGATTATCTTATTGTTGTAATAATACTTTATTAATTGTAAATTGATTATTGGGACACTTATTAGATTTTTATGTTTGCAGTATAACAAATGTTCATTTTGCCGCCAAAAGGAAGTTGACTCTGATTGGTTGGTGGAGGTTAGATTTATTTTAAATATTGTAACTATTAAAATAATAATCTAAAAGGCTTACTAAATTCATTACGATGAATTATTAATAAATTTATATATTTAAGTAGCAGATTGTTTATCTCTACAAATAAATATTATAGTAAATGTTCATATATGCTGAAGTTGGTGTAGGTTCCGAACGTTCATTGATGTGTGCAGAAATTAACGGCTTTGGAACATAATTATAATCATGTAATAAAGTGTGATATCTGCCTATACAATCTTTTACCTCACAGTTACATTTATTTCTGCGACACGTTTTAAAAATATGATAACCTGCTTTCAAACAGCGATGGCATATTTTATTTTTCTTTATGAATTGCCATCTGTCATCAATTGACAACTACTTAAAATTTTCGCAGTCTGACAGGTTATGAAACTGTTTACAAAAAGGACAAATTGGATGATCTAAATTTTTTATGGTTTGTTTTGGAATTTTAGATATGACCTCCTCCTCGGAAACAGTGTGCGTCTGCCTAATGACGTCGTGGCGTCAGCCACCGCACCAAACTTGATCGTTAGGTCAACCTCATGAGACAGGAAATCCGACAGCATCTCGACCCTAGATTTACCTCTTCGCTCATGAGCCGCAAAATCCAGCCATCGCGTACGCAACAGCGGTGGAGACTTGCTTAGGAGCACACCAAACAACTCAGGGGAACTCAAGTAGTCGAAACGTTCTAATAACTTCACCACTTCGACACAGTTCCTCACACGAATAGCGAACTTGGTTAGGTCACTTACCTCCGGTCCAAGCTTAGGCAAGGCTCTGACAGCGTTTAGCTCTTGCAAAACAATCAGCTCGGGCATGCCGAAACGTCACTCCAACGTCTGCATGACGTCATCTGCCCGATGAGCCATTACAAGTATAAGGCCTACTACTTCCCGCGCTGCGCCTTTCAATGCCTGGTTAAGTCGTGCTAAGTTTTCTACATCTGTAAAAGACCCTGCCGTATCTACGAAAGCTCTTTTGAACATTAACCAGTCCAAAGGAGACTTGCCATCGAAATTAGGTAATATGACGTTTTTATTGTTGTATTTCATTGAAAAATTGCGTAGTCCATCTACGAGCTGTGATACTCCGATCGAGCAGCCCACTCCATTGCAGTGCCCGTCGGAAGCAGTGACCCCTTGACTTCGCGTCGACGAGGGGTCCGCTGCTGGCACTTGAGAGGCGGTAACAGATATATCACAGTGCATCACCTGTGGACATAATTCGATGTTAGTGTCTAGTTGCTTTGGTTCAGAAAAATGTGTCATTGAATCTTGTATCCACTGGGATCATCCATCCATAGAAGCATCCAGTGTCACCGAGTCCCGCGTGACTCGGTGACACTGGATGCTTCTATAGAAGCTAACTCAGCTCGGAGCTCGGCGTCCGCAGCTTTGCGCTCCAGTTCCCTCGTCTTTTGTTGCGCTTGCAGCTCTGCTGCCTCCAATTCTGCGAGGTAGCGAGCATGTCGTGCCTCCGCTGGGTGTTTCCTCGCAACGACCGTCGCGGAAGATCGGCGACTGCGTGCGCTTGACGATGAAGGGCGAGTTGTATTTACTTCTTGTTATAACTGTACGTGGAAGCCGAAATAATACAACAACCGATGCGTAGTAACTCGTTTATTCGACTGTCGCAGCAGCCGTTAGATTTTTATATTATGACTACCGCTCATACACTGCAATGAAAATCGACAAGCAACTCGCGTCTTATCCTACAATATAACATCCCTCCACCTTTAATTTTAAAAAGACTTCTTGTAATCAACAACTGTCCTAGCGCGCTTAGAACGTGTGGTGTCTTCCTCTTGCGGCATGGTGCTACAAGGCTCGCTCTCAATAATCGCTGGCGTTGCAGCGACACCACTCGCCTGCCCGCCTTCCTCGCCACAATCAAACCAGTCGTCAGGGTTGATCCCGTTTTGATTCGAAGGGGAGACAACACGCTCCGCTTGCGGTTCCAAATCAGAGGATGATTCTGTTTGACAAGGTAGCTCCTCATTGCTGCTTTGCGCCGGTAATATATAAGCAGGAACACTCGTTTCTAAAGAAGTAGTGTCCTTCTGACAACCACCACCTTCTCCCCCTTTATATTTCAACAATTGATTGGCGTGTCTTTTCACGACTTGTTCGTTGTCATCGAGGCGTACTAGATACAGTGATTTCCCGATCTCCTTGTCCACCACACCACGAGTCCAGTAATGTTTTTGTTGGTTAAAAAGTTTAACTAGCACTAGGTCACCTATATTAAACGTTACTTTCCGGTTTCCATTATAGTTATTACTCTGTAAGCACTGTTTAGATTTAACACAATTATCGAGCGCTAAGTCGAATGGTAATGAAGAAGTTGGTTTTAAAAGATCTAACCGGCATCTTAATTTGTGGCCAAATAAGATCTCGGCAGGGGATCTGTCAGTAGTCTTCTTCTTCTTCTTTTCGAGTCGACAGCAAACTATACGGTCTCGGCCCAGAACTTTGCTACGAGGATAGCGTTGTCAGTAGCTTTCATTAAATCCTCCCGCGTACAGTTATAAGGGCAGGCAGGGCACGATATAAGGTGTTCCATCCTTTGGGGAATAGCACCACAAATGCACTCTAGATTATCATCATTTATGAATCCCCATCTAAACAAATTTTCCTTGCTGCGGCCGACCTGAGTCCGAAGTCTATTTAAAGCCTTCCAGGTCAGCCATGGCAGCTGGTGTCCAGGAGGGGGATGTTCAGAGAGGGAGACAAAGGGCTCGGTAATTGAAGTGCTATTCCGCCAAAGTACACGTCTAGCCTTCGGAGGATCACCAGTGAGAGGGGTCACACACTTTATAAAGTTATTACGACTTTTGAGTCTTTGAGGCACAGGCTTGTGGCCGTAAAGTGGGTGCCGACTGTCACTCATCATTTTGGCTCTTTCTGAGGAGCTAGCGACAGCCCTGCGGATCGTCGGCGGCGCTATACCAGCCAGTGGGTACAGCATTTGAACAGGTGTCGGCTTAAGACAACCAGTAATAATCCTGCATGTTTCATTTAATGCTGTATCCACCAACTTTGCATGGGCAGAGCGGCTCCAAACTGGACTAGCATACTCGCCCGCGGAGAAAGAAAGCGCCAATCCGGTAGTCCGCACAACATCAGGTGCAGCTCCCCATTTAGAAGAAACTAGTTTCCTCAAAAGGCTATTTCTGGAATGCACTTTCTGCTTAAGGTTTTCGCAGTTTTTCCTAAAATTTAGCGAGCGATCCAAGAAAACTCCGAGGTATTTTGGGTTATCGCAGTGCTCAATGAGTACCCCACGCCACTGAATGTAGAGCTTGTCAGTAGTAGTGTGAATAGAATTTCTATAGCTCAGGAGAAATTCCTGTAACTTAACATTTAAATCTTTTAAATTATGCCCTGAAATCAAAATTGACTTGATAGCTTTCTTTAATATTTTAACGTAGCTCTCAGCCTGTCCATTACTAGCTGGATTGTAAATGGGAGAAGTCAAATGAGTTATGCCATTACATGAACAAAAATGTTTGAACTCTGTGGATACAAAGGAACTACCATTATCTGAGCAAATGACACGAAATAACCCAAATCTAGCCATAACTTCACATAGTTTTTCGATAACCACACGTGAGCTGAACCCGGTAGATACATCAAAACATTCTACCCATTTTGAATAGGCGTCCACCACTATTAGGTACATCCTTCCACTAATTGGGCCAAGAAAATCCAAATGCACTCGATGCCATGGCTCATTCGGGTAGGGCCAGGGAGTGAGCGGAGCGCGAGGGGGCGCAGGTCGCTGCGAGAAGCAGGCCCGGCACGCGCCGACGTGCCTCTCGATCGCGGCTGTCATGCCCGGCCACCAAAACCTATGACGCGCCTCCTCTTTCATTTTCGTAATACCTAAATGACCTTTATGTAATTCATTCAATATTTTTGTTTGCAAACTTATTGGTATTATTAACTTATGGCCCCTCATAAGACAGTTATTTTCCACGGATAATTCTAGTCTATGGCTATAGAACGTTCTGTACCTATCGTTTACTCTACTTGGCCACCCATTTAATACATATTGTGCAACCGACGACAATATTTCATCACGCCTAACAGCCTCCTGTAAGTCTGAAAACGATAAGAACGGTTCGCCTTCGTACACAAAACGCACATAAGCAGATTTGTCGATCGGTTCGTCGCATGTTCCCGAGCGCGCGCGCGCACTATCGCTGGCCTCTTCACACACTGACCTACTTAAGAAATCAGCACAATTATGCGCGCTGCTAATGTATTCAATTTTAAAGTTGTATGCCGAGAGAAAGATTGCATAACGCTGTAACCGATTTGCTGATATCTCGGGAATGCCTTTATCTGGATTAAATATTGAGATTAGAGGTTTATGATCTGTTCTAAGTACGAACGGTTTTTCACGACCATACAAATATTGGTGGAATTTGCGCACCCCGAATATAATAGCAGTAGCCTCTTTTTGAATCTGGCTATATCTCTTTTCAGCTGAAGTAAGTGATCGCGACATATATGAAATTGGTTTTTCTGAACCGTCTTCTAATTGTGACAACACAGCCCCTAAGCCGTAAGGCGATGCATCTACGGTTAATATTAGCTCAGCTTCCGGATCAAAATGAGTTAAAATGTTGTCAGATGCTAACTGACGCTTAATATTTGCAACTGCTTCCTCGTGCTGCTTAGTCCACGCCCAACTTACATTTTTCTGGAGTAACTGATAAAGCGGGCTCAAAACAGAGGAAGCATTTTTCACAAAATTCCTATAGTAATTTACCATACCTAAAAATGACTTCAGTTCTAAAGCATTTGTTGGTACACGAGCCTGTAAAATCGCTTCTACTTTGTCTGGCGATTTATGTATACCATTACGATCTATAACAAATCCTAAATATGAAACCGATTCTTGGAAAAACGAACACTTGTCCTTATTCAAAACAAACCCTGCCTCTTCTAACCTACGGAACACTGCACATAACCTTGAAATCATCTGGTCTCTAGTTTCAGCACAAACGCAAATATCATCCATGAACAGTAGTGTGCCGTCCAGGTCTGCTAGTACTGTTTCCATGGTTCTTTGGAAAATCGCAGGAGCGCTGGCAAGGCCAAATACTAATCTGGTATATTTGAAGAGCCCTTTGTGCGTATTAATGCATGTAGGCATTTGTGAGTCTTCGTTTAACATCAGTTGGTTATATGCTTGTGACAGGTCAAGTTTGCTAAAAAATTTACCACCGTGCAACTTTGTAAAAAGTTCCTCATGCCTTGGTAATGGATATTTGTCTACTAGTAACTGTTTATTGATCGTTAGTGAAAAGTCTGCACAGATTCTGATAGAACCATCTCGCTTCAACACAGGCACAATAGGGCTGGCATATTCCGAATATTTCACTGGTACTATAATACCTAAATTAACCAACCGGTCTAATTCTTTTTCCACACTAGAACGGAGTGAAAACGGCAAAGGTCTAGCTTTAAAAAAAATCGGTTTCGATTCTGGCTTGAAATTTAAATCAACCAGCATCTCTTTAAAACAGCCTAACTTATCCGAGAACAATTTCGGGTATCTTGTTGTAATTTCTTCTATGAAATTGCTACAGCTATTTATGGAGCAAATTTGCAAATTGAAACGCGAAAAAAAACTCTGCCTAATAGCGGGGGACCTCCATTAAAAACAACATAAACGACGATTACGTTGGTTTTGTTTTTATACGTAAAGGGTAATTTTAACACTCCCAATATGTTTAGTCGATCGCCGTTGTAACTATGTAAAATGACGTTAGTAGGTTCTAAGCTAATTTTAGAAAAATAGCGTTTATACATTTGCTCAGATATGACAGTAACCGGAGACCCCGTGTCAATTTCAAACATTAATTCCACTCCATTAACCGCAACAGATTCCCGCAAAGGTTCTCCACGAAAAGTACGAATATTACAACATAATTGCTTACCATCGTCATCAACATTCTCACAGCGCTCAACAAAGTGATGCCCGTCTGGCTTGTTACACACACGTTTTAGGTGACCCTGAACACCGCACTTCCTACACTTGTACCGCGAGAACCGACACGTAGACGCCTGATGTCCGTGGTAGCCGCACACGGAGCAGCGGCCGGCCGGGGCTGGCGCCGCCGGGCCGCGCTGCTGCACGCCGCCCGCGCCGCTCGCCATCGCCACCTTCATCACCTGCATAGGCGCTGGCTCCTCTCGCCGCTGCAAGGTCTCGCGAGCACCCGCCCGAGCACAGCGTATTCCCTCTGCCATATCCAAAGCCGTACTCAAGGTCAACTCCGCCAAGTCCTTAGTAAACAGTGTGTCTCGCTCCGGTCCGGACCCTAGGCCCAGAACGAATCTATCACGAAGGTGCTCATCTAGACACTCCGCCTTAAACCCACAATGAGTAGCTAAGCTTCGAACTCGCGCTGACCAATCTGCTAGGCTTTCTCCTATATGCTGCGTGGCACTGTGAAATTTCCACCGCTCGGCAAAGGTACATTTCTGCGTCTTAAAATGCCCATCGAATAATGCTACGAGTTCTGCATAACTTAGTGTACTGACTTCCTTCGGCAACGCTAAGTCACGTACGAGCTTATAAGTTGATTCTGATAAATTGCTCAATAATATAGCCCGTCGTTTTGTACCAGCTTTGTCTGTGTCTTCTGCAACGTCATTAGCTAAAAAACACTGTTCTAATCTTTCCCTGTACACAGACCACTCTTGCACTTCATGACTAAACGAAGTTAAAATGCCAACCGCTAATTTGGCCATTATAAACTGCACGCGTTGCACTTTTTACTCGTTCGCCAACTGTTATAACTGTACGTGGAAGCCGAAATAATACAACAACCGATGCGTAGTAACTCGTTTATTCGACTGTCGCAGCAGCCGTTAGATTTTTATATTATGACTACCGCTCATACACTGCAATGAAAATCGACAAGCAACTCGCGTCTTACCCTACAATATAACACTTCTACGGGGCCTACAGGTTCGCTAATGCTTGGCGCTGGCGCGGTCTCAGAAAGAGCCTCTGCCTCGACTGGCTCATCTTTCTGTGATCTCGTCTTAACCATACTATACTACCTACTTACCCTCCTGTATTATACCAAACTTTGACAAAATATTCACTTTCACTGGTTTTTAAAGGCTCGAAACTTTGTGATTGAGTCGTTATAATCAAAATCACATTTTTCGCTTTCAGTATCATGTAATTCATATGACGTCCAAATCAGTAATCAAAACACAATCGAAAGTATAAAAAACATACGGAATTTCATAGACACAAAAAAACAAAGGTTTTATATCAAAAAATATGTCCATTCGTGGACAAATATTTTGTCGCACATTTCAGTAAGTAGTGATACTCGTAAGTCCGAGGATGTATCATATCAAATATAATATTGGCAAAGGACCATCTCGTTTATACTATTCTTGTGTTATTATAGTGATTTGTGTCTTTACTCGTAGTTTCAATAACCTTCTAAATTGCTCGAAGCGCAGTGGTAGCAGCGCTTTGGTAGTGATACCGAAGTGAAGCAACCTACAGCGTGGTCGTGTCTGGATGGGTGACCATTCCGGCCATATAAGTGACGTACATCACGAGCATCTCCGTGATTCGGAAGGCACGTTAAGCCGTTGGTCCCGACTATGATCGGTTGATATTAGTCGTTAAGCCTAGTCAGAGGCCTTATGGGCGGCTTGATAACATCTGACAGCAGGGTGAGTCGCTTGCCTTGCCAACACCTTTCCACCAACTCGCTCTGAGCCCGCGTGGTGGGGTATGGCTCGAACTACCTCATAATTGAGGTAAGGCCTTTGCCCAGCAGAGGTACGTTATAGGCTTACTTTACTTTAACCTTCTTAATACTATTCAAGCGCAGTTAAGGCACGGTATTATTATAGATCACAGTACCGTTGTTACGGTAAGTGACTTTTTGTTGAATAATTTTGCATGTTTTTGATAAGTGTGTTCGGAATACATGAGCAGTAGTTTTTACCATCCACTCAGTTTTTGATGTAATATTTTTCGTTTTCATACCCTTTCGCGTCTCAAAGGCGTATTACAGTAATCGATGTCGTCACTTTGCGGGCGATGAATATTTCACATGAGCATATGCGCCTCTGCTATACTTAAGGATGTCAAAACTGTGCAGGTAAAATATTTTGCGAACGCGAATATAACGAAAATACCTTTTCTTTTGAGGGTCAGTAAGACACATTTTTATAAAATATTTCATGTATATATTTAATCTGTATAAAAACAGTAACAGAAATGTTGAAATTCTCACAAAGCATAATATTTTCCTAAGAAAACCTCAAACTCGTAGTAGAGTGTGTGTAACGTTTTGTTATAGTACAACAAAACGTTACACAAACGTGTTTGATCAAGTGTTTCTCTCAACTCAATTTATTCAGGCTTTTCTACCTTATATAAACCGCATAGTGTAGAGACTAGAAATATTTTTCGCTTTTATGTATTTGATAAGTTAGTTACGTTTGTGACACCCTTATTTCGTACAAATCGACAATCTGACCGCAGTGTCATTTTTATGAATCGAAAGCTGAAATGTGACAAGTAATACGAAAATTCAGTAAAAATACTTTGCTTTAATTTCGCCGGTGGTGTGTCATTTAACTGTGTGTCATCCAAACCACAAATTTAACTATCTTCCTTTGACAAACTATGCTGCATCTTAACAATCTACCAAGTAATTTTAGCGTGATGGAGACGTGTTTGAAAAACGAAAAAATATATCCATGAGTAGCCATCTAACGCGGTACAGTTCTATTGAGATAAAAACATGTTAAACACATACCTTATATATCTCTCGGAGTTTCTCGAAAATCCACGTTATTTAAACTCCAGTATTTATGAAATCCGATATCCGCTAGCTGCGTACACATAAAACCGGTAACATTTGCCTCGCGAAGTCAAAGTCAAAGTCAAAGTCAAATGTTTTATTTGCAAGAATACAGTAATCAAGTACATCAGTTGATAATGATAGCGTGAGTCCCATGCATTCAGCCTTATAATAGCGTGCAAATATATAGTAGATAATAAGTAAGTAATATCAATAATTATATAGAACAGTCATGGACATAAATATTACAATTTGATTTATTATATTTTTTCTTTATATTCAATAAAATCTTGAATACTGTAGAAGCTGTGGTGTAATAACCATTTTGTCAGCTTTGTTTTAAATGCATTAAAGTCATTAATTAATCTAAAGTCGTCCGGTAAATTATTAAATAGCACAATACACATATTATAAACATTAATCTTGTATATTTGTTTATGGCAAGTAGGTTGATACAATTTGTGATGGGAATTGAATTTCAAATGTTCGCGTTGTTTTGCCGTAACGCGTTGCGCA
This sequence comes from Pyrausta purpuralis, assembly GCA_963924145.1. NCBI lineage: Eukaryota > Metazoa > Arthropoda > Insecta > Lepidoptera > Crambidae > Pyrausta > Pyrausta purpuralis. Next base: position 3,451,121 of record OZ001646.1, read on the forward strand.
GTGATCCGAGAAATGTGCCGTGCGTAATATGTTAATGTGAAAATGTGAAGTGCTTTATTAGACTATGCTGCTGTATTTGGCTACTCGGTTTAACATGTTATTTTATACGCGTAACTCTAAACTCAACTTAATCGTGATGAAGAAGCGGCAAGTCATGGTAAATATTTATTCCATATTTCCGCAGAAATTTAAAGCAGGCAAAAGTAAACTTAGATCCCACCGAAAATAATTTCATGTAAAATGTTGCCAAAAGCCGAGATCGTATCGCAGTGTCAAAAAGTTATGCGATCTCGTGTAGAGTCAATCTTCTAATTCTACGCGTCCTCACTTAACTCACACAGGTACTAAAAATCTTTACTCTAATCTTAAGTCTACAAAATTTGTTTGCGTCTATTGTTATTTATTTTAAAAAAATATATGCAATAATTATATAATTTACGTATATTTTTTCATATTAGTAAAGTGAAAAAATTAAACTACATTCATAACCTGCACCCATAACACAAGCTTTGAGTAGCTTACTTTGGGGCTAGATGGCGATGTGTGGGAATGTCCAAAGGATAAAAAAAATAAAAATTATAACCTTTTTTGTGGTCCGACACAACTTGACACTAAAATATTATATTTGAAGGAACTATTCTGTGTTTTGAATGGAATTGTTTTGAATTTCAGAATGATATTACAGTAACAGTTCAATTAAAGAAAATGTTGAGACAGCTCTTGTATATACTCCTGTCTCTGACTGATACGTTACGATGTATCCACACAGCCCGGCGGCTTTGCCAGCGTATACGTCAGTTAACTATTAGATATTATGGATAAAGCCGCTGCGGCATCAGCGGCAGCCGTGGAATGAGTAGCATGGCCGCCTGCTCATGCCGCCGGGCGGGGTGGATACACCATAACATTAAGTAAATGATTGATAATTTTGTCAATGATATCGTAGACCGATTGGTCCAGCAATCAAGAACATCTTGTAAGTACGAAGAGAAACCTGAATCGAATCTAGGCACAGGCTGTCTTTTTGCTTTTTAGTACTGTACTTACGACTATCATACGGATACTTGCGATGATAATTACATATATTTTTTGTTAAAAAAGAAAAGTATTGGTTCATTCAGTATATAACAGAGTGGACGACCTGTTATGTAAATTATTGATAAACGATGCAAACGGGAAGATATTTAAAGCATTTACAAAGTTTGAAAGCGACGAACAACATTGAATACAGAGATAATGTAGAGTCGATTTATCTACGAAACACTTTGTTTTGCGTTAGAAAACATTTAGAATTGTACAAATTGTAAAATAGAATCATAATCTCACTCTCATAATGTTTAGATATGCGATTGCGTCCGCGCGTTTTGAGTTTGCTCCCTCGCCTTCGTATCGCGATGTTTTATAGCCTAAAGCCTTTCCCGATAAATAAGCTATCCAGAAATATATTTTTAATCCATTGTAGTGATCTAGTACATCCTATAAATAGCACGTTCGAATAAATAAACTCTTCAGCTTTACAATACGAGTGTAGATTTTTATGTTTTATTTACAGGTAGGTTTGCTTAGAGTTGTGAACTCTAACAATGTTCACATAAATAAAAATGTTATGTCGTATGACAACTACACATCATTTGAATTTGACAGAAATTATAGGTGAATAGACAATATTGAAAATTGTATGTCGTATTATGTGTTTAAATATGTTTGTCGTTACAACAGCTCTTTTGTACAAGGTATTCGCATATCTAATGATACATTAAAGTTGTAAAAAAACTGAATTTCACGTTCTACTTGCAGTTCATGCATATTTAAGTTAGCTGAAATGTTTATCTGTGTATCCATGTCATGTAGCAAATATATGTAAATAGCGAACAGTTGTACACCGTTTCCGAGGTTAACTTTATAGGCAATGATAAGGTGTGTCACTGGAACTGGTATCGACGTCGATGAACCCAAAGGAGTTTTGCTAGATACTCTTTTGTTTTCTACGACCATAGTTTTCTCTTTTTACCGACTTTAAAAAAGGAGGTATTGAATTTGACTTGTATGTATGCGATATAGATATTAGACACCAATCACATACATTGCTTTGATCCCGAAGCAAGCAGCCAATGCAAAAAACAGACACAACGGTGGTACCACAACATACAATATTGTCAGAATTGATTAAAACTCTAGTATGTTGATCTATTAAGGCTTCCTAACACGTGTGCAAAATTTTTTAAGTGTATGTATCTTTGTCTCAGAATTTCTCGAAAACGAGAAGTAATAGCGCGATGATTCTTTTTTGTTTAAATAGTTATAGTTCAATTAAAAGTACAGTGTGTTTCATAATTTTTTTTGAGATATCAGTAATAAAAAATATTAAATAAAATAAAACAGCCTAAAAATGACTAAAAGCTGAAAATACCGCATTCGTTTTCTTTTCAGGTGGACAAAGTGGTGGGTATAGGTCTTTAATTTTATAAGTGTATGTATCTTTGTCTCAGAATTTCTCGAAAACGAGAAGTAATAGCGCGATGATTCTTTTTTGTTTAAAAGGGAGAGTGTTTAAAAGAATGTGTTTCATTCCAGCTTTACGTTTTTGAAATTTTATTAACTTCACTTATTCTTAGTTTTGTTATTTTTCTTGACTATTTCTTATGAACGTTAGTATAAAAATAACTTTGTATAATACAAATTTATTTTTATACTTACGTTCGTCGTTCAAATTATTGACTTTCATATTTCATACAAAATTCATGTTTTCATAGTCAATAATTTTAATGAGCTTTGAAACTTTATATGATTTTATATGCGATTTTATAAAATACGATGCAAAAATAACCGCCAAGTGCGAGTCGGACTCGCACACTAAGGATTCCGTGCCAATTTTAACTGAATTAGAGATCCAACGTCGTCCACTTAGCCGAAATACCACAAAATTTTTTTGATATTACATACAACCATACCACGGGCCACGTACTCCAAGATCGATTTTGCCCTTAGGATGAACATCACCGGAAACAAAAGGCTCGCATATTTGACACATGTGTCTTACCAGTGCTCACGTTTGGTGCTGAAACTTGGGTTTATACCAAAGACTCCATTGAAAAACTGCGAGTGGCCCAAAGAGCGATAGAGAGAAAACTGGTAGGAGTAACACTGCGAGACCGCAAGACAATTAAGTGGCTAAGAGAGCAAAGTAAAGTTACTGATGTTGTCCAGCGAAAGGCGAAGCTTAAGTGGGAATGGGCAGGCCACGTCGCCCGCAAACATGACTCTTGGTGTAAGTCAGGTGTTGAGTGGAGACCATGGGGAGAAAAACGCCCGGTGGGAAGACCCCAAATGCGATGGAGTGATGACATCAAGAGAGAAGCCGGATCGATGTGGATACAGGTGGCTCAGGATAGAAGAGACTGATATAAAAGAAAGGAGGCCTACACCAAGAGAATGGTAGAAGAAGGCTAAGAAGAAGAAAAAGAAGAAGACATACAACTACACACATCAAAAGTGTCTAGGGATCAAGCATTTTTATGCGAATTTCTTGAGATTGAGATGTGGCTTTGTAATAAATTTATGATTTTATTAATTTATATGGATCCTTTTTGTTGCATTTCATAATTTGAAACAGGAACTGTCAATCAAATTCGAGTAAAAGATAAAAATCAGCTGTCAATTTTTTCCCTATAAAAACATACAACGCATTGAAGACATTATTAGTGCTACTGTTTCTCTACTACTGATTAAAACCAACGTTATTATGGAGCGGCGACGTCATTTAAGCAGGGAAGAAATGCTCAGAGCCGTGGGAATGACAGAAGCTTGTTTCCCGGCAACGTACTGTGGCTGTAGCTCTGAATACAAGTCAGAGTGTTATCAGTCGACTTTGGCCACGTTACCGAAGGACTGGTACCGTGGCTGAGCGCCATGGAGGACTGTATCGCTGCACCACACGGAGACAAGACCGATACATTCAAATCACAGCTCGAAGAGCTCCAACAATAACTGCCATGATGTTAGCCGTGAGACTTCATCACTCTTCAGGGAACTTAATTAGCGACCAAATAGTCAGAAACCGCTTGCATGAAGTGAACCTTCATTCCCGAAGACCGCTACGGGTACCACCTATAGCAATGCACAATCGTAGAATTCGATATCAATGGGCTCTTGAACACTGAAATTGGGCAGAAGAACAATGGCGTTTCGTGTGCTTTTTTGATGAGTCTCGTTTTGGTATGAGACCGAATATAAGACTTATACGACACTGGAGAACCCCTGGACGCCAACAGCGATTAAAATCCTGCCAGGAAGTCCATCCTTATAGTGGTGGAACCATCATGGTATGGGCAGGTATTTGGATCGGCGGAAGAACTGATTTGATTCGGATCAGAGGCAACCTCAAAGCTCAAATTTATGCTAAGACGATTGTATCAGACGTCATCGTTCCTCTACAAGTGCAAATCGGTCCCTTTTTTCAGTTAATGCATGATAATGCACGACCGCACACCGCAAGAGTTTTAAGACAGACTCTCGCCGCAGCTAACATCAATGTCCTGCCCTGGCTGCTCAGTCGCCAGACATAAACCCGATTGAGCATGCATGGGATATGCTACAGAGAAGAGCTCTGCCGAATATGGAGGGTATCCAGTCGCAAAAAGACCTTTTTTTGTTGTTGCAACGAACATGGGCGGCCATTCCACAGCGTGATTTGGATGAACTCATTTTGAGTATGCCAAACCGATGTTCTTGTGTTGTTAGTGTTCGCGGTAGAAACACGGATTATTAATTGTTTAAGTAACCCAATAAAATTTTAAAGAAAACTGTTATTCTAGTCTTTTTTTCGAACTTTAATGTTAGTGGTTCAAATGTCAAAAATCCCTTGATTAGGAAAATGGCAAATTTCTTTATTAATGCAAAGTTGACTTAGTTTATCGTTACTGTAGACAAACGAAAACACTTTACTTGATGAATCCTTAAAGAAAATTTTAATTAATATCAATCAGGAGAAAAATTATTGCAAAAATATGTGTTGATCCCTAGACACTTTTGATGTGTGTATCTGTCCAACTGTCCTGTATTAACATTTCATATATATTTGCACGCTATTTAGGCTGAATGCACTGAACTCATTAAATCATTAACAACTGTTGTTTTTACTGCATTCTTGCAAATAAAATATTTGACTTTGACAGCAAATAAAACTTTGTTTTTAATTGTATATTTATGAATAACAAAGTTTTGTTTGCGGTTATTGAAAATGTGCTCCATCTCAAAAACTACTAGTTGGATTTCGTTTAAACTAATTTTCTTTGGAAGTCTTTGTCAAGACCTAAATCATGTATTTTATTTTAAAATTTACACTCGCTCAGTTTAAAATTGGCATTTTACCACTTTGAATGCGTCTATCTCTCAAACGTCAGACTATTAGAGAAATGCTGTGACATACGGATGGACGTACAGACAGACGGACATACTTGACGAAACTATAGTGGTCCCATTCGAGTGAAGTGGTAAGTGAAATAGAACTGCGAGAAAACAGTTTGCGCGGATGAAATCATAAAGAGTCCTTGTTTTGTATAGTTTCTTTGTGCAACCTTGTCGTAGTAGTCTGGTGTCTTCGTTTCAGAAGGCAATCTTAAACAGTCGGTTGAATGCTCAATTTACGTGAATTCTTGCGGCGGAATTGCAAAGTCGTTTTCTGTGCGAACGTAAATCTTTACGACGCTGAAACAGCGGACTATACGGAAACGAGTGAACTGTTTTCTTACTCAATTACCTTGGCAAACTGTGCACCGATACAGAATTAAATAATTTTAAGAAAATGTGTACTAGATAGTTGCATAGCATGAAAAATCTTCGTAAGTAGAGGTAGGTACATGACAAGTGTGACTCAAATTATGTGTCGGTAGCGTTGTTTTTCATGTGATAAGAATGTAATTTTTCGTTATGTTATAAAACTTTTCGAAAATATTTTGCACTGCATCCATTGCCATTGTTTTCTGCATGACCTTAAGATTATAAATTGGTGATTATTGGGGTACATATGTGGTGTCGCTCTATGTCATTAAAACACACATTAAACCGATTCTTGTCCTCAAGATTAATTGAATTTGACTTTTGATTCATTGAACACGATTAATTGAATTTTGTTATAGAGAAACTCGTATCAAATATACCCCTTTTAAATATTATATTGTCAAATTACTGAAAAACAGGACTTCATTAAAACCTTGAAGTTCTCTATATAGAAAAATACATACGCTCTCTGGAAAATTAAAGAAGATATATACAGGGTGTCCAGAAAGTCAAGGTTAAACCGAAACTGGGTGTAGGCTAGGCAATTTTGTTACGATTATTTTCTACTAAATGGCTTATTCAGACATGTTATTTTGTAGGTAACAGTTCACAAAAAGTTTTTTGCGGGGGTGCTCGGACGGAGGGCGCCTGTATGCATGCGGACACTGATTGTCAGAATAAATTGTTTATCAATACGTTGCGTTAAGGTGTGAATTGTGGATAGAGCTTATATCATTAAGTTTTTTTTTTTACATTTAAACACTGGGCGTAAAGCTCAACTCAATTGTAAAGCAACAGTCCGAAATTCTACTTCATCTATGTTTTCTTATTTATATCTTGTGTCACGGTAAGTTTACAAGAATTTCTCATGACTAAAACTTAATTCAAACTGAAGGTTTGATATTAAGATCTAAATCACCGCAAACTAATCTATCCACGGAATTTGATCCCAACCACGAGATACCGACAACAGCTACACAAATACAAAATCACTTTCCGAAGCGAGAGTAATATTCGCAGTATAATAATTCGTAGGCAGAGAGTTGGAAAGAAGTTTTCGCATTATCACTCGATCATTGTTGATCCCCTTGGGTCACACTAGGCTTCCTGCGGGCGTAGTCTGAAGCAATTTTTTTTAACAGTTCGCGTAGACATTGCTGCGAAAAAATTTGTGGTTTCGTGTATTTTTGATTGTGAAGAATTGTTGAATGTAGCTTAATAAATTGCAAATATTTTTTTAGATATTAAAGGTATAGAAGTTTTAAGAATATTAGATTCAGCAAAAAATCCAATAAAATAATATTTTCTACGCGCAATGTCAAAAATTTTGCTTGAGACTTCACTCGCTGGGCTATTTTATTTAACTTGATGCCTTTTTCTAATCAGTGTAATGATAGTATTTTGAAACTTAAAACTCTAGGAGGGTTTTATATAATGCAACTATTTGATCCGAAATAAATGCAAACCATGATCGATAACACACACCTGCCTGGTTCTTGTCAACTATACAATACATAGAATATTTATTTAGTTTTACTGTATTACCGATCTGCTCATCTCATATAATTCCATTTGTTATTTTTTATTTTTATTTTTATTTTTCTTTATTAAGGAAACAACAGCTTTACAATAATTCTTTTAGAAGTAAAAATTAAAATCATAACACATTAGCCTTAGGCGTTTCCACTGCTAGATTTTACAAGATAAGTCAAATAGACAATCTGATGAAATAATATTAACAACATACTGTAAATTTACAAAACATGCATGTTCGGACAACAGCACGCCGGGGTCAACACTGCGGTATCTACGTAGTTGTAATATGGGCTAGCTAACAACAAAAATGTATAACCCGACGCACTGGCGAGCGAACTGCATCCAAAAATGGCACTTATTCACAAAGTAATAATAGTAATTATAGCACACTACACATTCGTTTTTAACAGAAAACGAAATCGTGATAACTTCTCATGAAAGATATCTATATGTATGAAGCTTGAGTTGTACTTGCTTGTTGCTCTGACAATAAAACCATTTCTCCGGTAGTTAGTCCTGCAAATGGGTACATCGAAAGTACTCTTATGACGAGTTCGTGACTTAGTACATTTAAAAGAAAGTCTGCTTAACAAGTACGGGCTATCAACTACATTATTAATGATTTTGTATAAGAATATCTGATCCCTATGTTCTCGGCGGGTTATTAGAGATTGAATAATATTAGTGTTACATTTTTTAAATCTATAAGATAAACGTCTAACAAATTTGTTTTGAATGTTCTCCAGAAGGTCGATATACGTAGCGTACTGAGGATTCCACACAACTGATGCGTATTCTAACTGTGATCGAACATAAGCGTTATACAATAGAATTAGGGTTTTCTCATTAACAAAGTCTACGCTTTGACGAAAAATAAAACCAAGTAGGCTTTCGAAGTAATCTTCTTGACATGGGATTCAAAGAACAAGCCAGAGTCCAATTGCACTCCAAGATCCCTAACTTCTTGGACCCCTTTTAAGCGCTTATCGTAAAGTGAATAGTTAAAGTCTATAGGATCCGTTTTTCTTGAAAAAGTTATGGTAAAGCATTTATCTACATTAAGTAACAGTTTATTAGCAGTGCAGTATTCGCTTAAGCGTAAGAGATCGCTTTGCATCCTTTCACAATCATCTGCTGATCTAATAACTGAAAAAAAAATTGTGTCATCATATTATTGGCCTGTTTATTTTCTTACTGTTCTAAATTTAACTCATTAGCATCACAATAAACCTTCGTGGTTTTAAGATGTTAATATTTCCTATATATTCTTGTAATTTTGTTAATATGATATATATTTTTTTAAATTCGAAAATCCTTACACACGTACGCACGCAGCAAAACTACCACTTTCTTAAGGCTGCGTCTTCCATTTTATTTGGAAAACCTGACTTTTCTTGCCATCAGCAATAGCTGTCGCCATCGCTTTATGTGTAGCTAATAGTCATCTGGATGTGTTAAAGTCATTATGTATATCATGTATGTATTTACAAACAAAAAGTATTTAAGTATTATATCCGTTGTCTGGCACCCATAACACAAGCTTTGAGTAGCTTACTTTGGGACTAGATGGCGATGTGTGGGAATGTCCAAGGGATATTTATTTATTATTATTATTATTTATTATTTGCGCTCAATATTACATTTCATCAGAGGTGTTGGATTGTGTTAACAGTTGCGGCAAAACAAGAATGTTTATTTACTCTCTTTGACCACTATTTTGACAGTGAAATGCATACTTACCATTTGTAATTGTAAACTGTAGTTTAATTAATAATAAATTATTTAATATAGTGTTGAAAATTAGTAACGCAAAGATGATGACGAAATTTATGGCATTAAATAATTAGTTTTGGCTTGTTTAGACAGCTGTTTAAATCATAAGCTTCGTTATGTCATCTTGTCTCATCTAAAAAGTTTTAAATGTTCTTTGATTAATTTAAAACAAATCGAAGTACGAGATAAATTTAATTGAAAATTATTTGATTGTTCTACCTTTGTGAATCACAAATTGTGATCGTATTTTCTTTCAAGTATACGAGGCGTGGCCTGTAATAGGAGCAAACATTTAAAATGAAGGCTCTTTAAGTAACAAGAAATTAATTTTAAATAAAAAAACTCATTGTTATTTTCCAACGAAATAAATCGAACCAGCAATGTATTGTAATTATATTATGAGTCATAGAAATTACTTATTTCATTTCTACCAAAAATTGCGCAGACGCCACGCGTAATGGCGTAGGTATTCAGAGACCAGAAATTTCGTCCGGTTGGACCGACGGCACGGCAGCTCAATTGGAAGAGCGTTAGGCCCGGTTAATCAGAAAGTTGCTGGTTTGAGTCCTGCCCATGCGCAATTTTGGTTTCTTATTTCATAACATAACATTCTAAACCATTGGATAGCGAAGCGTTATCAATTTTCAAGTCGAATTGATTCTGTAATAAATATCTACTTTGCCTACTGCTGTTGTAAAACAGATTAGGGATTATAACTTTAGATTGCTGTATCTCTGAGTTTAGAGCATTTTAGAGTCCTATGACCAGGTCAAGGTAACGACGAATACTCTGTAAAATCATTGATGAATATTGTTTCTTTTATTACAGGCCACATGTTGTATTTTTACTGTTATAAATATCTGTTATATCAAAACTTTTCGCATTAACTCTCATAGCCCTTCGGGAGCAGTCATTGGTCATCGAATTTCGTCGCAACTGCGGCGTAGGTATATACAGTCGCGTCGATACAGTCGCGATGCAGAAGCTGGAAATTTTTAAATTATGTACTGAATTTTGGCGACTGGATCAATACTAACGCGCGTTAGTACAATGCAGTCGCGTTTCTACATCGATGCTAACGCGTGACTTCATCGTTGCTAAATAAAATCTGTTCATTGCGTGAGTCGTGATGCTGAATAACGTTTTCAAAACGCGCGACTGCATCGATGCTAAAGTGTGTAAGGGGTCAAGCATTCATAACTCAAGGTATGCCATAACTCTCCCGTGACCTATTAGTGGGCTGGGTAGCTGCGAATATGTCATAGTGAGTACTGTGGCATTGTGAAATATTTGATTGTAGAATTGAATTTAAATGCGACTTCGACCTCTTTACTTGAGTGGTTTCACACCAGATTGTATGAAAACTATCCCTGTGGTCTTATTTGGGACATAACAATGTTAAAATAATTCCAGAAAAAAGTATAAAAAAATGCTTTTGATATAAATTTTTTTTGACTAATAGACCGAAATTCCAGTGGAATATCGCGTTCTGACTTCAGATGAGAATCTATAGGGTCGACCAATAAGTACCCATGTTTGAAACGAAAACACAATTTGTTTTATTTACTATTAATCATACCTAGTCTCATTTTAGGCGTATACACTTTTTTTCTAGTGATCCCACTGATCTGATGAATAACAATAAATATTATGGAGTCGTGTGGTAACGGGGCTGATACATAGAGAAAAAAGGTTCGCTTTTATACTACATTCTATGGCTCCACATCACTACCCCTCAGACATGTTGATGACATTATTTTGTAGTTTTTTTGTATGTGATTTGTGAGGCTTTCAAATTATAATATAAAATAAATTTTACACAAATTTAAAAAAAAAATGTTAGTATCTCAACAATTTACACTCGCGGTTCAGGGAAATTTTAAATACGTTGGCATTATTAGATTTTCTGTCATTAATAGTCAGGGCCCTATTTTTGAATCACTTGCGTCAAGATGGTTTCTAATATTCATTAATTAATGTCAGAATTTCCCAGTTCTTCCCAGAGTTTTGTGAGTACTAATGTCTATATGTCGCGTTCGTTTCATAAATTTTTATTACGTTTTTAAAGAAAATCATACTCCAGCCTCGCTTAAATTCTGTTCAAATATAGGGCCCCTGAAAGGACTGTGTAATATCCATAATATCGTCATTTCATCTGTAGCATATTAGGTGCATTTTCATTTTAAACTTATGCAGTATTAGCAAACCATAACCTCTGCACATCATTGTCAGTTATCATCATTGAGTATTACCAAATGGACAGAGTGAACTAACGCCATGAGTATAGATTTAATTTATCAGTCGTCGAACCTATTTTGGTTAGATCCCTAACATCAGAGTGATGGTATTACAATGAGTATTGTAATGTTTGGCTTGTTTTAGTATTTTATATTTCTCTTCTTAGGCTACGCTCTACGTATGTAAAACAGATAAAAAGCTTTTAGAAAAGTTGTAACTATGTTGAAAAGTTTTTTACCTTGAAGTTACCTTTGACTGAGGAATTTATATACATATTTTGGTGTCAATACTGTTACTCTGCAATGGAATTTAATAATAACGTGTACTTTGCTTAATTTATCATTCTAAACATGTATTATTGTAACGCCTCAAAACCAAGCGTGCTAGGCACTACACCACTGAGGTCGTCAATAGGAAAATGACGGTGCATGATGAGTGTAGACGGTTAGTGTAGTTAGGCTTAACAACACGCACCGACTCTAAACCTTGTTATATTTTATTATTATTTATTTATTTATTAATCAAACAATGTTTTGCAATGAATAGCACTAGTCCCACATAACTATTTACATAGTTTGACTATGGGTTCACGATTCTCTAACAAAACTCATATCAAAACTTAAAATAAAGCGCCTAAATCGCAAACTGTATACTCGTAATAATTGTATCATCTATACTAATATTATAAAGCTGAAGAGTTTGTTTGTTTGTTTGTTTGAACGCGCTTATCTCTGAAACTACTGGCCCGATTTGAAAAATTATTTTTACGTTGGATAGTCCATTTATAGAGGAAGGCTTTAGGCGATACAACATAAAGATACGACTCATAAGACCACAGCAGCAATGAAAAATGTTGCGAAAACGGGAGAAAGATATTCCTTTTGAGAGCTTCCGCTGCGTACGCTGCGAAAACCGCTTAAGTAACACAAAAATCAAGTATGACAGGATTGTTTAGCATTAATAGTTTTATAATAAAGTCCGCAACAGCACATGTCTATCTTTTATGGTTGACTTATTATATAACCTTTTTTATGTTAATAAATTTGTAAAAAAATAATGCATTATTTTTAGAGGTGTATAATAAACCTCAGGTATTTATTCTTATCAAAATAAATACATTCATCATCACGAGTATTTCATTTAGAACAAAGTTGCCCTTTATATCATTTGATTTCAATAAATATCTTAGGAGCTATCACAGTTTTAACATAACTCCGCACCAAAATAATATTCGCAGCTTTAGTACAACGTGCGCTTGCGCTAATATATTGTAAAGCTGAAGAGTTTGTTTTTTTAACGCGCTTATTTCAGGAACTGCTGGACCGATTTGAAAAAATATTTCTCTGTTGGATAGCTTATTTATCGAGAAAGGCTTTAGGGTATAAAACATCACGCTGCGACGGGAGGGGAGGGAGCAAACTCAAAACGCGCGGACGAAGTCGCGGGGGACCGCTAGTTTATTATAATAATAATGATCTTTAATAAATCTTATAATGAGTAACAATAGTTCCAATAGTATTGTCAACAACCGGCGTGATACCTAACCAGCTTATTAATGAAGCACTTCAGACCCTTAATCTTCGTAAGTATACATATACTCGTACATTCAATTGCAAAAAGCAGCCATATTAAAATAACTTTTTAATAATCAAATTATTATTTTATAAAAAAATAAACTTTTAATAATAACAATAACATTGTAATAATAATAAAAATCGTTTGTAATAATAAACGTCACGCACGCTCTTTATTTTGGCGCTTTGTTACTATCTTCGCGCCGCCTGTATTTTATCTGTTAATACTTATGGCTGACTGATAAAAATATATTTAGCATTAGGTCCATCATAATGTGCCCTTTGTTTGTGCATGAAGTTTAAAATAAATAAATAAATAATAGTCCCCTTGTCGATTTCGACTACGAAAGCCAGTCACAACGACTAATCCATTGCGCATGACACATTATAGTGCACCAGTGTGTGCGCAAACACAGGTGCACTCTCTATTCCTTTCGCTCTCATAGCCCGATGGGACAGCAATCGAGCACAACCGGAGAGAGATCAGGCGCAGGACCAACGACTTTACGTGCTTTCCGAGGCACGGGGGTGAAACACCGTTGTGCACACAACGCACTAAGGAATGTATGATCAAAAACTCTGTTGCATTGTCTTCTAAACTCATCAACACTCGGAAGTGAATGCAATGGTACACTTATTAATAAGGTAAACATCGTATTTACCTTCTCGACGCTTCGACTCGGTTACACGAGTAATGGTCCCGGGGTAACTGAAGCAGCTAATCGTGTCTCTTTGTCGTTCGCTGGTGCGCGTGAAATTTATTCTTCTACCCGCACATTTTCAATATTTGTTACACTAGTATATAGGATTTACAAAAAATTGTGTGAACTGCAAAAACACAATCTTGGAAATTGAATTTGATGTCGGTACTATGAAATACTTATATAAATAATACATATTTAATAACTCACCAGAATGAATCATAACGGTATAAGCTCTTCATAAAATAACTGTTTGATGATTATTACGTTAAATTTGCTGGAATGTTGCTGTAGGTTTTATCGACCGATTTGCATACAAGAGAAACAAAAGAAGTTTTCTTCTGTCAGTTTCATTCTTTTTTCATCGCGCGGCGCTCCGGTGGCCAGCGAGCGCGGCACGGAGTTTGAATATGGGAATTACCATATAATATTTACATGTAATTACGCTACAACTGTCAACTTCCAATCCCCAGGCTACACAGAGAAATATTGAACAGAAAACCCCAGTTACATAATTTTGGCCCGAAATCGATCCCCGGACCTTTGGCGCATGATACTATCACTACTCAGTTGATAATACGTTGATGATTTGTTATTCTTTAGGTGGGTGGCAGTTATCCGTATAGTGTATGAAAACTGGGTGTCGCAGTTTCTTTGTGTAATCTGAATGATAACCGGATTTTTAAATAAGTCGTGTTATTTAGTTTTAAAAGTCGATTAAGACTTTACGATGACCAATAAAACAGTGGTAAAGACGTTACCAGATTTCCTCTCGCTGCTTTAAATCTCATTTCAAATTCAACACCAACTCTAAAGAGTTTCAGCCATTTTGTGGTTAATGGAAATTTGGCAACTTACCATAAAACTGAAAAACGTGCTGAACACGATGAATTTATGAGTTTAAAGCCATTCCGTGTGGAACTCTGAAAAATATTGTTTCCTCTAATCCATTTAGTGAAAGCATTAATCATAATACATACACAATAAAGTAGGTTCTTCTTACAAACAAATTGCGCAACAGGTGTACTACACTGAGTGTTTTAGGTATATACATTTGATTTATAGCACTTATTTTGAATCCTAGTCGCGAGTCTCAATGTCTTATACTATATAAAATTCTCGTGTCACAATGTTCATTCCCGTACTCCTCCGAAACGGCTTTACCGATTCTTACCAAATTTTATATTCGTATTCAGTAGGTCTGAGAATCGGCTACTATGTATTTTTCATACCCCTAAGTGATAAGGGTTGTTCACCCTTATTTTTTTTTAATTTTCGGACGATATTTTTTGTTTTTATTTTTTTATAATGTGGCATTAAAAATTACATACAAACCTAAATTTTTACTTTTTTATCACCAACCCCTATTTCTTATACTTAGCCATTTTAGTAATTTGATCATTTTTCATCTGATCTCGATAAATGATCAATTATAGTGTTCTTTTAACTTTTAAAATAACGAGGCTGGGCGAGACGGAGCCGGGGCGGGACGGAGCTAGGGGCGAAGCAAAGTTCGCTGGGTTCGCTAGTTTTCATGTGAAAATATGTTCAGGTTATCTCCCTATTTCGAAAAAATGCTTAACTCTAGTTTTTCAGATAACTTTTGCCTATTTCAAAAGGTTATTTAAAATAACTTCTGTCACTGACTCAGTAGCAAACCAGTAACATGCGTTTTATCAGTGCAATATTTGAGCTTAATTCCCCAGCACGTTTTTATGTATTTTGGATTCATATTAAGGTCAAATAACAATTTGCCAAGCAATATTACTTTAACAGTAACAACGTAGACAATAAAATTTGAATTTAAGGAAAAATCTCTTGATATTTGCTTTTGCTTTGCGAATGCTTCTTAGAATAAATAACTTCTTCGTTTCAATGGAAGTACTCAAGGTATATACCTTTTTTAGCTACGGTGTTAACCATTTCTGTGATTTTGCTCTATTTCAGGCAGCTAAGTAGAAGAGTTAAGAATAAATTGTCTTTCGTATTAAGAAGAAAAGGTATGGTTGGTAGATAATGCCCCATGCTGTTAAGTCCACTTTTTGTGTAAACAATGATCAATGGGCAATACAGTGTAAATTTATAACTAATTCAGAAGCGTTGATTCCCAAAAATATTCCACCTTGTGCTAGGAAAACCCAAACCTATCATTAATAAAAAATATCTCGGCCAATTAGTATCATTTGAAAACAATACAGGAAAAGAAATTCAACGAAGAATAACTCTAGCCTGGAAAAAATACTGGGGAGTAAGAGAAATAGTGAAAAACAAAGACATTGACATACACATAAAGAAGAAGCTTTATGAAGTAGCAATACTACCCTGCTTGACCTACGGTTGCCAGACGTGGTCACTTAGGAAAGAAGACGAGGAAAGAGTGGCTATATGCCAACGCAAAATGGAAAGTATGCTTGGGTTAAAATTGTCGGACAAGGTTAGCAACAAAAACATTAGACGGAAAACTAAAATAACTGATGTTACAAAAAGAACGAGACTCCTTAAATGGCAATGGGCGGGACACATTTGTAGGATGAACAATAACAGGTGGACAAAGCGCCTTACAGAATGGTTGCCCAGAGACAAAAAGAGGAAAAAAGGTAGACCAAACAAACGATGGTGTGACATTTTTACCCAGAGAAGTGGAACGTTCTGGATGCGAGAAGCGCGCATAAGAGAAAGGTGGAAAGGTTTAGGGGAGGCCTACGCCGCTGAGGCGACTACTGCCGATATTTATTATAATTAGATAAGCTTAGCATAAATCAGATGGTTGTAGAAATAAAGGCTATTTTTATTTTATTTATTTATTTTATTTACCACTGTGTTAAGTGTACTTTAGGAAAACTAACTCATCTGTGGTAAGGAAAAACCGGCGGTCCTCCGCGACTTTTGTTTGAAGATTTGAGTTTGATCCCTCCACTCCCGTCGCAGCGTGATGTATACGTGACTATAGCCTAAAACCTTCCGTGAAAAATAAACTATCCAACACTTTTTTTTTTAAATCGGTCTAGTAAGTCCTGAGATTAGCGCGTTTAAACAAACAAACAAATTTTTCAGCGAAATAATATTAGTATAGATTTATCCGCCTTTTTTGATGATCTTCAACGAGAGATAAAACAGCCTTACGTTGTGTTTTTTAAGTTTTAAAAACCAGTTAATAAAGTGGCCAAATCCAAAACTCTTTTGTCGGGCACGATAAAATACGTATCTAAAGTTTATAAACTTATAAACTGGTGCCCCGATATCCGATAAAACGGCCACGTAATCTTCCTTCGAAGAACATAAAAAACCCAGGCCGTAAATATGTTAATGTCGCTCATAAAATAATCGGAAAACAAAATACCGTAAAAGCGAAACTTGGGAAGCACGGAAAAACCCTTTTACCTTTTACCGTTACACCTTTTTTTCTTTACCGAATCCTGTGATCAAGCTACTGATTTTTTCGAATTTGCTCCTCAGTATGTTACCTACTGGCTGGTTTATTTTTTTATCATTATATAAATTGTGATATCGATATTACATCGCAAATCTGAGCCTATGTTATAAGCTGAGTTTGTTTAACTACCCTTTGAAAAGGTTTATCTTTGTTAAGGTTGTAAAATATCACGCTGCAAAGTCAAAACGCGTGGACACAGTCGCGGGGGATTGCTAGTAAATTAATAAATAATATTTATCTACAACATCATCATCATTTTAACTTCACAGTTAAAAATATTTAGTTTACTTGTATTTTTCTTTTAAGCCTGTGACGATTTGTGCAGCTTCGCGAGAGATTGAGAGTCCTTGGCCGCTGGCTGAGACAAGTAAAAAGAACTGCGGAAGATTTTTGCCAAATAGTGGGATCATCATCATCATCATCATCATAATGAGCCAATGGACGTCTACTGCTAAACATAGGCCTCCATCACAGCTCCACAGGGATCGATCGCAATCGTAGTCTGTATCCAGTGTGATCCTGCGATCTTTACAAGGTCATCTATCCATCTTGTTGGTGAACGTCATATGCTGTAGTTCTAGTAGTGGGATGATGTAGGTAAAATATAAAAATTGCCTTTAATAAAATGCATCGACGCCAAAGCTTATGTGTAAGAGCTGTTATGAATACTCAAAGATACGCATTAAGACAGGGTTCATATTTTCCTAATTAAGAAGACAAAATGTCCTTATTAGAAACTGTGTCTAGTGTCAGTATGCTCGTCCAGTCAGTCCGTGCCTCTAATTCCTGTGATCCCACACGTCGGCCGTATATCGTTAGCAACCGGCTTCGCCCCACCTCTGGTTGCATTACGTGAAGTGAAGGCAACACATACATACATATAGAAAATTGGTTACGATTTGTGCTACCTAGTTTATACTGTGAGCTGTACATTTAGTTGCTTTATTTATCCATCTATGCTAAAGAGCTATAGCTGAAAAACGCGCTTGTATGAACGCGCTTACATCAGGAAATTCCGACCTTTTTAAAAAAAAGTGCTGGATAGCTTACTTATCAAGGAAGGCTTTAAGCTAGGCATAACATATTACGATGCGGCTCATAAAAGAAGAGCAACAATAAAAATTTTGCATAAACGGGGGGAAAATATTTATTTTGAGAGCTTCCGTTGCGTAAAATACATCAAAATCATGTATGACGGAATTGTTTTGCCTTAAAATTTCTACAATAAGCTCCGGTGGTTGGTATGGGTTGTGGCCTTTTATTTTCAATTAAAATATGTGTTTTGCGTTATGATATTTTACGAAAAATCCGAAATTTACGCGGGCAACGCCGCGGGAGACCGCTGCTACTTCCCTTATGTACGGTAAGCGATGTGGGTACCGGCGTTGATTAATATTAATTATTAAGCAAAAAGAACAAACAAACTACTTAATTTGAATTTATATTTTTACTTTGAATATACCATTCAAATGATTGAGCTAACCTGAAAAATCGAAACGAACCAAATGTAATCAGTACACGTAATAAGTGCAGATACGACTCTTCTTTTACTTTTTGGAAAACTTAGCGAAAACACATCGAGCTTCGGAAGAAAAATAGAAAGATTTAAGTAATCAATTTTTCACAGCCGGGGAAATCTAAACTATCGGCCAGTAAAGGTGCGAGGCACTTTTATATAAACTAAAACTTTGTTGTTTTAAAATAGCTTTATTAAGGCAGTTTTTTGTTAAACTGCTAAGAATTTTAACTTATAAATAAGGCTAGAAGAGACTAGATCGTAAATTTTATAATGATGATTATCTGATAGTCACTTATTTTGAAAATTGAATTTAGCTTTATAATATTATTCGAAAATTATAATAATAATAAATAAATCTTTACTGAGCCATATTACAGTCAGTGTCGGTAGTCTCGACATAGTTCCCTGTAAAACCACCAGGTGGCGCTCGAAAAATGCCGTAACAAAATTAGTGTTTTCGTGTATTTACTGATCGAGAAGAATTTTCAAATGAAGCTTAAAAATTACAAATATTTTTTAAGATTTATTAATCATACAAGCTACATAAGTTAAAATGATATTCAATAAATTAGAAAATCATAAAATTGTAATTGTCTACGCGAAATGTCAAAAATGTTGCATCAGACTACCAGCGCTGGCGTGGTAGTTTCGACGCGAAGTGACGTATGCTAACTCGAGTAACTTGTGAATTGCTAGACTCGACACGGTGTTTTGACAGTCGATACGCCGACAACGCAAATTTGCAGGACTCGACACACTAATTTTGACAGATGTTGACGATAACGCTATCGAGGGTAATGAAAATCTGTAAAAGCTCGTCTTAGCAGAAAAATCGAAAATTATGCTAGAATTATGTGAGAAAAAAATCAAAAGTTTTTTCTATGTATTTTTTACCTTTACTCGAGTGTTTAATTTCTAGATACGGTGTATTATTGTTTTCGAATGTAAAGAGCCTCTTGCGGATACTTCTAGGAACTAACTTCTAGACACATGCTTTTTAATAGATTACGATGCTTTTAATTAATTTTCATACATTTCCTTTACTTAGGATTTGTATTTGAATACGGCTAATTTCGACGATAACTCCATTCGTCGGGACTTGCAATTTTTACAAATGTCAATCTCGCGAGCACAATTTCCTAATGTCATTTTCATTATCGTCGAAAAAAGATAAGTAACTAGAAATTATTTTATTTAATACTCTTGGCCCAGTTGTCGCATTTGTGCGGTAATAAGGTGAAAATAAACGCAGTATTTTTAATTATCATTTTCAAAAGCCTAATAACAATTCCAATGATGTATACAACAAATTGTGTTGAGGGTTGAATAATAAGAAAATAGGAAATCCCGTCGGAATTCCCTAATTTAACTCCATAATTGATATTTTTAAATAGATAACGTATTTACTACTTAATTTACTTACCTTCTTAGGTAAGAAGGTACGTAAATGCCTTAAAATTTGAGGTAATGTAGGTACATTACCTCAAATTTTACCTAATTAGTAATGTAGCTGATAAAAAAATCTGTAATATTGCACCTTTACTTGAAATTAATTTATAATAACATTAATACAGCTAAAAGGTAGACTACTAGATTAATAACAGCTTCTAAAGTTTTTGAGTTCTTGTTTTTTTTTTCATAAAACCAAAGTTACTTACGCTACGGTTCTGTCGCATTTGGATGGGTGATCATTCTAACTAAAATGACATTTCCGCAATACACATTTCCGTCCTTTTGAATTGAGTGGTTTTTATCTAAGCGAATACTTCTTCGTCACCATCATCATTCTATAAGCTAGAATAGGCCTCCACCACAGTTTTCTACAGTAACCGTTTGCGGGTTGCATCTAGTGTGATCCTGCGATCGCAACGGACTTAGACCAGTGAAACTATAGACCCTTTACACTCTGCGACTTTTAGCAGCGATGCAGTCACGATGCGGCATCGATGCAGTCGCGATGAAGAAGCTGGAAATTGTCAAATCATGTATTGAATTGTGGCGTTTTTTTTTTTTTTTAATTTATTTAAAGGCTCACAGAACAAGTTACAGTCATATAATTTACAGAAATATAAAGTTTCTTAAGTATAGAACTAGACTATAACTCTCAATATGTGGGCACAACATTTTCCAAATATAGTGAAGTGAAAGAGGGTTAAACTTAGTGTGTTAGTAATTTTTGCTTAGGATAAACGATATCATCGAATATTAGTTAAGTTAGTTCTACAAAGTATTTATACAGTGACAAACACTAATGCAAGTGAAACTGGTTCAACAAAAGTTATTTAAGTATATTAGGCAAAATTTTAAATACATATTTTTTGAATTTGGCTAAACTATATGAGAAAATGTCTAAAGATGGTTGGTTGGCTACTGTCTCATTATATAAACGGCACATCCTAGAGATAGGGTTGAAGAATGATGTGTTATTCCTGTAGGTTTCAAGGAAGAATAATTTGGGAGATTTTTCACGAGATCTGTACCGAATATTGAATTTAAGGTTAGACAGAAGGGAAGGTGAGTCAATATTAGAATTAATGATTTTATAAAGGCATGTTAGCTCATTGCATTGTCGGCGGCAAGCGAGAGACGTCATTTTGAAGTGTTCGAGTCTTGCAGAGTAGGATCTATAACTGCGACCCAGACTTAGCCTATAAGAGAGAATGCGTAGAAACCTCTTTTGAACATCTTCGATCTTATTGGAGTGGACTTCATAGTAAGGTGACCATATCACTGAGCCGTACTCTAGGATGCTTCTCACCAAGCAGAAGTAGAGTAGAGTGAACGACGATTGGTCTTTGAAGTCCTTAGTGCAGCGCGAGATAAAGCCGAGAAGTTGATTGCACTTTGAGATTATGTAATCATAGTGGTCCCGGAAGGTGAGGCCCTCATCAAATAGGACTCCTAGATCTTTGACGACAGACTCGCGCTTCAGAACTGAGCCATTCAGATTGTAGTCAAAATTTATCTTTTGTGAAGAGGAACCAAATGAAATGACAAAACACTTATTAGTATTAAGAGACATCATATTAAGTGAGCACCACTCAGACACCCTCGTCAAATTCTGCTGAAGTACGATACAGTCTCTAGTGTCTCTAACTTCGAAAAAGATTTTAAGATCATCCGCGTAGAGTAAACACGGAACTGTTAGCTTCTGGGCCAGATCATTTATGAATATCAAAAACAGCAAAGGGCCCAAGTGAGATCCCTGAGGGACACCAGAAGTTATTATAATGGGAGACGAGAGATGACCTTGTATACTGACCAGTTGGCTCCTATTATACAGATACGACTCGAACCACCGCAGCAGGTTACCATGGACGCCGTAAGCTTAAAGCTTTTGACAGAGCACGTAATGATTGACTTTGTCGAAGGCCTTGGAAAAGTCAGTATAGATAGAGTCTACTTGGTGTCGCCGAGCAAAGGCCGAGCAAAGATAGCTCTTGTATTCCAGGAGGTTGCTCACCGTAGATCGCGCCGGCACAAAACCATGCTGAGATGGCGATAGAAATGGCTTGAAATGTGCGTACAATATGTTGTAACAGACCGATTCAAATAGTTTTGCAAAGCAAGAAAGTATACTAATCGGCCTGTAGTTAGTACATTGATCCTTTTCACCAGATTTATGAATTGGAATGACGTGAGCCACCTTCCAGCGCGTGGGGAATGTGCCAGTTTTGAGTGACTTATTAAAGATGATATGTAAGGGTCTACTCAGCTCCCCGCCACAGCTCTTAACGAAGTGTGAAGGTAGACCATCCGGGCCAGCTCCCTTATCACCATCAAGTTTCTTGATGGCGGTCTGAATACACTCAATATCGATGGCAAGGTCTGATATGCAGAAATGATGGACGGCCTGAGTGTTGGATTCTATGTCGCGACACGCATCTCTCCCATCAAAAACCGAGCCAAAGTAGGTGGAGAACATTTCGCATATTTCCGCGACATTTGAGGAACCAGCGTTCCGTTTGCTTCCATACTAACGCCAACTGCATCGCTGCTAAATTAAATCTGTTCATTGCGTGAGTCCCGATGCTGAAGCGCATTTTCAACACGCGCGAGTGCATCGATGTTAAAAGTCGTGAATAAGGGTTCATAAGTTCAAGTAGCAACGGGCAGAGTACATATCGCGAAGGACAGTCATTGGGACAGAAAAGTTCTAGGTTGCACCGATGAATTAGTGATATTATATGGTTATCAAACTAACATTAAGTACAAAATCATTTTATGATAGCTGTCGTATGTCCTATTCGGCGCGACGACGAATTCAACTAACTCTAAATAATGAAAATTGTGCCCCCGTATCGAGTTATAAGAACTGTAACAAACGCGACTTTCTGTTACTGTACATAACGTATGAGAAAAGATAAATAAAATATTCTGCAATGATTCGCATTTAATGATAATAATAGAATATTGCACAAAGAATTACACAAGGAACAAAAACATTTCAATCAAATCATAAGAAGCACAATTTTGGTGGCCTTGTCTCTTATCTCTTCCAGACAACCATTGATTAGAGGGAATAACGTTTATTAGAGAGATAGAATCGTTTATTAGAAGGTATTTTGTGTTATTTAATTAAATTATTACACTGTCATTTTTTATTGTACTGCAATTATTGCTTTGTCACTCCTTCAAACTTTCAACTGCAGCAATTCGTAAAAAGTCCTGAAAATAATTGAAAAAGCTATTATAAATCATTCTTAATGCACTTCACATGTCTCCTGCATCTGTATACGCTCGGTTTGGTTTCGTTTTTCGGGTTTTGTAAGTTCTTGCTCTGTCTTTTAAGTCTTTTTAACTGTAATCTGCTGAAAACTTGTTTTTAAATAGTTCTGCAATACATGAGGGGCTCGGATCTTATGAAGTGAGAAACCGATAATAAACTTAATTTGAAACCGCTACCTTGCGGGGATTTTGACTATTTAATAATCACTAGTTGAATATTATATTTAAATCATGAAACCAATAAACAGACACTGAATATCTAGCTACTTATGCAAATAAAAACACGTTGCAAAATTTTATTACTTACATGCATGGTATCTATTTATTGATCCGATTTCTACATTAAACGATGTACCAAAAGTCAAGATAATGTGTTTTTATATTTTCCGATTTTGTATTTTACTATAATTGGCTGGGAATTCTTGTGGAATTTAGTTTAATAGTTACAATGATAAATTATTTGCAAAACGTTGTTTATTTAATGTCAAACTGACATAAGGTATTGATTTACTTATTACCGGTGTTGCAGGATTTATTTTGATTTTTCCTTAAATTAATATTCACCGCGAACCTTCTAATACTGGGAGCTGTCGGTGAAACCTATGGTAAAAAGTCTATGTTATTTACAAAGAAACATGATTGCTGCCATTCATTCCGTTTTTTTTTAATTTAAAGGTATATATGCGAGTACGAGTGCAAAAGTTTGTCCACGGGTATCTCAAAAAATATCAGTAAAAAAAACTATGGACATTCCCACACATCGCCTTCTAGTCCTGAAGTAAGCTACTCAAAGCTTGTGGTATGGGTGCCAGAGAACGGATATAATACTTAAATACTTTTTGTTTGTAAATACATACATGATATACATAGAAAACACCCTGACCAATACAAACAGACATGTTCATGCACACAAATGTTTGTATTGTGCGGGGATCGGACCCGCAACCCGCTGCGTAGTAGGCGATTTCTCGACCACTACACCAGACGGGTCGTCAGTAACTAAAAAGATTAAATTAAGGCTCGTATATCGTCTTAGCCGTATCACAAAGCTTATTTTTAGGGTTCCGTAGCCGAATGGCAAATAACGGAACCCTGATAGTTTCATCAAGTCTGTCTGTCTGTCTGTATGTCCGTCCGTATGTCACAGCCACTTTATTCTGAAACTATAAGCATCACACTATTAAAATTTGGTAGAAAGATGTATCCTGTTAACCGCTTTACGATTCAAATACAAACAATACAAAAATGATATTTAAGGCACGAAACTAAAACCAAAAATTTTATTTTGTCAAACCTATGCGTGTAGCGTGTCTATGGTTTATTAAAATGACAATGAGGTTCCTCAAACCCTTATTATCTAAAGGTCTAGTTAAAATGGGTGTCCTCCCCCATCCACTTTTTATATTAAGCGAGTGTAAATTTTGAAAAAAAATACATGATGTAGAAGTTGGTTTGAACAAGATCGAACTAGCAATTTTTGAGATAGAACATATTTTCAATAACCACAAACATAACTTTATTATTTATAGCAATACTATGAAAACAAAGTTATATTTGCTGTCAACAAAATATTGTGGTATTTTGGCTAAGTGGAAGTAAGCGGATCTCTAATTGAGTTAAAGTTGGCACGGAACCCTTAGTGAGCGAGTCCGACTCGCACTTGGCTGGTTTTATTGCTGTGTGCTTGTGCTGAGATGAGGTTTTTTGCATACTATTATTTTATGAACATTTATTATGATTTCATGCCATTTTTTTGTCTATATTTACAATCAGTCTGACAGCTTCTTTAATTACATTTGATGACTTGTTGCATATTTATTGACAGTAAAAACCATCAGTTCGACAGTAAGGACAGTAAGCTCTCTAATATAAAAATATCTTCTGTTATAACGGTTACCCTAAATAATGGGAGGATGTGTATCGAGTACGATTCGTGGCAAATGTGTACGTTTGAAGATTGCCATATGAATGCGGTTAATTTTATCAGATTTCGTGATACTGCAAGCTATTTTTTGTGATAATGAAATGTCAAATTTTTGCAACATCAGACTACCAGCGCTGGTCAGCTTAGACTAATGTAGTTATTAGTAAAAAAAAGAACAGCGTGGGTTCAGCAGCTGAAAGTGATCCCCCCTCGAACTAGATGTAAGTCTGTATCTCGAGGGATAGAAGCAGATCCAGATGAGAATCGTAATTACGTAATAATTAGTTACCTACATTTTAATCGCATCAGCTTTCACCGCACCGTATTATAAGGTAAAATTGTTTTAAGTGAACATAAATAAACTGAGTCTTTGTTTATATTATAGAAACCGAACACTTTCATATTTTTTTTGGAAAATCATAATTGTCTTTTTGTTTTTTTTTCTAACAAAGTAAATATCATTTGTTTTAAAAACAGCACTCTGATGATTTTTGAAGTTTTCCGTTATTAGCTTCGCCTTTCTCAATTCAATGCCCAATTGTTCCTTTTCTCTAAGCTTAACCTTCATTGATAAAAAATAAATGAAAAAATCACCTTAATCTCTAATGTTCTCAAAATAAAACCCAAAGTATAAAATAATAGTGTGCTGAATCGGCTCTTTAAATATAATGTCTTAATGTCTTATTCCGCATATATAATAGTGGCTTATTTATAAATTATTATTATTTAGAGCCTCTGGTGTCTCACTGCAACGGAACAAACCTCACTATAAATACATAAAAATAAGATTAAATGAGAATAATAGAATGAGGAATTGAAGATGCTGTTCTGTTAGGTGTGCATATTCGGATTATTAGCGATCATTATTGTCAAAAGGAATTGACTCTACCCTTTACCTATTTTGTATAACATTCCTCAAATGGATTTATGACGACGATTTCATGTGTCTATAAAGAAAAAAAATCTTGTAACCCTATTGCATAAACAGACAGCTAGATAGCGCTGACGTTACGCGTAATGACGTATTCATAAGAGACCAGTAATTTAGCACGGTCGGACCAACAGCACGGTAGCTAGCCAGAAGTCGCATTCCCCCGTGCACAATTTTTGGTTTCTTATTTCATCTTTAAGAATATAAAATATGACACTGTGAGTGTTTAAAATATTCTAAACCAAAGCAAGAAAGTGATGAAATGTGTCGTTTTCTGTGTGTAGGTAATATTATTAAGCAAAGTTTGTCTTATAAATTTTCGAACTGTGTATTGAATTGAGGTAACTTTTGTGACCGCCTTCTTTCCCTTTACTCATAAAAAACTTATAAATTTAATCTAAGTATCTACGCCCAGATGGTGAGATTATTAATAAAAGTTGTAAGTAAATACGTAATGAAATTGTAGCCCCAACAAACAAGACACTTCTTGTCGCGAGACGGCGAATGAAAGGAGAAAGACGGTGAATCAAAGGAAGACGTCTGTCTGCGTTTATAAAAATGCATTGTAGGAAGCTCATTGTGAACACTGTTTTATCATTTTTATATATGTTTCTTTTTCTACTGACTTCAAAAAAAATAAAGTATTTAATTCAACCTGTATGTATGTGATTATTGTTTGAATTGGATAAAATTTAAATATGCTGATTTAATAAAGTACGACTTTATGTTTCTATCAGGATTTCTCGAATACGTGAAGTCATAGCAAGATAATTCCTTTTTATTTCAGTCTGTCATATTTCAACTAAGGGGAAAATTTTATCCACATCAGTCCAGTAGTTGTAAAGACATGAGTAATAACTAAAAATCATGCACAAAAAAATAAAAAGTTCAAACGCTTTAAAAAAAAACTAGCTGTAAGTAACACATTTGACTTCTATTGAGGAGAAACAAATTCTTTTGAGTCGATGCATTATGTGTGTAGACTATTGGTGTAAGTTTGACATAGTGCATCGACTCCATGAGAATTTGTTTCCTAAAAAGAAGACAAATGCGTTATTTTAAGCTTTTAAGTATTTTTTGAAGGCAGTTTAATTTATGTCTCATGCTTAAAACAACTTGCTGTGTACCATTTTATGATACGATTACTCAACAATTTGTCGTGAGTTAAAATTGATAGTAAACTGAATGTTTTGGCTATAGAGCTTAGATTTAGTAAAAAACTATTCCTAAAATCAAGAAATTTCTAAAAGAGCTAGTCTAAGGAGAAACAATATGTGCTGCTGATGCAATCAACATGATTGTACGAAGGTAGGTAGGTCCTCTGCGATATTTATACAGAACCTCCCAGCCCTCTCACCTCACGTTAATCACACTCGGAGATTACGTTCCGTTTTCAAAATTTGAATCCCCGCTACCACACTACACGATTGTTCGCCCTATTGCCCTATCAGTTTCCGATCCCGATCAGTCGGCCTCCAGGCGCGGAGTCGCACGCACGTTGTTACCTCGCGCTCCGACGCGCTTAGTTTACGGAGAACACGTATTCTGTGCTTGAAAGTAAATCAGTTCTTAGTGAAGGTTCCGAATACCCCGAGTTTTACCAAGTGTGTTTAAAGTTATGTAGTTCAATAAGTTCTGTGCAGTGTTATGGAGATGTGGGCCAAGCCGTTCCCTGCTAGGACAGGACTCTCGTTTGTGTTGATGCTGCTGACTGTGGCTGAAGTGCCGGGATATGTGGAGACTGAGGATTTCATCAGCGATCTTGATAAGCCAGGTAAGTTTTAATGTTAGGTCAACTTTTAGGAAAATTATCAGGAACTTTCGTTAAATTTTTCAGTGTAGTAACTCGCTGTGTCTATAGAAAGAAAGGGGAAAATAAATAAAAAGCATTATTATTTAACTTAAACTTTCATAAAAGTAAAAGTTAATTCGTAGTAGAATTAATTTCCCTTAAGACCATTTTTTTGTATATTCACATATAAAACATACATTACGTAAATCGTGTATACAATCAAGACATGAGACAACATATTCTTACAGCAATTGTTAAAAGTTATGTACGTGTACTTAATAATTAAGAATTTAGTTTAAGCATAAATTTTCTCAAGTCTCACGTGCCTGAAACGAGCCTATGAAATGTAATTAATTAGATTCTATTTACGGGCATCCCAATTAAAGCCTCCGGGAGAAGTAGCCATTGTCCAATAAGTAGACTTACGTGCTTTTTCAAGGACTCAAGGTGCTTGAAAATACTGAACTTCATTAAAAAGCTATCAATTTCTTTCGTATTCTCTCGCACTTTTATCAGTCTTCTCATATTAAATATTCCAAAAAATTGAGGGCATAATTTGGGAATTACGCCGTCAAATTTTCGGAATATAACTATTTTATGTAGATAGATTTTGTGTAGGGCATTTCTGCTCACTACCTTAAGGTATGGTTTCCTTTTATAAGCAAGCTCAATCCATTAAAGACCACGTCTGAGATTATGTCAATTACACTAATATTGAGAGAAAACTTGTCCTTGATTATAAAAATTCCCTTGAGGTTTTTGGTATGCTCTACCTACATAATTGTTCCATTTCTTAAAGATTGACTTTAAAAGTACGTTCTCTGAATCACAACATTGAATACCTTGTTTTCTTAGTAAGTAACAATTAATAATCTGTGCTCTTATTCACAGCTTTATGTGAAATTGACTTCACTAAGTCAATAGAAAGAAAGAAAGAAAGAAAGAAAATATATTTATTCGACTCACAGACACAAACAAAAACACACGTAAACACCTAAACAATAAACAGACACACACACACACACACACACACACTTATTATACATTAACATAGAGTATGAGTCGAAAAGGCACCATCACAGCATAAATCGTGGCCGCTATCTAGCGGCCACGATGCCACGACGACATGCCACGACACTGATTTTCAGAGGGTGCCTTGTGGGTTTATACCCAAAAAACACAAAGAACGAACACAAACAAAATACAATATAAAACATAAAAAAATAGAAATAACAAACGCAAGCGCTTACTTAGCTGCAAGCGGCCGAGAAATAACAACTGCAGTAAAGATTATCATCTTCTGTCTATCTAAGCGTACTCCATTTCAGCAACATTAAACCATCGGTAAACATTTCACTCACTTACATCGATTTTAAAACTTCCTCTATGTATAGCGCTTTTATGAAAGAGGCCTCGATCGATTCAAAATTAATAAAAGAGACCGATTTAATTTTATATTATTAGATAGAGTCTTAAAGTCTGACTCCCACCCATAAATTACTAAGTGCAATGTGATACCATCGGAGATTCTACTCACGCCTAGGTTTTTTAGGAATGCGACCTGCCAGCGAAATGCCGAGCCTCTTTCGTTAAACTGTTAAGCTTTTCAGGCATCTAGAATAAATTCCCGGTCACACAAGTGTACTCTTTTTGTCTCTTGGGTTAAATGCGTCACTTTTTGTATCATAGCGGCCTCCGCCAGACTAAATGCTACGTTTAACACGTGTATAGAAATATACAGGTAACTACTTTCATTTATATATTTAGGTATAAAAACAGGATATGGTTTATGCTTAATTTAAATAAAATTAAAATACATAACTGGACCATAGCTCATGAAAAGTATGTAACACAACATGAGTATTTATAGTGCGTTAATGGAATATTATTAAAATTATTTTAAATCTAAACATTTTATAATAAAAAAGTGAGTTAAAACTGTATGACATCAAGACCAGGCATGATGATGACCCTTTATGTTGTTGGTTAAGGCTTTTTTGAAAGTACTGAAACTAATATTGAAAATCGTTATACGTGCGGCACATCCTAACTAACGGGTTGTAAGAAAATGTGTTATTTTTACACAATCAAATACATTTGATTTTCGGCATCTGTGAAGAACGTTAATATTAATTTCTCAGTTACTTATTGAAAGTACCTTTTCTAAGGCCAGTCAAATTCTGAATTTGGTGTGTAAAAGATTGCCCGAGTAAAGAGTTGACACCATTTTTGTCTGATAGTGTGTATAGTTGTTCGGTTGAATACGTTTATATGAAAACCATGTATGTTATTGCCACTAATTAACATTAAAAAATAAATGCTTACAGCTGACTCTATCTACATCATGAACGATACCTTTAGTTTGCGTTAACTAGAGTCTCTGAAATTGTAGTATTTTTTTCCCTCTACACGAAAAAAGTAACTGCCTACATAATTTTAAAATTTGACAGATAGTAAAAAATATGGTGTTAACCTACATAATTATGGTTTTCGTATGTATTTCGAAAGGAGTGATGAATACATACATTATTAAGGAAAAACCGGGGCTAAATAGAGCTGTAGCGAAGGAAACACGATCGATTTCCTTTGAACGGCTGTCAGGTAAATAGCTAAGGTTTTTAATGTACTGACCCTTTGTAAGAAACCCAATTTTAACGACGTGTGACTACAATGTAAAAGGAAACAGTGGGCTAACGAAATGGTCTTGTAACTATATGTTTTGTAGCTATAGACAAATTCACCCTACGATGTCCTCCTACTATTTAGTAATAGCAAAAGAAGACATGATTAGATATCCCATAGTTAGCTATTCCAGCTAAGTAATCTATACAAATATTATAAAGCTGAAGAGTTTGTTTGTTTGCTTGTTTGAACCTGCTAATCTCAGAAACTACTGGCCCGATTTGAAAAATTATTTTTACGTTGGATAGTCCATTTATCGAGGAAGGCTTTAGGCTATATAACATAAAGATACGACTCATAAGACCACAGCAGCAATGAAAGATGTTGCGAAAACGGGACAAAGATATTCCTTTTGAGAGCTTCCGCTGCGTACGCTGCGAAAACCGCTTAAGTTACACAAAAATCATGTATGACAGGATTGTTCAGCATTAACAGTTCTGTAATAAAGTCCGCGACAGTATATGTCTATCTTTTATGGTTGACTTACGACTTACCACAACCTTTTTTATGTTAATAAATTTGTAAAAAAATAATGCATTATTTTTAGAGGTGTATTATACACACAGGTATTTATTCTTATCAAAATAAATACATTCATCATCACGAGCATTTCATTTAGAACCAAGTTGCCCTTTATATCATTTGATTTCAATAAATATCTTAGGAGCTATCACAGTTTTAACATAACTCCGCACCAAAATAATGTTCGCAGCTTAAGTACAACGTGCGCTTGCGCTAATATATTATAAAGCTGAAGAGTTTGTTTGTTTTAACGCGCTTATTTCAGGAACTGCTGGACCGATTTGAAAAAATATTTCTCTGTTGGATAGCTTATTTATCGAGAAAGGCTTTAGGGTATAAAACATCACGCTGCGACGGGAGGGGAGGGAGTAAACTCAAAACGCGCGGACGAAGTCGCGGGGGACCGCTAGTCCTTAATATTTGTCATTCAGTCTGATTTATAAAACTATTATAGGTTACTTAATAAAGATGAGTTCTTTAATTATGGAGTAGTAAGCGCAACATTATCTATTATTTTTTTCTCGTAAGCTTTAGACCCTTTACACACTGCGACTTTTAGCTACATTGATAGAGTCGCGATACAAACGCGCGTTAGCATCGAATAGTCACGATGCAGTAACTGCAAATTGTCAAATTATGTACTGAATTTTGGCGGCTGCATCGATACTAACGCGCGTTAGCATCGATGCAGTTGCGCTTCTGCATCGATGCTAAATTAAATCTGTTCATTGCGTGAGTCGTGATACAGAAGCAAGTTTTAAAAACGTGCGACTGCAACGATGCTCAGTCGCAGTATGTTAGGGATCTTAGGACTCATAAGTGTTCTTTTGCATTAAGACAGGATGGGGTAGGTAGAAATCGTTTTCTGAGTTATGGATGAACGAAATATGTTTTTTCACTGGTTGATACTTCCCGTTGGAGTAAGTTCACCGTGTTTTAGTTTATTGTATTGTGACATTGTGTTCACACTAGCTTTTAACAAGTGAGGTCTTGCGTGCTTAAGTGACACGTGTCAGGAGAAACAAAAAATGGGCCAGCCTAGAAGGTCTTGAATAGGTGAAGCTTATACCCAAAAAATATTTTTTTTTTTTTTTTATTAACTGCACGGTGAAAAACACATCACTCAATCAATGTATAGTACATATTACTTTTTGTTACGATAAATATAGTAGGAATATAGTTACTTTTTTATCTTTGTGCAAAACCTACTTTCATTAACCTTTACAACTCAGTAAGGGATCCGTGCCAACTTTGACTAAATTAGAGAAACACTTACTTCTACTTAGCCAAAATACCACAATATTTTGTTGGCAGCAAAAAACACTGTTTTTCATCATCATCATCATCATCATTATCAGCCAAAGGACGTCCACTGCTGAACATAGGCCTCCCCTACGGCTTTCCACAGCGACCGATCACTAGCGGTCTGCATCCAGTTTGATCCTGCGATCTTTATAAGTTCGTCTGTCCATCTTGTTGATGGACGTCCCACGCTGCGTCTGTTTTACATAGTATTTGAAAATGGTTTCGATGGTATTTTAAGAGACCTATCCATAGACCCCCTACACTTAGGTTTGACAAAAGAAAACTTGATTTTAGTTTCATTTATAGGAGCCACCCTTAGATATCATTTCTTTTTTTTTTGGATAAGAATCATAAAAAAGTCATAAAAGTCATTTATTTATGCAAATAGGCCCATTGAGGACACTTTTACACGTCCCAATATAAACCCTACCACAGCTTCGAGACAATTTTGGGCTAGTGCTGAGAAGAAGCTGCGCAACAAACACAGTCACTATTGTCAATGCCTCTTTTCAAAAGGTTAACAATGTTTGTAGTGATCATGCAAGTCCGTACATTTAAATATTCATCTACTTTATAATACCCTTTCGTCATTAGGGTTTCTTTAATGACAGTTTTAAATTTATTCATCGGTAAGTTTACAATGTTTTCTGATAGTTTATTGAAAAATTTAATACATTTCCCTATGAAAGAATTACCAACCTTTCGAAGCCTTAATTGTGGAATAGCAAGCTTATTTTTATTCCTAGTATTATAATTGTGTTAATCACTTTTTTTCGTGACTGAATGTAAATTTTTGCGGATGTTGTGGAGTCAATAATATCAAGCGATTTGTCTTTTATCTTAACCTGAGTTGATGCCTGTCAGACATTAAGCATCGTGAACTTTACACATTTAGTTTTACTTCCATTGAGAAGGAGATTGTTAATTGTGAACCAATGTAACACTTGTGAAAGAGTATTATTTACATTGTCAAAATTTTCTTCACCTCTTGTGATTTTAAATATAAGTGAAGTATCATCTGCAAACAATACTATATCACAAAGATTCCCTACAAAATACGGGAGTTCATTTATATATATCAAAAATAAAAGTGGTCCCAATATAGATCCCTGGGGCACACCCATTGTTAGAGGCGCTCCAGAAGACTCAATTCCGTTTACATATACTTTTTGCGTTATACCTGATAGATCAGAATAAATTAAGTTTAATGATGCCCCATAATGATACGTCATTTTTTGAGCAATGTTTCATGGTCTACACAATCAAACGCTTTGGATAGATCACAGAAAATACCTAAAGCATCATGCCTGTTATCATAGGCATCAAAAACATGTGTTAAAAGAGCAACTCCTGCATCCGTAGTGCTTCTACCTTTAGTAAAACCGAATTGTTTATTATGTAGAAACTTATTTGATGAAAAGTGAGCTAAAATTTGGTTAAATATAATCTTTTCATATACTTTACTCAAAACTGGCAAAATCGATATTGGCCTGAAGTTGGAGGGGTCGTTTTTATCACCCGATTTAAAAAGCGGTATTATTTTACTAATCTTCATTTAACTAGGAAATTGGCCATCATCAATACACTTATCTACAAAATTATTGCTAGTTGATAATTGATTTAATAATATGCACGGATAGTCCCCACAGATCCTCAGTTTTTTTCATATTCAACTCAAGAAATGTTTTTTATTATTACTTCAGGTCCTACATGCCTGAAGTGGAATTGAGAATTACATTCGTTGACATAAAGTTTTAGAATAGATTCGGCTATTACTGAAGAAGAGGCAAGTTCTTTAGTTGAAGTGGGCGCAATATGTGAAAAAAACAATTCAAAAACGAATCGTAAAACGATTAAGAGGATACATCTCCCTACTAAGTTTTAACTGTCTTATTCTAATAGTTTCAGAATAAAATGGCTGTGACATACAAACGGACAAACAGTCAG
This sequence comes from Pyrausta purpuralis, assembly GCA_963924145.1. Lineage (NCBI taxonomy): Eukaryota > Metazoa > Arthropoda > Insecta > Lepidoptera > Crambidae > Pyrausta > Pyrausta purpuralis. The sequence goes on from OZ001646.1 coordinate 3,485,504, forward strand.
ACTTGAAGAAACTATAAGGATTCCGTTTATTGCCATTTGGCTACGGAACCCTAAAAACCTTTTTGTTGACCGTAAAACGAGGCCCAATCAGTCCTTGGATTTGAGTCCAATCGCTCATCCTATAAGATTGCCAATAAGCCACAGGATGAACGTACCGTAACGTTTCGTCTTTAAATTTACATACGGAGCTTGGGCAAGGGTTCTCTAGAACCACAAAAAAAGCTGTAAAAGCAACCTTTACGACGTATCTTAGAGTTCCGTAGATTCTGCACCCCATCTTTATCGCTCTCAGTTATTCCCAGGAGATGAGACTGGCTTCAGTATTACATATCTTGAAAGCATGCGGTCTTAATTCGATTGCAATCTAAGTGTCGATTTTATCAACCTCAGATAAGACTTATCTGACTTAACAAGTAAAAACAATCGGTTTCAAAATTACATTTACATAAATGATTGCTGACAATTAGGTGACCTTTACAAATTAGGCGATTTGTATTATACTCGACCAATATTCCTTATCTGACGTTGGTAAAATCGATGGACGCGCCGGCAAGCAAGCCCAAGTAGATTGCGCGAAGGCACATTCTAATAAGTTTACTAATCATCGACATAATATCGTTATTGCAATATCATAGCAATTTACTTAGGTAATAGCCTCAAGAGCTTTATACCGCAACGCTCTACTATATAACGCTCTTCATTAGCGAAATACAGAACCATAGTTTTAATAACCTTCATTAGTGCGACTATAAAATCATACATTTTAAAAATGCTTTGTACATCTTCTCCATAAGTAAAATTTGTCAAATCAAGTTGCTGTAATGCATTTTTTAATACCATCAATATTACCATATTACATTTTCATTTAGAATCTGTGTTATATAGATTAATATCAGATTAATCTAGATCAAATTATCAGACGGCATCTTTGATGACAAATTAGGATCTGATCTAATATTATTTGTCACAATAGTAACATCTATACCTCATATATACAGCATATGGCCTGTAACAGGCGACATAATTTTAATCAATAACTCTACAGAGTATACGTAGTGATCTTAACATGTGCTCTAAAATGCTTTAAATCAGGTTGGATTCGACCATAGGCTTACACGTGCGTTACTATTCGAATGATAATTTTCTCCCTCGATTTTATACTCGAATAACTCAAAGTCGTTTTTCAACGTAAAATGTAACAAGATTTACTAAACACGCATAACTAACAAATGACTGAACTGTTTTATTATCCGGCAAATCAATGCTGTCCAAAGCAGTATGGTGTGAAAGGTAAAATCCTGTCAACTAAGCAATGTCGTATTATACCGTGGAAAAGTATCGAACTGCCGAAAGTTATGAATTTGACAAAACATTCTGACATAATGACATATGGCTTCTTCTTCTTTCGTGTCGGCAGAGAAGAAGAAGAAGACTTAAATCTTCAAGTAACACGGTGGGTATAAGCGTTACTTCCGTATAAACGCGATATTCTAGAATAGTAGATGATAAAATGCAAAACTGACATGCTCTCGGATAACCAACGAATTATTCTAAGGTTAACATTATTCTCGTTAAGTCGAATTCAGACTCAGATATACAGTTATCCAAAGTTTAGTCCCCAATCAATGTGTATCAAAATCGCTTACGCATCGTCGTCGTAGTCGACAGCACATCAAGTTACCCACTTTTGTTGCAAATTATCCCTTATCACAACTCCATAAGATACCGGAGTGTTTACTTTGACGTGCGATTGTCCGAACATGACAATGTCAAGTTTTATGAATGGACACATTTGTTTGCAATACATTGCTGGTTCGATTTATTTTGTTGGAAAATAACAATAATTTTATTTTCATTTTGTATAATTGAAACTATTAAGAATTGATTACTGGTTGCTTAAAAGGCCTATATATATATTTTCTCCTATTACAGGCCACACCCTGTATTGTCCTAATTTACCTCTGTCTCTACGATTTTGGTGGGTAGAGCGTATTCTCGTACATGCTTTGAAGTAGAGCAAACTAGTGGTTAGGTTGTAAGTGGGTTAGTCTTTTTACTGTTTGCAAAGAAGAGCAGGAACAATTCTCTTGTTGGTGTTCCATAAACGACCAGGAAGCGGTTCGAAGCGAGTGTGACAATACGCTCAGAGGGTAGAATGCTTTCGTGAAAATTATGTAATGTTTGTCGTGCGAGACACATTGTATATTATTTTGACAATAAATATAAGTAGAAATTAGCTACATAAATAATTACACCCGGGTGCACGGGTAGGGATAATCCCTATTAATCCCTAATTCGTAAAGCAATTTCGTATAATCCACTTCCCGAAATGCATTGCACATGATCATTATCTGTATGAGTGGAATTATTCGATCTTTTGCTCCGCTACTAAATCAGCATTACTGTAAAATATGAATTCATCTCATTAATCGACTCAATAAGCGGTATTAACAGCCAATAAAATCGCTTCGACCGTCCATTCAGCGCGATTGAAAGGAAGGGCCCATTTTAATGCAATTTACATAGTGTTGTTAAAAACTTGAGCTCTTCAGTAAGACTGATATCGAAATTTGAGTCATGACTCTAGCAGTCATGAGTGTTACGTGTAGGGAAAACATTTTTAGTCCTTTGAGTATATTTACCGACTTCAAAAAACAAGGAAGTAATCAATCCGACCTGTATGTATGTGATATCGTTAGAATTGGATAAATTTTAGCATGTATCAAGTATTAAGTATTGCACCAACTCCAAAAAAAATGATTCTCCTAAGCCTAGCCTCCTTGTAGCACTATCTTATAAGCACTGTTATCGGAATGTAAATAATTTGAGTTATTTATATGTTCATGCGCTCACATGTATGTGTTGCAGGATTTGAACCCGCGACCCTTAGTTTAAAAGATGCGTCACTACCATGCACTAAATAGTTTGTTCGACTGGATTTCAGCTTAGAACTAAGAGAACTCAGTCGTGCCAATTTGCGTAAAATGCCTACTCTGTTATTAATTTTCATAGTAAGTACTTAGTTTTGTTAAACAACTTGTAGACCTTAACTGAACTCAGACTCGAATTCTAAAAAAAAACTAGTTGTACTCAAAACATAAGTTCTATTATTATTTACAGACTTAAAAACTCAAGTCGAGACTTGAGTTCTTAAGTCTGTAAATAATTATAGAACTTAATTTATAGAAATAAAAGATTAACTTAACTTAATAGAAATAAAAGAAAAGAGTAATTGTACGAGTACAACACTAGTTTTATAGCCGATCTCTTTCCCTCTACCGACGAAGGGGCAAGAGTGAATGAGATGAACAGGTTTGGAAATACAGCTTGCCAAATCCAGGTTATTATTGGAAACAAGTGGATTCTTAGTTGATTATATAAGTCTTGGATTTGATGAGTATTATTTTCAGTGCTTTTCATTAAGGTTTCGCTTATGATTGTTTTTGGTAGATTTTTAAATAAATTGTTTAAAATGTACCATAATTTGCGTAACTGTTATTAGTTACTTAATCATTTTGTATCCCACAATAAATCTACGCCGTTACAAAAATGGGTATTGGCGTTTTGCACCACGAAGTTTTTGGACCGTGAATCTCTCAGGTTCTGTTTCGGGAGGGGTTATTCGCACCGCACAGCGATCGGTGAAATGTGTTGACGCAAAAGTTACCTCAGGCGATTTGCACCACTAAACCACTAGCAGTACGAGTGAACCCATTCTGGAACAGCACTTTGACTATAGGTACCGCGGTCCAAAATCTGTGCAGTTTGAATCATCCCAATACCCACATAAATAAATATGGCCGAAAACCCTTGCGTAATCTTTTATCCTAAAATCTAACAAAACAACTCGCGTCCCGGAAAGTTTTTGCAAACTTTTCGTCGCGTTCACTATACATTTTTAATGCGCCCACGTCCAATAATGTCAGGGATTTTAAACGCAATTTCTAGTCAAATCCTGTTGTGTTTGGACATATATTGGAGCAATATATTGCGCTTGGGGTTCGAGCCATATCGTGGTTTGAATTTATTTTTAAGCATAGTCACTATAACATTCAAGTGTCAAATTCTCGTGAAGGAAAGCTCCTGAAATGCGGAAGAAAATGTGGGAGCGCAGGAATTGCTTGAAAACAGACTTTTCTTTGAAATCGGTTAACGAGAATCGATCAACGCGTAGGTACGATTAAATGTGTTTTTTTTCGAAGTCCTAGAGTTTTATTTTTTATTTTAAAATAACTACATTTCACGTTATTAATTCCTGTTTTTTTATGTAAGATAAGGATTATCTGTTCAATAAAATACAATACGCTTAATTTGAAAACGTCAACTATTTGTCAGCAATCGTTTATGTACATGTTAGTATAAAATCGGTCCTTTTATACTTATTCAGTCGGACAAGTCTTATATGACGTTGGTAAAATCAGCCATTAATCAAAAAGTTTTGTCGTAAACCAATTGTGGGTTGCATGAAAAGGCTTAAAAAAGAAGAATGTCGATTTCACGGTTAGCATTAAACTTGTTTTTAGTGCTGCGTATACGAGTAGCCCTCTGTTACGTTCGAACCCATAACATAGCGGGTTTTCGCCAGTTTTTATTTAACTTTCATCGAGGGTTGGCCGTCCAATTACAGCAGGTATTCGGCCGTCAAACCGACCCGCGGCGGATGCAGAATGTAAATGTCTGCTGTGAAATATAATAAAGTTCCGACACAATTGCAAAGGTAAGAATAGAACCAGGAAAAAATATTAGAGAATTAAGGCCTGACTGAGAGTCGATTTTATCAACGTCAGGTATGACTTATCCGACTGACTTATTCAATTGGTTACATGAAACCACCGATTTTATAAGACATTTACATGAATAATTTTAAATTGTTTTAATTTGAATTGTATTAGACGAATATTCCTTATCTGACGTTGCTAAAATATACTACGGTTACTTATGCAGTTGTAATAAGGGCTAGTTCGCAAAAGTGGGTAACCTGATGTGCTGGGGACTGTCCGTTTTCGTTTTTGCAATGATTGGAATTCGGGATTGCAAACTTTGATATCAGAATTTAATGCATAATGTTGAATAAGTTTTGCCATTGGGACTAACGTTTGGTACAACTGGGACACAGCTAAAATTTCGATCAGAAAAGGATTCCAGCCAGATGAGACATCACCTGAAGTCTTCAGTAGAACATCTCATGAACTACTGGACCGATTTGAAAAAATGTTTTTGTGATGGATAGCTTATTTATCGAGGAAAGTTTAAGGCTGTAAAACATCACGCTGCGATGGGAGGGGAGGTTGCAACTCAATACGCGCGGACGAAGTCGCGGGGGACTGCTTGTGTTCTTATATTCCAGTCTCTGTATCTCCTGTCGCGGTTCAGCTGCGATCTTTTATGTAGGGTTGAAACCTCTATTTGTGCAAATAACAGTCCTCTGGTGGTGTCCTCGATCCAACTTTAGCCGTTCAATTTCCAGGCAGCTCAATTCTGACTCAGTGTAAACGAATAATATCAATATAATAATATTATAATCAGACTGCAATGGTACAAATATTGATATTTATGTTGTTTTATTATAATAATATTATAAATATCATGCAAATACGCAATACGAATTGCCAATTTGACAATAACCTTACCTATCAAAACTGCATCGCAATTCGCGCGCTGGTCTCGTTATTCTCTGTGGTCAACTGAACTATGCTTTTCCTACAAAGTTCAGTACAACAAATCCTACTCATTTGAAAATAATTTTATAATTTAATGAGCATCTTGGTAATTCAATTAGACCTCAAAGCTCGCTGCGCCATCACCGCTACCCAAGCTGTCGACGTGTTAAGCATTATGTTAGCACCTGCGTTCTGCAAGCTGAATGTTATAATATTATTCTAAAAACGCAGGCATTAAGGACTTAAGAACCCAACCTTTTTGCAGCAGAGTGTGCGAGCGCCGAGTGGGTTTAATGAACAATCCCCGGGGAACTAGTAAAAACTTCTCAACTACATGTAAATGTTGGAAAGGGGAATAAAATTCTGGATTTTTTCATGCGGTGAATAAGCGATGTGTTTACAAATCACGTGATGAATGAGCGACGTGTTTCACATTATTTTTATCACTACTTCCTCAGTGACAAAAGTTATGACTTTTATTTCTAAGTTAAATTTTTAATTCTATCTTTTAATAGCTTTTGTTGCCGAAAGTTGGGTCGTTGAGTCACCAAAATTCCTAGTCTAGCTGGTTAAGATCGACCTTCATCCTTCTGTTAACTCGATGAGACTATTTTATAACCGACTTCAAAAGAGGAGGCATTTATCAATTCGACTGTATGTTTTTTTTTTGTATGTATGGTACCTCATATCTCAGTCGTTTGTCGACCGAATCGAAAAATTTTTTCGCCTTCTTAGAGGGTGTACCTTCTAGTTGGTCCCATTTTTTCCTTTACTAGAATCTTAATGTTGACGTGTTGTTACGTCTGATAGTCAACATCTTGTGGGGCTGAGCTGATGGTGGAACTCCTTAACGCTTAGGAGTTCAGCAATTATAATGACGGAACTTATGATAGGTAATTTGAAGCTTCTTAAAAAATAGAATCATAAAATGCAACCCCCGCCCCCCCACTCTTATGTAATCACTAAAAATGAAGAAATAAAATAAACTTTTAAAAAAATTAAAAACTGACTTCAAAACCAAAATGCACTACAAAGTCATAAATAATCTCTTCACAATTGAAAGGAAAGGAATCCGTTTTAGGCAAACAATTTATTTTTGGAGTCGGTGCCATCACTTTGACTATCAAGCATCAACTATCACAGCACCGACTCCAAAAAGAAATTGTTTGCCTGAAACGGATTCCTTTCCTCTCAATTTCGAAGAGTTTACTTAAGACTTTTTAGTGCATTTTGGTTTTGTAGTCGGTTTTTACTTTTTTTTAAAGTTTTTATCAAATATCTATACTTATATTATAAAGCAGAAGAGTTTATTTGTTTGAACGTGCTAATCTCAGGAACGATTTGAAAAAATATTTCTGTGTTGTATAGTTAATTTATCGAGGAAGGTTTAAGGATACAAAACATCACATTGCGACGGGAGGGGAAGGAGCAAACTGAAACGCGCGGACGATGTCACTGGGTACCGATACTAATTTATAAACAAATGTTTTTGAAAACCTTGCTTATGGTTTTCCATGAGCAAGGTTTTCAAAAACATTTGTGTTCATAACTATTTTAATTTAAATTATTTTAATCTATGTTATTGAAAAAGTATTGTTTTAATTGATCGTTTTTAAACACACATTATATACCTAGGTAAATAACAGATCGATATAGTTATGTACCTATATTGACTTACCTGTTCACATCTATCTGCCACGTAGCCATGCGTTGAAATATGTAGACAAGCCTACATATAGGCATATTCGATGTGCTAAAAACTATCAATTGAGATAAAGCTTATTCAGTTTTGACAAGAGTGATGATGATTAAATAAATTTAAAACATCTTATCGAACGTTATATAAAACGTCTCATCGATTTTTAACACCGGTAAAAAGCATCAATCATCTACGTCTCCACTATAGACCCTTAACACACTGCGACTTTTAGCAGCGATGCTAACTCGCTTTAGCATCGATACAGTCGTGATGTAGAAGCTGAAATTTTTCAAGCTATGTACTGAATTTTGGCGACTGCATCGATTGCACGTTTTCAAAACACGTAACTGCATCGATGCTAAAAGTCGCAGTATGTAAGGGGTCATAGGTGTACAGGTGTCACCGTAAACTCAATAAACCATGTTCAAGTGCACAATGAAATTGTTTGTATTATTTATTACCATATTGCGGTGTTATAACCTTATTTTTTCACTTCGACTGCGGAGTCCCATAAATTGATTTGGTCCGAAATTATCATCGTGATACCAGCTTGAAGTTGTCAACTAAGTCTGGAATGCTATACACGGACACTCTGAGCGCCAGACGTTTATTAACTTGAAAACTTTTCCGAAGCTTAATCAACAGACAATAGGCCTGATCTTGCGCGGCCATTCGTACTGAATTTTAAGTTCCGAGTGTCTTCGTAATATTTAATTCATGAAGCCTTTCTTAAAAACTCCTGAAGAATATGTTTCGTTTAGATGTATGCTCAAATCATCAAAGGTTTGTGCTTACTACACCGTACCTAGGCGAGGAGCGTATCAGACACGAAAGAAAACAGGGAGGTTCTACTATGCCCACTAAACGTATCTACAGCGTTCTGTCTCACCGTTATACGGAGCGAGAGCGTATTTTGCAGGAGATGACACGCACGACGTGAGACGGTGTTGGTCTGTGACAGTAATATCTAGTTAGTAAGAAAGTTATCAAAGTTTTTAATGCAAAGTGTTTTTGCCTGACACGTTCCTAGCATGGTCATAGGATGATATGTTGTAGTGGACCAAAACCTTAATGTAATTATATATATATTATACATTAGCTTTAAGTATTACACGTTTGAAATTATTGAACACTTTCTGAACATGAACATGTCTGTTTGTATTGGTCTGGGTGTTTTCTATGTATATTATGTATGTATTTACAAACAAAAAGTATTTAAGTATTATATTTGTTGTCTGGCACCCATAACACAAGCTTTGAGTAGCTTACTTTGGGACTAGATGGCGATGTGTGGGAATGTCCAAAGAATATTTATTTATTAATTTATTATTTCTACTAAATTTGAAAAAAAAAACTTGTGTTTTAATAAAATGACTCAGCTTTGAATTGTCATAATATCTGTAATATTATTGTATAAAAAAAAACATTCCTTTTATATATTTAGATCTTACAGATTCCGTTACGATTTAATGTTGAGAACTACTTCAGAATACCTAGAAACCAGTAATATTCACCTAAATCAACTTTTTCTTTGATTTATTTATAGACCTGACGGTGAAAGTGTTTTTATTTGAGTTAATCCACGCGAATATTCTCTACAGGGAGATGATAAAAAATATCGAGAACAATTTTGTCTCGCTTCGTTGACACTCGCAAACAAACAACGGACCCGCATTAAATTTTAAGATCGTCTCCAACAATTCAAAAACAATGCAGAGCGAGTTATCAATAGACCAAGTTTATCTGTGTCGGTTTGATATTAAAATATATTATTTGTTTAATTACCGGACGGCTTACTGAGAGTTGCACAAAACGTTGGCACCAAAATCCCACGAAGATGATATGATATGGTCGCTTTAAAGATAATGTGTTTGTGCAACAAATTTGCATAAATATAGGGCACAAAGAGCTAGCAATGCCCTGCAGCTGTACACACCTTTGCATAAGACTGCTTATGTCTCCAACTCTTTTACCCTCAGCGCCTTCAGACTTTGGATATCCCTCCCAGATACGATCAAGACATCAACATCAAAATATGTGTACAAAAAGTCTATACGCAATCCTTTTCTCAATGAGAACAAATAACATGATATCTGTTCAGCGTGAAGTATGAATTTTATTGTATTTATGTATGTTTATGTAGGTTTATTTAAAAAGTATTTATGTAAGTATATGTATTTCATTCATTTCGTTAGTTTTTTTTTTGTTATTTTACGCCGCCTCAACTGTCTCTGTCTCATCCAATGGTTGACTGGTAGAGAATGCTTTAAAGCATTAAGTCCGCCATTTGTACTTCATTTTGTTTGTGCAATAAAGGATATATAAATAAAAATAAAAAAAAGAGTAAGTACAAATAGAGGACATATTCTGGCATGCAGCTCGCTTTTATACAAATCGAAACCCTGATAAACTGTAGCCTGTAGTAACTGTTAGTCTTTTACATTATTATTTTAATAGTTACAATGTTTGAAATAAATCTAACCTCCACCATCCAATCAGAGTCAACTTCCTTTTAGCGCTCCAGTATGAACATTTGTTATACATTAGACATAAAATTCTTATGTGTCCTAATAATTTATAAATAATTAATTAACAGTTGATAAAATATAATTATAATTATCCAAACATTAATCCAAGTTATTCTTGTATCATAGTCGAATAACATTCAACACGGTGCACACTTCCGGCATTTCCATAACAAACATTAATTATGTCAAATTTAGATAGGTGTATAAATTAAGATGTATTGAACATATGACGAAGAGAAAGTGTAATTTAGTGAATACAGTGGGATGAAATAAGTCACACATAGTGAGTATGTGGTTTAGTGCTGAAGTATACTATTACAGAACTAAGTCAATATATGGGGCAGACTAGGATCGGGAATCATCGTGTTACACTAAGCATGGTGTAGCAGCTACAACCTATCACCAGGTACTGATAATTGACCCTCATGTTTCATAAAATTGACTGCGTTGATTGGAATAATCAAAACTAATAACGAATTGTCACCTTACTGGGAAAAGAATGCTTAGTTATCTCTTATATAACACGTGAATTTTATCACTATAGATGACATATCTGATCCGCAAGTTTGGTTTTTGATTTCCATGGTAAATCTTTATAAGGTCGTCCATCTCCCTAGTCTAGCGCTTCTCGACAAAGACTCTCCTTTCAAAGACGTATAAAAATACTCGTCAAAAAGTGCTGTGTTTAGTTCACGCATGATTGATTTTAGTATTGCGTAGCGAGCGTATTTGAAGCAGCGGCGAGCCTGGTCCCATAGCAATACCCTTTTTAGACTTATAAATCCTTTATTAAATGTAAGAACAAGGTCAGTTGCCCGCCTATGTCGTCGACCACGAGCCTGCAGACACCACCAGAACTCAAATCCAGATAAGACAGAAGACAATGTAACTTGTTTCAAACTTTAACCAGTTTCGAGCACTTTGAAATTTTTTGGCAAGGTAAAATTTAGTAGTTAGTTTTAGTCCAGAAAATACGAGGTAAATATTTGAAGCGAACAACTTCAACTGGAACTGAAATTTTACGGTCTACTCTTTGTATTTTCGTTATAGATTGTCCTCAATGTGGCAAATGAGTATATTATGTTTCATAAAATAGTTAATAGCTAAAATAAACTTTAATTATCTGATCTGCAATAGTTTTTTTTAGGATTTCAATCGTGGAAAATCTGCTCCGTGGGCTAGTTGACTTGTTATAAAATTCATGCTACTCGTTGCTACAAACAATTTAAGAAAGCTTTTAATGAGTTCCGTATTCTAACATGGAACCCTCATAGTTTCGTCATTTCGTCCGTCCATCTGCAGTTAAGCTCAGGGACCTTAAGTTTCAGAAAACTTTAACTTGGCATGTGTACGGTATTCTTACTTCCCCCCAAAGTGGTAAAACCTATTTTGTTGGTTACTTCATATAAAATTAACGTGCGGATGTTTTTTTTTCTCTTGCCTAACCCATCGTGTAGGCTATCATTAACAAGGTATTTTAAAGTGAAAGATAGAGAGTGATAAAGTGGCCTGCTTCCACTTCAAATTTTTGACAGAGTCCTCTGGCTGCACCCTCTTCCAACTCAGCGGTAGTAGGTGGATACGTGGAATAATCACAGTAGTAGCATATATGATGAATTTAGAAGGTAAACTATAACGACTATGATAAATAAACAAATTTCAGTTACCTGATATAGGAAGCCTTTTTTTGGATAAAACAATATAAAAGTAGGAAACAAGACAGACACCAAAATAATATTGAGGCTTTGAATTTTTTTTTAACAAAGCAAAGTGAGTAATCAATACACCAAAGCGATAGACCAAGTTTATTTGTGTCGTTTTAAAATAATAATAACTGAATCACCGAATCTGATGAAGTTATATCGTCGCTTTTAAGATAAAAACGGTGTAGCAGCTACTAGCTACCACCAGGTACTGATAAGATTGACATAATTTTGATTGCGTCGAATGTAATAATCAGAAATAATATTGAATTGGTACATTAATGAGGAAATAATGCTTAGTTATCTTCCATATAACACGTAAATTAAGTCAACATCACAATATGATATTGAGGCTTAAATATATCCTATCTTCAGTGTAACAACAAAACCGGTTTGCATTTTTCCTTAAAATTAAGTAAATTTTGTGGTAGAAACTCCAACACAAGCTTAATTAATCCTTGTAAAGTATTAAGTTACCAAAAAATAAAATCCCAAACCTAATACAAATCACAATACATGCATGTGCGAGTATACTAAGTGTCTAAATTATTAATTAAACTTTTAATTACTAACCTTGCCCCGAGGCTAAGCTTACAAAACTTTTATACGCGAGTATACAGGAAACCTGTGTCTCGGAAACTTATCTTGGATCTTTAATATATTTAAAGCATTTGTTAGCAAAAGGCTCATATTACAGGTATCGCAATTCTGAAGTTGATCTTAATTAATTATTTATTGATTTTATGACTTTAACGGTCTCAGTTGGAGATTCTCTAAGAGTGCACATATATTAAAATTACGTTTCAACTTCTTAGTATAGAATAGCATAAAATCATTTTATCTACTCTCATATCGTTGAATTCAAAATAAAAAACTCAAAACGAGTTTATATAGACGTACTTTATGAATAGTATATCGAAATGAAATTAAAAAAATAATTATGACACTATTTCTCTAACAAAATAATGTTATAATAAAAATTTATTTCATTACGATACAGATTACAGTACCCCTATCACGAATAATTTGCGTCAAAGTATTCGTATAGTGACGTAATCATTTGTATGAGAATCTGAAAGCGCCTCTATCGGACGTAAAACAAACTAAATTTGGCAGCTCAAATACCTGACATTTATTGTGCGTAAACATTTTCTATAGTGTTAAACTGGATTTGCGATCACGAACCTTTCTTTGACGTATAGTATCGTGAGTTGCAACAAGATTACTTCAGATTCTAAATATCAAAAATGAGCGAAGAGAAACTAGGTAACTTTTACGGATAAGACCGCCTAAATTGTTTTTTTTTTTCTAAAATTATCACACAGCTGCATTTGAAGACTGATTCAAGCTTTTGGAATGAGAAAGATTCGGCATCAACTTCAATAGCAAATACATCTCTCACCTCCGGTTTATTGATATACTATTCGTGCAAGCAAAGATGAGATTTTGGAACTACAGTCGAAAGCCTTAACCGAGCCTCACAACAAGTGGTTCTAAGAAAGAGGTCTATCAACGAATCCAACGCGGCCGGCTAGGCAGAGGTCGGGAAACAGCGCAAGAGCTCGCCACGTCTCATTAACCTCAGTGTTTGAAGACGAAAGTCTTCAACGGGTGCGTGTGTACTAGTGAGAACGTACGGATCCGACACATAGTTTCTTACTATATGTGCTCAAATTATCACATATAACAACAGGCAGAGCTTTGGCTTTTGGCGAGAAATAAAGAAACGTGTGGCATAAAGAAAACGTTAGTGGTCATATTTATAATTCTAAAATTATGACATTACATTAGAAATATGAAATTTATTACAATATTTTTTATCTTATACACCTTATTTTTAACTTAAAAAGACATCAGGAACAGGGCACTTGTAACAGGTGTATCGATTTTGATCTTGTTGGGTTCATCTTTGCTCTAAATATATATATGGGAGTAACGAAGACCGCCGGAACTGCTAGACTCACTTTATTTCTTCTAGCTGGCATATATAGGCGTATTTCAACACATTGTACTTTGGTCTGTCTTCATTCTGAAAAATAATATATATTTATTTTATATTGACGTAATGCTTTTCATTCCATTTGTTAGAAACAGCGTCCTCTTGGAGAGCTGAGGGCTTGGATAAATCACAATTTCTCAAGAAATTCATTCATTCAAAAAAGTCCTTGTATTACTTTTACATACTTACTTTTTCAAAAATTCAAATATTGTTACGTTGTACTGCAAACGACTTGTCCTCGTTATTTTAATATTTTTTCATAATTTTTAACTAAATCTTTTGTTAAACTTTTGAATTTGTCACAATTTGATGGGATACGTCAGTCTGTCAATTGACAGTCTACTAAACAGTTCAAAAATGTTAAGATTACAGAAAAACATATATCTTCATATTTTAATAGACCAAATTTTGTACATGTGCTAACCCTGTCAAACATATTGATCGTAACTTTGTTTCGTTTTGATTTTTCTTAGATTTTACTGGAATATCATGATATATTTCGATAATATTCATAAAAAAGATCGCTTAACTTGTTTCTGGACGTATCATTCAACGGCCATATTTACGTTAGTATGACGTCATCTTCGTCAATGCTATCGAGCTTACTACACGACACGAGAGTGCTTCGTGATGCCGACTAACGTTGTACTGCGTAAACTCGCTACGATAACGTGACGAATACGTCGAAAGTTCGTGATTGGGGTACAGATCATAGATACATCTATTTAATTTTTTATCTGTGGATGCGCGCGCTTTGGCGCATGCGCGGTGATACCGGGAATTTTGGCGTCATAGTACGTTTGTGTTTCGGTAGATAATTATTAGTGTTTATTAAAATGTCTGATAGTGAAAGTGCAGAAAATTTGACGCCGCCCGACATTTTAGAGACTGCGACAGCAGTCTGTCTTAATCAACTACCAGTAAAGTCAGGAAAATTATACGATAAATGTTATCAAGACTTTTTAGCATGGAAATCTTTATCTTTTATTTGATATGTTCGTGTTCAATGAGAAAAGATAAAGTAGTGTATGAAACTGCACATAACTAAGTATTGTACACTCGTGTGATACTGTTAAAATACTCGCTTCGCTCGTTTTTAAACTCACACTCGTGTATAATACCTCTCATTATGTAAACACATAATTCAGTTTCATAAACTACTATTACATAATAAAAATCGTCCATTTTTAAACGACTTCCCTGGTGTAGTGGGGTATGGTGTACCACCGTTGTGTCTGATTTCCATAGCACAAGTGCATTAGCTACTTACTTTTGGATCAGAGCAATGTATGTGATTGGTGTCCAATATATACTTATTAATTATTTATTTATCATTTATACGGAGTACAAAGAAGGCACATTCATCTATCGCCAGTCACACGTTGGGTATGGTGTTAAAAGGTACAAATAGATAGTCCAAGTGACGCCCTGCAAGCTTACAATAATAATAATAATAATATAACTCAACACAAATCAAATCAAATCATTTATTTGTGATACACAGGTAGATACATGTTAAATGTATAAATAATGGGTATAGAGCTGTTATCGGCCTCAGCGGCATACAAATATCAAATTATAAAAGAAGAAGAAAATACATGTCAAAATAACAGCAAATAACGGAACCTACAAATAAACATCATAATACAGCATTCATAAAAATAAATTAAATTAAATTACTGGCAGGCAGTCAAACGGACATGTGAAGCTTCATTTATTAGGTGGTCGAAATTCTAGGAATTCCTTTACAGAGTAAAATTAGTGCATGGTAAGACTCATAAAAAGTATTTGTTTAAAGGCCACAAACTCATTTCATTCTTCAATATAGTTAGGTATTTCATTATATACCCTTGGGGCCATAACAACAATGCTGTTGCAATAGAGGGCTGTCTTATATGGGTAAAACACAAAGTAAAATACAATTTAGAAGCTTAAAGTAAATGTCTAGAAGAAGGCTACACTACTACAAAATGGTGGGTGAAGTAAGCTTAAATTTATTGAAAAATATTAGATTTAACCGAAAATTACCAAATTTTGCTATATTTCCTTGATCTGTGCTATAAGTTTGTAAGTTTACGGGATGAACCCTGTAGGTTTTAATTCCCTTGTGAGTATCGAAGATTTGCGGAAGTTGCATAAACGGCTAAATCTTCTGATTGCGTTACCTTAGAAGTTTTTGATTTTTTTATGGCTTTAAGAGACCGTAGTCCTGAGTATTAAATATCACTTCCATGCGTTCTTGAGAAAAAGGGTAGAAACAACCAGGTGGGCGGAAAACAAATAAAGTGATCCTATAACGGTTCCGTTTCTTTCCGAGGTACGGAATCCTAAAAAGTTATATTTTCATATTTTATCTCAAATATCTCGATCATTTCTTGTTAATCTTCTACCATGTTCATTATTTATTTCTTTTTTTCACGATCACAGTAGCTGAGTTTTCTTCCATAAAAATAGATATCGACGCTGTTGCCGGGCAGAAATGAAACTAGTTCGGTATTACGAAGTGGTGGATCACAAAATTGTAACATTTACCTATATACTCGCTATCTCACGCTGCTAAGATAAACGTCTTACGGGACACCGAACACAAGTAATATACATTATGTCGGATGAATTCTAGCCTAATTTAACCAAGAACAATGTTTTATATTGAGCTAGATATATAGGTTCTACTGACCTATTAAATATAAATGAAAAACGTGAGTTGCAATCTTATACGCATCATTAAGTTTTAAGTGACTTTTTAATATAATTTGCATTACTTCTTCTTTTTAACCGACTTCAAAAGGTTAGGTTATCAATGGTAACCGCGAGTTAACCGACAGCCAGCGCCATCTAGCGGTAAGTGGCGGAACTATACACGGTCCCAAATCATACATAAAAAAAACAGTAGTTTCCATGAGTTAACTGACAGGCAGCACCGTCTAGTGGTGAGTAGTCATATTGAATAATTGGGCGTCTTAAACATTTAATATATTTTAAGATACCTTCAAAACCCATGCATATTTTTTCTTATTGATAAAATGTGACTAAGTTGCACTTGCCCTATGGCAGACGGCAGGCAAAATAAGTTAAAAATAGGTAAATAAATATATAACATAAACTCAATAACAACAACAGTATATAACTGGAAGTTCAAATATTTATAAACTAAGTTCAGTTATAAGTTCCTCTATTAGATGGCGCTGTATGTTGTTAGTCCACGGTATTAATTAGATTTTCTGGAATCATTTAAGCAAAATATGTCGTGTATGCATCTCATTGAAATATTCGGCTGTGTTAAAACTAACATTGCCTCTGATTTTTTTCCCCGCAGGCTACCTTGATGATTTATTTAAAAGAGACAACGTGATATATTTTACAGATGCAATAAAAACAAGAAATATCGTCGTCCTCCGTCCATCGTATCTTATATTATTTACAAAATTAAACTCGACCGACTCGACAACTTATTTAAATTTTTGGTAAGTCACACAAAAAAGGTGACATCAGCTACAGCTAGCTTCCTCTGAATCCTAAGTCTAAAAAGAACCACTTCACGCCAGAACTCCATACTATTTCATAAAAATAGATGTCGTTAGTTGTCTGCCTCATAAACATCCAGTCCTCTTCACGAAACCCCAACAATACACGAATAATAATAAAAGCGTTTCGACAATAACCTTACCCTTCACTAATGTAAACATCAAGGCACACGAAAATAAGGGTCCTTTTCTCTAATTGTAGTATAATTCAAGCTTTGTATAAACAACTGACGGGATACCTAAGTGCTTTCCCAGCCCTTTTCAATAAAGGTTCTCTATAAAGGAGAAAGTTTCTTCGAACTGTGTTTTAGTGCTGTTCCCCACTTTTACCTATAAACGATATCGATTATCATAAAATTCAGTTTACATAAAATTCGCAACATTAATGCTCTTGGTTTATCATGACAGTACTATGATATTGCACTCGACAAAGACACAAAAATAATTATTATAAATTGTTTAATTTGAATTGTACTAACATAGTTCTAATCCTACATTATTACTGACACGATGCGGACTCTGGTTTGTTTTTTTTTTAATCAAAGTTGTTAGTTAGGGTATACCTTGATCGTAGGTATGCATTAGAAATGTAGATACTTTAATTTATTAAAAGAATAAAAAGCTTAATACTACGTTAAATCTATGCTACTGTCAAAATACATAAAAATGCATATCTTATGGTGTATTCAAACCGCTCAGCGATCGTGCCGTAGGCCATGCCGCTCATGTCACATTAGCTGCTGCAGATGCCGCAGGGGCATTTTTCATAGTGTTACGTCACTTTTTGTTGAGACAGTAATCACTCGCAGAATTCAACAGGCTTGCCAATGTGTTGAAGGCCGAGTGCTACAGGTATGCGCCCGGATAGCGTAAGACACAGGGTTCGATTCCTTGCTTTAGACAATTGGTTTTAACAAGTGCAATTAATAAACTGATGTTTGTGACAGCGGTGATCTATTGAATTAAATTAAATTTACTGACTTTCGGACATCACTAGTTAGCCATAGCTACAATGTTTATTATGCTGAAACTCTGGATTTGTGAAGTTTCATAACTCGTAACAGATGGAGCAGACTAGTTGGTTGATCTAGTTTGCGCTTTGATATTCATGAGCAAGCAAACAGGTACTTAATTGTTATTCGTATTATTTTAACAAACAAACTGCTGTTACACGGTAATTTTTGGACGTTATTTTTAAAAATTAAGATGTTTATCCGTCTGTTTAACTTCAAGCGTTACAAAACGTCTAAGACCCCTTACACGCTGCGACTTTTAAGTTTTTAATATCGATACAGTCGCGCGTTTTAAAATCGCGTTTCATAAGTGCAGTAGTAGCAGCAGCATAAGTGCAGTTGCGCGTTAGCACCGATGCAGAAGCGCGACTGCATCGTTGCTAACGCGCGCTAGTATCGATGCATTCGCCAAAGTTCAGTAAGTTCAGTACATGATTTGTCAATTTCCAGCTTCTGCATAGCATATGTATCGATGCCAACGCGCGTTAGCATCGCGACTGCATCGTTGCTAAAAGTCGCAGTGTTCTAACATCTGTGAAATTCCACAACAGTGGGTACTTTCCTTTCTTGATGGAAGGTAATGACAAAAGACACAATTAACTAAACCATCATCATAACCCAACCTAACTGGGAGTAAAATCAAAACGCGCGGACGAAGTCGCGAGGGGCCGCTAGTAGAAAATTAGAAAAAAAACATCAAAGAAGAAAACCTATAATCCACGTTCTTTTGTATTTGTACGGAAGTATCGACTTACTTCCCTGAAAAACCAGCAGGTGGCTCTCGAAAAACACTTGATACCAATCGGCGTTTTCGTCTATTTATTGATAGAGAAGAATTTACGAATAAAGCTTAATTCAGTACCTATATTTTATAGCTACGTAAGATAAAAGGATATTTGATACAAAAGAAAATCAGAAAATTTAAAATTTTTAAATAGGTGGTGCAAAATGCCAAAAATTGTGGTTCGGACTTCTACCGCGACTAAACACATAATAGTGAGGGATCTTTCAGCCGTCTTGTACTACTCCTGAAGTGTCAATTACTCCTACTACAAAAGTTATATGTGTATATGGAAGATACTGAAGTGAGACAGACGTGTAGTCGTGCGGCTGATTTGATTAGGCAGACCACTCTCGCCACGATCGCACGGAGATTGAGAATCCCCTTCGTTTACGAGATATCTGCCCAATATCAAATGATTGCTTGTTTTGAAAACTGTTGTGGTTCATCAATTTGTGGCTACGGTCGGCTGAGGGGTGGACTCCAATTCTCACGTCAACCAAACTTTTCTGTGTAACTTGATTCTTATTTTACATAATATTTTGACAGGTTTTGATAAGGTCTTGTCGCAGCGAGATGTTTTATAGCCTAAAGCCACGGTAATTTTATCTATACAGTATTCAAACTTCATACAAACGGACGAAACACGAGTTATACCTACGAGCCTCGATTTCGGCACGCGTTCAGCACGAAGACAGTCGCGACTGTGCCAGTGACGAACGGACGGTGTGTTGTTTTTTTTAAAAATAGCCGCGCGATTTCTTTCTTGGAAAATAAGTTCAATTTAATGAAGCTTTAAATTTAAATATGGATTTTTATAGAAATAAAGAAATCCGCGTGTAGCATTTAGCAACAAAAGTTTATTAAAATTTGCTATTACACATCTACCTTTTAATACCTTCAAAAAAAATCGAATACAAAATTTAATAGCTCTGAATTCAGTAGAGACTAGGTAAGGTTCTAATTTAGTTATCTATATCTGTACTATTACAAATCTTTATGTTCACAAATTTCTAATTAAATAAAGATAAACCACCAATTTAAGATTTTAATTTCCTAATTGATTCCAAAATTTATCCTCAAAGGGATACCTAAGTTATGCTTAAATTAATAGCTAAATTATCCCACTTTTCACTAAAGTTCAAGTAAATACAAGAAAAACCAACCTTGGATTTCAACGGAGGTTACTATTTCAAATCTTTGTTGCATCAAACTACAGACAACTCTGCAACATTACCCCAAAACTTCACCGATACCGATCCATCCTCAAAACAGCAGATAAGAAGCAAATCAATCCATCAGGAAAATCTGACTTCTAAATAATCCAAATGAGGTCTAAATAAGGTCTTAGTAAGGTCACTGAAAAGAATTTACAAAATGTTAGTTCAACGCACAAACCAAAGTAAAAGTTAAAAAACACTAACTTTTCATAATAAATATTTACCTGAGGTTACAACATGATCACCAAATTGTGACTGTTCAACTTACAGACACATATCAAAAGCGAAACCTAGAAATAAAAGAAAGTTCTAGTTAACAACCAATTTTTTTTTCTAAGTGAGGGTGGTTATACTTTTCATCACCCTATTTATGAAATCTTTAATAAACCAATTTAATACCTGCAACAGCTGGCTCGCCATATAATTTCTGAATTGATTACTAAACATTTATGCTAATTATTCTATTTGAGACCTGAAATGATAAAAATTACAACTCTCAATACAATATGCCCAGATGTAGGTAGGCTACATTTTCTTTACAAGGATTTCCAAAGGAGTTTCCTAAAGTGCTTACCATTTTCCAGTCATTTATATCAAATCATTTTCGAAATTAATTCATCCAAATTGACATGTTGGCGGCGTCTGAAACGATAAAAAGAACCATGTGCTCAGACTCTAAGAAATGTCTCGCAACAAACAAAAATCAACGCAAACCTTTCTGCAGATACTTACCAGGAATAACTATCAAACTACAAAATAAATTGGGGCGTGCCCCATTATCGAAATATTTAATTTATTTCATTTTCACACACGTTCCACTCCGACGCACGACCAACAGTGGCGGAACCGGAAAAAACAGCAGCTGTCACACTTGACACATGTCAGTGTCACCATCCATCTTATCTATGCCAAAATATGGACTGGAGTCCTACATCCATTTAGCTTTTCGTTTCACGCGAACTTAGACAAAAATATACAACGTTACAATATTATCAAATCTATTTATCAAAAAACAACACGCATTTTTATTGAACACTTCCTATTAAACCCACAAAATATTTTATTTGTTTATTTTTAAACAAAGTATATTTACAATCACAAAACTAAATGAAAACACAAAGTAGGCAATTGTAATTTAAATGCTGGAGGCGAGCAGGCAGCCCTATCGCACGTATATGTAGCGATCACAAATAATATGTAGCGATCATCCTGTGATGTAGTTGCTCGAACTCTGCCTGATCCTGCTCTTTTAGTTACCCTCCAAGGCTCTTGAAAGCGGTTTTTAAGCATTCTGGATTGCTCGTCTTAAAAAACCCAGCTGCAAAGCTACAGATCGCTGCAAATGGCCCTCCTGTATTAATATAATGGCTCTAGTTGCGGTTAAGAGGTACATATGTCTTCGAATCCTAATGTTTACCTACACTATGACCCAGCAAACCTTTAATTGTTACAAAGAAATACACAGTTTAATTGTGTCAAACATTCGTCATAAAGTGAAAAAATTTACCCAATTTAAGTAATTAAAAAACAAAATGAAAATTCTACCCACTTTCAATTTTATGTAAGTGGTACAGTCACCATAGGTAGTCTTGAACCTGAACGACACGAATGTGTGGTCCGTCCAGCCTGCACCGACTGATGTACTTACCTTTGATGATTTTGATTTTACGACAGCTAGTGGTGACTGAGTTTGTTCCGGCGTTTCTTCTCAGCACTTGCCTAATTGTCTTTGTTCTGTCTCGAAGCGCTGGTAGGGCCCAAAAGATAAGGAGACATGATTCGGCCCCTTCAGGGCACATTTATTTTTATTTTATTTTTCACTGTACATTTGAAGTTCATATGTGGCATATTGTGTCCTAAATTGAATAAAGAATATTTGAATTTGAATTTTGAATTTTCATTTAAGCTGGCAACTGCCTTGCGTGGCCGGCGCCGCACACTAGGCAAATACATTAACAATTTATCTCCAATAATATAATATAATAATAAATAATATATGTACTATTCAAAAAAAATAGGGCCACTTGGTTATTTCTATGTCTGGACCGAATTAATAATTTTGAAGCGATCATAAGTGGCAAACATTTTTGTAGTGTGTTCTCTTGCTTTTTTACGAGCAATTGGTGACTTGGTACCACTTACATAAAATTGAAAGTGGGTAGAATTTTCATTTTGTTTTTTAATTACTTAAATTTACCCCTCTTTATGACGAATGTTTGACACATTTAAACTGTGTATTTCTTTGTTAACAATTAAAGGTTTGCTAGGTCATAGTGTAGGTAAACATTTCAAAAGAGCAATGCCTAGGATTCGAAGACATAATATGTACCGCTTAACCGCAACTAGAGCCATTATATTAATACAGGGCCATTCGCAGCGTTCTGTAGCTTTGCAGCTGGGTTTTTCAAGACGAGCAATCCAGAATGCTTAAAAACCGCTTTCAAGAGCCGTGGAGGGTAACCAAAAGAGCAGGATCAGGCAGAGTTCGAGCAACTACGTCACAGGAAGATCGCTACATACGCCTGATCGCACGCAGAGAGCGATTTGTTACCGCCCGCTCTTTACAAAACCGCATGCGCCAAGCGACCTACCCGTGTTAGTGACCAAACGATTAGAATTCGGTTGCATGAAGACTAGCAATTTTCCAGAACACGTGTAGTGTGAATTCGATTGACAGGAACGCATCGTGCAAACCGATTATCATTTGCAAAGGAGCACCAGTGACAGGGACCAGGGACATAAGTGATTAGAGCACAGTATTGTTCACAGATCAAAGCAAAGTGAATTTTTTAGTGACGATCGTCGCATAAAAGTTTGGAGACGAGAAGGTGAACGATTTTTGGATGCTTGTATCCATGAAAGTGATAGATTCGGGGGTCCAATGTTATGGTATGGGGAGGAATCTCTCTATCGGGCCGAACTGAGCTCGTAATCCTAAATGAAGGCTCGGTAACGGCTCAACGAAACATTGAGCATTGATTTGGGACAGGATTCAAATTGATGCACGACAACGCCCGCGCCCATACGGCTCGAGCCACCAGGGACGCTCTGTAAGAAGCCAGAATACAGGTCTTGCCGTGGCCCGCGAACAGTCCAGACAGTCCAGGGATTTGTTAAAAAGAAGTGTCCTAGACACAAATCAACCCGTGCATAACGAGAGACAGCTCATCAACGTGCTCAAAACAAGCTGAGAACAAATTTCACAAGAGACTGTGCGACATCTGGTAGAAAGTATGCCTTCCAGGATTCGAGAATGTGTTCAGAAAAGAGGAGGACACACGCGATACTGAAAAAAGTCCATAATCATTTAAAAAAAATAGATTGTACAGTTCTAAAAAAATCGTTGTACATTGCGTAAAAAGGAGTAAGAAAATAATACAATCAGAAATGACGGAAATCAACACTTCTTAGTAACATCAAGTATTTTAAAGTCTGTTTCATTTTCAACAGTTCTCGTTTTAAATGAATAATAATTCCAAAATTCAGAGGGCGTAGTGGGTGTCAAGTATTTGTACAAACACTTTAATAATAAGTTTTTCAGTTGTTTTTAAGTTATAACTTAAATTATGTGTTCAAATAGTAACTTCTACTGTAGAAAAAAGCAGTACAGTAATGAAAACCGATGTAGAACTCTATACTATTTTTTAGTACTCAGTAATATATTTAAAAATATCAGTCCTGAAAGAGTATTAGCTCACTAGCTGTCTGAAAACAGATGAAAATGTATGGTAGCAAAAATAATAAAATTTCAAGCTCAAAGTTTTTTTTTAAATTTCAGTGTAGACTTAACTGCTAAAGCAATTTTTATTCAGTTGAAAAGTATAAGAGTTGTTGTGAACCATACAGCTTTAGTTTTGAGGCGCAGTATCCAGGTATACTCTTCTAGATATTTCAAAAGGTATTGACATACCCATAATAATTATTTAAAAAATAAATATTACACTGCTCTGATCAACAAATTTAGTAGCCAATGCACTTGTGTTATGAAAATCAGACACAGCGGCGGTACCACAACACCCAGACCCGCAACAATATATAAAATAATGATTTCTTTATTGACCTGACCGGGAATCGAACCCGGGACCTCGGAGCGGTGACGCGTTAAAACCAGCGTGCTTAGTCGCTACACTACGGAGGTCGTCAAATTAATAATTTTATGTGAAGAAAGAACTAAATCAATTACCGATGATAATGTAGGAGTCACGTTGTGCAAACGTAGCGATAAGCTACAAGCGACCGCGCCCGATCACCTGTCGATCGCCGGGAACTTAGACGAACACGCCTAACATATAATATAACATAAATAAATAAACATATTACTATGCGCCAGACAACAATCCAATTGTTGCCCTCTTCTTGTGTTACGAATACCAGACAACGATTATGACGGAGGCTTCTCCCATAAATATTTAAATACACATAAACATCCATGACTCAGGTACAAATGTTCTTACGCATCACACAAACATTTCCCCTTGCAGGATTCGAATCTGCAACGGCCAGCGTAATAGTCAGGAGATCTATCCGACCAATACACCAAACGCGTCGTCAATTACGCATGTACCTATAGTGTGCAAGGTCAATAAATCAAATCGTTTCTTATATCAGTGGTGACCCCGACGTGACAATCTGGATCAGAAAAATAACTATTCCAAATCCTAGGACAGTTATTGTGGGGAGATGATTTGCTTTTTATCCGCTTGTAAAAGCAAGATTTTTTCAAATGAAAAAAAATATAACTATTTTGAATGCTTAGTGTAACATTCAATGTTATCAAATACAACGCTTAATTCTGCTAATGTTTCTGCCTTACCAAATGGTTGACTGCTTTAAAGCATAAATCCGCCATTTGTACTTCATTTTTTGTGCAATAAAGAATATACCTATAAGTAAATGAAAATACACCTTCATACAACTTAAAATAATTATTATTTAGGAGATCAATTTTTTTGGAGACGGTGGATACGGACGGACAGATATGCTCCAGACAACACATTAATTGTAGTGGTTTCGAAGTATGGAATTATCTTCCTTGTATTCATAAAGATGAAATAAGAAACCAAAAATTTGCGCACGGTATTCACGGTAGCTCAATTGGTTTGGCCAGAGCTGGCAGGCTGAGCGTTTGGCCCGGTATGCCAAGAGGTTGCTGGTTCAAGTCCCGCCCGTGCGCAAATTTTTGGTTTCTTATTTCATCTTTATGAATATAAAATATGACACTGTGAGTGTTAAAAAATATTCTAAACTATCTTCCTTGTGTTACGAATATCAGACAACGATTATGACGGGGGTGTCTCCCATAAATACTTAAATACATATTATACATTCATGACTCAAGTACAATACAATAACAATAAATTATTTTTATTATCTTTTTATATTCTTCAGTAAGTATGGCAAAACTGTACCTTTGCTATTAAACAAAGTGTCATCTTAACAGATAACCGATAAGTTTCGTACTCACTCACGGTTGTGAACAAGACCCTATCATCATGGTACATTTGTCAATGTGCAGTTGAGTGTCACCTGATGACGATAGGGTGGTCTCCCTTCACGGTTCGGTGGACACGTGCTGAGGGCTTTCCTTGAAATTGTGAAAGCCGTTTTTTAGGGTTCCTTAGCCGAATTACAAAAAACGGAACCATTATAGTTTCGTCAAGTCTGTCTGTCTGTCCGTCCGTATGTCTCAGCCACTTTATTCTGGAACTGTTAGTAGTACACATTTGAAACTTAGTGGATGTACACGTATCCTGTTAACCGCTATACGATTCTCATACAAAAAATCTATGCGTGTCAAACCTATGTGTGTCGGGTGTTTATGGATAGGTCTTTTAAAATGACATCGAAATTTTAAGACCATTTTCTCTAAAAGTTTAAAATTTGAGAGATACACGCTTCCAAAGTGGTAAAATGGGCGTTCCCCCATATAACTTTTAAACTAAGCGAGTGCTAATTTTGAAAAAAATACATGTATGTATATGTAGCTCTGACAAAGACTTTCAACAAAAATTGGTTTAAACGAGATCGAACTAGTAGTTTTTGAGATAGAGCACATTTTCAATAACCGCATATCTTTGTTATTCATTCAAATACTATGAAACATAAAGTTATATTTGACGCCAACAAAATATTGTGGTATTTTGGCTAAGTTGAAGTAAGTGGATCTCTAATTCAGCTTAAGTTGGCACGGAACCCTTGGTGTGCGAGTCCGACTCGCACTTGGCCGGTTTTTTCTTATACCTTACGAAATAAAGTTGGTGCTTTATTACATCTGTTTATTCAATATTTTTTTAACACTTCTATGAATAATTAAAAAATGTGCAATGTTACGGTATGTGCCACTTTTATAACCCAAAACAATTGACCTCTATTCATAGTAAATGACTAAGAGATACAGCATTTTAACTCACGAAACCAAAACTAGCAGAAAAAATTTAACAAGTATATATATTATTTCTCACTCCTATTCAAGTTTCACTTCCTATGACTCTAAAAAATTTTTTTGAGGAATTATTAAGTAATCCTTAGAAGAGCAAACTACCCCGTTATTCCCGTCTCGAATAAAACAGAGCCGCTGTTAATGGAGACCAGTGATGCTAGACGTACGGTACGTAAGTACCGTAACTATTGTACGGTAATTTCAAGCCGCGTACGGTAATCCATCGCAGTTTCGATACGTCTTTTTGTTTAATGATCCAAAATTCGATAGTTTGTACGGTTATGTAAATATGCGGACTAATCTGTGTAATAACACATTGTAAAGTTGGTGAATTAGACCTGATTTGAGTCAATCTTTTCTCTATCGGACTCCGTATGATATATTTTAGTGATCTTTTGTATTTCTACCTGATAAATTCATTAACGAAAGGCGTAAAAAAATTCGAATTGAAATAAAAATTACCGAAGGTACATGGACGATTGACTAAAATCAAGTACAATAAAGTTACTTCAAGTATTTTTTTACGGAATACTTTATACAGGGTGACTTTTTTATCAGTACCGAAATTTTGTGTAAAGACTCCACTGATAAATATGAACAACTTTTACTATGGGGGCAATAGGTAAATCGAAAAAAAAAAAACATCTGTTCCATACATTTTGACCGCGCACCAATTGAACATTTGTATGGAACTACTGATTTATTTTTCTCGATTTCACTATTGCCCCCATAGTAAATGTTGTTCATATTCATCAGTTGAGTCTTTACCCAAAATTTCCGTACGGATTACAATTTCACCCTGTATTTTACGAAATTTTACGGTAATTTTGGGGTGCATTTTACGGTCATTCTGACAGCACAGACTGGCAACGCTTGTGAATAGAAAATTAAACCAATAAAATACGGAACCAAATAAATAGGTTTCACCTGAAGTAAGTTAATCCAGAACTGTACAATTTAGTTTTATTCTGGTGAATTATATTGTGTTGAGGGAAATATATTTGGATATCTTTAAAGTGCCGCATTTAATCAATATATTATACATAAGAACCTTAAGTATTTTATCGTTAATGTAAAATTTTCAACTTTTAGTAACAAAATAACTCAAAGTTTTTAGAATATCATCAAAATGTCTTTACGGATTTTATTGTGGGCTTATCAAACAATAGTAGAATTACTATTAATCCTAATGGTACGTTTTATATTAGTATGATGAATTGTATTTTTTTTAATAACAGCAATCCGATTTTTAAAATAAATCTAAAACTTTTCCGATGATCTCCAAGTCGCAGTAGTATATCTTCACTTCAATTCTTTTAAAGCGCACAGATTTATAAATTAAGCCAGTGCAGGAGATTACATCGGAACTGCTTGATCCTCCCGGGATTACCTACCCGATAAGGCTGGGATAAAACAGAATATTCCAGAATAGGTGATTTGGACCTGAGAGACCTAGTGTTTTAGCGGTGATTCGTCTTCAAAGAGAGCACGATTTAAATCAATTCCAAGGTATATTTATAGAACCCTCAGAATATCTCGCTTTTCTCTGAAATCATACGTATAGGAGGTACGATTTGTAATATATTTATTTGTGTTATACACACTTTTGTGTAAGCCTTTCTTGTAACTAAGATATTTATTTAGGCTTGAAAATCTTTCATAAGAACACAATTATAGCTTTGGTTCTGATACGCTCCGCTTATACTAGACGTACATAAAGTTAACATCAAACTCATTGATAATAATTAATAATTTATTATACCTACACTAATAACAATTGCTATTTCCATTACACTAAACATAGAAGCTTTTTTTAAGAATTAGTTAATATATACAGCGTGTAGCTTGTACTAGGAGCAAAAATTTTAACCAAACTGATGTACTTAACTGTTTGTTTTGATTAGAATCATTTTTGTGGCAGCAAGTAGTGACTGAGTTTGTTCCGGCGTTTCTTCTCAGCACTTGCCAGATTGTCTGTGTCTTGTCTCGAAGCGCTAGTAGAGCCCAAAAGATAAGAAGACATGTTCTAGCCCCATATGGGCAATAATTGATTGATATCAACTTATTATTGACGTTCATGAGTGACATTTTGTTGCTTGATTGAACAAATAATTTTTGACTTTGACTTTGACTAATCAATGATCCTACAGAATATACACGCATCAAAAGTGTCTAGGGATAAAGCATTTTTAAGCGGATTTCTTGAGATTGAGATGTGGCTTTGTAATAAATTTATGATTTTATAAATTTATATGGATCCTTTTTGCATTTCATAATTTGAAACAGGAACTGTCAATCAAATTCGAGTAAAAGATGAAAATCAGCTGTCAATATTTTCCCTTTAAAAACGTAACCACTTGACTGTCCGCGCTGTCAGACTATGATGTGGGAAAACTGTCCGGCGATATCGCGCGACGGTTGCATGATATAAATCGCGCGACGTGTCGCGCGATAAAAACGATTATATAAAGAAAAGTATAGTTGTGATTACGAAAACAAAAATACTGGTAGATAGGTAATAGTTATAAATATATTAAAAGTTGAAAATATATACTTACTATACTATAATATATACTATACTTATATTTATATATATACTATAATTAATACATACTTTTCAAGTGGTGGGCACTGTAGTACCACGGACAGTTTACCGTAAAAAAGAAAATGGCACTGTAGTGCCATTGGACTGCAGAGCGGAACGCATTGAAGACATTATTAATGCTACTGTTTCCCTACTACTGATTAAAACCAACGTTATTATGGAGCGGCGACATCATTTAAGCAGGGAAGAAATGCTCAGAGCCGTGGGAATGATAGAAGCTGGTTCCCGGCAACATACTGTGGCTTTAGCTCTGAATACAAGTCAGAATGTTATCAGTCGACATTGGACACGTTACCGAAGCACTGATACCGTGGCTGAGCGCCATGGAGGACGGTATCGTTGCACCACACGGAGACAAGACCGATACATTCAAATCACAGCTCGAAGAGCTCCAACAATAACCGGCATGATGTTAGCCGTGAGGCTTCATAACTCTTCAGGGAACTTAATTGGCGACCAAACAGTCAGAAACCGCTTGCATGAAGTGAACCTTCATTCTCGAAGACCGCTACGGGTACCACCTATAGCAATCCACAATCGTAGGATTCGATATCAATGGGCTCTTGAACACAGAAATTGGGCAGAAGAACAATGGCGTTTCGTGTGCTTTTCTGATGAGTCTCGTTTTGGTATGAGACCGGATACAAGACATATACGACACTGGAAAAGCCCTGGACGCCAACAGCGATTAAAATCCTGCCAGGAAGTCCATCCTTATAGTGGTGGAACCATCATGGTATGGGCGGGTATTTGGATCGGCGGAAGAACTGATTTGATTCGGATCAGAGGCAACCTCAACGCTCAAATTTATGCTGAGACGATTGTATCAGACGTCATCGTTCCTCTACAAGTGCAAATCGGTCCCTTATTTCAGTTAATGCATGATAATGCACGACCGCACACCGCAAGAGTTGTAAGACAGACTCTCGCCGCAGCTAACATCAATGTCCTGCCCTGGCCTGCTCAGTCGCCAGACTTGAACCCGATTGAGCATGCATGGGATATGCTACAGAGAAGAGCTCTGCCTAATATGGAGGGTATCTAGTCGCAAGAAGACCTTTTTTTGTTGTTGCAACGAACATGGGCGGCCATTCCACAGCGTGATTTGGATGAACTTATTTTGAGTATGCCAAACCGATGTTCATGTGTTGTTAGTGTTCGCGGTAGAAACACGCATTATTAATTGTTTAAGTTACCCAATAAAATTTTAAAGAAAACTGTTGTTTTACAGTCTTTTTTTCGAACTTTAATGTTAGTGGTTCAAATGTCAAAAATATCCTTATTAGGAAAATGGCAAATTTCTTTATTAATGCAAAGGTGACTTGGTTTATCGTTACTGTAGACAAACGAAAACACTTAATTTGATGAATCCTTAAAGAAAATTTTAATTAATATCAATCAGGAGAAAAGTTATTGCAAAAATATATAATCCCTAGACACTTTTGATGTGTATACATTGATTAGGTATACTAACTTTGGATTACTATATCTTTGAGTTAAAGCAATTGAGAGCACTTTGAGCAGGTAACTACATACACACATTAAAAGTGTCTAGGGATCAACATTTATTTTTGCAATAACTTTTCTCCTGATTAATATTAATTAAAATTTTCTTTAAGGATTCATCAAATAAAGTGTTTTCGTTTGTCTACAGTAACGATAAACCAAGTCACCTTTGCATTAATAAAGAAAGGAGAATGTGCAAACATGGTTTCACTTTGTACCATAATAAATTTAGTATTAAAAATTAAGTTTTTTTTTACTAAAACTTGTTTAAAATATTAAGCAATAACTTCGCCGGGTATAAAATTGCTAATTAATTAGGAAGTCATTTTATTGCTGTGATTTGAATGTATCGGTCTTGTCTCCGTGTGGTGCAGTGATACCGTCCTCCATGGCACTCAGCCATGGTACCAGTGCTTCCGTAACGTGTCCAAAGTCGACTGATAACACTCCGACTTGTATTCAGAGCTGAAGCCACAGTACGTTGCCGGGAACCAGCTTCTATCATTCCCACGGCTGAGCATTTCTTCCCTGCTTAAATGAAGTCGCCGCTCCATAATAACGTTGGTTAACGTTAGTAGGGTAACAGTAGCACTAATAAATATACACAAAATAAATGTTTTCAATGCGTTATATGTTTTTATAGGGAAAATATTGACAGCTGATTTTCATCTTTTACTCGAATTTGATTGACAGTTCCTGTTTCAAATTATGAAATGCACCAAAAAGGATCCATATCAATTTATAAAATCATAAATTTATTACAAAGCCACATCTCAATCTCAAGAAATCCGCATAAAAATGCTTGATCCTAGAAACTTTTGATGTGTGTATATAAAAGTCGCTAACTCGTTGTAGTCAACGACAATGTCAAGTTCTATGACTGGACACCAATGTCTCAAAACTCCAAGCAATGTTATTTTATAAATTGCAAATTGCACTTGTAAAAAGCAACTTTGGCTGTGTGACAGACGAGGAATGTTATTTTGATAGAGAATATCATTTTATCATAATAAATTAAAATTAACAACTGGTTTCTAACAGAAGTTATATTTTAAATTTTTGCTTTTTTACAGGGCAAATCCGTAAAAATGTATTATGGCAATAAAATTAATCGATAAGCAATTTCAATAATTGTAATCTGTTCCCGGATATAAATATCATAATCGGCTTTGATATATTCGTTGTTAAATTTTAATATTTATTTTCCTTAATATTGAAAACACTTCAATGTAGATTTTTCTTTATATTATTTAAGGTTCCATGATTTAGAAGAAAAAAAAAACGTTTATTAGTTTACACCACAAACACACACATTCTCATTATTACACATAATAAGAAAGCAAAATACAAAGATGTTACACAGTAAAAATGTTGACACAGAAAAGGAAAAAGTATATGTGGAATTTATCCGTTAGGTAAGTCTAAAGTATATAGGGTCTAACGAAACTAATGATCGTCCGCCAACGGGGGGTATCTATACATCATATTGATCACGCTCACCAAATTTGAGAAAAAAAAACAGGCTAGTTTCAGAGATAATCAACAAAACAGTAGCACTTCTAAAATGTGTAAAAACACACCATTTACAGCTGTTTACTATACTACGATGTTAAATGCGGACGCACACCAACAAAGCTAGCCGACATGTCGGTGCGCCGCGCCGCGGCAGACGTAAACATAAGAGCGGCATCCTTTGTGTCGGGGTGGCATTCTTCTTTCGGCGTCTGCGGCGCGTGTTTGTATTGATTTTTATTTCGCCAGTCGCGAACTCACTTCGCCACAGAAAGGACGTCGACTGAATTAGATATATTACTTTCTGCAACCCAAGTAGTCAAGTACGGCTTGAACAGTAAACTAATACCAAGTTTTCTTGAAGCGGCTAGACGGGTAGACTTGCCTTCCGAGAGGCCGAGTGGGTGTTCCTCTACATCACGCACATCTTTTGCGTGTAATTTTCCTCGTACATTTTCGGCGCGAAATGAAGCCCCCTGCCAAGTGTGGTGTGATTGGCCAACGTGTCTTCTTTCTTCGGGCTCAGCCATCGGTGGATCGGGTGCAGTGGGCCCGGTGCCCTGGCGCCCCTGACCGGCGCGGCGCCCGACCGATCACTACTCAATGCCTACCTACCGACGTGAAGGACACGACAGTGTTTATTACCTACGAAATGTGATGTTGTTTTACGTGCGTGATTGATAAGAAACGTACCTACCAATTTACGTAAAAGTGATAAAAAACATTCTAAATCGTGTAATAAGTGAGACGTGATGATGTGCATTTAAGCTTTTAGACATTTTGTGTAAGACAACGTTAGATTACCTACAGTAAGTCCTTATTAACTAACAACAAAATTCTTATGAATAGGTAACTTTTTTATGAAAGAGCTAAGACGCCATGTCAGTAACTTTTGTTTAAGAGGGCTTAAATAATTGTTTGCTTATTAACTACGAGTATTTTAAATTAAATTACGAGTTATAAACCGGAAAAAATGTGATAGGTATTCGTTTCAAAATAAATTGTTGCATCAAAGTCGTATTTTCTTTATGCTTATCTACTTCCAGAGCCTGCTTATACCAAAAGAGACTTTAACTTATTGTCTCCTTTGAGGTTTAGGTAGGAGAAAAGACTCATTTTTTTACATAATAAAATCTGTTACCGTTTAGGTAGGTACACACTACCACGCCTTTGTTTTACAAATTTTTGCCCTGCTGGTTATTCATTTTAGTTAGGCAACGTTTATTATCATTTTTGTTGTGTCTGTTATTATTTTGGTTGTAGGAGTAAAAAGGAATGACTACAACTTTAAAGTAGGTAAGTTTGCAAATCTGCCATTAACTGCGTAAATCCCCAGGTTATTTATTTAATTTACACAGCTTGTTTGAAAGTTTCTTTTAATCATCATAAGGTTATGATAGACTAGACACAATTAAGTAACTACTAGACTAGCTGGTGCGCGTATCCAATGAGTAGGTAAAGTCTGTTTTTTATGGCTTGTCAAATATTGTAAACAATCTTAACATTCATTTTTTGTGAAATGATCAATTTTAAAATAAAATAAAGATATAACTCTCTACTCACGTAGGTAAGTTATCCTTAAATACTAAGTTATTTTTAAATCAAATGGTTACTTAAATTATATTGCTGATAAAAAAGATATAAAAGTTATAAAAAGATTGTTTACATTATTGGACTATCAACGATAAACAGACTTTATACGAGTCTGGGGGCCATCTCTGTAAGACGTTGCACGTAAATATCGGCTATAGCCATCTTGCTTGCTCCCATGTTATCCTGGGATCGGAAAAATCACTAAAAAACATGTGTCAATTTTTTGTTCTCGTATTCAGTATGATTTCTAGATATCGGCGATCAATCACTAGTTTTGTTAGACCCTGTATACGCCTTACTTCAAATTGGTGACGTGAAAAGTGAAACCGTATCTCCTACATCTCTAGAGGTATTCATATGCTAATGAGCTACTGCCTTGTCCCGAAGAGTACCTGCCCCTAACATTCAGTTGTCACTTAAATGCCCAATTTAAAGTAGCAAAACTCATTAATAAGGATTCGATTAAGACAACCCGCTTCCGTCTAACCCTTAATTGATATGGGGTTCCGTAGCTAAATTGAGTGAAATCAGACGTTGCTTATCTGTAACTGTTATACGCGGCATAATCACACTTAGACTGAGTTTCAGCCCGGAACTTATTCCTAAATATATCAAATGGAACCCCGAAATCGAGATAAGAAGTTGCCGGTTGTTTTTGAGATTTATCCTGACAGTATCCGCAGAGATTCGCTGGTATATTTTATTTTGGAGTTCGGCTCATAAGTTTAAGGGTTTGTCTCTAATAAAGTACCACGCTAGTTACAAAACAAGGGTCTGTAAGAGCATTACAAAGAGAAAGAAAGTAAATAAATGAAGTAGGACTGAAAGTCTTTTCGAAAATAAATACCTACGTGTCATCTGTATTTTCGTTTAAGCTTTACCAACATTATCTTTGTAAAGTAAATGAATAATTAAAGATGAATTACTTCGTCATGTTTAAGTAGTAATTAAATAGAGGCAAATACGTTATTTTAAACAGATTTCAAAAAAGGAGGTAATCAATTCGATTGTATGTTTTTTTTAATGGCTGTGGTACCTAATATCACAATCATTATGAAACCGATTTGAAAAATAATTTTGCCTCCTAGAGGTTATACCTTCAAATTGGTTCCATTGTTGCCAAGTCGGGATCTATTGATGGGATCTTGGTGTAATCGAGAGAAACCATCAAATTTTTTACAAGAATCTTAACGTTGATCTTAACCAATAAAAAGTTTAAAATAAACACTTATATTTTTAAAGGAAAGGTCATCAATGTCAGACGAACAATTTCTTTTTGGGGTCGCTCTGATAGTTGATCCTTGAGATGGTCAAAGTGATGGCACCGACTTTGAAGTCGGTTTTTACTTTTTTTTAAGTTATAAGCTTTTTAGTCAGTTTTCTAGAAGGCGGGTTTTGTATTTAAGTGTCGAGCATGGTCTGTGATGAACATTAAACTTGTAATGTAATCTCGGCATTTGATCACAGACAAGTTAGTGCAACTAGAAAAGACAGATCGCTTTAATTAATTAACTTAAAGTTTTTTTAATGTGGAGCCGTGTTTCAATAAAAATAATGTTTGAATTTTTATAAATTTATCATCGGGCACTTTATTAATTAGCTATTCGTTTCTTTAGCTTTAGCTAGGCCTTACATTGGGGTAATTACATAGCAGTATACCCCTCATAGAATGAAAACCGCAAAAAATATAGAATATGAACTCAACAACAACAAAAATCTTCCTTAAAAATGTTTTTATTTTCATTCGCTATCACGGTCGCCTACACTTCCGATTGTTTACGCAGAACAAAAATAAAACAATTTACCACAGTATAAACAATCGCTGAAGTCTTCTTTCGCTAGGCGGTGATCCTGATATAATTTATAATTACTTTCACCATAAGTAAGTACTCCTATTCTCGATAATTATGTTCATATCTAATTAATTCATTAACGTGCGTTTTATCCCAGTGAGCAGCTTAAGATTCATTTATATATAAAATTCTCGTGTCACAATGTCCGTTCCCGTACTCCTCCGAAGCGGCTTGACCAATTCTCATGAAATTTTGTGGGCATATTGAATAGGTCTGAGAATCGGCCAACATTTTCTTTTTGGATGTCATTTTATTCATTTCATTTGGTTCGTTTTACATTTGGATTGAAATCGTTTATTCTTGTCTGATGCAGTGATAGGCGTTGGGAGCGATATAAATGATACGACTGACTACGATTAAAAAGCGTATTTATTACGATGAAATTCCTTATATACTAAAGAAGGAAGTGAGTGTGCGTAGTAATAGGTAGTGTACATACGTGAGGCGCACACTACACTAATCCTGGGCTCTCTGAAACGGAGTTGCATTTTGAAATCGCCAAGTATATTTCAGGCACACATGCCTCACTAGCCACGTTAAGTTGACAATGAGACACGATGGCAGGACACTCAATTTGGCTTTTACACCAACTATTGTCTAAGGCTACAACTATGTAATTCAGACATTCAATACGCAAGTTCTATGAAAGAAACACAATACCTTCACACCACCTTATACCTAGGTATTCCTATGAATAGCCTTATTAAATATCACTTGACGAGCTCCGTAGTATAGTGGTTAAGCACGCTGGTTTCAAGGCGTCGCCGCTCCGAGGTCCCGGGTTCGATTCCCGGTTGGGTCAATATAGAAATCAATAACAAGCGGTTGCATGAGACCGCATAACAATAGAATATCTATTGTCTCGTTCACATACTCTTGACGGATAAAATTCAGTTATGATTTTCAACGGTTTTTGCTGTTTATACACTTATGTTTCGACGACCTCAATGGTCGAGTGGCTAGCACGCTGGTTTTAATTGAAGCCATCTCGTGAGGTTCCGGGTTCGATTCCCGGTCGGGTCAATAAAGAAATCAAAATTTTATATATTTTCTCGGGTTGGGTGTTGTGGTACCACCGTTGTGTCTGATTTTCATAAAACAAGTGCATTAGTTACTTACTTTGGGATCAGAGCAATGTAAGTGATTGGTGTCCAATATTAAATATCACTTTGACGTGACAAGGTTCACTGCTTAACGTTTTCATGTGCGTCAATCTAGCGATGTAAGGAATCGATCAATATCGGCAAATTTCCTTATTCCGAACTGCATAAGTGCCGAAATGAGGTGTCAAATCATATCCAAAAAAGGGTTTCACGATATTTCAACGAATATCCAGTAATGTATATGCCTAAACGAGCTCCGGAAAATCGGTGTTCATGGTGTACTATGATGGATTATGATTGAGTGAAGCTCGTACCTCGATGATTTTCGTACCTGTTTATTTGTTTAAGTACAGTTAAGGGTTTATTTTTAGATGGTAAATTGTGTGTTAGTTTAAATACGTGGAATGTCCGATTCTTTTCGCTTGTCAAATATTTGAACTTTCTTAACTTTCTTTTTATCGAAAATTTTGATTATAAATAAGATAAACACAAATTTATATCTATACTAATATTATAAAGCTGAAGAGTTTGTTTGTTTGTTTGTTTGAACGCGCTAATCTCAAAAACTACTGGCCCGATTTGAAAAATTATTTTTACGTTGGATAGTCTATTAATCGAGGAAGGCTTTAGGCTATATAACATAAAGATACGACTCATAAGACCACAGCAGCAATGAAAAATGTTGCGAAAACGGGAGAAAGATATTCCTTTTGAGAGCTTCCGCTGCGTACGCTGCGGAAACCGCTTATGTTAAACAAAAATCATGTATGACAGGATTGTTCAGCATTAAGAGTTCTATAATAAAGTCCGCGACAGCATATCTTTTATGGTTGACTTACTACAACCTTTTATATGTTAATAAATTTGTTAAAAAAAATATGCATTATTTTTAGAGGTGTATTATAAACACAGATATTTATTCTTATCAAAAACAATAAATTTATCATCACGAGCATTTCATTTGGAACAAAGTTGCCTATTATATTATTTGATTTCAATAAATATCTTAGGAGCTATCACAGTTTAAACATAACTCCGCACCAAATAATGTTCGCAGCTTAAGTACATCGTCCGCTTGCGCTAATATATTATAAAGCTGAAGAGTTTGTTGGTTTAAAAGCGCTTATCTCAGGAACTGCTGGACCGATTTGAGGATATAAAACATCACGCTGCGACGGGAGGGGAGGGAGCAAACTCAAAACGCGCGGACGAAGTCGCGGGAGACCGCTAGTTATTTATAAAGATATCAAAAGATTGCTTACAGTATTCGACTGGCAAAGAAAAGGGACTTATTACTATTAAAAATAAACTTTTTCTTATGAATTACTTATGTCTTTATTATTTCTTTCCTTATGTCAATGTACAATTACTTTTCGCTATTTATTATTATATCAGCACCTGATAAAATAACGATAGTCTTACAGCATTTCTTGTCGAAAAAATTTACTTCATTCCGTTAATTTATTAATTTTTTTTCAATGATGGAACACTTATTTCGTTAAGGATAATCTCCGCTTCTCTTCTGCGTCTGCTTAGAATCAATGTAAAACCGTAGGGGCATATATATTTATTAAAATTACTGATAAAAAATAAATCAGTGGAAGCAGCAATTCAAGTACGTCAGACTCACGGTCCTAGACCCTTGACAAACTGCGACTTTTAGCAACGATGCAGCATTGATGCAGTCGCAAAATGTCATCCTCTACACACTTGCGTTACTTAAGAATCAGTGCAGTCGCGATGCAGAAACTGGAAATGGAAAAATTATGTACTATATATTAGCCACTGTCACGCGTTTATCGATGCTAAAAGTCGCAGTGGGTAAGAGGTCTTAGAGTCTTTGCAGCTTAGTTTTTCTTGGCAAGGCGATGCATGATGTCAACCTTAACGGACAACAGCAGTCTACCTACACACATCATGCACCGACTTCATATTAGTTTGTTTCTCCTAATAGCGTTATTGTAGTCTTTCTAGTGTTTGTTTTTGAAGGCTGTTATTTTTTTTTAAAAAAATACATTTACTTATTTTTGACATACTTAAGTTATATATAGTACCTACATTTTAAATCATAAGATAAATAAAATTAATAAAATAGTATTTTGGTATTAGTCCATATACGAACCATATAACAGTGGTTGATAAATGGACAGTCAAATCTGTGTGAGAGCATCCGTAGAGTGCTAATAACCTACCCATATGTTTTTGTATTTTCTAACTCGGTTGAAATTAACTTGAGTTGTTTGCATCGCCAGTGGTGTGATGATGATGGGACATTTAAAAATGTAAATATAATAAATATCCTTTGGACATTCCCACACATCGCCATCTAGTCCCAAAGTAAGCTACTCAAAGCTTGTGTTATGGGTGCCAGACAACGGATATAATACTTAAATACTTTTGAGTATAAACTAATTAAAAACTAGCGCATATTAATTCAATCATTTTTGTATTCACCAAAATTTCCGAAATGCAGCTATAAACACAGAACACAGTGTGTGTGAGTCAGCAAAAAGCTTTTGAAAGTTGCTGCTTTTCCAAGCTTTCCGAGCTGTAATTTCATAAGACTGTTTTCATCCCCTTTGTTCACGGCTCTTTTTAGAAAACCTAATGAGAAGGTTTAGTGTAGGTAGAAATATAGTTTTCGACACATTTTTGGAAGTTAATAATGCTGGGTTTGATGTTTCCACATTTTGAGCAATAAAAGAGATAAAAAATATGAGTAGGTTGCGCTCCGACTCAACTCTTTATCAAATCGTATAAATCTAACAGCTAGCGTGGTCTATGTTACTAGCAAAATCAGCGTCTTCAGATCGTCAGTCCTTTTGTATCATTTTTTATAGTCTTACAAAAAAAATATCTTAAGTTTGACTAGTGGACACTATTTTGTTTCGAAACAACTTCTGCTGATAGCTGCTAATTCAATTTTATGTGCCTACATATAGGACTAAATATGTATGTTTGTAACGCTTTCCTGCCGCGTACCTGCCGCAGTCACAATGACAGGTATCAAGGAGTCGATATATGTATTTGCCTCAACTTTATTTCAATTTAAAAAGCAAATCCACGACTTGTCAGGTGGCTGTCAATAGTTTTCGTGGATTATTTTATTATGACTTATTCACTTTTTGAAGTGAAAACTTCTTTAGCGGCGTTGAGCACTTTTGTGGGATGGGGGAAAAATGTGAAACTCGCGTCAGGACACGTGGGCTGATCGAAAAACCGTAAGACGGTTGGCGAAATTATGGATGTAAGTTGATTTTTCTGAGAGATAAACTTTTTAATGTAATTTAATATAATATAAATTGTAATGTTTGTGTACGATAGCGCAATAAATAAATATTGTATTCTATAAAAATATTATATTATTATTGTATTATTATTATTATTGTATTCTATCACAAAAATGATAGTACTTTTATATTGATAATAACTATTCCAAAAAATCAAAAATGCACAACGTTGATATTCAAGTTTTCACTTCTGCCGGCACTCCCGGAGTGCTTTCACAGTTTTTTTTTAATATATTTTCTTTCGAATTGTAATTTTGAAGGTTTTGGTTTGCTCAAAATGTAATGTAATATTAGTTATATTTTTTTCATAATAACTGTATGTTTCCCTAAAAATAAAAACTAAAAAAAATAAAATGAAATGAATACATTTTATT
Source organism: Pyrausta purpuralis (assembly GCA_963924145.1). Lineage (NCBI taxonomy): Eukaryota > Metazoa > Arthropoda > Insecta > Lepidoptera > Crambidae > Pyrausta > Pyrausta purpuralis. The sequence goes on from OZ001646.1 coordinate 3,525,906, forward strand.
GTTCTTCATTCGCACGCAACAGAAATGTAGATCCAAGACTTGGAACCCTAATGTGACAGTGCCATATAATTGTGCAGGCGCCGTAACCTCGACGTTTCGCTTGGTTGCGTGACTAACGTCTTCAGATAACGCGACTCTGTACACATTTGATTTGTTTAAATCTAAGTTTATTCAGGACGTTCTTTCTCATATAACTGACTGCATTTTTACCGACTTAAAAAAGGAGGTAATCAATTTGACCTATGTGATATCGTCAGAATAAAATTAAATTTAAGTATGTTGATCTAATTTACACTAGATTAATTTCATTAGAGCTTCGCACATGTGCGCATAATTACGTAAGTGTATGTATATTTGTACGTTTGTGTCAAGATTTCTCGCAAAATGAGAATTCATTGAGAGAAGATTATTTTTCAATAAAGTATTTAAATAGCAACTAAAAGTAACTAGTAACAACTAAGTCAGATTCATCAAAATTGGTACAATTTTAAATATGAGTAAAAACTAAAAATCATGAAATAAAAAATAATGTTAAAATTTAACCGCCATCAAAAACGGACTAAAAAGCTAATTTGTTCTAATAATTAGGAAAAATGAAATTCTTTTGGAGTCAATGCATGATTTGTGTAAACTGTTGGTGTAGTAGGTAAGCTTGATTGACATCATGCACCGACTCCAGAAAAATATTTGTTGTCAGAAAATTTTGGTTTTGGTTCGGACCTTAAGTAAGTTACAATATGAAGTTTCGAATGAAAGCACTTTATTCTGTAACTATAAGCATCACACTGTTAAAATTTGGTAAAATGATGTATCCTGTTAACCGCTTTCCAATTCTCATACAAAAAATAATGATATTGATCTCTCGAGGTACATACATCTCCCATACATGAAACTAAAACCGAAAAAAAAAATTGTCAAACCTATGCGTGTGGGGTATCTGTAAATAGGTCTTTTAAAATGACATGGAGGTTTCTAGAACCATATTCTTTTAAAGTCTAACGTTTCATAGCTAGACGCTTCAATAGTGGAAAAATTCTTCATACAAACACTATGAAAAACAAAGTTATATTTGCTGCCAACAAAATATTGTAGTATTTTACTAAGTAATTAAGTGGATTCCCTAATTCAGTTAAAGTTGGCACTGAACCTTCAGTGCGCGAGTCCGACTCGCACTTGGCCGTTTTTGTTTTTTGTTTTTTAATGATACGGTTTTTCTCTTGTCTCTAGACTACTATACCAGATAAGGTATAGACAGGGACGACGATGAAACGAGCTTACCCTAAAAAGCCTGTTCACTCTTATTTTTGAAAATAACAGGGTTGTAGACTGTTGGAAACACAATTGCGGGCAGAGAGTTTCACTATTTTGCTGTGCGCATTAAGAAAGTTGATGAGAAGCGCACTAAAATTGCAGCTGATTAGTGATGTAGGAATTCAAAATAGTGGCATCATTTAAGTTTTGTTTGGTACAAAAGTCTTTCATGTTATAATACACACCTGACGTTTGCGCACAACACGTTGAGAGCTAAAGGGAGTTTTAGGATTTTTAGGGTTCCGTAGCCGAATGGCAAAATAAACCCTTATAGTTTTGTCAAATCTGTCTGTCTGCAATTTGGTGGGAAGATGTATCTGTTAACGGCATTAAGATTCCTATACAAAAAAATAAAAATAATGACTTTTGAGGGGGGGCTCCCATACATGGGACTTAAACCAAAAAATGATTTTGCTCAAACCTATGCGTGTGGGGGTGTCTAGGGATAGGTATTTTAAAATTACATGGAATTTCCTGTAAATCATTTCATCTCAAAGTCAAACATTTGTAAGATAGACGCTCACAAAGTGGTTAATTTGGGCATACAAATACTATAAAAAAAGGTTATTTTTGCTTTCAACAAAACATTGTGGTATTTTGGCTAAGTGGAAAAAACTTTTATTTAGTTAAAGTTGGTGCGGAACCCTCAGTACGCGAGTCCGACTTGCACTTGACCGGGTTTTTAATTAAAAAATGTAACTGGGTCCTACTATACGTACTTGAACTACATACCTTATCACCCTGGGGGTAATGAACTCGCAAATTTGCATAAACCGAAGCATGATTTATCGAGCACTTACCGCAGCAGCCGCTGAGCGAACTAAAGGTATAAATCCACTTACGGTGCTGTATCGAGCAATGATACATTACTACCGGATTATGGGCGACACGTGCTTCAAATGTTACAGGTCGGATATAAGTAGATGAAGACCTAGCTATCAGCAGTTTTGAGTACGGGATTAGAATTATTATTTATTCGTCACACATATAGAAATAAATTACATTTACATTAGAAAAAAAACACATGAAGCAAAAACAAAGCCCAAAAGTGTGCCTAAAAGGTCGCCGCTCTTAGTCGTGACAGCAGATTGGAAGCATGTCACATGATTTTTAGATTTATGTAAGGGGAAATAATAATTGTAATGTATGAGAGATCATACCAAAATTAATTTATTTACTTTTACCATTTTGAAAATAAAATTGCTATATAGAGGAAAATGCTTTGTCATGGATCTCAATTTCGCGAAAGCTGTTTAAATTTATACAATATGTGTATAAATTGATAATAACTAGCAGAGTTTGCACGATATTGCAATTGTTAAAATTATTTCGCTTGAACTTGGTTATGAAACTTTCGTAGCAGCTAGATAATAAAACCGTTAATTTAAGGACGCGTCTAGCGATGGCGCTGCTATCAAAGAACCGTCGGGTAACTATCGGAAACATTTAAAACGCCCTCAGTTTCTACTTTTTACTACCTAGCTCGCCAGTTCGTGACTGATATCTGAATTGGGAAAGTTTACGATGTGCTGAGTTTTATGTATTAGATCAAACGTTATAAAATTCCTCCTATGGTTCTCTGTATTGGTAATGATGATAACAGTATAGTGGACAAAAAAATAAGGTATAAAACGAAGTTCAAAAAAAAACAGCCAACGAAAGCTCACTTGAATAATTTTAGTTTGGGGACGCCCAATATCACTTCGGGAGCGTAAAAGACAGAAATCCACAGAAAACCCACACCCACATTAAGTTTTTTTCCGCTTTTTCTTTTACATATTTTGACCGACTTCAAAAAAAGCAGTTAATCAATTCAATGTGTTTGTATGTGATATCGTTGGGATTTGATAATATTTGATAAAATTGATCTATTAAGGTATCTGAACACGTGTGCAATATTTCGTCAGTGTATGTATGTTTGTCCACAGATTTCCCGAAAACGAGGAGGTATAGCAAGATGATTGTTTTTAGTGTGCAATGCGAGATTTATCACAATCAGTCCAGTTATTTTTGAGATATGGTTAATAACTTAAAATCATGAATTAAAAATAAATAATTAATTAAACCAACTTAAAAATAAACTGACTAAAATGCGAAACATAAAGCATTCGTCCTCTATTTAAGCGAAAAAAAATATTCTGGAGCCGGTGCATGTTGTCAAGAAAGAAAGATGTATTTATTTACGTAAACACGTGTACAGTTTCTAAGTATTAACAAAACAAAGTAGCAATAGGTGTCAATTTAACTAATTGCATTTAGTTAGTATCAACGTACTTTACCGAAAAGTCTACACACAACATGCACCAACACCAGTTTTTTGAATTTGGTTTATTTTTATTGCTTTAAGTATAAGAATTGTTAAGCAGTCAACAGGATTCTTGTATATAAATTGCACTTGAAAAAAGTAATTGTGTCAGACGAAGAAGTTTTCACGTCTGACACAGTTGCTTTTTTCAAGTGCAATTTATATTGTTAAGTTTGTATAGTGACAAACACTATAAAAACAAAATTTAACTGTAGAATACTTACACCTTCTAAGTTTGGTAGTAATAGTCACCCTAAAAATTAGTTCCGTTATGAAAAAGCTCCTTAAAGACACCGCGCTACAGTATCTGACCTCCATAAACTATCGTCCGCTTGTCCTTCCCCATAGTTTGCATTCCGCTGTACCAGTCCGGCTCAATAGTCGCCAAATGAGTCGGTAAGTGACTAAGTTATGTTCAACTATTCAGACCGCGAGTGGGAAATGGCAGTTTCTGTTGCATTCAACTTACCTTCTATTAAGTAGGGGAAAAGGTGCTCAACATAAAATTAATAGAATAAAACACTCGTCATCATCATTATCATCATTTTCAGCCGAAGGAAGTCCACTACTTAAAATATGCTTCCCCACGGCTTTCCACAGCAACCTTTCACTAGCGCTCTGCATCCAGTTTGATTATGCGATCTGAACAAGGTCGTCTGTCCATCTTGTCGGTAGACGTCCTATGCTGGTCTTTGGTCGAAGGGTCTCCAATCTAGAACTTTCCTGCCCCAACACTATTTTACGGAATAAAACACTATTTTACGGATTTTGTTTGCGCATATTTATTTAATATTGTATCCCGACGTTTAGAACACTTTACAGCGCTTGTGGACACGGATATACTAAGATGTTATTTGTCATTTATAGAGTTTTGATAAAATTAGACTACCGTCACTCATTAATATTAATTAACGTTCCTATCCACGCAGAAAGAGCAAACTGTGTTCTGTGATCTTGTAATGAGTGGTCTGGCTGGGGTCTGTGATAAAAACATTAGTCATTTATATGCATGTATTAAAGTTATTTGATTCAGACGCATATTCCTTTTTGACGTAGATGACAAATTTCAAGAGGTCAGCCATGTGCTCAGGAGAAATAATAGTGCACAGATGTGTTTGTTTCATACATAAGCAACGATCAATTAAGTAAACATTATGTAGTACATCTAGTCGCTAAGCTGAACCACTCAAGCGGTGACAGACTTAGCGTATCTCGAACGTCAGCGCCCTAACGTTAGCTTTGAAGTTGCGAAAAGTTGCGAAGTTTACAATCCCTGTCTTACGGAGGTTGTTCAATCGCTGAATTCAGTTACAGTTCATTGCAAGATCATTTCTGAAACATTTAGCCTTCACTGTTGTGCACGGAGCTTAACGAATAAGTTTTAGAAGCCCTTTAAGTGCAACAAAGCATCTTGTGGGGCGATGTTTACACAGTTAATGGTTAAAATACACAAATATTGTATTTTATTTTGTTTCTTTTTTTAATAATACGATTGAATGAATTTTTTATGTCTGAAATGAAAAGATTTAATTTGATTTACACAGTTAATAGTTGAATCACACATTTTTGCAGTGGCGAAAATTTTTGAGTGTTTGTTAATCCTTCACGCCAAAACTACTGGATGTATTTTGATGAAACTTTAAAATAATATAGCTCGAAGATCCGAATAGCACAAAGGCTATAATTAATTACGATATTTTCTCAGATCCGACATGAACGCGGGTGAAGCCGCGGGGAACCGCTAGTTTAACATAAAGACGAGCCGTCTTTTTCAAAGTGAGCTTATATAGCTTATTCCATAACGTGCCTATATAATTTAAGATATTTTTTCGTTGAGCCCAAAAGTGTAGTTTAATGTTTTAATTATGTAGATCACGTTCTTGGAAAAACAAATTTTCATATAAATACGGAGTACTAACTTTCCTACTGAGGGTCGATTAACAACTACGTCAGATAAGACTTATCTGACTTAGGGCTGATTTTTCAATAGTCAGGTAAGAAATATTTGTCGAACAAAATACAATATGGCTTGTTTGAAAACGTCACCTAATTGTCAGCAATCATACGTAACTGTATTTTTTTTTAAATCTGTCGCTTTATAATTTATCAGTCTGATAAGTTTTATCTGACCATTGAAAAATTGGCCCTTAAAAAGTATAAAATGACCGATTTTAAAATGACATTCACGTAAATTATTGCTGACAATTAGGTGAAATTTTCAAATTAGGCGTAATAAATCATTTTCATCATAGCATAGCATGTCATATTCTTTTTTTCTTTTCTTTTCAAAATTCTTTATTAATATAACATAAACATACGGAACAGGTGCACTATGACAAAAACATAACAATACACTTACATCACAGGACGAAACACTTTGACAGGCTAGACACCTTTTAAAGCTTGCACAACTGATAGCATTATTATATTATTACATTCCCAAAGTTATTATATATTGCAAACAGATATTAATGGCACTATAAGAACTTTTTAGTAAATTTAAAGTACTTATTATAAACAATGAATCACAAAAAGACACAATGATAGAATTTACAAATATAAGGTTACCTCGTTTTAAGTGATAATATTTTCACAGAGCATCAAACAATAACATAGAAAGAGGACCCAATAATTATTTTTTTTGAAAACTGGCCCGTTTACGTTTTTATTTTTCCTAACAAAAAAAATATTATTTTTTAAGAGCACCCTGTTCCGCGACATCGCCTTTCGTCTCTTACATAAGTACTACATTGAGAGCGAAAACTAGACAGACGTATGGGCCTGAGTGTGACGGAAGATGGACTAGCTAAGCGAGAACGAGACAGACGCGTGGGCGTGAGCGTGACAGAAGATGCCTATCTCATTCATGCGGAGTGCCGATGCGCGGTACTCGGGCGGTAGGGGGCGCCGCTGCGCGCCTATTTATTTGGTCCTACATAATAATAATAATAAAGGTAACTACCTACTGCATTCGATTACCTATTATAACGAAACACTAATATGAAAAAAACATTATCAACGTGTATCAGTACCTAATAAATCAAACAGATAGATCAGTTAGATAAACGCTAAACAAACAAAACAGCTGGGTATGAAAACAAAGACAAAAACTTAAGAAGGTATGTGCCCATTTATCTGAGGCCTAAAACAGCTGGGTAGGTATGATTCTCTGAAACAGAAACTCAACTTAGGTAGGTATGTGTTCATTAATCGTAGGCCTAAAACCCTAACATCTGGGTATGTATGATAAACTAAGACAGAAACTCAACTTAGGTACCTATGTGTTTATCGCAGGCTTAAAACATGAACAGCTGGGCAGGTATGATAAACTAAAACTACCTAATTGTGTTGTGTTCCTTCTGTTTATTTAATAATAATAAGGAGACAAAGCTTATGTGAAAGTAAACTTCCTAATTGTGTTGTGTTACCTCTGTTTATTTAATAATAATAAGACAAATCTTATGTGAAAGTAAACTTTAAAAAGAATACCTATTAAAATTCTCAATCTTACTAAATTTAACTTAGACAGATGTTGTAGTTACCTACCTACCTACCTAATGAGTACCTATTGATTCCTTTTGATTCAGAAGATGGATATGCACTTAAAATTGCGTGAGTAAATTTAACACAGTTTTGTTTTAAATTTCGTTTATTAGGTACCGTAAATTAACATAACACATAAAACGCGAACACATCTTTGAAAATTACGTACATTTTTATTATTTTTTACTTTTAATTATCACACTTGCTCAGTTTTTGTACAGATATGTGGATACAAGTCTTATTTCACAATAAAATAAATTAAAACTAGGATTTCTGCATTGGTTTACAAATACGTTTTCTTTATTAGCAGCGATAAGTTAACATTTGAAAACAATGACGTTAAAGATTTGAAGTAAAACAGGTTACTATTTTTACGGTAACATCTTATTTTACAATTGCCAATTGAGGCGATACCTCCTAACCTTATTATTATGCAAACTGGGCCTCTATTTTTGAATCACTCGCTTGAACATGGCGTGTGAGTTTTGTTTGAAAACAAATTAAAAATCAATAAAAATCACGCAAAATATTCGCGTTGGTACTCAAAAAATTCATTAATCATTTTTGCGAATCACTTCCACGTGAGATTATACTAATTTTCATAGGAAAATCGGACATTAAACAATGAATATCACACACCATCTTGACGCGAGTGATTCAAAAATAAGGGCCCTGAAGCGAGCACTAGACAATCTAGCTATCACGAGCACTGCTTTTTTTTCACTAGTCATCACGGCATTCACTGTTCATTCACACACGTATGCACTGAACCTTTGCTGGAATTGGTGGCGAATAACTGCAGCATTGTGTTGTGCATGCACGTTATCGCAACAACGTGCAATTGCGCAGTAGTCAACGGGAGGACTCGAGCTCGTGCTGTTCGATCTTCGTCGCATAGTCCGCACCAGCAGCAAAACTTGGACCCTCAAGTGATAAAGGCGTAATCCCCGCCAACAGCAAATCTTGGACCCTCAAGTGATAAAGGTGGAGGGCTTCGTTGTGCAGAAACCGCCATAGCAAGCGTCTGCGGTGTTTGGCAGTCGGTGCCGTACCAGGTCAAGGCGCGGCGGGAAACTATGTGATGCTGGTCACACGACCCAGGCTTCGGAAAACGCACCGCAGGTCCGCGACGCGCGCGCACACGACATACAAACGCGAATTTTTTTGGCAGACTGACTCGCGTCGCGCGCGCGGCCGCGGCTATCCGGTGGGGCCCCCGCCCCCGCTCCCCAGCGGCCGCGAGCGCGACACGTGTAGGCAGGCAGGCAACACGGCGGCGATGGGCGGCGCGTATGACAATACCTACAAAGAAAGACCGAGAGCTCCGCTCAGCAACACGCGGCACGGGGTGTTTTATTTTACTCTTTTTTCTACATGTTTAGAGGCGATTTTCTCGAAAACTAGCGTATAAAAAATTTTTTTTTTCGTACAAAATATATTTCATTTATTTTTCTGAATCTGCCTTTAAAATATTATCACTTAAAACGAGGTAGCCTTATATACGTTAAATCAATTTAAAAAAAAAAAACAATACTGGAGGTATTTTTAAAAGTCCTTGCGATGACAAACATAGCAAGATCCCTAAACGTCGTGTGTTAGGCGCGTGAGGCGGGCTCAAGATAAGATGGCGTATTCGCGTAACCGGAATAATACGAGTGCGCACGAGCAACCGGCGACGTCACGCGTAGTGATGGGGTAGGCGGTAGGTGCCGTAAGTGTCGATATACGGCAGGTCCTTTATTTTTGTACGTGCAATATTGTAAATTAATGGATTAGTGTGATTAGTTATATTATTAAAAAAATTGCGGGTTAATTTTAAAATGTACTTCTTTAATGTTAAGAAATGTATATGTTCGTGTAATTTTTCTAAGTTTTTTCGAAATTTGGTATTGAATGCTATCTTTAATGCCTTGTTTTGTAATACTTGCAAGGAACGGTAGTTTGAGGTACAGGTGGTGTTCCATACAGGGCACGCATATGTAAGGAGCGGCCGTATAAGGGTCTGGTAGATCCGCATTTTGGTAACTGAACTTAGGCAACTACTTCTGCTGAAGATAGGATGAAGCCCAATAATCGCAGAGGCTCCTTTGCTTTTGGTTTCGTTTACGTGTCTGGTCCACTTCAACTTTGTGTCAAAGGTAATGCCAAGATATTTAACAGAATCCTTCCAGGGAATAGAGTGTTGACCTATTTTTAAAGTTCTAGTAGGAGACTTATGTTTGCGAGAAAACATGATTGCTTCTGTTTTGGTCTCATTTAGTTTTAATTTCCACATTTGAAAATAACTTTGAAGGCCATCCAATGACAATTGCAGTCTACTAATAATCAGATCTTCATCCGAGGATGAAGTAAGAGATGCTGTGTCATCAGCGAAGCATGCAAGGGTTGTACGTGTCTGTATGGGGATGTCATGAACGTAAAGTATGAACAGAAAAGGGCCAAGAATGGACCCTTGAGGCACGCCTGCTGGAATATTTTTAGGCTGCGAGCAGGCATTACCTAAAAAAACCTTGAAAGTACGATCAGTAAGATATGACTGTATCATTTTAACTAATGCAATAGGTACTTTTAGAGTCAAAAGCTTATGAAGAAGACCATCGTGCCATACCGCGTCAAAAGCCTTTTCAATGTCGAGCAGGAACATGCCCGTCGACTGGCGCAAGTTAAGATTGTAAGAAACATGCTCAGCCACTCTGACCAATTGGTGTGTCGTGGAGTGGGCACGCCTAAAGCCAAACTGTTCATTCGGTAGAAAATGCCCAGCTACTTTCAAGAGACGTGAATAAATAGCTGCCTCAAACAGCTTGGCCAAAACCGGTAGAAGGCTGATTGGGCGATAGCTAACAGGCACCCTTTCGTTCTTGTTGGTTTTTTTTATAGCGATAACTTTTGCTGATTTCCAGGCCCTTGGGAAGTAACTTAGGCGAAGGTACCCGTTCATGATTTTAGTTAGGTACACTACGGCCTTCTGTGGTAAGTTTTTTAGTAAGGCATTGTGAATATTATCTTCACCTGGGGCTTTACGCCTTTTCAGTCTCCCTATCAGGCGCCAAACCTCATGAGGGCGTACCAAAGAGGAAATCGAGCTGCTCGGATTAGGGTCATTCAAGCTATTGATGGAATCTCGAACTTTAGAATCCAGCACAGGGTCATGCCAGCCGTAGGTTAATGGAAAGCATCAGCTAGTAATTCACATTGTTCAAGGGTGTCACTGGTTAAGGAGCCATCTGCCTTTATTAGTTGGGGTGTTTCCGTTGAGCTATTTTTTAAGGATTTGACCAAACGCCAGATATCAGAGCCAGGATTGTCAACTTTCGCCAGTTTATCATTCCAAACAGAATCCACATGTTTTTGAATTTTTGATCTTATTACAGTTTGGAGATGGTTAATTTTGTAGCGCATTTCCTTTCTGATGAAGGGATCAACTGTACCAGAGAGGTCTCGACGCAACCGGTTACGAGATTTAATCAGTTTACGTATGTATAATAAAATAGTTTGCCATGGCAAACGTGAACCCTCGCAAGTAGGTCTAGTTTTCATGGGCACGTGCCGGTTACGAGCTTCAACCAAACAGTTGTTAAAAAATGATAGATTGTTGTCAATTTCATCTCGAGTTTGTGGAATACTTGAATCTAAGGAGATAGAATTATTTAAGTGAGAACGAAATCCTTCCCAGTTGCTGTCATTGTAGTTGAAACAGTTGACTGGTGGTTTAAGCGCTACTTGACCACCTATAGTGAAGAAAAGTGGTAGGTGATTTGACGAGAGGCAATTGAGCGCATAGATATGGCTAATGCTCTGAACATTTTGTGTTATTACCAAGTTAGGATTTGTAGGTGTAAGATCAGAACGATAGTGTATAAGAGTCGGAGTACTAGCTGCGTGGATTGTATAGTCACATGATAAGATGTGGTCAAAAAGCTTATTTCCATGAGAGTTGTTAATTCCAGGTATCCAGAGGTCGTGATTTGCCTTCAAATCGCCCATAACTACAACACGTTGGCCAAGAGCCGATAAAATATCAAGGTCATTTGTAAAGAATGGGAGGTTTGGGGATTGATAAGCCGAAACAAAGATATGCTCGCGACCAGACACCACAATTCTGACTCCTACCGCCTCAAGGTGTTGTGTTGTCATATTCTTTACCGTCCACGAATTTATGTTTTATAGCTTTTCTTCTCTCAGTGAACAGTTAAGTCTTATTAAATTCTCAGATTCTGCTTAAGCGCACCTACGAGTATGTATCTGACTGACTGAAGTTTGAACGAGAGAAACAAAAACATAAAAGCTTTAAACGAAGTACACGTTAAAACGCCATGTATACATGTTTGCACTAGGGTATATAATGACATATACATGTGGGTAGTAGGGGAAACTATTGTTAGCTAGTGTACTTCTTTATTGTATACAGCAGACTCTGACTACCTAATTCCCTCTGCAGCGCTCCAAATACTCAGCATATAACTACCCCCGATTATTACTATTGGTATCACAGACCACTCTCGATTTTCTCACATGTAGTCATAATATCACAATATTCACGTTCCTTATTCAAATTCTAATTCTTCTCTTTCTCTTACTCTCTCTCTTTCTCTCTTCTGTTATGTTTTACTTCTTACGTTCCGTTTAACGTCCATATCCTATTAACAAAGAAATAAAAAAGTTATGGTGGGTTATGATATCGGTTTCAGTCAACTAATAAGTACGTAAGAAATTCTGAAATAAGTTGAAGAGTTATTTGTTTGAACGCGCTTATCTCAGGAACATCTAGAACGATTTGAAAAAATATTTTTGTTTTCGATAGCTCATATATCGAGAAAGACTTTCAGCTTAAATCATTACGCTGCGACGGGAGCGAAAAGAAGAAATTCAAAACGCGCAGACGAAGTCGCAGAAACCGCTGTATTTCACAAAATCAGTGTTCCGATAAGACATATCTTATTAACTCTTTCACGGACAGTGACTGCCTATAGGCGTGATAACAATAAAATTTCTATTGTGTCTGGAGTGCTGTCCGTAAAAGTGTTAACTACTTATGTCAGCCTTATTACATGTAATACGGATGTGGTGTAACACAGCAAAAAAAGGAAATAACAATTGATAGACTAATCCAAAAGTAATGTCAGTTTCTGTTAGGTTAGCTTTGTTTCCTTTGGGAAATAGTTTGGGTTATGTCGACTATTATGAAATAATGGCTAGAGAAATTGGAATACATACCTTTCACGCATCATTTCATTTCTATTAGTTGTTTGCTCCTATACCAAATAGGGAAGTTATTTTGTACATTTTTTTCCTTAATGATATCTAATATTGTAGCTTATACATTTTGGTATATGATAATGCCTTTTAAAACCGGTTTTATCGACTGTCTTTTGTGAACTAACGAAGGAAGTGTCTATATTTATCAACTTCAAAAATAAAGGAGGTACTTAATTCAATGTATGTGATCTCTTTGGATTTTATCAATTTTTGAGTATGTTGATCTAGTAAGGCAAGCACGTGTGCTAAATTTCGTAAGTGTATGTATATTTGTATGAATGGATCCGTGGGGATTTCTCGAACATGAGAAGTGATAGCGAGCTGATTCTTTTTTAGTATAATCAGTTATACTTCAACTTAGAGTACAATGTAAATTGTATCGAAATCGGTTAAGCAGTTTTTGAGATATGGGCAATAAAATTAATTATCATGAAATAAAAAAGTAATATAATAATTAAACTGCCTTCGAAAACCTGACTACAAAGCTTAGCTTAGTTATGATTTTTCTACTAAAGCGCCACTTTAGAAGAAAAATCATAACTTGTTAAATAAAAGACCAATCGAAAATCTGATTGATGCAATTGTAGCTCTGTTTATTTGGTTTAGATACAATGTTTAAGTTCAATAAAACAGAGTTATTTGCAGTTACAGTTAGAAAAAAATCCAATAATGGCCACATTTAGCAGTTTTTCTAACTTTTTCTACAGTAAACTACTTTTGAAACAATTTTAACTTACTAAATAAACTATTGAACCTGTACTACAATAATAACTACCAGATTTTTGATTGTCTTTGTATTTAAGGAGTAATAGTTATTTTAAATAGAGTGGCGTTAGTGTGCGCGTCAAAAATTTGGGGAGCCCCTTAAAATAACGCATCTTCTATTTGCCAGAAATAAATAAATATAAATAAAAAAAGGGTCATAGTATAATTTCAAGCATACGTACACCAAAAGTCTACGCACATTGTGCACAGACTCCAAACGAATTTGTTTATCCCAAATCTATACTATAATATTATAAAGCTGAAGAGTTTGTTTGTTTGTTTGTTTGTTTGTTTGTTTGTTTGAACGCGCTAATCTCAGAAACTACTGGCCCGATTTGAAAAATTATTTTTATGTTAGATAGTCCATTTATGGAGGAAGGCTTTAAGCTATATAACATGAAGATACGACTCACAAGACCACAGCAGAAATGAAAAATGTTGCGAAAACGGGAGAAAGAAATTCCTTTTGAGAGCTTCCGCTGCGTACGCTGCGGAAACCGCTAAAGTTACACAAAAATCATGTATGACAAGATTGTTCAACATTAGGAGTTCTATAATAAAGTCCGCGAAAGCATAAGTCTATCTGTTATGGTTGACTGACTACAACCTTTTTTATGTTAATAAATTTGTAAAAAAATAATGCATCATTTTTAGAGGTGTATTATACACACAGGTATTTATTCTTATCAAAATAAATACATACATCATCACGAGCATTTCATTTAGAACAAAGTTGCCCTTTATATCATTTGATTCCAATAAATATCTTAGGAGCTATCACAGTTTTAACATAACTCCGCACCAAAATAATGTTCGCAGCTTAAGTACAACGTGCGCTTGCGCTATTTATATTATTATTCTTATAAAGCTGAAGAGTTTGTTGGTTTGAACGCGCTTATCTCAGGAATTGCTAAACCGATTTGAAAAAATATTTCTGTGTTAGATAGCTTATTTATTGAGAAAGGCTTTAGGATATAAAACATCACGCTGCGACGGGAGGGGAGGGAGCAAACTCAAAACGCGCGGACGAAGTCGCGGGGACCGCTAGTCGAAGATAAATGCGTTATTTGAAGCTTTTTAGTCAGTTTTTTGTAAAGTAAGTAAAGTTAGCCTGTAACATCCCACTGCTGGGTAAAGGCCTTACCTCAACTATGATGTAGTTTGAGACATACTCCACCACGCGGGCTCAGTGCGGGTTGGTGGAGGGGTGTTTGCAAGGCAATCGACTAACCCTGCTGTCAGATGTTATAAGGCCTCTGACTAGTCTTAACGACTAATATTAACCGATATTAGCCGGGACCAACGGCTTAACGTGCCTTCCGACGTACGGAGAAGAATCAGTTTTTGAAGACGGTTTAATTTTAATTATTAAGTATTTCACAGAAACAAAACAAATAACGCGAACGTTTCAAACTGAAAGTCTCATTTCAATATCAGAAACTTTTCCGAAGATATTAGCAAGAAAGACATTGTCTTGTTCTGCTAATAAAGGAGGTTATGAAAAAACTTTGCTCTCTGAAAGCGTTTTTTGAAGCCGTTAAAAGTGAGCACCTACCTTTTCTCTCCACATTCCATGGAAATTTTTCGATGCGTACGCAGAGAACGTTTCTCGACGGCTATAAAACGGATGGAAACAATAAAGTCGGCGATATAGTTTTAAATGGCTAAAAAGGTTTGTACTTTATACGAGACGACTTTTTAAAGCGCTTTAACTTGCGATGGGTGGAAGTACTGAGCTGATTGATGAAGAAAATAACTGGATTCCATATTTATTTATTGCAGCTTTATTGAAGCATCCAATATTAGTATTGTAAAATTAAACAACAATTGTGTTGACTTTTATTTAGTATTCTGAGCAGTTTTGAATCTTCCTTAAGTTACTCCTTGCTAGATAATTGGCATAATTTTGCTATTACTTCGATTATAGTGGTTAACTACAAAGTAAAAATTTTGTAACTAACTGCCAATGATTCTTTTTTAGGGTTCCGTAGGCGAATGGCAGAAACGGAACCCTCATAGTATAGTCAAGGCTGTCTGTTTGTCTGTCCGTCCGTATGTGACAGCCACTTTATTCTGTAACTATAAGCATCACACTGTGTAAATTTGGTAGGAAGGTGTATCCTGTTGACTGCTTTACGCTTCTTCGACACTATGAACTGTGTTTTTTATTGGGGAGGTACAAGTGTGTGGCTGGCTGTTTATAAAATTATATAATGCTATTAAGTGCGTTATGTAAAAGGGGATGTAAAGTGTTGACATTTGTTTCTTTTGCGCAGCGC
Source organism: Pyrausta purpuralis (assembly GCA_963924145.1). Taxonomy (NCBI): domain Eukaryota; kingdom Metazoa; phylum Arthropoda; class Insecta; order Lepidoptera; family Crambidae; genus Pyrausta; species Pyrausta purpuralis. Next base: position 3,541,368 of record OZ001646.1, read on the forward strand.
AGAACCTCTATTTTTGATCACTCGCGTCAAGATGGCGTTTGATAATAATTGATTAATGTCCATTTTTTCTTATGAAATTGAGCATAATTTCAAACGGGAGTGATAAAAAAAAGATTACTGAATTTTGTGCGTACTAACGTCAATATTTCTCATGATATCGGGTGAACAGAAATCGCAAGCCATTTCCAAGCGAGTGATTCATAAAAAGGGCCCCAGCGGGCGAAGTCTGATGCATCATTTTTGACATTTCGCGTCGACAATTTCAATTTTATGATTTTCTAATTCATCAAATATCATTTTAACTTACGTAGCTTTATCTTTAATAAATCTTAAAAAATATTTGTAGATTTTTAAGCATCATTCAAAAATTCTTCTCAATCAATAAATACACGAAAACACCAATTTTGTCTCAGCATTTTTCGAGCGCCACCTGGTGGTTTTACACGGAACTATGTCGAGACTTCCGACACAGGTAATTTTGCTCGGTATGTTTCCATCATGTTACTAAAACAATCTGAATAGGCTGATATTCTGTACTTCCACTTTCTGTGATACGTGTGAAGTATATTCAATCCCATCAGATTTGCAATCATGGCCATATCAGTACAGTAACAGGACGTATAGGCAACCATAATTCGGGTTGTCGCGATACTCGATACAAAAGGTCGACCTGTGGAACCGTATTTAAACAAAATGTGAACTGCGAACTATTCGTAGCATGATTTCAAACTTTACTGGAGGATTAATTTCGCGAATTTAGACAATTCGAAATCGTTATACACGGTCCATTTATATGAAGATTGTGTAGGTAGCTAACCAAATTCAAATCGTGCATCACTTAGTACTTAGTTTTTATTATCTTCAGACTTTCTTTATACTGCAATCAATATGGTGAACTACCAAGTTGGTGATATTTTTTGTTACTGCATTTGAATAAAGCTGTTAAAAAAGGAAGCGAAAAAAGGGGAAAGAGAACGTTTTATTAACCGTGTCGTCCAAAGCAAACCTTAAATTGGGATTTTTTAAAAGTAACCAATTTATAGTCAACGACTCGATTAAGAAAACCTGTCTTGATACTTGCAGAAGATAAATTGAGATTGAAGACAAATGCTTAGATGTTTAATTAATCTATTATGTACTAAAACAAAAAGCGCAGTGAACATGTATTTCAGTGAAATAATAGTACCCCTAGCCGATTTCGACTAAGGTGGCCAGAAACAACAACTAACCGACTGCTCGGGACATATTATAGTACACAAGTGTGTGCGCAAACACAGGTGCACTCTCTATTTCTTTCACTCTCATAGCCCGATGGAACAGAAATCTGACACGACCGAAGAGAGATCAGGCGCAAGTCCAATGGCTTTACGTGCTCTTCCGAGACACGGGGTAAAAAACCGCCAACTTCCAAACTCCGGGCTTCCCCCATTAATTTATAAACAGAAAAAGTATATTATATTTTTGGCCGTCACTTTAAAGTGCGACCCTCTTACTTCTGCGCATTCGAGGCAGTTAATGTTCATGTTCATAGCATGTTATCTATACTAATATTATAAAGCTGAAGAGTTTGTTTGTTTGTTTGTTTGTTTGAACGCGCTAATCTCAAAAACTACTGGCCCGATTTGAAAATTTTTTTTTACGTTGGATAGTCCATTTATCGAGGAAGGCTTAAGGCTATATAACATAAAGATACGACTCATAAGACCACAGCAGAAATGAAAAATGTTGCGAAAACGGGAGAAAGATATTCCTTTTGAAAGCTTCCGTTGCATACGCTGCGGAAACCGCTTAAGTTACACAAAAATCATGTATGACAGGATTGTTCAGCAATAAAAGTTCTACAATAAAGTCCGCGACAGCATATGTCTATCTTTTATGGTTGACTTACTACAAGCTTTTTTATGTTAATAAATTTGTAAAAAAATAATGCATTATTTTTAGAGGTGTATTATACACACAGGTATTAATTCTTATCAAAATAAATACATTCATCATCACGAGCATTTCATTTAGAACCAAGTTGCCCTTTATATCATTTGATTTCAATAAATACCTTAGGAGCTATCACAGTTTTAACATAACTCCGCACCAAAATAATGTTCGCAGCTTAAGTACAACGTGCGCTTGCGCTAATCTGTACTTACTAATATTATAAAGCTGAAGAGTTTGTTTGTTTGTTTGAACGCGCTAATCTCAAAAACTACTGGCCCGATTTGAAAAAATTTTTTTACGTTGGATAGTCCATTTATCGAGGAAGGCTTAAGGCTATAGAACATAAAGATACAACTCATAAGACCACAGCAGAAATGAAAAATGTTGCGAAAACGGGAGAAAGATATTCCTTTTGAGAGCTTCCGCTGCATACGCTGCGGAAACCGCTTAAGTTACACAAAAATCATGTATGACAGGATTGTTCAGCATTAAGAGTTCTGTAATAAAGTCCGCGACAGCATATATCTATCTTTTATGGTTGACTTACTACAACCTTTTTTATGTTAATAAATTTGTAAAAACATAATGCATTATTTTTAGAGGTGTATTATACACACAGGTATTTATTCTTATCAAAATAAATACATTTATCATCACGAGCATTTTATTTAGAACCAAGTTGCCCTGTATATCATTTGATTTCAATAAATATCTTAGGAGCTATAACAGTTTTAACATAACTCCGCACCAAAATAATGTTCGCAGCTTAAGTACAACGTGCGCTTGCGCTAATCTATACTAATATTATAAAGCTGAAGAGTTTGTTTGTTTGAACGCGCTTATCTCAGGAACTGCTGGACCGATTTGAAAAAATATTTCTGTGTTGGATAGCTTATTTATCGAGAAAGGCTTTAGGATATAAAACATGACGCTGCGACGGGAGAGGAGGGAGCAAACTCAAAACGCGCGGACGAAGTCGCGGGGGACCGCTAGTATATTATAAAGCTGAAGAGTTTGTTTGTTTGAACGCGCTTATCTCAGGAACTGCTGGACCGATTTGAAAAAATATTTCTGTGTTTGATAGCTTATTTATCGAGAAAGGCTTTAGGATATAAAACATGACGCTGCGACGGGAGGGGAGGGAGCAAACTCAAAACGCGCGGACGAAGTCGTGGGGGACCGCTAGTATTTAATAAGTGAACGTTGAAATCTATAATAATGTTATACAGCTGAAGAGTTTGTTTGTTTTTTTGAACGTGCTAATCTCAGAATCTACTAAACTGTTTTATGTATTTTTTTGTGTTCATTGCTTACTTATTGAGAAAGGTTTAAAGCTATGGAACATACCGATGTAATCAATGACTTCTAAAGGAAGAGCAACATTTTAAAAAAATGCAAAAAGGGGGAGGAAATAATGATAAAATAGAACATTCCCAGAACAAACATGATTTTTATCTATGTATCTTAAGCGGTTAAAGCTGCGTACACAACAGCTGCTCTCAAAATGAATTATTTTCCCCCGTTTTTGCATCATTTTTCATAAGCTCTTCTCTTATTAGTCGTATCGTGATGTTTTATAGCCTAAAGCCTTCCTCGATGAATAAACTATCTAACACAAAAACAATATTTCAAATCAGTTTCTGAGATTAGCTTGATTAAACAAACAACAGACTCTTCAGCTTTATAATATTAGAAAAGTTTTAGGCACTATTTGCACTAGCCGTAAAGTGTTTTAATCAACGGGTATTCGCGTAAACTTCGAAACGATTTCAGGAACAATAGCGTATGGACCTAAGCATAAATAGCTATCCTAAGTTGTGGACGTCACATTGTTGAAACGGTCACCTATCCAAAACCGTTTGCATCTCGTTAATTATGTTTGATATTATTTGTAATATAATTTATCTACATCGAAATACACTTACGAGAAAAGAAAACGTACACTGTTAACGCACACACTCTGCTTATAGCGTTATGCCAGCGTATTATGTTCATACATAATGTATGTCTCATTTGAAATGTACTACCACATGATCCTACATAAGACCGTTTCTATGGAATATTCCGACATCAATTTCCGAATGTTTATGCCAAAAATTAGTATGTAAGGTTATCGTAGCAGTATCAACTAGTTGTTAACAGAAGAGTCATACTTTGTGAAAATTATAATACGTCAAATATTCCAAAAGCGTGACACAACGTTTCTGTGAACAAGCGCTGTTTATTTTAGTTTGTACTAGCGACCCAGCAAAATTTGTTTCGCCCCCATCCTCGTCTTTCCCGGCCTCGTCCCGCCCAGCCACGTAGTTAAAGAAAAATGTTAAGGGTGGACAACCCTTATAACTAAGGGGTATGAAAAATAGAATTTGGCCGATTCTCAGACCTACTCAATGTGCTCACAAAATTTCATGAGAATGGATCAAGCCGTTTCGGAGGAGTACGGGAACGAACATTGTGACACGAGAATTTTATATATAAGATTTACTCACCAACAACGCTTTGTGTTATTAAGAAAAACTCTTGCCAATAGCAACATTGTTGCAACGGAATATTGATACTTAATATAGTACAACCTCGTCAAAAGCTTGGTACTCGTGATTCTGAATTAATAAAATAATATATAAAATAAAATAAAATTAATAAAATAATTTTAGTTTGTTATTTCATCCTTCTTCCGATTTATAATTACTTCGTAAGTATTCTCGTGTTCTCAGCCGCTTGCAGTGCTGCATCACATATAAAATGGCTTATTAACTAACAATTTATCCTTAGTTAACCACAGTTTAATTTATTTTGAAAATGTTGTGAATTCGTCCGAGATAATCTCTTTCTTCAGCATCTCCTTTTCGGAGCTGCTTGCTCGTTCGTATTAATAGTTTGGTCAATATTTGTGTTTCATTGAATCAAGACAATACGGATATATTTCGCGCACATTTATTAAAAACCATGCACCTGTCTCAGTTTCCACTTATTCAGTTAAAACATCTTTCATAGTATGTTGTTAAACAAAATAAATTAAATTGACCGATATCAGCTTTAATAAAAACTAAGAATACTCTTTCAGCCGTAGATTCGATTACAGGCTGTTCCGGCGCACAACGCCTTCACAGAAATTAATAGCAATACCACTCCGAAGAGGATTGCGTCTTTATATTCTGATAAGTAATTTATCGATGTTAATGACTGCTTTGCATTGTCTCTTTCATTCCATTTACGACACTTGCCATGTAAAGACTCCTTTTGCTCATTATACCACTTCAAGAATTTGGGCGTTTTAATTAATTGCTCCAATCTGTATACCTAAATATACATAATGGTATCACCATGAGGGGAAAATAAAGAAGAAATAATTGCAAATAACGAAAACTACACCGGCCAGCGAGACCAGTGGTGCAGCGAAAGTGCCATATCACGCGGCGGTTCTACGAACAGATAAGTGTCCTTCCTTAACCATCCCATTCTAAAACCATTCCAGGATTTCACATATTGAGAATTTGCAGCCATTTGTAGTGAATAATTGTGGAATTTCATCATTTTTTTGCTATTTTTTGTGCGAACGTGGGTGCTTCACACCTACCCTCAATATAAAATAAAAATAATTTACTTAGAATATCTCTTGAATTTCAGTAATTATCTCCAAATACATTAGATTAACCGCTCAAAAGTACAAAATATAACATTAAAGATTATTTTTCAACATAGTATGAACCCAACTTAGATTTTTTTGTGAATACCTCCTCATCAAAAGTGATCGTGTCCGACCTGTTTAGAACGAGAATTAGAGTATTTTGCTGAAATTTTCAGGGTGCAATTGACGCTGCGCTGTGTGATTCCAATAGCTGCGTAGATTACTAGCAGCCATTCCATACCTACACACAAGCGGGAGTCAGCTGTGCGATACCGGTTCCTGGACGGCGCGTCATCGAAACGAGGAGCGTGAGCGTTTTACCTATCATTATCTTTATAGCTTGCTTAGTTTCTTTAACTTTTCGTAATTATTCCTCAATATGTGTAACGCAGAAGATAAGTCTGACTTAAACAAATTAATTACAAGGCGATCATCTGCTAAAGGACAAATAACTAAGTTTAAAAATTATCTTAACAGTATTGCAAATAGTAGAGATTTAACAAACATTCAAATAACAGAACTAAAACTTAAACTTGCAAAATTCGAAGCATTATCGGTTAGGGTGGATGACTTGCATAATGACATAGAGGTTTTAAATCCTGATAACATGGCCAATGAAATTGATGAACGCGACAACATCGAGCGCGATATTATCATGAATATTGCTACCGCTAAAACTTTATTAGAAAACTTTACTAAAAAACAAGAATGTGAAAATAGGCGTACTTCGGTGTATGATGCATCTTTTTGTGTAGATATGCAGGATAATTATGGTCTTAAACTTCCTCAAATCCAGATATCAAAATTTGACGGCGCATATTTCCGTTGGCTTGAATTCCGTGACACTTTTGAAAATTTAATTCACAATAATTTACGAATTTCACCCATCCATAAATTTCATTATTTAATTTCTTACCTGGAAGGCGATGCTGCCAGAGTTATTTCCAATCTCGAAGTGTCATCTATAAATTACGATGAAGCTTGGAAATTGTTGTGCAATCGGTATAATAATAAACGCATACTAATCAATCATCATCTAAATGCTCTTTTTAATGTGAAGTCACTACCGCGCGAGTCTGAAAGGTCCCTTAGATTCATAGTCGATCACGTCACAAAGAATCTGCGTGCCCTAGCCAGCTTAGGCCAACCCACGGACAAGTGGGACGTCTTAATTATATATATGCTGTCGTCTAAGCTAGATAGTACAACTTTAGCCAAATGGGAAGAACACCGTAGTAGCTTAAGCGGCGATACTACCACTTTGGAACAGTTTTTTAACTTTCTTATTGATCGCGCGAATGTATTGGAGTCACTTGCAAGAAACAGGTTTCACGATACGCACAATAGCATTGTCAAGCCCCCACCTGTGAATGCGCGTAGTGACTCAGGTTCAAATAGTAAACAAAGCCCCACTTCATACGTTAAATCATTTGCGAGTTCAAACAGTAAACCGCAAAATAAAGTTTTTAAGTCAAATAATTATACCTGTGTTATTTGTAATGACAATCATAAAATATATGACTGTCCTATTTTCAAGGGCAAGGATATTCAAGAAAGATTAAGCGATGTGTCTAAATATCGTCTTTGTTCAAATTGCCTTAGGCAGGGTCACCCGGTGAGTGAATGCCGAATGGGGCCATGTCGCGAATGCAATGCCAGGCATAATAGTTTAATTCATCAGCCGGCATCCTTAGTGAATAATCATGTGAGCGTGGAGGACCCGAGTTATAACACAATTGAACCCAGTGAATCTGGTGCATACTTTTCAAAACAAAATTCAAATCAAATACTTTTATGTACTGCTATAGTTGAGGTACGTAACCCATTGAACCAGCAAAAGGTCAAGGTTCGTGCGCTATTAGACTGTGGTAGTCAGTCATCGTTTATTTCTGAATCTTTAAAAGATAAAATCTCACTAAAATCTATTCCCATTGATTCACTAAAGGTCATAGGAATAGGTAATAATACTAACAATTCAATCAACATTACAGAAAGTTGTAATATACAAATGAACTCTCTAAATAGCAATTTTAACGTATCGTTTTCATGTCTAGTTCTAAATGAATTGACCGGGCGTCTACCAAAGTATCCCGTCAATATCGAGTCTATTAATATACCAAAAAATATACCACTAGCTGATCCTAAATTCTATGAACCAGCCCCTATAGATCTGTTAATAGGAGCTGATTTATTCTGGGACATTGTAAGAAACGAACAACTTTCTCTTGGTCCTCAAAATCCTAAATTAATAAGTACAAATCTTGGTTGGATCATATCAGGTTCCTTTAAATCAGGTTTAGATAAAAATAAGACTTACTGTAACCATGCTCTCATTGCTCCAGTTGTTGAAAATAAATTAGATAACATGTTAACAAAATTTTGGGACTTAGAGGAAGTACCCACAAAGTCTTTGTTGAGTGACGAAGAAAAAGAATGTGAAAAACATTTCGTTACTCACACGCGTAGAAACAAGGAAGGTAGGTTTTGTGTCAAACTGCCATTAGTCGACACACCTGATTGTCTGGGAGATACATTTAATTTAGCCAAAAGGCGTTTATATTATTTAGAAAAAAGATTTAGAAAAAATCCATTGCTGAAATCCGAATACAGTAATTTCATTAAAGAATACGCAGAGTTGGGTCATTTATCTTATGCCACCAACATGCCAGATCATTGTTATTATTTATGTCATCATGCAGTATTTAAACAAGAGAGTGAATCGACCAAATTACGAGTAGTGTTTGATGGATCGGCCCCCTCTTCGTCCGGCTTTTCCTTAAATGACATACTAAGGGTGGGTCCAAGTATACAAGATTCTCTCTTCTCCATCCTAATACGGGCTAGGCAGTATAGGTTTCTTTTAACGGGCGATATTGAGAAGATGTACCGTCAAGTTCTAGTAGCCGAAGACAACCGGGATCTACAGCGTATATTATGGAGAGAAGATGAGTCCAAACCCATCCAGATATTTAAACTAAATACTATCACTTATGGCACCGCAAGTGCTAGTTATTTAAGCACACGTTGTCTATGGGAGCTGGGGGAGGAGCAGGATGATGAGCTCATAAAGACCATCATCCAAAAGGACTTCTACGTTGATGACTTGATTACTGGAGCTAATAGTGAACTTGAATTATCATACATACAACAGGCGATCTCTAAAGCGCTCGAATCAGGATGCTTTAAATTAAGAAAATATAAAAGTAATATTCCAACCATATTTCAAAACATAAATGTAAACGAACACGATACCCTCACTATAAGCGAGTCCTCCAGCACACTTGGACTAGGATGGACTCCATCTAATGACATGCTACATTTTCCAATAAAAAACTTTTTAAACAATGAACATGACGTAATAACCAAGCGATTTATCATGTCTAATTCATTTAAAATATTCGATCCCCTAGGTGTTTTAAGTCCTGTTGTAATTCAACCTAAAATAATATTACAAAAGCTTTGGCAACAAAAAATGGATTGGGATCAACCCGTTTCTCAGGAAATAAAAGGCGATTGGCTAAAATTCACTGATAACTTAAGCTATCTAAAGAAATTGCAAGTACCTAGGTGGGTTCTATGCGAAGATTATCAATACACAGAGTTGCATTCTTTTAGTGACGCATCACAGCATGCTTATGGAGCATGTATCTATTTAAAATCTATAAACGCTCAGGGCGAAAGCAAGATCTCCTTGTTGTGCGCAAAATCTAAGGTTGCCCCATTGAAGCCAACAACTATACCACGGCTTGAATTGTGCGCAGCATTACTTTCTGCTAAACTTTGCAAACTTGTTTTGGATTCTTTAAGATATAAGCCGGGAAAAATAGTACATTGGTGCGATTCAAGTGTGGTACTTAGTTGGATAAACACTGATCTAACTAAGCTAAAAATATTCGTAGCCAATCGCACCAGCGAAATATTAGAATTAACCAAGTCATCGTCATGGCAATATGTACCAACAGCTCTAAATCCCGCTGACTTAATATCCAGAGGCGTAGATGCTAAGAATTTAATCAATTTAAGTCTGTGGTGGCATGGCCCTAGTTATCTTAAATATGATGAATCACATTGGCCTTGTTTACAATTGAAAGATACACACATATTGCCTGAAACTAAGGTGCATACTTCAATAATAAACGATCCTTTCATTAACTTTGATAAATACTCGTCACTAAATAGATTGCAACGATCTTTGGCTTACGTAATAAGGTTTATATTTAATCTAAAAAATAAAAATAACAAACAAGTTGGCATATTGTCAGTCGAGGAGTTGCGTGAGTCATTTCATGCATTGTGCGCTATCGCGCAGCGAGAATCTTTTTCAACTGAATATAATTTACTTTTAAACTCGAAATCGCTTCCCACTAAGGCTAAAATTTTATCGCTTTCACCGTTTTTGGATAATAGGATTATTAGAGTCGGCGGACGCATAGATGCATCTGCCTGTTCCTTTGAAAAAAAACATCCAATATTATTACATGCAAACCATAAGTTAACAAAATTATATTTTGAGAGGGAGTATGTTAATTGTATGCACGCTGGCCCGCAGTTGCTACTAGCTAACGTTAGAGAAGTAGTTTGGCCAGTCAACGGGCGTCACCTCGCAAGACGCACCGTCAACAATTGCGTTATCTGCCGACGGCTGCGAGGTAAAACATTATGTCCTAAGATGGGAAACTTACCTAGTCAGCGTATAACTCCAGATTTTCCATTCTTGTCTGTTGGTTTGGACTTTGCTGGACCATTTTTAATTATTAATCGCAAGGGTCGCGGAGGTCGCTTAATTAAGTGTTATTTATGTCTTTTTGTATGTCTACGGTACAAGTGTATTCACTTAGAAGCCGTAAGTGATTTGTCCAAAGATGCGTTTACTATGACCCTTAAACGTTTTATCTCCCGCAGAGGCAAGCCAACGGAAATCTTTTGCGATAACGGGCGCAACTTTGTAGCGGCAGCCAAGGACATAGGCAATTTTATTAAACAAAATAATGAACCAATATGTAATTTTGCAAGTCAACAAGGCATTACCCTTTAAATTTATACCTACTTACGCTCCTCATTTCGGCGGGATCTGGGAATCTGGTATTAAGTCTGCTAAACACCACTTAAAACGTGTCATGGGAAATAGCAATTTAACTTTTGAAGAGATTTCCACCTTATTTGCGCAAGTGGAGGCAATTCTTAATAGCCGCCCCTTGTGTCCCATGTCCACCTCTCCTAACGACCTCCTCTCCTTATCTCCAGGACACTTCATCATCGGCAGACCACTGAACGCACTGCCCACGCCGTCGCTGGAAGATTACAACAACGATCCACTGAGGAAACGCTACCAACGCCTAGAAGGGATCAGGCAACACTTCTGGCAAAGATGGAGCAAAGAGTACCTGGCTGAGCTTCAACAACGAACGAAATGGCGCATTAATACCACCCTACTTAAAGTCGGAGATCTGGTACTACTGGCTGAAGACAATGCGCCGCCCTTGAATTGGCGCATGGGACGCGTCGTTCGTCTCTTCCCGGGTCCAGATGGTGTATCAAGAGTAGCGGATGTTAACACCGTTCGAGGCTGCGTGCGGCGTGCTTTAACTCGTCTTTGCCCACTACCTACGGCCGAGGAACTCAAATGTTGAAAGTGTGCTTTCAACGGCGGGAGGATGTTCCGGCGCACAACGCCTTCACAGAAATTAATAGCAATACCACTCCGAAGAGGATTGCGTCTTTATATTCTGATAAGTAATTTATCGATGTTAATGACTGCTTTGCATTGTCTCTTTCATTCCATTTACGACACTTGCCATGTAAAGACTCCTTTTGCTCATTATACCACTTCAAGAATTTGGGCGTTTTAATTAATTGCTCCAATCTGTATACCTAAATATACACAGGCATATCTTTTATTCGTGCAATAAAAGTGTTTGGTGAAGGTGCTTATGGCATTTGATTACAGGCATATCATGCTTAATCGAACCAGGACCTCTATTTTTGAATCACTCTCGTCAAGATGGCGTGTGATATTCAGTGATTATTGCCAGATTTTCCAATTAAAATTAGTATAATTCCACGCGAAATTTCTATATAGCGAATTTTTTATTGAAATTAATGACTTTACGAATGTATACAAAAAAAGAACATATTCTGCATATTTTATTTAAAGGATAATGTGAATAAAATATAATTACAGTCATTTCATCCTATGAAATGTAGGTAAGTTCTTTTCATTGATATTTTATATTACTTTGTCCAATGTGACACCGTGTAATTAATTTTAAATACTTTCAGTGCTTTACACGGAATCCATCAGGAATATTGTGATCACCTTCCAATATCCATTTGCAGGTTCTTTGTGCACTATTGTATTAAAATATAGTAAATGTATTTTTGTTGCTATTCCATAAACATACCATTGCAATTAAAGACAAAATATCTGGTTTTAAAATACACTGTTTAATGAAAGCAAGATATCATTTTTTTGGAAAAGTTGTGAATATTGGACACGAATCACATACATCGGTCTGATCCCAAAGTAAGTAGCTATTGCACTTGTGTTATGGAAATCAGACACAACGGTGGTACCACAACACCCAGACCCAAGACAATATAGAAAATTTTGATTTCTATATTGACCCAACCGGAAATCGAACCCGGGACCTCGGAGCGGCGACGCGTTTAAACTCAGCTTACACGGTGGTCGTCAAATTTTATGGAACGTTTGTGTCAGATACTGCGTCTTCAAATCGCAGATACGAAACAACGAGTCTATTTCGAATATCTGTGTTTTGTAAAAGGTATTCGTCGTTGCTTATTCCCAGAAACCCCCTTTCTTGCTTCTCACGATGTCTTGAACCGTTCCGAACGCGACATCTAATAGCATCGTTGCATTTAACGACTGCACCGAATCCCTGCACTGTTTAATCGTTAGACACTGCTAACAACAAAGTATTCGTTTAAAAATGCACCCTAATTTAACACAATAAAGTCTATGTGCATTTCTAAGACAGCATCTGGAGCATATCGGAGTGTCGATTCAATCGACACTCCGATATGCTCCAGATGCTCTATTGTATGCTTCCCTTAATAGTAAAATGTTCACGTTGATGTAAGTATCCCCTGAAACGTCCAATGTCACTATTGTTGCCAAGCCCATATACCCCTCAAACGTCCGTGGTCCGTCCGTCACTATTATTACCAGAAAGGTCAAATAAATTCAAATATGGCGCCCACCGACCTCACCGTTCAATTTTCGCTATTTTTTTGCCCATAGACTGTTTCGAGAGATAAATAACGTGTTATTTAACCTAGTATTAATCGAATGAACCCATCGATACTAGTAACCCAAGCCTTAGTCGTCACAAGTTTAAAAATAAATGTGCCAAAGTCAAGTGCCACTTGAGGAACTCAGCTGAGTGCTTGTTGTTTTCTATATTTTATCTTCATTATTACGTTTTATTATCAGTATTACATTGATATAGGTATCAAAAGAAAGCTAAATAAAAGTTTTAAACGTTGTGATATTCAGTTTAGTGCAGTTTTATTCGTGTTGAGTGAAAAAATATCGTAAAATGGACACTTGCTGTACGGTAAGTTTGCAGTTGATTTCGTTCGATCTTCGCACTTGTTGAATATTTCTGTTTATTAAATACTTTACCAGATTCTGCATTAATTCAGCTTTCTGGCAGTATTTACTTATTACGGGGCGCAATAAACTTTTAAGCAGTGGTTAAACTTTTTTTTGCGTGCCGCGCTCTAAAAACATAAAAAAAACGCAGAGGTCACGGCCGCCCGAGGTCGCGGACGCTAAAGCATATATCCGGCCTCGCGGCCTGTATCTACGCGCGTTCGGGTATTAGTTTTTATTTTGAGTTAATTAATTTCTTGACTAGTGGTTAAGTAGTTAAATCTTTTCCGTGATTGTAATAAAAACTATCTGACAAAAAAAGAACCGGCGTGTTCGTGTTTTACTATACACAGACAAAGGAAAGTAAATTAATTAAACATTTATTGGCTTAGTGAGTGGATCTGGATTTTAAATTATTTGTTTGACAAGGCTTGTTCTTTCAGCAGAAATATATAAACAACGGAGTTTTTCTATTTTAAAGAAAACACACAACATACGATTTTTCCTTGTTCAAGTTAAATTTAATCCTCTTGTGTTTACATTTAACCAACAAAGTGGTATTAAGTATTAACATTTATTATTACTTTATCTTGTGCAGAAGACAAAACTATAAAACGTGTATCGTTACATGCACAAAACCTGAAGTAGTTTTATAATCGATTGGAATATTGAGCAGAATCAATTGATTCACATTTTTCAAGAAATCTTTATTCAAATGTTACCCTGTCTATTTATTAATAAGACAAGCCATCATGTGCGCAAACCTGGCGAAAACGTAAACAAGCAATGGTTAGTTCTTTATGAGCGTAAAATAGTAATAATACTACCGGAGCAGCTTTCTAGTGAATAACTACCATCTCTCGACAAAGTATCGACCGTAAATCAAGAATTGATCTAAAGTGCCAGTGAAACTTAAACACCACATCATCATCATCAAATTTAAAAGCTAAGCTATTGTCGGTGTGGTTTTTTTCCATTTGTTATGCTCTTCCGCCATTCTCTTGTCCTCTTGATACGAAGCAACATTCAACTTTTTCTTTATTTAACTCATAACACCACAATAATAAACAACACACATAACTCTAAATATTTTTTATTTATAGTTTTTATTTGAAAATGAGGTCAGTTAAATTAAAAATCATTTGGGGTGTGTGGTTTTGCGCATTTAATATTACATAGTAACAATGGCATTCGCTATGAATAGTGGATTTTATTTAAGTAAATATTCTACTAGATCCACCATCCTTCAACAAAACATTCGACAAGTTTGTCATCACACTGTTGACATTAATGGGCCCTTTGATGCCTTTTCGGTCAGTACTGCACGCGAGGCTGGCCTCAGGATCAACCAAAAACCAGATTTACAACGATCAAAAGCAAAAACAAATTTGCACCCACTCAAACGACTCTGTGTGGTGTCAATAAGCCACGCAGTGTCATGTACACTTAATTTCCTGTAGAGAAAGCTTTGAACCTATTCCGGCTTTCGGGTTTAAGCGCTTAGTAATTAGTTTTGAATATTAGGTGAAATTTATTATTCCATTCGCTGAAACTTGGTTTTCGAACACATTTACAGTTCTGTGATTCAAGAAAATAAATACTGACTAAAATAGTATTTTACATGAAGATTTTCCTATTAATCACCACGGCCCTTAACAATTTATAAAATCTATTTACTTACTGACATTAAAACCTTGGGCTTGTACGGTAATATTGATTTCGTTTTTGCCTGTCCCAGCGGAATGTCCAGCAGAAATGTTTTTCCTCAGAAATCTCTAATATATGTCAGCAATGAATCAGTATATTCAGGATTCTGGGTTATTAGTCAAAGAAGGTTCCCAGCGGCGACCAACGAAAAACGTAGGTAATTGATTTTCACTGACCTTGTCCTTACATAAATTAAGTTTTCAATATTGTTTTTCTTTCAATGTAATAATATGATTTCACCTTACTTAACAATGATGTGATACCTACTACCAACTATACATACAGGATCTTAGCACAAAAGTCTTGTCTGAAAGTTATACCTATTAAGAGAATGCGTGGTTTTAGTTTAGTTTTTTTTAAAGTAACACTACATGTTTCTTTACAATATTCTGCCAAACTGTGTTACAGTTTGTCGGCAGACTTACTCACCTAAACAAGATTTATATTACAAAATATTCGTGTATTTTTTGACGTCTTTCGTTGTGTAGTGGTTAAACACACTGGGTTTCAAGGTGTCGCCGCTCCGAGGTCTCGGGTTCGATTCCTGGTCGGGTCAATGTAGAAATCATAATTTTCTAAAAAAAGTATGTTAAATAATCAATGTTTAATCGGCTAACACACAATTTCATAAAAAAAATATTGGCAACGAAGTGAAAAGCTTTCATCGTTCCTTGTAACTCGCTATTTTTATTCCCAAGCGTATGTGAACGAGACACAATAGATATTTTATTGTTAAGTGGTTGCCTGGCAACCACACAACCGCTTGGATATTGAAAAGTTAAACAAGTTCTGAGTTCAGCACTAAAATCTAGTTATTATTTTACCAAGTTATCTATTTAATCCTAGATTGGCACTGCATTAGTTCAAATTAGGTCAATCTTAGTGCGGATTAAATGTTAAATTGGACACGACCTTTCAGTATGGTGTATCATTTACTAGTGAGACCATTAAACGAAATTTAAATACTTCAAAAGTATATAAGCCCTAATGAATTCAGCGTAGAATTGTTACTGAAGATTTCTTGTATGAGTTTGAATCTTATTTCAAGGTAATCGGACATAGGTTTTTTAGGTAAATATGTTTCGTCGAGTCGGTCTTCTTTTTAGCTCGGGCTTAGATTTCTAAATCGCCAATCTAATTACTAACCGCTACTCGGAAAAAAACCCTCGAAGGCTGACATTGCTAAGAGTATTGTGCAATGACCCCTTGAGGTACTTTAGGATATATTTATTTAATAAACTAGTGGTCCTTCGCGACTTCGTCCGCGCATGTCGAATTTCCCCTCCCGTCGCAGCGGGAAGCTAGCCAACACAAAAGATTATTCAAATCGATCCTGCAGTTTGCGAGATTAGAGCGTTAAAAAAACAGACAAACTCTTCAGCTTAAAAATATTAGTATAGAAAACAAAACATCAAATCTGCCTATGCAAAAATTAAACCATTTTAAGGCAAGGAGACTATAAAGCTGACTGCGTTGCCACGTTGGATAGCTATGCTAATCCCTTAAGCTAGGATCTAGCCAGCTGTATTATTGACTGTTTCAAAATTTAGTTTTGGTGCAATTTTTCTATTTTAAAATGTCTGCCTTTTCCACTGCAGTGTCCCTAGGTATCTACTTTTTGTCAATGAGTCTTAAACTCCTTATCTTAAGCTTATGTTATGAATATTGTTTAATTTTGGTCGAGTAAATTCATTTTTTTTCTGCCTGATGTTCATTCCTTATTTATGTTGTTACTAAATTTCGAGAAAAGCCCTTTTAAAGGACAAACGAACAAGTGAGTAAGCCAGATACCACTGAAGTAATATAGTCGATGTCTTGGAGATATAACGTGAATGACTTAGGTCGTGATCAGACTTCAAAGACATATTGTATTTACTTCAATAGGTCCAGACTAGAATGCAGATCCATTTATAATACCTATTACTCAGCACATCTGTGCCAATCGGATAGTCAGTGCACAACGGCATAGCATCTAATTCAATGCAGATAATATAGCTTGGACTCTCACTTACACGAAATGAAATTATGCTAATGTAATGTATTTCACTTAGGTCCTCAAGAAGTCATTCTAAAAGATTGATGACAATTTGGTGATTGTGAAAAACAATGCAATGATAGAAAAAAAACAGCCAAGTGCGAGTCGGGCTCGCACACTGAGGATTCCGTGCCAACTTTGAACTTTGAATGAATTAGGGATCCACTTATTTCCACTTAACCACTTAGCCAAAATACCATAATATTTTGTTGACAGCAAATATAACTTTGCTTAGTGTTTGTATAAACAACTAAGTTATGTTTGCGGTGGTAAAAAAGTGCTCTATCTCAAAACCTACTCGATCTCGATCAAACCATTTTTTCAAAGTATTTGTATACTTTATACATCACGTATTTTAACAAAAATTGCACTAGCTTTGTTTTAAGTAAGAAGGGGAATTTTACCATTTTCGAATATAAATATATAGCACAAATATCGTTATTTGAAATAATCGTAAAACAGTTAACAAGTTTCATCTACCTACCAAGTTTCAACTGTGTTATTCTTATGGTTTGAAAAAGGGGCTGTGGCAAATGGACGGACAAAGAGACATAATCTGCGCAGATACCTACTTCTTCTACTTCTGAACCTAAGTTAGCAAGATGCCATAAAAATAGAAGTTGTAAATACAAATACAACTATGCTAGGTAAAGTTCGATTGGATACAGAAACTTGGGCATTAGTTACGGTTTCCGAAGCGCATTCCAACATTGTTATCTGGTTCTAATATGTGACTGAAAACTTCCTTCCTATTCATATCTCTTTTACTGGTAAGATTGGATAACAAACTAAAATATCCTTAGTTATTTTATAAATATGAAAGTAAATCTGTCTGTCTGTCTGTCGCGCTTTCACGCTAAAACTACTAATCGATTTAAATGAAACTTCGCATACACATAGTGTAGAGCCTGCGAAAGGACAAAGGCTACTTAATGCGAAAAAGGGATGAAAAGTTGTATGAAAGAATCGTCACTTTTAAAGCTCGAAACCTATTTTTAAGGCTCTTGATTAGATATCCTTACTGATTTTATAAATGTGTAAGAAACTCTGTCTATCTCATATATAAATACTTTATATCTTGCGTACTCATACAAATACTTATGTATCTCATTTGTAAAATCATTTGCCTAAATAATTAAAAACTCTACCCAAAGTCGGGTGTACCCAAGCATATATAAATATGATATAACAACATATCATATTAAGTTCAAAACATATACAGTCACATGATACAATTTCGTTCACTATAACATTTTTTTAATATAACGATTTAACGGTATAATTTTAAATTCTATAATTTTGAAACGTATAACAAACGATTGACCTAAAATCAATAAATATAACAAAAGTCAAAAAGTCAAATATTGTTTATTCAATTTAGGACACAATATGCCACTTATGAACGTCAAATGTACAGTAAAAAATAAAATAAAAATAAATGTGCCCTGAAGGGGCCGAATCATGTCTCCTTATCTTTTGGGCCCTACCAGCGCTTCGAGACAGAACACAGACAATTAGGCAAGTGCTGAGAAGAAACGCCGGAACAAACTCAGTCACCACTAGCTGCCGTAAAATCAAAATCATCAAAGGTAAGTACATCAGTCGGCGCAGGCTGGACGGACCACACATTCGTGTCGTTCATGTAGTCTTGAACCTTATTATAGCCTTTAGACATAAGCGTGTTTTTAACGTGTTTCTTAAATTTATCAACCGGCAATGCGACAAGATTGTGTGGTATATTATTAAAGAATTTTATACAATTTCCCATGAACGAATTACTAGTTTTAACTAATGTGAAGTAAGGAACGACAAGCTTGTGTTTATTTTTTGTGTTATATGAGTGAATGTCGCTCTTCTTCATGAAATTATCTAAATTTTTACGGACGTACATTATATTGTCAAAAATGTATTGAGAAGCCACAGTTAATATGTTGATTTTCTTAAAGACCTCTCTCAAGGAGTCACGAGGAATAAGTTTATAAATAGCACGAATGGCTCTTTTCTGCAAAATAAATATGGTATCAATGTCTGAAGCAGAACCCCACAAGAGAAGACCGTAAGACATAATACTGTGGAAGTAACTAAAATACACAAGCCTCGCCGTTTCAACATCAGTCAGATACCTTATTTTTCTAACTGCAAAGGCAGCCGAGCTTAGCCTCCTAGCTAGGGCTTCAATATGAGGTCCCCACTGTAATTTTGAGTCAAGTGTAATGCCTAGAAATACAATGGAGTCTATTAAGACTAGATTATTACCATTTAGTACAATATTTGGTGTAAGTTGCTTTACATTAGGCAAAGTGAATTTTACACATTTAGTTTTACTAGCATTCAGCAACAAGTTATTGGTGGTGAACCAATTCAATACTTTGGAGAGAGTATTGTTTACTTCGTCAAAATTTTCTTCATGTCTTTTCATTTTAAAAATCAAAGAAGTATCATCAGCAAACAGAACTATCTCACAGAGATTTGTGGAATAAAATGGCAGGTCGTTTACATATATCAGAAAAAGTAAAGACCCCAATATTGAGCCCTGGGGGACCCCCATTTGAAGAGGGGCTCCAGAAGAGTAGGTACCATTTATGTTAACTGATTGTATTCTACCCGATAAGTACGAACTTAACAACTTAGATGAGTTTTCCGAGACACCATAGTGTTCTAACTTAATGAGCAGTGTCTGATGGTCTACACAATCAAACGCCTTTGACAAATCACAGAATACACCTACGGCATCATGTTTGTCTTCATAAGCATCAAGAATGTGTCTGATGAGTGCTACTCCGGCATCAGTTGTATTTCTACCTTTAGAGAACCCAAACTGTTTTTCGTGTAGTAAATTATTAAGTTTAAAATGGGAAAGTAATTGATTATAAATAAGTTTTTCAAAAATTTTACTTATCGTGGGTAATATTGATATAGGCCTAAAATTGCTGGGGTCACTTTTGTCTCCTGATTTGAAAAAAGGGACAACCTTACTATGTTTCAATAAATTTGGAAACTGATTTTGGTCAATACATTCATTAAAGATATAAGATAAGTTAGGGGCTATTAGTGGTATAATGGGTTTTATTGTGTCTATTGATATACCCGACTTATCCTCTGTTTTCTTTTGTTTTAATTCTTTAAATATTTTTATGATGTCTAAAGGACCAATATTTCTGAATTTAAATGAGGATTCGCACCTATGAACACTCGACACTAGTAATGATTACGCGTGACTTGAGCAAGAACTCAACTGTTTAGTCGTCTCTATACGAATATTACAGAAGTAATCCTCAAAAGCGTTTGCTACTTCGTCATCAGATTTAATAAGCTTGTTGTTTATTTCTAGACTAAATTTGTTATCATGAGATTTCGTTTTACATGTTTCTTTATTTATAATATTCCATGTTTCTTTGATTTTATTACTAGATTTTTTAATTTTATCGCGTATATAATTCGACTTAGCTACATAGCAAACTCTTTTGAAAATTTTTGAGTACCTCTTAACGTACTCATGAAACGATAGATCCTTTCTATATGCTTTTTTGTTATACAATTCAAACATTTTTTTCCTACTTGTATAAACTCCTCGTGTAGCCCAGTCACTGAATTTCGGTTTGCAGTTATTGATAACTATTTTCTTTTGAGGGAAAGTAATATCAAATTGTTTTTTAACTACCTGAAATAATTGTTCATACAAGTCACTAGCATTTTTTTTATCAAAAGGTATAAACGGTATTTTATCACTTACAAGGTTTTTAAATTTGTCCTTACGAGATGCAGTGACCGGTCTGCATTTGATTTCTAGACGGGGTGGAATAAAACGGTTCTGTAGTGTAACTATCTGACCGAAATGATCCGATTTTACAAAATTAATTATAGATTGTTTGATGATTTTACAGTTGCAGAGAATATTATCTAAGCAAGTAGCTGTTGTAGGAGTAACTCTAGTGGGCTCAGCAAAAATCGGAGTGAGGTCAAATGATTTGAAAATGCTCAAAAACCGAACGCGATTTTCCTCCGTAATATCTATAATGTCCACATTGAAATCTCCACATATAACTACTTTATTTGTAGTTTTACATATTTTGTTTAACACATTTTCCATTACAGAATCAAATAATTTAAAGTTTCCACTTGGGGGTCTATAAACACAGACAATAATGTAGTCGTCCAGCTCCGCACACGATATCTCAATTGTTCGCTCAATAGTGAGAGACACTATGTCTTTTCGCTCTTTACATTTTAGTTTGTTATTAATTAATATTAGTGTCCCGCCGCGAATGGCAGTCTCCCTAGTGAACGAACTAATAAGATTATAATTATCTATCGATAACATCAGTTCATGCTGCTTGAGCCAGTGCTCAGTTATGCAGAGAACATGAATATTCATTTTATTCAAAAACAATTCAATTTCCAAATCTTTTCCAGAAAAGCCTTGAATATTTTGATGTACTATATTTAATTGATTTGATTCTACAATTTCTGATAAGCAAGAGTTATCCTCTATTGTCTGATCTACTAATTTAAATGATTGTTTGTTATTGGAACTGATTCCAATGGTTGAATATTCATGTCAATAATCTGCTCAATAAAAGCAGATTTGGTAGCCAAGTTCTTGGCTGAATAGTCAAAATAATATGATAGCGACATTGCTATCTGTCGTTTGAAATAATTATTAACATAATAATTATCTCGCGTCAAATATACTTTGTTTTTTAAATAATTATTCATGCCAATTAGGTGGAATTCATTCACCTCATATAATGTCAATTTATGCAGTTGCAAATTAATTTTATATCTTAAATCATTTTCTTCGTCTGGCAATCCACTACTGTAAGGTAATGTAAACAATATTGTTTTATTCACATTTAATTTTCTTAAACTGTCAAAGTATGCACTTAGGTTTTTCTTGTTCATATTACCTCTGTTTCCTATGAAAATAATTAAATCTGAATTTTCTTGAAACTCATAAGAAAGCACTTTCTGAACTATTTCTGAATATGATGCCCCTGGCATGCAATGGTTGATCACATTTTGTCCCATGTATTTTGATAATAAGTGGCCCATGTTTTTCCCAATCTGATCACTAAACAAAACTATATTTTTAACAGACCTGCTTAGCGATCCACTGGGTTGAGAACAGGAAGGGTTCACATTACACTTAGTTCTAGTAATCTTGTTGGTGAATTGTGATGACTCATTTCCAGAGATATCAATAGAGTTTTTTGAAATCACATGTGAAGAATTACATTCACAGGAAGCTATTATATTTGTCAAAGCCTGGATAT
Source organism: Pyrausta purpuralis (assembly GCA_963924145.1). Classification (NCBI taxonomy): domain Eukaryota; kingdom Metazoa; phylum Arthropoda; class Insecta; order Lepidoptera; family Crambidae; genus Pyrausta; species Pyrausta purpuralis. Next base: position 3,563,558 of record OZ001646.1, read on the forward strand.
GTTCACCACACTCCTTTTTTGTACAATTATAAGTTTCAGTCATTATTTTTAATGACTGCTTAAGTTCCCTAATTTGACATTCTAAACTCATAACATCTTTCTCATATTTGCCCACATTTTGTTCTAAAATTAAAGAATACATATCCAGTTCATCTCCAAGTTGTCTCCGCTCATTGATGTATTTTACTTTAGTGTGTAAGGATTTTTGTTTTTTGATTAATTTATTAGTTTTTTTTTTTATGAAACGGTTTATTTTAACATATTTCTTAAACTTATTTTTGCTGCACTTAGTAATACCTTTAGAAGGTGTGTCATCAGTTAAATCTATTGTCAAAATTGGTTGATTACTAGGTGCAGCTGTTGTCAGGCTGGGCGCACTACCAACCAACTTATTAAATAGAAGGGTGGTTTGGCTGTTTATATGGTCTTGTTTCTCCGTCTCCAGCTGGTTGATATAATCATGGGCATCACCAAGATCTTGTTCAAGAACAGATATGCGTTTCAGGTTCCGTTCATACTCCTCACAGCACTCACCGAACCCTTCTATCACCAATTTCAATTGGTCCCGTTCTTTAACCCAGATATTCCGGAAAAAATATGTCTTAGATACATAAGGTACTATGTGCCAAATAGGAACAAACTTGTTTATTTTATATAAGGTATTTAATCGTTTTAGAATATTTTCAAAAGATCATATTTATAATAAATGGGTTGGTTAATGTATTAAGAATAAATTGTTAATTTTTTGAACTTACTTTATATGGAAACACACGTAAAAGTGATAAATATTCAGCTCCTTGATAAAACTACATGTCATTTCTTATAACTAAGCTGGGTCTTTTAAGGAACAGTAGTAACATCAGGGTTAACAACCAAGATATAGTTGGTGTGCAGCTCAGCCATCTCTTTTCTTAGTTGAGCGTTCCTATCAAACTCACCTAACATTTCCCTTTCATTGTCATCTCTTTCCCTATGCAGTTTTTCGATCGACTCCTTAGCCGCCTGTAGTTCGCTCAAAGCCATCCTGAGCTTGGACTCCTCCTGGCGAGCGCAGGCCTTGCGAGTAAGCATATTTACGTCAAAATACAAACGATCAAAACAAAAACGTAAACCAAAGTGCCGCTCGACCAACTCGAGGCTATTTACAGAATGTAAACAAAGTTATAACCTCAACGCGATAGAAACACAAAACCGTAGCTAAGTTAATTGTTAGATATTCATAAAAATAAGCTAATAAACACGTGATATATTGAATACACACGGTTATAATGCTAGATCGGATGAAATAAAAGCGATGACAACGATTAACAATTTGAATTTTCGCTAAGTCATTGACCGGTTATCACTAGCGTAGCACTTAACACTAAATACGTATTTAAAACACTGATTATCACAAACGCACACAGAATACGATTTTCAAACGTTTTTCTTACGTTTTTGACCTATAAAACACTTAAAAACTAATAAAATTAAAATTATTTTATGGGACAAAAGCCGATCAGCCGACCAGACGAAAAAAACAACATTTAATATAGCATTTACATGATATAATAATTGAAACAAATAGCGTTTATTGTTTAAAGAGATTTGTTTGACACATTTGCAAAGTCACTTAATTGTCAGCAATCGTTTATGTAAATGCGTTTATTTAGTATAATAACATATAGTTTATCATTCATTTACGATAACACTCTTTTTATATAATAATTATAACATAATAATGACCACCTAATATGAACTCTAATTTATATAATATCTTATGACAAACAATTTTTTTTTAATGTTGCTACTGGGTTTCGTATCAGTCGCGGGCAGTGTATAAGCATATAATTGTCAAATCATGTGTAAGGTGCTATTTTGTGAACAAAGTTAAAGTCAAATGTTTTATTTGCAAGAATACAGTAATCAAGTACATCAGTTGATAATGATAGCGTGAGTCCCATGCATTCAGCCTTATAATAGCGTGCAAATATATAGTAGATAATAAGTAAGTAATATCAATAATTATATAGAACAGTCATGGACATAAATATTACAATTTGATTTATTATATTTTTTCTTTATATTCAATTAAATCTTGAATACTGTAGAAGCTGTGGTGTAATAACCATTTTGTCAGCTTTGTTTTAAATGTATTAAAGTCATTAATTAATCTAAAGTCGTCCGGTAAATTATTAAATAGCACAATACACATATTATAAACATTAATCTTGTATATTTGTTTATGGCAAGTAGGTTGATACACAACACGTTGAACACGCAGACTACTCTTACAAATCTGTGCGCAAGCTTTATAAAACACTTTTGGGAATTAGTCATGAGTTTCTCCTACTGACTCTCTTTCACTGTCGATGTCGTATTATCAAGTGCAGTACCATTATCATGAGCTTATGGTGGTTTTACTCGCTACCGACGACGTCAAAAAAGTCTATGGAAAATTGCACAGCGCCCCTAGCGGTCACTTGCGGAACCAAAATTTTCCATACAAAAAGTTACGTCGTCGTTAGAGAGTACAACTGCCGTAAACTCATGGTAACGGCATAGGATATCACTACTTAATACAGTGAAGCCTTCCTCCCTCTCTGATATCCACACTGTAGGGTTGTAAGTGGGCTGCATCCAACGTGATCATGTTACATTATGGTAGAATAGTCAAAAAGCATCAATCTCAACAGGATACCCTGCAAATAGGCGGGAATGCAGATAAAGGCATTTACGCATTGCCGTGTTGACTAGTGACAGCAGTGCGGTAATGTGTAGTCAGTGACATTCAACTCAGGGATGATAATATAAGCTATGCTTATTCTAAAAAATATTACCTGCGATTTTCTTGGGTAATATTAAAATATAAATTAATTTAAAAAAAGTAAAAATCAACTTCATAACTAAAATTCACGTAAAATTCTTAAATAAACTTGACTCTGTGAAGAAAAGGAATCCATTTTAGGCGAACAATTTCTGTTTGGAGTCGGTACTTAAAGCAGGGGGGGAGGGGGGAAGGTTGCACCTAATGACTTTGCTATTTAAGAAGCTACAAATAACCTATCATAAATTCTGTCATTAAAATCACTGAACTCCTAAGCATTAAGGAGTTCCACCAGCAGCTCAGATACACACAATGTTGACTATCAGACTTAATAACACGTCTTCATTAAAATTCTAGTACAAAACACTTACGTGCCTTTAAAATTTGAGGGTTTTCCTCGATTGCACCTAGTATCCATCATCCCGATTTGGCAAGAATGAGACTAGCTAGAAGGTATACATTATTACGGGATTGCTACCATGTATCATATCATTTTTGAGTTTCCAATATTTCGGCACTGTTGCAAGTGCCATGGTCACGGTGTAAATCGAAAATAATAAGGTATATGGTAGCAATCCCGCAATCTATTCTAATGTTAATGACCATGTTAGTTTAAGTCAATATATAGCTAGAAGGTATAACCTCTAGGTAGGAAAAAAACATTTTCAAATCGGTCTACAAATAGTTGTGATATGAGGTAGCATAGCCACAAAAAAGAAAAAGAAAACATACAGTCGAATTGATACCCTCTTCCTTTTTTGAAGTCGTTTAAAAAGTGACTTACATAGCTGCTTGGTAGTCTACAAGTATCGCATTGACATATGTAGGCGGGACTTGCCCAAAATTAGCTCATAAGTTGAAGGTTATATGGGTACACTTTCAGGGATCCTATTTCACAAGTGCATGGGAAATAAATCCCACTAATCCCAAACTACTTGTAACTTAACAACTCACACAACAGGTTCCAAACAAGTTCCAAACCAAGGACACGGGCGAAGCAAACAGCACACTGCTCTAATTCCCGGAACTAATCTAGGATAAGTTTGACTCTGATGTGTTGGAAGTTTTGATAAAATAACTTGTTATCAATAATATTCATAGTTCTATCCCACACTGCTTGTGAGCTTTTAAGTTTAGTTCAACATCGATCTTCAGCTAATTTATTAATAAGTCTAAACCAGGAGATTCATCATCATCATTATCAGCCAAAAAACGTAAACTACCAAGGCCAAGTGCGAGTCGGAAGTCGCGCACTGAGGGTTCTCCAGCTCCGGGAAAGTTTAACTTAAGATAGGGCCCACTTACTACCACTCAGCCAAAAAACCACAAAATTTTGTTGACTACCAAAAACTACTTGTTCGATTTCGTTTCAACCAATTTACATTGAAATCTTTTATTAAAATTTTTATTACGTATTTATAATTTTCATGGGGGTCGATGGGATGCCCTTTTTAACATTTTGGAAGCATCTCTTTTCCAAACGTTAGACACCAATGTATTTGACACTGTGCCGGGCCTCATTAAATGTATTAATAGCTTTGGATACTAAAATATTCGTTCATTCACTCACAAAGTACACGAGGGGGCATGTCAACTTGTTATGAATAATTAATGACATCTGCTTGTCAACGATATGATATTTCACAATCGCTTACAAACTCGAACCAGCACCCCTTTGTAAACAAATCCTAAATAAGTGAAACAGTTTTAATCTGGGTTTGCCTATAACTGTGCAGCGTGTGTTTTTAAAATCACATCTCGAAAAGAACAGTCAGTTACAAAGATAAATTAAAGTCAGTCAATAAAAAAAAAACTTGTTATTACTATGTATAAAATAATGATAATCCCTCTTGCCGAATTCGACTACGATGGCCAGTCACAACGACTATCCGACTGCGCGGGACATATTATAGTGCACAAGGTGCATGCGCAAACACAGGTGCGCTCTTTATTCTTTTCACACTCGTTTCCCGATGGGACAGCAATCTGACACGCCCGGAGAGAGATCAGGCACGGGGGTGAAACACCGTCAACTTCCAAACACCGGGCTACCCTAAAAAAAACTGAACAGAAAAATCAAAATCAAAATTTAAACAAGGACCTCTGGCGCAGTCGTCGCTTTAAAGTGTGACCATCTTACCGCTGCGCCACCGAGGCTGTTATCTATAAAATTAAGTACCTATATTACTCTATCTACCCTATTAAAAACGACACACGAAACGTTATAATGATTATACTTTGAATAATCCTTCACTTCGTTCCTTTCCAACGATCAATTGTTTACGCGGTACAACGATTCAACTGACCGGTACTTGTTGCTAAAATAGCAAAACCGTGGTTTATTCTACTAAAATAATGTGGAAAAATGTTAACTCTTTCTTAGCAAAAAGCCAGTTTTAGGGTTCCGTGGCCGAATAGAAAAAACGGAACCCTTAGAGCGCTTTTACACTAAGGCGTTTTTAGCAGCGCGACGGTCGCGCGGTAGTCGCTCTGCTGTCAATTTCATACATAAAATGACAGTAGTAAGCCATTTACATTAGAGAGACGCGCTGCTGGCGCTCGAATGTTAAAGCGCACTTATAGTCTCGTCGTCGTCTGTCTGTCTGTCCGTTTGTTTGTCACAGCAAGTTTATTCTGAAACTATTAGCGTCACACAGTTCATCATTAACGTGAAACTTAAACAAAAAAAAACGTTTTAAACATATGCATGTTAAAACGCGAAAATATGTATGATGAATACATGTCTATGGATCTTTTAAAATGACATCGAGGTTACTAAAACAATTTTCTCTTAAAGTCTAGTGGTAAAAATCTATAATATCTATTTCACTTATTCAGCTTTTAATTTTCTTTTATGCACAAAGTACCCCTTCCTATAAAACTCATAATTTCTTTACCCTATGGTTGTCAGGAAGAGATCGTTTTTAGCAAAAAGAGCGCCTAAATCGTACATTTCCTTACAATAAATTTGTAAATCAATTTATGTTATTTGCAATGAAGAGTTATCTCTATCGAAAAAGGGCGAACCCCCCTTCAAATTTTAAAACCAAGCGAATGTACATTTTGAAGAAATACTTTCTTTATATATCGATTTGTTTAAGATGAAACTAGTTGTTTTCTAGAAACAATATAGAAGACTTTCAACAACCGCAAACATATCTTTGTTCTTCATACAAATACTATGCATAAAAAAGTTATATTTGCTGTCAACAAAATATTGTGGTATTTTGGCTAAGTGGATCCCAAATTCAGTTACAGTCGGCTCGTAACCCTCCGTGCGCGAGTCCGACTCGCACTTGCCCGTTTAGTATTAGTTTTATTTTACAGCAAGTTATAATAAAAACCGATCCCGCGACTGAGTAGACTGTAATATCCCAGCTATGATAAAAAAGGTTTCCCTATGCCCTTGCAGACGTAAACATAATTACTTTAATGTCAATATCACCATTGAAACTATCTGTTCTCAAGTCCGATAATGTATGCCCGCGGCTGGCCGGGGGTCGACGGTAAACAATGCTCTGATATACGCGATAATGTGTGAGCTAGAGTGGGCGGTGTGGGGAGTCGGATATAGTTGAGCTGTGGAACAAGTGAGCTGGTCCGATACCATGAGTTTACTCGATAGCGACGACGGTTTCTCTCGCTAGCGACGACCTCACTTTTCGTACGAAAATTTCAGTTCTGTCAGTGACCGTTAAAAACGCTGTGCAATTTTCCATAGACTTTTTTTACGTCGTCGATAGCGGGCAAAACCGTTGTAAACTTATGTAACAGTAACGGTACTGTACCGTTACCATGACTTAACGGCAGTACTAAAATTTTCCATACAAAAGATATGTTGTCGCTAGCGAGTAAAACCGCCGTGAGTAAAACTCATGGTAACGGCACTGGTTGGATTGAAGCAAGTGAGGTCTAAGGCTAAAGTTTTCTTTGAATTTCCTTTTATGTAATGACTAGCGGTCCCCCGCGACTTCGTCCGCGCGTTTTGAGTTTGCTCCCTCCCCTCCCGTCGCAGCATGATGTTTTATATCCTAAAGCCTTTTTTAATAAATAAGCTATCTAACACAGAAATATTTTTTCAAATCGGTTCCGCAGTTCCTGAGATAAGCGCGTTCAAACCAACAAACTCTTCAGCTTTATAATATAATTAGCGCAAGCGCACGTTGTACTTAAGCTGCGAGCATTATTTTGGTGCGGAGTTATGTTAAAACTGTGATAGCTCCTAAGATATTTATTGGAATCAAATAATATAAAGGGCAACTTTGTTCTAAATGAAATGCTCGTGATGATCAATGTATTTATTTTGATAAGAATAAATACCTGTGTGTATAATACACCTTTAAAAATGATGCATTTTTTTTTTACAAATTTATTAACATAAAAAGGTTGTAGTAAGTCAACCATAAAAGATAGACATATGCTGTCGCGGACTTTATTATAGAACTCTTAATGCTGAACAATCTTGTCACACATAATTTTTGTGTAACTTTAGCGGTTTCCGCAGCGTACGCAGCGGAAGCTCTCAAAAGGAATATCTTTCTCCCGTTTTCGCAACATTTTTCATTGCTGCTGTGGTCTTATGAGTCGTATCTTTATGTTATATAGCCTAAAGCCTTCCTCGATAAATGGACTATCCAATTTAAAAATAATTTTTCAAATCTGGCCAGTAGTTTCTGAGATTAGCGCGTTCAAACAAACAAACAAACAAACAAACTCTTCAGCTTTATAATATTAGTATAGATTAGCGCAAGCGCACGTTGTACTTAAGCTGCGAACATTATTTTGGTGCGGAGTTATGTTAAAACTGTGATAGCTCCTAAGATATTTATTGAAATCAAATGATATAAAGGGCAACTTGGTTTTAAATGAAATGCTCGTGATGATGAATGTATTTATTTTGATAAGAATAAATACCTGTGTGTATAATACACCTCTAAAAATAATGCGTTATTTTTTTACAAATTTATTTACATAAAAAAAGTTGTAGTAAGTCAACCATAAAAATTAGACATATGCTGTCGCGGACTTTATTATAGAACTTTTAATGTTGAACAATTCTGTCGTACATGATTTTTGTGTAACTCGGTTTCCGCAGCGTACGCAGCGGAAGCTCTCAAAAGGAATATCTTTCTCCCGTTTTCGCAACATTTTTCATTGCTGCTGTCGTCTTGTGAGTCGTATCTTTATGTTATATAGCTTAAAGCCTTCCTCGATAAATGGACTATCCAACGTAAAAATAATTTTTCAAATCGGGCCAGTAGTTTTTGAGATTAGCGCGTTCAAACAAACAAACAAACAAACAAACAAACTCTTCAGCTTTATAATATTAGTATAGATTGGTCTGCGTAGTGTTTTGCGCAACGTTGCTACTAGCAGAAGTGTCACGTAAGCGCTATAATTTGAACACTTTAATGAAGAGAATAAAATGGTGTACCATTCCAATGTTAACTATGTCTGCTATTTTATTATACATATTTATAATGTTTTAAACACTCACAGTGTCACATTTTTTTTAAAGATGATATAAAATCTCAATTAGAAAAGTGTTTGGCCCGGTGGATTCATGTTGGAGTCCCGCCCTTGCGCAATTTTTGGTTTCTTATTTCATCTTTAAGGTTACTTTATTTGTTGATCATGCGCTTACTACAACTCGCTTCATCTCCCATCTTAGACGGCAAGCTGTAACCAATTGTATAAACAATTCCCTGCGGGATTTCTTACAACCTCAGTTGGTCGTGTTTTCGCTTTAACGTGGCGCAGCCGTTGTATGTAACCAGAAGTGCTACAAATAGTTTTTATCCCACTATAGTTTTTATTTTTTTACAGCCCTAGGGTGGGGCTATAAAAAAGATAGACGAAGCAGGTGCGGCGGTCACCAAAATTTCATATTGTTTACAACACGTTTGGTATTTATGAATTGTGAAGCTTTGTTCAACAAAACTTTACCTAAATCTTACTTTTAATGCCAAATTTACCCTAGTCTGCGTATAATTATTAAAGTGAACTGTAGTAAGAGTAAAAAAAAACTATTGAGTGAGTTATTCCAGTAATAAGAATCATAACGAACACCCAAATAACATAACGTTAAAGCCTATAGAACGTAATGTGGACCAATACAAATCCACGTACTAAATACTCCTTGTTTTTCTTGACATTATTTACACAAAATACAATAAATACTTATTATATAACATACGCAACATTTGATTAACTATAATCGTTGTTAATAGGCAGGTATTCCCCCATAAATTATTTGTATAAATATTTTTCTTTAAAAAAACAACTATTGAATTGAATATAATTGATTCAGGTTTATGTCACTGTATCTACATAAAAAAGGCTATAGTGGGCCAATTTTCATGCAATTCGTTTACGAAAAAAGTTCACCGATCGTATTTTCTATATCAAAGAAAAAATAGTTTTTGATTTCTCAGGGTCACGATTTCTATGTGTTTAGATTTTTTCGTGCGATAGTTGTTAACGTGTAGATACTTTACTTGATTTTTGAGGTAAAACGTTTAAACTTGCAATCAGTTACAATCAAATTAGATCATTTGTCGCGAGAGTAGGCCTCCAAGGGCCCTATTTTTAATCATTTGCTTAAACATGGTGTATGATTTTCGTTCAATAAATATTCAAAAAACAATGAAAATAACGGAAGGAATGGCCGTTTGTACTCACTAAATTCAGTGAACTTTTTAGGCAAGGAACCCTTATATTTTTTATATGTCCGTCTGCCCGTCTGTCCGTCTGTCCAGCAACGCAGAGACCTAAGGTGCAAGAAAACTGTTATTTCATATAGATATTATCCTAATCTCCCACCTCTCATACAAGAACCGTGGGTATGTTTTTTTTCTCTTGCCAAACGCATAGTGTATCATTATATGGGTGTATTTGAATAGGTCTTTTAAAATGATTGATAGGTTTTTAACATTATTTTTCGATATAATGGCTTGTATCCATAACATTCAGTTTGTAAAGGCAAGTTTCTGTTAGATTCCAACGTTCCCCACCTTCCCCAACTAAACGGTAGTAGGTGGATACGAGATAAAAAAATCACAACACTAGCATATAGAATGAGTTTAGAAGAAAACTTTCACTTCTTTGATAAGTAAATATATGTCAGAATTGTGGTCCATAAACTTGAAGCAAAACTTAAAGCATTTTTCATGTACATTTTCGTTTAATTTTTATTCCCGCAAAATGCAATAAGATATGACACTGCAACAATAGTTAATATTGGTATTGATTGTCTATTTTAGCTATAAAAAATAAAAACTATGAGTCATCGTCATCAACGAAAACAACCAGTTTTATCTTAAAACTTCGAATATTTTGTTGGTTAAAGGGAATCGAAGTTTTATCATGTTTTACAAATGATTTTTATGCTCATAAAAGTGCTTCATACATAGTAGGTACGAAAACCTTCGTACGCGAGTCCGACTCGAATTTGGCCGTTTTTTTTAATCAATCTCAAGTGGAATAAACAACTGTTCAATGGAAAATCTGAATTTTATCAATGAATATCACACTCCATCTTGACGCAAGTGATTAAAAAAAAAATGGGGCTCAAATATTTCTAGATTTAGTAGGTAAGAAAGGCATCCATTTTATTTTTTGTTATATGCCGTAATACATTTCGATGTGACAAAACAGAGCCGATGTGACAAAACAGGGGTCTTATCAACACCTACAAAATTGTATAAGACAGCTTATCCAAACATCTTCAAAGCGAGCAAACAGACTTCATTTACTTGAACGCGCTCCGTTTTCGAGTCTTTCTCTGCCGTGTCTGGCTAAATCTAGAGTAAAAAGCAAACTTTATTCTGAATATCAATCATTTTGAAGACTCTTTTTTGGCTCCCACAGACTTACCGAAGTACAAGTACGCACCTGTCCGCGCCACTCGAGCTGAAATGTTATGTTTGAAATTCTAAAAGTTAAATCCAAATAAGGACGTTACCTAATCGTTACCTGTAAGAGATCCCATTCGTAACGCTATAAAAATCTGTTTGTTGCATGGGGCTACTATAAAGTCGATTCTGGGAGTTTTTATAACTGTTGCTTGCCATGTCATGAAGTGACAGATATCGCTGCATTTGTCGACGGTCAAAATTAGATTAGCGAGTTCGCCATATGACATTCTCTTCCAGTCCTACCCATAAAATTATTATCCCATGGAATATTAATTTTATGGTTCTACCATACCTTTGGGCTAAGTAGAAATGCTTCTGCAGCTTTGTCAATCTATTATTTAACTATTACATCAACATAACCTTATTAATAACAAACAATAAAAAATAAAACTAAGACATGCAACATAAAAAAAATAACTTAAAGTCTACCTATTCAATAACGAAACCTGTGTAACAAGATATGGAAAACTGAAAACATCAATGACTTATTTATTACCTCATTAGAGTTCCGAGCCGAATGGCAAAAAACGGAACCCTTACCTATAGTTTCGTCAAGCCTGTCTGTCTGTCTGTCCGTATGTCACAGCCACTTTATTCTGTAACTATAGTCATCACACTGTTGAAATTTAGTTAGAAATTCGTTTTAAGGAAATGTACAATTTAGGCGGTCTTATCTCTTTCAGACAACCTTTTGACGACCCGTCTGGTGTAGTGGTCGAGAAATCGCCTACTACGCAGCGGGTGCGGGTTCGATCCCCGCACAATACAAACATTTGTGTGCATGAACATGTCTGTTTGTATTGGTCTGGGTGTTTTCTATGTATATCATGTATGTATTTACAAAAAACAAAAGTATTTAAGTATTATATCCGTTGTCTGGCACCCATAACACAAGCTTTGAGTGGCTTACTTTGGGGCTTGATGGCGATGTGTGGGAATGTCCATAGGATATTTATTTATCCATAGGATATTTATTATTTGGGTAATGAAATTATGTATCCTGTAAACCGCTTTACAATTCTTATGCAAACAATAAAAAATACATGAAACTGAAACCAAAAATATTTTTTTCAAAACCTGTTCAAACCTGTGCGTGTGTGTCTATGGTCTTTTAAAATAACATCAAGGTTTTTAAAACCATTTTCTACGTTTCATAGCTAGACGCTTCAAAAGTGGTAAAATGGGCGTCCCTCCCATCTAACTTCTAAACTTAGCGAGTGAAAATTTAGAAAAAAATATATAATGTAGATCTTAACAAATACTTTCAACGAAAATTGGTTTGAATGGAATCAAACAAGAATTTTTTGCGACATAGCACATTTTCAACAACCGCAAACATAACTTTGTACTTCATACAAACACTATGAAAAACAAAGTAATATTTGCTGTAAACAAAATAGTGTGTTATTTTACTAAGTGGAGAATTATTCAGTTAGAGTTGGCACGGAACCCTCAGTGCGCGAGTCCGACTCGCACTTGTTTTTTGCACTTGCTTCTTTCGGAGGTTTAAATAACCATAAATCCAATTAACTAAATTTCGTTTGTTCATCATCATCATCATAATAAAATATCTGCTATCTTATTGTTTTGATATATTTTTAGGGAAAACAGAAGCTCGGGTCAAAAGGTTTAGGCCAGTGAGAAAGTTTAGTTTCTTTTGTCTTTTTAATTGGTGTGATGGCCAAGCCGACTTTTTTTGCTTTGTCGAAGCGAATCTGTACTTAATTTATCTGTACTTTTTCAATTATTTTTTCGAATATTAAACGTAACTAGGCGACGATGGTTTCAATTAATTTTGCCTTGAATGATACTCGGGTCATTCGTTTGTGGCCAGTAATTAAAATAAAAACCATAGAAAATATATTTTAATGTTTTAAAGAAGGTGATTGTATTATTTTTCTTAATACTTTTTATAAACTATTTTAAACAAAGAATTATCTTGAATACCCGATATCATCTCGTTATTTCTGACAAAGAAAAAATATTTAACCGTTTTTATCTGTTTCCAAAATAGGAGTATTATCTCGGGTTTGGCTTAAATGCTTTTGATGCAAAGCACTGAAGTCATAAACAAGGTAATTATTTTTAAGTTCAAACAGGTACCAAAATTTAAAACGAAACCTGTGTAACAAGATATGGAAAACTGAAAAAGGCTTAAAATAACGCATTTGTCTTAAAGAGTAACAATTACTCAGTTTTTCGTATTGTTGTATTGAAATATAACTGCGCAACGTCATGATCATCATTATCAGTCAAAGGACGTCTACTGCTGTAAATAGGCCACCCCCACGCGGTCTGCATCCAGTTTGATCCTGCGATCCTTACAAGTTCGTCTATTCCTCTTGTCCGTGCACGTCCTACGCTGCGTCTTTGGTCGAAGGGTCTCCAATCTAGATTTTTTTGTCCCAAAGGCCATCAGTTTATTGCCCATTGCCACTTGAGCTTTTGCTCAGCCTTATCCTCAGGGCTATATCCGTTACCTTAGTTCTTCTACGTATTTTCAATTTATATGGATGATATATGTAATCCGAAATAAATGATTTATTATTATTATTATTTCTGATTTTCTGACTAGATCTCGTAGAGATAGTTGGCGTATAAGCCGTTCTATCGCTCGCTGATTGATTTGAGGTTTCTTTATACAGCCCGTAGTAATTAATATTTCATGTTAATACGCTCTGGATGAAGACTATATTCTTCAGACACTGAGGTGATTGAGACGAGAGAACACTCTTGCGCAATTACCTGAATCCTGCCCAGGCGAGTTAAATTTTTTGATTGACTTATTTCTTAAAGTTGGACCCACCTAATTGGATTACTTGTCCCAGGTTGATGTCGACAAATTCGAGAATTGAGTTCCAAGCAGATACTGGAGTGGACACAACAAAGGAGCTCAACATGATTTTCGTCTTTTCCATGTTCATTATTAGACACACTTGTTGGGAGACTCGGTCAAGGTCTTTGATCATAGTGCCAAGGGCGTCTTGCAAAACGTAAGTACTTGCCAATAGGTTTCTAGCCTATTTTTGTCAATTAAACAACTTTTATCGCTAATGTTTGCAAGAAAAATATTTCTCGTGCCGGAATTCTCAATTTTCTTTATTCAAATAAGAAAGTTAAGCCTGCGAAATCGCCAAGATGTCATTTGCCGAAATCTCGAGTTGAAGTGGAATACCGGCGGTTTTATTATTTTTATGTTTTGTTACGAATTTAATCGCGTTTCCAGTCTGTGAGTCTGATTTGGATTCTTTTTTAACCAATATGAAATATACTTAACGTATGAATAATGTTGAACGTTTTAAAGGAAATAGAACTCTATCTTTGTGTTTGGTTGCAAATATTTGCAGCACAAAACATTAAATTAGTGCTAATAAACCAAACATCAAAGTATTTTATCAGATGCCGATCAAATCATTGATTCAGCAAAATGTTACATGAAACACAGTTACATCAGATCAGTTAAAGTGTTTGAAAACCATTTTCAGGATAATACCGCATAAAACTCTCCCCTTCGCATTTTCCAAACCTATTTATTCCTACAGTACAATATAATGAGCATAATCATGTTCCCTCCAGCAAACAATGAACAGTTCCTGAAGACAGTAAATATATTCTTATTAATTAACAGTTTATCGGGGATTGCGCCGTTCGTCTTCTGGGTTCTCGGGATGACGTCATAAATCTTCCCAGGGTTCCGCGGCGGAAGGATTCGGCGTTGGATCCAAATCAGATACTTATGGCAAATAGTATCGGATAGTGCAGGAATTATTCGAGGGTATGTCGCAATACAAGTTTCGCGTCTTCTTTTTTCGAAAAGGTTGACCTTGTTATAGGAAAATATTTGTAAAAAAAAAAGTATTTTGTCTATCCAAAAAAAGGATAATCACTTCGTATTATAAACTAAGTCCTACGCAGCATCTGTTATAAACATAACAGACGCTGCGTAGGACTCAATATATCCTAAGGTAGACAGACGTCTACTTTGGGATTAAGTAAATAAACCATGATACGAACTCAATACCAAGATCATAAACGACTTTTTGCGAAACGATATATTGTTATATTTAAACTAGCGGAACCAGCGAACTTAGCTTCGCCCCCAGCACCGTCCCGCCCTGGCCCCGTCTCGCCCAGCCTCATTATTTTAAAAGTTAAGAAAAACACTATAATTCATTAGTTACCGAGCGGGATGAAAAATGATCAAATTACTTAAATGGCTATAAAAAATTTAGGGTTGTATTTATTTTTAATGACACATTATACAAAAATATAAATATAAATTTCGTCCAAAAATTAAAAAAAACTATTTAAGGGTGAACAACCCTTATCACTTAGGGGTATGAAAAATAGAAAGTAGCCGATTCTCAGACCTATTGAATATGCATATAAAATTTGGTAAGAATCGGTAAAGCCGTTTCGGAGGAGTACGGGAACGAACATTGTGACACGAGAATTTTATATATAAGATAATAAATTCATAGTCAAATATGTTCTCGTACTGACGATACTTTCATAGCATTTGTTCCATTTGCAGACTCTCTTGAGTGCCAATGGAGAACTCCCCGCTACATTAGCAGTCACGTAAAGAAGCCGAATAGGTAAGAATGAGAGCTAAACTAATTTCAAAGTGGTTAACAAAGATTTACATAACTAGCCCTTAAGCCCAAGGGCGTTACCTCTAATGCATTTCACAGCCTAAAGCTTATAGCCAGACCACTCTCTGACTAATACACGGGAATAATGATTGATAATGACCATTTCAAGAAAAAATATATACATAATAAAATTCGTTCGCCCTTAAATATTTTAATTTAAAACCAAAGTTTATTTAAATTCCATTCACCCGAAGTTATGAGTTTAGGACGAGACTAATTTTGAATGAATTTGCCTTTTGATGGGTTTTGAAAACATATACGCATTTCATTTTAATGAAGTCATGACTATTTTCAAATTCAAAATTAATTCCCTAAATCGTAGATGCGCAAAAATTTAAGATACTCCTGATTTCACATGACGCAGTCGCAGAATTCTTTTATTTAATATTTTAAATTACACTTGTAAAATGCAACTTTGTGAGGCAAGGAACACACTTTATCAGACAAATATGTTTATTACGAGTGCAATTTAGAATTTGAGGTTTGTATTCAGGCAAAACTAACATATTAAAAACAAAAATATACTATCTGCAGTTTTAAATAATAAATAAATAAATGATAAATAAATTGTTTATTAAAATTCATTGGTTCTGAAATACATCTTAGAACTTAAAATTAATCACTAAGTGCATTCTCTTATTTACCTGAACTAGGTTGAACCTGTATCTCAGGCTAAATAGAGCTTACACAAGCTATTTACGGCTTACATAAATTAACAATAATAACTAAACTTATACCAAATTCAAAAGTAAATCAAAGTCAAAATAAAACCATAATCTAAAAATAATCGATCAGAACGCGAGAAATCAGCAATACTTAGTCATACATTTTGGTACCGTCAGCATAATTACATTTACTACCGCAAATTCAGTGCGTGTTTGTTTCTTGACGCATCAGTAAAGTTGTTTGCTAATAGATATTTGGTCAAGGCAACAGGTAGCAAAATTCTTTGTCAGCGGTAATACGTGGGTCAGTAGGACAAAGCCGAAGCCCTGATTTACTTTTTGTTACAATACATTAATTATTATTCCTAAGTATAAAATTAGACAAATTTGTGGTACCTACAATATTAAACCTTATGCAATATGCTTATCTTAGTAAAATAATTACGAGCCCTCATAATCGACAGTACCGATGTACCGGGTCTCAGCGGCCCTTTTGGCCGGGCAATCGACATCTCCCGTCTTGTGAGCGTGCGGCTTGTTGAAGCGCAAGCATGTAGCGCACTTTGGTGGTTCGGCCTTCTTCGCGCAATCCTTCATGGCATGTCCCACTTCTCCGCAGTGGCCGCAGGTGATGGTTTCTTCCCGACATGACTTGGCTGCATGCCCATATTGCTGACATTTATAAAAGAAACAGTATAGGTATTTAATAAACTTATCCATTCTTGTAGCGTGCAATTAAATTGTTTTAATTGCGTATTATAGACATAAACAGTGTTGCAGTGCTTTTACTGCGCTACTTTTAGCATTGATGCAATCGCGGTGCTAACACGCGTTAGCATCGATGCAGTCACGATGCGGAAGCTGGAAATTGACAAATTATGTACTATATTTTGGCGACTGCATCGATGATAAATTAAATCTATTTATTGCGTGAGTCGCGATGCTGAAGGGCGTTTTTAAAACGCGCGACTTCATCGATGCTAAAGTCGCAGTGTGTAAGCTGTCAAAGGGGTTTTAGACTAAATTAATATTAATATTTTGTTTCTTGAAAGTTTTGAGATCGGTGTTGGCTCAACTGATTGGGATGTGGTCTCAAACACGGCTGAGGCAATTACAGATCGCAGTACACCTTTGTGTGCCATTCCATTTGTGTCTGTATTAGCAGCCGTGGAGTGAGTAGATTGAACAAACTTGCTGTATACTAATCTGGTAATTACCTTAAAGCCGATTTTTCAATGGTCAGATAAAACTTATCAGACTGATTAATTATAAAGCGACAGAAAATATTTTTTTTTGATAAGGTGACAATTAGGTGACGTTTTCAAATTAGCCATATTGTATTTTGTTTGACGAATATTTCTTATTTGACTATAAAAAAATCAGCCCTTAATTATTTAAGTAATTCCCGAGTTTTTGTATTGTTGTTATGTGAAAATGTATTATATCCTTTTTTAAATATTATAAATACGAAAGTTTGGAGATGGATGTAGGTATGTTTGTTACTCCCTTACGCGAAAACTACTTGATGGATTTTTACAAAACTTTACAAATATAGCTCTTACATCGGAATAACACATAAGCTATAAAATATGTTATATTTTTTGAAATCTAACATTTACGCGGGTGCTACCGCGAGGAATCGCTAGAAATAGAAATAATTAGATTTAATCTGTTGCAGATTGTTTGATCTCTTGCATGTGCTGAATTTTACCAGCTTTGCTCTACTTGGTCGAGCATTATTTAGGTACTGATGTATAAGTTTATAGATTTAAATGAAGAATTCATAATAAAATATCCTTCAATGACAATTTATAAGCTCGATGACCTCCGTGGTGTCAAAGTCAAAGTCAAAGTCAAATGTTTTGGCAATGGTGGTGTAATGGTTAGGCACGCTGATTTCAAGGCGTCGCCGCTCCGAGGTCCCGGGTTCGATTCCTGGTCGGGTCAATATAGAAATCAAAATGTTCTTTATTGTCTCGGGTCTTGGTGTCGTAGTACCACCGTTGTTTCTGATTTCCATAACACATGTGCTATAGCTACTTACTTTGGGATCAGATCAATGTATAGATAGATAGATAACTCTTTATTGCACATTACATAAATTGATTTACAAATTCGTTTTAGGGAAATGTACAATTTAGGCGGTCTTATCGCTATAAGCGATCTCTTCCAGACAACCTTTGGGTAAAGAAATTATGAGTTTTATAGGAAGGGGTATTTTGTGCATAAAAAGAAAAGAAAATGAAAATGAAGAGCTGAAAAAGTGAAATAGAAATATATCTGTATAATAAAATTAATTATATAAAAATAAGAACCGATAAATAAATAATATACATATTTATAAAATATATATATAACACATTTATATATATATACTAACACAGTAATAATCATACATAATAATATATACACAAACCAATATGAAATGAATGGAAATAAACTGAGACATAAGAGTAGATAGAATTATTTTGAAGAGAGTAGATGTTCTTTAAGCAGTTTTTTGAAAATAGCGATAGATTTTGATTGCTTGATAGCCAAGGGTAAGGAGTTCCACAAGCGTACTGATTGGACAGTAAAAGAGTTTGAATAATAGCTCGTTGTGTGACAAGGGGATTCAAGGTGGAGTTTCCTCGATGACCGCATGTCAAGACCGCGCAACGGCTGCAAGAAGTGGAAGCGTTCCTTGAGATAAGGTGGGAATTTTGGATTGAAAAGTATGGAATACAATAAACATAGAATATGGTAATTTCGCCGAAGTCTAATTGGGAGCCACTTGAGCCGAGAGCGGTATTCGGAGACGTGATCATACTTGCGTAGACCATAAATTATCCGAATACAGAAATTTTGGAGACGTTCGAGCTTGTCGAGGAGATTTTCGTTAAGATGAAGATAGCAACTATCTGCATAATCCAAAATTGGAAAGAATAGAGCCTGGACAAGCGCAATTTTAGTGGGTATCGGTAGGAAGTTCCGAAGCCTGTTTAGTGACGCCGCTGCAGCAAACATTTTTCGACTAACGTCTGCAATTTGTTTGGACCATGAGAGCGAACAGTCGATATGTATACCCAGGTTTTTTACAGTTTTGCTAAAAGGAATTTGTACACCGTCAAACGTGATAGGTTGCATGGCCGGCCAGTCAATCCTAGCAATTTGCCAAGAACCTCCCACAATTAAAACCTGCGTTTTGGTAGGGTTGACCTTGAGACCGAAGGATTTGCTCCAATCGAGGATACGATTAGGATCAGTGTTAACCGCTTCTATAACGGTAGGTAGGTCTTCAAGTTGCCCCTGTGAATATATTTGGAGATCGTCGATGGTTTTTATCGGACGGGTCCAATTTGAACTTTCTTTTAGCAGCATTCTTCTTCTCTCTGAGGGCTTTGAGTTCATCGGTTAGCCACGGAGCAGGGATATGCTTAATTTAAACCGGTCGAACAGGAGCATGTTTCTCATACAGACCTATGAGAAACGTATTAAAAAGAGGACTGTATGTGATTTATTATTATTAAGATATCAATAACTGTTTTAATGATGCGGTGCACGTACTGTTTAAGCTCGCTCTTGATACCTAATCTCGGTTGAGGGTAAATATGAAACTCCATGACCCACTTGATCCCGACGTAACTCGCGCGCCTAACAAAATATTGTATCTGAAACACTCTTGCTGGAATGAACCAAGATGGCGCGGGCGTTCGCTCCATTTGCTAAGAAAGTTATCTTTCATCAACTTTCAAGAGGAACGATGTGATTTTAGGTATCATATATTATACAAGCCCCTATATGAACATTGCAAAGAAAAACATACGCGAATCTCGACTGTATGTTTATTCACTTAGAATAAACATAAATAATTTTAGCTTATTATATTGATTATTTTTAGCTTATACGATTTCAGCCTTCGTAGTAAAGAGCTGTTATTACGGAAATGTCATTTGAATTGCGTTAAGAATAGCCTGTAAGTTTCATTTTAAACTTGGGTTATTAAAATAAAGGCATTCGAAAGTGTATGCTTACCTTTTAACTACTAATACTAGCGTATGGAACTAACACCACGAATAATTTTTTTGCTCCATGAATTAACGCCATTTGTTATCAACTCATACAAACTGTTTCTTATTATTACTTGATATATTTATGTGTATATAAAGATAATTCATTATTGGCTGTAAGTTTATAACGTAAGCTTAGCTTAGTTTTTGGAATAAGAGTTGTGAATTTTATAACAATAAAAAAATAACATTTAAATTTCCTTAAAGCTTGGTTTTAGAAAACGACAACACATGTTATGATAAAGTGATGAACACCTTGATTGATTTAATGCATTTTTTTGCAATGTTTTATGCAAACATTAAATTTTAGACATGTTTTTCCATTCCCGTAACAGGGTGTTAAATCGACTTGTTTATTAGTGCTTTTTCCTAAAAAAAAATCGAAAATAAGAAAATGATAGTAACTTGAAACTATACCTTTTACTGTGTGTACATTTTCAGAGAAAACATTGCAACGAAAATGCAAGCTGCAAAAGTTTTTAAAATGTTCGACACCTGTGTTTATGCAGCATGGCACACTTTTTGTAATGCAAAAAAATTCCCGTTACATGTTTTGTCTTCTAAAATACAAAGTTCAGCTTCAGCATTTAACAGTAAATTGGTTTTCATTATATCACTGATCTGTAAAATACTGTCTGATGTCATAGTGATTTCGAGATGTGAAAGCTACCAATTTTAAACGAGATTAAATTGACTGCTAAATTGAAACTTTTTTGTATAATTGAATAAATATGAAGACATCATTAATGATCCTTTTCTCGCACATGTTTCCGGATATTTGAATGAGGCAATGTCGTAGTCAATCTTAATACAATTTCCTCTAAGCATTTTGATGTCAATCGAATAGGTACACATAACTTAATAGTTAAGTCTTTTATCACCATACAATAATTTGTAATCAATTCGACTGTATGTTTTTTTTTGTATCTATGTTACCGCATATCTAAGCCATTTGTCGACCGATTCGAAAAATTTTTTCGCCTACCTAGAGGGTGTACCTTCAAGTTGATGGGATCTTGGTGTAATCGAGGGAAACCCTCAAATTTTAAAGAAACGTATAGTGGTTTTTTACTAGAATCTTAATGTTGTTACGTCTGATAGTCAATATTTTGTGGGGCTGAGCTGATGGTGGAACTCCTTAACACTTAGGAGTTCAGTAATTATAATGACAGAACTTATGAACGGTAGTTTGTAGCTTCCTAAAGAATAGAGTCATATGGTGCAATTTCCCTTTCCCCCTCTCCTCTAAAAATCTATATATTTCAATCTCTAAAAATGAAGGAATAAGATTAACTTTAAAAAAAGTAAAAACCGACTTCAAAACAAAAATGCACTAAAAAGTCTTAAATAAACCTTTGACCATTGAAAAGGAAAGGAATCCATTTAAGGCAAACAATTTCTTTTTGGAGTCGGTGCCATCACTTTGACCATCAATCATTAACTATCATAGCACCGACTCCAAAAATAAATTGTTTGCCTAAAATGGATTCCTTTCCTTTTCAATGGTCAAAGGTTTATTTAAGACATTTTGGTGCATTTTGGTTTAAAGTCGGTTTATACTTTTTTTAAAGTTAATTTTGATTTATATGGAATACATATTTGTATTTTAGTTTCGTAAGTTACTTGCGATTCGTAATATTCTTAGCATGTTTGAATCAATGTTTATCAAAAGAAGCTGGAAAATATTTCTTAACTTAGAAAGGCACAGATACGGATACCTTGATTCTTAATATTGTTTTTAAATGCTAAACACGGGTTGCCCAACGTGTATCTACGACTCTTTACACACTGCGACTTTAGCAGCGATGCAGTCCCGATGCTAACGCGCGTTAGCATCGATACAGTCGCGATGCAGAAGCTGGCAATTGTCAAATTATGTACTGAATTTTGGCAACTGCATTGATACTAACGTGTGACTGCATCGATGCTAAATTAAATCTGTTCAATGCTTCAGTCACGATACTGAATCGCGTTTTCAAAACGCGTGACTGCATCGGTGCTAAAAGTCGCAGTGTTTAAGGGGTCTACGATGTCAATTGTATCACTATTTGTATCTTCTATCATTATTACTTTACAATGAAGTCACGTAATCTCTTCGAGCCCAATGACAAAAACCAATAACACACACGTGTCACAATTGAATGGACGCAATATCATTGAAGTCTATTGTATGACATTGACCGCTATGATTGGGGCGCGTAGATGTGACCTTACCACATTTTTATATCCAGTGACCGTTCAGGATTAGAGCGAGTGCTACTGACAGTCGGACGAACGGACATGACAACTACTATCACGTCATGTTTTAGGGTACCATAAAATGTATATAGCCCACTAATAAGTTTAACACAATGGAGAAAATATCTGTAAAAAACTTAAGCCAGCCAATTGCATACTCATTCAATTGCACATAAGCTCTTTAGTGCGACAGCAGCGGATGCCCATATATAAAAACAGCAGCGATGCTGTCATTTATGTTAGAAGCTTTAAAATGTAATTATGATATATAATTGATATCTTTTTTGTGTAAAAAAATGATATTAATTGTAGATCTTTTGAAGATCACACGATTAAATTGGATTTAGACCGCTCACAACACGGTCAGGGTGGAAACCGTACGTTTTTTAGAAAATATTATACTTGGCCCGAATATAACAGAAAAGTTAATGGTAGATTTGTCATTTACTGAAATATTTTCAAATATAACGAATATAATCATAATATATAGAAAACTTAATATTACTGTAACTTAACAGTGAGTGTACTTTGCTCAGACACCGAACGGTACTAAATAGGTACGCAATACTGGTAAAATTAAACAAATAAAAACGAAAAATGTTACAGCCACGGGCACTGTCATTATAAGGAGCCTATTAGCCATTATAGTCAGATAATTTAAAAAAACGGATGACTACACGTCCAAATGGATGTGCAGTCATTCGTTTTCCGTCACCAAATATTAAGAATGGGTCGTAACGAAGTTACGGCGGGTCCAACACGAAATGATAAAAATGA
Organism: Pyrausta purpuralis; assembly: GCA_963924145.1. NCBI lineage: Eukaryota > Metazoa > Arthropoda > Insecta > Lepidoptera > Crambidae > Pyrausta > Pyrausta purpuralis. The sequence goes on from OZ001646.1 coordinate 3,586,664, forward strand.
AACGTTCCGGACCGTCCCAACCGGAAAATATTAGAGCAACGGAACCCCAGCGTTTCGGTCCAATAGACGCACAAAATTGTTAGAAATCACACACCCGTTGGGTAAATTGGCTGTCGGGTTTCCTATTGAGTGATTTTAAAAGCGTTTTCTTACAATTGTTGTAGCATACGTCCGTGATGGTTTAAGTGATAATGCGATGACAGGTTTCTTGTGATGACCTATGATGTGAGTTGTTGATTAAGACGGCTATTTCATGATCAACGTGCATTTGACATTGCAAATCTCTTTACACATTGGCCACTTTAACAAGTATATCAATATGTGTGTGTGTTGTGTGTGTGTGTGTGTGTGTGTGTGTGTGTGTGTGTGTGTGTGTGTGTGTTACTTGCATCCGTCTCAATTCTGTAAGAACCATCAGGTGCCCATGATACAGGAATTTCCTAGTGTGGGGCCCAAAGTTAATTAATTACATCCACTTCTTAAATCTTCTACATAATATCTTCTGTAATATGTAACAACAATAATCTTGAGTCAATCAATATTTGTCTTTGTATTTGTATATATTAAGAAAAGATACGGCGTGATATCGCTTTCAATTTTGCTTTAACAATCAATATCATTTTTGTTATATAGTGTTTTGTCACTGTACAAACTTATCGAGATTACTCTCTCAACATTGATGACGTCGCGCAACCTACACGTCAAAGAAAGCACTTGCTTGCAAAATGCTACAGTCTTGCCAATGTGTCGGTGCCCGAGTGGTATAGGCATACGCCCGGATAGCGTAAGATACTGGGTTCGATTCCTTTTGTAACACAGTTGCTTTTTGTAGATGAAATTTATGTTAAACCAATATTATATATACATATATATGTATTTTAATCCAAATGTCTATCTAAATACACTGATAATAAAAGCTTTTAAAAGATTATAAAAGTGGTTAACGTTATTCACGTGGTTGAGATTGAAAAAAAATAATAACATTGTTACGAAATGATCGATTTCCACATCTCGAATTTCGCCGGTGTCTGACGACGCGACGTAGCCAGCCGCCCGTTACGTGTCGCACGGTGTCCCCTCTCGCGGACGAGTATACAATTACTTGTAAAAAAGAGATTGAATAAACTCAATGTAAGGCAAGTAACGACATATAAGTACGTACAAGATAACACATATTATGATTGGTTTGTAGAAAATAATACGCTTTAAAGCTCTGGTAGCTACTAGTACTTACACGTCTCTCGAAACATGTTAAAAAAAAATATAGACAAATTATATCGCATACAAGTGGCGAGATAGGTCGGGTGTTCTTGCAAAACACGGTGCTATTTTTACCGACTTAAAAAAGGAGGTTATCAATAATTAACGCAATTCTGAAAAACGAAAAGTTATAACGAAATGATTCTTTTAAATTAATTCAATTAGTTATATTATATTTAAATTTAGGATACAGTGTAAATTTCATCTAAATCAGTCAAGCAATTTTTGAGATATGGGTATTAATAAGTTGATATCAAAAATCATTTTGTTTTTTACATACTAATTTTTAAGATTTCTCTTCTATGTAATAGAAACAAAATATTAGGAGTCGGTGCATGATATGCGTAGACTGTTGGTTACGTAAGCTTGACATCATGCACCGACCGCAAAATAATTTTACTGACTTCAAAAAATGGAGGAGAACAAATCGATCTGTATGTTTGTAATATCGTCAGAATTGAATATAATTTTAGTATGTTAATCGAATTAATCTTTGTAAACACGTGTAAATTTTCGTAAGTGTATATATGTTTGTATATTTGCATGTTTGTCACAGTATTTCCCAACAACAAGAAGTCATAGCGAGATGATTTTCGAACTAGTATTTATATTCCTTCTGTTTCATACACCCTTAATCACATATAGATCGGTCTCTTTCCATTTGTACCTTACATGCTCGTAAAAATATGTTATAGAAGACTATTTAAAAAAAAAAAAAACTAATACCTTACACTCGAATAAACGACACAGACAGAGTTGGAACATGGACATTGTGTAACAGAATAGGCATTCAGCTCACTGTTACTCATCGGGGACTTGGTCGCTCAGCAAACTGACATTGATATCTTTGCAGACCAAATTGGACATATATTTATTCAATTCTGATGATATTTAAATAAATAAAATAAATAATAAATAAATTCTTTATTAAAATTCATTGGTCCTGAGCTACATCGTAGATCTTAAAATTAATTACTAAGTGCATTCTCTTATTTACCTGAACTAGGATAAACCTGTATCTCAGGCTAAATAGAGCTTACACAAGTTATTTAAGGCTTACATAATTTAACAATAATAACTAAACTTATACAAAATTCAAAATAAATCAAAGTCAAAATAAAACCATCATCTAAAAAATAATCTACAGCAAAACTAATTCATACATTTTAGAAGCGTAAGCATAATTGCATTTTCTACGGCGAATTCAGTGCGTGTTTGTTTCTTGACACATAAGTAAATTTGTTTGCTAATAGTTATTTGGTCAAGGCAACAGGTAGCAAAATTATTTGTCAGCGATAATACGAGGGTCAGTAGGACAAAGCTGAAGCCCTGGTTTACTTTTCATTACAATACATTAAATATTATTCCTAAATATAAAATAAGACAAATCTGTGTTACCTACAATATTCAACTTTATGTAATACCTCTATCTTAGTGAAATAATTGAGTGATCACTGTTTTTTTATCATTTCATTTCCTTGTATTTTACAAATTTGATAATTTTTACTACATTTGAATTAAAAATTCCATGTTCTTTTATGTTTTGTATGCTGTGTGTTCTATGATTTTGATTTATATTATTTTTATTGCTGATTTTGACCTAATTTGTTGACATTTGAATTAATATTATGTTAAAATCTTATTGCATGACAATCATTATTGTAATTATCATCTTATTCGTGTGTTGTACTTAAACTTAACTTGCAAGTAAAAACTGTAAACTTGCAAGTGTTTTGATTTAAATAAACATTTGAAAGAATTGCCCATACTTATCCAAAGGGCGAGAGACGATTTGTCCACTATGCGCTTGTAGTGTGGAGTAATAGCTCAAACAGCCTTTACTGACCTACATTGCACGTAGAAGTGGCTGGTGGTGGAAATGGCAAAAGTGCTGAGATACATTGCTTCCTTATTTGTTTGGCAATTTCTACATTACTCCTAGTTTTTAAATCATTCGCGTCAATTCGCGATATTAATTGATAAGTGTCCGATTTTTCAATGAAAATGAATATGATTTCACACAATAGTGATTTCCAAAACAAGATAACTGAATTCTGTTAATACAAACGCCTTTATTTTGCGTGATTTTCATTTATATTTAATTCATATACAAACAAAATAATTCACTCGCGATATTCAAGCGAATAATAAAAAATTGGGCCGCCGTTGCTTTACCTAATATCAATTAAGAAAAGGTCTTAACTGTTTTTACGTTAGAAAATTTATTCATGTAGACAATATTTTTAGTAATCACCGTCAAATGTATACCGAGATCTCAATAAGGCTGGTTCTCTGTCTATTTTTTTTTTTGTTTTTCATTGTCTTTGCGAGTTATACCACCGGCATTTTAATAACTCAATGCTGCAAGCGAAGATATCTATACAAGGTCTAGTAAAAAAACTTGAATTTTGCTGCGAAAAAAAACACTAAAAGAACTAAAATAATGCTAATAGGAGAAACCTTAACGTACGCACATTATGCACCTACTTAAAATGAGTTTATTCTCCTACGAGTATTAGAGTCATTTTAGTCCTTTAAGTGCTTTTGAAGGGGGTTCAATTTTTATGACTTATTTTATTTCGTCGTTTTTAGTTATTGCTTAAGTTACAATGTTATTGATCAAACTTAAATATGTAGTTATTAAAACCTTCTTTTCAGTGCAACAAATACTTTAGTGAAACCGCATCAAAAATAGTCCATCTAAACGTGAGAAATTTGTGGTCAAACTTACATACATACAAACATGTCATTTTGTTCAAGTCAGTTAAAATAACTTGTTAATATCTTACCTATCTGCAGTAGTGTTTCTTCTTCTTCTTATTTAAGAGCTATGCTCTTGTCGGTGGAGTTTTTTCCAATTTAATCGATCCCATGCCAGTAGTGTTTAGATGGTTTTAAATCACGCGAAATATAGACGTAAGTACCTACTTACGTCTATATTGAGCTATCTTCTTTCAAATCCCTTCTTTTGTGGTTTTCAACTGATTTTAATTCGAAAATTGGACTTTAATTAATTAATATCATCGTACCATCTTGACGCGAGTGATACAAAAAAAAGGCCCCTGGGCTAGATTATTTTAAGCTCAGTATCGCACCAAACACAGTAATAGGACTGGATTTAGTGATAAAATTAGTAAAAATTCGACTAACGACTCTTTTATGATGATTTTAAAATTTCGCGTTGCATTTCAATGATAACCAAACATGATGGGTCTAAACGTTAACTCATATTAATTCGTGTCTACAACCTCCATGTATTACCATTGTATTTTTTTCCTGTTTTTTTTGAACGTTTGTTCCACGGTAATGAATTATTGATTTTACAAAATTTAAAAACCTCAGTCTGAATGTTTTGTTACAGCAAAGAAAGTTGAATATATATTAGTCTGTCATAAAGTGGGCTCTACGTAGTTTTAAAACCTGTGTTTCAAAAGAGTTCTGAAATGCGCTAAACGCAATCTTTATAATTTCATTTAGAAAATAATTCAATTATGTCTATTTTCCTTGCTTATGTCATGCAAAATGTTTTATATTACATGTTTTATTGCAAAATCTGTATTGTAAACAAATTGGTCGTAAAAATGATTTTTTACGGCTTTTAGTTAGGTACATAAGGCTCTTTTCAGGTTTCAAAGACCTACATTTTTGCTAAAATAAATTGAAAAAGTACGTCACGCAAGCTAATGAAAAAAAAAGTACTAGAATCAGATATCAAAGGTGTACGTAAAAAAACATAGCGAGCTCTGCCTCTGTTAGCAAAGTTTATGAAAAACTGAAAAAAAAATAAAGTAAAAAATGTACGATGAAAGTATTTGGACCTAATGAATAATTTTTCTTGTTCCAGTTCCTACAGCGCACGTGCAGGGAGTCTTGGGCAAAAAAGCAGCTCTCCCTTGCGATATACAGCCTTTGGCAGCGGGCGACCACGTCTCCATTGTCCTGTGGTTCAAGGAGTCTGACGGAGAACCACTCTACAGGTAACCCACAACCATATTCAGAAAGGCTTGTTTCACAGCAACGTCGAGAGAAACGCGCCGTTATCCGGCGCCAAAAACTGCGGACGGATAGACCGAGTGACCAAGTGATACTGAAAAACAAGTTTTAGTATCGAGCGCTTTGTCGTCGATCAAGCGCTCCAATTCGCTGTAATCGTAAACGCAAGAGTACCGTTACCATGAGTTTATGGCGGTTTTACTCGCTACTCACTCGTGACGACGTAACTTTTTATATTTTTAAACTTTCGCGTTGCATTATAATTTCATTTAGAAATGAATTGGTGACCACGACGGTTGCAACACCGTCGAAACGTCGAGGGTGTAAGTAGTAACAATACTACTACATTATATACGTCGCGTTTAGACCCGCAGTTATAAGTTATGACGTAACTTTTTGTATGAAAAAAATTTAGTTTTGCAAGTGACCACCAGAGGCGTTGTGCATTTTTCCATAGGTTTTTTTTTATATTTTAAACTATACAACGGATTTTAATGCCGTTTTTTTGATAGATAGAGTGATTCAAGAGGATATATATATATATACATGCATAATATATTAGTGAAACACTGATGTCTGTAGAGATTTCTAAGTGAAGTCGTAAATAATTTTTTTTTTTGTGGTTACATTGCAAACGCTGGCTAAACTCTGCGAGATGGATGAAACATTACCCGTGCAAAGTCGGGTGGTTCGCTAGTCTATTTACAATTTTCACTCATTTGCACAACTGCGAAGATTGTGCAACAGTACTTAAATATAGAGACGGTCTAGCCTACTCGCTATACATAAACGCATGACTACGAAAAATCTGCAACTTCTATGCCAAAGTTCTTTCTGGATTACTACGTTAGGATTGTGTATGCCATTCCAACCAAAAAACTATTTATCAGTAACGGCACAGCTTGAGGCACAGTATCAACACAGTACGACAAGGATCTTGAGGCCGATAGATGACATCGACAGGAGGCGCTTGCATTCAATCAGGATAGCCAATACAAGAAACTCCCTTGATTTAAGCAATTTAGGAAGCTGTTTAACATATATATTTGTCTGTCTGTATGTCTGTCTGTCCGTCCGTCTGCATATCACAGCCGCTTTATTCTGAAACTATAAGTATAACACAGTTGAAACCTTGTAGGTAGATGTATCCTGTTAACCGCTTTACGATTCTCATACATAAAATACCCTTTCATGAAATTAAAACCTAAAAAAAAACGGTTTACATAATAACCATTTCCTCTAACGTTTGAAAAATTGCTGCTTCCAAAGTGATAAAATAGGCGTCCCCCCATCTAACTTTTAAACTAAGCGAGTGTAATTTTGAAAAAAAAAAATACATGATGTAGATCTTGACAAAGACTTTGAATGAAAATTAGTTTTAACGAGATCGAACTAGAAGTTTTTGAGGAAGAGCAGATTTTCAATAACCGCAAACATAACTTTGTCCTTCATACAAACACTATGAAAAAACAAAGTATTGTGGTATTTTCGTTGAGTGGAAGTAAATGGATCTCTAATGCAGTTAAAGTTGGCACGAAACCCTTAGTATGCGAGATTTTTTGTACTTGGTCGGTTTATAAGGAACTGTTATAATATCACTCAAAAATTATAATATTACAAGTATAACTGGATTTTATTTATGAGTAAATTCTTCCAAAACGAAGAAAGTTGTAGCAATAAATTGTGATACGCTTTCACGTGCAATTTTGAATTCATAAGATTCAAACGTATCTGACTGATTAACGGTTGAAAACTTACACATGATTTGCTGTTGTTTCATACCGTACTAACTGTCACACGCAGAAATGTATTTGAGCTATGATTTTTCAACTAAAACCAAATTTGCACTAAAATTATTCATGTAAGTCCAGTAAATAGATAGTAGCTATACCTATACACACATAAGATGTCTGTCTGTCTGTCCGTTCGTCGGTATGTAACAGGCACTTTTTTCTAAAACTTTTAGTATTACACAGTTCAATCTTAACAAATAGATGTATTCTGTTAACTGCTTTACGATTTTTATTCAAAAATATTAAAATAATGATATTTAAGGGGAGCTCCAATACATGAAACTAAAATATAAAAAAATGACAAATCTATGCGTGTAGGGTTTATGGATTTTTTTTTTAAATTACATCGGGGTTTCTAATAACATATTTTTCTCTAACCCGTAATTTTTGAGAGATAGACGCTTTAAATGTGGTAAAAAAACGCGAAAAAGAAAGGAAATACTATGTTAAACAAAGTAATATTTGCTGTCAACAAAATATTGTGTTATTTTGGCTAAGTGGTCGTAGGTGGATCTCTTATCCAGTTGAAGTTAGTGTGTGAGTTAGTGTGTGAGTCCGATTCGCACTTCGCCGGTTTTTTTTTAAAGGCCAATATTAATTATTACCTTCTTATATTAAAATAAGCTTCCATTGAACAATTAATATAATTCTAGATGCTCCTTTGTTTCAATTTTAGATCAAAATAGTGCTAGTACTCGTATGTAGTTATTAATAAACTTCCATGTAACAAGATCTGTACACCATACCGTGTTATTATACAGGGTGTTGTTATGGTCAGTGACATCCAACTCAGGGAAGATAATATGAGTTAAGCTTATTCTAAAAAAAAAAATTGAATTATATACAAGTTTCATAAAAGAAAACCTCTTTACAAAATTCTAAAAAACTTCAAAACGAATGGGGAAACTGGCACCCTTGTGCGTAGTTCGCGCCTATCCACGAAATAGTACGCCATAGCTAGTAAGCTACGAAGAGGCAATCTGGTGTTGGAAGTTTTGACTTGCTCACTATAACGCAGAAAAAAAATGCCACAGCCACCCTGTCGACTGAGTCAGTCGTCGCTGATCAAAACAACATCCTGAATACCTTTCACGGAAAAGGCTTAAATAGTAAAACATTTTGTCATTGACTGTACTCTTAATCAGAACTGAACAACTATAACGAACGCTTTATTAAAACTTTAACGGGCTTGTGTAATGGAGTTCTCAGGTGTCCATCGTGTCTGTAACTGTGTTAATTCAATGTTAATTAGCAGACATTGTCTGTACTCTGATTTTTAATTCGATAGACCAAAATGACATTTGGTGGGTGGCCACTTTTTCGTAATTTGAAAATAATGTTGTTCCTAAATAATAGAAAATTTCAATATCATCCAATAGTTGGTTTATTCGATTAAAATAATTCAAATAAAAACGAATTATAAATATCATGAGTTTCAATATGAACATCATTAATACTAATGAATAATTTTAAGAAAGTATTAAGAAGTTAAAATAGATAAATTCATACAAGAATATTGCTATTGCAAGAGAAACATAGATTTTTTGACTCTTTACCAAAACTATTTCATGTGTTAAGTTTATTTAAAGCTTTGTGCAACATTTTGTACGATAATTTAATCTAATAAGTAAAATCACATTATTGAAAATTTATAACACAAGTTCAATTAATTGCATACAATTGAAATGTTACAACACTACACATGCAACATTAAAAAATAAAAAGTTCGATTGAAGCTGTCAAACTAGTCTATCTAATTATAAATCAGAGTAAAGTAGAAGCTGGTAAGAATGGACCTCACACTGTCACTGCGTGGCGAGGAAAGCATGTACAGTGCGGCATGGATCTAATGACAAACGGCAAAAATCAGAACTAACGCTGTCAAATTCAAAAATATGGTTGCCAGATCAAGTGTAGCGAAATCTCCCCAATCTGACAAGAGATGTTCCAATTTTCCCTTTTGTTTCATTTCGTGTTCTGTGTAAACTGTTAAAATGATTAATTTTCAATACCGTAGAGGTAAGCTTCATAAATTAAGTTGTAATTTTCAATAGTTTGTAATGTATTGTTAATAAAATTTGTTTTACAATGATATAAACATACATGTAGTACTATTATAATGATTACCATTCCCATTGGTCCCATTTGTCTTGGTCGGCCAAACAATAAAAGGTAATAAATAAATGACCCTAATAAATAAACAGACTTCCTGCATTGATGAAGATTTTCTTGTACTGGCTTCCCTTACAGTATGCTAGCGCCCCCCTGTCAAAGTCATCTACTGGCCAGAAGATCTTTTTCGCACTGTAAAAATGAGACACGAAATAGATGAACGCGGGTGGATGAGCGGAGAAGCAAGAGGTACGTGACATATTTAATAGGTACGACACTTTTATATACGATATTATATGTATTTCCTTAACTCTTCTTTAAGTATAAATGTTGATGGCACAACTGCAATGTGTTCAGTGACTAAGTGTCAGTACGTTTCCTGTTCAGGCAAAAATAGCTTGGGTGAAATAAATGATTGTTAATTCGAATCTGTACATCCTAAATCATAAGATAAGATAAGTCTTTATTGCACATCAGATAGGTTAATTACATATTCGCTTAGAGGAAATGTACAATCTAGTGACCCATCCTCAGAAGGGCTTAGTGTTGTCCAATTTAAAGTGTTTACAATCCAACCTTATTACGCGAATCCTAAGTAAACACACTTGGACGTCCTATCGCTAACCTAATTTTCAAGTAAGATATGACCCATATACAATAACATTATATTATTGTGCACTAAATACCTCATCCTTTAAACTCATATTTTTAAGAGTCTAGAGGGATCTCCTCTAGACGCTTATAGCGATAAAACTGCTGCAATATTGTGTTATAATTTGTTGTTTCAGCCAAAAAAACTAAGGTTTTCCATAGAAATTAGTGTGATTAAAACTGTAATACTCATATCCGTCTATAATTAGGTATAGCGTATGTACGCTATACCTAATTATAATTATACCTCGGCCAGGTCCATGTGGACCTGGCCGAGGTTTCATACATTTTAGGGACATCTCCTTTTGTACCATAATTGCTCTCTAGCAATTCTCTCTAGCATTTCTCTAAATGGTGACAGACGTCAGAAGTCCTCCAAAGTTGTCTTTTTTGACCACTGCGAGCGCTGTCATCGATTCGGGTACCCCCACCGCCTACTACGCACACTGCGAATATTTACTTATACTAGTAACTAGAGAAACCTCATAGGCATCTAACTGATGTTTAGATTGCATAGTAAACGAGAGAAAATTAATTTGCATAAGCAGTAAAGGGTGTGAGCGTACGATAATAATCGTTTGCAAAATTGCGAGACCTACGTCTAAGAATGACATACGAAGGGATGACGATGCCCTCATTATTTTCACGAGAGTCAATTTAGTTAGGAGTTAATAACCAAAACTATTTGGGCCTGCCTTGGTCTGGCTTGTTATTAAATCTACATAATTGTGGCTGCGAGTGAATGATATCATACTACTTGTCATCTTAATTCAATTATTAAGGATATTATCAAAAGAGGCTCATTTAAAAAAAAAAACACATTATCCAGTACCTATTTAACCCAGTTATTACTGTAAAGGACACCTAAGCTATAAGAAAGCTATAAGAAATCAATGATTTATGCAATAAAACTATAAGAAAGATTTTATTGCACAAATCATAGTTTACAAAGGCGAATTAATGCTAAAAGCATTCTCAGCCAGTCAAACCTTTAGGTCATGCAGAGAGATGGCAATGGGTGCAGCGAAAAGAAATTTAGAGAAAATCAACAAAAAAGTAATAATCTACTATATAAAAATAAGTCGGGTTTTCCTTCCTGACGCTATAACTCCAGAACGCACGAATCGATTTCCACGGTTCTCCATTCGTTGGAAAGGTGTCGGGCTCCGTGAGGTTTACAGCAAAGAAAATTCAAATATAAAACAAAAAAAACGCCATCTGGTGGCGAAACGGAGTTCGCCGGGTTTGCTAGTTAACTAATATTTATAGTAACAAATAAACCTACTTAATGACTGCAACAACATATTTGATATTCAATAAATATACTTAAACATACACAAAATAAATACAATATGGAAAAATATACATAAATAATATACATAATAAGGAAATATTATTTTGCAATTATCTATTCTTTAAGAAATGGTCGGACTTTGCTCATGACACTTGAGACACCTTTCATTACAAAACTCTGAATATAACACCGGCTTCACAAAAGGTGTCTAATGTACTTCAACCTCGAAAGGCGAGCCTGCCGAACTAACATCAGTCACTATCAGTTTGATGGACGTTTTAACTACCTTCTATCGCTCGATCTTGAGGTGAAGCCAGAATTGTGCTATGAACTGCCTTCGTGCTCATAGGAGCAGATACGGATTTGATTTGTGGCTATTTGACGTGGTCTAGTGTAATATAATGTGTTTGGGTTTCGTATTCTTCCTATACGTAATAAAATATTCCTACAGTGTATCTACAATATTTCCCAGGCTCGTGTTAAGGTATAAATTAGGTCAGTATGTAAATATAATAAGTCTTTTTTTTAAGGTCCCACTAGCCCCCATTTTCCATCGTTTGTCTAGGCGTACCGCGGGATACCACCCTTACCTTGTCGATGTCTCGTTGTTAAGAACTAAGCGCTTCTCATCAACATTTATAATGCGCATGGGATGAAAGGGGATGCTGCTCGGTAGATAAGGTGACTGACCAGATAGCTTGGCTCTCTCAATTGTACATACAGCTTCCACTTTTAGGTCTAGGGGAATTAGCTGAGCCAACGCTATTGCTGCGTTAGCTGACACTGTTCTGAAACCTTTTATAATTTTAAGAGCAAAACTTTTTTGCAAAGATATAAATTTAGACCGTACTTTCTTATATCTAATTGCACTCCCCCAAATACCTGCAGCATAGGTAAACTATTGCTTCTATCACCTGCTTATAGATCGTTGCGACATTTTCACTGTGAATACCCCAAGTAGGTCGAATGAATTTGCATATGGATTTATGTATTTTCAATGCTTTATTAATTGCATACTCCACATGTTGTGTAAATGTTAATTTTTTGATCAATAATCACTCTGAGGATCTTTATGTTAGGGCTAAAATGCAAATTCACTCCTCTGTGAAAGATTTTTGCGCGACGAGATTTAGGGGAGAAGCCTATCATTTGAGTTTTATTAGGTCCAAAAGAGAGCTTGGCCTCAACGCCCCATGTTGTGATAGTTTCTAGCGCCTCGTTAAGGTTTCTTTCTAGGCTGTCAAGACTGTTAGCCGTTCCTACTAATAAGACGTCATCTGCGTATGCCTGCAGATGGCTCCTTTGTAAACAGGTCATCAAGAATAATGTTCCAGAAGGTCGGCCCGCAGACTGAACCATGGATACATCCCCTTGTTATCACTTTGGTGGCACTGCAGTCGCCGTAGTGGAGCGTAACAGTCCGATTCTGCAAATAACTATTTATTATCTTGTATATGTTACATGGCCAAAAGTCTACTCTTGAGCGATGGCCACCAAGCGTTATTAAAAGCCCCCTGGATGTCTAGTGAAATTACTAGTTGCTTGGCTGTTTTTCCATCCTGAATAACCGCAACAGCTTTGTGAAGAGCATTCACAGTCGATGTCTGCTCTCGGAAGCCGTATTGACTTTTGTTTGCATATCCCTTTGAAAATAAATGGTGAGTAAGGCGTTTAGTAATAAGTTTTTCAAGCAGCTTACCCCAGACAATGAGGAGTCTGATGGGTCTATATGACTTTGCGTTGTCTATCTCATCCTTGCCCGGCTTCGGCACGGTTGTAACGCTTACTACTCCATTATATAAAATTCAATTTGGCAGTTAGCATACAGTAAAAGCAATAAGTCATGTCTAATGAAATGAGAAGCTTAGGTGAAGTGACTGTTTTTTTTTTCCTATATTTATTTTTATTTTGCTGTCCTCGTTACATTTAAAGTCAAATGCTGTATGCTGAAACAGTGATCCTGCATTAAAGCCTGGCTATTTACATGATAAAGCAAAGTCATAAGTAATGTTAACGACTTTTGACATCGGATACCACTCAACACCCAGATTAAATTAAATATCGAGGGTGAACTGATTGATATTCCTATGGGGCTATAAAGCTGAAAGTTTTGTAATTGGATATTGCATTTTTAAGCAATGAGGGTATTATCATGCCAAATGGTTTACGAAGATTAATGTTGTCGAGATTGACAAGGGTAGTTTACACTAGCTTGACAGTGAATTTTGGTCTAGTTGGTATAAATGACATGTTATTATGTTCGAAAAGTTATTCATAGCTACTACAATGTAAAAGATAAACCCTGCTTTGAAATTAACTTTTAATTATTTAAAAATTGGCTTTGCGAGACCTAACTAAAAATTTACAAAATTAAACAGCCTTCAAAAAACTGACTTAAAAGCTTAAAATAACGCGACTTTTATTTAGGAGATACAAATATTCTGCGCATATCATACACCGACTCCAAAAGTAAAATTTGATTCTCCTTAATAGAATACAAATGCATTATTTAATTTTTTTGTCAGAATTGTAAAGCAGTTCGGTTTTTTAAATTACTATTTCATTTTATAATTTTAGTTATTACCCATATCACGAAAATTAAAACTATTAATACACGAAAATTATTAAACTAACACTGTCCCCTAAGTTGGAATGTACCCAATTAAACAAAAAACCAATCATCTCAATATGACTTTTCACTCAAGAAATCCGTGGAAAAACATACAACCAACATACACTCACGAAATTTAACACAAGTGTTTTGAATTCTTACTAGATCAACATACACAAATGTGATAAAACTCTAACGATATCACATACATACATATTAAATTGATTACCTCTTTTTTTTAAGTCGGTAAAAATATTCGTTTTTAATTTTCAATCCTATTCACCAGTACCTCATCCCTGAAAAAATACGTCTAAACACTAGACAAATAGTTGCCCAAAAAGCAAAGTAACCTCTTGTAGCTTATACGAGTGTCTGTCGCAGCCATTTGGTTAAATAAGCCATTCAATTAATGTTCTAGGCAATTAATTACACGCCGACATCTAATTAAATCGCTAAGCTGATGAAAGGTAGCCTTTTAAAGATGGCAGAAGTCTGTCTGTCTGTCTGTCCGTCCGTATGTCACAGCCACTTTATTTTGTAACTATAAGCATCACACTGTTGAAATTTGGTAGGAGTATGTATTATGTTAACCGTTTTACGATTCTCATACAAAAAATAAAAAAATATGAAATTTAAGGGGTTCCCATACATGAAACTAAAACCAAAAAAGATTTTTTTTAGCCTAACCTATATGTGTGGGGTGTCTATAGATTGGTCTTTTGAAATGACACCTAAACCATTTTCTTTAAAAGTCTAACGTTCCATAGCTAGACGCTTCCAAAGTGGTAAAATGGGCGTCCCCCCCATCTAACTTCTAAACTAAGCGAGTGTTAATTTAAAAAAATATGTAATGTAGATCTTAACAAATACTTTCAACGAAAATTGGTTTGGACGGAATCGAAAGAGAAGTTTTTGCGATATAGCACATTATCAACAACCGCAAACATAACCTTGTACTTCATACAAACACTATGAAAAACAAAGTTATATTTGCTGTCAACAAAATATTGTGGATTTTACTAAGTGGTAGTAAGTGGATTCCCTAATTCAGTTAAAGTTGGCACGGAACCCTCAGTGCGCGAGTCCGACTCGCACTTGGCCGGTTTTTTATATTGAAAACCAATCACATACATTGCTCTGATGATTCCAAAGTAACTAGCTTCTGTACTTGTGTTATGAAATTCAGACAACGGTGTTACCACAACACCCAGACTCGTCACAATATTTAAAATAAAGATTCCTATGTTGGCCCGACTGGGAATTGCCGCCGGGGATTGAACGCCTTGAAACCAGCGAGCATAGCCACTACACCACCTTGGTCATCTTATATAGCCAAAGTAAGTTCAGATTTTTGCCAAATCAACGACAACATAAATAATGCACGATATGTTTTCGTTGCGATTTTCAATGAAATAAAACCAAGCTTTGAGTAGCTTACTTTGGGACTAGATGGCGATGTGTGGGAATGTCCAAAGGATATTATTATTATTATTATTTAGTTAAATGCTGGCGTTTAATTAACTGCCAAGCCGGTCAATAACCTGCCTGATTTAACCAGATGGCTGCGACATATCTACGTCAATGCTGCGCCATTTTGTTTTGGACAAGGCCTCATTTCCACCAATGTCGAAGTCATTAGCATGCACAAAACTAGAGAATTCCCACGAGGCAAGCAGTAGGTAATAAGAGATAAGAAGATAGCCTTCAGTAATATCATCGTCATCATTAATTCCTCACAAATGTGTTTATCAACAGTCTTTTGTTATGCTTTTGTTTATGCAACCGCCGGCGGCCTTTTGATCTGTGAGCGTTGAACAGCTAGATGACACCCAATGCTGAACATAACTCCTCCATGGTTTTTACAGCGACCAGTCGCAATCGCAAGTGATCTGGGGCCCTATTTTCGAACCCCTTGCGTCAACAGAGCGTGTGATTTGCTATGATAAATGTTCGATTTTCGGATGATAATGAGTTCAAATCCTCTTCATAACTACTTTCGTCGATATTTAGCGAAATTTTAGCTGTGTTTTAATTGAATTTCGAGTGAAACGAAAATCACTCGTTATACTGACGCGTGTCACCGTACCGTACCTTGCGATGTTTATAAGGGTCAATTTTGTCGGTGGACTTCCTATGGTGTGATTTTGGTCGAAGAACCTCAACCTAGAACTTTTCTGCATTAATGGCCAGCAGTGCTATGTGCCTTGCCCATACCCGCTTACTGATACTCAAGGCTACGCTCTCAGTAATACAATACAAGCTCTTTGTTTTAAACAGTTATGACGTCCGCGGCCGTCTCGCCAGCCAGCCGAAGCTGTGGTCCTCGCCCACGGTGTTCGGCACGAGAGCCTACTTCAGGGCGGCGGCTAGTCCAGCCGTGCTGTTCCTGGACAGCGTCGGTCCCGGGGATGCGGGAATCTACCGCTGCCGGGTCGACTTCAAGAATTCACCGACGAGGAACTCGAGGCTCAACTTTACCGTTATCAGTAAGTGTTTGGATGTTGTTTTACAAACTGTCATTACAATGCTATCGTGATATAATAAATAATAATAATAATAAATATCTTTTGGACATTCCCACACATCGCCATCTAGCCCCAAAGTAAGCTACTCAAAGCTTGTGTTATGGGTGCCAGACAACGGATATAATACTTAAATACTTTTTTTTTTTTTTGTAAATACATACATGATATACATAGAAAACACCCAGACCAATACAAACAGACATGTTCATGCACACAAATGTTTGTATTGTGCGGGGATCGAACCCGCACCCGCTGCGTAGTAGGCGATTTCTCGACCACTACACCAGACGGGTCGTCAATATACTTTCGAAACTAATTATACAATGTTTCAATAGGTTAAAAAAAATCAAATGGATTCGCAAATGACGTTGAGGAATTTTATATTTTAATGAACGGACAACAGCACGTCAAGGTAAACACTGCCTGATGACACCTGATGTGCTGGCGACTGTACGTGGGGTGACAACGTTTGCCATTTTTTATCAGATTAAATCTCTTTCTAACAACAATGTATTTACTCGTATCGATTGAACACGTTTAAACTACCCCAAACAAGAGTATTTTTTCTTGTCAAGACCAATACCTATGTGTCGTATACAAAGATATTGTATTTAGAAGAAGATGACGCCTCGCGAACTAAAAGAGTACACAAATATGGAACCGTCTGATTAATGGATGTCAATGAATTGACATCTATCACATCAGATATCAGATTTGGAACAGAGTCTTAATAGAGTGGCTTTCTTAATATATTTTTCTAAGTATGTAGGTACATTACAATAGATTCATTGGCCTAATTTTAAAATTGAGTTTACACTTCAGCTCGGTAGTATATAAATCAACAAAAACATTTTATTTACAAACTTTTTAACATTTTAAATATTGAATAATTATCTAATAAATGCAATTTAAATGTATCTCGTGAACTCCATGGCGCCAAAATCAGAGTCACGTTCACGTTCACGGCATTCACGATCACGTGACCACATGTATATTGTTTACAAATAAATTAATTAAAATATTTACAGTCCTTATTTGAATAAATAAAGAAATATTTATTAATACATCATAGCCATCTGGCATCATGTAAACAGGATGATTCCTTCAAATAACACGCTAATAGTGAGCGTACATATTTTTTTCTACAATCGTGAGGATCATGCCTCACAGATGTGTTTATCAACAGTCTTTTTTTATACTTTTGTTAACGCGAGTGCCAGTGACCTTTTGATCCATGAGCATCTACGCTGTTACTTTAAAAAAAAATAAGGTGTAATTTAAAGTAATATAACAGACATATTAACATACGTTTCCATAGACATATTTGTTAGGGTCGTGCGGGCGGGATTCTAACCTGCGACTGCTTATCTTTGTTGTCCGGAACGTAAACCACCACACTGTGACGGTCTTTGAATTATTATTAAAAAATATAGTACCAAACTACTCCATGTATAGCACTGTCTCAGAATATCGACCATGCTAGTCCGTGGGTTGGCTAAGAAACAAAACTCAGTAATTTTATTGAAAATACTTCAATCATGAATGATAGGCATCATTAAATACAATTTACTTAACGAAAATATGATATTCGGACTGTTTTTTTTTATTTAGTTAGGTGTTTCTGCAGTTTTAAAGGCGCACTGAAGCGTTAAGACACTGACGCCATTAAAAACAGACTACGTCAAAACTATGACCCCAATTTGAAGTGAGGTGTTGTTTAGCTGAGCCATCTTTTAGCCTCTCACCGGTGATCTAGTTCTTAATACAATATCATTGGTCGTATATTTATTATCTGTAGAAGTTAATACTTTGCAACAATTGCAGACATGTTTAGAACATATTAACTCACAAATCTACTTTAAAATCGAACCCTAATCCGTATGAATTTCAATACATCCAGTCCAATATATAGGTAAATATTATCTTTTATAAGAATGTAATTTGTGACTCCATATGGAGGCGTGGACTTAGCACTGAAAACGATATACGACCACAAATGGAGTCAAGAATAGGATATGTGTTAACTAAAGTAAGACTTTATAATATTTGACAGATAATGTTTAGGTATTTTTTGCAATAGGAATCAATAAAAGTTTGTGAAAACTATTTCTGGCAGTCAAAACTATATTCCCTCGAATATTATATATTTGAGTCGATAAAGGTATTGACTCATATATTAAAACCTACTGAAATCAAATTACAAAAATAAACTACCTATATCATAAGGGTATTTAGGTCGTCTCAATCTAAAACCACTTAGAGAATACCTTAAATTCTGTGTCGGTTAACTCTTATCCATGACACATTGATCGGTTACAAAGAAACAGATCTTCATCTACGACAGTTCAGACTTCAAAGCGGATCCTAACGGCCACAATCCCGTGTCATTGGAGGCGCAATTATGTAGGATCATTAGGCCGACCCGCTAACACACTGCAAACACAAAACGTTAGCCCTTAAACGGGGGAATCATTACACTTACTGGTAATACAAATGGGATCTAACACATAATAATCAATGTGAATGTATGTATTATGTACTTTGTGCTTGATTGGACGAAAAAAAATGATGCTGATGAATTTTTATTATACCTCAGATTATAATTGTAATGAAATGGAGAATAAAGTTTCTACGGGTAATAAAATATTTTTAACGGGCGCAACCATGGAAAACGGCTAGTTGAGACATATAGATAGAATTATGAAATTTTGTAATTAGTTAAAAGGCACAATTTCTTAATCGTTAATAATGACAGAATGGCTACTTTAATGACCATTGGTTAAGGTATTTTTTCTTCAAGACACACAATCGTCAATATAGCAGTTGAATATTGACGATTGACAATATTAACGACGGTAACGACATTTGACCATTACTAATCGAATGAATTCAGCAAAAACCCAGTTATTACTCATTATTTTTATTTTTACAACGTTAAGCAGACCTTGACACCCTTTAATAAATATAATTTTATAATTTATCCCAATTCTAATTTAGTA
This sequence comes from Pyrausta purpuralis, assembly GCA_963924145.1. Classification (NCBI taxonomy): domain Eukaryota; kingdom Metazoa; phylum Arthropoda; class Insecta; order Lepidoptera; family Crambidae; genus Pyrausta; species Pyrausta purpuralis. The sequence goes on from OZ001646.1 coordinate 3,605,902, forward strand.
CATAGATTTAAGAATATTATATCAAGAAATATTACGGTTCTCGTTGAGAGAAAATTACATCAGAAATAGCAAACTAATAGTTGCTTCTAAAAGTGGTAATTGGAGCGAACAAATTGATAATAACGCAATTCGAATTGAATATTGTAATTCATATCGGCTCATTAACCCTATCGTTAGTGTTTCATTGTATGATCTATCGTTAACATAATTTTCATAATTGATCTCATGTGGTTCAAAATAAGTCACGTATGTGAAATAGAGATCAAAATGCTATTTTTTAACTAACATAATAATTTATTTATTTCAATAGGTAACATAACATATATAAATCAGAATATAATAAGGAAGAATTTAATTACAGTATGAGCTAGACAAATGCTCTAGCGTGTTACACGTAAGCATTAACAAATTGCGTAATAATATTAATAATTGAAAATTACTAACTTACCTACTTTTGCCACATAGCGCGAACTGAGCCTGATAACCTTGAAAAACTTGTGATGGTTGGCAAAACGGATGGCATAAGACTCACAGGCCGATCACCGAGCCACTGGTCTGATTCTATAAAAGAAATTACGGGGCTCTCGTTGAATATGCCGCTCTTAGACAAACTGAAGATAGAGTGGCGTGGTAACACCTCGTAAGAGCATTCACCAAGGCTTACCAGAACGGGCACGACCTTCAGAAATGAAGAAACGACTAAGAAGAAAAACTGAAAATTTAGTACAAAATTATAAAATGTAGAGAATTGAAAAATTATTTTTTAAAAACATCACTGAGTAATAAATATCAGGCGGTAACTGATACATGAAAAGTATTTTCACACTGTATTTGCGATTAGATAAAAAAGTACAATATAAGAGTTCCGAACAGTTTAATTTCACAATCCAGAATGCCATCCAAGATGCAGGGATTGAATATTTATAAATCCATCAAAATAACTTTCTAGTGGGGAGCACGTTAACCACCACGTCTGGTGTTGATGGACTTTTAAGTTCTTATTTATTTGTTAACATTTAATATTATTGGTAACATATTTTTATAAATATTGTAAACATAAAATGTTAATTAAGGAAATAACTTCATAATTTTAAATCTATACAATCAAATATAAGTCACGAAAATCATTTTTATCGCAATACCGAAGCCACGTAATGTTTTGATTAATTTATAAAATTGTAATTTGTACCTGATTGAATGCTTTGAAATAATTATAAATTTTATAAGAGAGTATTAAATATTTTCTATAGCTATTATTTTAATATAAGACATGTATAAAATCAAACTAAAGTTGGTTTCAACATTTCCACAGTACGGAAACGGAAATCACATGAGATAAATAAATAAATAAATAAATTCTTTATTTGCACTAATACAGATTTTTTACATGAAAAGTATGTAACCCTGGCTGCCAAACTAGTGTAAACTGTATTATGGAAGCCAGTGTCTTCCCAAAAAAGGCTTAACAATTTAATTAGTACAACATAAGAAACAAAATTACATCCACATGTTTAGTAACAGACTAAGATATACAATAACATAGATGTGACAAAATTATAAAGCATTGCAATACTTTATGTGCATGTGTGTGTGTGTGTGTGTGTGTGTGTGTGTGTGTGTGTGTGTGTGTGTGTGTGTGTGTGTGTGTGTGTGTGTGTGTATGTGTGCGCGTGTGCGTGTGTGTGTATATGTGTATGCGCGTGTGCGTGAGTGTGTGTATGCGTGGTTGCAGTTAGCAGATCGGCTTTAGATACGATTCAATTGTATCGCTACTAATGGATAGCAGGAATGTATATAGTAGATGTTTGATTTCATAATTAGTACATTTCAAAAATCCCTGTTCATTGTTTATTCGCGTATAAAGCTTTGGTGCAAGATAGTTATAAAATTTTTGTGAGAAGGGACTGGAGATTTGTGGTTGCGGACAACGAAAACGTCTCTTGTTGTTTTGTGGCAAAGTTGGGATTGTATGCCTGTGATACCTTCGAAGGCATTGAAAGACAAAAAGCTTACGAACCGAAAGGACCTTAGCCATATCATAAACTAATACCGTAGGATGCAATATAGGAAGAAACAGCATGACCTTAATCACCGCCCTTTGAGCTCGCTCCAGATGGAGCAGGTAAGTAATGGCCGCACCGCCCCAGACACAGATACAATAGGTAAGAAGTGATTCGCATAGAGACCTATATGTTTGAATGAGAAGGTTTTTGTCGGCTACTAGGCGCAAATTTTTAAAAGCATATAGCAACTTTCGAACTCTTTTGCAAACTAGAGCAACATGTGAGTCCCATTTGAGCCTATCATCAATAATTACTCCCAAATACTTCGTAGAATCAGCCCGAGCAAGAATAGTACAGTCACACGCATTATTCTTGTACTCTATTAATATGTTACAAGGAAAGGTATGAATTTTTATCGTGAAGTCTTCTCGGGGGCTTGTGGCAGCTGTTTTGCTGAAGCAAAGGTAATGGGTCTTAGAAGCATTAAGGGAAAGGAGGTTGCTTTCTAGCCAATTTGTAACCCGACATATGCCAGTATCAATAATTTTGTGGACACCATCCCAACCATCTTTGCTATGGAAAATTATAGCTGTGTCATCTGCAAACATCAATAAGTCAGCACCTGGGATGTCTAGTTTGCACAATTCATTGATGTAGATCAAGAAAAGAGTGGGCCCGAGGGTACTACCTTGGGGTACACCGTAGCTGCATATGACATTATCACTCTTCATCCCCTTAATGCGGGTTTGCTGACTCCTTCCAAGGAGATAGCTTCGAAACCAGCTATGTACAATGCCCCTGACACCGATACCTTCAAGACGCGCGAGCAATATTGGAATCGAAACCGTGTCAAAAGCTTTCTGTAGGTCGAGAAAAACTCCTACGCACCGTTCTCCATTATCAATATAGTCAGTTATAAGAGAAGTGATCTTAAGTACAGCGTCTTCAGTCGATTTACTACGTCTAAACCCAAATTGGTTGTTTGCTAAAATATTGTGTGTTTCAAGAAAACTCACTAGTCGTTTGTTTACAATTTTTTCTATTATTTTAGAAAGTGTATTGAGAATAGAAATAGGACGGTAGTTAGAGGGTTCCTTTTTATCGCCTGTTTTATAAACTGGAGTTACAATGGCTTGTTTAAAGCAGGCAGGGAAAACACCTTGTTCAAAGCTCAGATTACAGAGATGGCTTATTGGTTCTGCAAGTATATGTTTAGAGTATTTAACTAAAGTAGAAGTTACGTTGTCATTACCCGGTGCAGCTCCCGATTTTAAACTAGAAATAGTACTAAGAACTTCGCTTTCAGACGTAAAGTAAAGTGGCATTGATAGATTCGGGGAATTTTTCATACTAGTATTACTAGCCAAATGAACATCAGTTGTATTTAGCTTCTTCAGAGTAACGTTAGCAAGATCAGCACCTATTGAAGTGAAATATTCATTAGTTTTATTTAATGAATCTCCTGGTGTTAAATTGTTTGACAGGAGTTCATCACTTGGAACTATTTTGGTCTTTAAATTGCAAACGTCCTTTATGATGTTCCATGTTTCTTTAATGTTGCCTTTGTTGATCTGAAGTAGCCTATGATAGTATTGTTTTTTCAGGTCCTTAACAATATTATTACACCAATTTCGATAAGTCACATAGCGTTTTCTGATTTCTGGACTATCCGATTTTTTTGCCTTTTTATGTAGCTTGTCCCGTTTTTGTAGTGATTTTAGAATACCTGGAGTTATCCAAGGCTTGATGGGTCGTTTTAGTCTCGGTATTGATCGGGTAGAAGTAAATTTTTCGGTACAATATTGGAGATTTTTAACTATGTACTCAGCTGCATGGTCGACCTCTCTTATATTATAAAAATAGGACCAATTTAATTCTTTAAGGTAAGTCAATATGGCATCAAAATCATAGTCGATCTTACAAATACTAGGTCGAAGTGTTTTATGCCCTTTGCTACCAAGCAATCCACTTGCGCAAAAAAGAATCGGTGAATGGTCGGTTATATATGCATCAGCAAATACAATACACTGCCAATCACTGCTGCACTTCACCATAAAATGATCTAGACATGTATTTGATGGCTGTCTGGTGGGGGATGTGATGCCAGGCATAAGTCCGTATGAAGCCGTTATATCTAGGTATTAAAGATACTTAAACATTTTAAGATTACGGAAGCTACGTGACGCTATGATCTACTTATTATACTAGATTTTCTTTTCACTTAATAAATATATATTTGTAAACACATGATTGTATATTAATTGTAAGATAATAATTCATAATAATATTCATTTTTCAGATCCTACTTAATCGATGAAAACATTTTAACATTGCGGAAACCATGTGATGGTTTGATTGAACTATTACTCGGTTATTAAAAGTAATTTTATAATAAATCTAACATGAGTGTTAAAAGTCTAATACGCGAAACGCAAATGAGTTTTTATCTCATGTGCCTTCATCACACGATAATCCAGTTTCAGTGCTCATAAGTGTATTGGCGAGATATTTTGCACTCAGTAGCAGGTGTTTCATATAAACGTAGCATTCATAGCGGAATGGGAACACAAATAGAACCTTTTTAAATGTCCTGTACGGTCAGGATATGCATCCTGTATAAGGTATAAGCAAAGAATTCATGTGTTAAAAATATCATGGCTCCAGATGTGTTTTAGTAAATAATTATAACTAATATACCTGTAATTATAACTAATAATGACGACCTTCGTGGTGTAGTGCTAAGCACGCTGGGTTTCAAGACATTGCCGCTTCGAGGTCCCGGGTTCGACTCCCGGTCGGGTCAATAAATTCAGAAATGACTTCATTGTCTTGGGTCTGAGTGTTGTGGTACCACCGTTGCTTCTGATTTCCATAACACAAGTGCATTAGCTACTTATTTTGGGATCTGAGCAATGTATGTAATCGATGTCCAAATATTAAAAGCAAAATTTTTTTATTAGACATTATGTCAAGCCTTTGTGTATTAATTATGTATTAACAATAAGATAAATAAAACAATTAAGATTTATAATATAATCGACCAAAATGAAAAACGACCACTCATAATAAACAAAAGCATCTGAGATCAAGTATTGTTCTAATTACCCAGCGTTTGATCTTCAACCTTGTCTCCGAATTCTTTATTATACCAGCTCAGATTGAATAATCCGATATTCAAATTAAATAGGCTTAAGTAAACTAAGCAATTGCTCGTCAACATTAAATATTTAGAATCAGAATAGGTTTCAATTAGGACTGTAATGAAATTCAAAGCTTTACATAACTTGGGATTCAGTAAACACTTTCGTTCCTTGCTTGAGCTGTAAATAAAATCTATAAATAAAAACAGCTAGAGTAGGTTTCCTGCAAGTGAGATATTCGTAGAGCTCAATCATACCCTGTGGCTGCTAGCGACAAACAAAGCTTGAAATAAATATTAGGTTTGTTTTGTTGCGACTATTATTTCTCACCGACCCCGTCCCACCCTAGCATCTGCCCCGTATATATATATATATATATATATATATATATATATATATATATATATATATAGATAAAAAAATATAGGTGTAACTGAGTCCGACTGAAAACCGCGTGTATTTATAATGGCAGGATGAGCACTTGATGACATTTGCAAGGAAAATTATGGATGCAACGTCAGGTGCTTCTGAGCAAATCAATTGCAGACGCTGCCAATTACTCGTAACCGCTTACTTTTGAGTTTATCAAAAAACTGTTATAAAGGACATAACGACTTCTATATGAAAACCAAAAGATTATGTTCTTTTAAGGTAATGTCGGCTTAAAGAAAAGCTATTTGGAATCAGAACTTTAACTTTGAACTACAGGTTTTTTAGGCAGCTCGTGAGGACTCACAAAAAGCTGACTTTTTGTGTGAATCTAGTAACTATATCTAATAAGTGTCCTTGTTACTAACCCCTGTGGAGATAATAACTTTGAAATATTTTTTATTTTTATTATTTTTTAAGCAACATAGTTATTGTTTGTCAATGAAAGCTATCGGTATCGCACCAATAAATACTTTGTGGAGCTGTTCAACGTTCGGTTTATAGAATACAGATCTTACGTAAAAAATATTTTTTGCCAGTATAACATAGGTAAAAGTTGATATTATTTACACCATAATTATTGCTATAATTTTTATTAGTTCCTGTTTTAATGGCGCAAACGATGTTTGTTATGCCAACATACACTAACGTCCTACACGAAACTAATGGATTAATTATCGTGTAAAAGTAATTTCAGTTAATAGAAATACGTTTTCACCCGATCTTATCTACAAAAAGAATTCTGTAGTCTGAGTGCCTTTAGAAATAAGTGTTTGGTCGTTTCAAAAGTCATCGTCTTATCGGAGCTACAGTGAGTCGTAATTTTGTGTCAAAATAGAAATGGCGGCCTCAGAATGAGCATTTAAGGCCTATTATTGTACTAATGCTAAGAAAATAAACGGTGAAAATTTTTTTGCTCCTTCTATTTGAGGACCAAACGTTTTCTACGGTCAAGTCTGAATAAAAAAAATGGAAATGTAGCCTATTTTTTTTGAATTTACTGCACATGTGTTATCAATATTTTTTCTCGACTTTGAAAAAACAATTATAATAAAAAAAATAGTTCTTTTCATTTTCAAGGCACTATTTTTCGACTTTCCGTATAAAATACGCAATAAATATCTCCTGCTGATTTAAACCTGGCCTAACCAGATGAAACGAAAGAAATACTAAATCAAAACCAGCCCTACAACAAATTAATAGCACAAAACCAATACTTTCTGTACATTTTGAAAACAAAAGGCCTGTTACAAGTCCTATTTGTCCTTAAAATAATTTCCGAGCACCAACAAAAACAGTGATACAACTTTACACAAAAAAGAGAATACACGAAAATGGTTTGTGTCATTAAAACGGCACGATCAAAGAATGCCGATCCCGCCCGTAACGCCATTACGCCGTATTCAATAATATTTCCCTCAAAATTAGTTTCCTGTGCCAATCGTGATAGGAAAGGCGAATAATAAAAAAATAACGCGCCTTTTCTCGGCACAATTTCTTTTTTATTCTCGCTTTTTTAATTTATGGCCAGTCTGTGCTTTGCGCGAACGAAGGGTCAAGATTCAGTAAACTCGTGTAATAGTCCTTAGGATGGGTATAATTACCTATCCGTAACGGGCTGTCGCCCAAAACGTATTTAACTTTTTTTCTGGGTAAGCATTAACAATGAAACTTTTTTCCGAACTGTTTATCCCCTTTGTTGTTGATTTAAAACGTTGCCATTTCATCCTGTTCATGTATAATACTTGATAATTTTCGTACAACCGTTAGTTCGATGAGCATTATAATTGACGGCACAATTTCTTTTTTATTCTCGCTTTTTTAATTTATGGCCAGTCTGTGCTTTGCGCGAACGAAGGGTCAAGATTCAGTAAACTCGTGTAATAGTCCTTAGGATGGGTATAATTACCTATCCGTAACGGGCTGTCGCCCAAAACGTATTTAACTTTTTTTCTGGGTAAGCATTAACAATGAAACTTTTTACGAACTGTTTATCCCCTTTGTTGTTGATTTAAAACGTTGCCATTTCATCCTGTTCATGTATAATACTTGATAATTTTCGTACAACCGTTAGTTCGATGAGCATTATAATTGACTGATCACAATTGCTTACGTAGCTATCCAACAATAGGTGATTTTCTTGACTTTTTCAAGGTTCCGTAGTCGAATAAGGAGCCCTTTTAGTTTTGCCATGTCCGTTTGTCCGTCCGCATCCATCGAAAAGACCTAAAGTACTAAAAACTGTTTTTGGTCATGAATATGTATTCTAATTTCCCCGCCAAAAAATATTTTTGTTACGTACCTCTCATAGGAAGAAGTATTGTGGAGACGTTCTTTATTTCTCTTTCCTAACCAATCGTGTGAGGTGACGTCGAATAGGTCTCTTAAAATGACTATAAGTTTGCTAACATAATTTGTCGATATAGTGTCTTTTTCCCAAAACGTTCAGTTTTAAAGGGCAAATTATTGTTAGAATCTGATGGTCCCACCCTCTCCTAACTTAACGGTAGTAGGTAGGTACGTGAAAAAAAAAAACCATCTGTAGCATGTATGATGAATTTAGAAACAAAACTATCACGGCTATGAAAAATCAACAAATCACAGTTTTGTAATCCATAAACTTGTAGCAAATTAAATTCCATTTTATTTTTTTTTGCCTCAAAAATGCGTTAAGATATGAAACTGAAAGTGAAGTGAATAGTGATATAAATTTTCTTCTTTACGCTGAAAATAAATCAAAATTTTAAGTCTTCGTCATCAAAAGAAATGACCGGTTTTGTTTCATAATTTCGGATATTATATTATTTTGAGGGGACTAGGGTAATAAAAATGCTATAGTGGATGATACGAATTAAGAAACACTTCGAGCGCAAGTGCGACTGGCACTGGGCCCATTTTTAGGGTTCCGTAGCCGAATGGCAAAAAACGGAACCCTTATAGTTTCGTCAAGTCTGTCTGTCTGTCTGTCCGTCCGTATGTCACACCAATTTTATTTTGTAACTATAAGCATTACACAATTAAAATTTGGTAGGAATATGTATCTTGATAACCCCTTACCGATTCTCATACAAAAAATAAAAAATAATGACTGTTAAGGGGGGCTCTCATACATGAAACTAAAACATATTTTTTTTTGTCTAACCTATGCGTGTGAGGTGCCTATGGATAAGTCTTTTAAAATGACATAGAGGTTCTTAAAACCATTTTCTTTTAAAGTCTAACGTTTCATAGCTAGATGCTTCCAAAGTGGTAAATTGGGCGTCCCCCCCATCTAATTTCTAAACCAAGCAAGTGTAAATTTTGAAAAAAATATATGATGTAGATCTTAACAAATACTTTCAACGAAAATTAGTTCGGACGGGATCGAACGAATAGTTTTTGAGATATAGCACATTTTCAACAACCGCAAACATAACTTTGTACTTCATACAAACACTATGAAAAACAAAGTATATTTGCAGTCAAAAAAAAATGCGGTATTTTACTAAGTAGAAATAAATGGATTTCATAATTCAGTTAAAGTTTGCATGGAACCCTCAGTGCAAGAGTCCGACTCGCACTTGGCCGTTTTTTTTTACAAGAATAAGCATCTTAAAACCCCTGTGATGTCGATATTCAAACCGTCTTTTGTTTTTCGAATACCCGGTTCTGTAAATATTATAAATATGGCGCTGTGTTCACTGGAGCGCGAGAGATTGCGGGGTTTCCAGTTACAGCACTCCAAACTTGAAGGTCACCAACCTTTGTCACGTTTAAACTTTAATTAAAATTTGATAGCCTTTATAATCAAGTGTTTTAAGAACGATAGGTCTCCAGTTTCTACGATTAAAGCTCTTTGACCATTACATCGTAGCATAAAGTCAGTTTTTTTTGGGTAGTCCAATTACGTAAACAATCTTTTCATAAATTTAAAAATAATATCTGTGAATTAAATTAACTAATTGATTTAAAAAGATCTCCGAACTCAACAATGAATTACCTAAGTAACCTGTAAGTTGTAAATTTTGCGTTTATCTTGTTTAAAAATTAGTAATTTCGTAAAAAAGTATTAACAAGATTGTTTACAATATTCGACAAGACAAAAAAACGGATTGTACCATAATCGTACTAGGGACGTGTCCGGCAAAAAATATATTCTCCGTATTGAAAATGATGACACCTTGCCCACTAGACAGTTCCGACACCGTCCAACACCGTTGCGTGCGATGCGTCATTTTGTCAGTTCTAACACTCTCCGTGCATGACACTCTACGTGGCTAAACTGGTGAGTATACGGGTTGTGACCGCGTATGATGACGGCGTTGCGGTTACTTAGTGTGTGCATTGATAGCCCCGCCGATACAGACTGTCGGACTGATCACGACACTCCTGGGTGAGCCTTAGATAGACATGCCATATGTCTAAAGTCTACATTGTGTACAAACTTGGGTTGTACAATAAAGTATAAATAAAAAGACTTTGCCAACAAAATATGAAACGAAGAGCGGTTCGATCGCTACCACCAAATAATATATGGATATCATAGGGGTATCATACGAGCATCATACTGGCATTATACGGTTTCAATAAGCAGGTGAAGCAATACGGTTCTCCCTTGTTTTGTCGAACAACGTTTGATATAATTTCACTTCACAAACATTTAAAATATCTAATTTCATTTAATATAATTATTCGATTCCTATAATATTTATTTTATCGAATTTTGATTGACATAATTGTTCATGTAATATAATTTCATTTCATCGAATTTTCACTTTGCCTAATATCACATGACGTAATGTTTGCTTGGCCTAATGAGTGCTTAATCTAATTTTTATTTAACCGAAAATTTATAACTGAACTTAAATAATACAAAAAATAATCACATTTATGCTTATGCTAATTGAGCGTCAAAAGACTTCCAGGGTGGCGATTAAATGCAAAATATTAAATCTTTGTTTTACTCAAGTTGCCCTATTGGCTGTCTTTAATATAATATTTCAAGTACTGTTAAAGTCTCTCAATTTAATAAACAGTATTAGGTGAACTGATCGTTACACTAATTAAAAGTTTGTAAAATGATTATACAAATTAACACTAGATAAAACAACAAAATAAACTGTCACTGTTCTAACCTACATAACCTAGATGACATCAACAAAGGGGAATTCTGGCGCTCGGTGGCCGCGTTGTCGGATCACTGTTCTAACCTAACCTAACCTAGACGACACCAATAGTTCTGGTGCTCGGTGGCGCTCCTTTTTTGTGATTAAATGCAAAATATTAAAGCTTTGTTTTAGTCAAGTTGCCCTATTTGCTGTCTTTAAAATAATACTGTTAAAATCTTATAATTAAAAAAAAACAATATAGGCGAACTGATGATTATATTAAATAAAAGTATGTAAAATGATAATTAAACAAAATAAGGTTAGATAAAACAAAAATTAGATGAAATGATTATTAGGTCGAATGATGATTATGCCTCTTAAATGTTAGCACAAACGTTGTTATATCAAACAAATATTATCTGTTATAAAAATTATGTTAAACAAAATTATGTTAAACAACCATTATGTTAAGAGTGATTAGTAAAAGTGAAATTATATCAAACGTTTTTCGACAAAACAAGGGAGAACCGTAGCAATACGTGTAGCTTTTCGTGCCTGACACGTTCATAGCACGTATGATACGGTGCAGTGGGAAAATACCGTTATGGAGATGAATTGTTAAGATCGGAGACGTTAATCAAAATATCTTTCGAGTCTCCACAAATTTGTAACAGAAGAATAAGAGCTTTTGAAAGATTCTGAGTCAGATTTAGAGGTCTCCTTCGGGAACCAGTTAAATAATGCTATTACAGAATACAGATCTAACCACTCCTTACAAATAACAACACATAGATACAGGTTTTATACATTTATATAGGTAACATAAAGCTAATGCTCCATCAAACTGCGTCGTGAGTACTCGTTAAAAAAGAGATAAAAGAAACAAAGTTATTTTGATAGCTCTATGTGTGCGTTCAGGCCCTTTGTCACGATCAATTCAAGATACGGTAGCGATATGTAGGCTTGTTAATAAAATATCGTCAAATCTTGTAGAGAGAATTTTAAGGATCTACCATGGAAATACTATGGAATGATACTTTCGCAGTCGCAGTCAACCATGAAAGTGGTTTGCGAGGCAATTAAGTAAAATTGATACTGCTAATTAAAAATAAATAATAAATAATGAAAAAAATATGTTTAAACATTTAAATCGCTTTGACACCAAATATTTTTTTTCCTAAACAAAAGTCAAAGGTGTTTTACAGCCTTTATCGAGTTTTTTGAAGACAGTTTAAAAAAATCACACTTATTTGGACGCCTAAGTAGATCATTCAAATATTATTCAGTTCATCGATTATGTAGATGCAAATAAACAAATAATGCCTTTAAGCCCTTCTCCCCCCTTCCGGCTCAAGAGGTACGAGAACTTTTGATATGTTAACCTAAGTCCAAGTAAAGTTATAAAGTAAAAAAATTGTGTTCCAAGCGATTCCCTCTAGTATCTAGTAATATGTGTAATGATTTATAAAAATGATTTCAAAACTTTGTTGTCTACCTGCGCTTAAAATTATATTGAGAATAAAGTACAACAATTTAATATATTTTTTTTGTGGAAAGAGATATTTATTCATTATCTAGACACGCTGTAGTGTGTCTAGCCAAAATAAAGCAAAAGAAATGGCAACTCAGCGCCGTGTATACACGAATCATTTCGAGCGACTTTTGACTTATCCATAACTCAAAACCCATGCTACAGGAACACGTCAAACATAACATTTATTTATTTATATCTATAACGACAAGAAGAACTTTAAATTTCATTACCATAGCACGATTGCAAAGATATAAAAGTCTTAAAATCACAAATTTCCCACTCACTGACCTATACATCAAAAACCAAAACTGCTTCTAGATGACCTAGGTAGTTGAAATTTGGCATCTAGCCAGAAGATTTTGTGTAACCGTAGAAAAAAAATGAAAACAAAAGAAAGGATGTCCCATGGATACAAAAACTGGCTGGCGCGCGCAGTGCCACAATATAAATACCTACACATTATTCTAAATTCAATTTAAAAAACACATACAACATATTTTTAAAAAAACCAAACATTTTGATAGTTGATAATGATAAAACAATACTTGCTTATTTGTAATGTTTATTTACTTCTCCTCGATATTTTTTGCATTTTCGGTGGAAATTAGTGGCACTCCTTTAGATCTCAATACATACTTCATTCGGAAATTCCACAATCAAACACATTCTGTTTATTGAACTTGGCTGTTTTTTACATATTAGGAAATTCATAAAGATGAAAATAAAAAACCAAAAATTGGGCACGGGCAAGACCCGAACCAGCAACTTTCTGTTTGACTGTTTAGCCAGAAAGTTGCTGGTTCAAGTCCCACCCGTGCGCACTTTTTGGTTTCTTATTTTCATCTTTATGAATATAAAATATTGTTAAAAACATTCTTAATCATATTAAGTAATGTTTTCGGTTGGATTATGAATATTATTATTATGCGGACTGCAGTTTGTAGGCAGCCTTAATAACCAAACACAACTACTGCACATATTCTAACCCAAAACCTGAATTCGCTGGCGATATTTCATCCAAATGAGCCTTCATTTACAGAGTAGGAAATATAGGGCTTCTAGATAGGCTTCCATTTGTCGGTAGGCGCACCTGTCTTATCAACGGCCATTGGTTCGCGCGGATGATTCGTTACGTGTTATCAGCAGTTTATAATAACGCCCATTTGTTGGTTCGAGAGTTAACTTGCGAGAGTGGTGAAAGGAAAATTAAAACGCCTTCATAAACCAGACTAAACAGCTTTAAATAACTCATTCGTCTTCTATTTGGGAGAAACAAATTCTTTTGGAGTCAGTGCATGATGTCAAGCGTACACCAACAGTCTACCTACACATATCATATAGAACGCATAGCATAGCTTTTAAGTCAGTTTTTCATGGCGGTTTAATTTTTATTTTATGTTTTTTAGTTATTACTCATATCTCAAAAACTATTTGATCCATTTTGATGAAACTTACACTGTACCGTTAGTTGAACCATACCTGATTGAACTAAAAAAGAATAATCTCGCTTTGGCTTCTCTCACGAAAATTTGCAAAAAAAAACAATGCTGATGATATCACATACATACAGATCTAATTGATTACCTCCCTTTTAATGAACTCGGCAAAAAGGTAGGTCCTTTTATTAGTATGTACGGCCAAGTTTTCTGGCGCCCAAGCGTCAAAAATTTTGAAGTGGACGCCCGTTTATGAGTCGTGCGTGCAAGCGATTTTCGTTTAGAAGTGGTAAGGCGACCTTGAACGTGTTTACCTTCAAGGTCGCTGGCGTTACGTTCAAGGTGGCTAGCAGATAATAGTTTTCAACTATATTTAGACTCGAGGTGCTCGTAGCGCAGTGGTAGCAGCGCTTTGGTAGGCTTTCGAAGTGAAGCAACCTACGGCGCGGTTGTGTTTGGATGGGTGACCATTCCGACCTTATTAGTGGCGAAGGCACGATAAGCCGTTGGTCCCGGCTCATATCGGTAGATATTGGTCGTTAAGCCTAGTCAGAGGCCTTATGGGTGGATTAATAACATCGGACAGCAGGGTTAATCACTTGCCTTGCAAACACCCCTCCACCAACCCGCACTGAGCCCGCGTGGTGTAGTATGCCTCAAACTACCTCATAGCTGAGGTAAGGCCTTTGCCCAGCAGTGGAATGTTACAGGCTTACTTTAATAAAAGTAAAAAACTTTTACTATATTTTACATCAAAAACCTATACTTAGGGATACACTGAAATATTATTTTAATTTCAATTGAAATGAATACTTTATATCTGGAAATGTTTCAGTATCTTGATTTCAATATCTTCCATATAACCAGAAACAATATGTACAGAAAACTTCAACATTAATGATTTGAAAACTTTGATATTGTAAAAAATAAACCCTACATTGTTCAAAAAGGTATCTAAAAGGTTAATTTTTCATCTAATGCAATGAAAAGGATACGTGATTTCTTACCTGTTATCACTTGGGTATTATCACTATCATTTGTCAGAGAAAAGTCTGAAAAAGGGACGATTTATATCGAAGTACTTACATTATAGATGTTGCAATAATGTTCACTAAATCTGTAGAGTATAAAATTTCTTTTTTAAAAAAACTCACTCTATTTTCTGTTTCATACACATCAATAATCCTGAAACGGTTTTAAGCTACAGTAGTCATTTTTACCTATATTCCTTAATAAACAATTGATTGCTTTAAAATAAGATACAATTGCTTTTCAAAATACATATTATATAAATCCAAAGCTGCTCTCAAAGAAGGCAAATATACCTACTTGTTAAATTAACTGGCTGAACTCAATTTACGATGAATTTCTTCATGCTTTTGTCTTCGTGATTATAAAACCTAATAAAGATTATTAAAAAAAAAATATAATTTAGAAAAATTACAATTAGAGTCAGATTATCTAAACTGTTTAAACGTCAAAAACAGAGGTACCCAAAATTATTTATTATTTACAGTTATTTTATAGCAACTTTAGTTTCTAAGCCACTCTATGAGTTTGCGTATTAAACATTTGGCAATGAAATTATGAATTTATTGTAACGGGATTGCTACCATGTACCTTATTATTTTTGAGTTTCCGATATTTCGGCACTGTTGCAAGTGCCATGGTCACGGCGTACAAAACGACAGAAAATGTAATGTATCTATTTTTTGTTTTCAGTAACCAGTGTTATCGCCAATTACTAACTTAGTATGACCTTTTCGAATCGTCAGTCCTTTCGTTTATAAACATTTGCATTTTAAAGAGCCATAGTATGCATTAACGCTTAACGCTAATTTAATAGCAGTTCAATCGTTACATCAGGGCTGATGAATGTATATATATATACCTAAACCACGGTTCCAAACTTTGAAGCGTCTTATTTCATTATTTACGGTGAGACGGTCTTTATTTCAAAACTTCCGAGATAATAAAGTTATCCGCCAAGATTCTTTATGACGCTGGAATCCTGAATTTGCGAATTTTATGCTCGCAATTTAGGTTGATTAGCCAAAGAAAACAAAAAAATATTTTGGCTCCTGATGTGACGACGCTTTTGACTTTTATAGCGATGGGAGAAACTTTTTAAGACTGCGTATATTATTTGTTTTTATGAAAGCTTGAGGTTACACTTCTTCTATGTTGTTCTTTTGATCTGTTGTAAATAATCCGGGCAAATCAGCCAATATACGTTGTTTTAATAGTCTTTATTTTATAAATTAATAACATTTCTTTTAAACATTCGTAACAATTGGCACATATTTTTTTATCCGCGATAATTTAATGTGTATACTTCCGCGTAAACTTTACTTTTTTTATTTAATTACAAAGGTTCCAAGATTTACCGTAAATTGTAATTATGTTTTACGAAAATCTGGGGGCGCGGCAGTGCCCCCACCAAGTCGAGCAAAAAAGCGTCACGGCCGTACCATCCTTTTCTCGAAGCAATTCAGATCATTTTCGACCCCCTGTAACTTCGTTGTAGATAAAACTAGAAGACCGAAATTTCAGTAACCATGCAGGCATTGTAAAGACACGGTATATTTCAAATTTCATTCAATTTGAACCAGTATTTTAGGAATTATAACGGGTCAAATTTCTTAATTTTGTCACTCACTGACTCACCGATCATCAAAATGCTAAGGCACTTCTAGCAGACCTAGAAGCTTCAAATTTGGAATATAAGTAGTGTTTGGTGTATGAATCAAGGAAAAACTAAAAAATCTAGAAAAGGCTGCAAAGAAAATTAAGCCCATACAGCCAAGTCTTCAGATAAATTTTTCAATATTGGCTTTATTCGTAACGATGTTTTACGGCAGTTATTATTATTGCGTGCAAAGCCGCGGGTTTAAGCTAGTCCCATATAAATATAGACGCATAGTAGTGCCCATGCCAAATCGAGCAAAAAATGGGTATTCCCGTCATGAAAAAACGTGTAAATTAAATGATTTAATGCAAAAAACGTACCTACGTGCGTATTCGTACTTATTACGAGTAAGTAAGGTTGTAAATTAATTATAATACCACGCGCTGCGCGGTGCTAGCGCGAGGGCGCGGGGCGGAGACAGTGGCGGGGCGCGCGGAAAGGTGAATGTCGCCGAGCGAGCAGCAGCCGCGCTCATACGCGCGAGCGACCTAATGCTGTTCGGATGTGCCCAGAATTCTTACCTATAAGTTTGCGATTTTCAATGATAATTTCGATTGCTATATTAGTTTGACGACTAAAGGCTACTCTCATTGGTCTACTGATATTATTTGCTTACAATTGCTTACAATTTGGACGTTGTTCGGATAAATAATTTTAATTAAATATTGAAACTTTAAGTACCTAAGTATTTATAAATTTCTTATTATCTATTCGTATTTCTGCATAAAAATAACTTTGCAATCTAACTTGTAGGTAGTCGCAATGGATTCAGTAAGGAAAAAAGTGGAACTGTCTACAAAATACAAAAAGAAATGAGATCCCATCAAAAACAATACTTGTCAAAAAAACCAAGTCTCGCAACTCAGTTATTCTGCTGTAAAAAGTTGCGAGATCCATGTAATACCAAGTCGGTTATTAATTTATTCAGTCTCTACTTAAGCGCCTTTCTGTCTTAATACGTCCAGTTTCTTAGACCACGATCGTGGTCCATAACAATTGAAAATCAATTGTGTCTGGAATCTCCGTACTCGAAGCATTAAGTTGTTACGTAATAATTAACAGCATCTTATAGTGACGCATATCAATATTAAAATTCTTTAATGTTTTTACTTTATGACCTTTCCTATCTTTTTTGTACAATAATTGTTTTCGCAAGTGCAGATATCTAAGATTTTTACACTGGAAAATCCTTCTGGATCATTTTCAATAAGGTGACAGTGTGTTACCGTAGCTAATGTTGGCAACAAAATCTTAAGACAGGAAACTGAATTACAGAGCAAAACGTGTAAATTTTGATTTAGACGTAACATTAGTACTGTTTACCTTCCTCTTTATTTTTGATTTAAAAACCAGTTTACTTGACCAAAAACTTTTTATGTCGAAACAAGTTTTTCCTTATTTTACAATAGATTAAACAGAGTTTACCTTAGCTACAAGTAAATCAAAAAAAATTGGAGACATGACCTATTTTTGAATCACACGTTTTAATATGGCGTGGGAATTTCGTTCGAAACTGAATTAAAATTAATGAAAAACACGTAAAACATAAATAAATAAAAATTGGGCACCAATCACATGCATTGCTCTGATCCCAAAATAAGTAGCCATCGCCCTTGTGTTATGGAAAGCAGACACAACACCTAAATCCGAGACAATATAGAAGACTGGGAATCGAATCTGGGACCTCGAATTGGCGACGCCTTGAAACCCAGCGTGCTTAGCCACTACACCACGGAGGTCTTCCAAAACATCAACGTGAAGACTTTTAAATATTAGTTATTTTGTTCCTAGTCACTCCATGTGTCATTAAACTTATTTTTATTCGAATATCGGGCAATAATCGATGAATATCACACGCCATCGTGAAGTGAGTCATTCAAAAATAGAGCTCCCGTCTTTAACTTTTTTGGCGAGGTCACTTAAGAGCACCCACAACAAAGTCTGTGGCATTATAAAAAAGTTTGTCTGATGCAATAACTTAATTGAGTTTCTATTTTTAAAAACTTATTTTTTACATTTTTGCCATTGAGCTCCAAATTTTTTTTACACCCACAATCCCCGGCGGCTCGAGTTAACTTGCGGCAGAAGTTTGTATTGTCAAAAAGCGTCATAAAACAAAAACACATTTACTTCAATTTGTATCAACAAAGACGTCCAAACAATACAAAAGAGCAGTTGTTACTAATTCTGCTAGTAAGTTTCTCTTTGTGATGAAAGAAACAAATCTCGGCACGTCGCGATTTGGCACTTAGGTCTCAGACGTGCGTGCGGCACAGCTTACTTGTGAAGCATTAATAAAATAAACAGCTGCAAATCGTAGGCAAACATAAAGTACTCGTAACGTGTAAGTATTTATAACTTGAAGATTTATTTTATTTAATTATATTTGTACTAATGCTTTAGAATGTTTTTAACACTCACAGTGTCATATTTTTATATTTATAAAGATGAAATAAGAAACCAAAAATTTGCGCATGGGCGGGACTTGAACCAGCAACCTTTTGGCAAACCGGGCCAAACGCTCTTACCAATTGAGCTACCGTGCTGTTAGTCTGACCCTGCGAAATTTGTGGTTTCTTATGAAAACGTCAATTGCGTGACGCTTAGCGCCATCTAGCCGTCTGTCTATGAAACAGATGGCCCAAGCAGTTATTCTTTACAGAATAAATTCAACTTGGAAATTGATGTCGCTTCGCTATCTAATGCTTTAGAATGTTTTTAACACTCACAGTGTCATATTTTTATATTTATAAAGATGAAATAAGAAACCAAAAATTTGCGCATGGGCGGGACTTGAACCAGCAACCTTTTGGCAAACCGGGCCAAACGCTCTTACCAATTGAGCTACCGTGCTGTTAGTCTGACCCTGCGAAATTTGTGGTTTCTTATGAAAACGTCAATTGCGTGACGCTTAGCGCCATCTAGCCGTCTGTCTATGAAACAGATGGCCCAAGCAGTTATTCTTTACAGAATAAATTCAACTTGGAAATTGATGTCGCTTCGCTATCTAATGCTTTAGAATGTTTTTAACACTCACAGTGTCATATTTTTATATTTATAAAGATGAAATAAGAAACCAAAAATTTGCGCATGGGCGGGACTTGAACCAGCAACCTTTTGGCAAACCGGGCCAAACGCTCTTACCAATTGAGCTACCGTGCTGTTAGTCTGACCCTGCGAAATTTGTGGTTTCTTATGAAAACGTCAATTGCGTGACGCTTAGCGCCATCTAGCCGTCTGTCTATGAAACAGATGGCCCAAGCAGTTATTCTTTACAGAATAAATTCAACTTGGAAATTGATGTCGCTTCGCTATCTAATGCTTTAGAATGTTTTTAACACTCACAGTGTCATATTTTTATATTTATAAAGATGAAATAAGAAACCAAAAATTTGCGCATGGGCGGGACTTGAACCAGCAACCTTTTGGCAAACCGGGCCAAACGCTCTTACCAATTGAGCTACCGTGCTGTTAGTCTGACCCTGCGAAATTTGTGGTTTCTTATGAAAACGTCAATTGCGTGACGCTTAGCGCCATCTAGCCGTCTGTCTATGAAACAGATGGCCCAAGCAGTTATTCTTTACAGAATAAATTCAACTTGGAAATTGATGTCGCTTCGCTATCTAATGCTTTAGAATGTTTTTAACACTCACAGTGTCATATTTTTATATTTATAAAGATGAAATAAGAAACCAAAAATTTGCGCATGGGCGGGACTTGAACCAGCAACCTTTTGGCAAACCGGGCAAAACGCTCTTACCAATTGAGCTACCGTGCTGTTAGTCTGACCCTGCGAAATTTGTGGTTTCTTATGAAAACGTCAATTGCGTGACGCTTAGCGCCATCTAGCCGTCTGTCTATGAAACAGATGGCCCAAGCAGTTATTCTTTACAGAATAAATTCAACTTGGAAATTGATGTCGCTTCGCTATCTAATGCTTTAGAATGTTTTTAACACTCACAGTGTCATATTTTTATATTTATAAAGATGAAATAAGAAACCAAAAATTTGCGCATGGGCGGGACTTGAACCAGCAACCTTTTGGCAAACCGGGCCAAACGCTCTTACCAATTGAGCTACCGTGCTGTTAGTCTGACCCTGCGAAATTTGTGGTTTCTTATGAAAACGTCAATTGCGTGACGCTTAGCGCCATCTAGCCGTCTGTCTATGAAACAGATGGCCCAAGCAGTTATTCTTTACAGAATAAATTCAACTTGGAAATTGATGTCGCTTCGCTATCTAATGCTTTAGAATGTTTTCAACACTCACAGTGTCATATTTTTATATTTATAAAGATGAAATAAGAAACCAAAAATTTGCGCATGGGCGGGACTTGAACCAGCAACCTTTTGGCAAACCGGGCCAAACGCTCTTACCAATTGAGCTACCGTGCTGTTAGTCTGACCCTGCGAAATTTGTGGTTTCTTATGAAAACGTCAATTGCGTGACGCTTAGCGCCATCTAGCCGTCTGTCTATGAAACAGATGGCCCAAGCAGTTATTCTTTACAGAATAAATTCAACTTGGAAATTGATGTCGCTTCGCTATCTAATGCTTTAGAATGTTTTTAACACTCACAGTGTCATATTTTTATATTTATAAAGATGAAATAAGAAACCAAAAATTTGCGCATGGGCGGGACTTGAACCAGCAACCTTTTGGCAAACCGGGCCAAACGCTCTTACCAATTGAGCTACCGTGCTGTTAGTCTGACCCTGCGAAATTTGTGGTTTCTTATGAAAACGTCAATTGCGTGACGCTTAGCGCCATCTAGCCGTCTGTCTATGAAACAGATGGCCCAAGCAGTTATTCTTTACAGAATAAATTCAACTTGGAAATTGATGTCGCTTCGCTATCTAATGCTTTAGAATGTTTTTAACACTCACAGTGTCATATTTTTATATTTATAAAGATGAAATAAGAAACCAAAAATTTTTGCGCATGGGCGGGACTTGAACCAGCAACCTTTTGGCAAACCGGGCCAAACGCTCTTACCAATTGAGCTACCGTGCTGTTAGTCTGACCCTGCGAAATTTGTGGTTTCTTATGAAAACGTCAATTGCGTGACGCTTAGCGCCATCTAGCCGTCTGTCTATGAAACAGATGGCCCAAGCAGTTATTCTTTACAGAATAAATTCAACTTGGAAATTGATGTCGCTTCACTATCTAATGCTTTAGAATGTTTTCAACACTCACAGTGTCATATTTTTATATTTATAAAGATGAAATAAGAAACCAAAAATTTGCGCATGGGCGGGACTTGAACCAGCAACCTTTTGGCAAACCGGGCCAAACGCTCTTACCAATTGAGCTACCGTGCTGTTAGTCTGACCCTGCGAAATTTGTGGTTTCTTATGAAAACGTCAATTGCGTGACGCTTAGCGCCATCTAGCCGTCTGTCTATGAAACAGATGGCCCAAGCAGTTATTCTTTACAGAATAAATTCAACTTGGAAATTGATGTCGCTTCGCTATCTAATGCTTTAGAATGTTTTTAACACTCACAGTGTCATATTTTTATATTTATAAAGATGAAATAAGAAACCAAAAATTTGCGCATGGGCGGGACTTGAACCAGCAACCTTTTGGCAAACCGGGCCAAACGCTCTTACCAATTGAGCTACCGTGCTGTTAGTCTGACCCTGCGAAATTTGTGGTTTCTTATGAAAACGTCAATTGCGTGACGCTTAGCGCCATCTAGCCGTCTGTCTATGAAACAGATGGCCCAAGCAGTTATTCTTTACAGAATAAATTCAACTTGGAAATTGATGTCGCTTCGCTATCTAATGCTTTAGAATGTTTTTAACACTCACAGTGTCATATTTTTATATTTATAAAGATGAAATAAGAAACCAAAAATTTGCGCATGGGCGGGACTTGAACCAGCAACCTTTTGGCAAACCGGGCCAAACGCTCTTACCAATTGAGCTACCGTGCTGTTAGTCTGACCCTGCGAAATTTGTGGTTTCTTATGAAAACGTCAATTGCGTGACGCTTAGCGCCATCTAGCCGTCTGTCTATGAAACAGATGGCCCAAGCAGTTATTCTTTACAGAATAAATTCAACTTGGAAATTGATGTCGCTTCGCTATCTAATGCTTTAGAATGTTTTTAACACTCACAGTGTCATATTTTTATATTTATAAAGATGAAATAAGAAACCAAAAATTTGCGCATGGGCGGGACTTGAACCAGCAACCTTTTGGCAAACCGGGCCAAACGCTCTTACCAATTGAGCTACCGTGCTGTTAGTCTGACCCTGCGAAATTTGTGGTTTCTTATGAAAACGTCAATTGCGTGACGCTTAGCGCCATCTAGCCGTCTGTCTATGAAACAGATGGCCCAAGCAGTTATTCTTTACAGAATAAATTCAACTTGGAAATTGATGTCGCTTCGCTATCTAATGCTTTAGAATGTTTTTAACACTCACAGTGTCATATTTTTATATTTATAAAGATGAAATAAGAAACCAAAAATTTGCGCATGGGCGGGACTTGAACCAGCAACCTTTTGGCAAACCGGGCAAAACGCTCTTACCAATTGAGCTACCGTGCTGTTAGTCTGACCCTGCGAAATTTGTGGTTTCTTATGAAAACGTCAATTGCGTGACGCTTAGCGCCATCTAGCCGTCTGTCTATGAAACAGATGGCCCAAGCAGTTATTCTTTACAGAATAAATTCAACTTGGAAATTGATGTCGCTTCGCTATCTAATGCTTTAGAATGTTTTTAACACTCACAGTGTCATATTTTTATATTTATAAAGATGAAATAAGAAACCAAAAATTTGCGCATGGGCGGGACTTGAACCAGCAACCTTTTGGCAAACCGGGCCAAACGCTCTTACCAATTGAGCTACCGTGCTGTTAGTCTGACCCTGCGAAATTTGTGGTTTCTTATGAAAACGTCAATTGCGTGACGCTTAGCGCCATCTAGCCGTCTGTCTATGAAACAGATGGCCCAAGCAGTTATTCTTTACAGAATAAATTCAACTTGGAAATTGATGTCGCTTCGCTATCTAATGCTTTAGAATGTTTTTAACACTCACAGTGTCATATTTTTATATTTATAAAGATGAAATAAGAAACCAAAAATTTGCGCATGGGCGGGACTTGAACCAGCAACCTTTTGGCAAACCGGGCCAAACGCTCTTACCAATTGAGCTACCGTGCTGTTAGTCTGACCCTGCGAAATTTGTGGTTTCTTATGAAAACGTCAATTGCGTGACGCTTAGCGCCATCTAGCCGTCTGTCTATGAAACAGATGGCCCAAGCAGTTATTCTTTACAGAATAAATTCAACTTGGAAATTGATGTCGCTTCGCTATCTAATGCTTTAGAATGTTTTTAACACTCACAGTGTCATATTTTTATATTTATAAAGATGAAATAAGAAACCAAAAATTTGCGCATGGGCGGGACTTGAACCAGCAACCTTTTGGCAAACCGGGCCAAACGCTCTTACCAATTGAGCTACCGTGCTGTTAGTCTGACCCTGCGAAATTTGTGGTTTCTTATGAAAACGTCAATTGCGTGACGCTTAGCGCCATCTAGCCGTCTGTCTATGAAACAGATGGCCCAAGCAGTTATTCTTTACAGAATAAATTCAACTTGGAAATTGATGTCGCTTCGCTATCTAATGCTTTAGAATGTTTTCAACACTCACAGTGTCATATTTTTATATTTATAAAGATGAAATAAGAAACCAAAAATTTGCGCATGGGCGGGACTTGAACCAGCAACCTTTTGGCAAACCGGGCCAAACGCTCTTACCAATTGAGCTACCGTGCTGTTAGTCTGACCCTGCGAAATTTGTGGTTTCTTATGAAAACGTCAATTGCGTGACGCTTAGCGCCATCTAGCCGTCTGTCTATGAAACAGATGGCCCAAGCAGTTATTCTTTACAGAATAAATTCAACTTGGAAATTGATGTCGCTTCGCTATCTAATGCTTTAGAATGTTTTTAACACTCACAGTGTCATATTTTTATATTTATAAAGATGAAATAAGAAACCAAAAATTTGCGCATGGGCGGGACTTGAACCAGCAACCTTTTGGCAAACCGGGCCAAACGCTCTTACCAATTGAGCTACCGTGCTGTTAGTCTGACCCTGCGAAATTTGTGGTTTCTTATGAAAACGTCAATTGCGTGACGCTTAGCGCCATCTAGCCGTCTGTCTATGAAACAGATGGCCCAAGCAGTTATTCTTTACAGAATAAATTCAACTTGGAAATTGATGTCGCTTCGCTATCTAATGCTTTAGAATGTTTTTAACACTCACAGTGTCATATTTTTATATTTATAAAGATGAAATAAGAAACCAAAAATTTTTGCGCATGGGCGGGACTTGAACCAGCAACCTTTTGGCAAACCGGGCCAAACGCTCTTACCAATTGAGCTACCGTGCTGTTAGTCTGACCCTGCGAAATTTGTGGTTTCTTATGAAAACGTCAATTGCGTGACGCTTAGCGCCATCTAGCCGTCTGTCTATGAAACAGATGGCCCAAGCAGTTATTCTTTACAGAATAAATTCAACTTGGAAATTGATGTCGCTTCGCTATCTAATGCTTTAGAATGTTTTCAACACTCACAGTGTCATATTTTTATATTTATAAAGATGAAATAAGAAACCAAAAATTTGCGCATGGGCGGGACTTGAACCAGCAACCTTTTGGCAAACCGGGCCAAACGCTCTTACCAATTGAGCTACCGTGCTGTTAGTCTGACCCTGCGAAATTTGTGGTTTCTTATGAAAACGTCAATTGCGTGACGCTTAGCGCCATCTAGCCGTCTGTCTATGAAACAGATGGCCCAAGCAGTTATTCTTTACAGAATAAATTCAACTTGGAAATTGATGTCGCTTCGCTATCTAATGCTTTAGAATGTTTTTAACACTCACAGTGTCATATTTTTATATTTATAAAGATGAAATAAGAAACCAAAAATTTGCGCATGGGCGGGACTTGAACCAGCAACCTTTTGGCAAACCGGGCCAAACGCTCTTACCAATTGAGCTACCGTGCTGTTAGTCTGACCCTGCGAAATTTGTGGTTTCTTATGAAAACGTCAATTGCGTGACGCTTAGCGCCATCTAGCCGTCTGTCTATGAAACAGATGGCCCAAGCAGTTATTCTTTACAGAATAAATTCAACTTGGAAATTGATGTCGCTTCGCTATCTAATGCTTTAGAATGTTTTTAACACTCACAGTGTCATATTTTTATATTTATAAAGATGAAATAAGAAACCAAAAATTTGCGCATGGGCGGGACTTGAACCAGCAACCTTTTGGCAAACCGGGCCAAACGCTCTTACCAATTGAGCTACCGTGCTGTTAGTCTGACCCTGCGAAATTTGTGGTTTCTTATGAAAACGTCAATTGCGTGACGCTTAGCGCCATCTAGCCGTCTGTCTATGAAACAGATGGCCCAAGCAGTTATTCTTTACAGAATAAATTCAACTTGGAAATTGATGTCGCTTCGCTATCTAATGCTTTAGAATGTTTTTAACACTCACAGTGTCATATTTTTATATTTATAAAGATGAAATAAGAAACCAAAAATTTGCGCATGGGCGGGACTTGAACCAGCAACCTTTTGGCAAACCGGGCCAAACGCTCTTACCAATTGAGCTACCGTGCTGTTAGTCAGACGGAATATAGACAGACGGCTAGATGGCGCTAAGCGTCACGCAATTGACGTTTTCATAAGAAACCACAAATTTCGCAGGGTCAGACTAACAGCACGGTAGCTCAATTGGTAAGAGCGTTTGGCCCGGTTTGCCAAAAGGTTGCTGGTTCAAGTCCCGCCCATGCGCAAATTTTTGGTTTCTTATTTCATCTTTATAAATATAAAAATATGACACTGTGAGTGTTAAAAACATTCTAAAGCATTAGATAGCGAAGCGACATCAATTTCCAAGTTGAATTTATTCTGTAAAGAATAACTGCTTGGGCCATCTGTTTCATAGACAGACGGCTAGATGGCGCTAAGCGTCACGCAATTGACGTTTTCATAAGAAACCACAAATTTCGCAGGGTCAGACTAACAGCACGGTAGCTCAATTGGTAAGAGCGTTTGGCCCGGTTTGCCAAAAGGTTGCTGGTTCAAGTCCCGCCCATGCGCAAATTTTTGGTTTCTTATTTCATCTTTATAAATATAAAAATATGACACTGTGAGTGTTAAAAACATTCTAAAGCATTAGATAGCGAAGCGACATCAATTTCCAAGTTGAATTTATTCTGTAAAGAATAACTGCTTGGGCCATCTGTTTCATAGACAGACGGCTAGATGGCGCTAAGCGTCACGCAATTGACGTTTTCATAAGAAACCACAAATTTCGCAGGGTCAGACTAACAGCACGGTAGCTCAATTGGTAAGAGCGTTTGGCCCGGTTTGCCAAAAGGTTGCTGGTTCAAGTCCCGCCCATGCGCAAATTTTTGGTTTCTTATTTCATCTTTATAAATATATTTGTACTATTCCCATATTATTTACTGTAGGGACCTTATAACCGTTTAGTAAGAAAAGTGACTGTCGTCAATCTTAGCACATAACCAACTGCCTTTTATTATTTTTAAATCTCCGTGCTTTCAAACAAGCCCTAAACGTTCCCCGGTGCTTTTTTCTAAGTGCTTTTCACATTAGAGCGACAGCAGAACAACCTATATATATATAAAAACACATACATAAAAACAGTGGCGTTGCTCCCGTGCGACTGCTGCGTGCCGCGGCTGCCATTTATGTATGTAATTATCAGTAGCGCGACTGTCGCGCGATCGTAGCGCTGCTAAAGTCGCCTAAATATGAATTCGCTATGCTCACGGACCGATAGGCTGCGTAAACAATAGAATGACAAAAGCCTGTTAATAAACTGTGAGGGATGTAAGCATCCCCTTTCACGGATGTGATAACAACATTCTTTTGTTAACGCGACCGCCGACGTCCTATCGATCCGTCAGGCCTAAATTTTAAGTTTGTGTGATTTAGCTTATGAGATTTTTTTCTATCAACTGAGTATGTACAAGAATCCTTATGAAAAGACATGAAGATTACGAGACTTGCTAGCTGCGTTTTCCTGAAGAATTATTATAATTTTAATGAAACTTGACATGAAAAATAACTCATAAGGAAGGTGAAATTATTCGATAATATATTAGTCAGGTGACGTTATATCTAATTTCAATAAAAAGAATAGTCAATTAAACAATAAGCAATATCAAATGGCAATAACCGTTCTTTACAAACAGAAAGTGTAAAAATTTAACGACAACATTTTCGTTTAACATCTCTCGCGTCCCGCCCGGCGATAACTCAACACGAAATACAAGCAATTAGCCAAATTCTACGTTTAAAATTACAGTATTGTGTTGCGTATTTACCTTCACAATCACCATTTAAAGCAAGAGTAGCGTCACTGTTAAAATTTCCAAATTGATCCATCAGTTGAACATGCATACATTCGCGTATTGTTTGCTTTACGAGGATTATTGTGTGGAAAAAATCGTTTATTTGATCTTCGTTATAATAGTGTACAGAATAATAATACGTATTTCTGAGAATATAATAACTAAATATTCAAGCCTGCTCAAGGACTCACCCCTGACACGCGCACTCCGCACTCTTAATAATTTACAAGCAATTGATCAGAGGGGCATTCTCGCGCAATTGGTATACGAAAAATACCAATTGCGCGAGAATCTATCGTCGATCAAATTTTCCTTGTCGAAGAAATAATAGCTTTCTCAGGGTCACGAACTCTATGTTTTTAGATTTTGTTCGTGCGATAGTTTAATTAGGTGTAGATATTTGACTTAATTTCTGAGGTAAAACGGTTAAACTCGCAATCGAATTACCACACGAAAAAAGTTCGATCATGCGAAAATCGGCCTCCAGATCTGTTCATTTGTACCCTGAGTAATTTAACATAGTAGCATTGGTGGTTATTTGGTATTATAATTAATTAAATAGATTATTTATTTATTTCAATTAAGGTTAATTTTTCTTTTTTTTCTCTTTTACAACAAACATGTATATCACACTTTAATAAAATATCTTACTTGAAAAAATAAATAAATAAATATAGTAACTTTATATAATACTTTGTGGTCAAATAAGCTTAAGGGCTGTACTGTTGCATGCATTAGGTAATAAATCCTGTAATTATAGTATTAGTTGAATAAATAAGTACAAAAAAATATATAAACAGCATTTAAGATAACAAAATATTTGCAGTGTCACTAATCCCACTCGAGGTTTTTTTATAAATAATATTTAGCGAAAAAGCTAGTTGGAGTGATCATTGACACTATTATGCCGAACTAGCATAAACGATTTTATTTACCTATCATCTTCATTTAGTGCATAAATAAATAAATAAGACATCGAAAATCTTTTCTTAATTAAGGTTTTTGCCCAATACAATGAAGCATACCATGACCGTGCTATGAACGTGTCAGACAAACTTTTATTTTGTGTTGAAAAACTATGACACCTTACCTACTAGACTGCTTTATCACCGACTAACACCGTCGCGTGTCGTGCCCGGAGCGTGTTAGGACCGACAAAATACGCTCTCGCTCACGCTCCATATATCGGTAAGACGGAACGCTGTCAATCCGTACAGTGGTCATTGTAGAACGTACCGTGTTTCTTTTCGCGCCTGACACGTTCCTAGCACAGCCACGGTATTATACGATTTCATCGTCATCATCATCATCAGTCGAAAGACGTTCACTACTGAAAATAGGCCTCCCTTCGGCTTTTTACAGCGACCGATCACAAGCGGTCGGCATCCAGTGAGATCCTGCGATCATTGTAAGTTCGTTTGTCCAAATTGTCAGTGGAAATTTCCAGTAAGCGCTTACATTTTATAAAAACAAATTGAACCATTACAACATGTACTTTTACTCAACAGCTCCACCAAACAGACCAGTGATAATGGACGCAAAGACCAGAGATCAGACGCGGCTGCTGGAGCCATACAATGAAGGAGAAACCTTGGAGCTCATCTGTGAGGTCTACGGAGGTAAGATTTATATTTTGGGATTTATGCCTCTTACCACATTAATCACGTGCCTAATGTTATTTTCACTGTAATATTTTGAAAAAGAAGTTGTTGAGGTTAGACAGGAACATTTTCAAGATTAATTTATTTGTGTCACAAGAATCTTCGCTATTTCTTGTTACGCAATAGTTTAAACGAGACAGATAGACTTTGAAAAGGTAGAGCCATTAATGGTGCAAATATTAATACTAAGATGTAGCTTTTTATTCTGTTTAGAATTTTTCAACTTATATTACTACATTATAATGCCAACATTGGCATTCATCATTTTCTTAAATAACTATTGCCCATCTAGAAAATTATAAGACAATCATTTTTTATCTCTAAGACCCCTTACACACTGCGATTTAAGCATCGATGCATCGCGCGTTAGTATTGATGCAGTCGTAAAATTCTGTACATACTTTGACAATTTCCAGCTTCTGCGTCGCGACTGTATTGATGCTAATGCGCGTTAGCATCGCGACTGTATCGATGATATAAGTAGCGCAGTGTATTAAGGTTGACATTTTGCGACTGCATCGATGCTAATGCACAGTAGCATCGCGACTGCATCGCTGCTAAAAGTTGCTGTGTGTAAAGGGTCTTAGGTTTAATTTTCTCACTTTGCTATTTATTTTTAAAACTAGTTTTAAGTCTACAATGTTTTTCTTGATTTAATTTCCTTATCTTATCTATTTTATTATATTTATTAAAGAATTGTTTTTATGTCTCGTTGCTCTCCCCAGGTGATCCCCGACCCCGTCTGATCTGGTACCTCGAGAACACCGTCATCGACGACTCGTTTTCGTACCGGGCAGATGGCGCCACGGTTAACGCGCTCACATTTCCCAGCGTTGGGAGACAGCACCTTAACGCAAGGCTGGTGTGCCAAGCCTCTAACACTAATCTCACGCCACCTGAGACGAAGCTGTTGATACTCGATGTCAATCGTGAGTGTTTATAAATGTAATCATCGGTATAAAGATCGTCTGCACTAGCTAGTTCCTGACTTTCAAATGTTTTGGAGTTACTAGTACTCCTGGTGCTTAAGATTTCGGAATGCTATCGTCTTAAAGTCATGTATTCTTTTATTGTAATTTGATGACACCCTCCATTGCCTGGAAATTGATTGACTGGTTACAGGCTTACATAAATTATTATTTTAGCTTACATGAGTGTAAGTAAAGTGCTTTGTTTTTCGGGATCTTTTCCATTACATTACAATATTCGCCCTCAATCTATTATATATTAATTTTTGAATATTTTAATTCCCAAAGTCACTAACGTAACCCTGTTGCAGTAAGGCCACTGACAGTTCAGATCCTGAACAAGAGCGGGCAGGTGTCAGCGGATCGACGGTACGAAGTGGAGTGCAAGACTACTGGTTCCAGGCCAGATGCTGTCGTCACGTGGTGGAAAGGTAGCCGGCAAATCAAGAGGAGTGCTAAAAATGCAAGTAGACTGTGATTTCTTTTGTGTTTTATTAATGAGTGTAGGTCATCCGTAATATCAGTCTTAAGTGAATTGTGATTTCTGATCCTCATCCTGCAATAATGAGTTGATGCAATAACTTTTGTAAAGTGTTTTTGGCATTTCTTATCGTTGGAGAAAAACTTCTTGAAGTAACCTGCATACTCGTAGTTGATATTTATGGTATAAAATTTAGACGATAACTAACCGTAAAGATAATCTTTCAGATGGCCAAAGCAATAGCACCGACTCCAAAAAAGACATTGATTGCCTAAAATGAAGTCCTCTCTTAAACGTGTCTAAACTTTATGTAAAACTTTTAGTGTTGAAATCGGTTTTCAGTTCTTTAAGTTCGTTTTATTTGCTAATTTTCAGTGATTATAGAAGGGGGGGGGGGGGGGAGGGTTGTGGAGGTTGTTGCACCTTTTTTGACTAGGTATTCGAACTATGGTTTATGATTGTGGTTTTATGATTTATCTTGATAAAATATAAGTTGCAGTTGATGCCACAGAAATGAATCACTCGCCACCGAAACGAAAATACTAGGACCTACCGAAAACCTTTAACAAAGGAGAATGCCCAAATCTGTCCCACCCTAATTAAGCAGAGTATAAGCTGACATAAAAACCAAAATTCGTTTATTGTTTTTATAATTCATGATTGTTTGTTACGAAAAAAACTTTAGTGGGAATTTTATTTTCATTTTAATTGATCATTCAAATGACTAAATCCTATTTTTAATACAGTTAGCAGCACATCAGCTTATATGAAATCAGCTTTTATTTGTAAGTAATAGAAGTGGCTTTAAGGATAGTCTGTCGTGCGGCCATGTAAACATTTACAGGGACAGTTAAAGTAAGGAATCATCACTGTTGCTTTAGTTGTTGCGTTGCAAGAACAAAATGCATGTTTAATAAAATAGATAACATTTTAGTTGTTTATTCTTTGTAATGGATCTGTGGGTATCGGAAATATAATTATCTTTACATGATGAGGATCTCGTTGGGCAATCGGCAGTATGACAAGCCCCGTAAATGGTATAAAATAAAACTATATCCGTCCGTCATCATGATTGATACAATACAATTAGGTGGTTTATTTTCGTTGTTCATTGCTCCTTATGAAATGCAAATGTTTTGATCATTAGATGCCACGAGCTGAGTTTTTATATTCCTCCACGTAAAGATTCTGTACTCTTTTGTGCAAGTGCTGTGCTGTTTTTATGACGAACGTTCATACGTCCACAATGCCAGTGCCTCGCTGTGTAAACTGTTCTCTTGCTCTACAGCATCTGGCCTTACAACTTACCACCAAGTGGGTGAGGCAAGCGATGCTATGCTTTGTATTCTACGCTCCTGGATAAGCATGGCCATTGTAAGTAATAAACACTTCTGACTGCTGTTAATAGTAATTGTTAATAAAATGGTATTAAAATTTAGTGATCATACATATGGACCTGTTTAATATTTGGGTGTATAGTATTGTTATTATTTCAGATCACTGAAGACAATCATCTCTGTCAAGAATGTTTAGTCATACTACATAACAAATCTGCAACCTCCTCTTCTGGAGGTCCAGTAGTACAGGCTTGAGGGCACGCACAAGTGTGCCATGAATGTGGAAAGTCCATTATAAAAGCCAAGATAGATCAACTTCCAGAGAATAGTCTAGAGAGGGATGTTATTATTTTATGCTTAACGTTTCATCAGGTAAATATTTGCTTTGTTTATAAATTAAATGATTTAATTATAGAAATATGTATTTTGAATTAATTAAAACATTTGATTCCAAAAATCAGTTTTTAATTTCAGATTAACCGGCTTGAGAAAGTCTGTTTACCCTATTGAACAAATGTCTATAGAAGTGTGAGAGGACATGCATTAGTCGATCCGAGATTGTGCTACAAGCAGCTTCTACATCTAACCAAAACTAAGATGCTTCTATGTCTTCATCGATAACTTCCATGGAGTCACCAATAAAAATACCACCTCCATTACCAACATTTCAATCAAATGTTGTTACTGGTGTCTGCGCCAGCATTATTTTTACACAATGTTTTTATAAATATGAAGATGATGAATAAATCATATAATTAAAAGAGTTTCAAACATTTTTTTTAATGATTTAACTTGTAATATAATCTAGATACAGCAGGAATTGCAACAAAACTACCAATTATTTTAAGCGTTCATT
Source organism: Pyrausta purpuralis (assembly GCA_963924145.1). Taxonomy (NCBI): domain Eukaryota; kingdom Metazoa; phylum Arthropoda; class Insecta; order Lepidoptera; family Crambidae; genus Pyrausta; species Pyrausta purpuralis. Next base: position 3,638,920 of record OZ001646.1, read on the forward strand.
ATATTATTGAAGGCAAAACTATGTATTTCCACACTTTCATTTTGCGTGATTTTATTTCTTAGACTACTCGCAGTTGGAGTGGCTGATGTTTATGTGCATTTTTTCATTAATACCTATCTTATTTACCTCGTATTACCTCATTTAGTACTTAGTAACACCTAACCTCAAAACTGAACTTTGTTTTTAATCATTAGGAACAAACAATAAGTTTTTTTTTCATGTTCATTTTATTTTATAACATTACTTCTCCTTTATTACCAATTTTGGTAGTTATACAAATTCATTCGTTGCGCAACCAAGCTCCATAGTAAAATGGGCAATCTCCTTTAGTTCTAAATGCTATAAAATTAACTATAAAATTTAACCCTTTAGGTAGGCGAATCATTTATTCAAATCGAGTGATCTATTTATCTACAATGATATGACTTAGATATCAGTTAACATAGATACAAAAGAAAACATACAGTCGAACTGTTAATGATGACCTCCGCTTTTTAAGTTGGTTAACAATCAAACAAACAAGGAAGATACTTTATTTTATACACGTGCAGCCTTAAGGGTCATCAAAAATTGCCCGACTGACTTGGTATTTGACTATAATCAACCGCCCCCAACACAACTTGTCTCTTGCCGAGTTCCTAACTCGTAAACAACTTACTGGTAATACTGCAAGTTCTGTAGTTAGTATGGAGCTGCGTCGTGTACTAAGGTTTCTTTGGAGCTGATGTAACTAATATTATAACGAGACAGTAAACAATATTACAACGGTCTAGACACCAGGACTGATAGCTTAAGTTACAAAAAATATAAATACATCCTTAGAAAGTGTAGAAAGATTTATGTTTGGTAAAAATAATTAAGATGAAGCTAGACCTTTTGTGATCGTTAATTCTCATTTGTTTTTCACTGATTATAATTGATTGTATTGCATTGACGAGTACTGACATTATACGATTCATTGTTTATGTATTAAAAACTTTTGCACAATATGGCAAATAAAGTGCAAAAAGCATTATCTGCAACTGTTCTTCTTAACAGAGAAAATGATCTTTTACCAGCCTTGGACACGCTGACGACGGCTTTTCATGTGCATATATACACCTAGTGTAGGTATTGATGCACTACTTTATGAAAGAAGAAGCTTACAAGCATAATGTCTGGTAGTTTTTTGATTGTTAAAACATACATGATTGATGGAAGAATATGCAACTTTAATAAACATTCACTTCTAGAAATCAAAATATTATCTAAAATCATAATAGCTAAGTTATGAGATGCTCAGCAGAAGACTCCCTACAGAAGCCCCTAAAACTCCTTATAATCTCTTACAAAACTTGATATTTAGATTGAAAATATAGATCGGCCCTAAACGACCTCGCTTGTTTCTAACTGTAATTTTGTTATCATTATCTTTACAACGAAGTAACGAGATGCGACACTTATTCTTAGAGTTTCCGTGCATTAATCTTGTACGGCGATATTTTACCAACGGTTTTTTATAACGCCAAGACAACTTGTTAAGCCGATACAATGGACGCTTTGTGCAATATTGTTAATGGCTTCATATACTCGTAGCTCAAAAATGTGCGCATCATCAAGATTATTAATTAGTTCACGTCAGTTTTGTGACAGCAAAAAATATAGTTATTTTCGTGAAAAGCGAAAATACAGCTGTGTTTTCGCGCTAGTATCATTCGTAGTTTTGTTTGATTAAAAATGGAAAAATAAAGGATTTCGTAATCAATTTCATCTGTTACATTTCATTGAAAATGTTATTCGTCTATTGATTTTAGAATCCTATTTTAGGTTGAGAATTTCTAAATTTATAGAAACGCAAAGTAATATTTATATATTTATACATTATTGCACAACCGTAAATTTGAACAATAGGTGGACTAAACGCCATATGGCATTATCTTCCAGTCATATCTTTGGGCTAAGTAGAAATTATTGTGGGCGGTGCGCCAAATAAAAAGAAAATGAGTTACTATTTTAAAAAAAAATGGTTAATTTTACACATAAAAAATATTATTATAAAACAAAGACAAAATGAAAACAAATTATAATAAATACAATATAACTAATAAATACATATACCTATGTATGCTATAATAATTATATATAACTAGCAGTCACCCGCGACTTCGTCCGCGCGTTTTGAGTTTGCTCCCTCCCCACCCGTCGCAGCGTGATGATTTATACCCTAAATCCTTTCTCAAGAAATAAGCTATCTAACACAGAAATATTTTTTCAAATCGGTTCAGCAGTTTAAGCTGCGAACATTATTTTGGTGCGGAGTTATGTTAAAACTGTGATAGCTCCTAAGATATTTATTGAAATCAAATGATATAAAGGGCAACTTTGTTCTAAATGAAATGCTCGTGATAATGAATCTATTTATTTTGATAAGAATAAATACCTGTGTGTATAATACACCTCTAAAAATAATGCATTATTTTTTTACAAATTTATTAACATAAAAAAGGTTGTAGTAAGTCAACCATAAAAGATAGACATATGCTGTCGCGGACTTTATTATAGAACTCTTAATGTTGAACAATCCTGTCATACATGATTTTTGTGTAACTTAAGCGGTTTCCGCAGCGTATGCAGCGGAAGCTCTGAAAAGGAATATCTTTCTCCCGTTTTCGCAACATTTTTCATTTCTGCTGTGGTCGTATGAGTCGCATCTTTATGTTATATAGCCTAAAGCCTTCCTCGATAAATGGACTATCCAACATAAAAAAAAAAACAAATCGGGCCAGTAGTTTTTGAGATTAGCGCGTTCAAACAAACAAACAAACAAATAAACTCTTCAGCTTTATAATATTAGTATAGATAGCGGTCCCCCGCGACTTTCTTCCGCACGTTTTGAGTTTGCTCCCTCCCCTCCCGTCGTAGCGTCATGTTTTATATCCTAAAGCCTTTCTCGATAAATAAGCTATCCAACACAGAAATATTTTTTCAAATCGGTCCAGCAGTTCCTGAGATAAGCGCGTTCAAACAAACAAACTCTTCAGCTTTATAATATATTAGCGCAAGCGCACGTTAGTACTTAAGCTGCGAACATTATTTTGGTGCAGAGTTATGTTAAAACTGTGATAGCTCTTAAGATATTTATTGAAATCAAATGATATAAAGGGCAACTTTGTTCTAAATGAAATGCTCGTGATGATGAATGTATTTATTTTGATAAGAATAAATACCTGTGTGTATAATACACCTCTAAAAATAATGTATTATTTTTTTACAAATTTATTAACATAACAAAGTTTGTAGTAAGTCAACCATAAAAGATAGACATATGCTGTCGCGGACTTTATTATAGAACTCTTAATGCTGAACAATCCTGTCATACATGATTTTTGTGTAACTTAAGCGGTTTCCGCAGCGTATGCAGCGGAAGCTCTCAAAAGGAATATTTTTCTCCCGTTTTCGCAACATTTTTCATTTCTGCTGTGGTCTTATGTGTCGTATCTTTATGTTTTATAGCCTAAAGCCTTCCTCGATAAATGGACTATCCAACGTAAAAATAATTTTTCAAATCGAGCCAGTAGTTTTTGAGATTAGCGCGTTCAAACAAACAAACAAACAAACAAACAAACAAACTCTTCAGCTTTATAATATTAGTATAGATGACGATGTTGTAGAAGGTTATGGATTACGCTATGTTGGTGCTTCCGAAAAACATATGTAGGAAGTAGGCACGGACAAGTCTCTTAAATGAAAATTTTGTAAGAGCCTGTTAAAATTTTCCCGGAAGAGCATTCCAGAGGCCAATGGCCTAAACAAGAAAAGAGTTTGAAAGGAAACCTGTGCGGTGAGAAGAAGTGGCAAAAAAAAATTTATTAGAATCACATCCAGACCTCGAATACTGAATATTTATGGCAAGTCGGTTAAATTATTTATGTTGTTGTGACAGATATAGAAGCCTTGCATTACGTGTTACTAATACTAAAGGATGTCCCCAAAGAATCACAAACAACGCGATGACACAAATCAAACTCAGTAACATTTATATATTTTTTTGAAGTACCTTTATTACAGACGTGACCGTAATTACATCATTTCAATAATTATAATTATAAATAAATATTGGACACCAATCACATACATTGCTCTGATCCCAAAGTAGCTAATACACTTGTGTTATGGAATTCAGACAGGCATTAAGACCCCTTACACACTGCGACTTTTTTGCACCGAAGCAGTAGCGCGGTTTGAAAACACGCGTTAGCTTGACGACTGTATCGATGCTAAAAGTAGCAAAGTGAATAAAGGTTCACATATTGCGGCTCCATCGCTGCTAAAAGAGGGTAGTGTGCAAAATGACAAACAGACGTCGCAAATAAAGGCGATCGTAATTACATTGTAAAGATCGGATCATACTGGATGCAGACCTCTTGCAACCAGCCGTAGCGAAAATCTTTAGTAGAGATCTTTTTTCTGCAGCTGGTGTACTTTAGCTGATAATCAGTAATATTATAACAAGTCGTAGAATAAGTCTCAGCGCGACTGCATCGCTGCTAAAAGTGGCAGAGTGCGACTCAATGAACAGATTTAATTTGGCATCGATGCTAACGCGCGTTAGTTTCGATGCTGCCGCCAATACATAGAACATAATTTCAGCTTCTGCATCGAAACTTACGCGCGTTAGCATCGCGGCAGCATCGATATCAAAAGTAGCGCAAGTCTGTAAAGGTAAAAATTTTGCGACTGCTCTTGGGTTAGAATTCAAAATTCCCGTGTGGTATGTTATTATTCTGGTGTTACTACTACTTTATAATTATCGCAATAGACGACTGCCAGATTAAAACTTGAAATTTTAAGCGCATTGGTAAATATAAGTCGTATATTAAGAGGCTTCGATTTGGACAAATATACCTGTTAAATGATAATTTTTGGGGTTATGCCGCTGTAATGCATAACAATCAATCACCGATGAAGTCACCATGTTTCAGACGAATTATTTCTCTAAAATATACACAATTTCACTTTTAAATATAAAAAATCAAATGCACGTAATTTTCAGCGAGCTTCTTCGGGGCGGTCAACTGTTTGACATCTGCCAAAAATGGTTCTGCTACCCATCTCTTTTTATCACACAGTTTGCTGCTAGTGACATCTCGCTTTTGTCGTTCTATTTCAAAGGGATAATAATTTTATGGTTTAGATCGATGTGCATCGTTTATTGTTAAGTTTAAAAGGCCCTGGCCATTCATATTAATTAACGTTTTTAGGGTTCCGTAGCCGAATGGCAAAAAACGGAACCCTTATAGTTTCGTCAAGTCTGTCCGTCTGTCTGTCTGTCTGTCCGTCCGTACGTCACAGCCATTTTATTCTGTAACTATAAGCATTACACTGTTGAAATTTGGTAGGAAGATGTATCCTGTTAACCGCTTACCGATTCTCATACAAAAAATAAAAAATAATGACATTTAAGGGGGGGCTCCCATACATGAAACTAAAACCAAAAAAAATTTTTAGTCAAACATATGCGTGTGGGGTGTCAATAGATAGGTCTTTTAAAATGACATTGAGGTTCTTAAAACCATTTTCTTTTAAAGTCTAACGTTTCATAGCTAGACGCTTCCAAAGTGGTAAAATGGGCGTCCCCCCCCCCCCCCCCCCCATCTAACTTCTAAACCAAGCAAGTGTAAATTTTGAAAAAAATATGTGATGTAGATCTTAATAAATACTTTCAACGAAAATTGGTTCAGACGGGATCGAACGAGTAGTTTTTGAGATATAGCACATTTTCTACAACCGCAAACATAACTTTGTACTTCATACAAACACTATGAAAAACAAAGTTATATTTGCAGTCGACAAAATATTGTGGTATTTTACTTAGTAGAAGTAAATTCAGTTAAAGTTGGCACGGAACCCTCAGTGCGCGAGTCCGACTCGCACTTAGCCGGTTTTTTGCCAAACGGATAAAGAAACAAAAATACTTTGGCTGTGATTAATTGTCATCAATATTGTTTAGCTAGATAATGGTATCGTAAACAGCTTAAGGCAATCTGTTATTGTTTTTTTTTGTCATTTTTTGTTTCTTTGATAAACTTTTTATTCGAGAACAATCACAGCATATATCCGTATTGTTTTTAAATTTCTTAATCTGTGATCGTAAGTTGAAGAAAACGCGGCTTAGACCTCTCTTCTAAAAATAGATTAGATCAACATTATTGTAACCTCAGTAAGTATACACATATATAATGTCAAATCGTTTAAAATATTTTATCAGTGTCTTTGTATACATGATAGAAACAGGACACTATCATATTCTTTTGGAAAAACTTAATTTTATAAATGTTATTCTTCTGTAATAATTATTTTTTAATACACGACTTTGACAAATTTTAAAGATACCACTAAATAGACTTATTTTCCCTAATCATAAGCTTAATTAATAATAAAAAATATCAAAATATTTTATTCTCTCACAAAGTAGAGTATAAAAACCAAAAGTAACCAAAGTATAAGTAACTTCAAAAAATGATTCAATAATTTAGCTAAATCGGCCCTTTAAAGGAGGTGACACTATTAACATTATAAACTCAAACACAGCTAATAATATAAAATCAAGTCTGCGGTAAGAGCCCCTAAATCAATTGTGTTTATCACTGCGCTAACATTAATTAGCCCAGTCGTATGTAAACTATAATGGTGATTTACACTGATTGACTTTGAAATTGAAATGCCATTTGTACATGAATGCTCGTTCATTGACATTGCGACCTGAAGACCTGCATCGTGTAACGCTCTAATAAATGGTCCTTACTTTTTATTCCAGATGCAATTAGTTATAATATTACATTATAAGTTGTGACGTTACAGTAGATTTAACTTTTGGCCATTCTTATACGCATTTTTACAAACGATAAAATAATATCTTGTTTATTTGAACTTTTTTATTGGATACAAGTTTCGTGCATATGATCGTTGGTAAAATATCTATACAAATGTCTTAAACTACGATCTGGCGAAAAGCTTTTTTGTAACCTTTTACAGTCAGTTATTAATGAACCCGTCCAAACAAATATTTGTTGAAAGTATTTGTTAAGATCTGTATTATACTTATATATTTTATTCAAAGTTTACACTAGCTTAGTTTAAAAGGTAGAGGAGGGATGGAGGGAGATGCTTATTTTATCACTTTGGAAGCGTCTATCTATCAACATCTGTCATTTTAAACGACCTATTCATAGACACCCCCCACAGGCACAGGTTTGACAAAAAAAAACAGGTTTAAGTTATATGTAAACCAATATATATATTTTTTATATATATTGGTTTCTTATTTCATCATTAAAATATCACACTATGAGTGTTAAAAGCATTCTAAACCATTTTTGTATGAGAATCGTAAAGCGGTTAACAGGATACGTCTTCCTACCAAATTTTAACAGTAGGATGCTAATAGTTACAGAATAAAGTGTCTGTAACGGACGGAATTGCAGACAGACTTGACGAAACTATAAGGGTTCTGTTTTTTGCCTTTCGGCTACGGAACCCTAAAAAGGTAGAAGTGTGTTGAATGGGAGTCAAGTCATATTGCACTAGGAGTGTTCGCGTAAAAAATAACGTTTTATATCACTTGGAAAAGGGTATGTTTGAATGTATATTGGGTTTTGGAATGATTAATTCATAATTATAGTTTTGTTTTTATAGGGTTTAGTCACTACAAACAAACTTAATTATATAAAATGAAAAAAAAGTGTCAGTGAGTCAGACAAGGAAACGAACCCCGTGTCTTACATTATCCTGGCGTATGCCTATTCCTCGTCTGACACAACACAGTTGCTTTTTCAAGTACATTTTTTATGATCAATTCACGGAGGTTCTTAGGACAAAACGCTGTAGACAGATTTTTTTAAGATAAACTTTATTGAATTTAGTCTATCAATATTTCAATAAATGAAATAATTTTATCTGCTTATAAATTCGAGTTACCTAAAATTTTGCAGTTACTTTTATAGTTACATTCCAATATTATCGGTATAGAATTAATTAATTTTCTTACAGAGGGATTAACCGAGTTTTGTTACCACTTGATCATTATCCCAGCTCAAAATATTATCAGAAAATAGCGCTCGTATTTGATCCGCCAAATATTTCAAAGTTCATCGCGATTATTAATTACAACACCACGTATTGTTCTCAATCTCACAATAGCCCCTTAGTCTTTTGTATTTGACTTTTCAGTGAGCTTTAGGTGACAATTTTTTTCATTGTGCGTTAGCCGAAAAGTTTTTGTTGTCTCTACAAGTTCGTGATATAATTTTCTATTTGTAGGAGTAGGAATAAAGTAGGATTCCACTCTGAATAAATAAAGAAAGAAAATACATTTATTAATTAGGGATATCACAAACACACAGTGCAACACATTGACATAATTATATGAGAATTTTTTGATAAAAAAAATACAAATGAGATAAGACACAAAACCAAGAACAAATAGCAAAAGAATAATATTTTTATTAAAATTATATATTTTTTCTCAAATCTATCCTATAGTGTGGGGTATCGTTGGATAGGTCATTGATTTTGTGTTGGCTAACATATTTTTTGCTAGAGTCCACTATCCCCACCCCCGCCAGCTAAACGGTTGTTTGAGGAAACGTGAAAAAATTATGGCAGTAGCCTATGTAAAAACCTATGTAGGTATTATGTGCACCAATAATTACGAATATAATAATGTGCTTGACATTTGTTTGTAAGTAAAATAAGTATGTCAATTGAGCTGTTATAAAATTTGATGTTTATATTATGAAAATTATTAGGGACACAAATATATTTTTAAAATGCATTTAAGTAGTGAATAAGTATTTATAAAATAGATTCTGTAATTTAAAAGGCTCAGAAATAGGAATATTCAATTAATTAAAGTAGGATACGGATATGCAATGGTTTGTTTTTGTCACGACAGGTGGCGCTGTTTAGCAACGATAGATTGTACAAAGTTTAAAATATTTACAGAATTATTAAAAACATATATGTATTTTTAAAATACGCTAAAATGTGTCTTAATATGTGTAAAAATGATTTCCTTATTTTAAAACCTTTACAATTGTATTACTGTAATTTATTTAAAAGCGGAAACAGAATTGTTATGTTTGGCACGCGCCAAGACAGATGGCGCTGTAGAGTGGGGCATTGATTATATAATGACGAGCATAGAATGGGGATGGCAGTTCTGTTCTAACTTTGAATCAGTAATAAACTCTGTGAGTTGCTGTAATTACGAAGTTTGATTTCGCGGATTCATCCTGATCCTAACAAATCAGAAGCGGGATTTAGGTAACTCCAGTGAACGCAGGCTTCAGGTACGTTTCATTATTACTCTTTTTTTTAATTATAATAAATAAATGGTTAATAAAACTAATTTTGAGACTTTTAACCACTATTTATTTTCACTTTTTTTTTTCTTTCGTTCTTTTTTTTGCAATTTATTCTATCGGTGGTTCCTTAATTCATATTTTCCCTCTAATTTACAATATTATGTAACAAATAAATATATATATAACACTGAACATATGATGTCCGGATTTATTTATTTCATTTCAGTTATGGATTCATTGAATGGAAGATCTTCGCGCTCTCGTGACAAGGCGAACGCTGAGCGTCGTAGCCGCGCCACGAGAAGCCGCAGTCGCTGCAGTCGAGGGAGGCCTAGTCGGCTTACAAGAAGTCGCAGTCCTTTGCCACAGCCTACAGGCGAAGTTTCTGCTCAAGAATATGCAACCGATGTCCCTCGTGGTCATGGTAGCCCGATTCTGCAGCGACGCTCTCGCTGCCCATCACGGCATGCCGGCATCCCATCACGTCGTGCACGAAGCCCGTCACAGCACGTACGCAGGCCATCGCAGCGTGCTCTCAGCTCGCCTCAACGTGCATTCAGCTCGCTTCAGCGCGCACGCACTTCACCACGGCGCGAGTACAGCTCGTCGCAACACGCTCGCAGCCCATCGCGGCGCATACGAAGTCCGTCTCGGCGCTCTCGCAGTCCGTTGCAGCGCACTCGTGGCTCGCCAGGTCACCAAGATAGACAGCAGGATTTGGGTTCGTCATTTTTACATACTAATATGAATGTTAATTTTAAAGACTTTATGAACTTTATGTCCACATATCTTAAGCCAGATTCTTCTCATAGACTCACTTTTGATAAGAGTATGATCCCAGAATTTGACCCTACTATAAAAAATCATCGAATTGAAAGTTGGATAACTAAAGTAAATGAGTGTGCCCAGATATACAAATGGTCTGATCAACAGACCTCCAAGCGTTGGTATGAGGGTTTACAGTCTATAAATCATACTTGAGCTGAGTGGCAGGAATGTCTTAAGCGAGCGTTTCCTTCAGAGACTAATTATGGTGCTCTTTTGTCTGAAATGTTAGCGCGACGATATAGGCCAGGCGAATCTCTAGACGAATATTATTATGATAAAATGGTGTTACTGAACGCTTGCGACATAATGGGCAAGAGGGCTGTTGATTGCATTATTTTCGGACTCGAAGATAGGACGCTAAAGGCCAGTGCCTCGTCTGCTAGATTTAATAACCCCGAAGATTTACTAGGATTTTTAAAAGATATGTGCCGAGAGCAAATTGATAGACCTTCTAAAATAAAACCCTCGTCTAATAACAATAATACTTGTAGCTATTGTAAGAAATTTGGTCACAATATTAAGCAATGTAGGGCTCTCTCTTGCTTTAACTGCAAACAGCATGGTCATAAAATGCAGCAGTGCCCACAACCAGTAATTAAATGCGAGACTAGTCAAAAGTTAGGTCACAAAAGTGAAGACTGTTTTTTAAAAAATAAACTAAACCAAAAAAATGCAAGTGATAAACGGGTAATGGTTGCCGAAACATCTGAATTAAGTAATAGTAAATTTTACAAAGAAGCTATTTTAAATAAAAACGATAAAATCTCAAACTGTTTTTTAGATTTTGGGAGCGATTGCTCGCTTATCAGAGAAGACTTGATCAAAGATTTTAATTTAACTGTAGAGAAGGATGATGTGCCTATTATTAAAGGAGTAGGAGAATCTTGTATCAAACCAATTGGTAAAACAAGGTTTACTTTAAAAATAGACCACGTGGAAGCGCCCATTGTAGCGTATGTAGTATCGCACGATCAATTGCATGTTCCGATACTAATTGGTCAAAATTTTACTGAACTACCTAATGTTTTGGTAATCAAGACTTGTGAATCACTTGAATTAATAAATCGATTGGTTTGCTCTGAACTACCGGAAATTGAACATGAAATTAATAATTCCGTGAAATTAATTATTTTTGATGATGTTATCGTAAACAAAACTGGTTGTGTGCCTTGTTGTACAACCGACGAAAGTTATAATAGCACTATATTTGTGCCGGGCAGTTATCGTAACCATTTAAATAATGAATATTGGATCCAAGAAGGGATTTACGAAGTCATAAATGGAAAGGTCTGTGTAATAGTAGCAACTCCGTCAAATTGTGTACAATTTCGTAAAAATAAAGTTTTAGCTCGCGCGGAAAAGGTTAATGCTATTGAAAAGGATGTAGCTAGGTGCTTTCACGTTCAGACACTATATGAACCTATTAACGAACAGGATATTAATTTAAATACAGATCTCGCTCACTCTGAAAAGGATAAAGTTTATAGTCTGATTAATAAATATCGAAAAGCATTTGCCCGCAACCTTTCAGAATTAGGTTGCACTGACTTGACAGAAATGGACATACAATTGACAGACACTAGACCCGTAGTATATAGACCTTATAGGCTCAGTTATAAAGAAAGGGAGACAGTTCAAAATATGGTCGATGAACTAATCCAAAATGATATCGTAGAAGAATCTTCATCTCCATATGCCAGTCCAATCTTGCTTGTAACGAAAAAGAGTGGTGGTTAACGCCTATGTGTAGACTATCGTGAACTCAATAGACGAACAGTGAAAGATCATTTTCCACTTCCCTTAATTGAAGACCAGATTGATCAACTAAGTGGTAGTAAATACTTTACCAGCTTAGATCTAACAAGTGGCTATTACCAAATTCCATTAAAATTAGATTGTAGATATTTAACAGCTTTTATTACCCCTAACGGTCTTTATCAATTTAAACGAATGCCCTTCGGCTTAGTTAACGCTCCGTCGGTTTTTCAAAGAACCATAAATAAAGCTTTAACTTTAAAGGGAGCTCAAATTGATCCAGAAAATAAAATTAACAAACCTGCACTAGCCTATAAGGATGACATTTTGGTTATTTCAAATACATTTGAAGAGGGTCTTATAAAACTTGAGAAAACCCTTCAACTTTTGTCAGATTCAAAACTAACTTTAAATATTAACAAGTGTCATTTTTTTAAAACTAGTATAAATTATTTGGGTTACGAAATCAACGCCGAGGGCATTAGACCAGGTAGCGCAAAAATTGAAGCAGTGGAAAATTTTCCTCGTCCGACCAATGTTCACGAGATCAGACAATTTATAGGTTTGACAAGTTACTTTCGGAAATTTATCAAAAACTTTTCAATCATAGCACGACCACTGACCAATTTAACTAGGAAGGATACTTCGTGGAATTGGGGCGATGACGAAGAACAGGCATTTATAACCTTAAAAACCAAATTGGTTGATCGACCATTACTGGCATTATATAACCCTAAGTTTATAACCGAACTCCATACTGACGCGAGTAAGTTAGGGCTAGCTGGAATATTATTGCAGAGAGAAAATGAAAATACCCCATTAAAGCCAATCGCATACTTTAGTCGAAAAACCACAATTGATGAACAAAAATTTCATGCTTACGATTTAGAAACGCTGGCAGTTATAGAGTCCTTAAAAAGGTTTCGTGTTTACCTCTTAGGAAATTCATTTACTATCGTGACCGACTGTAATGCCTTACGCGCAACTTTCACAAAAAGAGATTTATTGCCTAGAATAGCAAGGTGGTGGCTCCAGTTACAAGAGTATGACTGTAATATTGTGTACCGACCAAACCATAGTATGACACATGTCGACGCACTTAGTCGAAACCCGGTCGACGCAGTCCAGTCAATCGATTTAGATTCAAACACTCCTCGAGTATTAGCTATTACTCATGAAGACTGGTTACTCAGTTTACAGCTGTCGGATCCTAAATTATCTCATATACGCGAAGTATTAAAAGATGCACAATATAATGACGTATCAGATATAAAACAAAATTTTGTTATTAAGGATAACAAGTTGTTTCGTAAAGTAGGTGATGACCAACTAAGATGGGTTGTTCCAAAAGGGGCCAGATGGCAAATATGTCGACAAAATCACGACGATATCGGTCACTTTTCATTAGACAAAACACTTTCCAAAATAAAAAAAGATTTTTGGTTCCCTAAAATGAAGAAATTTGTGTCAAAATACATTAAATCTTGCATTCACTGTGCGTATGGTAAAGATGTTTCTGGAAAAAAGGAAGGGTTTCTTCATCCTATCCCAAAACTAGATATCCCTTTTCATACAGTCCATATCGACCATCTGGGCCCTTTTGTGAGGAGCAAATGAGGAAATATGTACCTGTTGGTATTAGTCGACGGATTTACTAAATTCTGTATTCTCAAACCACTTCGCAGTCTAAAATCTAATTTAACTATTAACGCTCTAAACGACATATTCACATTATTTGGTTTCCCTACTAGACTAATTTCCGATCGTGGTAGCAGTTTTACGTCCAAAGAATTTGAAAGTTTCTGCAATTCTTCGCATATTAAGCATATATTAAACGCGGTAGCTTCGCCTCGCTCAAATGGCCAAGTAGAACGATACAATAGGACAGTTTTAGGAGCCCTTTCCACTTACACAGATAAAGAAGGAGAATCTAAATGGGATCTAGGGTTAGGAAAAATTCAATGGGGAATAAATAACACACTTAATAAAGGCGTAGGTAAAACTCCCTCAGAAGTATTATTCGGTCGTATTCTTTCCCAAAGTAGTGAAAACATGTTTAGTGAAGTTTTTTCCAATACTAGAAATGTAAGTCAGGAGGTAGGTGAAACCAGATCTGAAGTTAAAAATCATATTACAAAGAACCAACAAGGTTAAAAAGCTAGGTTTGATAAAACGCGAAAGGATGCCCAAGTCTACGCTATAGGCGACTTAGTGAAAATTAAAAAACAAATAAACTTAAATGATGGCCAAAGTAAAAAATTGAACCCAATTTTCTCGGGACCTTATACGATTACCAAAGTTTTAGACAATGATAGGTACGAGGTGTCTAGTATACCTGGTTCTAGTCTAGGAAAAAGGAAGTACTGCAATGTATGGGCTGCTGACCAGATACAACCTTGGATAAGTACACACATTAACTCAAATTTATCAGATAGTAGTGACAGCGAAAACGAAGTATAAATAACAATTTTATGTCTGATTTTCAATGATTCTGATGCAATAGTGATTGATTGATTTGATTTGCGTTATATGAAGTTTATTTTTGCTGCCCCTGATGAAAGTTCCAGGTGTCAGACAAAGTAAAAAATAAGTATTATCTGCTCCTGACGAAGTTCCAGGTGTCAGATTTAGGTAAGAATTAGTAATTACATTTATATATATATATATATATATATATATATATATATATTTGTTTGAGGGCAAACACTTGTCAGGAAGGCCGAATGTAAAAACCTATGTATTATGTGCACCAATAATTACGAATATAATAATGTGCTTGACATTTGTTTGTAAGTAAAATAAGTATGTCAATTGAGCTGTTATAAAATTTGATGTTTATACTATGAAAATTATTAGGGACACAAATATATTTTTAAAATGCATTTAAGTAGTGAATAAGTATTTATAAAATAGATTCTGTAATTTAAAAGGCTCAGAAATAGGAATATTCAATTAATTAAAGTAGGATACGGATATGCAATGGTTTGTTTTTGTCACGACAGGTGGCGCTGTTTAGCAACGATAGATTGTACAAAGTTTAAAATATTTACAGAATTATTAAAAACATATATGTATTTTTAAAATACGCTAAAATGTGTCTTAATATGTGTAAAAATGATTTCCTTATTTTAAAACCTTTACAATTGTATTACTGTAATTTATTTAAAAGCGGAAACAGAATTGTTATGTTTGGCACGCGCCAAGACAGATGGCGCTGTAGAGTGGGGCATTGATTATATAAAGACGAGCATAGAATGGGGATGGCAGTTCTGTTCTAACTTTGAATCAGTAATAAACTCTGTGAGTTGCTGTAATTACGAAGTTTGATTTCGCGGATTCATCCTGATCCTAACACCTATACGGTAAATTTTGAAGGAAAATACTATAAAAATCATGTTGAGTTACTATTATACGAAATTATTGCGTTTTACATAGTCGACCATAAGTTATTTTATGCATATTTTATTATAAAAATGTATTGCTTCGCACCTCGTTATGTTAACTAAACTGACGTCATCATCATACATCCATCAAAAAACATAATTTTTATTGCGCGAGTCCAACTCGCACTTGGTCAGTTATTTGTAAGCGTTCAATTTTATTATGTTAGTCGAATGTGAGTATTTTCATTTTTTCTAAGTTATAGAAAGTCATCTTATTCCTTAATAATTACATCTAAAGGTCAAATCTATAAAAGTAGGTACCCAAACTACAAAGAGGCGATCGGCCCGGCGATTACTTAGGCTTGTGTAAACATAAAAAAATATATTTTCTTATTAGACGACTCGATAGTCCTATGATAACAGTGAGATAGCCGCTGAATTGCATATTACAAGTATTGGACATATTTTAACCAGAATGAGGATAGTTTCAGTAGAATTTTGCTTTACTGACTTTTAATGGAACTAACGGTCCACCGCGGCTGCTTCTCTCCGGACGCAGCGTGATGTTTTTAAAACTAAGTGATCTGGCTGAGGAAGTCAAAATAAAAAGTTGGGCTAACATAGTCATTCCATGGGCACTTTCAAACTCATCTGAATCCAATTTCAAACATGTTTTGAAATAAAAGTGAATGCGAAAGTGATCCCAAATGTTATAAAATTGGGTGAATATTTTTTTTACCAAAAATTTTTTTGGAGCATAGGATGCGTATTGCGATGTTTGTTTGACATTCAAGCAGCTTAGCTTTTGAAAGGATTAGCAATGCATATTGCGACTTCACATTATATTGATAGAGTAATATTATTATAAATAGGTATATCAATATAATGTGAAATCGCAATACGTTATAGAATAATTCAAGTTACCAAATAGCCAATATAGTTAAAATTATCTGTTTGTTTAAAAATCATGTTGTGTACACTTATTTTAGACTTTTATACTCTGCTAGTCTGACTGTAATCTGTAAGTGTATTTTAATTCAATAAATAATAAATAAATAAGCCATAATTAGCAATAATTATATGAAAAGTATCAGTTCAACCAAACAACACCATACCGCATATAATTATGTTATTATTAAAAGACCGGTTATAATTTATATAAATAAAATGCCCTCGGACCACAATATGGGATCAAAAGATATAGAAAAAAGTAAATACTACTCCTTAAAGTTGAAAAAAGCAGACTCTAGAACACCTCTTCTAAAATCTTTTAAAAATTGTAATACAAATCACGTTCAGGTCATCCAGAAACAGGCAGAACACTCAAGCAATATTTGTAACCAACGCAGTTTTTGATCATGTAGTTAACAATGTCCTTTATTTATTTAACATTGCTTAACAATTGATTTGAATTTATTCAGAGGTAATACAAATCCCATCAAAAACAATACTTGTCAAAAAAACCAAGTCTCGCAACTCAGTTGTTCTGCGGTAAAAAGTTGTGAGATCCATGTAATACCAAGTCGGTTATTAATTTATTCATTCTCTACTTAAGCGACTTTCCGTCTTAATACGTCCAGTCTCTAAGACCACGATCGTGGTCCATAACAATTGAAAATCAATTGTGTCTGGAATCTCCGTACTCGAAGCATTAAGTTGTTACGTAATAATTAACAGCATCTTATAGTGACGCATATAAATATTAAAATTCTTTAATGTTTTATGTATATATATTGAGACTGCGACAGCTCGCTCGGCGACATTCACCTTTCCGCGCGCCCCGCCACTGTCCCCGCCCGGCCCGCGCCCTTGCGCTAGCACCAGGCAGCGCGTAGTAAGTAACGGCCCGCGCTCACTCGCTAGCATCGCAGCGCGTGGTATAATAATTAATTTACAATCTTACGCACTCGTAATAAGTACGAATACGCACGTAGGTACGTTTTTTGCATTAAATAATTTAATTTACTCGTGTTTTCATGACGGGAATACCCATTTTTTGCTTGATTTGGCAGGGGTACTACCATGCGCCTATATTTATATGGGACTAGCTTAAACCCGCGGCTTCGCACGCAATAATAATAACTGCCGTAAAACATCGTTACGAATAAAGCCAATATTGAAAAATTTAACTGAAGACTTGGCTGTATGGGCTTAATTTTCTTTGCGGTCTTTTCTAGATTTTTTAGTTTTTCCTTGATTTATACACCAAACACTACTTATATTCCAAAATTGAAGCTTCTAGGTCTGCTAAAAGTGCCTTAGCATTTTGATGATCGGTGAGTCAGTGAGTGACAAAATTAAGAAATTTGACCTGTTATAATTCTTAAAATACTGGTTCAAATTGAATGAAATTTGAAATATACCGCGTCTTTACAATGCTGCATGGTTACTGAAAATATCAGTCTTCTAGTTTTATCCACAACGAAGTTATAGGGGGTCGAAAATGGTCTGAATTGCTTCGAGAAAAGGATGGTACGGCCGTGACGCTTTTTTGCTCGACTTGGTGGGGGCACTGCCGTGCCCCCAGATTAAGTTTTAGGTCATTTGTTATAGTCAGTAAAACATCTTTCAATAAATGAGTGATTATCCTTCTGAAGTCTGAAGTTGGGAATGGCAAGTCTATTGTTGTTTCTTGTATCAAAAATCGTGCAAACCATTTCATCCGTGAGGGTCTCAGCGCAGGAGTTCAGATTAAAACTAATCTCACAGATCAAGAGTGACGACGAGTATAATTACATTAATATTAATGTCATTGAAGTATTATTATCCTACCCCTTCGACCAAAGACGCGGCGTAGGACGTCCACCGACAAAATGGACAGACGACCGTAAAGATCGCAGGATCAAACTGGATACAGACTACTTGTGATCGGCTACTTTGGAAAATCGTGGAAAGGCCTATGTCCAGGAGTGGACGTCCTTCGGCTGATTATGATAATGATGATAATGAGTATTGTAATAAATAAATTTTGACGACGCGTTTGGTGAATTGGTTAGAGCTCCTGACTATTACGCCGGCCGTCGCGGGTTCGAATCCCGCAAGGGGCAAATGTTTGTGTTATGAGCACGAATATTATTTACCTGAGTCATGGATGTTTTATATGTATTAAAGTATTTATGGGGGATGCCCCCGTCATAATCGTTGTCTGGTATTCGTAACATAATAAAGAAAAAATCCTTACTTCAATACCACAACAATTGGTGTGTAGTCGGTAAAAAACATGTATTGAAAACATTCGTTTACACAAAACGGGAATTAAACTGACTGGAACTTGGTTTGCTTAAGCAAGATCGCAACACCCTAGGTATACTTGTTTAAATGTGAATTCTATTTGATATGTAATAACCAAAGACACCTGAGAATAGATATTACAACTCCTCTGTTTATGTTAGTTAAAATTTTAATATTTTATCGTTAAAAGGAAATTTTATTAAGTTTCACAGATTAAAACATTTCAAAGGGAGTAGACGTGCTATAATATTTTGTTTTTATATCAAATAAGCAATAAAGAGCTTCCCGGAAAACGATTTGTACTTTAATAATTATTTATGAAACGTTTCCCGTTGCTCAACTGAGTTGAATAGCTAAGTACTAGGTACAAAGGACAATATTTTTTTTGTATGGGAGTTGGGCTTAAAATAAAATTCTAACTAACAGTGACAAATGATACACCAAATGAAAGAATAAATTCATACAAACAAAAAACACACATTTTTGTTAATTTTTCGATATGGGTTTTGTTTTTATTTTCAATCTAAGTCTTTTGTTACTGGCATGTGCAGCAGAGAGTTGCAGCACTGTCCGCAGTAAGTGCGTTTTGTTTACAGTTATAGAAACATTTTATTTTGTTTATTTTTGAGAAAACGAACACAAAGATACTTAAATTACATTAAAAATCCAAAAAGAGAAAATGCTCACTTTACAATCAGCTTGATACTTATCCTCAAACAAAGATTTTTACTCTTTATTTTTTTTTAAATTCGACGAACAAAACGCTGGTTTGGTTCCATTCACTTCTTCGTAAATATTGACATCTGTCATATGTCAGTGCCAGCAAATCAAATGTCAAAAGTGGTATAAATTAACGTTCTGAGTAATCATTTTCCTTTTTTTGGCGGGAAACCTTCGAGGCGAGAGGTTTTAATTTTTACGTGTAAATATTTAAAATTTTCCATAAGTAAGTTTATTTGCAAGTTTTAGTGTAGAAAAGAGCAAGATGGGTTTCGAGAGTGGGGGCTCTGCTCCTAAGGCAAACAAAAAAAGGAAAACTGACATCCCTGTGTCTACACTTGATTTGTCTGATGAGGATGAGCACATCAAACATTCTCCATATATAAAAAAGAACCATATACGCAGTTATCCAGACAACTCTCCTGGTAATATATTCCCTGTATATATACAAAGCATCAATGAAGCAGTAAAGTTTGGAAATAAAGACCCAATTTATCTTAACAACATCTTTAGCCGATATATAAAAGGTGTCAAGGAAATTAAACGCGTGAACGCTTTGCGCTATGCTGTTTTCTTTGAAACTGCAAAGAATGCAAATTTGCTACTGTCTAACTCAACATTTTTGGCGTCACATGAAATAAAAGCATTCATCCCTGCTGCTACATCAGAATGTATCGGTGTCATTAAGTATATTCCAACTGATCTGAGCACCAAGCATCTGTATGATAAACTTATAAGCTCTCAGGAAATACTGGCTGTAAGAAAGTTCACGAAACGGAGTCCTGAAGGTACCATCATCCCATTGCAGACAGTTTCAATAACATTCTCAGGTAATGTACTACCTAAACATGTTACATATGGTCTATGTACCATTCCTGTAGATGAGTATGTCAAGCCTGTGGCACAATGTTTTAAATGTATAGCATTTGGTCACACCACCAAGTTTTGTAAACAAAATATTGTATGCTCCATATGTGCTCAACCTCACTCTTACAAGGAGTGCCCAAATTCAAGTAAACCATTCTGTGTAAATTGCAAAGGGGATCATATTGCTGTGGCTAGAGTTTGTCCTGTAAAACAACAAAAGATTAATGAAAATAAAAGTAGAATATTAAATAAAGCAACTTTGGGTACCTTCTTCCCAACACTGGACAAATCTTTTGCCAAAGTAATTGGTTCCCGATCTCAGCAAAACATGCCTAAGACTAAACCCACTGAAACTAAAGAGGAAAACAACAAAAAATTGTTAACAGATGTAAATAATAATGAACAGATTATTAAAGTTATTGTAGATATTTTATTAACTTTGTCTAACAAGGACAATAGCCTGCCAGTTAATTCAGCCACAATCAAAGAATTGTTTATTAAAAAAGCGTGTGAAAATGGAAAGTGAATTAGTAATTGTACAGCACAATATCCAGAGTCTTAAGCCTAAGACTCCATTAATCTCTCAGTTACTTAGTTCCTTAAATATAGATATTTTAATCCTAAACGAAACCTGATTAAAATCTACAGATGTTGTGAATTTTAGAGGTTATAAAACATTCAGAAACGGCAGTGACACTGGCTATGGCGGTGTTGCCATCATTTGTAAAAACTCCCTAATATGTTCAATAATTATCACTCTTACCTCAGACAGAATCCAGACTTTATCTATTAGTGTCAAAATTAAACAAAGCAGTTCAGTAACAATATTAGGCGTTTATTGTCCACCTCGGCCTGGCAGATTCCCTATAACCTTTTTTAAAAATATTATTAATGCCTTGCCTTCTCCTGTTCTTGTGATGGGTGATCTTAATGCGCATCACACAGCATTTGGATCTATTACTAATAAGCCAAGAGGCATACAAATTTACGACTTGTTAGATGAAATTAACATGTTTATATTGAATAACGGTCAGATTACCACGCTACCTAGACCTAATCAATCTCCATCAGCAATTGACATTGCATTTACTACTCCTGCTTTAGCGTCATCTATTGAATGGTCTGTGTATACAGAAGACACGTTAGGTAGTTACCATTTTCCTACTATTGTTCATTTAAATTATACATCCGACACATATGACAATCCTAATCCAATGGAAAAATATTTGTATAGTAAGGCTGATTGGTTCGGATATATGATAAAGTCTAGGGATATGTTTAATCATTTACTATCAAATACAGATCCATTATCTGCTTATGAGGAATTCTGTCATTTACTCAACAGTCTTCGTTTGGAATTTATTCCTATTTATAAAATCAATAGTAACGGCAACAAGCGCATTCATAAACCTATGCCTTGGTGGGACGATAGTTGCTCTGCTCTGCAGTCAAGGAATCTAAACTGGCTCTTCGTATGTATAGACGTTATCCTACAATAGAAAACTATATTTTATATAAAAAGCTTGAAGCGAATAAGAAACTAATAATAAAACAGCAAAAAATATCAAGTTGGAGAAATTTGTGTTCTAGCTTTGATAGGAATACCCCTAGTAATATATGGAAATTCATAAAGACCTTTAGCAGTGTTCAATAATAAAAAATAGTCCTTTAAATATCGGATTTATTAAATAATTAATTTAAGTTTAAATTACAAAATTAGTTAAACAATTAAATAAATCACTAAACTAAACAAGCCGCCGCAACTAGCAACTAAACAAAAGAGCCGGTCTAGCCTATGGCAGAACACAAAGGGAGTTGTGGGTAGACTTTGGGGTGAGACCGGAGCCGATACGTATAAAATGATTTAGGGAGCAATCACAATGTTAATTGAAAGTAATTTCAAAATTAAATAAATAAGAAGGTGTGGGCGCCAGGCACGGCTGGGTGCAGCACCGTATTATAAGAAAGAGTAAAGATCCCTATACGGGTTACTGGGGTAGATGCCTCGGGCCGGAGAGAAATCGGAGACCCTGGAGCGGATTTGGCAGGCCGGGGTTCTCCGCAAACGTAGATCCCGAAGGCACCCGAAGAGGAGGTAACGGGATAAAATCAAAGCAAAACCAAAAAAAACCCTGGAAAGTGACAAAAGACCTATTTTATGGTTTGTCACAACCAGTACTAAAAATATTCAAAAAGGGGGAAAATTATCTCAAATAAAGGCTTTTCAAATGTGAATTTACTTCGATAATGCTATGGGAAATCTTAAATAAAGTGAATTTGGAATGGAAAACCTAAATTTGTAACAATAGGGCGCGACCTTTTTATCTACCCTCCAGCAAGAATAAAAATGAAAAATTTACCTCAAAAGGGGTTGGAATGACGGATTTCAGCGCCGAGTCGACTGCTGTATCACGCCTGCCACGTCGTCTCCTGTGACCTCCAAGAATTCTGCGAGGACGAGGGAAATACCACAAAAGTTAGTTTTCGAAACAACACAACCTCAAAGAACTCAAAGTAAATTGGAAAATCGCACAAAATGCGAGAATACTTACAATTAAAAGATTTGAAATTGAGTAACGGTCTCGGGGACTGATCTATGAAGCTGGTGGCACTGTTGGGCGGTGGAAAGGTTGATGTGAACTTCATGACGCAAAATCCAAGAAAAAAGACCCGGAATCTGCTGACCAGTACTTTTATATCAACAACTGTCACTGTCACTGATTTGACCAAACGACCATAGACACGTAGAATAAAAACTATTACAATCTAATTGAATTTTAAATAAATATTTAAAAGGGATAATATTTGTACTCTGAATTAATTGGAAGCAAATTAAACAAATTAAGAATCAAAACAAAAATAATTGGAAAGATGAAATTGCTGAGCTAACGAGCTCAACAAACCGAATCGCTACATAATCTGTGGCAACGGGAAAATAATACTTCTAAGCTGTCAACGCCAGTGTCAAACTTGATGAAATATTTGTTTTGGAAGCTAGCTACAAATCAATCTCAAGATTAATGAAATAATCTAATTAATGTAGTAAATAAATTAATCTATTCAATGATAAAACGAATTGCAGTGCAGGAATGATACGACAGAATGCAATAAAAACCCTAAACTATCGCAGGAGGTAAGTTAAAAGAAAGGTTCCATTTTTACTATGTAACAGCAGGAAAAGCAGTTCACCCAAATCTAAAGATGATAATTTTCTAACAGATTTTTTAGATAATATAGCATCTGGTCAAGCAGATTATAATGCAAATGATCTCGACCCCATTTTCGAGTATAATGAACTCAATTCACATTTGAACTTGCCTTTCTCCGAAGCAGAATTTAATTTGTCTTTGAATAGGAAAAGAAATACCTCTCCGGGTATAGATAATATACCGTATATATTTATTAAGCGGTTAGACCCCGCAGTGAAATTAGTTTTACTTACAATTTTTAATAATCTTTGGTCAGCTGGTACTATTCCTTCTACTTGGAAAACCGTAGCCGTAGTTCCAATTTTAAAACCTGAAAAAGATCCTAAATCTACCGAATCTTATAGACCTATTTCGTTATCTTCCTGTGTCGGTAAAATTTTTGAAAGTATGCTTAAGACACGTTTAGAGTTGTTTGCAGAATCCAGATCAATAATTCCTCATGACCAGTTTGGTTTTCGAAAAGGGCGCGGCACTAAAGATAGTCTATTAAAATTTACGGGTGATATTCAAGAGTCCTTCAATAATAATTCTTATCTTGTAAGTACCTTTTTAGATGTTAGCGGTGCATTCGATAGTGTTGACTTATCAATTCTGGTCAAGATTCTTCATGACTATAATATTCCAGGTAAAGTTTCAAAATGGATTTATAACCTTTTTTATTGACGTGTTTTTGTAAAATTTAATTCAAATTTATATGGACCGAAGATAGCTTATAGAGGTACAACCCAGGGGGCAGCCCTCTCTCCTTTGATTTACTTATTGTATACCTCGCAATTACACAAATTCGTATCAGTCCCAAATCTGACGATTCTTCAATATACGGATGATATTGTGTTGTACACGACTAGCAGGAGTTTATTTCAAGCTGAATTAATATTAAACGAAGCTTTACGAAAATTGTATTTATACTATAAAGTAAGATTAAAACTAGATGTTAATCCTAACAAAAGTTCGTGTTTATTTTTTTGTAATAAAATTGATTCTTTTGATACTGTAAATCTATACTAATATTATAAAGCTGAAGAGTTTGTTTGTTTGTTTGTTTGTTTGTTTGTTTGTTTGTTTGAACGCGCTTATCTCTGAAACTACTGACCCGATTTGAAAAATTATTTTTGCGTTGGATAGTCCATTTATCGAGGAAGGCTTTAGGCTATATAACATAAAGATACGACTCATAAGACCACAGCAGTAATGAAAAATGTTGCGAAAACGGGAGAAATATATTCCTTTTGAGAGCTTCCGCTGCGTACGCTGCGAAAACCGCTTAAGTTACACAAAAATCATGTATGACAGGATTGTTCAGCATTAATAGTTCAATAATAAAGTCCGCAACAGCATATGTCTATCTTTTATGGTTGACTTACTATAACCTTTTTTATGTTAATACATTTGTAAAAAAATAATGCATTATTTTTAGAGGTTTATTATACACACAGGTATTTATTCTTATCAAAATAAATACATTGATCATCACGAGCATTTCATTTAGAACAAAGTTGCCCTTTATATCATTTAAATACAATAAATATCTTAGGAGCTATCACAGTTTTAACATAACTCCGCACCAAAATAATGTTCGCAGCTTAAGTACAACGTGCGCTTGCGCTAATATATTATAAAGCTGAAGAGTTTGTTTGTTTTAACGCGCTTATTTCAGGAACTGCTAGACCGATTTGAAAAAATATTTCTCTATTGGATAGCTTATTTATCGAGAAAGGCTTTAGGGTATAAAACATCACGCTGCGACGGGAGGGGAGGGAGCAAACTCAAAACGCGCGGACGAAGTCGCGGGGGACCGCTAGTATTGTATATAATTCTGTAAATATTCAATTAGTAGAAGAAAAGAGAATTTCAGGTTTAGTTTATGATTCAAAGTTAACTTTTCATCTTCATGTTCTTAAAATTGTAGAGAAAATGCAGAAATCTTTAAACATAATGCGGCATTTGGCAAGTGTAACTTGGGGCATGGACCCAAAGCTTTTGAACATGATTTTTAAAGCCATAGTTAGAAGTCATTAAGACTATGGATAAGTTGTTTACGGAAAATATATAAGTAATATTCTATGTAGAAAGTTAGAAGTTTTGCAAAACAAAGGTTTAAGAATAATCACTGGAGCTTTTTGTTCTACACCTTTAGAAATAGAGGCAGGAATTCCTCCTATATTAGTTAGATTAAAGTATCTTACAGAAAAGTTGTATGTTAAAATTTTAGGCAATAGAATGTTGTTAGAATTGTATCAAAGTAATAGTCTTCTACAATCTGAGAATTTAAGTGAGTTAAAACAAATTTGTAAGTGCATAGACCATAAAGCAAGTTGGGACTTTAGTACAGTAGAGATTCAGACCATGGTACCAAATGTAATTCAGAAAAAGATCACAAACAGTTTTGAGTTTGTCCTATTTGCAAACAGTGAAAAGCCAGATCATCGAAAAATTTATACAGAAGGTTCTAAAACGGAAACAACCACCAAAGCAGCATACTATGATTCGACAGCTAAATTTGGGCGATGCTTCTCATTAGATAACCACACATCAATATTTACAGCCGAAGCTTATGCCATATATACCGCTCTGCAGTATATTCAATGATTGACGCATGATAGTAAATTTTTAGTTGTGACTGATTCCTTGAGCGTTCTTACTTGTTTACAAAATGCACACATATCTTACAAAACAAATCAATATATTACTAAAATCAGGCAGATGTTGTTTGAATCAAAAAAGGAAGAAATTGATTTTATATGGGTCCCATCTCATTCTGGAATTACTGCAAAACGAAACTGTTGATCAGCTAATGAAAGTACAGCATCCTGAAATAAATACCACTCTTTATTCGTCGCCAGCAGTACCCATCACGGATTATGGATCAACACTTAAACAACGTATGTTAGAAGACTGGCATAGAGATTGGGAAGACACTAATCGTTATAAAGGGAAATGGTATGCACAAATACAGAAACGTATTCCCTTCAAGCCATGGTACTTCAAGTATAAAAAGTCTCCTTCCAGAAAGTTTATCACTATAATCAATAGAGTACGACTTGGACATGGACAATTCCCCACTCACTTGAAGCGCATGAAGTTGGCTTCATCTGATATTTGTGAATTTTGCGATTCAGACTCAGCATCTCTGGATCATCTTATCTTGAAGTGTCCTGCTTTCAACATTCAGCGACTACTGTTAGCGGATGGCCTACAAGAGATATATAAAGATAAGGAAATTCCCCGCCTCCTGCCATCGCTACTTGAAAATCAAGACACCTACAAACATATTTACGAATACATATGTTCCACCTTTAAAGAGTTGTAAGCACTGTCAGAATGATCATTGGAAACTGCAGTAGAAGTCCTCTCACTTGAAGAAACTCCCCGGAACAAAGGACTAGTATCCTCACAATGGAAACACTGAAGAAAGAATAGGCCGTATGGACCCTGTCCAAAGCCGTGAAACCTGTTAAAAAAAATTAACGTTCTGTTCGACGCATTTTCGAGAAAAATAAAATGTTTTCAAAAAGAAAACGGGCGTATTAAAAAATCTAAAAATAATGTTAAATGAAAGTATTTAAGTTTATAAGTAATCCAGAACTAAATATGACCCTGTTAAATATTCACGTATTTTAGGCCCAAAAAAATGATGTCCTTTTAATAAACGATGTTCTACTTTGAAACGTACTAGTTTATGACAGAATTTGTACAAATCTATATTGTTGAAAGCAGGAAGAAATTCGTGGCTATTAATAGTCATATATACAAAGTGTGGTCTTTTCTAGGAGCAAAAAAAAATTAAAATAAAGGCATTTTAAGAAGCTTGTAATCAATTTTAAATGGTTTCATTGATTACAACGAAAATTACTTTTATTGAAATTTTCTTACAAAAATATCGAACCGGCAATGTAATGCAGACAAATTTGTCCAGTCATAGAAATTTTGATATACATTGATTAGGGATTATAACTTATAAAAACTATATCTCTGAATAACAGTATTTTAAAGCATTATAACCCGGTCCGTTAGGACTTTAAAAGGATGGTTTATCCATCTAATCAAGAAGTGTCATTAATATCACACACACGACTCGTGCAAAGCTGGTGGGTATAATACGAAGTATTTGGCTACGGCTTCCTATGAGCAAGTTCAAAAAGAGGTCAGATAATATGCCCTGGGTAGGGTCTTATGGCATAAAAAAAACTTAGGGAGAAAGTTGCAACTGTGTTTTTTATTTTATTCCTGAATATTTTAAGTAATTATCTTAGATAAACCAGGCAAATGCTCTTTACAATCAAGCTACCGTGCCGTCAGTCCAACCGCGCGAAATTGGCCCGGTTTGCCAAAGGTTGCCGGTTTGAGTCCCATCCATGCTCAATTTGGCTGTTTGGTTTCTTAATTCAATTTTTTAAAATGATGTCTGTCAACAAAATAAATAAAAAATCCAGCTTAATGTTTTGGATTTATTTCATTAAAATTTAAAGCACAAAATGCTTTAAAAGCTTTCATAGAGACAGAGTGGACCTAATTAAGTTGGAATATGGACTCATTTTCAATTTGCCATCTCGTTTGCATACAGCATAGTGTCGTTTTGCCAAAACCCCACTGTCAGGATAATGTAAGCCTATTCAGTAGAATTACTGTAAAATTAATAAAAGAATTGACGTTGTTTAAAAACCTAGGTATGTTTAAAATTCAGTTTTCAATATCCTATCTGATTGTAAAGTTCTTATCTTCTGTTACTTACACTACGGACCTACTTGAAATTTTACCGACTTAAAAAAGGAGGTTATCAATTCCATGGCGATGTTGGCGATATCTTAGTATTTGATAATATTTGAGTTCGTTGATCGATTCAGGTGTATGTGATGTTTCTAAGCTGTGTGTTAAATGTCGTAAACGTACCTATGTATGTTTGTCTACAAGTTTCTCGATGGCGAGATGTTTTTTTTATTTCAGTGAGGTAAGTATAATTTAACTTAGGGTACATTATAAGTTTTACCAAAATTTGTCCAGTAGTTTCTAAGAAATGGGTACTTGTAACTTTATAAAAGCTCAAAATAACGCATTTGTCTTCTGATTAGGAGTAACAAATTCTTTTAGATGTGCATGATGGACAAGCTAACCTACACTAACGTCAAAGTCAAAGTCAATTATTTATTTATTTTAGCATACAAAATGCCACTTATGATCGGTTTAGAATGTAACTTATGAACGTAAATAATTAGTGTATTATCAATCAATTATGGCCCATATGGGGCTAGAACATGTTTCCTTATAAATATAAATAAATATCCTTTGGACATTCCCACACATCGCTATCTTGCCCCAAAGTAAGCTACTAAAAGCTTGTGTTATGGGTGCCAGACAACGGATATAATACTTAAATACTTTTTTTTTCGTAAATACATACATGATATAGAAAACACCCAGACCAATACCAACAGACATGTTCATGCCCATAAATGTGGTATTGTGCGGGGATCGAACCCGCAACCCGCTGCGTAGTAGGCGATTTCTCGACCACTACACCAGACGGGTTGTCATGCCTTATCTTTTGGGCCCTACAAATGCTTCGAGACAAGACACAGACAATTTGGCAAGTGCTGAGAAGGAACGCCGGAACAAAGTCAGTCACCACTAGCTGCCACAAAAATGATACAAACCAAAATAAATAGGTAGGTACATCAGTTCGGGTCAGGCTCGACTGTTCATATATTCTCGTCATTAAGATAATCTTGAACACAGTCTTCAAACATTATGTACTGATTCCAAAAGGATTTGTTTCTTCTAATAGAAGAGAAATGCGTTATTTTGAGCTTTTTAGTCAGTTTTTTTTTCGATTAAATTGGAAAAAACTCCACCGACAAGAGCATAGCTCTTAAATAAGAAGAAGAAGAAATCAGTTTTTCAAGGCGGTTTCCTTACATCTTAATACTGCTGCTTGTAATATTCTTATGCATTTTCTACCAAATTTAAACTAGTAGGAACTAAAAATTTTCACTCAGGGAGTTCATTTGTGGCTTAATTGACTTGAGTTGAAATTTAATATTGAACTTTGTATCAAATTGATATTACAATCTAGTTAGTTGTTAGTACTCGTACGGAATCAAAAAATATTGTGTAAATACGACTACAAGATAGTTTACGTATTTCTTGAAATTTGAATTTAGAATATCAAATCGTTTGTATGAGTTGATGACAAGTGGCGTCAATTCATAGAGCACGAAATTTGTTCGTGGTTTCAATGTTACAATCAAACTTGCTATTCAATACCTTATATTATAACGTTACTATTTGAAACCCATTCGACCGTAAGCCGCAGGGAATTCGTGTGACCGCTAATCATTAATTTACGTAATCTACACAAAACGCTCTGCGGTTGGTTGAAATATGCAATATCATATAGTGCCCGCTCGCAATTACTTTCAATCAAACAAATTCGTATGAATGCAGCATATTATGCAAATACACGCATGAGTGGTTCTTTTAATTTCATCGGGTTTTTAAACGGGCTTCCATTTATAGAATTATGCTTTGTAAAGCTGGATCATTTTGTAACAAGCGGTATGTTTACTACGTTGGTCAACATTAAAACAGACTCTTATCATTATGAACACGTGTACGTACAGTTTATTTTGGTAAATAATCTGTTTGTTATTGTTTTGTTCAATTCATGTCTTCCATAGACTTATGCGATGTTTGTGCGAAGTAAAATTTGAAAAATAAAAAGAGTATTAGCACAACATTATAATAATTAATCATTATCCGTTATATGGTTTAGAATGTTTTTAAGACTCACAGTGTCATATTTTATATTCTTAAAGATGAAATAAGAAACTAAAAATTGCGCTCGGGTGGGACTCGAACCAGCAACTTTTTGGCTAACCGGGCCAAACGCTCGACCAATTCAGCTAAGGTGCTGTCGGTCCGACCGTTCGTAATTTCTGGTTTCTTATGGATACGTCCATATCATTGTCTGGTTCTTCGTAATATAAGATAGACAATTCCTAACTTTGAAACCAGATAATTCGTGTTTTGTTGTCTGGCGCATTTTTATTCGAATCCTATTCGCATATGTACCTACATAGTAATTATTTTATGAACTCTTGTAACACTCAGTGAGAAAAATAAAGATTTGATTTGAAGTACCTACTTAAGACTTAGTAACCGCTAAGGATTGCAAACAGTATTACTTAAATTACATACGTAGTAACAACAAAACTTTATTAGATTATTAATAAGTAGAATGTTTTTAGGGACCCTGGGGACCCTGTCTAGGTGGCAAGCCTACGTTAGGTAATCATTTATTGAGTAGTTATTATCATTTTCATCATTATTTATAACATAAAGATTTCTTAAAAACAAAGCACAACATAAGTTTTTTTTTCAGAATAATGAGCTAAAGTACGTTACAGCGCTGTTTAAAAACGTCCTACTGGAGTGAATCTCTGAAACACGATAATTTTATTGCTGCGATCTAAGAGACGGATGGCGGATGCCAGGAACGAGATTGGTCAACAAAAATATGAGGTTCGCATACGCAGGTTTAATATCAACGTTGAAAATAAATACAAAAAGCATTTTTTACCGACCTCAAAAAAGGAGGTGGTTATCAATTCGACTGTATGTTTTTTTTTGTATCTATGTTACCTTATATCACAGTCAATTGTCGACCGATTTGAAAAAACAAAATCGCCTAATTAGGGGGTATATCTTCAAGTAAGGGTAAAAACAGACTTCAAAACCAACAACTTCCTATCGCTTCTTAAAGGAATGGAAGCCATTTTAGCCAAAAAAAATCTTTTTGGAGTTGGTGCCATCACTTTGATCATCAAGCTTCACTATTAGAGCACCGACTCCAAAAGAAATTGTTTTTCTGTCAAGGGTCAAAAGTTTATTTAAAACTTTTTAGTGCATTTTGGTTTTGAAGTCGGATTTTGTAGTTATTTATTACTCATTATCAGCTAAAGGACGCCCATCGCAGAACACAGACCGTGACCAAGGTTTTTCATTGCGGCTGGTTGCAAGCGGTATGCATCCATGTGATCCGATCTTTACAATGTAATGACGATTACTTTTTATTTGCAACGTTCGTTGCCCCTTTGCACACTGCGATTTTTAGCAGCGATAGAGTCGCAATGCAGAATTGACAAAGTCGCAAAATATCCATCTTTACACACTTTCGCTACTTTTAGCATTATACAGTCACGATGCTAACGCGTGTAAAAATCAGAAGATGGCCATTGACAAATTGTATATTGGCTGTTACTAAAGCGCGTTAGCATCGATGCAGTCGGGTTTCTGTATCAACACTAACGCACGACAGCATCAATGTCAAATTAAATCTGTTCATTGTGTAAGTCGTGATGCTGTCGCGCATTTCCATAATCGCGGCTGCTGCATCGACACCAGAGGTCGCAGAGTGTAAGGGGTTTTATTGCTTCTTTGCGTTAGGAAGTGTTATTATAGGGTAAGCGCGGCCGCGAATGTCACTCAGCTCAAAAGCTGTAAATTATTCCTCCTACGAGCCGGTGCTCGTGCTGACATCGTGTCAGTCACGCTTCAGGCACATTGCTCAAAATGGAAAGGAAAATTTGGTTCCATGTTCCTCATTTGTACCTAAGAATTTTATTTTAAGACTTAAAATTACAAAATTATCTTATACTCCTTGAGAAACTAAAATTTATTTGTTAACCTTTGGTAAATAAGTTTGACATTATTTACCAAGATTTTAAGACTGACCGAAGTCTAGAAAATTAAAAAGTGAAATTCATCGATTAGAAAATGGCTAGCTGAAAACGAAATGTTTCGTATGAGTATCTCATTATCGAAATAATTGGTATTTTTTTCCCATGAGCCCCAAGAGTTATTAGCATTGACCTTTCAAATTCCGCAGAGCTGGAAATATTTTTCCATATAACCATAACCGATATTTCGGATAATTTTCCCTTGCGAAATGTATTTGTTTAGTCAACGCTCTACCAAGTAGTGTATTATCGAAACCCATTCCCGATCAAACTTCCACGGATAGCATTATCCCAAAAATGATGGTGGGGTAAATAAGAAAATAAAAAAGGGACAGTAAGTTTGCTTTAAGATCATAAACGAATTATTTTTTTCTTGTACATTTTTTTTCTGCGTAGTTAATGCATGACATTTACCGGTTCGCAACCGCAATTGCTTTGGAAAAGTGTAAGGGAAGCTTGTGTAAAGCTGTGGACATTGAATATATTGCGGCCGATACTGATGAATTGATCGATCATACTGATAAATTGATCGATCAATCAATGTTTACAAATGTGATATTGAAGATACTAGTTTTATAGGAATGAATTAGGGAATCCACTGAGTAAAATACCACAATATTTTGTTGACAGCAAATATAACTTTGGTTTTCATAGTGTTTGTATGAAGTACAAAGTTTTGTTTGTGGTTGTTAGAAATTGTTCTATACCTCAAAAACTTCTCGTTTGATCTCATCCGAATTAATTTTAGTTGAAAGTATTTGTATCTACATTATACATTTCTTCAAAATGAGTCGCCTATTTTAGAAGTTAGATGGGGCGGACACCCATTTTACTACTTCGAAAGCGTCTAACTATGAAACGTTAGACTTAAAAAAAAATGGTTTTAGGAACCCCACAACAAAAAATGTTTTAGTTTTATGTATGGAAGGCTTCCCTAAAATGCCTTTTTTTTTAACTGTTCAAATTTGGTAGGAAGATACATCTTCCTACCAAATTTGAACAGTGTGAATTTGAACAGTATGATGCTTATGGTAACAGAATAAACTGGCTGTGACATACGGACGTACAGACAGACAGACAGACAGACACACTTGACGCAACTATAAGGATGAAATAAGAAACCAAAAATTTGCGCACGGGCGGGACTTGAACCAGCAACCTCTTAGCTGACCGGGCCAAACGCTCTACCAATTGAGCTACCGTGCTGTCAGTCCGACCTTGCGAAATTTGTGGTATCTTATGGATACGTCATTGCGTGACGCTTAGCGCCATCTAGCCACTGATTCATAAACAGACGGCTAAATCCATAAGGGACCACACATTTCGCAACGTCGGACTGACAGCACGTTAGCTCAATTGGTAGAGCGTTTGGCCCGGTCAGCTAAAGGTTACTGGTTCGAGTCCCGCCCATGTGCAAATTTTTGGTTTCTTATTTCATCTAAAATATAAAATATGACACTTTGAGTGTTAAAAACATTCTAGACCATTAGATAGCGAAGCGTCATTAATTTCCAAGTTGAATTTATTCTGTAAAGAGTAACTGCTTGGGCCCACTGTTTCATAAACAGACGGCAGATGGCTCTAAGCGTCACGCAATGACGTATCCATAAGATGCCACAAATTTCGCAAGGTCAGACTGACAGCACGGTAGCTCAATTGGTAGAGCGTTTGGCCCGGTCAGCCAAAAGGTTGCTGGTTCAAGTCCCGCCCGAGCGCAATTTTTTGATTTCTTATTCATCTTTATGAATATAAAATTTAACACTGTGAGTGTTATAATCATTCTAAACCATTAGAAACTATAAGGGTTCCGTTTTTTGCCATTCGGCCACGGAACCCTAAAAATAAGTAAGTGTAAGGCCAGACCATTGACATCGTCCTGAAGTAAAAAACAACCCTAGCCATAACAAAATTCAAATTTGTCCGTTTATTATACAAAACCCTGTATCAATTTACAATACAAAGCTTAAAGCTTTTAAAAATATTTTAGCAACCATTCTCATGATCTATTTCTAGACTCAAATTTGTTCATTAACTATGCTGCATCTTCAGGTTCATATCTATTGATGATAGCGCATTTTGAATAGACTTACTCTATTTTATTTATGCTATGATAATAAGCCACCAAATCCACACAAGGTATATTGGCCACTCCGGCCAACTTCTGAGCGCTCATCAAATATTCACACACTAACATAAAACGGAAAAAAGCCACGCAAAAACAGAAAAAGAGATATGATGGCAAAAAAATCACGAATAATTTTATTCGGGATGTTTTTTGAAAGAATATTTTTGTTCAAACCTTTAATGGACACAGAAATGGGTCAAATGTATTTCATCATTTTCTTGTGTTTGATAGTTTTCTACGCATTTTATGAAAAGGTTAACTTACAGTTCATGAGCATGCCTTATCTCTCTTTGCATTCACCTTCTGTTTAAAATTGTCAAAGTCATCAACGGATAAGTAATCCGGTGATGACTTTATCAAACGATCGTGATTGAAATGTATGTGTAGTGAGCCCTTGCACCTCTTGCAAATAAAATAGCGGACTTTTTTGAAACTTTCTTGTGTAAAAAAAAACCAGGAATTCTGTCGCTTCATAAAAAGAACAGTTACAGATATAAATCTGAATTGGAATCATGGCTTCAAGCCCAATTTCATGATGCGGCTGTAAATTTATTGGCGGTTATGACGTAATTAGCACTCCACTCGGATTTTTCATATTTCTAACTTTTAGTTACCGATTACCACACACATGTAGAGTCCTGTATATTTATTTATATACTGGTTTTTAAATACCTACCACAGGCACCAGTCATCCACAGTTACTTTAAATATTGGCTTACAATTTGTGTGTAGGTACCAACTTGTTTTAACATTGTCGCTGTGGTAAAATATAAACTTTAAAAAAAAAATAGTAATATAATAGCGCTGCTGAAGTCAGTTGTTTTTTTTTTAAATTTATAATATTCTTTATTGCACAAACAAAATGAAGTACAAATGGCGGACTTAAAGCTTTAAAGCATTCTATCGCTTCAAATGTTTCTACCACTCAACCATTGGGTAATGCAGAAACAGTTGAGGCGGCGGAAAATAACAAAAACAACTGACATAATTAAGAATGAACTACATATACTTACATATATTCTTTTTAATAAACATACATAAATACAATCAATCCGAATTCAATCAAACTACTCCTCCACAGATCTCGGAGAACAACGCGACCATCAGCATCCTGAGTTTAGTGCCGATGGCGGAAGACCACGGGAGATTTCTAATCTGCCGCGCAGATAATCCCAGGGTCGCTGACTCTGTCATCGAAGACAGGTGGCAACTGAACGTGCATTGTGAGTTCTTTGTATCATTTAGTATTTTAATGTATGAATACAACATACACACACACACATAATAAGTTTGCATGTATTTTTTTTTATTAAATTATATCAAATAATTATACTTATATCACAAGATTTTCCTTATTTAAAGTCTGTCACTGTCACTGTTTGTGATTTTTATGTACCTAATATAAATAGTTTTAATTACACATAATTGTTGTAACTAATGTTGTATATTTGGCAAAACATTGTTATTATTATCTAACGTACATTTGACTATTGTCTATGTAATACCTGTTCGTGTCATGCAGTTACTTTGACAGTACCTGCTTATAAAAGTGGTATATTGTATACAGATGTAGATCGATAGCAACCGCTATGGAAAATCATGGTGAGGCCTATGTTTAGCAGTGGACGTATTACGGGTGATAATTATGATGACACTAGTATATTAATTCAGCATTTATTTCAGTTCACTACATTATCGTAACATGAAGCCCGAGACTATTCCGCTTATTTGTAAATGACATTAAAACCTACGTGTATGTTTTAATTGTTATGTACGAGTATTAATGACCATAAAATGTTACCCTTCGTTTAGCTGGTACCGTTATCCAAAAACCGAAATTTTTCGTAATACTAGATTTTTAAAGCATCGTCGATCGGCCATTCACTTATATTAAGACGTTAATCGCAATTCATTTTTCAGAATTAAAGGATATTTAAACAGTTTTAGATTCAGAACCTCAAATAATTAAATAAACTGAACGAACTTGGATCCACCATCTTAGCTTTAATTTTACCGTAGCTCTCAATAGCTTTCTGAGGCAGCCAATTTCTAATGGCTATCAGAAACGACGGAAACTATTTCCAGTATTGGTTTTACGCTTGAAATAAACAAATCCTATTATCTTTTGATGGGTATTGCATTAATCTCCAAAATACTACAACAAAGCAGTTGCTCAGATAAGTTTGGATATTAAATAATATTCTCTATACTGATCACAATGACTGATTAACTGTAGTACTTACTTTAAAAAAATATGTTATTGACTTAGTCATTTACTATCGGCTTAAAACGTTCATGTTCTTTGGAATGAAGATGACGTATGAAGGCTCGATAGCAATATTATTATGACCAATGAATTAAAACACAATAAAGGTAACGTTATCCGGGCGCGTAAAGTGAAGACATCTTACCTTTAGTCTGTGATCAGCTAAGAATGACATCCCTGTAAAATGCCACCGTGTGTGACAAAAGCTTACACAACAATAATTAGTAAATAAGCTCAGGAATTTCGTATGACCTGTAAGTAAACGAGAATTATGTATAAATCATTAAATTTTAAATTATTTTACTTTAAATCCAATTCACTGTACGGTTTTCGTAAGTTAAAAAGAACGTAAATTGATAAATTTATAAGTGCAAAAAGGACGCAATGTCTTTGACACCAAGTCGATCATAGATTCGCTTGATTAGTCATTGAGGTGTGCAGTGCAGATCAGTGATTGATCAATATGTGACATTTAGTTTACACTTGATCGTGGCCGAGAATTATTCATTATCTCTTTTTCTTACTGTATAAATTATACTGTTTTTTCACATCTCGTCTAGGAATGTGGTTATTAAGAATTGCGTCTGTGTGCAGTCGCTCTCGACGAGCACAGATTTTTCGTTTGTTTTGTGAGCGTGTAAGATATCAATTCTTTTTAAATATTTTTGATTATAATGCAATTAAAGCAGACGCAGATAATAATAAATACTTACGCAGAAGTAGCATTGGTATAAGTCACTCGTGATTCATCAATCACGCAAACGCATGTTAAGGTATGAATTAGAAATGGTGACTAGTTTTATGAAAAACCGGTCAAGTGCGAGTCGGGCTCGCGCACTCAGGGTTCCGGAAGTTTGCTCGCATTAGCCGGTTCGAACCGGTCCAGTAGTCCCTAAGATCGCGTTCAAACAAACCGGTCGTCTTTAAAATGGCGATTTTAAACTTTATTAGTCAGTTACGTTTCCAGTTTTAAGTGTTACAATGTCATCGGAGTTTCGCAATTAATCACCACGACAAATTTTACAAACTAACTTTTGTGTGTGCTCCTTTAATTGATATTCCGCGAACCCTTCGGGAACGTCCAACTATTTTGCCACGCAGATTCGATTTTTTGTGCTCAAACAACTAATTTGGTAGTCCAAGAAAACTTATTCTATAAATAACTCCGTAAGCACACGAAATCCACCGCTGGCCTCTTGCTTTATTGGAATTGTTCGAATGAGGATAACCGAAGCTTGTTTCCTTCAAAGTTTTTGTAAATTATTATATCGTCATCAGGAGAAGCTTTGAAAGCTTCTCATTTTTACAAACTTAGATTCTATTCTAGTTCAAATTTTACATGTTTCTTTTTTAAATTATAAATGATCAGGCATCAAACCACACATCACATCTGGTGGTAAGTAATGATGTGGTCGAGGATGTATCATGTCCGCCCATGTTCAAGCATTGTAAGTTCTAATTTCGAAATCTAGCGTTTTCAATCAACTGCAAAAAGTAATGATTCTTTATTAGCACAGACTTTACAGTCATCCTTCCACAGATGTACCGATCGTGTCTCTCAAGTTGGGCACGAGTCTGAACCCGAAGTACATCAAGGAAGGAGATGACGTGTACTTCGAGTGCAGTGTGAAAGCCAACCCGAAGAGTCACCGGCTGATGTGGTATAAAGGGGTGAGCCATTAAAAATATGCCTATCTTACTTTTGGTTTTCAGAAATAATATTTTTACAGTTGCTAAAAACTAAATTATAACGATTACTCGTAATACTGTTCAGGATTTACGTATTAACCCGAAGTGACCTATGATATGATCGTAAAATCTGTATGTCTTCACAACTGAGTCACCACACAAGTTAAATGTTTCTTACTTAATAATCTCGTCCCATCACTTGGATCTATGTTCCCCAAGTCGATTTCCAACTTCATGCAGCTTTCAATAATGCAATGATCACAACACTTACTTGTGCCACAGACCAAAGAGATCCACCACAACGCGAGTGCGGGCATAATCCTCAGCGATCAGAGCCTGGTGTTGAGGGTAGTGAACAGGACAGCTGCCGGCGACTACAGCTGTCTCGCTTCGAACAGCGAAGGCAGCACCACCAGCAACGCCGTGTCTCTTCAGATACGATGTAAGTTCAAATCCATAAAATAATCATTACTTTGAGTCTTGAAGATGATTTTTAAAACCATTTTACCTACTGATAGATACCATAGTTTTTTTTTTACTTCTTCTATTCTAACCGCATGAACTGAACACCAATGCACGTTTGACCAACGCATCGTTTGAGTTTCTGCAGTTTTATGTTATTTTATTTTATACAGTTATTATAAAATGAATATGCGAAAGAGTTACAAACATATTTAGCATTATAACACTTAACGATAATACTAAAACCAATTAAATTTCCTCAGACTAATATAACATTTCATTTTGAGCAAGCCAAAACCTACAAAAGATTACATACCGTAAGAGATTTGATATAAATCAGTAAATAAGTCATTAATATGTTGTTAATGAAATTATACCTCCAAAACATTTGGCAGTCACCTGACAAGTCGTAGATTTGCTTTATAAATTGAAATAAAGTTGAGGCTAATATATCGACTCCTCGATACCTGTAATTGTAACTGAGGCAAGTACGCGGCGAAAGAGTTACAAACATATTTAGTCTTATATGTGGGCACACAAAAATACTTTAAGTACCTATTATTCGGTTCACCGAAGGAATATTAGACTGTAAAACTATTTATATTTTGTATAATATCCTGCGTCGCTTTTGACCGCAGAGATAATTAATCAAATAAATTTACAAAAAACTTGCACGTAGGCCACTTATTCGATACTCGGTATCAGCTGAGTCGTGTCAGTGTCATGATGTCTACCTCACTTGTGCTTACCGATAAAGCGACAAGGTGCATACTATTAGCAATCTAGCCTTACAACTAAGCTACTAAGGTGCCGACTACATTTCCAAAAGACCATCAAGTTTTCTTTTAACTGAAATTAAGCATTAAGCATTTAATTATTGGATTCATTTTCAGCCAAAGGCCGGTCACTGCTAAACATAGGCCTTTCCACGGTTTCCCACAGCGACCGATCACAAGAGGTATGCGTTCGGTTTTTTCCTGCGATTTTAACAAGATCGTCTGTCCATCTTGTTGGTGAATCTCCTACGCTGCGTCTTTGGTCGAAGGGAATCTAGAACTTTTCCGCGCCAACGGCCATCAGTTCTTCGCGCTATGTGCCCTGCCTATTGCGACTTGAGCTTACTGATTCTCAGGGCTATATCCGATTCTTTAGTTCTTTTACGTATCTCCTCATTTCTGATTCGATCTTGTAGATAAACACTAAGCATAGCCCTCTCCATCGCTCGCTGGCGATTTTGAACTTCCTTATTAGGTCTTTATTTGATTGGATAATATGTTTATAAAAACAAAGCACTTTAAGTTCAAAGTGTGTTTTGTAGTTTAGCAAACAGTTATTCCCTTATTAATTTAAAAAGTCTCGCAAAAAACCAGTAACTGAGCAATATCAACGCCCAGATCTATCATTGTGTACATTAGTACCATAATCTCTTCTATAATATAGGACTGCCTATAAAAAATACCAGTCACGATCCGTTCGTGTGTCATGCGTTCGGTACGTGATCTAACAATGACGTTACTGTTAGGGTACTATTACATTAGGTATCCGTTAAGTATATTTTCTGACGAAAACGCAGGAAATTGACACGATATTTTTCACGATAGACGATAGATCTTGGATAATTTAAATTGGGAAATGGATCACATTGATAAGGAGTTTCAAGACCATAACTTTTAGGGTTCCGTAGCCAAATGGCAAAAAACGGAACCCTTATAGTTTCGTCAAGTCTGTCTGTCTGTCTGTCTGTCTGTCTATCTCTCTGTCTGTCTGTCTGTCCGTCCGTATGTCACAGCCATTTTACTCCGTAACTATAAGCATTACACAAATTGAAATTTGGTAGGAAGATGTATCTTGTTAACCACTTACCGATTCTCATACGAAAAATAAAAAATAATGACAGTTTTTGAGATATAGCACATTTTTAACAATCGCAAACATAACTTTGTACTTTATACAAATACTACCAAAAACAAAGTTAAATTTTCAGTCAACAAAATATTGTGCTATTTTACTAAGTAGAAGTAAGTGGATTCCCTAATTCAGTTAAAGTTGGCACGGAACCCTCAGTGCGCGAGTCCGACTCGCACTTCGCCGGTTTTTAAACTCAGCACAGGCAACGTCCACCGACAAGATGGACAGATGACCTTGTAAAGATCGCATGATAAT
This sequence comes from Pyrausta purpuralis, assembly GCA_963924145.1. Lineage (NCBI taxonomy): Eukaryota > Metazoa > Arthropoda > Insecta > Lepidoptera > Crambidae > Pyrausta > Pyrausta purpuralis. The sequence continues at coordinate 3,679,697 of OZ001646.1, forward strand.
ACTGGACGAAGAGCGCTTTTTGATCATTCGGTCGGTGAGTAAAACCGGGGGGGAGGTGCTATGTTCAGCAGTTGACGTCCTTTGGCTGATTATGATGATCATAATGATGACTGGCAACGTTATGTAAAAAAATGTATCACGCACATTTACTATGTATATTGCTATTAATTCCTTTAATAAACAATATTAAATTATAACACACTTATTTAAATCACTTCAAAAACTAACTACTCGTATGGTTGTCATGTATACTACTAGTCATGGTTGTTTTTTCGGAAAAATTTCAAAATAGTGTGTATTTAATAGGTAAGCCAAAAGTTTTTAACCCCTGTACCAGTCTACCTTCCTTATACAGGGTGTTGTTTTCGTCAGTGACATCCAACTCAGGGATGATAATATGAGTTATGCTTATTCTAAAAAAAATGTTTTCTTTAAATTCTGAGCAAGTTTTATACAAGAAAACCTCTTCACAACATAAAAAAAAATACAAAACTAATGGGAAAACTCGCACCCTAGCGCGTAGCTAGCGCTTATCTACGAAGTAATACGCCGTAGCTAGTAAGAGGCTACCTGGTGTTGGTAGTTTTAACTCGATTGCTGTACCGCATAAAAAATGATTTTGTGCGTTTTTTTTTTTCATTTTAAAAAAAAGTTTTTTTATATATTTCTTTTGGCATCAGTATCGTTTGTACAGCCACCCCTGAGTCGCTCGTCGCTGACCAAAATAACATCCTGTATTAGTCACGATACAGTTGCCTGTAATATGAGTAAATATTTAAAATACGAGTATAGGCCTAATGAAAAAATAATTTATTGTTCTTTACTAGCAAAATAAATCGATCCAGTCATAGAACTTGATATTGTCATTTACTCTAACGCGTTAGCGATTTTGATATACATTAATTTGTTTGGGATTAAAGCTTTGAACTGATAATCTAAAGAATCATTGAATAATATCTTAGCTCTTATTACAGGCCACACGCTGTATATTCAGCCATCAATCAAGGCTGCCTCCTAATTATAGTAGCTTTGGTGCGGTGTGACCTTTCACGCCTGCAATAAACACAAGAGGAATGAAGCTGTAGCTAAGAAAAAGCATCTTGGAAAAGTTTTCGTACATCTTTTTCTTTGTTTACGTAAGATAATTGAATATTATTGTTAGTGAGTTATTGAGTTAAATATTAACTGTGGTAAATTTTGATACAAGTATATTAATTTTGGAAGTAAAATTTTCTTTTCGACTTCTTAGCTGCAGTTTATTTCTCGTTTCAAATTTACTGATAAACGTTGGCATTGGTCTATTAAATTGAGGATATATTAATGTGGCGATGGAAGTGATATTATGGTTTTTGAGAAACCTACTTTGTTCTAGCGGTGCTCCAAGTTGAACTTAATCGTTAATTCAAAAGCTAGCATATTATTTTTTCTATTTAATTTATGTATTTAAAGAGATTTATTATCTTGGTGTGTCATTTCTAAAAAAAGTTTATAATGTTCATAGCAAAATATACTCTACGTAGTCTAATATTATATGTTTTATTTACTAAATATGGAGGATTTTTTCCTGCGTAATAAACGCCTTTTGATGAAAAAAACGTAATCATCTTTATATCATCACCAGTAATATCATCATGATATTTTGGAGATCCGACATTCACACGGGTGTAGCCGTGAGGAACAACTAGTTTGCTCTAAATATAATATAATATATAAAGACTTGATTGCCCTCTTGCTTGCGATTTCGTGTACAAAGGTAGCCTATGCTAAAAGCATTCTCTGCCAATCAAATGAAAATAATAATATGAAAGGCATTCGTTATTTAGTCATTAATTTAAAAAAAATTGGCACTAGATATATTTTTTCCCTTCTTGAAACCCTCAAAAATATAATGCTTATAAAATAATCTCAATACTTGTCTTTTCCATCTAGACGCACCGCTCTGCAAGCCATCAAGCGAGGGCGAGGTTTTCGGAGCGCTGAAACAGGAGACAGTACAGCTTGTATGTGAAGTGGACGCCAGCCCGCCGCCCACCAGCTTCAGCTGGACCTTCAACAGCTCGGGGGAGCAGATACACATACCCGCCAAGTAAAGGATATTATCCTTAATCACATTCATCACTCAAGTTTCTCTCTTGACCACGAAATCCAGATTTTTCTACTGATATAGAGAAATAACTCATTAATATTCTGAAGTTCTGTTTATATTTATAGAAATTATTTTATTCATTATATCCGCTGCAAATTTTGCTACTTTATACTTAGTAGATCAAAAAATAATTAATATTAAATATTAATATTAGTACGAATAAAGGCTGACATAATTCGTAAGTAACTTCTAATTGGCAACTACGTTAATAAAGTTTGTTATTTATTATGCACTAGCGGTCCCCCGCGACTGCGTCCGCGTTTTTTGAGCTTCCCCTCCCGTCGCAGCGTGATGTTTTATGGCCTGAAGCTCTCTTTAATAATAAGTTATCCAGCCCTTTTTTTTCAAATAGGTCCAGTAGTTCCCAAAAATAGCTGCTTGTATATTTTTTCCGGCAATTATTCGAATTTTTCTTGCCGTAAAAACCATCCTTGAACTATAACAAATATTTAAAAAAAGGAATTGGCCAAAATGGTCTAGGCGTTGTTGAGTTATGCGCTTACTAACACATTTTGCGATTCATTTGTATATAATATGTTTTGCGATTTATTTTTATAGATAACGAGAAAAGCTTCAATAAATTATTATAATACGTGTATGTTAGTATTCTCATTAGCCCTTAAAATTGCCTATTAAACACGTTATCTATATCTATATCTTACGATGCCCCATTTTTTGTAATGCCATCTTAAAAAACAATCTAATTCTCGGTTCCAATTCTCCCAACTAAAACTAGACACTCCTCCCAGGTACTACACAGCGTCGGGCTACACATCCACGCTCCGCTACACACCGACGTCGGACATGGAGTTCGGCACGATCGCGTGCGCAGCGAGCAACGCGGTCGGCAGGCAACAAGAGGCGCCGTGCGTGTACAGACTCGTTGCAGCTGGTTAGTTCTTTTTTAACCGACTTCAAAAAAGGAGGAGGTTATCAATTCGACTGTATGTTTTTTTTTTTTTTTGTATGTTTGTTACCTCAAATCTCAGTCGTTTGTCGACCGAATCGAAAAATTTTTTCGTCTCCTTGGAGGGTATACCTTCTAGTTGGTCCCATTTTTTCCATTTCAAACAAACAATTTCTTTTTGGAGTCGGTGCCATTACTTTGACCATCAAGCATCAACTATCACAGCACCGACTCCAAAAAGAAATTGTTTGCCTAAAACGGATTCCTTTCCTTTCAATGGTGAAGAGTTTATTTAAGACTTTTTAGTGCATTTTGGTTTTGAAGTCGGTTTTTACTTTTTTTAAAAGTTTATTTTTTATATAATGGACACCAATCACATACATTGCTCTGATCCCATAGTAAGTAGGTAATGCAATTGTGTTAAGGAAATCAGGCACAACTTTGTTGGTGCCACAACACCCAGACCCAAGACAATAGAGTAAATTTTGATTTCTATATTGACCCGACCGGGAATCGAACCGGGAACCTCAGAGCGGTGACGCCTTAAAACCCTGCATGCTTAGCCACTACACCACGGAGGTCGTCTAAACTATTTAACATTGTTAAACTGTTTTTGGTGTAAGGTTATAAAACTCTCTCTCTCTCGTTATCATCATGGAAGTCTTCTTTCAGGCTTGCTTTTGGTCTGCCCTGAAATTTAGGCACTGTTTGTCGGTTGCCTGTTGATGATTCACTTAGCTAGCCTTTGTTCAGAAAAAGTGAATCAAAGGACTGAAAAATGGATCTTAAACACTTTTGAATCATCATTCACACATTTAATGTAAAGGGAAGACGATTGAGGCGATAATTGAATGACACCACACCACACATGTTCAACTTAAATACGAACACTAGCTCAGGATTAGATAAAATAAATACAAAATCAATAAAATGTATTAGAGAACAAATAGCTTACGAACTGACAAATTGCATAAACCACAGAGGAGGGTGAATTCTCAAACAATCTTAAATTAGCGAAAGTTACACCTATTTTTAAATCAGGGTCGCGGGCAGATCCAAATAACTATAGACCAATATCTGTACTTTCAGTCCTATCTAAAATTTTCGAAAAAGTTATTTATAATCGCCTAAATGCCTTACGTTAACTCGGGAGGCTCTAAACCTCTTCTCTTTACTTAAGGGACTCTTAACCCCTTAGTACTAACTAGTACGTTCTTTTGAGCGGTTGATTACTCGTTAAATAAGCCTTAGGTCCGAGCGGTTGATTACTCGTTAAATAAGCCTTAGATTGGAGCGGTTGATTACTCCTTAAGTAGGCCTAGATCAAACATTTTTTTAAATTCTATTAAAAAACTCAACCCTAAACAATATGGTTTCAGCTCCAAATCCTTATCAGCTACGGCTGACTTAGTCACTAAAGTTAAAAACAGTATTGACGAAAAAAAGATTTGCCTTGGTATATTTATAGACCTGAGGAAAGCATTTGACACTGTGAGCCATAGTATTCTTTTAAGCAAACTTCGCGATATCGGTGTTAAGGGAAATGCCCATAAAATTTTCGAATCCTACCTCACAGCACGGTCCCAGGTAGTAACAATCTCTAAATATCGAAGTGCACCAGCGCTCGTCACTTGTGGTGTCCCTCAAGGATCAATTTAAGGCACTCTTTTATTCCTTTTATATATAAATAATACTATAAGCAATCTTTCATTAAAAAGAGACTTAACCCTTTACGCCGATGACACATGCCTATTTTATTTTGGGTCCACAATAGAATCTATCATTCAAGATGCTCAAGGTGACCTTGATTTGCTGGATGTTTGGTTCCAATGTAATCTATTAACAATTGTCCTGCCTTCGACTCTGAGATTTAATTGACCATGTAGTATGCCCTACTACGCGTCCATTCACTCGCTCACAGGTTTAGCGCAAGAAAGAGAAGGTAAATGACCTCACTCCCTCCCACGCCTCACAGCACTGCCAGCCGCCTGTCGCTCATTCGTGTCCGTGCGCGCGCGCCGTTCCAACGCACGCAGTAACCACAGTATATAACCGTTAAGTTTTTATTTCGTGCTAAACGAAATTTATCTTATAGTGACATGTTAGTTCAAAAATGTTTTTGTTATTAATTTAACAAGTGAATGTGAAGTAAAACGCACTACCCAGCGTGGCTGCACCATGCATGCTTTACGCTTCGCGGCCGAGCTAGCACGCGATGCTAGCCAGTCCGCATTTTCCGCTCCGAATCAATACGCGATATTGATCTGTAGCAAATACTGGCAGAGCTGACACGTGAGGTCAGCCAGTCCTAATTATCTAGATTATTCTAGATCTTATCTGAGACTTTTGGTATGCGTTGCTTCCAATATCCTACCCTCATTTTCATTGCGAAAAAAGGGAAACAAGTTAGCTGAAGTTACAGCCAATTGTTCTTTGATGCTATAATAATAAATTACAGCCAAAGACATTCATGATTAATATTAAGCAGCGCTGACGATGCGCCACTATGGCCTCTGAGTATGAATCAGCGGCCCTCGCCCGCACTCATCCGGCCATACCTGTGATGTGTGTGGCCCATGACGCGCCGCGAATTGCTTCGCAACGGTGATCTACCGTCACAATTCCAGCGTGTTTTAAACGTCTCGCACTCGGAATCAGAATCCGACCAAAAAAGGTATGTGTTCTTATGAATGCTTTGTTATATCACCTTAAGGCCGTACGTACATGTACTTATTACGGGCTACCGTATTCCACTCGTGGCAAAACCACGACCGAACACTTGTCTCAGCCAATATTTAGGCAAATATTTAAATGGAGCATAATGTGAGCTATCACACGTACAAACCAAAATAGCAATAAAATGGTTTACCAAGTAATAATAGTGGCAGAAGATTTATTTCAAATCGAATAAATTAATATTTATTTTGTAAATTTTTACTCAGAATAGTAAACATGAGAGACTCAAAAACACTTTAACAACTTAGACCTTAATCATAAATACACGTACTCTGCAACCTGCAGTACACGTTCCTAATATGTTTTCCACAAAGCTCTAAAAACGGTAGCATAGCATCCCACCATAGCTCACATAGTTATGGGTGGTTTGGGTCCTTATCCATTGATCACAACTCTTTTGTACTTATTTCTTGCCAATGGCTATAAAATTGTCTAACTAGACAATGCTATGGTAAACATAAATTGCTTAATAATACTACTTAAAATATTGAATTTAATAGATTTTGTAAAAAGAAAACAATTTACTTTTTAAGAAAGCAAGATTTTTCTACATACAATTCTGCTTTCTGCTCATACCTATAGCTATTTAGCTTGTGGTTGGCTCTTTGATTATAGCTAGCAAGCAAGCAAGCTGTAAGCTTGCCCAGGACGTACCAAAATATGGTTGGGTCCATATAAAAACCAGTCCGTTTAAAAACTCCATTAAATGCTTTTAATTTTAACAGCTATAATAAAAATGAGAATGAGTTTTGCTAAATACCTGGCAAATGTATGATTCTGAACGGTAGGAAATTTGCCGTATTTATTTTATATCCAACTAAGATTAAATCAACTTCTCAGTAAATAATTCGGTAAAGCTTAGATTTTATTTACTGAAGCAATAACAACTACCTGGAAAGCGTTTTTTTTTTTTAAATATGCCAATGAGACATCTTATCAAACCCCGAAATCAATATAGTACTACCGTCATATAAGATTTATTAGGGTGCGCTGTATTCCATTGTTTTAGAGGTTATTTCGTTTTTCGAAAAATATGCTGTGAAAGTGATATGCTTTTTTATGAATACGTTCATTTAACCGTCGCAAAGTTCGGTACTTAATCTCGAGTCGAGAAAACTTAATAAAGATCTGTGTCCTTTATCTTTGGAAAAGCCAGCCAACGCCCAGTAAAAATTGTGTGACAACCTTTGGTCACTGTGGAATTGACCTTTGTTTCTATGACCTTGTTTCAAGCACCACCTAAGAATAATTCAAATCAAACGTTCTATTGTATTGAAGTATGCGGCAGATAGCATAAACCAAAACTTATCGACACATTGTTAGATATACCATAAGAGTAGGTAGCTATTAAATTGAAACAAGCTCATTTTATGAAGATAATGCCATTTTTGCTTTTTATGGAAATGCATAAGCAAAGCATATAAATTGACACAATTTTATTTTCTCAAGTATTATTACAATATTTCATATAATTCGATTATTTTTATTTGCCATTTACACACACACCTACGTTTGACGTGAAATAAATACAAGCCATATTCATTATTACAAAAATATCACTATCAATATTTTTTTTAACAAAAGGCTAGGAAATTATTATTTATATATATATATATATTTAAAAAAAAAACTGACGTATCCTAAATGCAATGCAGCATTAGAATCAAATTGCACTATAATAATCTAATTCGAGTTATTGGAAATATGAACCATGTTTATTTTCCTACTATTTATTCTGTGATTTAAGAATAAAGTACATCAAGTAAATATATTCTCTAATCATTAGTTTTTTGTAATCAATTACATCCACCCACTCCCCAACAATCTTCCCCAGAAAGCCACTAAGTTATTAAGGAACTGTTCCTTGAAAACGTTGCTCTAATAAGCAATAAAATAGGTACTTATTATATGCATTTTATTGTTTGATGTTTATAGTATTCGATATACTGTGTTTAATAATTTTTCAAAGGCCATTTTGTCTTGATATTCACCAGTTACTTACATACGGTGGAACAATTGAAAATTAAAAATTAATAATAAAATAGGTCGGGTGGTATGGTTGAGAAAAAGTATTTTATTTTGAAAATGATTTTTTTTTAATGGACTTTTCCTTAATTCTTACGCCAGAGGACGTCATGTGATTCGACTATTTATTAAAATTTGAATCAATTAATTATATCAAACCAAATTATCTATGTTTTTTATTAACCATATGTAAAGATGTTTTTAAATATGTATAAAACCCTTGGGATCTCGATATGACATAGGTACTTTTAATACGATATCCGTTTATTTTTGGATTTCGTGTCAAAATAGGTACCCTTATTCTAAGTCATCATCAGTTTTTTTTTTGACACAGCTCATAATATTGAAACAAGTCTCATCTGTAGCCAAATATGTTACAAATATTTGTCAAACTTAAAAATATATATAAGGTTAAATAAATAAAAAACTCATAGCAACCAACCTGAAACATAGGATTGATATTTATTGCAATCCTTAAAAGTAATCCAGACATTTACCCAGGCAATAAAATTATGATTAAATTTATCATATACATCATATATATAAATCTGAACATGTGCCGACTATCGAATACTCGGCGAACATTCCTGGTCGATTAGTCGAATATTAGGCAAACGTATTTGGTCGGGGCCGGGTGGTACCAAAACTTATATCGGAGAAATCGTTTGCGGTCGTTTGCCCTTATAAAGCTCCCAGAAGCCGATTTTAAATCTTATTTAGAAAAAAAAAACTAATATACTTAATGAAATATAAATAATACATAAAAAATCATTACCTACCTACCTATGCCTTAAACTTTCTGATAACGATAATATTTCAAAGCCATTGAATTATTATATTCTTTTTCTTACACAGCAAATAATCATATATCATTGATAGACACCCGTGAATATAATCATGATCTTAAAATAATTACATTCCTAAGAATGAATCTTTTAATCAATTACTTTTATACAAATCATAAACACATTTTATAACCAAATTAAGTATATAAATTTTCTCAGGTATTCGAAATTTTAATTTATAAAATATTATTTATGTGTTTGGTATTCGATCGAATATTTTTCAAACAGTCGCATTAATACCTACATATCCCATACTGAAAAGCAATAGAATAGCATGTACATACGTATTTCAAAACTATAATTATAAAATATGCTAAATACTGCAAGAATAAGATAACGATTTTTCAGACGACATTACCTTCACGCCCTTTATCTTACCAAAGATAAGGCGCTAACAAAAAAGTGTTTTCTGTATGTGGCTTTCCTCGTAATAAAATTATCATTTGTTTTACGTGCCAAATTCAGTGTGTAAAACTATATTATTCGCAAACCGTCTCAGCCCAACAATACGTCTTCTGTATTGTTTGCAATTTTTATAACATGCCACAATTAAACAGAAATGCTTTATTTCAGCTTAAAATTACTAAAATAAATAAATTATCAATTTTTAGTTAATGATTAATAAAAAATACTAACAAATATCTTCTTTCTTTCTAATAAAGATATTTTTATTGGTAGAAAGTTATAACTTATCATAGTTATCATACAACTAATGTTTTTTAGTAATATTGATACATGTATATGTCAAAGATAGCGACATGAACAATGAATTGTTGTTTAATATGATCGTTTTAATGATCAATCACTACTAACATCAGAGATGTCATCTTATTCTATTGTAACAACATTGATTTTACTCCAAACATCTACATGGTCAATTAAATCTCAGAGTCGAAGGCAGGACAATTGGATGATCAAACGAACTTACCTTAAGTGAAGTTCGATCCAAATTGTCCTGACTTCGACGAAGAGATTTAAGGTCCCACCCTCCCCAATTCCCGTGTACGTTTTTTATGCAAAAATAATCGTCACCCTTACAATAAGTATAATCAATGTTGTACATCTCATACATCGGTCTCCTTGCTCTGAAATGAATGAGCGACAGGCGGCTGGCAGTGCTGTGAGGCGTGGGAGGGAGTGAGGTCATTTACCTTCTCTTTCTTGCGCTAAACCTGTGTGCGAGTGAATGGACGCGTAGTAGGGCATACTACATGGTCAATTAAATCTCTTCGTCGAAGTCAGGACAATTTGGATCGAACTTCACTTAAGGTAAGTTCGTTTGATCATCCAATTAACGTTGAGAAAACACACTATGTGATATTTGCAGCTAAAAACAAAGAAATACCAAATTTTGAGCCACTGACAATCAACAACACTACAATCAGCAAATCAGAAACCGAAAAATACTTAGGCTTAGTCTTAGATAATCACTTGACATGGGGACCACACATTGAGCATGTCAAGTCAAAATTAACCTACCTGACCGGTGCTTTCCGTGGAATAGCCAGATGTCTGCCATATAGCATACGATATAATATATATAATTCTATAGTTAAACCACATAAAGATTATCTCATTGAGATCTGGGGCTCAGCTGCTACAACTAACATAAAAAATATGCAAACTTCTCAAAATAAATTAATCAAAATACTATTTCAATATGGCTACTTAACGCCAACATCGAAGTTATACAAAGAAACTAAATTAATGAACATTGAAAAAACTTATATATATTATTCATGCATTCTGATAAGGAAAATTATTTGCAATGAAATTCATTCCAATATTAAATTCAAAACTAAAAGTGAAATTGCCCATCTAAAACGATTAAGAAGTGCGAATAATCTGATACTACGTCCTCCTCGAAAAAAATATGGAAAGAAGAACATTACCTATGAAAGTGCACAAATTTATAATAGATTTTTAAAAAGCTCTTAAAATCGTATTTTATATCCTAAGTACCACATAGAAATATTAAATATATAAATAACACAAAATCAAAATAAATTTTGCACCGAATAAACTAACATAGAACACACAAGCTAATATTAAAACATATTAATAAATAAATTAGAAAATATTACAATGTTATACAAACCTGTCCTTACTTCGATCTACGTACGTGCCACATCTAGTTGCGCTTATCCGCGTCATAGCCGAAACCGGTTTTATTAGTGAGCCCGGTCTCACCGCTCGCATATACTGAGTGTTCGTCTTGTTATGAATGATATCTACACGGTTACAATATTTTTGAGTTTAATGTTTAAATCGCTCGCGCCAGAAAGTTTGTTACAATTTTATGTTTTAAGAATGTTCTCATATAAGTGAAATGTATATTTCTTTTGAGAATAAATTTCTTTAACCCTACAAATAGGTGACGTTTTCAAATGAGACGTTTTATCGATAAAAATCATTTTCTTATTTCAATGTAATCTTTTGTTTCAAATATATATTATTACTTCGTGGAAATCCCAGAAGAAATAGTTGAAATTGATTGATTGTTTCAGATCTGTTTATAATAAATATTATTAATCAATCATAATCGCGATATCTTTCGCTGTTGTAGTATACAACTATTGCGTATAATCGTTCAGAAATTCTGATTAATAATGCAATTAGAGGAAGGTAACGTTAGTCATAAGTTTATATAAATGAATGAACGTTTTTCACATTGGAAATTTTAGATCCTAATTCATTATTTATTAAAAACCGGCCAATTGCGAGTCGGACATACTGAGGGTTCTGTGTTAACTTTAACTGAATTAGGGGCTCACTTACTGCCACTTAGCCAAATATCACAATATTTTGTTGCTAGCAAAAATAAACTTTTATAGTGTTTGTATATACGTGGAAAATGCCGGGAGATATTGCTAGATACACGATTGACCACATAATAATTAAAAGTGAATTTCTGAAACAGATAAATCTGTGGAAGACTTATCTGTTTCAGACTTTACCTGGGGCCGATTAAAATTCTGATCACAACCTTCTTATAAGTCTACACAATTTTGAGACTAAGCAACTAAAAAGAAAACACAAACCAAAGAACTTGGATCTCAATAAACTTAAGGATATAAATAGTGATAGTAAAGTGCAATATAGTAATAAAGTGGGTCATAAGTTAGAGCAATTTATTGATAGATGTAAGAATAACATTCCAAATATTAATATTGAAGAAAGGTGGAATGAAATCAAAAACATAATGGTCAAAAGCGCAGAAGTGACAATAAAGAAAAAGCTAATTCCGAGGAAAAACTGGCTTAGCCCAGAAATTATAGCGCTAATGCTTGAGAGAAGAGAATTAAGGAACAAGACGGATGATGTCAAGGCAAAGGAGTACAGAATATTAACAAACAAAATAACACGACTGTGCAGGGAAGCGAAAGAAAAACATACGGAAGAAAAATGCAATAAAATAGAGTTTCTGATGAAACGGGGGGAAATGGAAAAAGCCTACAATATAATTAAACAAATGGACAAGAAACATAAGAGACGAAGTACAGCTATATTAGATAAAGAAGGGAAAATACTAATGGACTCTAAAAAAATGTTAAAAGATGGATAGAGAATATAGAAGAGTTTTATTCAGGAGGAGAGATGTCAGAAAGCTATATGGAAAAAGAAGAAGATGTAGATACTTTGGAACTGGGACCTCAGATATTAAAAGAAGAATTCGAAATATTTATATTGAGATAGTTAAATATGCAGCTTGCAATCAGTTAAAAGAAGAAACTTTTAATTTAATTCAAGAAATGTATAAATCAGGCAAAATACCTCAAGATTTTAGTTTAAGCAAGACTGTAACACTACCGAAAAAAGCAAACACACTCAAATGCGAAGAACATAGAACACTAAGTATTATTTCACAGGCAAGTAAAATTTTTAATAAAAATAATTCAGAACAGAATAAGACCATTAACAGAGTGCTTTTTGGGACCGGATCAATATGGGTTTCGGCAAGAGAAGGGAACCAGAGAAGCGATACTAGCTTTGAGATTGTTAATAGACAGGAGACTGGATTTTGACATGGACACACATATAGCTTTTATCGACTTAGAAAATGCGTTCGATAAGGTCAATTGGAAAATAATGGTGGAAGTACTCAAAGAAGCTGGATTGGATTATAGAGACAGAAGGATTATTTATGAATTATATAAAAACCAAGAAACGGTAATAGAAGTAGGAGAGGAAAACGGAAAGGCAAAAATAAGACAGGGAGTTAGGCAGGGATGTCCACTTTCACCGCTTATTTTTAATTTATTAGTAGAATGTGCGATACGCAGAATAACGGAATCAAAAAAAGGGGGCGTCAAAATTAATGGGGACGTATTTAAATTCATTCGTTTTGCCGACGATATTGCAGCCATTGCAGAAAATAGATTGGAGTTAAAAGAAATGGTTACAGAAATGGACACTTTTTTTAAAGAATTTGGTCTCAAAATTAACAAAAACACTCATTGCTTCTAAAAAAGAAAAATATAGCCCTATCTCAATAAATAACACAAAAATAGAACAGGTTAAAACCTTCAAATATCTAGGTAGCTTGATAACTAGTGACTCCAGATGTACACCAGATATAAAAGCAAGGATAGCGATGGCGAGACAAGCTTATAATGCAAAAAAACACAAATCAAATCAAATCAAATCAATCATTCATTTGCCAGAATACACAAAAGTATGCAAGTTACAAACTGCAGATCTTAAAAATAGGTAGTAATTGTATTCAGCCTGCATGCAGGCGTGCAAATATTAATAATCATTTTAACAAATTAACAAATAAGTCCGTTTATATTGATTTATCAAATAATGTCAAAATTGTAATAAAGATGTCATAAAATTTAATTAACAATGTCATGAATGTTAAGTCATTAAATGTAACATTATATATATATATATACATAAAAGATATTAAACTATAAAACATTATTTATCAAAATTATTAAAATAATCTTGTACACTATAAAAATTCTCTTGTAATAACCAGTCAATCAACTTTTGCTTAAATACATTTCCTTCAAGTTTTTTTAGTTCCTCGGGTAAGTTGTTATATATAACTATACACATATTACAAATATTTTTCTTATATATTACAACGGGGTTGATAAAGTAAATTTTTAAACTTTTCCCTCTTTTGACGGGATATTACCTCACTGCGTTTTTAGGGTTCAATCAAGATAGTGGACAATCATTTGAACTGGAAGGAGCATGTTAATTTGGTATGCCAAAAACTAAGTCGATATGTATTTGCGCTCCGAAAAATACGCCAGACTATATCTTTTGATGCGGCTATCGCTTCATATCATGCCTATGTGTCATCGGTGTTGGGGTATGGCTTGTTGTTATGGGGTAACTCGATAGATGCCGACAGAGTCTTTAGAATGCAAAAAAGATGCTTACGAGTTATAAATGCCGCTTGGTATCTGGATAGTTGTAAACCACTATTTAGAAAATGTAAGGTTCTACCTCTGGCTTGCATGTATATAAGAGACGTCTGTGTTTTTGTCAAAGCCCACCCGGTTTACTTCAAAAAACCTAAAAAAACCGGCCAAGTGCGAGTCGGACTCGCGCACTGAGGGTTCCGTGCCAACTTTATCCGAATAAGGCAATCCACTTACTTCTACATAGTAAAATACCAAAACATTTTGTTGACTGCAAATATAACTTTGTTTTTCATAGTGTTTGTATAAAGTACAAAGTTATGTTTGCGGTTGTTGAAAATGTGCTATATCTCAAAAACTACTTATTGGATCCCGTCCCAACCAATTTTCGTTGAAAGTATTTGTTATGATCTACATTCCTTATTTTTTTCAAAATTTACACCTGCTTGGTTTAGAAGTTAGATGGGGAAGGGACGCCCATTTTACCACTTTCGAAGCGTCTAGCTATTAAACGTGAGACTTTAAAAGAAAATGGATGTATGAGAATCGGTAAGCGGTTAACAGGATACATCTTTCTACCAAATTTCAATTGTGTAATGCTTATTGTTGCAGAATAAAATGGCTGTGACATACGGACGGACGGACGGACGGACAGACGGACAGACGAACAGACGGACAGACGGACAGACGGACAGACAGACAGACAGACAGACAGACGGACAGACGGACAGACTGACAGACAGACTGACAGACAGACAGACAGACAGACAGACAGACAGACAGACAGACAGACAGACAGACAGACAGACAGACAGACAGACAGACAGTTAGACAGACAGACAGACAGACAGACAGACAGACAGACAGACAGACAGACAGACAGACAGACAGACAGACAGACAGACAGACAGACAGACAGACAGACAGACAGACAGACAGACAGACAGACAGACAGACAGACAGACAGACAGACAGACAGACAGACAGACAGACAGACAGACAGACAGACAGACAGACAGACAGACAGACAGACAGACAGACAGACAGACAGACAGACAGACAGACAGACAGACAGACAGACAGACAGACAGACAGACAGACAGACAGACAGACAGACAGACAGACAGACAGACAGACAGACAGACAGACAGACAGACAGACAGACAGACAGACAGACAGACAGACAGACAGACAGACCGACCGTCCGTCCGTCCGTCCGTCCGTCCGTCCGTCCGTCCGTCCGTCCGTCCGTCCGTCCGTCCGTTCGTCCGTCCGTCTGTCCGTCCGTATGTCACAGCCATTTTATTCTGCAACAATAAGCATTACACAATTGAAATTTGGTAGAAAGATGTATCCTGTTAACCGCTTACCGATTCTCATATATCCATTTTCTTTTAAAGTCTCACGTTTAATAGCTAGACGCTTCGAAAGTGGTAAAATGGGCGTCCCCCCCCCATCTAACTTCTAAACCAAGCAGGTGTAAATTTTGAAAAAAGTAAGGAATGTAGATCATAACAAATACTTTCAACGAAAATTGGTTGGGACGGGATCCAATAAGTAGTTTTTGAGATATAGCACATTTTCAACAACCGCAAACATAACTTTGTACTTCATACAAACACTATGAAAAACAAAGTTATATTTGCAGTCAACAAAATGTTTTGGTATTTTACTATGTAGAAGTAAGTGGATTGCCTTATTCGGATAAAGTTGGCACGGAACCCTCAGTGCGCGAGTCCGACTCGCACTTGGCCGGTTTTCGGTATCCGGTATTTTCCGGTATCTTTATGTTATATAGCCTAAAGCCTTCCTCGATAAATGGACTATCCAACGTAAAAATAATTTTTCAAATCGGGCCAGTAGTTTTTGAGATTAGCGCGTTCAAACAAACAAACAAACAAACAAACAAACAAACTCTTCAGCTTTATAATATTAGTATAGATATGTTGATTTTTCAAGTTTTACTATTTAGGTGCCACAGCATTCATACAGTTACACGCAGCAATATTCGAGCGCAATCCCACTTGATAAACAATAACGCAAAAATAATAATTTCCATTTCAGATACATTTTTCCATCCAGAATGTCAATTTTTTATAGTCAATTGTGACTATGCTCCTTCAATAATGAAAAAAAATCAATTTAGTACACACTGAGTTTATTATATGTACTTTAATTGTAATTTAGCCAAACACACGGTCCAGAGTCAATTTACATAGAAACTCGCTTGTTAGAATTACGTTCGGAATAGTTATTGTGATTATTATTGTAAAGTGCTTTTGTGGGTGTAATGAAATTGACCTAGCACTGCGAATGATGATGCCTCAGTGGGCGTTTCGAATAAGATTTAATAGTTATGGCAGGTGAAATGTATTGCAAAGTATTGGGCTGTGTTATTTGTATTGAGCGTTGTTTTTTTTGCAAATTAGTGTAAGGCAATGAACATTTAGCACAATTGAACGTGTGAGTTACAATTTTAATTAATTGAAATGGTAAATTTTATTAGGTATCTTTTACAGTTACTCAGAAACGTAATTTACTATAGTGCCTCGTCAATGTTACTGAACTATTACAAAAAAGAAAACTACGAATAGCGCCACTTAATTCAGCGTCAACTAATAGCGTCGCTTTTACAAGTTGCGTGGTATTTACGTGCACTGTTCCACGTTCACCGACTATAAAAACAAATCTCGCCATAGGACACACTGGATGTCTCTGTGTCGAACTGCTCGGTGTTAAACCATAGCTTAGAGACTACAGTATCTGATCATGTGATAAATCTAAACTGCGGCTTGGGCACCGAACCTAAATAAACTTAAGCATCCAAATAAACTGCTACTGTCTACTTCAAGTCATGTAAACTTACTTCCTCGTAATTTCCAGTTGTTAGCACATAAAACTTATGTTATTTTCTTGTTGCAAATTTACAAGATGCAGCAATGTTAAGTAATTGTCCTACTGCATATCGTACTATACCATGATCGTGCTAGGAACGTATAAGGCACGAAAAGCAACATGAAACGGATTGGCTCACCCTTTATATGGGGCGAGAGCGAGAGCGAGCGAGAACGCATTTGGCCGGTGCCGACACGGTCCGTGCATGGCACGCTACTGTGTTTGTCAGTCTAGTGGGCAAGCTTTCATAGTTTTCAATTTTTAATTGCATTTTTAAAAAAATGCCAGACACGTTCTAAGCATGGTCATGGCACGGTAATAGTATGGTCCGTTGAGTGAGAAAATGCCTTTGATGGTTTAGAATGTTTTTAAAGCTCACATTTTCATATTTGACATTAATAAAGGTGAAATAAGAAACCAAAAATTTGCGCACCACGGGTGGGAATCAAACCAGCAACTTCTAGGCTCACCGGGCCAAACGCTCTACCAATTAAGCTACCGTGGTGTCGGACTGACCTTGCGAAATTTGTGGTCTTTTATGGATACGTCGTTACATATGACGTTTCCATAAGAGACCACAAATTTCGCATGATTGGACCGACAGCACGGCAGCTTAATTGGTAAAGTGTTGGACTTGCTTGGTAAAGAGAATAATGTAAGTTTTTTTTAATTTTATTTTACGCTGCCTCAACTGTTTCTGCCTCATCCAATGGTTGACTGTTAGAGAATGCTTTAAAAATTTAAGTCCGCCATTTGTACTTCATTTCATTCGTGCAGTAAATAATATATAAATAAAAATGCCTTTGACCTTGACGTGCTGCCAAAAAATAAAGAAAAACTAGGATTACGCATAAATGTTTTGACCAAACGATAACGAATTTAAAAAGCATGGTTTACCAAGGTTTTGAGCTAGCTGTACGACAGTTTTATTAAAAAAAATATTCAAACAAATACGTTTGCAGGCCATCCGATGTCGCTGCAAAACTGCACAGTTCTAAACCACAGCTTCGCGGGACTTCAGGTGGAGTGCGTTGAAGGCTTCGATGGAGGCTTGCCACAGATTTTTTACATGGAGGTCTATGAGCTGCCTTCGATGATTGTAAGTTGTTGTTGTTTTTTTTATATTTGGGAGTTGTTTGTTGTTTTGTATCGTCGTCAGAGTCTAATAATATCTTCAAAATATAGACGAATTGCTCGCTGCAAAATGTTTTTATTTTTTACTTGAGTGTGTTGTCAAAACTTAAATTTAATACTGACAAATAAAATAACGTAGTGCATGGCTGTCATAAGATTCTCCTGATTTTTTTTAAATCCTTATTGCCATAGTAATAATTTCTATAGACTTGGTAGTATAGATTTTTTACTCCGAAAACATTGTTAAGAACAGTTTTTTGTTGTATGACTTAAAATGAATTGAATCAAAGGAATTAAGGCCTACGTTTGTTATTATCCACCAGACGTTGTTAATTGATTATCTTCAGGTCCGAGCTAACGTGTCATCGAACTCGACGCCGTCATTCGAGGTGCCAGGCCTGGACAGCTACACCAGATACGCCCTTGTGTTGTACGCAGTCAACGCCAAGGGCAGAGGAGATGCCAGCACTCTCTATACAGTGGCTTTGAGGTCACCAGATAAGTATACTGGTAAGCGGTCTAAAGTGTTTAGTCTTTGAAATTTGTAGATGTCAGATCTAGTCAGGTTCAATTGTCTTGCTACAATTTGTTTATATCTCAAAATGGCGACTAATTGACTTACTAATGAATAAATAAATAATATTGTTCAGACAACAAACCAACTGACGTGGTTTCGAAGTAAGGAATTTTCTTCCTTGTGTTACGAATACCAGATAACGATAAAGACGGGGGCGTCTCCCATAAATACTTATAAATATCCATGGCTTAGGTACAAATGTTCGTGCTCATCACAGAAACGTTTGCCCCTTGTGGGATTTGAATCTTCGACGCCTTGCGTTATAGTCAGGAGCACTAACCACTACACCGTACGCTTCGTCAAATTTATGGTTCTATTTTTTTATATATTTATCAATTGCGAGTGTTTGTCTTCAGGCATGTTGTATCATAAGATTAAATTAAATCAAAGTAAAATTAAAGTATGAATAACTAAGCTGTATAAAGAGCCTGTAGACTTATTGAGATATACCTACCCTAAGTTGGGCGCCACGCACAAAACTATCATTTCACACTAACCAATGTTACCCAGGAGTGAGGACATCAATACCGCTGTCTCCGATGCTGATATCCCTTCTTGCTATCATCACGTTACTGTGTTCCGGCGTATGCGGCGTCATCACCGCCCTCTACCGACGACACAGCGCGCGACGGCTTGATCGGGTCAAGCGGCCACCGCCTGCGTAAGTACCAAGGGCATACCGCTGTTTGATCATACACGCTTTATCCAAGGACATCAATTATCCAAGGACATCAATACCGCTGTTCCCACAACTGATGTTCCTCCTTGCCTTCATCGCATTGCTTGGTGGTGGTATCACAGTACCATACCGGCGACACAATCACTATCACGGACCAAGTCAAGCGTAAATAAAACTTTGAATATTAGGTACTGTCCTATCTATTAACGTTATCTACAGAAACTGCTTATTTTTATTACATAAGATAATCATGATTTTTAATAGGTAAAAAGGAAAGGTATTCTTTATTACTTTCAAATTACAAGGAAAACATCAAATTTAATTAGCATGTAATGAAACATAATACTTGATGAAGGAAAAACTTAAAAGGTTTCAATTTAATTACAGAAAAATTGCTTCATTATACCTGGAAAAGAGAAAGCAGTTGTTAATAATATACTTTGCTATATTTTGTATGAAGTCACGATTTTCCATATATAAAATATGTCTGTTTAGTCTAAAACGAAGCTTTTTTTTCTACCTCTATGATTTAATATTTACGAATTATTCAGTAAGAAAAGTTTTAACTAGCTAAATCAACAGTTTGTTGAAATTTACAAAAATAATTTAACAATCAGCGCACGACACATGTTTGAAGCATGATAAAAACCGGACAAGTGCGAGTCGGACTCGCGCACTGAGGGTTCCGTGCCAACTTTAACTGAATTTGGGAATCCATTTACTTTCACTTAGTAAAATCCACACATGTTTTGTGGACAGCAAATATAACTTTGTTTTTCATAGTGATTGTATGAAGTACAAAGTTATGTTTGCGGTTGTTGAAAATGTGCTATATCTCAAAAACTACTTATTGGATCCCGTCCCAACCAATTTTCGTTGAAAGTATTTGTTAAGATCCACATTATATATATTTTTCAAAATTTACACTCATTTAATTTAGAAGTTAGATGGAGGGGGGGGGGGGGCGACGCCCATTTTACCACTTTGAAAGCGTCTAGCTATGAAACATTAGACTTCAAAAGAAAATGGTTTTAGGAACCTGTCATTTTAAAAGACCAATCTATAGGCACCTCAAACGTATAGGTTTGACTAAAAAATTTTTTATTGGTTTTAGTTTCATGTATGGGAGCCCCCCCAGGAGAATCGTAAAGCGGTTAACGGGATACATACTTCTACTAAATTTCAACAGTGTGATGCTTATAGTTACAGAATAAAATGGCTGTGACATACGGACGGACAGACAGACAGACTTGACGAAATAAACCTAGAAACGTTTATTTCGAGCTGTTTATCATCTTCTAACTACTCTTTTTCTGCAGGGCACTATACATTAAACAGTGCGTAGACTCCCTGTCAAAGCAAGACATGAACACGTACTGTGGGTCACCAAACTTGGACTACTGCAGTCAGTACGAGCTGAAGATGGACGGGGAGATTGAGGAGACGGACCCCGACATTATACCTTGTCATTATGGTGAGATTCATTAGTTATTTTAAAAACCAACTTGCTTAATACTTTTAGTCCTGCACTAATATTATTATTACACATTTGCGGACCCAGTGAGTTTTGTTTCGCCCCGGCTCCGTCCCACCTAGACCCCGTTATTGTAGTAATTATTGTCTTATATCCGACGGTGACAAATCTGACCAAGTAAAAATCATGAAAATCGGTCGACCTGCTCAATTTTATAACTATTGTCTTTCTCAAAAACCTTTTCCTGACAATAACAAACAAAACCGTTAAGGCCGTTGCGGTCCAGGATTCGTCACTCCCTAGCACGGATTATTTAATTATTACATTAACTTAGTTGCACCAACTTTATGACATATACAAAGAAGACGTTAAATAGGAGTGTACTAACAAAACCCTATAATTTGTTTCATTCAATTCCTTTATCATTATCTCAGAGAAGAAGTCTATAAGCGACTTCAGTAAGCTGCCCACACCGGGCACAGACACCGACACGAGTCGTGTTTACAGTGAGAGGTCGACGAGCTTCCCTACGAGTGCTGTAAGTTCTATTCTTGGCAATTTTTGATTTTACACAGTATTGTTAGTCTAACGTAGCCTACCAAAACACACGGAATCCTTTCGGTAGGGATGGAACACTACGGTATTCTACGTAGCTTTCGGAGATAAATTTTATTAGGAAATTCGCAAGATATGACAATTAATCATAGATAAAACACAATTTTCAACAAAAAAAAAATGGCGTCCAATTGCTAGTAAAATTCTAAGCGTACCAGCATCGTCCGCAGCCAAGACACTGGAGAACATTTGGAAAAGTACCAAATGTAACATCCCAAGTCTCGCAAGACTCGCATTTTTTTTTATTTATTTATATTTTCTATAATAGTAATATTTTTAATAAAAAACATGCTTTATTTCAAATTCCAATCAAGTAACTTTTAAATCTCAGAATTATTAATTAATACAATTAAATGAAATATACAAAAGCTACCGTTCTGAATGAAGGATTCCTTAGTTTACCGTTAGTCTACCGTAGTATGCATATTACAAGTCAAAAAGTAAAGTCAGTTAGCTCTTATGGTGTATCCACACCGCATATCTGACAGTTAAATGACGAATGCCGACGAATGCCGCCGGGCGGTGTGGATACATCGTTAGACGTCTACTGATGACGTAAAACATGGATTCGGAATGGAAAGTGTTTCCAATTTATTCTTTTTATCTTGCTGGTTCTACGCTGATGATAGCCCATCATTGGTTAAGCGTGTACCGTACCAAACATTGAACCGTAACATACAGCTTGTTAAATAACAACCGGACGGACGGACAGGGACCCTTAATAATGTTCCGCTGTAGCCACAGGGCCCTCGTATATTTACATCTAATTTTACATTATTGTTTAATTATTTTGTTGCTTTGTTATTCAGTCGTCGTCAAGCATAGCGGTAGTAAACCGAGGCGTGTGCGCGCGCGCAGCGGACATCAGCGCCGCGCGACATCTAGCGGCCAACATACGCGAGAGCTGTATATAACATAGTATGGTTAATTCAATATAAGGAACAGTGCGTTCAACCACCGATGTCTGGGCTTGTAAGAGGTTAAATCAAGCAACAAAAATATTATACCTAGTTATCATAAATCCTGTCACTGTCACTAAGCGGTGAGAAACGTGTGAAAAATGAACTGTATTGACACAAAGTGGACGAACGCGGGTGGATGAGCGGGGAAGCGGGAGGAATGATAATTCTTATCGCAACCGGGTTATATTTAAAGTACGTTCTATTGTTTTAAGTCCTCATATTAAATGCCACAATATCGGTAAATGAACATTATTGTTGATTAGAATAAATATTTGTAAAATATTAACTGAAGTGCTGTGCTATTTTGTTA
Organism: Pyrausta purpuralis; assembly: GCA_963924145.1. Classification (NCBI taxonomy): domain Eukaryota; kingdom Metazoa; phylum Arthropoda; class Insecta; order Lepidoptera; family Crambidae; genus Pyrausta; species Pyrausta purpuralis. The sequence goes on from OZ001646.1 coordinate 3,702,380, forward strand.
TCAACACCAGGGCAGTGCAGTTTTATCCTTTGTGACGCAGACAAGAATTTTTCATTGTATCAAAGGAAATACGATTGTACGATTATAATACAAGTTGTTTCATAACCATACGAGTACCTATGGATGAAACTACTTTGAATCGGAAATTAATCATCTTTCACACTGGTCAATATCAAATATCATTTTAACTTACGTAGCTATCATGATTTATTTATTTATTTAAAACACTACATTCACAAACAAAAGGTACATATAGCGGACTTAATGCTAAAAGCATTCTCTACCAGTCAACCATAGGTCTATACAGAGAAATTGCTGGCGGCGCGAAGGAAGTGATAGAAGGGCAAAATCATAATCATGGGCATGATCTTATCTTCTACGTTAAATGAATGGTAAAAATATTTGCATTTTTTAACTTAACACAAATTTCTTTTCAATCAATAAATACAGGATAAAACCAATTTTTATTTAAGGTTAATCGAGCATCAGCTGGCTGTTCTACAGTCCGTTTCTCTTTGCTTCTCTAATATCGTAAACAATCTTGACATACCTTTTTAACTACCATAACGTAACATAATAAAAAAAAAAAAAAACTTTTATTGTACATTACCAGCAAAGAACAGATAATAAACATTTTGCATAATGCTTACTGTACTATACAATGCTTTTTCCAAGAAAAAATGAGACTCTGCCTCCTAGTTTAGGTTTATCCTGTATTCTAGGAGACAGCTTCTTCCCTATGCTGTAACAATTTATCTCTTCTGTCAGTATGCACATAATCTCATACTTGAACGAATTTATAAAATATTTGTTGTTGTGTGTGTGTGTGTGTGTGTGTGTGTGTGTGTGTGTGTTTGTGTGTTATTTTACTACATTAAGGTACTTAGAATATATTATATTAATAAATGTATTTAAAACTTTTTAATTTAGAAGATTTTCAGTGTTATTGTAATCTAAATGTTGTATCCAACAACGTATTTTAATTTTGCACACTTTACTTGTATGTTCATAAATATTTAAAATGTTATTAACTTTGTTGTATAAATGTGGTCCCAGAAAACATGGAAACTTCTTGTAAAAGACTGTATTGTATCTATCTATAGAACATATCCTTTTGGGTCTTCGTCTTTTGCGGTTACTTAATAATATGGATGGGTCATAAGTCAATCTAGAGTGCTGTTTTAAAATTGTTTTGCTAATGAATAACTGTCTGACAGTTAATACCTCACATAATTTATACAAGTCTGCTGTACAAAATCTATATGATTTTTGGGTCATGACTTTGAGTACAGACCTTTGGGCTCTTTCTGCAGACAGTAGTCTTGTCCTGCATGTTCCACCCCAGGCTTCAATGCAGTATGTGAGTATCGACTGGCATAATGCATAATAAACAGTTTTCAATTCATTTACATCCGCTACATTTCGTAGGTTTTTCATAACCCATATAACTTTTCTAACTCTACCGCTCATGAGTTCTATGTGTCTTGTCCAAGAAAGATGTTTATCGATTTCAACACCTAAGTATCTAATGTAGTCTTCACGCGTAAGATAAACACATGTACAAAGTTGTAACCTATCACATGCATGTGCCCGAATATTGAAGTTAGAGTCAGGCTGAGTACTGTTGTTGATGGTAAAGGTGAGATATTTAGTTTTACCAATATTCAGTGACAGCAAGTTTTTGTTTAACCATGATATCACCTCTCTCAGACCCTGCTCAGCATAGACGCGGGCGTCGTTCCAAGAGTCTCCGTAGTATATCAGAGCAGTGTCGTCAGCAAACGTGAAAACTTTACCATTTACAGGAGTATGTAAGCATAGCTCATTGATATAAATAAGGAAAAGACTTGGTCCGAGTACGCTGCCTTGTGGCGTTCCGTAATTTATCGGTGTTTCACAACTAATATACTCACCAATTTTAACACATTGATGCCTATTAGTGAGATAATTCTCAAAGATTTTCAATGTTATGCCACGTATACCTATATTTTCCAATTTTTTTAGCAAAATGGGAACAGAGACGGTGTCAAACGCTTTAGCTAAGTCAAGGAAAATGCCAATGCACTTTCTTCCTTTGTCCATATTATCAACAAGGTATTCTGTAAGGCTTCCGACAGCGTCCTCAGTTGACTTGCCGGCTCTGAACCCAAATTGTGACGCGGCAAGCAAATTTTCCTTTTCTAGAAATGTAATAAGGCGTTTATTTAAGAGCTTTTCAAAGACTTTAGAGAGAGCTGACAAGACCGATATCGGTCTATAATTGCTGACATCGTCTCTGTTTCCCTGTTTAAACACAGGTGTTACCAAGGCCCTCTTAAATGCATTTGGGAAAATACCACAAGCCAGACACTTATTAAGAATGTAAGTAAGGGCCGGGGCAATGTAGTGACTTATCATTTTCAGAAATCGCGCAGGGATGCCATCCCAACCAGGCGCCGAGTCATTTTTGAGGTTCCGTATTGTGTCCATTACCTCTTTTTCGTCTATATCTAGCAGTACAAAAGACTTTAGATAACGCTGTGGCTTAATATTACAAGGTACTGTTCGGGTCGGCGGGATTTTCTGGGCAAGTTTCTGACCAATAGTAGAAAAATAGGAATTTACGTCATTCAGAGATTCCACAGGTCCTCCCGAATTGATACGCAACAATTCTGTAGATAAAGTTTTTGTTTTACCTATATGGCTTACATTCTTGACAGTTTTCCAAATTTGTTTTTGATTTTTACAGTTTAGAAATTCTGATTGATAATAAGATTGTTTTAATTTTTTAACTAAGTTATAATAAAAGTTCCTATATCTATGGTATGTAATTGGAGCTATTTTATCATCTGGATTGTTTTTTGCAATTTTCTGGAGTTTATTACGATTTCGCATACATCGCAGTATCCCTTGAGAAATCCAGGGTTTGAGAATACGTTTACTGCGTGGAGTTTTGATAGTTTTAGTGTTCGCAATCAGTGCTTCCCTAAGATTTGTGACCAGACAATCGGCTGCCGTATTTGGGTCTTTAATAGTGTAGATATAGGAAAAGTCTGTATTTTCAATAAGTTTTGTAGCATTGTCATAATCGATATGTTTTAGAGGTATTGATTTGAATTCACTTATAGTTTTTTTGTTGTAATTTAGTAAAACAGGTTGGTGATCAGTAAATGCAGATTTAAAAACAAATGTCTGAGAGGCCGTGAATCCCTTTAGCATAACATGATCGAGGCAGCTCGATGCTCTGGTAGACAAAGTGTGCACTGGTACTACTCCATGCTCTGCGAGTAAGTTTAGGTATTTTCCCTTTTTCTTAATTTTTACGTTTTCTTTTTTACTTTCCCCTACAATAAATTCTTTTATATCTATATTAATGTCCCCTAAAATTCCAATATTTTTATATGACTTATATTTTAACAATATGAAATTGAGCGAGTTTAAAAAATAGTTTATTTTGTTAAATGATGGTGATCTATATATTGCAATTATAATAGACTCGCGATCTAATTTAATAACCAAACAATTAGCCTCCTCAAAATCTGGTTCCTCTACAACACAGTCAATATTATTACGAGTATATACAACTATCCCGTCGTTTTGATTTTGACATTTATTTGTAAATGATAATGTGTAATTCTCGTACCGTGGCAGCGGCTTATTAAGCTCTGTCCAGGTTTCAGTCAGAATTATTATGTCACTTTCGAATTTCATCTCAGACAGTAATATTTGAAAGGAATCAAAGTTCTTGTAAATACTACGGATGTTTTGAGAAATAATTTTCAAACTGTTTCGAGGATTTTGCATTTTGTTTGATAACTCATCGATATCTATTAGTTCACTGTGGTAGGGACGCAATTCTTCAATGTCACTTATAAGGTCTTTTGTATTAGCCATTTTTAATAAGATTGTTTAAAACTGTACGTATCTTAATGGAGCAAAAAGATAATAAGATACTATAAGATATCGTATCGTAAACTACCACACCAGTGCAACGAAGATTTGTGATGAATATATTAGATTTATAACAGCATGTTTGTAAAGTACCTGTAATGTTACTAAATTTATGTAGTATGTGTTTTGTTTTGTGTTTATATTGAGTTAAGTTTGGCAAAGTGTAGGTTTTTTTAATATTGTAAACGTTTTTGTGTAAATGTGTGTTACAACATGTTTTAAAAAATATAAGATTCATGAGAAATAGTATAAAGAAAACAAAATTAAATATTCCTAGTCACTTGGAGAACAGTTTTTTCAAGTCAGCAGTAGACTCAATCCTGACAGCCGGCATTCCTTCTGCTTTACGAAGATATACTCTTCCGCCAGCTATCCAGCAAAAAGTGTAGTTGTTGTCTTTACTGAACTCTCGACTCGAAAGGTAAAGACGTCTTGTTTCAGCGGAAACATGCTCCGATATATAAATTTGTTTTGGTGGAACATTATATTCTAGATGTTCGGTACTCAATTTTTTGTCCTTGAATTCCTTGTTAAATTGTTTAAATTTCTTTATTATTATCTCCTTTTTTATTACACTCGAAAGTTGCAGTATAATTGGTTTACTGTCAGTTTTCGTATTTATCCTGCGAACATCACTAATTTCTTCCGTATTTATGTCCACACCTAAAACTTTTCCGATTCTTTGAACAGTTTTTATCACATCCGTTTTGTTCTCCGTCGGGGATTTTGGTATATTTTTAATTTCAATACTGGAGGAGTGCAAACTTCGCTCTAGGAACTCGATTCTATTTTCCAATGATTTAATATAAGCTTTATTTTTCTCACGTTCTTCCTCAACTATAGCAAATCTATTTAGTAGCTCGTCGTATTTATTTGACATAAATTCCAATGAAGCCGTTATTGCCGAGTTCTGGTCTTTAATTTCATTCATGGTTTTTAAAATCATACCATTTTTCGCACCCTGCTTACTGGACCAGTCGCCGAACATCTGCTCAAAAAATAACCTTGACTCGTCCTTCGAGTAATCAAGGCTTGACTTGTCACCACTACCTTCCAGTTTTCGCTTTGTATTGCGCTTTGTATGTGTAGTTGTTTCTGATTCAAGATGCCGGCGCAGGTTTGGTTCCGAACCTGTACGCGATTCATTACTCAAAGTTGCTCCCGCAAATAAAGTTTGAGTGCCAGTGGAGGCGGCGGCAGCTGAGGCTGGCGGCTGCAGCCGCGACGGGCTAGATGGTGGGGTCCGTTTTAGAGGCATATTACCTGCAAGCTGTATGGAACGTACGTACTGTGCACCGCCGTAGACGATTTCGTAGCCAACCGTCCGTAGTCGCTCTTCGTAGCACTCAGTAATTCGTAGCACCGTAGCAAACACTTAAAACTCAATGCACTATTTCGTCGTACTCGTCACTGCTACGATAGCGCATAAGGCAGCACACCGATCCACAAAATCCAGCGACACCAGGCTCCAATCCGCGCGCTCCGGTCAATTTTTGTAGTTTTACTTTATATTTAAATATTTAAAAAAGACTGCACAGTGCACACGTCCACTTGCGATCGCGTCCGAGGGGGAAGGACCTTACATACCTTCTTTAATATGATGTTTTATTTTACTGATGAACACAAAACTCAAAACTTACATCCGTAATTTATCGTTGAATACTAAGATATTTTGTAATAAAATAGTTAATTATTTTATTCACTGATTTATTTTAAAAGTAATGAAAAGATAGTTTACATTATTGGACTTGCAAAGAAAAACGGACTTTACAGAGAAACTATGTCGAGACTTCCACCGAAAGCACCAAAATCACTTCAATAGTTTCATGGCACGTTTTCTTATAAAGTTTCATAATTTTGGTCACGCTAGTTATTTTGAAATAGTCCAATAAATATGAATAAGAGAATAGCACAACACTCAGTATGGCGTTTAGCATAATGATATCAATACAATTAAATTGTACCTGGAGTTCATTCACAAATGCGGTTCAATTAATTAAACGTAGGAAGTCTCTTCGCTAGTAAAATGGACAATATTTTTAAGTAGGTAGGCATAATCTCATATTTTTTGTTACATATTTCAATGTTAAAAAAATAAACAATTTGGTCAAAAAGCTTATTCATTTAAACAATTACAATAAGAATTAAAGCATTATTTATTAGTTTAAAAGTAATAACGTTTACGGTCTACATTTTCATACAATACAATAAGCTAATACATCACCTATTTCTCATATTAATATTTTGTATATAGTATAGCTTTAAGTTTAAGATACACAGTTGTATGAAGTTAAGATATTGTGTGAATCCGCCCAGTGTCAGAGCCCGTTGATGTATCTACTGTTAAGAAAAAGTAAAAATATGTGCTGTAACCGTACTAAAGTGTAATCAATAATTTTGTAGAGTAACTTGACATATGATAATGTCACTTTGTAAAATAATGTTGCCACATTGATTGTACTAGTGATGTGTTTCGTTCATTTGATTCGTTTCGTTCATTCAGTTCACCCAAACAAAGTCAGTAAGAACTAATATAAATATTATGAAAAACCGGCCAAGTGCGAGTCGGACTCGCGCACTGAGGGTTCCGTGCCAACTTTAACTGAATTAGGGAATCCACTTACTTCTAGTAAGTAAAATACTACAATATTTTGTCGACTGCAAATATAACTTTGTTTTTTATAGTGTTTGTATGAAGTACAAAGTTATGTTTGCGGTTGTTGAAAATGTGCTATATCTCTAAAACTACTCCTTCGATCCCGTCCGAAACAAAATTTACACTTGCTTGGTTAAGAAGTTAGATGGGGGGGACGCCCATTTTACCTTTTTGAAAGCGTCTAGCTCTGAAGCGTTAGACTTTAAAAGAAAATAGTTTTAGGAACCTCAATGTAATTTTAATAGACCTATCCATAGACACCCCCCCCCCCCCAACACGCATAGGTTTGACAAAAAAATTTTTTTTTGGTTTTAGTTTTATGTATGGGAGCCCCCCTTAAATGACATTATTTTTTATTTTTTGTATGAGAATCGGTAAGCGGTTAACAGGATTCATCTTCCTATCAAATTTCAACAGTGTTATGCTTATAGTTACAGAATAAAATGGCTGTGACATACGGACGGACAGACAGACAGATAGACAGACTGACAGACTGCAGACGGATAGACTTGACGAAACTATAAGGGTTCCGTTTTTTGCCATTCGGCTACGGAACCCTAAAAAGGTATGTATGTGTATTCTAGAATTTTTAGGGAGTTGGAAATAAAGAAAGAAAAAAAATATATTGATTGTTGTTTATGATCATTGTTGTTAATATAAATGCACTTGCAAATAAATCGTTTTAAACCAGTAACTGTTAAAACTATTGCTTTATATAAATAGATATAAGAATATAAGAATCTGATTTCATTCGAGGTACAAGAATGATTAAATAAATGATTGGCATTGATAACGTTCTCTCGTCTGGTCACAACACTATTTATTTGTCATCAAAAAGTAGTAGAACTGTAAACGTCAAATTACTCCACATGAATATTGATTATATTTTAGCTAGCTTATGAAGCAATTTTGATAAAATAATGTAAATAAAACTAGGATTAGGATAACTTTTAATTGTGCTTTCATTCTTTCCTGAAAACTCCAAATGTTTTATTTTTAGGTGAAAAAATAAAGTGTCATATATTCTATACTTCAAAATTATAAAGCTGAAGATTTTGTTTGTTTATTTGAACGCTTTTCTCACGAATATATATAAGATATAAAATATTTTTATACCTTTTTATCGAGGAAGGTTATAATCACGCTGCAACGGGAGAAAGAGCAAACTTTAAACGCGCGGACGCAGTCGTGGGGGACAGCTAGTATAAATATATTGTTGATATTCGACAGTACGACATGGATCTTTTGGCCGACGGCGAAAATCAGGACTAACACATCATCATATCATCTTCTGTTATATGGTTGCCAGATCTATTGTAGCTAAGACTACCCAAGCTTACAGGTTTTCCCGATTTTTCCTTTTGTTTTATTTTCGTACATATTCTATGTAAACTATTAAAATGATTCTTTTGAAATATCGTAGAACTAAACTCCTTAAATAAACTAATAATTTTCGATGGCTTTTAATTTTTATACATTTGTTTTGCGTCTAAAATCAGTGGAACATACACGATACAAACAAACATGCTTATACTGCTTTTAATTAGTTACCTTCTATTTGACTTTGCCATGGTTGGGTAAAAAAATCGTTTAACTGCTTTCTATGGTACCTTTGAATCAAGGGGGATTATTGCATTGGCTATAGGTATGGCATATAAGTCTGATGCAAAATTTCACAGACATTAACGTAGACAATTTCAATTTTCTGATTTTTTACCGCATCAAAATTATATTTAACTTACTTATCTATATCATTGTATGATCTTAAAAAAATGTATTTTTCAAGCAACGCAAGGCAAGATCCTAGTCGCACTATAAGACCCCTTACACACTGCGACTTTTAGCATCTATGCAGTCGCGTGTTTTGTAAACGCGCATCGCGACTCACGCAATAAACAGATTTAATTTAGCATCGATGCAGAAGCGTGACTGCATCGATGCAAATGCACGTTAGTATCGATGCAGTCGCCAAAATTCAGTACCTACATAATTTGTAAATTTCCAGCTTCTGCATCGCGACTGTATCGATGCTAACGCGCGTTAGCATCGTGACTGCAACGCTGCTAAAAGTCGTAGTGTGTAAAAGGTCTTACTGACATCTGTAAACAGAATTTCCACTTTTTACTTGAAAATTTAACCACAAGTTGTAACTTGAGAAAAATTAAAAGATGTTTTATCATTTTACTGTCACTAATGTTATAATAAATAAAAGTATGAATTGATACAGTATAATGCATTTTAAACTGCATATTAGAATAAGTGCACCGCAAAATTTAAATGTGAAAATGTTATGATTCTTGTTGGTTGTTAAGAAAATCTTTTCTATAAAATGTTATTTTAGGCAAAACCCGACTGATATTATTGATAATGATATTGTAACGATGATTGTGACTGTTTTAATAAAACAATTCTAAAGATGTGTATTTATTTATTATTCATATTCAGGTTTCTTATTGTATAGTTAAATAGTAGACCAGCGATTGGAAGTCATACTCAGTTAGATAAAGGTAATGAAATATTTTTTGACCGTTTAAAGCGGTTAAGGAGCGTGATTATTTCATGATTTCTTCTACTTATTATAATTTAATATTTTGCAGGTTAAGATTATTATTAAGTTTTTACACTGGTCGCTGTGAAATACCGCGGGGGAGCCTATGTTCACCAGTGGACGTCCTTTGCCCATGTCCACAACATTAAGTAGTCATGTAATTTATAGACAAAAAGGAGATAAAAGTATCGAAAGGAATTATAAAATAAGTAACGGTGTAAAAACAAAGATATCTGGAGAACGAGTTTCTAATGGAGTATTCATACCGCCCGGTGGCTGACGGCATACGTCAATAAACTGGCAGATACTAAGGACAAGCCGCTGCGGAATGAGTGGCATGACCGCCAGCACGGCCGCCGGCACATGCCGCCAGGCAGTGTGAATACCCATAATAGGACATAAGTGAAAAATCTCATTAAAATATATTGTGGCCAATGGACATCAGACTAAGAAAATTCACAATTAAAAAATTAAGTTTATGCGATTTGCTGATGGTGCATTCACACAGCCGGCGTGTACAGGTAGCCATGAAATGAATAAGAACCTATATAAAACTACCGATTTTGAAATGATATTTACATAAATGATGGCTGAAAAATAGGTCACGTTTTCAAGTTGGGCGTTTTGTATTCTATTCGACGAACATTCCTTATCTGACGTTGTTAAAATCGGCTATTAAGCGAAGCTCTATATACCTCAACACCCGAGCGATTGCATGAGACCGCATAACAATAGAATATCTATTGTGTCTCGTTCATATACGCTTGAGGGATTAACAGAATAACGTCTTGCTATTAAGAAAGTCGCCAAAACCAGCTTATCATTATTCCAATAAAATATAAAACCTCTGAAATAAACATTAATAGTTACCTTTATTCCTATTCGTTACTTCCCATTCCCTACATAATAAAAGCCGATTTTACCGACGTCAGATAATATTTCTCCGATGAAATAAGTATTAAATGACCGATTTTAGTATTGGCTAAGTATGATGGGTTCCAAGGCGTTGCCGCTCTGAGGTCCTGGAGCTCTATTTTTGAATCACTCGCGCCAAAATGGCGTGTGATATTAATTTATTATTGTCCGATTATCGAATGAAAAACAGTTTAATTCCACACAGTAGTGATAAACATTTTTTTCTCAATATTGTTAGTATTTAACGAAAATCTCACGCCATATCCAAGCGAGTGATTAAAAAAATAGAGCTCCTGGGTTTGATTCTCAGTTGGGTCAATTCAGAAATCAAAATTTTCTATATTGCGTCGGATCTGGGTGTTGTAGTACCACTGTTGTGTCGGACTTATTACTTTGTTACTTACTTTGGGATCAGAGCAATCTATGTGATTGGAGTCCCAGATATTTATTCATTTATAGATTTGTTACCTTCATTTACAAGTTGTGGTACTGCACATAATTAGTTTCAATGAATATTTGATTGATTTGAAAAAAAATATATAATATGCAAGTTTTCTTTTGGATCATTTGCAACATCCGAAAAATAACGTTGCAATTATTTTTGGAGGATAGTAACTGTGTGGGAAAATGATGAGGATTTCAATCCACTGTTTAAAAAATTATATTTGAACATGGTTGCATGAAAACTTGCCTGTTAAAATATACGAGTTCAATATTTCGACAGACTGCAATGACGTGAAAAAGCTATGCGAGTTTATTTCAAAATAGTGTTAGTTCTTATTGGATTTCGAATTTGGAATCGATACTTATGGATAATATTTTAATTTTAGTTCTAGTCAGAGGCCCTTTTGGCAAAATCTGACTGCAAGGTTTTTCGTATGCCTTGCAATACCGCTTCACCAAACCGCACTGTGCCCGCGCAGGCTTCACATTAAAATATTTCAATGTTAAAATATTTCCTTCGGATATTGTGAGAGCAATCTCGCAACATTTATGACGTCACGCAGCCTACGCGTTAAAGTACGCGCTTACAAAATTCAACAGGCTGGCTAATGTGACGGTGGCCGAGTGGTATAGGCATACGTCCGGATAGGGTAAGACACGGGGTTCGATTCCTCGTCTGTCACACAGCTAAAGTTGATTCTTACAAGTGCAATTTATATTATTACGTAGGTACTATTAAGGTCTTTGACGCTTGACCATTGTTAGATCAAAAATCGACATGTATTGAGGTGCATCAAGCATGAATTTGACGTGCTAGATTTTGACATAAGTAAAAAGTGTATTTCTTTCAAACGGACAAGGAACTAAATAAGTACTACTCATCGACTTACCGAAGACATTATCTTTAACCTGACTTGTTTAAGTAAGTTATAAATATAGATATATCGCCAACACATTCTACGCATTCAGTGCGTTTACTGTTAGGAAAGCTCTAACCTTATTTATCTACACACTTTTAAATGTTTTATTTTTAATATTTCGGTTAGTATACGTACTTAAAAAGAGGTAGAATATTGGAAATAAAAAACAATTGTACAAAACAAAATGTGCACGAAAATAACTGCTATAGTTTAGAAAATCTGTGTCGCAATTATTGACGCCCACCTCGAGTAACATTAATAAGCAGTATTATTACACTAACTACAGGTTCCAATCTATAGATACCCTCTTTGCATCAATTTACGCACAAATAAAGATTTGCCGACATCATTAACAATGCTTTTGTTACTCAAAGCATGATTTATATTGAACTACAAACCTTTTAATAATTAGTAGTAAGAAGCTTAATTAGGGAGACAATGTCAAACTGCTTATATTGAACTTCGAAAACAATTCAAACCAAGGTTAATAGTACAAAAGTAGGCTGCGAGTCAAACAATCTAAAACATTTGAAGCTAGGCAGGATTCGCAATTCCTTTGATCTTTTAAAAATTGTTGGTAACACAAGTTTATTTTTTATTAAAACAAAATTATATCAAGTATTTTTAATGTTTCACTTTCTTAATTTAAGAAACTAAAGCACTCCTATAGTTAATTAAGGAATTTAACTACAAAGTAAATTACTTTTATGTCTTTTCTTATTAGTAGAAGTACAGTTTTGGCCACCTTTGCACCGTTTGTTGACAGTTGAAATTTGCGTTAATTCATAGAAAATTACACTAAAATGATTTATTATTGAATTTTTAACTTTGTACGCCTAATTTAATCAAGATTATGATGGTATTGTTTAAGCAGAATTATTATTATAGCATATTTAGACAAAAATGGCCATAAATGGTACAGTGGCCACAAACGGTACTTCTACCCTATTTAATGTAAGTTATCAATTTTGTTATTCGTCAAGTAACATTAATGTTTGACACAAAGAAATGCGAATGTACTTCGTTCACCTAACAGAAATGTTCGTGACAGAAATTCTTATTTTGTGAAATATTTCTTTGCTTCCCCAACATGACGTTAATACGACGTACAGCAGGTAACTCGACCAACGTTGAACTTTTTCTAGAGAATAATCTGAAATACTTGTCAAATCTGTAAAATATAAATATAAAATATAAATATAAATATCCTTTGGACATTTCCGCACATCGCCATCTAGTCCCAAAGTAAGCTACTCTAAGCTTGTGTTATGGTTGCCAGACAACGGATATAATACTTAAATACTTTTTGTTTGTAAATACATACATGATATACATAGAAAACACCCAGACCAATACAAACAGACATGTTCATGCACACAAATGTTTGTATTGTGCGGGGATCGAACCCGCGACCCGCTGCGTAGTAGGCGATTTCTCGACCACTACACCAAACGGGTCGTCAGCGTACCAAACCGCGTAGTAACTTATAATACCATGTTCGAACGCTCGAATCTTAGGAACTACTAATCCGATTTGAAAAATATTTTTGTGTTGAAAATTTATTTATAGAGAAACTTTCAGACAAACATCTTTCGGGCTTCTACTACGATGCGATTATAAGAGCAGAGCAACAATGAAAATTGTTGCAATAACGGGTGGAATCTATTATTTTTTAAGAGCTTCCGTTGTGTACGTAGCGTAAACCGTTTAAGTTACACAAATAGTGACCATTTTAAGTTCTGATGTATTTTTTGAGCTAAAAGTTAATGGATTTTGGGTTACAAATATTATAACCCTGCAATGGTTGCTCCACAGTCAAGTTGCAGTCTTTGACAAGATTTTATCAGTTACAAAAGTCAATCAATCGTGTTTCGGAAACTCTACAAAATAAACTTAAGTTCTCAAGAATCAATTTGTAACAAAAACCCATTGTTTTAGATGGCTCAATATATTTCAAATATTTTTTTTTTAGCTCAAATAATACCTAGTCGTGGTGACTGGAAAAAGCCACTTTTTGTGGAAATAGAACGATTTGTAATGAATAAAAACATATTTTCAAAAAAAAATGTCAGTACAAGTTTTTTTTTTAAAGAAAAAAATAAAGAAATTGAGCAGGTAGACCATTTTTTTATTTTTATATATTCATGCTCGCATACTAAGTTAAGTTTTCACGATTTTTACTTTGTTAGATTTGTCAACTACCGGAGTAAGAAAATAATTATCAAAATTTCGGGACGGGGCGGGACGGGGCCGGGAGCGAAGCAAAGTTCGACGGAACCGCTAGTTGCTTTGTAAAGAAAACGATGATACTATGAGGCTTTTAAACAAAGTAACTATTGCTTTCAATGTCACGTCTTATTCCATCTCCTTTATTCTTTCTTCATTTTATTCCACTGAAATCAAGGGTTAATTCAGTGAGCATAATCTTGTGCCATTAAATAAGAGTAGGGAAATAAGAAAAGACAGTACCTGCAGATTCGAATACTTTGAAAGTGTAAGTGATAAATTGTTGTTATATGAGAGTGAGAAATAAATTCTCTTGGAGTCGGTGCACGATGTCAAACTTATCTACACCAATAGTCTACACACATCATATTTTTTTAATGATGGTTTAATTTTTCAATTTTTTTTTATCGTTTCACAAAATTTGTTCTGAACAGCCTGTCTAGTGTAACTTTTTTTTTCTGAGCTTGCTGTTTCATGACTTACTGTTGCTTTCCCGACGGTTTCAATTCCGTAACGAGCCATTTCCCGCGATAATGCTGCCGTCTAGAGATTTGTTGGGTTCAACGATTATTTTAATGCTTTTTACGAATAAACATTTATTTATTAAGCTTTTGATAATTTCAATAAGATTATTTAAAAAGGCGTTATGCGTTTTATTAGTTTGATATAACAAACAAGATATTGTAGGATACTAAACTGCAGGGGTTATGGAAAATATTGTGTTTCGCTCCAAAAAAATACGCTATGAACGTGCAAGTGCAGTTTTAGTATAACTTAACTCAAAACAGCCAAATATTGTCGACACATTTTAGCACATTCCTGGATTTATCGGATTTTATACCAAATCCAAGTCTCAATAATTGGATACCCAGAAAGAGGTGAATTAAAAATCGAAAACAAAAACAGGAATTCAATGCAGGCAACATACCCGAGTTTTCCTTTGATGTCGTTCTGAGTTGACTCGAATTGGCGAACGGAAAGTGTACTTACTGTCTGTACCAGCAATCTAACACGATTCTTTGACGTTGAATTTTTTTTTATGAATTCTAAATATATGAACTGGGTGATTATCAGAAATTTGGTTAACTTCGTGTTAGCATCAATTTTTAAAATATTTATTAAAAATATCCCAGATTTGAAACTACTAAACGTTGTTATAAAATTCATTTGGTTCGGTCACAATTTTTTATATCTATCATTCAACTATTTATATCTAAAAATTTACATTTCTTACTCCTAATATCAGGCCCTAGCCGTGTAAGGTCTCCCGATTTTAGTATTCATTTCACTGTAAAAATAATTTCACAAGAATATTTTGATTAGGCCCTATCTAAATTTATTTTCTATTACTTGACAAACATTGTCATTTCGATTTTATTTAAAATAACAATATTTTATATAACATTATTTCAAGTTAAAAAGTGTAAGCGATAAATATTATCAGGCCCTAGTCATTAACGAAATTCAAAAATACGCGCGATCCAAGCATATAGCTTTTTCAGTTATCACTCAATACGATAGCATCGGTTCGAAGTTAGTTGCAAACACGACCGTAGCCGCGGCCAAGATTGTGTTATTAGTGCTGTCGCTGACTTTGCTGCGGAAACACGTGTTGTGCCAGTCAAAGTCTCAGGCCCTAGGTCAGTATTTTAAAATACAGTAAATTACTAATTGATCTTTTAACTGATTGTAAATATGAGTTAGGTATGCCTTGTTGTTTGGACCGCCTATTGATTTTGATGTTGATTTTAAATAAAAAGTTTCATTTAATTTTGTTTCGTTTCGTCAGTCCCTAGACCGTCAGGCCCTAGTCGTAATAGTGACTAGGGGCTGATGCTACATCTAGGGCCTGATGGACATACTTTGTAACGCGTAGTTTCAAACGTAATACCAATGTATTTGTTGTGGAATATGGCGCCTAAAAAGAAAAACACATTGTTTAACGAGGAAATTGCAAGAAAAAGTCTGAACAGGTAAAGTTGCAAGTAAAAAAAAGACACTGTTTTACTCGCAGAGTATTTGCGGTTATTGAAAATGAGCTCTATATCAATAACTAATACTTCGATCTCGTTTCAAACTAATTTTCCTGGAAAGCCTTTGTCAACATCTACATCATGTATTTTTTCGCTTAGTTTAAAAGTTAGATGGGTAGGGACGCCCATTATACCATTTTGGAAGCGTCTATCTCTCAAACGTAAGACTTTTAGAGAAAATAGTTTTAGGAAGCTCTATGTTATTTTAAAAGACCTATCCAAAGACGAAAGTCTTCAACCAGTGTGTGTTACCAGTGATGACATACGGATCCAAAACATGGTCTCTTACTATAGGCCTTATAATGAAGCTCAAAATCACACAACGAGCGATGGAGAGGGCTATGCTGGGTGTTTCTCTACGGGATCGAATCAGAAATGAGGAGATACGTAGTAGAACTAAGGTAACGGACATAGCCTTGAGAATCAGTAAGCTCAAGTGGCAATGGGCAGGGCACATAGCGCGAAGAACTCATGGCCGTTGGGGCAGGAAAGTTCTAGATTGGAGACCCTTCGACCAGAGACGCAGCGTGGGACGTCCACCAACAAGATGGACAGACGACCTTAAAAAGATCGCAGGATCAAACTGGTTGCAGACCGCTAGTGATCGGTCGCTAAGGAAAGCCGTGGGGAGGCCTACGTTCAGCAGTGGACGTCCTTTGGCTGATAATGATGATGATGATAATGATCCAAAGACACGCATAGGTTTGACAAAAAACAATTTAGGAATTAATTTTATGTATGGGAGCGCCCTCCCTTAAATATCATGATCTTTTATTTTTTGTATTAGAATCGTATAGCAGAATACATCTACCTACTCAAATTCAACTGTGTAATATTAATCATCAAAAGACGAATTTATTGCTGAGGTTCCTTTGTTAAATAATGAAAAAGACGTTGAAGCTAGAAGGAGGAGTATAGTTCAACGTAAAAAAGAAGTATTATACTGAATAAGAAGAACTTACTCTTAGGAAGTTTAAAGAAAAACCTGCCTGTCCAGCGCACAACAAAGAAACAGAAGACTGAAACAAAGAATGACGATGATGGAGAGCTGACAGTTTCATTCTTTAAAGTTAACAATGAAGGTTGCCACCTTCATTGTTAACAAGAAACAGGAACTCAAAAAAATGATAATGATATCGCCGACGTTCTTTACGAAGACAAGAAAATCTGCCAGTCCCTAATCTAATCGTCAAGAGAAATACAGTATTTTACTAAGTTAAAAGCCCGTTAATGTTTCTTAATAATTAGAAGAAGTCTGAATTTTGTGTTCATTTGGTTACTTAGAACTTAAGAAGGCTAATAGTTTAAAAAATGATAATTACTTAAAGACTATTAGTTTGTTAGTATTAAACTGAAAGAAAAAAATTGAATTGTTAAGAAATGTTGATTTATTATTGTCATGCGCATAAATATAAATAGATCCTGTTATTTTAGTTCATTGAATATGTAAACTTAAATGATAATTTGTTTTTTCAGTT
This sequence comes from Pyrausta purpuralis, assembly GCA_963924145.1. NCBI lineage: Eukaryota > Metazoa > Arthropoda > Insecta > Lepidoptera > Crambidae > Pyrausta > Pyrausta purpuralis. Next base: position 3,719,530 of record OZ001646.1, read on the forward strand.
AATTTTGCTATAAAAATGTGAATTGACATAATGACCGTGTTTGTGCGTCAGTCCCTATCACGTCTCGTCAGTCCCTAGAACACTGATTTTACAAAATCATTAATATCTCTAAAAATATCAAATAAAGTGACTGGCCCTTTTAGATGCTGCAAAGTAGATGATATACACACATCATAGAATATAAACTGTCCTGATTTTTAACGAAAACCACAACTTTCAAAATAAAGTCAGAAGTTAACCAAATTTCAGATAATCACCCAACTACATTTTTGACAAATTGATTACCTGTAGCTTACTAGTACTACTTTCAAGCACTTTACTTGCACTCACAGGTTTACCTTACCAACTTTTATTCCCTATTGCAACCCGTTACAGTACCTACTGATACAGAGTGGTTACGGATCAATAGTCACATCAACTCTCATTGATGGTCAAATACATATAAATCATTTACTAATTGACTGCTTTCGTGAAAGTTCGGGATTCATGGGCTAATTTTGAAGCACTTTAGTATTGACTAAATATGGCTTGTGTTTTTTTTATAATATTCGATTAAGGTTTTAAAATTAGAACTGTACACGGTAAAAAAAAGAATTATAAATACTTACTTACCAACACTTAAGTGATTTTAGGTAACCTTAAATTCATTTTCGAACGAAACCATCGGATTATACACGCGATTGTAAGATAGAACTCAAGAAACGCGTGCTAATGATTTTATCCAGGAAGTGAGATAATTTGAAGTGAACCCACTTAGTCGATAATTTGAGAAGGGCAGCAGATGGCAGGCCTTTTAGTAATAAAGCTGCTGTTAGAGTTCTTTGACATTTTGAATCGGTTTTGATGTAAGATTTCAAAATCACTTTGCTGACACGGGCTAAAATATTGAATTATTAAGTTACCTGATTTATCATATATTTTTTTATTTTTTATATATTTTTTATGTATATTTAGATAGCAAGACATTTGACCACGATTGCACCTGTGTTAAGTGGCAATTCAGCCTATGATGGACCATGTCTGCCTAGTAACAGCCTATTCACTCGTTTCTTGAAAACGTCCTAATTGTAGTTGTCAGGGAACACTTCTGCCGACAGCGAATTCCACTCTCTAGCGGCACACAAAAGAAATATTACATGCATTTGCGCCCATGCGCAATTTTTGGTTCCTTATTTCATCTCTAAGAATATGGATATGACACTGAGTGTGAAAACAAAAAAAAAACATCCTAAACCATTGGATAGTGAAACGTTATCAACTTCTAAGTTGAATTTATTCTGTAATGGATCATTCCTTGGCCCACGCTTGTAATAATATACAGGTAGATGGCGCTGACGTCACGCGTAATGACGTATCTATAAGAGACCAGAAATAACACCGCCCACCAGTTCGATTAAATTGTTTATTTGCTACCATTAGAGCAGTTATCGGCATTAAATAAAGACACTAAAACATCTTAATGAACTCTAGATATGTAATGATTAAGAATGTTTTTTTAACACTCACAGTGTCATACTTATATTTTTAAAGATGAAAATTCCGCACGAATGAGACTCGAACCAGCAACTTGCTAGCTAATCAGGCCAAACGCTCTTCCAATTGAGCTACCGTGCCATTACATACCTTTGCGCCCGTGCGCTTTTTTTGGTTTCTTATTTCATCTCTAAGATTATGGTTATGACTCTGAGTGTTAAAGCAAAAATATTCGAAACCATTGGATAGCGAAACGTTATCAATTTCAAGTTTAATTTATTTTGTATAAATAACTCCTTGGCCTACTAGTACTACTACTAGCTAGGCACAATTTCATATTTTTTGTTACATATTTCAATAATACAACATAAACAATTTGTTCACAAAGTTTTTTCAAAACAATTACAATAAAAAGAATAAGAATTATTTATTATTATTTAAATGAATAATATTAACGGTCTTCATTTTCATGACATAAAATAAGCTAATACATCACCTATTTCTAATATGAATATTTTGTATGTATAGCTTTAAGTTTAAGATACACATTTGTATAAAGTTAAGATATTGTGTAGATCCGCCCATTTTCAAAGACCGTTGTCTGTATCTACTGTTAGGAAAAAAGTAAAAATATGTGCTGCAACAGAACTAAAGTGTAATCAATAATTTTGTAGATTAACTTGACATATGATATTGTCATTTTGTAAAATAATGTTGCTACATTGATTGTACTAGTGATGTGTTTCGTTCACTTGATTCGTTTCGTTCATTCAGTGCACCCAAACAAAGTCAGTAACAACTAATATAAATATTATGAAAATGGTATGTATGTGTATGCTAGAATTTGCAGAAATTGGAAATTGCAAATAAACCGTTTTAAACCAGTAGCTGCTAAAACTATTGGTTTATGTAAAGAAAGTAAGAATCTGATTTCATTCGAGGCGCAAGAACGATTAAGTAAATGATTGGCATTGATAACCTTCTGTCGTCTGGTCACAACACTATTTATTTTCCATCAAAAATTAGTAGAACTGTAAACTTCAAACTACTCCACATGAATATTGATTATATTTTAGCTTTTGAAGCAATTTTGATAAAATAGTGTAAATATAACTAGCATATAATCGACTGGCCGTCTGGTGTAGTGGTCGAGAAATCGCCTACTACGCAGCGGGTGCGGGTTCGATCCCCGCAAAATACAAACATTTGTGTGCATGAACATGTCTGTTTGTATTGGTCTGGGTGTTTTCTATGTAAATCATGTATGTATTTACAAAAAAAAAATATTTAAGTATTATATCCGTTGTCTGGCACCCATAACACAAGCTTTGAGTAGCTTACTTTGGGGCTTGATGGCGATGTGTGGGAATGTCCAAAGGATATTCAAAGGATTAGGATAACTTTTAATTGTGCTTTCATTCTTTCCTGACAACTCCAAATGTTTTATTTTTAGGTGAAAAAATAAATTGTTATATATTCTTTACTTCAAAATTATAAAGCTGAAGAGATTGTTTGTTTATTTGAAGGCGCTTATATCACGAACTACTGGACCGATATAAAATATTTTTTGTGTTGGATAGCTTTTTTATCGAGGAATGTTATAATGACGCTGCAACGGGAGAAAGAGCAATCTCAACACGCGCGGACACAGTCATGGGGGATCGCTAGTACCTATAAATATATTGTTGGTATACGACAGTACGACATGGATCTTTTGGCCGACGGCGAAAATCAGAACTAACACTATCAATTTCAATTAAATGGTTGCCAGATCTAATGTAGCCAACTGTAAACTATTAAAATGATTCTTTTGAAAGACCGTAAAGTTAAACTCCTTAAATAAACTAATAATTTTCAATGGTTTTTATTTTTGTACAATTGTATTAAATGTTTGTATAAATGTACGAAAATTGTATGAAAATGTGCTTCATCTAAAAAACTGCTAGTTCAATCCAGTTTGAACCAATTTTCGTTGAAAATATTTGTTAAGATCTACAGTATACCTATATATTCTTTTAAAAATGTATACTTGCTTAGTTTTGAAGTTAGATGTGGGGTACGCCCATTTTACCACTTTCGATGCGTCTATCTATGAAACGTTAGACTTTAAAAGAAAAATCAAGGCTTGATTTTGCCAACGTCAGAAAAGAAATATTATCCTTGAAATAAAATACAATACGCCTAATTTGAAAAAGTCCCCTAATTTTCAGCAATCATTTATGTAAATGTCATTTTAAAATCGAACTTTTTATACTTATTCGGTAGGATAAGTTCTATCTGACGTTGGTGAAATCGGCTCTTGATTATGTAAGATTAGTACACTAAGTATGTGGCCGTTTTCAGTTCATAATCGTGTCGCTGAAGGACGGCATGTTCAACAACGCGAACGTGCTCTTCCGCACGAAGTTCGTCGACGGCATGTCCTCGGTGCAGCGCACCGTCAACCAGAGGCGGTGAGAATAGAACGCACCATAATACGATTTTGGCATGGACTTATATGTGTCACCGTGATATTGTAAAAACAAAGAGGTTGTAATCTAACGGTTTTAGATCCGTAAAATTGTAATCTGTTGATTTATTGTGAAAAAGCTCGACATGTTTTAGCATTTACGCTTTTATTCGTACTTAGACCCCTTACACACTGCGACTTTAAGCATAGATGCAGTCGTGATTTAGCATCGATGCAGTCGCAAAATGTCAACCTTTACAAACTGCGCCACTTTTAGCATTGATGCCGTCACGATGCTTACGCTCGTTAGAATCAATGCAGTCGCGATGCAGAAGCTGAAAATTGACAAAATATGTACTGATTTTTGGCGACTGCATCGATGCTAACGTGCGACTGCATCGATGCTAAAAGTCGCAGTGTGTAAGGGGTCTTACATGTTGACCTAACACAAAAGATTATCGTTTACTCTTAAACTAATTTTGTAATTACGCGTTTTATTACAATATTGCGGTGACATGTGCATTTTATTCGATGTTCAGAACACATTTTGTGCGACATTTGCTAAATAACAAAGTATGCAATAACACAGCAATAACCATGGCAACGCTATGAAAGATGCTCCATCTGGCCTCAACTTTTTGGACCACAAAGTTTGTTCTGAACAGCCTGTCTAGTGTAACATAAAGGTCGTTGGATTTCGATGATAAACGCCATGAACTGTTACTTAGCTGATGGTTATATACAAACAAACATTACTTTTGGAATTTGACTAAAGAATGTGATTGATATACGAATGCTAACAAATGTCTCGACACTCATAACGTTTATTGGTATTCTGGTTCATGCAAAAATATAATGTAAGCCATCAGTGACGAAAATAAATAATGGTGTCGGCAAGCCGTCTCCACTTTTCAGTGCGGTGCGCATATATGTAGCTTTAAGTATTTTTGTAAAATATAAAGTACAATATTTTTAGCTGTTGTTTTATTATTTTCCGATGTTCCTAATTGACTATGTTAAACTCTTGCCCCCTTATTCATAACTAGCTGTGCCCGCGACTTCGTCCGCTTGGAATAGTGACTTTGGGTAGATTTTTTAATTAATTAGGCTAATTATTTTACAAATAAGATATACCGCGAATACGTTGCAGCAATATGCTCAAATAGTAGCATTCAGTTTGAGACGGATGGACGTTGTAGACGTAGCCCGTGGCAGACTGCCGAGAAAGCTGAGTCCTTTTTCTAGACATTCTACTAATTAATTCAGTAAGAACTTTTTTATTGAAAATTATAATTTGGTAGGTAATTTAAAAATGGTGAGAAGATAATCAAACTTGACAATTTTGTCATAAAAAAATGTCCAAAACAGTACTGTAGAGATACAACAAAATAATACCCGATTACAATGAAATCAAATTTTGCATTAAGATTGGTAAATATAAATTAAGCCAACCAACCTATTAATTAAGCATTAACCTAATGTAATCAATCACTTTACAGAGAATAAGAACAAGAATATCAAATCAAATTACCTAGTACAAAATCAAATTATAAATGCACATTTAGATTTAATACCTACCTCCTACCTACTTTAAATGGTACCTATTACTAAGTCAAGTTTTTTTTTTATTACATGCTGAGATGAGCTATCGCAGTTACTTATACCTGCATAAATCAGAAGAAAGAATAACAAAAGTAATTACCTACTAAATCTATTAAACTTAATAATTAATAGATGCATTCAAAATTAAAACCTACTCAGTGGAGAAAAGAAAAATTTAACATGCATAAATCTGAAGAAAGAATTTTAACCACAAGTATTACTGAATCTACCTCATAGAAAATATCTGTTTGTTCAAAATGAAATGCTCGTGATGATGAATGTATTCATTTTGATAGGAATCAATACCCAAAAAATAATGTTCGAAAAAATAAAATAAAATAATTTAACGCAAAACATACGCAGTTTTATTGTAACTAAGAAGCCAGCAACCATAGCAATTAGAGTAAGCGCACGTTGTACTTAAGCTGCGAATATTATTTTGGTGCGGAGTTATTTTAAAACTGTGTAGCTCCTAAGATATTTATTGAAATCAAATGATATAAAAGGCAACATAGTTCTAAATGAAATTTTCGTGATGAATGATGAATCTATTTATTTTGATAAGAAAATAAATAGATTTACGTACCTGTGTGTATAATACACCTCTAAAAATAATGCATTATTTTTTTACAAATTTTGACCGCTGCAACAAACAGTATCGAATCTGCAAAATTACCTTTTTTATTTTTATTGTACTAATTGTAATAGAACATGTTATATATTGAAGTAACATTTTTTAAAATATTTTTTTAACTATTTTTTCAAGTTTTACATTGAACAAAATCGAAACTTCACATTTTAAGCAACGAACATGAACGAATGTGGTAAATTCTATACTGTTCCAACGCGATGGTACGCACGCACAGGTTGTAACTGCCCGAGTCGTCAGTGTTCACCGCGATGTGAGAGAAGGAGGGCGCGTCGGCTTAGGTTACTAAACTTTTCAGTTGTTATTTTTAGTTTATGGTTTGTATTATAGTCGAAGTTTAAAAATGAATAGCCGTGGTAAATATTTGGTTAATTTAATTAAAAAAGACGAACAACGCCAGCGTAGTGAAACCACGCCCAACGAAAAAAATGACGATCGTCCGGGTGAGTGATATTAAATATAATAAATATAACTACGAAATTAGTTATAATAAATCTGGTGATTTAATCTTTTTAAATTATTACTAACTATGTTTTTTCTTATCCTCGTGACCAAATTTGAGGTTAACAACTTAAACTATCGAAATTGGTAGATTCGATTGTATTCTAGGTAAATATTTTTTGGAAAATATTGTAGGTGGCAGTTTCGATAGTTTACGCATATGTTTCAAAACTGACAACTATTGAATGTGGTACTTTCGACAGTTTACTTTTAAAAATATTTATCGAATTTACCAGTTACTATACTGTTCTACGCTAATTCTTGGTTACATGACAGATCCAATTTTAATTGACATTATTTTTTAACTGATTAAAAATCTTTTTTAGTGTACCTACCTAGTGGCTTTGTATGTTTTAGGTAAATTAATTATTTTTTTCTTTTATTTTAGAATCCCCTGCATACTACAAGGATTATACAGAGGAAGAATGGATGATATTGAATGATATTTATGACGATGTTTTTCCAACATCACAAATAGAATCAGATGATGACAAGACTAATGATATCCAGGCAAATGACTCCAACAGCGTTATACTTGCCAGCGAAGAATGCACACCAGTGCCATCACCCAACTCTAGACAAGACTTTACCTTGGGGTCATCACCAACGAATGACCCAGTTAACACGCTATACAAAGACGACGAAGAAGGGATACCAATACCATTACCCTCTTCCGAACAAGAAAATAACTTCGGGTCATCACCAACTGATAACCCTGTTACTACTTTAAATAAAGAAAATGCGCCGATTGTACTTTTTTCCGAACAAAACGACCTCAGTGCAACAACGCCACCAGTACCGGAAGACCATAACATACCAAGCATAAATTCACTAATTTCGACATCTGATAATGACAATCCTTCTACTTCTAATTCATCCACTACGCGCAAACGCAAACCAACTTACAAAACTGATCCTGGTCGTAAACGAAAACGACACGTCAACGAGTGGGCTGATGTTCGTAGAAAATTATTAACGAATTCCGGGAAACAGTATGATTCCAAAAGAGGTAAGATCATTCCAGCTAAATCTATAAAACCTTTATGTCCTCCAACCTGCAAGCTAAAGTGCACACAATATTTCACAGAAGACATACGAAGCAACATTGTTGACGAGTTCTGGCATTTATCCGATCACACTAAGCAATGGCAGTACATAAACAAATTTACTAAAAGAATAGAAAAAAGAAGAATGACGACTGAAGGTCCATCTAAGAGAAAGTTCACTACAAAATATTACTTACCTTTGCCTGCAAATGATTCCACCTAAGAAGCTCATCAAGTGTGTCTAAAGATGTTTTGTGGCACTCTTGCTATAACCGACCAAACAATTCAAACAGCACACGACAAATTAGATGCTTGTGGAATTACCGGTAGAGATAACAGGGGAAAACACCTTAATCACCCAAAAAAGGTTGACGAGGAGATGATAAGAAGTGTTTGCGATCATGTGAAGTCTTTTCAACCCGTTGAATCGCACTAAACAAGGAAAAATACGAGTAAATTGTATTTGGATAACTCATTAAGTTTCAATAAGATGTTTATACTGTACAAAGATTGGTCAGAACTACTGAAATACAATAATACTGCGGAAACTGAAAGACAATACCGAAACATTGTAAACGATCATATAAACATTGCATTCTTTATGCCGAAAAAAGATTTGTGTGACAAGTGCCACTCATTTTCTAACGAAGAAAGCCCTACTGAAGAACAAATATTGGCTCATGAGAAGCATATTTCAAACAAAAAAACTGCACGAAAATATAAAGCAAAAGACAAAGAAGAGGCAATTCAAAATTCACCAAAAGTAGTATGCGCGACATACGATTTTCAAAAATTACTTAACTGCCCTTCTGGTGAAGTGTCTCTATTTTATTATAAACGAAAATTGTCACTGATGCATTTCACTGTTTTTGATTCCGGAATTAAAGAAGCTTATTGCTATTTATGGCCACAAAACGTTGGTAAACGAGGAGCAAATGAGGTTGGAAGCTGTTTGCTAGATTTTATTGAAAAAAAAAACAGCGAATGGTGCAGTAGACATAAGGTTTTGGTCTGACAACTGTACAGGGCAAAATCGCAATAGAGTGGTATAGTCTTTACATGTATGCCAGTAATAAATATAATATTGACATAACACACAGATTTCTGGAGTCTGGTCATACGCAACAGGAAGCAGACAGTGTACATGCCCTTATTGAGAGATCTGCAAAAGGTAAAATAATATATACACCAGATCAATGGTATGCTTTGGTTCGTTGGGCAAAAACAAATGATAAGCCATATTACGTTATAGAAGTGTCTCAAGAAATGCTGTATGATTTAAAAGAACTCTTACAAAACAGAAATTTTAAGAAAAACACTTTAAATCAAGACATCAAATGGAATAACATTAAGGAAATATGTGTGAAAGGATCTGAACCTGATATTATTTTGTACACGTATGATTTACATTCTGATTTTCTGAGATTGAATACCTTAGTTCAAACACGCCGTAACAAGAAAAAAGTTGTTGCAACCTGCAACGATGCATTAAAACAATTAAATGCAGACAGTTTGCCGATTCCTGAAGCAAAATACAAAGACTTAATGCATCTTTGCCAAGCAGGACACATTCCAGAGCAATATCATGCATTCTTTAAAAATCTGAAAAGCGGTCAAAATGAAAATTATGTTTCGGGGAGCGATGAAGATAATTAGATATTCTTATAAAAACATTCAAGAAATGCCTAGTCAGATAACTAAGATTTATAATGCTTTGACTATTTTTGATTTATCAGTGCAATTCTTGGGCTGTACTTGTTATTGTTGCAAGTGTATTTAAGAGATTATTTTTTGTTTAAGCACCCAAAGAGGGTTTTTGTTATAGGCACTTTTGAGTTCCTAATGTTTAACCTACAAGACTGAATATTTTCATGTTACCTACTTAACTAAGGAATTTTAAGCTACATGATAAAATGTGATTTATACACATATTTACATAATAAGACTTAAAGATCTCACAATATAGCACATTAGTATAAACTTAAGGATATTTGTTTAAGTCGTTACCTGCGATGAATCTCATGATAATGTTATTGTTTAATTTCATATTTAATAAACGTATGTAATTAAATTACAAAACTACTGTTTTTTTATTCAAAAAGCAACGATTAGAGCTAATTGGTTAGGAACTAACTATCGAAACTTTTTAATGTCTACATAAATTGTTGGAGAATAGTATCGAAACTGGTAGATTCGATGATTGTTCCAATTTCAAAAACCTTGAATAGTATCAAATCTACCACTTTCGATAAAATTGCAGCCTATACTGACAAGGTAAATCATCGAATGTGAAATATCTAGAAAAATATCTAAAATATTATAAACATGCTCAGGCAAAAAAAAAACACAGAAAAATAGCTATCACACAGAGGAGTAAATTTCACGACACTATTAAAACTTATTACTCTAACTCAAAATAAAACTTTAAACGGCCCCACTGTAAAGTATGTAATTTGTAGTTTCAATTCTGTTCGTTGTGACCGTCGATTTATTAACATAAAAAAGGTTGTAGTAAGTCAACCATAAAAGATAGACATATGCTGTTGCAGACTTTGTTATAGAACTCTTGATGCTGAACAATCCTGTCATACATAATTTTTGTGTAACTTAAGCGGTTTCCGCAGCGTACGCAGCGGAAGCTCTCAAAAGGAATATCTTTCTCCCGTTTTCGCAACATTTTTCATTTCTGCTGTGGTCTTATGAGTCGTATCTTTATGTTATATAGCCTAAAGCCTTCCTCGATAAATGGACTATTCAACGTAAAAATATTTTTTCAAATCGGGCCAGTAGTTTCTGAGATTAGCAGGTTCAAACAAACAAACAAACAAACTCTCCAGCTTTATAATATTATAGTATAGATAACGAAAACAATCTAATAAACCTGTTTTAACTATTACACTGTTTTGTCTCGTTCTTTCTTGGCGCTGTCATCGTTTGATAGACAGTGACAAAACAGTGTGATAGCTAAAATGGGTTTATTAGACTATTTGAGTTATTTTGAATAAGGGGGTTGTTATTTATTGCAATAATGCACAAAGTCATCTTTATACAAGGTTGATAAAATTATGTTCATTTTATATTTCGTCTAAATTGAAAAATACTCGTAAAGATAACAACAAGTTCAACTTTAACTGTTCACGCACCGCGACGGACCTATTTTTTATTTTACCTTCACGTCGAAGTCAATAAATATATTATTCGCACTTTCAAAGAAATGTGATGTGAATATGAATTCTATTTTACTTTTAGTATAATAGAATGAACGTGTGATATTAAATTTTGAGCGTCGACAAAATGCTCTCTCATGCAAAATGCGTAATCTATAGGGTCAGATGTCCAACAATGAAACATTGTGACATTTTTAAAATTCGACGTTACACCGTGCAATATATTGCGTAAGGACGATCTCGAGAACCCCTTTCTATAACCCAGTTTGCATCGGCACCGCGTGGTTTAGTACTTTTCAACAGTGTGATGCTCATAGTTACAGAATATAATGGCTGTGACATACGGATGGACAGACAGACAGACAGACTTGACGAAACTATAAGGGTTCCGTTTTTTGCCATTCGGCTACGGAACCCTAAAAAGTAAGTATTTTCTTCTATAATTATAAATTTTTCATTAAATTTGGGTTGGACGTTTCGTATTATCTATGAAATACTACCATAAAACATATATCTTTTATATTAATGTGCACTAGATTTTGAGTTGTATTTTTTTTATTTTGTGGGAAAAAATTGGGGTTAGTAAAAAAAAACGCGAGGAAGTCAACAATAAACAGTTGCATTATGGACACAATAAAACAGTGTTTCATTGTGTACTATCTAGTTTTATCATGCACTATCATATAACGTTAGTACTTTACAACGTAACGGGACGCCACACTTGGTTCAGTTTTCTAAAAAAGTGGACTTAATAGTCAATGTTCACCTATATGCTTGAATTTTTTTTCATGTATTCCTCTTTTGATTTCAAATCACTTTTACTGATTGCAATTTTTCTTAAAAACCAGACAATTTTGAGAAAAAAATGATAAATATTTTTTTGTATGGAGAAAAAGTTATTAATGTTTGTAACTCCAAAATGCGCGCGAGTCACACAATGCCACCTAGTGGGCACTAAAGAACACATTATCTCCTAACATAAATGTAAGTAACTTTTTTCTATAAACTTGCAACTTTCAGAGTTAGAGGCGATTAAACATCGGTATGAAATCAAACGAAATGAAAATAAACGACAAATCATACATGACCCTTCTGAAACAATAGACGGTTCATTTTAGCCACATATAGCTGACTAGCGGTCCCCCGCGACTTCGTCCGCGCGTTTTGAGTTTGCTCCCTCCCCTCCCGTCGCAGCGTCATGTTTTATATCCTTAAGCCTTTCTCGATAAATAAGCAGACAAATATTTTTTCAAATCGGTCCAGCAGTTCCTGAGATAAGCGCGTTCAAACAAACAAACTCTTCAGCTTTATAATATATTAGCGCAAGCGCACGTTGTACTTAAGCTGCGAACATTATTTTGGTGCGGAGTTATGTTAAAACTGTGATAGCTCCTAAGATATTTATTGAAATCAAATAATATAAAGGGCAACTTGGTTCTAAATGAAATGCTCGTGATGATGAATGTATTTATTTTGATAAGAGTAAATATACCTGTGTGTATAATACACCTCTAAAAATAATGCATTATTTTTTTACAAATTTATTAACATAAAAAAGGTTGTAGTAAGTCAACCATAAAAGATAGACATATGCTGTCGCGGACTTTATTATAGAACTCTTAATGTTGAACAATTCTGTCATACATATTTTTTGTGTAACTTAAGCGGTTTCCTCAGCGTATGCAGCGGAAGCTCTCAAAAGGAATATCTTTCTCCCGTTTTCGCAACATTTTTCATTTCTGCTGTGGTCTTATGAGTCGTATCTTTATGTTTTATAGCCTAAAGCCTTCCTCGATAAATGGACTATCCAACGTAAAAATATTTTTTCAAATTGGGCCAGTAGTTTTTGAGATTAGCGCGTTTAAACAAACAAACAAACAAACTCTTCAGCTTTATAATATTACTTCAGCTTTATGATAACTATTCCAGGTAGCCAAACAAAAGCGCGCGCACGTGTAACACGGGTGCGCAAAACTGCTAACCAATTTACGACCATAGTTGTCTACAAATGATATTCGGCAATAAAAAAGCTTTTTTCTATTAGTATATGAGACACTGATTTCAATGGATGTTGAGGTGTTACAATGTACCTAATTAATTACTATGAATCTGATCCGAACTATATTTGAAGGATTTTTGTATCTAATCTACGAAAAAGTCCAAATAAATATTATTTTTTGTTACCAATGTTTAATCGCCTTTAACTCTGAAAGTTGCAAGTTTATAGAAAAAAGTTACTTACATTTATGTTAGGAGATAATGTGTTCTTTAGGGTCCACTAGGTGGCATTGTGTGACTCACGCGCATTTTGGAGTTACAAACATTAATAACTTTTTCTCCATACAAAAAAATATTTATCTTTTTTTTTATCAAAATTTGCAGGGTTTTAAGAAAAAATGCAATCAGTAAAAGTGATTTGAAATCAAAAGAGGAATACGTGAAAAAAAAATTAAGCATATAGGTGAACATTGACCCCTAAGTCCACTTTTTTAGAAAACTGAACCAGTGTGGGACGTAAGGGAGCCTAACCAAGACCCGAAGATCCAAGCCTACCTCACCTTCACGTGATTCGTCCTGTTTTAACAGACGAGGCTCTGGCGACCGAAAAATGGCGGTATAACCATCTAATAAATGGCGCAGTCAAATGTAGAGCTGTGACGGGCAGCAGCGTCACAACTATAAAAAGCTGCGCCTCCTCGCTCGCCAACCCGCCTGCCAAGCGTGGGCAGGCGGGTTGGCGAGCGAGGCATTGGCATCAACGCTACCTCCAAAATTATGGTAGGACTTAGGAAAACCAGGCCTCCAGTCTCCGACAGCCCCGCCATTCCTATGACTCCGTTAGTGGCCACGGTTATGGCGGGATAGGGGTGATAAGAATTCCCGGAAGCGATCACGCTACCACCTCCAACTGTCATCAAATTGGTTATTAGCACATTGAATAAAAACCGGCCAAGTGCGAGTCGGACTCGCGCACTGAGGGTTCCGTGCCAAATTTAACTGAATTAGGGAATCCACTTACTTCTACTAAGTAAAATACCACAATATTTTGTCGACTGCAAATATAACTTTGTTTTTCATAGTGCTTGTATGAAGTACTAAGTTATGTTTGCGGTTGTTGAAAATGTGCTATATCTCTAAAACTACTAGTTCGATCTCGTCCAAACCAATTTTCTTTGAAAGTGTTTGTTAAGGTCTACATGACATATTTTTTTCAAAATTTTCACTTGCTTAGTTAAGAAATTAGATGGGGGGACACCCTTTTTACCACTTTGGAAGCTTCTAGCTATGAAACGTTAGACTTTAAAAGAAAATGGTTTTAGGAACCTCTATGTCATTTTGAAAGACCTATCTATAGACGCCCCACACGCATAGGTTTGACTAAAAATTTTTTTTTCGGGTTTAGTTTCATGTATGAGAGCCCCCCCTTAAATATCATTATTTTTTATTTTTTGTATAAGAATCGTAAAGCGGTAAGCAGGATACACATTCCTACTAAATTTCAACAGTGTGATGCTTATAGTTACAGAATAAAATGGCTGTGACATACGGACGGACAGACAGACAGACAGACAGACAGATAGACAGACTTGACGAAACTATAAGGGTTCCGTTTTTTGCCATTTGGCTACGGAACCCTAAAAATGACAAATAGGAAAGGTACCGCCTGATGAAGTCCACGCTCCGACCTACTCGAGCCCATATCCAAAATCCCTGTCAGTGGAAGATATCAACAACGGGTTTGTGGAAACTGTCCAAATGGAGGATTCAAGATTTTTTAGGCCTGGTTGTAGAAATAGACCTTAAAAACTCTCGGTCCACACTCTCGTCCTTATGGCAGAACGTCGATCGATGGTTTCAGACCTCCGTTAATGCTGAAAACTAACGAATTGCTGAATTTGGAAGTCCCTACGACACGATAGATTGGAACCAAGGCTCCAAAGTGATTTGACGAGTGCCATGAAATCAGAAATTTTGTATAATATTTCCCAAAGTATATTTTTCAAATTTCAGTTAATGATTGTTTAAAAGTGAGATTAAAAATAACACGGTTTTTTTTTATTTTTAAACTACATATTTTTGGTTCACCTTCTGTTGGTTTAACACAAAACATAAAATATTACTGTTTCATTGTTGAATTTGTGGTGTTCCATTGTGTACACCACTATGGACACAATAAAACATTTCTCATTTTTAGGCATTTATTTTTTTGTTAAATATTTACTCATTAATTAGTAAAACTGTTAATGGCATCCGATGCCCAGTAAATTTTTCCATGTACCTCTAAAAACTTACCCTTCTATCAATAAAAACAAAAGGTATGTTCTATTTTGAATTTTTAGTGTTTCATTGTTCGACACATGACCCTACGTCCTTGTGTTGTTATGAGGCCAATGCGCCGCGACTGAAAAACCAGACGAGTGATTTAGACGAGAATTCGAGAATTCCACTCCACATCAATAAGATTAGTAATATTCTAGTCTGGGTCTGCTTCCAAGTAGCTGTATGTTCATTGTCTGCGTGGCTGGCTTAAAATCGACAAAAGGTGAAAATCCAGTAGGCTTGCTTCATCAAATGAACGCTGTCTTATCGCAAGTGCGATCTGTCCCAGATAACCTTTGAGTTTTGTCCTTTGTCTGTATTGCAAGTAAATTAAACTGATTTAATCTATAGATAACACATACCTAATGAACATGTCTTGGGCTTATGGGTGATATCCGAAAATAGAGAGTAAATGTTATCGAGGTTATTATTGTAGGCAGTAGTATTTCAATTTTTGTTTGTCAATAAGTTAACACTATAAAGGCCATAACCAATATTGTATATTTCATTGCTGCAGACAGCCTACTGCATAGATATGTAAAATGTTGATTCAGTGTATTTCAATATTCAATTTACAGTGTGTGTAATTCAGTATGAAAACAAAATTATTTAGCGATGCTGATTAATATGTAAACCATTATCTTAAAAAGTACCATTTCAGTTTTCCAGCGCGGCCTGTCAATAACGCACTTAAGGGTTTTACTTTATTCATCACTTTATTGAACAACGTATCCGTAACTGTTTGGGTGTAATGAAACTATTGACCTGAGTAAATATGCTGTTATGCGGTACTAAAATTAAATAGAGGTACGGAACAACAGCTCGTCAAGGTAAACATAGTGGTATCTAATGCTGTTGTAATAAGGGCTAGTTTGCAACAAAAGTGTGTAACCTAATGTGCTGGCTACTGTACATACTTTTAATAAACGAGATGAACCTCAATATGTTTTAAATAATAATAAAAAAATGCTTAGAGAAAATTGAGGAAATCATTGTTATTATAACCTGAGTTGAATGCTTGAAAGCGCCTAAAGCCTAAAAGCCTAGTTTGTATCGAGACCAAATGAAAGTTTACACCCTGTGGTGTAGTATTCAACCTTCCTTACCACGTAATCTTATCATATTCCATCCACTCTTATCAAAAAAGCTTCAGCTATGTAATATTCAGACCACCTAGGCTGAGATAGACGAAAGTGTTAATACTTTAGACACCTTCGCGTATCGTATCGCGCGTGGCACTAACATGTTAGACCGCGTGCTGCGTATTAGCATATTCGCGATCACGCCGCGCTCACTGCACGCTTTCTCCGAATTACGTACTGCCGTTATTTTTTCTGTTAACTGCTTCTGCCAAGCCCGCTTTTGGAATATTGTAATGGAAAACATGCATACGTGTCTCATGATTGTGTAGCAAATTCTTATTTGAGAAGTTTTTTTATACTTTATTGCACAACCAAAATTTTTGTACTTATGGAGGACTTAACACCATATGGCATTCTCTACAAATCATACCTTTAGAAGAAGTCAGTTAGAACTTCTAGGAAGAAAGGTACTTAATCGATTAAGGAACCTTTATCTCCTAATTAACAATCTTCATCCCCATTTAAATAATTGGTACCTAAATTTAACTTTTATAACAAACATATTATATGTGTAGACCAATAAAAATAAGCAAATTTTGTTCCGTAAGAGGATTAAACAGTTAAAATTTAAAACGAATTTGTAATATAATATCAATTTTCCACATTTGTTCTTTGAAATAAGTTACAAGAATTGCTGTTCATTTGTGAATGTTTCTTGTAATAATACTGAAAAAAAAAACAAGTTCCCATTTAAAAGTATTGGCCAGCAGTAAAGGTGCGGGAGACATTAGGGCCTCGAGGTCTAAGATAGAGCATGGGTTGTTTGTTAAGACCGGCCAAACAGAAACAAAATTGGTGCGTTGATGGAGGTCAATAATGTACCTATAAACCAAGGTTAGTACGAAAAGTGTGTTTATTGCTTAATGCCCTAGATGCCTATGTATATATTTTAGGGTAATATTTTATAAGGTAGTTTACGGAAAAGCTAGTTGCCTAACTAAAACAAGTTTTTTTTAATGAAATTAAGTTAGAGAATGGTCGCTAAGGTTGACCTGTTTTGTGGTGTTGAATGGCCTGAGATAGGCTCTCCGTTGCGAGCAAAAACTGTGTGCAGTAAACGTTTGGGAAGACCTGGCTGCACTAGGTACACCACACACAGCGAGAAGGAACTGGTGCAACAAAAAGGTATGCTAACATCATTTTCGTATTTAACTCTGCTAAAGCAAGAGAATTGGCTATGCGCTGATTTTTTTTTTATTTAACTCTAGAGGTACAGGTAGAGAATCGAATGTTGATCATTAAACAATTAGGCGTCTGAACAGTTGCTAACTACCTAAAGAGGTAGGTACTTTAATTTTTTCGATACTACTTTGTTTTTTTCCTCGCATTTATTCACTTTGTGTAGTTGAGAGTAAGTCTACTATCAACAAAGTATCCTTGTTATTTAATGATATCTGTTAATCTTATTTTCATAAGCAAAAACTGGTCATTACAATAAGATTTTAATGGACTAAAAAGGACTGGATTATGGATAAGAGACTATAAAACTGCTGCACGATTTCATATCCGGATGAATCCCCAAGTCGTAGATGTCTGGCGAAAGAGAGTAAGACGTTTGTTATCGATCTGGGGGCGAGCTTCGATGAATAAAAAAAAAATTGGACACCAATCAATGTATGTACTTTGCTCTAATCCCAAAGTAAGTAGCCAATGCACTTGTGTTATGGAAATCAGACACAACGCTGGTACCACAACACCCAGACCCGAGACAATATAGAAAATATCGTTTTCTACATTGACCCGACCGGGAATTGAATCCGGAACCTCACGAGATGGCGACGCTAGAAGCCAGCGTGCTAGCCACTCGACCACGGAGGTCGTCAAAAATCAGGTCCTGATCAAACTCGACTTGAGCGTTTATTACCCTTCCTCTTGCTTCCATCGCTTTTACTATTTTTTTATTACTAGAGGCAACGGTTCTACAATTATACAGCCAATCAAGCAAACGTATTTAATAAACTTGCTCTTAAATCGTTAAGTCTGTGGATAAATAAAATGGTAAGCAGCGGTAGGTAACGTGGTAATCCCTTGCAGTAAAAATACCTAACGATAAATCCATTCGCCTACATTTCGTCACCAAATCGCTTCCATAAATCCACTTTACAGCCGCACCCGATGTCAATATCCGCGTTCGGCAGGTCAGCCATCGCATGTGAGCAGTTGAATGAGCCAACAATGTTAGGGAGCACATTTGAACGTGTTGCAGATTCAGACAGGTGAAATGTTTCCAACGTTCAGTTGCGTAAGTCTTCAGACAAACTACTTGAGTAGTAGTTGGTAGAACTATTTGATGAAGTAGGTACCTTAGTAATAATGAAATGAAAAATAATTTAAAAAAATAAACTGACTTCAAAAACTTAAAATAACGCATTTGTCTTCTATTAAAGAGAAACAAATTCTTTTGGAGTCGGTGCATGATGTGCGTAGACTGTTGGTGTATGTAAGCTAAATATTATGCACCGACTTCAAAAGAATTTGTTTCTCTTATAGAAGACACATACGTTATTTAGACCTTTTTAGTAATAAACATACACTTGCGAAATTTAACACACTTATTTGGTCGCCTAAATAGATCATCATACTCGAAAAGCTTATTCCAACGATGTCAAAAAATTCAGGGCAAATTGAAAACCTGTCCTATTTAAAGTCGGTTTAAAACGTGAAATTGTTTAACTTGTAGAAAAATTATATCAGCTCTCATTTTGCAGAAGTCTTCATGTCGCTAAAACGCAGTTTCCGTTAAATAAGCGAAAAATCTAAAAAGTAACTTTCAAATCCTTCCCCTCCTACCAGCTCAAGAGGTAGGGGCTGGGACTTTTGATATGTACCTCCTTACTAGTCCAATCAAAGTTACGAAATCCAAAATTGATTTCCAAGCGATTCCCTCTATAATTTTCGCGAAAATATTTGCATAGCTTTGAAGGATGTAAACAAAATTATTATGAATAATCTGGCCGTAGCAGCGTGGACATTAATGTGCCGTGTCGGCGCGCTTTTGTGCATTTGCAGTGCTCCGGCTTGTGGCTGTGATGTGTCGGTGTTATGAATTCTGAGTTCATTGTGAACACAACGGGCCAGTCAAGCTGCCTGTGAGTATTCTGAATAAGTATCCAGTAAGCCTAGTATATAAAAATCTAAGCCATTCTTACTTACTTATCAAGCAATTTTTCAATTAGATTGGACATGCTGTACGTACTGTGCACTCTTGCACACAGCCCAAGTTAATAAATCATTACTTTTATAGGACTAGTTATTTATTAAATTAAATTAAAGTAAACGCACCGAGTGCAAGGTTATTGGGGAACCATTTTTGTGTATAGTTCCTTTATGTAGGTAAGTATAGGTACACAAGTATAATATATAATGGTAATGGTCCCCCTAGCTGATTACGACTATGGCTGCCAGTCTCAACGAAAAACCGACTGTAAAGGACATATTATAGTGCACAAGTGACAGCGCCAAACACAGGTGCACTCTCTATTCCTTTTACTCTGATAGCCCGATGCGACAGCAATTTGACACTACCGGAGAGAGGCACAGGACTATCGGCTTTACGTGCTTTTCGAGGCAAAGGGTTGAGACACCGCCAACTTCTTGACTCTAGGCTACCCTGAGAATTTCGGAACAGAAATACGCAGGTAAATATTTAGGCCCGACCGGAGGATCGAACCCGGGACCTCTAGCACAGCCTTCGCTTTTAACCCTGTCGACCTTACTCTCCCCATATAGGGTTCATTTGTCACATCTCGTAGCGTCTTACTGTCCCCATATCGGGTTCTCTGTACTGTTAGCGTCACGAATTACTCTCCCCATATAGGGATCGGTTGAGTAGTCGATTCTAAATCGATGATTTAGCTATGTGGTGTGGACAATTGAATACTGGGAAGTCTTTAACAATTAGACGGTAAAATTAACAATCCATAGATGCCAAAAAGTTGTGTGTTCCGACTAGTTTTTAGTAGGTGGGTCTTGTGAATAGACCCAATTTACTAAAATGGACTTATTACGAATTATTTTATCTTGTATTTATAAAATTTGTTCCATGGTGTAACTACAAGTTATTTATATTCATAAAGATGAAATAAGAAACCAAAAATTTGCGCACGGGCGGGACTTGAACCAGCAACCTTTTGGCAAACCGGGCCAAACGCTCTTACCAATTGAGCTACCGTGCTGTCAGTCCGACCCTGCGAAATTTGTGGTTTCTTATGAAAACGTCGATTGCGTGACGCTTAGCGCCATCTAGCCGTCTGTTTATGAAACAGATGGCCCAAGCAGTTATTCTTTACAGAATAAATTCAACTTGGAAATTGATGTCGCTTCGCTATCTAATGTTTTAGAATGTTTTTAACACTCACAGTGTCATATTTTATATTCATAAAGATGAAATAAGAAACCAAAAATTTGCGCACGGGCGGGACTTGAACCAGCAACCTTTTGGCAAACCGGGCCAAACGCTCTTACCAATTGAGCTACCGTGCTGTCAGTCCGACCCTGCGAAATTTGTGGTTTCTTATGAAAACGTCGATTGCGTGACGCTTAGCGCCATCTAGCCGTCTGTTTATGAAACAGATGGCCCAAGCAGTTATTCTTTACAGAATAAATTCAACTTGGAAATTGATGTCGCTTCGCTATCTAATGTTTTAGAATGTTTTTAACACTCACAGTGTCATATTTTATATTCATAAAGATGAAATAAGAAACCAAAAATTTGCGCACGGGCGGGACTTGAACCAGCAACCTTTTGGCAAACCGGGCCAAACGCTCTTACCAATTGAGCTACCGTGCTGTCAGTCCGACCCTGCGAAATTTGTGGTTTCTTATGAAAACGTCGATTGCGTGACGCTTAGCGCCATCTAGCCGTCTGTTTATGAAACAGATGGCCCAAGCAGTTATTCTTTACAGAATAATTTCAACTTGGAAATTGATGTCGCTTCGCTATCTAATGTTTTAGAATGTTTTTAACACTCACAGTGTCATATTTTATATTCATAAAGATGAAATAAGAAACCAAAAATTTGCGCACGGGCGGGACTTGAACCAGCAACCTTTTGGCAAACCGGGCCAAACGCTCTTACCAATTGAGCTACCGTGCTGTCAGTCCGACCCTGCGAAATTTGTGGTTTCTTATGAAAACGTCGATTGCGTGACGCTTAGCGCCATCTAGCCGTCTGTTTATGAAACAGATGGCCCAAGCAGTTATTCTTTACAGAATAAATTCAACTTGGAAATTGATGTCGCTTCGCTATCTAATGTTTTAGAATGTTTTTAACACTCACAGTGTCATATTTTATATTCATAAAGATGAAATAAGAAACCAAAAATTTGCGCACGGGCGGGACTTGAACCAGCAACCTTTTGGCAAACCGGGCCAAACGCTCTTACCAATTGAGCTACCGTGCTGTCAGTCCGACCCTGCGAAATTTGTGGTTTCTTATGAAAACGTCGATTGCGTGACGCTTATCGCCATCTAGCCGTCTGTTTATGAAACAGATGGCCCAAGCAGTTATTCTTTACAGAATAAATTCAACTTGGAAATTGATGTCGCTTCGCTATCTAATGTTTTAGAATGTTTTTAACACTCACAGTGTCATATTTTATATTCATAAAGATGAAATAAGAAACCAAAAATTTGCGCACGGGCGGGACTTGAACCAGCAACCTTTTGGCAAACCGGGCCAAACGCTCTTACCAATTGAGCTACCGTGCTGTCAGTCCGACCCTGCGAAATTTGTGGTTTCTTATGAAAACGTCGATTGCGTGACGCTTAGCGCCATCTAGCCGTCTGTTTATGAAACAGATGGCCCAAGCAGTTATTCTTTACAGAATAAATTCAACTTGGAAATTGATGTCGCTTCGCTATCTAATGTTTTAGAATGTTTTTAACACTCACAGTGTCATATTTTATATTCATAAAGATGAAATAAGAAACCAAAAATTTGCGCACGGGCGGGACTTGAACCAGCAACCTTTTGGCAAACCGGGCCAAACGCTCTTACCAATTGAGCTACCGTGCTGTCAGTCCGACCCTGCGAAATTTGTGGTTTCTTATGAAAACGTCGATTGCGTGACGCTTAGCGCCATCTAGCCGTCTGTTTATGAAACAGATGGCCCAAGCAGTTATTCTTTACAGAATAAATTCAACTTGGAAATTGATGTCGCTTCGCTATCTAATGTTTTAGAATGTTTTTAACACTCACAGTGTCATATTTTATATTCATAAAGATGAAATAAGAAACCAAAAATTTGCGCACGGGCGGGACTTGAACCAGCAACCTTTTGGCAAACCGGGCCAAACGCTCTTACCAATTGAGCTACCGTGCTGTCAGTCCGACCCTGCGAAATTTGTGGTTTCTTATGAAAACGTCGATTGCGTGACGCTTAGCGCCATCTAGCCGTCTGTTTATGAAACAGATGGCCCAAGCAGTTATTCTTTACAGAATAAATTCAACTTGGAAATTGATGTCGCTTCGCTATCTAATGTTTTAGAATGTTTTTAACACTCACAGTGTCATATTTTATATTCATAAAGATGAAATAAGAAACCAAAAATTTGCGCACGGGCGGGACTTGAACCAGCAACCTTTTGGCAAACCGGGCCAAACGCTCTTACCAATTGAGCTACCGTGCTGTCAGTTCGACCCTGCGAAATTTGTGGTTTCTTATGAAAACGTCGATTGCGTGACGCTTAGCGCCATCTAGCCGTCTGTTTATGAAACAGATGGCCCAAGCAGTTATTCTTTACAGAATAAATTCAACTTGGAAATTGATGTCGCTTCGCTATCTAATGTTTTAGAATGTTTTTAACACTCACAGTGTCATATTTTATATTCATAAAGATGAAATAAGAAACCAAAAATTTGCGCACGGGCGGGACTTGAACCAGCAACCTTTTGGCAAACCGGGCCAAACGCTCTTACCAATTGAGCTACCGTGCTGTCAGTCCGACCCTGCGAAATTTGTGGTTTCTTATGAAAACGTCGATTGCGTGACGCTTAGCGCCATCTAGTCGTCTGTTTATGAAACAGATGGCCCAAGCAGTTATTCTTTACAGAATAAATTCAACTTGGAAATTGATGTCGCTTCGCTATCTAATGTTTTAGAATGTTTTTAACACTCACAGTGTCATATTTTATATTCATAAAGATGAAATAAGAAACCAAAAATTTGCGCACGGGCGGGACTTGAACCAGCAACCTTTTGGCAAACCGGGCCAAACGCTCTTACCAATTGAGCTACCGTGCTGTCAGTCCGACCCTGCGAAATTTGTGGTTTCTTATGAAAACGTCGATTGCGTGACGCTTAGCGCCATCTAGTCGTCTGTTTATGAAACAGATGGCCCAAGCAGTTATTCTTTACAGAATAAATTCAACTTGGAAATTGATGTCGCTTCGCTATCTAATGTTTTAGAATGTTTTTAACACTCACAGTGTCATATTTTATATTCATAAAGATGAAATAAGAAACCAAAAATTTGCGCACGGGCGGGACTTGAACCAGCAACCTTTTGGCAAACCGGGCCAAACGCTCTTACCAATTGAGCTACCGTGCTGTCAGTCCGACCCTGCGAAATTTGTGGTTTCTTATGAAAACGTCGATTGCGTGACGCTTAGCGCCATCTAGTCGTCTGTTTATGAAACAGATGGCCCAAGCAGTTATTCTTTACAGAATAAATTCAACTTGGAAATTGATGTCGCTTCGCTATCTAATGTTTTAGAATGTTTTTAACACTCACAGTGTCATATTTTATATTCATAAAGATGAAATAAGAAACCAAAAATTTGCGCACGGGCGGGACTTGAACCAGCAACCTTTTGGCAAACCGGGCCAAACGCTCTTACCAATTGAGCTACCGTGCTGTCAGTCCGACCCTGCGAAATTTGTGGTTTCTTATGAAAACGTCGATTGCGTGACGCTTAGCGCCATCTAGCCGTCTGTTTATGAAACAGATGGCCCAAGCAGTTATTCTTTACAGAATAAATTCAACTTGGAAATTGATGTCGCTTCGCTATCTAATGTTTTAGAATGTTTTTAACACTCACAGTGTCATATTTTATATTCATAAAGATGAAATAAGAAACCAAAAATTTGCGCACGGGCGGGACTTGAACCAGCAACCTTTTGGCAAACCGGGCCAAACGCTCTTACCAATTGAGCTACCGTGCTGTCAGTCCGACCCTGCGAAATTTGTGGTTTCTTATGAAAACGTCGATTGCGTGACGCTTAGCGCCATCTAGCCGTCTGTTTATGAAACAGATGGCCCAAGCAGTTATTCTTTACAGAATAAATTCAACTTGGAAATTGATGTCGCTTCGCTATCTAATGTTTTAGAATGTTTTTAACACTCACAGTGTCATATTTTATATTCATAAAGATGAAATAAGAAACCAAAAATTTGCGCACGGGCGGGACTTGAACCAGCAACCTTTTGGCAAACCGGGCCAAACGCTCTTACCAATTGAGCTACCGTGCTGTCAGTCCGACCCTGCGAAATTTGTGGTTTCTTATGAAAACGTCGATTGCGTGACGCTTAGCGCCATCTAGCCGTCTGTTTATGAAACAGATGGCCCAAGCAGTTATTCTTTACAGAATAAATTCAACTTGGAAATTGATGTCGCTTCGCTATCTAATGTTTTAGAATGTTTTTAACACTCACAGTGTCATATTTTATATTCATAAAGATGAAATAAGAAACCAAAAATTTGCGCACGGGCGGGACTTGAACCAGCAACCTTTTGGCAAACCGGGCCAAACGCTCTTACCAATTGAGCTACCGTGCTGTCAGTCCGACCCTGCGAAATTTGTGGTTTCTTATGAAAACGTCGATTGCGTGATAAACAGACGGCTAGATGGCGCTAAGCGTCACGCAATCGACGTTTTCATAAGAAACCACAAATTTCGCAGGGTCGGACTGACAGCACGGTAGCTCAATTGGTAAGAGCAATTGGTAAGAGCGTTTGGCCCGGTTTGCCAAAAGGTTGCTGGTTCAAGTCCCGCCCGTGCGCAAATTTTTGGTTTCTTATTTCATCTTTATGAATATAAAATATGACACTGTGAGTGTTAAAAACATTCTAAAACATTAGATAGCGAAGCGACATCAATTTCCAAGTTGAATTTATTCTGTAAAGAATAACTGCTTGGGCCATCTGTTTCATAAACAGACGGCTAGATGGCGCTAAGCGTCACGCAATCGACGTTTTCATAAGAAACCACAAATTTCGCAGGGTCGGACTGACAGCACGGTAGCTCAATTGGTAAGAGCGTTTGGCCCGGTTTGCCAAAAGGTTGCTGGTTCAAGTCCCGCCCGTGCGCAAATTTTTGGTTTCTTATTTCATCTTTATGAATATAAAATATGACACTGTGAGTGTTAAAAACATTCTAAAACATTAGATAGCGAAGCGACATCAATTTCCAAGTTGAAATTATTCTGTAAAGAATAACTGCTTGGGCCATCTGTTTCATAAACAGACGGCTAGATGGCGCTAAGCGTCACGCAATCGACGTTTTCATAAGAAACCACAAATTTCGCAGGGTCGGACTGACAGCACGGTAGCTCAATTGGTAAGAGCGTTTGGCCCGGTTTGCCAAAAGGTTGCTGGTTCAAGTCCCGCCCGTGCGCAAATTTTTGGTTTCTTATTTCATCTTTATGAATATAAAATATGACACTGTGAGTGTTAAAAACATTCTAAAACATTAGATAGCGAAGCGACATCAATTTCCAAGTTGAATTTATTCTGTAAAGAATAACTGCTTGGGCCATCTGTTTCATAAACAGACGGCTAGATGGCGCTAAGCGTCACGCAATCGACGTTTTCATAAGAAACCACAAATTTCGCAGGGTCGGACTGACAGCACGGTAGCTCAATTGGTAAGAGCGTTTGGCCCGGTTTGCCAAAAGGTTGCTGGTTCAAGTCCCGCCCGTGCGCAAATTTTTGGTTTCTTATTTCATCTTTATGAATATAAAATATGACACTGTGAGTGTTAAAAACATTCTAAAACATTACAAGTTATTTATATGAAAAATATTATGTTTCAGCTTTGTTTCTAAATATTAAAGTTCAGCGAGGTATTTGAAGGTATAATTGAAAAATTATAACGTAAACACTTATTATAAATACGATGAGTCATGTTTTTTCCCGCGCTACCTTTTTTATCGCCTCAGTGTAATTTAAATATTTCAGTAACGTAATATTTAGTAAAACAGTGTAATAGCTAATACAATAAACAACAAATCCCCTTTTACAAAATGATGATAGCTTATTCCTACCGCGAGATATTTATATTTTTGTAAATTCCGCAGCGCCCGCCCCATGGCGGGCGCTTGGTACCAGACAGAGTCGAGGCCACGCGCGGGCGCGTTCTTGAAGCGGATTGACAGGTTAAGTGTGTTTTTCAAACCGCTGCGCCACCGAGGCCGTTACACAAGAACATAATCAAGTTGGAAATCCGAATTAACCACTCGATTGGAAAAAAAATAACCTTTCATTCATGGTAGCTCCGCTTACGATAGTAAAAAGAAGTTCATAAGTGTAGGTTCTTTGCCGCGCTCAAAGAACGCCTACGTTAAGAATAGCCATTGTCCAAAAATCGTGTAGTCTGTGCAGGACTATAGCGGATCATAAAAGCGGCACCATAAGCGGCAATGTGGGCCGGTAAAAATTCGCTGAGCGCCCCTTAGCAGAATAGTATGATTTATTGCTGAGTGTAAAGCGGGGCTTGCACGTCCGTAGTGTATTGCGAACTCTTTGAAAATAGATTTCAGCGCTGGTGTAAAGATATTGAACATAATCCTCTTCATTGCTTCTACTGAAAAAGACCTCTACTGTAGAAACCTTTATTTTAAAGTCGTTGAAAATACGTGACGGTCTTTAGTATAACAATGTCATCATAGCCCCATGTTTTTCATCAGGATTCCTTGGATTGAAACATGGAAAATCTAGGACCAAACTTCCATAGAGGAGTCCACCTCTTCAGAAAGCGGACTCTTAGCAAGACTAGGCTAATGCTGACCTACAGCGTTTCTCAATCTTTTGGTGACGGAACCCTTTAAAGGAAAGTGTACTTGATGGACAATAAAACACTTATTTTAAAAGTGTATTTTTTATTGATAAGCATAACAAAAATACCTATCATGAAACTTTTAATTATTACTTACTTACATTAGTGGTATAATAAATGAAGATATAAAAAAAACATGTGGCGGCATATTAAAATGATACGCTTCTTCTGAACGGTCGACAGTACTCGCTAGCGACGACGGTTTTACTCGATAGCGACGACGTTAAAACGATAACGATATTAAGTAATATACTTATAGCAATCTATCCTTAAATTATTTATAAAAATTACGTGATTTTATACCGTTTTAAGCTTTCGGTTTTAATACAAAAAAAGTCCTGATATCTAACTGTCAATTTGATACGTGGCTTATTATTATACATCAGAATCGGGTGCCTCCTTGCTGAAATCTCTAACGGTTTGACCAGTAGTTTCAGACCAAAATAACTAGAAGAAAGAAAGACTCCGAAACTTTTAGTACGGAAAATTTGAGTTCTGTCAGCGACACTAGAGGCGCTGTGCAATTTTCCATAGACTTTTTTTACGTTGTCGCTAGCGAGTAAAACCGTCGTAAACTCATGGTAACTAAAGTGCATAGGCAGTTAGTCTAACTACCAGATAAGTGATCATAAATAAGTATAAAAGGCAGTTTATTGATTTTATATGCCACATTACAGAAGAGGTTGTATATAATAGAGAGATGTTTTCAGATCGAGTCTTTATAATTACCTGAACTTACATAATGATTTACGTACATGCTATGATTTAATAAAAATATTAATAAAAAAACGTAATGGTGGAAAACTTTTAAAAATTTGTTACCTTTTTACGCGGGTCGGTGGTGACTCCCTTTCTTAACCATAGAGCTAAGTGGAGACCAATTGGGTTACATCTTGATTTTATTCTTTTATTTTGTGTTTTAGTTAACTTCTGTTGTTTCATTTTGTATATATTTTTTGTAATTTGATGTGTACCATATAAAATCGTTTTCATTCTTTCTTACACTACAACAGTCATTGCGAGTACTTAAGCTACGAGCTACGTGCTACGGTTTGTTTACATCCATCGAATTACTACGGAATAAGTAACTACGAGTAAGTACTTGATTGTAGTCAAGTCTAACACAAAACTAACTTCTATCAATCGCGCCGTTGCGTAGGTAACGAGCTCGTCTTAGCCCCGACCTTTTTAATCAATTAAACAATGAGTCTGACCTAACGCCCACCCGCCCTAACCGTGACAGTAAGTTTGATTTAATATTTTTTTTTTATAATTTGTGCTTTTAGTGTTGGAGGTAATTCATTAATGAATTTCGGTACCACATACTTCAGAAGCTGCTTGCCGTTTAGGTTATTAAATTTTGGGACTTCAAGTTTCTCTTTTAGGGCACTTCTAGTTTTGCAACTACGGTAGACATAGGTTTTAAGTGGATTATTGAAAAAGTTTTCATTAAGTATTATGAATTTAACTTGGTCATGTATAGGTATTACGTTACAAAGTTAGAAGAGCTCGTGGTAGTTATGTTGGAATGCAATTTTAATTTTTTGAGGTACAATAGTTTTAAGTAATCTGATTTGGAGATTGTAAATAGGATCTAAGTGAGATTTGCTAGTTCTGCCATAGCTGCCGAGTCCATAATATATTGTAGTTTCAGCTAATGCCTTGTATAGTTTTAAAAGTGTCTTGTAGGGTATTTTGTTTTTGACCAAGGCGAATTTAGCCAGCATAGCCCGAAGCTTGTCACATACATGGTTGATATGTTCCGTCCATTTAAGTCTATCTTTGATTATTAGGCCTAAATATTTATGCCTACTTACAAGTTCCACAGGGGGACATAAACAGCCAGAAACATTGTCATGCAAACATTTATGGGTGTCAATATGCTAATAACATGTTTTTCTACGAAAAATGTTTAATAAATTATTACGTTCCGTAATTTATTGAAATGGTTCACAAGTAATAGTTGCAGCATTATAAGTATTTCAAGGTAGATAATATGATCTGACATGTTTTTGTATCAATGTCTGAAAGCTAAGTATATCCTACTATTTATAACGTAAGTTACTCATGGCTGCGACTTTGTTCAATTGTATTTTTTGCCAGAAACCAATAATCCGCAATCCTTAATTGTCTATTTACCTCGACTATAACTTTCAAAGCTATCTGAATCTGAAGGTGTTTAACACCTGAAGACAGGTATTGAGCACTTAAGATGGCGACAGATAAGCACGACTTAGGCGAAAGTGCTAATGTGGCAGCAATAACATTGCCAAGCCTAAGCCTGGGAGAATGGACGTGGAAATAAATTAAACGACCCATTCAGAGAAGTAAGATCCTGGTAGTTAGTAATAGATTAGAACTGAAGTTATAGAAGTTAGTTAGAGTTACTCTTCAGTTACCTTTGTTTTTAACTGACTTCAAAAAAGGAGGAGGTTATCAATTCGACTGTATGTTTTTTTTTTTTTGTATGTTTGTTACCTCATATCTCAGTCGTTTGTCGACCGTTTCGAAAAAATTTTTCGCCTACTTAGAGGGTATACCTTCTAGTTGGTCCCATTTTTTTCAATTTGGGATCTGATGATGGGATCTTGGTGTAATCGAGGGAAACCCTCAAATTTTAAAGGCACGTATAGTGTTTCTTTACTTGAATCTTAATGTTGACATGTTGTTACGTCTAATAGTCAACATCTTGTGGGGCTGAGCTGATGGTGGAACTCCTTAACGCTTAGGAGTTCAGTAATTATAATGAAAGAACTTATAATAGGTAGTATGTAGCTTCTTAAAAAACAGAGTCATAAGGTGCCCCCCCCCCCCATTCTCCTGTAATATCTAAAAATAAAGAAATAAAATTAACTTTAAAAAAAAGTAAAAACCGACTTCAAAACCAAAATGCACTAAAAAGTCTTAAATAAACTCTTGACTATTGAAAGGAAAGGAACCCATTTTAGGCAAACAATTTCTTTTTGGAGTCGGTGCTGTAATAGTTGATGCTTGATGGTCAAAGTGATGGCACCGACTCCAAAAAGAAATTGTTTGCCTAAAATGGGTTCCTTTCCTTTCAATAGTCAAGAGTTTATTTAAGACTTTGTAGTGCATTTTGGTTTTGAAGTCGGTTTTTACTTTTTTTTAAAGTTAATTTTATTTCTTTATTTTTAGATATTACAGGAGAATGGGGGGGGGGGGGGGCACCTTATGACTCTGTTTTTTAAGAAGCTACATACTACCTATTATAAGTTCTTTCATTATAATTACTGAACTCCTAAGCGTTAAGGAGTTCCACCATCAGCTCAGCCCCACAAGATGTTAACTATTAGACGTAACAACATGTCAACATTAAGATTCAAATAA
Organism: Pyrausta purpuralis; assembly: GCA_963924145.1. Taxonomy (NCBI): domain Eukaryota; kingdom Metazoa; phylum Arthropoda; class Insecta; order Lepidoptera; family Crambidae; genus Pyrausta; species Pyrausta purpuralis. The sequence goes on from OZ001646.1 coordinate 3,750,285, forward strand.
AGAAACACTATACGTGCCTTTAAAATTTGAGGGTTTCCCTCGATTACACCAAGATCCCATCATCAGATCCCAAATTGAAAAAAATGGGACCAACTAGAAGGTATACCCTCTAAGTAGGCGAAAAATTTTTTCGAAACGGTCGACAAACGACTGAGATATGAGGTAACAAACATACAAAAAAAAAAACATACAGTCGAATTGATAACCTCCTCCTTTTTTGAAGTCAGTTAAAAACAAAGGTAACTGAAGAGTAACTCTAACTAACTTCTATAACTTCAGTTCTAATCTATTACTAACTACCAGGATCTTACTTCTCTGAATGGGTCGTTTAATTTATTTCCACGTCCATTCTCCCAGGCTTAGGCTTGGCAATGTTATTGCTGCCACATTAGCACTTTCGCCTAAGTCGTGCTTATCTGTCGCCATCTTAAGTGCTCAATACCTGTCTTCAGGTGTTAAACACCTTCAGATTCAGATAGCTTTGAAAGTTATAGTCGAGGTAAATAGACAATTAAGGATTGCGGATTATTGGTTTCTGGCAAAAAATACAATTGAACAAAGTCGCAGCCATGAGTAACTTACGTTATAAATAGTAGGATATACTTAGCTTTCAGACATTGATACAAAAACATGTCAGATCATATTATCTACCTTGAAATACTTATAATGCTGCAACTATTACTTGTGAACCATTTCAGTAAATTACGGAACGTAATAATTTATTAAACATTTTTCGTAGAAAAACATGTTATTAGCATATTGACACCCATAAATGTTTGCATGACAATGTTTCTGGCTGTTTATGTCCCCCTGTGGAACTTGTAAGTAGGCATAAATATTTAGGCCTAATAATCAAAGATAGACTTAAATGGACGGAACATATCAACCATGTATGTGACAAGCTTCGGGCTATGCTGGCTAAATTCGCCTTGGTCAAAAACAAAATACCCTACAAGACACTTTTAAAACTATACAAGGCATTAGCTGAAACTACAATATATTATGGACTCGGCAGCTATGGCAGAACTAGCAAATCTCACTTAGATCCTATTTACAATCTCCAAATCAGATTACTTAAAACTATTGTACCTCAAAAAATTAAAATTGCATTCCAACATAACTACCACGAGCTCTTCTAACTTTGTAACGTAATACCTATACATGACCAAGTTAAATTCATTCATTCACTTAAGATGGCGACAGATAAGCACGACTTAGGCGAAAGTGCTAATGTGGCAGCAATAACATTGCCAAGCCTAAGCCTGGGAGAATGGACGTGGAAATAAATTAAACGACCCATTCAGAGAAGTAAGATCCTGGTAGTTAGTAATAGATTAGAACTGAAGTTATAGAAGTTAGTTAGAGTTACTCTTCAGTTACCTTTGTTTTTAACTGACTTCAAAAAAGGAGGAGGTTATCAATTCGACTGTATGTTTTTTTTTTTGTATGTTTGTTACCTCATATCTCAGTCGTTTGTCGACCGTTTCGAAAAAATTTTTCGCCTACTTAGAGGGTATACCTTCTAGTTGGTCCCATTTTTTTCAATTTGGGATCTGATGATGGGATCTTGGTGTAATCGAGGGAAACCCTCAAATTTTAAAGGCACGTATAGTGTTTCTTTACTTGAATCTTAATGTTGACATGTTGTTACGTCTAATAGTCAACATCTTGTGGGGCTGAGCTGATGGTGGAACTCCTTAACGCTTAGGAGTTCAGTAATTATAATGAAAGAACTTATAATAGGTAGTATGTAGCTTCTTAAAAAACAGAGTCATAAGGTGCCCCCCCCCCCATTCTCCTGTAATATCTAAAAATAAAGAAATAAAATTAACTTTAAAAAAAAGTAAAAAACGACTTCAAAACCAAAATGCACTACAAAGTCTTAAATAAACTCTTGACTATTGAAAGGAAAGGAACCCATTTTAGGCAAACAATTTCTTTTTGGAGTCGGTGCCATCACTTTGACCATCAAGCATCAACTATTACAGCACCGACTCCAAAAAGAAATTGTTTGCCTAAAATGGGTTCCTTTCCTTTCAATAGTCAAGAGTTTATTTAAGACTTTTTAGTGCATTTTGGTTTTGAAGTCGGTTTTTACTTTTTTTTCACGTAGCAAGTGCACTATCACATCATGATGCATTTAATTTGACCCCTTACACACAGCGACTTTCAGCAGCGATGTAGTCGCAATGGAACATCGATGCAGTCGCGATGCAGAAGCTCGACATTGAAAAATACATCTGTACGACTGCATCGATACCAACGCGCTACATCATCGACGACGACGACGATGCCAAATCTATTCATTGCGTGAGTCGCGATGCTTACGCGCGTTTCCAAAATGCGAACTGCATCGATGCTTAAAGTCGCAATGTTCTTTACAACTCTTAGATGGACATTTCAGTCATTCATTTTAGCATAATATCTAAAGCATGCTGATATAGGGAAACTAAGTGTCTATAGAATAGAATCGTGCTATAACAATAATTAAAACTATCTAGAGCTTTGTATTTTCGTGAAAACCTCGTTCAATTAGCCCGTCCTGTGTAAGCAATTCTTATTGCAATTCATAATTTTCTTACCACATTGACGCTTGCCCACCTCATACATTATTTCCTACTTTAAGAATGCATGTCAGACCGATTTTAAAATTCATAAATGGGACCCTACCCGAAGTTCATGCGTCGAAATATTTCAACTATCAGGAACACGTTATTGCGGGAAACTCGAGTTTGAAAGTTGGTTGACGTTGACCCTCGGGAAATGGGCAGGGTGCATAAGTTTGCGAAACCGAATAACGCCATCAAGTACTTATTGTGTAGTTCCTGGTTGCGGATCTTTGCTAGCCAGATTATAATAACGCAAATATCCTCCTGCTAGGCAAGTGTAGGTGGTAAATCACGTGTTAATTTTAATCGTCCGCTTATGGACTGGACCTTTTGTTTTTATTTATTTAAAACATCATGCACCAAAAATAATTATGCCGGACCAGTCAACCGTAGGGCTGATCAGAGAACATGCATAATAATATTTTTTTTTGTACAGATAGTTTATCTTGCGTCACATTGTCGCCGCCCCTAAGTCCCAGGTTCGATTCCTGGTCGGGTCAATGTAGAAATCATATATTTTTTTATTGTCTCGAATCTGGGTGTTGTGGTACCACCATTGTGTTCGATTTCCATTACACAAGTGCATTGGCAATTTTTTTTAGGATCAGAGGAATTTGTTTGTTTGGTGGTAATTTTTAGGGTTCCGTAGCCGAATGACGAAAAACAAAACCCTTATAGTTTCGTCAAGTCTGTCTGTCTGGCCGTCCGCATATCACAGCCAATTTATTCTGAAACTATTAGTATTACACAGTTGACACTTAGTAGGTGGATGTATCCTGTTAACCGCTTTACGATTCTCATACAAAAAATATAAAATAATGATATTTAAGGGGGGTGCTCCCATATATCAACATCATCAACATCATCCCATACTTTTTTATTATATATTTTTTTAACAAACCTATGCGTGTAGGGTGTCAATGGATAGTTCATTTAAACTGCCATCGAGGTTTCCTAAAACTGTTTTCTCTAAAAGTCTTAAGTTTGAGAGAAAGACGCTTTCAAAGTGGTAAAATGGGCGTCCCCCCGCCTCCATCTAACTTTTAAACTAAGCAAGTCTCAATTTTGAAAAAGACATGATGTAGATCTTGACAAAGACTTTAAATGAAAATTAGTTATAACGAGATCGAACTAGTAGTTTTTGAGATAGAGCACATTTTCAATAATTGCAGACTAACTTTCTTATTCATACTAATACTATGAAAAACAAGGTTGTATTTGCTGTCAACCAATAAATGTGGTATTTTGGCAAAGTGGAAGTAAGTGAATCTCTGATTCAGTTACCTAAACTTGGCACGGAACCCTTAGTATGTGAGGCCAAATCACACCTTGCCGGTTTTTATTTTTGTTGGGTTATGTAGTTTCCGAATGTGAGATCTTTAAAAAATATGATATTATGATATTTTAAGTTTTCCCTTGTCTCAGCATTTTTATGGGATGGGTAAAAACTGTGAAGCTCGCGTCAGGAATCGTGAGCTTATCGAGAAACCGTAAGATGGTTGAAGTGAAAACTTCTTTTGCGGCGCACTTTTCTTGAGCACTTTTGTGGGATGGGATATTTTTTATTAATAAAAAATAAATATTGTATTCTATCACATAAATGACAGTACTTTTATATTGATAATAAAAGCAATTCATTCAAAATTATTCCCTAACTGTTCCAAAAAATCAAAAATGCACAACGCTAATATTCAAGTTTTCACTTCTGCCGGCACTCCCGGAGTGCAACCCGTTTTTTATATATTCTGATGCTTAGAACTAGGACAAACACACATCGCAACATGGCTGAGTGCGACTGGATGGAAGATACTGATGCTTAAAAGGATTTCTAGTGAGAATTTCAGTACCTTAACCTTAAGAATTTTTAAGGTTTCAAAATAACATTTCAGAAATACAGTGACTTTAGCGGCCATATGATATGATTTCATACATTTCGCAATTTTGACGGTGATATCAAGAATTTTTATTCTCACCTGTCTTACCTGAAATTATATTTTCCCAGTATTCGCTGTCTGGCGTAGTTATCTATCAACCGATAGCCGGAGCGATCGAGCCGAAAATTAGCCCATCGGCGCTCCAATTCGTACCCGCTTAACTTTAATAAACTATATACCTTTCTTTACCTGCTTCTTGATGGGTTAATATCGTTACTGATTAAATAAGTAGCAAATCTCCGCGAGTACGCAAAAGTGTTGCATTATCCATGCAAATTTTGATTTCCTCTTTTTACCTCCTCAGACCCTTGGGTTAAAAACTATACTGTATTCGTCTCCATCATCAAATAAACTTTAATGTTAATATTTATGAAAATGTATCAGGAATTTTATCGCGCAAATTGAATTGATTACATAATTTCGCAATTTTATTACTCTTGTAATGTTAGTAGGGCTTCAGAGTTATATAGAATCGCTAGAATGGATTCCAATTTCAAATTTTAATTTGGCAAGCAAAGGTTATAATACCCAATTTTCGGAGTTGATATGGCTAAATTAGACCTAGATAAACACTTGCCCCTTTGTCCTTATTCTAAACCGTCTGCCTTTGTAAGCAGACCCTATGCCAACATATTTTTTGTAAAAAATCTGTAATGCATTGGTTGGTTTCCCTAACTTATCTAGAATAACATAGCCAGTGTGACTAGAATAATTCTACAATAATATGTATATATCTACAACAATATATATCTGTTATAATAGTGTACACTCTTTTTCTCTCATTAAGCCCTTTCATATGTACATACATGCGTACCCACCCTCTAACCCACACCCACCCTCTAACCCACACCCACACACACACACACACACACACACACACACACACACACACACACACACACACACAAGAAGCGAATCATTACCAACACGAGTATCTTCTGATTACTCAATGGGAAGTCTCATCAATGCTCTGTATATCTGATTACTGAAATAAATGTCCATTTACTTTACTTTACTTTCTAGACAATTATAGAACCGGTGACTCGCATTCCGTTCGGGTGCGGTAATAAAATGCTGGCCCAATTGCACGGCTCCTGTGGGGCTGTTCCGGGATATCTGGGTAATAGTGTGCTATCAGCCAGTGCAGGCGAAGATTTATGCCTGCTTTGGGTCATGGGATTTATGGTAACAGCAAATCATGTAGCTTAAAGTACTCGAAACATTCGCTGTGGCCAGAATGGGAATCTCAATTTAGCTTGTTCTAAATACGATTTCCTTTCAATCAGTAATATCATACAAACTAAAATAAAACGATGTAAGAAGACAATCCGATTAAAAAAATATTCATATTTAATAAATTAAACAAATAGAGCCAATACACTAACTGAAACCGATAGTTTTTTTTACATTAATTCCGACCAAAAAAAATACAAGATGCCAATACCATTTCCGCGTATGTAGGTCAACTTACAGACAGCACGAAGGAGACGTACTCGTATATCGCGGCTGATATTAACATACAAGTGGCGGCGATTAGTGTACTGTCCCACTTGAAACGGGACATTTGCATTCAGAGCCCGGGAACAAAGAAGTATCCATGAAGTTGATACGGGATAGTAATTGGTTAAGACTGTAGCTATGTAGTCACATTTGGATATTAGTTTCCTTTTCTTCCTATCTGTAAACCTTATAGGTACGTCACAGTCATCAAATCCGCATGGTTGTGTGTGTTTTGTGTTTTTACAATTTTTTTGCAATATTACGGTGACATGATATATGTACCTACTTTGGTGTGCCACGTTAAAAGCTGTAAAAGTTTTTATTCGCCAATTTCGCTTTGAACCGAAAGTTGTAAAGCTTTTTACTAACCATCACTTATTTTATGTCTGGGTTGCAAATGTCATGATGGCATTCAAAAAATTTGGTTGCTTTGATTTCACAATAGGGATGTAATTATTTTTAGAACATGTTCACGTCCGTTGTTAATTTAGAAGTTCCACTCAGAAACTATGGTATAGTTTTATAGCTATGTGTATATTTATACATACATTAAATTTTATATGTAGATGTTTTTCAAGTCTACTCTTTGTCAGTTTATTTATTCTCTTTCAAAACAATTTGTCTTTACCTTTTTATTTCTCCTGACCTTAATAGAGATTTGGGTACAAAAACTAGGATTACCTTAGCTTTGCATGAAGATTTTATTTATCTCACCAACTAAGTAAATGTCAAAAGACAACCGGTGGGAAAATTTTGTTTTCTCTCCGAAGATTCGACCTAAGCTCGGTTCTATTCTGTAAAATAATGATCTAATTTAAACTCTTTTGGTCCCTGTCATTCATATCGGCAAGACAACGCAAAAGAGCGTGACGGTTAGACTCGCAGGGTTACAAGTATTAATTAAATTAACACCTTTCCATTGTCAAAACACTTGGACCGTGCAACTCGGTAAATGCGAACGCGATCACGCATCTGCGCACATTTGCCGAAAATCTAATTTCCCAAAGCATGACGTGTCCTGAAACCCTTATGCCGAAAATATTTACGTAGCTAGAGGGCCTACTATGTTTCACTTTGGCCTATTTTCGGAGCTACCGGAGCTTTAAGGGTCCCTTAAACGAAGACGTAGAAACAATCAAAGCACTTCGTTACAATTGCCAGGACAGTCTAAGGCCCAATTCCTTTCTCGTTAGTAATGGTAAAATGTTTAATTAAATATTTCCGATTGTGTGCGTTTTGGAGAAAAAATAACTTAACCAAATGTCAAATCGGATAGTTTAACAACCATTGGTTAAGGTATTTTTTCTTCAAAACACACAATGGTAATTATTGAACCGCTGGTAAAGACATTTACCTTTATGAACGATGAAGAAATTTTACAAAATGTATGTTCTTTCCCACTAAAATCTTAATCTTAGGTAAGATATTCTTTATTTTCGATCGTTTTGTGGTGGTGAAGGTAGAAAAGGAATCAATATTGTATTATTGGGTCCTTACGTGCGCGTGAAGTACGTCTGTCTTTTCAGCAATTAGCTACTGCTGTAAAAAAAATATCATTAATGTAACTAGTCATATTTTTAAGTCGACAAATAAAACGTGAGTCATGAAAAGATACAAACTGTTTTGTCTCATAATTTCGGATAATTTATTATATTAAGGGAATAACTATCTCTTAAGGCAATCTGTAGCATGTTTTATAGGACATTAGGTCAAGTAAAGCTTATGTTAGATACGGAACCCATCGCGCGCGGGTCCGGGTGGCACTTGTTCGTTTTTTTTTTAAAATTAAGGTATGTCCACAATGAAACGGCGCAGAATAACATTGTGAGGACTCATGCAAACACGTCAGGGAGAAGTGTAACAAAAATATTCATGTTTTTAAAAATCCTAATGAGTTTCATTTATTCTTATGGTTGTTTTTCTTGTTCTAGGTATCCAATGCTCAATTTGCGGTTCTTATTGAACGTTCTGAACTGATTGTCGAACAGAAAGAGCGGCAGTTAATTGGAAAGTTTTTTACAATACCTGAAACATTGATTTACATGCTACTTAGAAGTCTTGGCAACAATATCTGTATACAATAACTTGCCTTACTTTATTTATGTAACGTTAATATTTTCATAAGTTACATTGGACTCTTGTAGCAAACTTTTCTATTACTCACACGCATATTTTGACAAATCATTTCGCCAAACAAAACTGGTACACGCGCTTCGATATCTTTGCATTTTTTTCTATTTCAATATCGTCACCGCAAATACTTACTGATAAATCATGGAATATCGAAAGCTCGTGCCCATATTCAATGCGGAGCTATTCTATAGGAATGTGGTCTTTAGTGTTGTTGCTTTAGGGTTGATATTGGGTTGTGTTAGCTGTATGAGGTGGTTATTTTCTTGTAGATCACACGTTGCATGAATACGTTAGGCGCGATGTTTGTCCGCGGGGCGTGTCAACATCTCGCGGTTATTGGTGACACTTTACACAACTGTTTTTGATAATATTGTTCTTGTAGAACTTTTCGATTTGGCCGCCGGTGTTTTGACTTGAAATGTTTGTCAGCATTCTATTATTTGTCTATTTTAAACATTCTGTTATGTATCTATTTAAAAAATAATAACTAATTCTGCATCAGCGTAACGGGATGTGTTCTACGTTGACGTGATGAGATCGTAACCCAAATAATACTGTTAATAAATAAATAGGCTGACAACTAACATTTAGGTTTCAATATATTTTTATGTTATCCTGTAAATATGAAATGCGGATTATTTTGTTCGTCGTTAACTAGAGGTGTATTGATTGTTTAGTTCTGTCTGCTTCTCAATTTTAGCGCTGCTTTTTATTTTTCTAAGAAATACGACCTTATCAGGATAATTCGTTACTACTACCAGGAACACCATCCTAAAACTAGAAAAGTATATAGGTATTCAGAAGCACCGTCCTTCGCGAATTCCCACCGGGTAACTATGAATGAATGAGCACAAGCTCTTAGTATTCATGAGATTTTTCCACCTTAATTAAAACATAGAGGAGCAGGTGACACGAATTACAATATTCCTTCGTTTCAGGACAAACCCGTACTAATTAGGTCGAATTTCAAAAACCTTAATGTACGTCTTGGAGCCAAATTAGAACATCACCTATGCGTTTAAAACATACACACATTAATGTGCTATTATGAACCTTACCTGAATGGTATAAAGAGCAGCCGTAGAAATGAAAAGTGTTGTTGGAAACTGTGGTTCTCAAACTGTTATACGCTGACTTTTGGGGCTTAACCCATTTACACGTAACTTAAAAGTTACCGATTTTTAGGGTTCCGTAGCCGAATGGCAAAAACGGAACCCTTATAGTTTCGTCAAGTCTGTCTGTCTGTCTGTCCGTCCGTATGTCACACCCATTTTATTCTGTAACTATAAGCATTACACAATTGAAATTTGGTAGAAAGATTTATCTTGACGACCCGTCTGGTGTAGTGGTCGAGAAATCGCCTACTACGCAGCGGGTGCAGGTTCGATCCCCGCACAATACAAACATTTGTGTGCATGAACATGTCTGTTTGTATTGGTCTGGGTGTTTTCTATGTATATCATGTATGTATTTACAAAAAAAAAAGTATTTAAGTATTATATCCGTTGTCTGGCACCCATAACACAAGCTTTGAGTAGCTTACTTTGGGGCTAGATGGCGATGTGTGGAAATGTCCAAAGGATATTTATATTTATTTATTTATTTATCTTGTTAACCGCTTACCGATTCTCATACAAAAATAATAAATAATTACAGTTAAGGGGGGGCTCTCATACACGAAACTAAAACGAAATTATTTTTTTTGACAATCTTATGCGTGTCTATGGATAGGTATTTTAAAATAACATAGAGGTTCCTAAAACCATTTTCTTTTAAAGTCAAACGTTTCATAGCTAGACGTTTCCAAAGTGGTAAAATGGGCGTCCCCCCCCATCTAATTTCTAAACCAAGCAAGTGTACATTTTGAAAAAAGTATATGATGTAGATCTTAATAAATACTTTCAACGAAAATTAGTTTGGACGGGATCGAACTAGTAGTTTTTGAAATAAAGTACATTTTCAACAACCGAAAACATAACTTTGTTCTTCATACAAACGCTATGAAAAACAAAGTTATTTTTGCTGTCAACAAAATGTTGTGGTATTTTAGCTAAGCAGAAGTAAGTTAATTCCCTAATTCAGTTAAAATTGGCACGGAACCTTCAATGCTCGAGTCCGACTCGCACTTGGCCGGTTTTTTGTTTGTGATTTTATTAAATAAAAAAGAAAATGGTGAATTCAATAATTATTAACTAATATACTCAATCGAATAGTTTTATTCATTTATATGTTTAATCTTCAAAGTAGAAATAAGAATCAAGTGTTCATAAACCAGTGATAAAAATAAGCAATTGGAATAACAAGGTTGGTATCAGCAGCTGCCACAGCTAATTATGCCCGGCGGTCGGCTAATGATGTGGACCCTGGCGATCATCCGCGTAATGGCGGCATGAGCTGTGCACCCGAGCTAGTTATAATAATATTAATAAAATGTGTTTTTTTATGTACGTATGATTTTATCAATTTCTAGTGTTATAGACATTACATTATAGAACTAACATTACGTGATAAATTCGATGTTAAATCAACTGAAGCTTTATTGATCTCACGGACGAGTAAAAAAAGTAAGGACTCCGCGTCACCTACACAAAAAGTGAAGCACCCAAAGTAAGCCAGCATACGTGTAAATACGAACCTCCACGCACACACTGACGCAAAAGTAAGCCGATCGGCCGCCATTACCCTCTCTGCCATTGTCTGTGACAGTGCAAACCTTCGCGTATAAAAAAATGAAATAATGCTGGCGTGTGTCGTTAAACAGTGTAAAAATATTACATTTCTACAAAAAAAGTGCCAAGGAATTACCTTTCACAGGCTACCCAGTACCTATTACATTAATTTCTGGTCTTTTTAAAATACAAAAATTATTTATTTGGAACACAAAACCTCCACTCCACGTGATTTGCCAGTGACAGTAACAGCCAGTGTGGCCGGGAAATAAATAGGGACTTTACCCGAAAAAACGGGTTAAGTGCGAGTCGGACTCGCGCACTGAAAAACTACAAGTTGGATATCGTTCAAACTAATTTTCATTGAAAGTTTTTGTCAAGTTCATCATGTTTTTTTTTCAAAATGAACACTGTTTAAAGATTAAAGGGCGATGGGGGGACGCCCATTTTACCACTTTGGAAGCGTCTTTTGGTTAAGGAACCTAAATGTCATTTTAAAAGGCTTATGAGGTTAGACAAAAAAAAAATTGGTTTTGTGGGAAAGCCGTAAAGCGGTTAACAGAATACATTTACCTACCAAGTTTCAACTGTGTAATGCTAATAGTTGCAGGATAAATTGACTGTGATATACGGACGGACAGACCGACAGCCAGACAATGAAACCATAAGGGTTCTGTTATTTGTCATTCGACTACGGAACCCTAAAAATGAGGTTTCGCTGTTGGTCCCATACAAAAAGCTGTGTTAAAGCAGTATTCTACTTCATAAACATAACTTTTTTTTACTTAATGATAAAATTTAATCAGTTCTTTATGTTTTGGCATTTAAATATATTGTAGTGTTTGTGTAACAGAAAATCAAGCAAGTTTTTTTTTGTATTCGTAATAATAATTGAAAGAAGAAGCAAGCACTTTTTATTTAAATAAAAATATAATGAAATCCAACCAAAAGAAATACAGGTATGTAATTTATCTAGCTATTCCGATCACAGGTTGGCGACTTACATTATTTAAATTTTAATTGTGGTTTTGAAACGCACGTTACTTCAAATTTTACGCACATTGCTCACATGCATTAATCAGTAAAATTTACACCTACACAAAGCGCTGGGCGTCTCGCCCGTCACGCTACCCTTAATGACGCCATCAGAAGAGCTCTTGCCACCATTAATGTTCCTTCCACGTTGGAACCACGTGGTTTGGTCCGTGACGATGGCAAGAGACCCGATGGCCTCACGCTTATTCCCTGGGAACGGGGTCTGGCCTTAGTTTGGGATGCAACTTGTGTCGATACTTTGGCCCCATCCCATCTCAGAGAATCAGCCCTTAAAGCTGGAGCAGCAGCGGAGTTTGCTGAAAACGCCAAGCGTCGCAAGTACGTCTCACTTGCAAGTGATTATGTGTTTGCGCCGTTTGGTGTTGAAACATTTGGGCCGTGGGGACCCTCTGCTAAATTGCTGTTTGGTAAAATTGCGCCAAAATTAAATTCTGTCACAGCCAATAATAAAGCTGGCTGGTTCCTGGCTCAAGGGATTAGCATAGCTATTCAACGCGGCAACGCAGCCAGCATCATAGCCTCCTTGCCTTAAGGAAATGGTTTCGTTTTTGAATAGGTAGACTTTAAGTTTTTTTTTTTATGTAGCATGTCTTAGTTTTATTTCTTCTTGTTTGTTATTAATAAAAACCTACACAATAAAAGGAGAAATATTTGTATCAACTGGTATCCTAGTAACGCACACACATACAGCATAAAAGTGGCTTCACTTGCTAATATCGCGGTGCGGAGTCCTTACTTTTTTTACTCGTCCGTGATTGATCTATAATAATAAAGAATTCGCACTGACTCTTGGTGTAAAGTTCGGTAAAGCTTAAGAAGCTTACTTGTGAATATGTTACTACGGTTGGATCCCAATAAAATACTTGTGTTATGGAAATCAGGCACAACGGTGGTACCAGAACACCCAGACCCGATACAATATAGAAAATTATGATTTCTTGATTGACCCGACCGAAAATCGAACCCAGGTACTCGGTGCGGCGACGCCTTGAAACTTAGCTTTCTTAAACATTATACCACGGAGATTAGATATCGAAAATGCTGACAATAGTGTTTTCAGTAATAAACATTACTGTGGAAAGGATGCTTAGCCCTCGTAGGTCACCCAAAAAAATATACGTGCCTAAATCATTAGGCTACTTGAAATGATGGGGGGAGAACTTTGGTTAACAAGGAAAAAAATGCTGGGGCCCTACTTTTTATATTCGTTGATTAATGTACTAACGTAAATGAAAATAAGTTGTCAGACAGACAGAAAACCGCACATAAATTACTTATTTAAAAAATATTCCGTCTTAGTTTCACATAATGTACATTCCCTTTTAATTGGTTTTCGTAAATAATATTGCCCGCCATATTTAGTGTAGAGTGTAAAGGCATGATCTAACATCAGCCGCATTGTCACTTACGATTATGTGAGATTGTGGCCAAATGTCTTTGTATCCAATGTATTTCAGATCCTGCAATAGAAGTCACTCTACGGCAAGATTTTTCAAATGCGAACACATGTCGTGCGGGCGTGACATAACTCAAACTATTGCCATGCGGGCGGGCACAATTGGCGACAGCAGGCGACTGCTGCGGTTCACAGGGCTGTCATTTTGACAATCACTGGGTTTATACAGCTGAATATGTTAAACTTATGTTCAGGCCATGGGTTTTAGGACTCGACAGACAGACAGACAGACTCGTGAAGACAGTAAGGCCTTCCAAGTTTTGCCCATTCCCAAAATATTTCGCATTTGGTTTAGAATGTTTTTAACATACACAGTGTCATATTTTATATTCATAAAGATGAAATAAGAAACCAAAAATTTGCGCACGGGCGGGACTTGTACCAGCAACCTCTTGGCTGACCGGGCCAATCGCTCTACCAATTGAGCTACCGTGCTGTCAGTCCGACCTTGCAAAATTTGTGGTCTCTTATGGATACGTCATTGCGTGACGCTTAGCGCCATCTAACCATCTGTTAATGCAACAGTGGGTCCAAGCAGTTATTCTAGAAGCGTCATCAATTTCCAAGTTGAATTTATTGTGTAAAGAATAACTGCTTAAGCCCACTCTTGCATAAACAGATGGGTAGATGGCGCTAAGCGTCACGCAATGACGTATCCATAAGAGACCACAAATTTCGCATGGTCGGACTGACAGCACGGTAGCTCTATTGGTAGAGCGAATGACCCGGTCACCCAAGAGGTTGCTGGTTCAAGTCCCGCTAGTTTTTTGTTTCTTATTTTATCTTTATGAATATTTCTCATTTGGTTAAGATAGCGCTTACCATGAGTGATCACTGAACTTCACTGTCACTGACGAGTGCGGATGGTGTCGTACAAAATATATGCTACAATATTATTTTTCACTGACACCTATGGATACGTTACTGCGATCAGTACGTCTCGGGTCTGTGCCGGCACAGTTGTGTGCGGATCGGGCATTTCATAGCAGTTCTGACAAGTGCATGTTGTCTTCCCGTTAAAGCAGAATAATATGCAGTATTAAAATTCATTTGGTTGAGGCAAAAGTTTCTAAATGTAAAGTTTTTTTATGGAAATAGTATTCATCTCTTTGACCAAGGACCAGCCCTCGCTCCGGTGATAAAGGAAAACTTGTCAAACGTGTTCACGTGCCGTACTAGGCACCGCCGGTCCTCTTAGAAATGATACGATCTTTAATTCGGTCAACTTATGAAGCATAAACCTTTAAGCGCGCTTTCGTGTCAGCTTACACTTAGGATTACTATGCATCGTTTTTGTTACCTACATAGCCATAGATAGAACCGCAAAAAAGTTTCATAGACCTTTCAAGAAGCATCGTCTGCAAAAAATATCATAAAATCTGAAAGTTTAGAGTTAGTGTCATGAATTACTTACTCTAAAGAACTTCTTTACGTGGCATTCGTGCGGATTACGATTACTAAAATAGGAATATTAAATAAATAAAAGTCAGATTACATTGAGCCTAGTCAATTTCACTTACACAACCATTTTCAAGATCTTCTTTCACTGAAAAGGTGACACCGTATTTCTTTTTTGTCCACCGTTGCTGGACAAAAAAGAAATAAGTAAAATATAGAATGTCGTCAGTTTAACGACTGACGAATCTATTATGAAAAATGAAGATTTCACCAACGTCAGATAAGGAATGTTTGTCGAATATAATTTAAAACATCTGATTTTAAAAAGTCACCCTTTTTATCAGCAATCCTTTACTTATTTGTCATTTTAAAATCGGTGTTTTATTCTTATTCAGTCGGATACGTCTTATCTGACGTTGATAAAATCGGGCCTTAGTTGGATAATTAAATTTATGTTGTTAGCTTACGGATATTTTCAGAAAAAGTCCAAGACACTCAACTGATAGTTAGGCATATGTTTAAGTCTTGTGTCTTGGACTTGTTCACACCGCGAAAAAATAAAATTGTGTCTTTGAAGCTGAGACAAATTACCAATCCAATACAGGATATGAGTAGACACAATAATGTATTTTGTAAAAAAAAATACATAAGAATAATATTAATTAAAACTGGGCGATTCTCACGTTAATCGAAATTTTTCCGTTTGGTAATTCGATCAGTACTTTTTTTTATTTTTAAAATGCAAGTAATATATCAAAACATAAAAAAACACTACGCGGAAGGAATCGAAATGCATATAAATCGTGACCCTGATAAACAGAGACGGTTCCCCCGGTTAGTATGAACTCGATTCCTCTGCAAAGAGTTACTGAATTTAAATATTTAGGGCGTTTTACGTATATACGAGTACTCACCAACAACCTCAACGATCACGTTGATATGTGCTTTCGGTAAGAGCGAATATGATGGCTTGCAGGTTAGCCAGGTGCTCAAAATAGGTTAAAACGACGCTATTTCGGGCGTATTGTACCTCGCTTTAGCCTGTGGGCTAGTTATAAGGCAAAAAGCTTCAGCGCTCTCCGAGTTCAATTTAAGAATGCGTTGAGAGCGGTGATGGGTTTGTCCCGATTCTGCAGTACCTCGGGTGTGTTTGCGGGAGCACGCGTCGATTGCTTTCTCTCGACCATGCGCAAAAGAGCTGCATCTTCGGTGCGCAGAGTCCAGGCTAGCTATTCGTGCTATATTGTCTTATGCCGTAAAGGATGTACAGAACGTACTTTTCTAAATTTCAATTAAAAAGTTAATAATTTACTTCTGCGAATTCATTAAAAGTGGTATTTGTGTTTAAATTTTATTAACATCGTAATCAAGACATTCGAATTAATTAGTGTAATTGATTTATTTCAATAAGTGTTATGTTACTCTACTAATATTGGTTGTTGAATAAGTAATTAAAATTCTATATCTTCTTCGTAAAAGAAAAATCGATTGGTGAACTTTTTTCGTATATGAAATACATGAGAATTGGCCCCCTGTTCGTCATTTTTACAAATATCTGTATCTGAATACGGCATTTTACTTGTTTGCTGACACAGAAAACTTACTGCGTTCAGCCGCTGACCTGAAAAGTTTCTTTTATTTTATTTTTTATATTCCACAAAAGAAAAGAGGCTTCAGAAAACATATATTGCTCATCATCCAACACAAAACTACACAATTAAACACCTTTATCGTTGAAATACAAGGGCACTCTAATTTTATTTGCTAGCGTAGATTACTCTCAAGCCATTCTCATTCCACTTGCGATAATAACAATTTCAGCACTTGTACTATCATTCCTTCGCGAGTACGAAGACCCTTCGACCTCTGCACGAACAATGCCGTTGAGTACATTACAATCAGCTGGTAGTTTATTGATTAAGTTTCTGTGAGTTCTAGTATTCTCTGTTGGGTAGAATAGCGATAACCGAAGAGTAACATTACTGCGCGGAATAGGGGTAATTAAACGCTTGCCTTCGAAGATTCCTTATCTTGGTTTCGGAGAACTTTTCAGTTGAATAAGGGCTAGTTCGCAACAAAAGTAGGCAACCTGATGTGCTGGTTACTGTACAAAAGATGGCCATAACAACGAACTTAAACTTAACTTGAACTTAAGGCAAATTTTATTTTGATGCCCTCTTCGTATTCTAATCACCATTAATGTGTAGACCGCGATGTCTTGTATTGGATAATTTCTCTGTAAATATCGGCATACCCTTAAAATAAAGCAAAGTGAAGTATTTTCTGTGTGTCAACGAGGTAAAAAAAAACGTTAAATTTAAGATTTAAGCTTAGTAGTTATAAGGAAAAACACACATATTCCGATCCCTTATAATAACATCCAATCGTAGGTAATAATGTCTCGATTGCTTTGCGCATCTAACTGGTGATGTGTTATTGGTTGTGTAGCTAATACCCTCTTGAAAAGTGCTTTGCATCGTTATCTTCATGACAATATAGGGAAATTCGAGGAAACAGCATAACACGCGGACTGAAATCAACGGCGATAGCAATCAATTAAAAAACAACTGCTGCTACCGCTAAAGCAACTGCAGGAAAAACTGCCATAAACGACGCTACTTACGCTACTAGGTATGGGAAATAGTCATGAAAAGTTGTGAAACAATCGAAAAAAAAATCAATAACTGTTGATCAAATTTTTAAGGACACCATTGTAATGCATGAATTCATATATAAAAACATTAACTGTATTAGTGTGCTAAAACTAAAAGTAATAGCTCTGTTATGTATTATATTTATGCCGAAAGAAAACGTTGCATTTATTTACAGTTCAGTATGTCAGTTTCTAGTACCTTTTCAATAATTTTATCAAAAGCAAGCTAACCTTGCCATTATGGTAAATTAGGTCATCACATTATACACAAAATTGCATTTATTGAATGACTTAGTAAGGCTAGGATAGTTAGGGATAATATCTTAAATGTTTTGTCAATGTGTCCATTTTTTTTATTGTTTTGATTTTTAAGAATAAACATACAAATCCTTCAACAGCACATTACTACACAGTTCCTAAAATAACTAGCACTTGAGCGAGTGGCCAGAACAATGCAGGCTGCGCAATCCCTTAAACCCAACGCGGCCGCTATTAAATGTAGATGGATTGTTCAAAGTGCACATATTATTTACGCGTAAAAATACACTTGTTTTCAAATTGATTTCTTGTTTTGGTAGGATAAGTATCTTTATCGCTTTGTATTTTGTTTCATTGTGGTTTAAGACCCCTTACCCACTGCAACTTTTAGCATCGATGCAGTCGCGTGTTTTGAAAACGCGCTTCAGCACCGTGACTCACGCAATGAACAGATTAAATTTAGAATTAATTAAAATTAGCTGCAGTCGCGCGTTAGCATTGGTGCAGAAGCGCGACAGCATCGATGCTAACGCGCGTTAGTGCCGATGCAGTCGCCGAAATTCAGTACATAATATTTCAATTTCAAGCTTGTGCATCGCAACTGTGTCGTTGCTGACGCGCGTTAGCATCGCGACTGTATCGCTACTAAAAGTCGCGGTGTGTAAAATGTCATATTCATGTTTTTAGAATTGTTGCTTCCTGCGTAATATGTATGTATGTCGCAGGTAGCGACATGATAAGGTCGACATTTCTTCGTTGATTTCAAGTGGATGATACCTAATTTAATATAACAATGAAGATGTATGAGTATAAGTAGAACTAGATATTATATTAATAATATTGTATCACGACCTCCGTGGTCGACTGGCTAGCATGCTGGTTTCAAGCGTCGTCATCTCGTGAGGTTCTGGGTTCGATTCCCGGTCGGGTCAATGTAGAAAACGATCTTTTCTATATTGTCTCGGGTCTAGGTGCTGTGGTACCACCGTTGTGTCTGATTTCCATAACACAAGTGCATTAGCTACTTACTTTAGGATCAGAGCAATGTATGTGATTGGTGTCCAATATTTATAAAGAGAGTAGCCTAGAAATAGAGATGAGAAACACTAAAATAAAATAAAAAAAACAAGTTTACTCAGTTACTTGCAAAGATTTAGCTGCCTTCACACACTTGAGAAGTCGCGAACTTTGACAGTCAACTCTGCGGGGCCCAGTTACCTCATCAAATATTACCGAAGGTGCTTACCCGTTGAGAACTTGTTTTTTTTTCACCTGTTGTTATATCCTTTGAATTTATTTGGGACCAGCAGTCCATCGTCACTTCGTCAATGCTTTTTGTGTGATGTTTATAGCCTAAAGCTTTTCTCTATCAATAAGCTATCCAACACTAAAATATATTAAAAAAAACATTCTAAACCATTAGATAGCGAAGCGTCATCAATTTCCAAGTTGAATATATTCTGTAAAGAATAACTACTAGGCCCAATGCTTCATAAACAGACGGGTAGATGGCGCTAAACGTCACGCATAACGACGTATCCGTAAGAAAACACAAATTTCGCAGGGTCCGGCCGACAGCACGGTAGCTCAATTGGTAGAGCGTTTGGCCCGGTAAGCCAGAAAGTGCTGGTTCAAGTCCCGCCCGTGCGCAAATTTTTGGTTTCTTATTTCATCTTTATGAACACTAAAATATTTTTCAAATCGGTCCAGTAGTTTCTGAGATTCAATGAGATTTGTTCAAACAAACAAACTCTTTAGCTTTATTATATTAGTATGAATTTTTGTGTCTGCTTTTTTGAAGATAGAATGTAGATCAATATTCTTCTTCTTTTCGAGTCGACAGCAAAATAAATGGTCTCAGTCCAGAACTTTGCTACAAGGATAGCGTTGTATGTAGCTTTCATTAAATCCTCCCGGGTACAGTTATAAGGGCAGGCAGGGCACGATATAAGGTGTTTTATCATTTGGAGAATAGCACCACATATGCCCTCTAGGTTATCATAATCATTTATGAATCCACATTTAAACAAATTTTCCTTGCTGCGGCCGACTTGGGACAAAGGGCTCGGGAATTGAAGTGCTATTCCGACAAAGGACCCGTCTAGCCTTCGGAGGATCACCAGTGAGAGAAGTCACACACTTTATAAAGCTATTACGACTTTTGAGTCTTTGAGGCACAGGCTTGTGGCCGTAAAGTGGGTGCCGATTGTTACTAATCATTTTGGCTATTTCGGAGGAGCTAGCGACAGCCCTACGGACCATTGGCGGCGCTTTACCGGCCAGTGAGTACAGCATTTGTACAGGTGTCGGCTTAAGAACTCTAGCATAATTGCCATTCTCGAAAGAAAGCGCCAATCCGATAGTCCGCACAACATCAGTTGCAGCTCTACATTTAGAAGAAACTAGTTTCCTTAAAAGGCCATTTCTGGAATGCACTTTCTGCTTGATGTTTTCGCAGTTTTTCCTAAAATTTATCAATATTTAAAGAACCATTTTGGTTTTATTCGGTTTTGGACAAATACCTCTTGTAATTGTCTCTGTCATTAACGATGTCGAGTATAGCCGCATAAGTAATAGTAAAAAAAAACGCTGATGCTACTAGAAAACCAGTACGTAATTTATATAATATTTGAACCGAGCTGAAGTCATAGATGAGAAGTAACACGATCCCCAGAGATTTTTCGTAGCAGCTCGTAGCCCCTAGAAGTTCGAAATAATTGCAAAAGAGTACCAACCCGTTGCACGGCTACAGCCTTTTCGTAGCAAGTAGAATCGTAGCTCGCTCCTAGTGTCAATGTTTCCGTAGCAAGGTTACACGTCGTAGCACGCTTCCCGTAGCAAAATGCTCGTAGCAAATAGGTGCACGGTTCTCGCACAGCGTAGGGCGTCATAGACAAGCTATAGCTTGTGAAGCTTTGTAATACTTACTCGCATATTATGATGTTTTCGAATAAACACGTGATTTATAATTCTTTCATAGTATTAATTGAAATGACTTCTTTTTTTCTTCCTATTTTCCTTGAAATCCGTAAAAGTATCTGCTCCTGAAAGCGTGTCGTCTACATAAAACGGGTGATTGAATAAAAACACAAAGTTCAGAAAAACGTTTTCTGTTATTACTGATGTCACTCTTGCTTTCATAGTTCGATGAGCAGCCACGTACAGGTATAAAATTGAATAATATTTCAAAAGAGCTACTAAGACTCATATATGCGTCCACTATTTTGTTAAATATTTAAAATGTAACAAAAAAACAATACCGTGCTAGCACCGGGCCGGGCTCTGGCCGGGCCACTGTCAAACATTATTGTATACAATTTGTATGAAGTGATTCATGCATAAACGTGCTCTGGCCGGGCGCCGGCCGGGGCACTGTTAAACATTATAGTATACATCTTGTATGAAGTGAGTGAACGTGCCTGAACGTGCTCTGCCCGGGCCCTGATGGGGCACGGCGTTGGAATGTCTATGGGAATTTTTCCGGCTCCGGCACGGTCCGGCCCGTTATCATCCTTTATGTTTCTGTTCATAAATTCGGCTACCACGGTTTTTTGAACACTGATTTCTGCCTTATTTTGTTTCAAAGTCAATATTAAATCAAATCAATCATTCGTTTGCCGAGAATATAGTTTACAAAAACAAATATATCTTCAAATTATGGTAGTGTATGTATTCCGTCTGCACGCAGGCATGCAAAAAAACACTGGTTACAAGCTATCTCGTTAGAAGCGAAAATGCAATTATTTTTGTGCTTTTCTGTAAAATATGTAAATACTTACCCTCATTTCTAAAGTTTGTGCAAAATTTAAAAGGCATTCATGCCAAAGGTAACTAATAACTTAACTATCCTTTGAACAATTACTTCGAAATTTTAATTGATATATTTATTTAAGCATTTATTGCAGGCAACAAAGGGTCATACAATAGATACCTTACAGACTAACAATTTAATATTGTGTTTATCTAGCTAGCAGCCTTATTTCGGATTTTCCGTAAAATATTTTAGGGCAAAAACTAATTATATAAAAACTATTTCATCAAGCAAACGCGAGCTGCCAGCATTATTTTGGTGCGGAGTTATATAAAACAGTGATAGCTTCTAAAATATGTATTAAAATCAAATTGTATTAAGGGTATTTTATTTTAAAAGAAATGCACTTGCTGCTGATTCATTGAATGTTCATTTTGATAAGATTAATTACTTATGTGCATTAAAACACCTTTGAAAATAATACATATTATTAAAAAAAAAACACAAACACACAAAAAAGATTGTGGATACCATCTGACGGCTATCGACGAAGGGACCTAAAAAGAGGTGTTGCACGATCTGTCCAGCTTTGCGAGAGGTTTGGAATTGTTGGCGGCTGACAGAGACATATGGAAAAAAATGGGGGAAACCTTTGCCCAGCACTGGTATGATGTAGGTTAGATAAATAAAAAATAAAGTTTGAAGTGAGTAAACCATATCAGATAGAAATATGCTGTCGGGGATATTATTGAAGAACTTTTAATTCGAAACAATCCCGTCATACATGTTTTTATGTATCTTAAGATGGTTTACGCAACGAAAGCCTTAAAAAAAATTATTTTCCCAGCTTTTGCAACATTCGAAGATGTTTTATAGCCTAAAACTTTCTTCGACAAATAAGCTATCCAACATAAAAATAATTAGATTCGCGCATTTTACAAACAAACTCGTTCAGCTTTACCTATAACATTAGAATAGATGTTAATTAAACTTTTGGAACTATTTCTTATCCGTGATATCAGTAAGTAAGAGTGACAAACATCATCCTTATTTCCTTGGCGCTGTCTCCAAAGAGATAAAATATCAGCACGTCTTGTAAAAATGAAAATATCCGACTAAAGAATTACTCAAATGATTTATGTGCTCTATCTATGTGTCTACTTATTGCACGCTCTACTCGATTAATGATTTGACAAAACACGAGGTTCATTATAATGTCACAGCGAGTTCAGAAATGTTCACTAATTATTCTATGCGTCCTGTGAGGTCGTTTCATTGCCGTCATCATTGCAGCCCGCAACAGCATTTTAAATAGAGCCGTGGTAATTCTGGTTGTAATCTTTCACACCTAAAATGTGCCGCGCCGTGTTGAATGATTTGACATAATACGCTATTCATTGTGATACTAGCGGTCTCTGCGACTTCGTCCGCACGTTTTGAGTTTGCTCCCACCCCTCTCGTCGTACCTGATGTTTTATAGCCTAAGCCTTCATCGATAATAAAGATATCCAACACTAATAGTACATTATGATACAAGTGTGCTAAGTTGACCATTATATACAAGGCGATATTGTGTGCGCACGAGCGAAAGCGAGTGCGCCATAAGAAAGCCGCGTATATAATAGGTCACGGCACACGTGTTTCATACGACGTTTTTCAACACACTTGCGAGGAAAAAACAAGACTCTTCATTTACTAAGTTTTTAATTATTAAAACATTTAGTTAAAATACATTTCACTCGACTTTGATGGCAAAAGACTATCGCACGCGTTTTTTGCCTCGTTACAATGTCCACCAGAGTTAATAATAGGTTTTCCTCATTTTCTTTACTTGAAGTAGACATTTTCGTTAATATTAAACTTCACAATTAATCCAAACTGCGTCACAGCCGACAATTACCTATTTACGAAAAATGGCGCATTGTTTTTTTTCTTGCCGCGATACCGATGCGCGCGCAAGGCTAAGGGCGAACTAGATCGGCCAACAGCCAAGATTAAAAATCTAATAATTCGTGTTAAAAACACAAATTACAGAAATTTGAAATGAAAAATCTGGATTTGCCATTTATTGAAATAAATACCTCTGTAGAATACTGTTATTTTTCGCATAAATAATGTTTGTTGCTAAAAAAAAGTTACAACCCGACTAAATAACATCGCTTCTTCTTCTTACTTACGACTTGGTACTAGGGTACAAACCTAAATTGGTCGGGTTAATAAACTAAAGGCACTAGTGCAATAATATACCGAAAAACACGCGTGTTTAATATCTAGGATTATGTGCCAAAAATCGGTGGAATAAAAACGTCGTTTTAAGCAAGTGTGTTGAAAAATACTTTTTTAAATAGGTCTAGTATTTCCTAAGATTAGCGCGTACAAACAAACAAACTCTTTAGCTTTTTAAAATTAAGTATAGATTTGTGATATCGCGCGCGATATTGGACGTTGAGGCGTTCCGAACTGTCGGCTAATTACACCCAAAGAAAACGTTATCGTTCCCACCTCGCAACCGTAATTCAAAATGTCCTTAGTAATTCTTCTGTAATCTTTTACATTTAAATATGGCAAGCATTATACAATTTAATATATTAAATTATTAACGATGAAATAAGAAAAAAATTGCGCACAGGCGGTTTCAGGCTAACCGGGACAAATGCTCTTCCAATCGAGCTACCGTGCTGTTGAAATTTCTGGTCTATCGCTATCTCCCGTCTATTTATGCAACAGTGGAGTGGATTTGAGTTAAGCATAAAGTAATTGACCATTTAAGTAATTTTGATTATTCAGAGTTGGAAGATTTGACATTAAAGGGATAGTTCCATAATGCTATTGGCGAGGTTTTCTTCTTACTAAAGTGATAGATCAGAACCTTTACTCTACTTTGTAGTTATGTAGAAGTTTTTTAAAATAGTACTAAATTAGCAGTAATAAAAAACAAAAAACAAATACGTAGGTTGTAAGGCCGTAAATTTACATGGGTTGATGTCTCCTTTTACCAGTGTTATGAGACCAAATAATTTTAAGTTCACGTAAAATTGACAATCTACTATCGCTATCTGTAGATCTTTGCAATTTGGTCTGAAGAACATTTATAATTATTTACTATCAGCTCGTAGAGCTGCCTTTTTTCTTTATGACCATGTTATTTTGATATTTTGATTATACTGAAGTAGGGGTCATATATGCAGGGTAGTTCAGAAACTGTCTCCTTAAGATCTGATTCTCACGCAGATTACACCTTTTATGTAGGTATCAGTTGTTAGATTAATCAATTGTCAGTGGTTGAATTGGATAGATTCAAGCTCGTCTTAAAAGCTTTAATTTACTAGACTGTTTTTGTAGTAATTTAGAACTGGGTTGCATGTTAGTTAACATTTTTGTCCCTCTCTCGACTCCTGTCATTTATTATTCATGACTCCATGTGTGTTTTGTTGACAAACGGGATGTAAGAAGTCAAGATAAAATCACGTTAGACTAATTATTTTGCAACACGCGAGGTCGAGATCTTTTTCTATGTTATACGATATTAATGATACATTGCTACGTAAAAACTTTATAATAATATCTAAGTGTGTGTAACACGTGTGCAGAACTTGCGATACTGCAGATAGGTTAAGATGCTTGAGTTCAAGCACCGACTTCAAATCTTAAAAGAGGGTAAAAGCGTTATTTTGAGCTTTTTAACTTCCTAAGGCGCAATTGCGGTGGCGGTCGCGTTTCCGCGTTGGCCTGCGTGCGCGTACGCAATTCGCGCGGTATCAGGTTACACGTTACGTAAACAGTTATAAAATCTTATTGGAACAAGCTATTATCATTCTGTAAAAATCTAATTATTACTGAATAAATTGCCTATGCTTGTGTTTAAAAAAACACAACTTACATGCTGGTAGTTCTTTTATTTTGGACCATGAATTTCTTACTCAGACCTGCGGGCGAAGTCTGAAGCATAATTTTTGACATTTCACGTCGACAATTTCAATTTTATGATTTTCTGATTCATCAAATATCATTTTAACTTACGTAGCAATTAATATCTTTACTAAATCATAAAAAACATTTTTAGTTTTTTAAGCTTCAACCAAAAATTCTTCTCAATCTATAAATACACGAAAACAGCAATTTTGTCTCAGCATTTTTCGAGCGCCACCTGGTGGTTTTACACGGAACTATGTCGAGACTTCCGACACAGGTCTGTTTATTTTCGTCAAAAGCACATAAATAATAATGTAATCTAAATAACACTTCATTCAAAACCATCCAAGATAAACATTGATTCAATTCACAAACAGAAATACATATGTTTACAATGTTACACCACTCGAAATACGGCGTCAAGTCTCAAGTACCTACGTAATCTGAGCGCGCCGATAATGAGTTCCCCGAACACGTGTGCCTGGCACGTGTGCTGTTCGTTGTTTTGCTTTGTAAGCTTTACTACTACTAACTAGATGAGACATCCGTCTTTGCATTTGAGTAAAAAACAAGAGGTGTTTTTTTTTTAATTATGAAGGTATATGAAGGTAGCGAAAAAAGTTGTGTTTGCGGTCTATGGTGTAGAAATATCTGTTTTTTTCCATAAAGGTCAACATGCCCAAGGAATAAGCATTTATACACCCATTTTATTTTTTTGCAAAAAAGTAATTGAAAAGCGCCCACAGGTGGGCGCTTGGGAAAATTGTGAAACTCATGCACATTTGTCAGCGCCCACCATCGGGCACTCTGGCTATCCAAGGGTCAGTTTCTTGAAGGCGGTTATTTTCTTTATTTCATTTTTTTTTCATGAGTTTTAGTTATTATCCATATCTCAAAAACTATTAGAACGATTATGATTTAAACTTACACTGTACCCTAAATTGAAACCATAAAATTAATATTCCTATCGGAATAGAAGGACAATTAAAAGCTGTCAAACGAAACTGATTTAAGATGTCAGTAACTAACTTAAGTAAGTAACATTTGTAGCTTTAAATGAGAAAACCTTTAGATCAGGTGATTTATAACAATGTTCCTAAGTTAAATATAGTAGTTTACTGCATGATAAACAGTCGACACAAAATATTGAACATGCAGCTCTTGTGTAAAACTAAATATTATTTCATTATACAAAATGTTCGTCGATATACATTCCCTGTGTTATTCTGTCTTTATTTTTTACGTAAATTAACGTTTGTAGAATACAATAATCAAACTGCGTACTTTAAGTTTGAAGCGCATTGGTAAATATAAGTCGTGTATTAAGAGGCTTCGATTCGGACTAATTTACCTGTTGAATGATTATTTCTTGGGGTTATGCCGCTGTAATGAATAACAATCAATCACCGATCAAGTCACCATGTTTCAGACGCATTACTTCTCCAAAATATACACGATTTCACTTTTATATAAAAAATCAAATGCACGTAATTTTCAGCGAGCTTCTGCGGGGCGGTCAACTGTTTGACATCTGCCAAAAATGGTTCTGCTACTTCGTATCTCCCATCTCTTTTTATCACACAGTTTGCTGCTAGTGTCATCTCGATTTTGTCGTTCTATTCCCAAGGGATAATAATTTTATGGTTGAAACAAACCTGGCTGGGCGCGTATTAGCTTTACTGTCAAACAGCAATTCGTATGGCGGTTCCGCATGATATTTGTAATATATTAATATTCGTACCATTGTAATATTGTTAAAATATTATTACATTGATAAAATTCGTTTACACTAAGCTGAAATTCAGCTGCCTGGAAATTTGACGGCTGAAGTTAAATCGCAATACGCGCCCTAAACTAAAAATAACCTATTTATGTAATAAAATAATAATGTGGACAAACATTTAAATATACAAATAAACATACACTTACGAAATTTAATACACGTGTTTGGAAGCCTTAAAATAGATCAACGTACTCAAATATAATCAAATTATAACAATATCACCATACACGTTGAACTGGTTACCTTTTATGTAGTCGACGAATTTTACAGAACTTCTTAGCAAAGATCTTTCAAAATCCGCTATTAGTGGATTATTTTCGTTATGAAAAGAATTTTGCATTGCCTAAAAATACACCAATCTATTTTTTAACATATCTGCGATCAGTTCTTTGACTATAAGCGGATGGGTTGCATTGGAATTGCTTGTTAGGTGTTCCTTCCAGTGAGGGTACTCCCTTTATGTAATTACTACTCTCTGCTTTAATATATCGTGGCGTTTGAGGTGATTCTCGTAGCTTTGCTGGGTAGCTACTTCGTTCGGTTGTACAGTAAGCCAGTTTTGGTAAGATGCAGCAGCGATCCGTATCTCTCTAATCATTGTGTCCACCTGCAGAGCCTCGTGAATTTCGGTGTTTTTCATAAACCATGGGACGTTACATATTGTTCTCAGAATACTATTCTGAGAACAATATTTCGTCTTTGTATCATCGATACATTGGATATGCTTATACAGCCCCACAGTTGTACGCCATAATAAATCTAAATAACTCCACTTTTTTTTACGTGTCATCACTGCAAAGTAGCAAAGTAAATAAGATACTCGAGTGTATGCGGATATGAGATGTCAGAATATTACGACGTTGGGACATAAGACGCCAAGGTACTTTATCAAGCTAATTATTTCTACGTGTCTGACAAATTAACTTCATTACTCAACATTACATGCAGATCACGGCTCTTCAAAAACATAAGCCTTGTTAAGGAAGTCTCCTTTTACAAACATTAAATATGTGAAGAATTGAGCTTTACGCTTTTTGTTATTTTACTTACATTTCATAGCGATTATGTCGGCTCCCACGGGATTGTTTATGTTATGTTTGTTTCAAATGGATTACACGTATAATTATAAATGTATGGTTTGTATGTGACACATTATTTCGTGTCCTGAAAAAAGTAATTTTTAAGCTTAAGATTTGCTTCTGTAACTTTGACATAAGTTTTGAAAATATTTATTCAGATTTAATAACTTTTCTCAATTTCCATTGCAAAATTATAAAACTAGTTTTAAATGTACCTACTACCTAGTTGGCACAAAGAAAAGTTAGAATTATAAACGTGTCCTTTTAGCAGTTAATAATTGAGACACAAGTGAGGCCACAGCCAAAAAGGCAAAGATCGTTCGACCGAATTCGCTTTATCCTAGGTTTGCTGAAACACTAAGACCCCTTACACACTGCGACTCTTAGTCGCCATGCTGTCGCTGCAGTCGGCTGCATCACAATGAACAGATTTAATTTGGCTTCATTGCAGTCGCGCGTTAGTATAGTGTTGACGCTGGTCAATATAGCTCTCAATAAAAGCCGTTGTTTTCTTGACAATTTATATTTCTTCATTATTTATACTAACACATTACTAGATAATCACTTTAGTATCACTAATCAACCGGCTTACATCACTTAAACTTATTATCTCGCGACATTCACAATAAATAATAATTGATATTCCACTAATACAATTCTAACACACTCAAGGCTCGCATCCGAATGCCCTCAGGATTCGGCGTTTGCCGCCTATTCCCCTCCCGCGCCGCATGCCTAGGCGCATCAAATATCACAAATGCTTTATCATCACTAGGCTATTTTGCTGAATGCTAACAGTCGGCCGTCCTGATCACGGAATGTCTCTATTCCGTTCCGGCCATTCGAACGTCCTATGTATGTCTCTATACATACATATCTAATGAGTTACTTCAATTGTCATTAAATTAAATCAAACTGATAGACATCTAGTACATTCAATTATATAATATTAATGAGAACTTTCGATTTATCATTTACAAATCAGTTATTTACTAAGGTGACCAAAATTACATTTTCTTTCCTTAAAAACAGACCTATTAAAACATTTCACTAGTCGATTAACTTCTATAGTAATAATATATTTTAATATGTTTTTATAATCTTATGGATTTCAATAAAATCTTAAATAATCTTAATAGAAAAAAGATCTAAAACAAGATATAGTCATCATAAGTCAGTCTATGTACAATAGTACAATTTCGCAAACCAGGCAAAACAGATATTACACCACGTTATCTCACTGCATCGATTCTGTTCTTGGTAATAATATGTAATACAATATAATAGGTAACACTAAAGAATACTGACTTAAACAATTATTGAATTTAATAATAGTAAATTGTAAGCTCATAGATGTAAGTATAAGCTCGCATTACAAGGACCAGTGAAGCTCTTTTCTCCATCATATTTACATTCACTCGTGCATAGATTTTTCGCACTGCATTCATTTTACAAACTGCTCGACAGGGCCAGCTATCGCGCCGCTGGCAAATATAAGTACAATAAAATGGCATCACTTTTAGAATAGGCAGTGTCTTTTCATTTTGCATTATACCTAATAGGTTAGTAGGTATTATTGGATTCAGTTGTAATGTAAATACATTCATCAAGGTAGTTAGAATCAATCTAATTTACGTAAAAACAATGAAGATAAAATAAAATAATTTTATAAATGAATTTAAATTATGCAAAAATACCGACGATACGATCTAATTTCGGTTTGGTGTGTCAGGCAATTTGTTACCAAAAAATCATGCATCATAGGAAATATGTAATATTCGACTAAATCAATTGAATCGAACCAATACTTAAAATGTACTTTTAAGATTCTTAAATTAAGCAATAAATGATACATAATTAGTAGATTATAACTTCTGTGGTAAAGATAAGTTCTATACACACTTCTATTCTTCATCTACGACAAAATTAAAAACTATTAATTATTACAAATATCAGTCAACTTTCTTATTAAAACTAATTTTTTTTATTGAGTTCATCTAGTCATGAGTATAGTGAAGCATAATTACGAAACAAATCTGCCAATATTTATCTCAATAACATTCTTCCATTATCATTACCCTCGGATGTATTATTTTGTTTGGCAAACTGCTTTATCAAAATCTTTCATAGAATACTATATGTATCGTGAAAAAGAGAGTTTAATAAAACATAGGTTCCCTTTACATCAAATAAATGTTAGTATGTATTAAGTCCTATTGCGTAAATAAATAAATCAATATTGTACAAGTTTGCACAAAATTAATTTACGTCAAAACAAATCTTTGCTATTACGAGTATATTGTGTCTATTGAATCAGTTATTTAGCATACATACTCGTACTTCTATATTGTAGTGAATATATATTGTATACCTTGTGATCGTTCGAATTCTATTTAACATTATCAAACGTTGTTCGTATAATCAGTGCCTCGGGATTTTTTTTAACATTAACAGTTAACACATTTAAATAATTGTTTCATTTCATTAACAAATAATATGCTATAAATTTGAAAAACTAGTACTTTAAAATACATTTTCTTATAATATTATCGCTTCTATCAGGAGCTACAAAAGAGTCGACTTAGATTTCCTTCTACTACATTCATTATTTACGGTTAGTGCATGTATTCAATTAGAAGCTGTCGTGCAATCACACCTAAATAAGGTAGCAATTCATTGTCAAAATTAAGGGTTCCTGACAATTTCTAAGTGTGATGTTTCTGAAACACAACTTCACAACTTACACAATTGTCTTCTTACTCAATTAGTTAGTACAATAGATATTTTCTTATTATGATAAGTATTATTATTGAACTTTAGACATTAGTCTCATGAGATAATACATACTGCGAAACTATCCTACTAGTGTAAGAATAATACCTATACACATTTCGTCAATATCAAAGCATCCATTCAACAGTCTTGTTTCTTCTGTCTTTCCGCATTTAAATAGTGGTAACTAGTCAGGCCTGTATTCTACGTGGTCTAATCGGTGTCGCATCTGGATGACTAATGTGGCCTCGACATTTCCGTGTTATTCAGCGACGGGCTCTATTAAGCTCGAAGCAGCCACACAAGCGAACCCATGGCTTGCTCATGTCAATCTGCTCAATCTGGTAGTTGTAGTTGAACTAAACGTCTAGCGTTTTAGCTGTAGTCCTCAACGGAAGTTAGCGACCATTCTCTATATGAAACAAAAGAACACCATTATTATCTATTTTATTTAAATTGGTTTTAACTATACCATTAAAGAATGTCATTGTAATTTTATGTGCATAGGATTACACTAACTAATAAGACTAAAATAACTTCATAAAATTATTAAACTGGAATCTATATAGCATAAAGATATGTGCTCATAACGTCTGTTCATTTGAAATATTAAATTCTTTGAATTAAATTTCATAAAAGGTTAATAAACAAATCGTCCTTCGTTAGCAGATAATGAGGAAGACATAGATTTTATGAAAACAATGAATCATAAATAATTAAAAATCAACTTAGTTCGTTATGTTAAAAATACAAATATGAAAATAGCTTTTTAAGTAAACTATGGATTACAAATCATAAAAGATCAACTAATTTCAATACAAAAATAATCAAATGAAATAAATCCTGTGCTTCGGCATGCCTTCCATTTATTCGGTCGGGGACCGTGTAGCACTACGGAATACCTGATACCACTCATATTTAGAATCTTGGATGTCACTGGGGCATTGTTAAGTACACTGTAGGCATCTGCTTATTTTTTTTTATTTTTTATATATTCTTTATTGCACAAACAAAATGAAGTACAAATGGCGGACTTAATGCTTTAAAGCATTCTCTACCAGTCAACCATTCCTCGCTCGCTTTGCTTAATCCCGGTTATCATTCGCCATCTGTGGTCGAAGTCTGTCATCAAATATCCTCTTAATTCTTCTCAATCAATAAATACACGAAATCACCAATTCTGTCGTAGCGTTTTTCGAGCGCCACCTGGTGGTTTTACAGGGAACTATGTCGATACTTCAGTACTGGTTGGGTTATTTTTATGGCAAGTCTGCTTCTCCTTCCACTCATCAAGATCGGGTCGTGCGCCGTGCGTCAGCATATTGTAAGTGCATCTGTTTCGTGTTCATAGATAGTTTCATAGTTGCGTATCGTAGGTAGGGAGAATCTCTGGTAATTGCTTTATCGGAGTCATTTTTAATATACTTTCTTTTCAACTTCCTGCCATTAGTATCATACTTTGAATAAATTGATATTTGGCTTTATTTTCTTCTTTCTATTTTTATATATTGTTTCACTGTATTTGAACTTCATCATCGTTATTAATTCGTTTCAATCATTATTCATGGCACATATTTCTTACATACGTGAAATCTTTCTGTAGGTACTTGTTAAAAGCACCACTAGTATTTCAGTCTCTTATACATAATAGGTATGTATCATATCCGCTTGTACTCTCGGTTACCAATCACGTGAAAACGTGAGCACCCCTAGTACTACGGTCTCTTATCTCATTGGGAATCCGCTTGTACTCTCGGTTACCAATCACGTCAAAACGTGAGCACCACTAGTACTTCGGTCTCCTCATATTCATAGGTTAAATCCGCTTGTACTCTCGGTTACCAATCACGTCAAAACGTGAGCACCACTAGTACTTCGGTCTGCCCTTTAGAATATCAAACTCAATTCAACAACACTTAAAATGCCGCGCATGCTTCGGCCTCACTGACACTCGTAAGTGCGCGCCGCTTGCACCACGGTAGATCTGTAAACATCTAAGAGCATCATCAAGTAGGATTCATATTTATTACCACTTCAAACTCAAAATCATCAGTTACCAAGTAGGTACTTATGTGAACCACTATGCTTTATTTCGATTTCAAAACCACTATTTAGCGGTAGACAAAGTTTTTTTTTTTCTTAATCAAATGTCATACTATAGTTCATACATCTGTAAAGATCATCAATCAGAATTCATATAAATTTATGATCACTTCAAGCTCGAAATCATCGGGCACCAAGGGGCTATTAAGGTGAATCATTATACAATATTTCAATTGTAAAACCACGGTAAAGAGCAGTAGTCTAGTACAGTAGTTTAGTTTTTCAATCAAATGTCATATCAAACATTAATTTCCTACTAAAGTACATTACTCTGGGATCAATATTTCTCATTCTATTTCTATGTCAACTATTACTCTCAAATAACATCATTAATTCTACATTCATTCAAAATATCATGAGTATCATTTACTTTTTGGGTACCTAAGCAACTGTATTTCGCTCGACATTTACTTTTCATCCCCAGCACAGCGAATCTTACTTAACTACACTTCAGGAAATCTCGGCTTTAGATTGGCGGCACAATATCTCATTGTCCACCTGCCGAATGACAAAGTTCGTTTCTTGGAAGGTTAGTTATGTTTAATAATCCAACGCTAAAGATCAATTTCATCTTTTTATTTCGTTATTGTACTGTGTCTCAGCACTTGGCACAAGTAAATCAAATAATTTATTTTAGAGCCAAGTTTGACCATCTTCAGTATATCAATAGCATAGGTATTATTCTATCTTTTTAGATTTCAAATAATAACTTGCCTTGACTGATTAACACTATTTAGGCACCTAAATGCATGTACGCATACTAGTTTAGGGTGTCATGTTATAAAACAATAGTTTTACAACTATTTACTCAAGTATTTATTTAAATACTTTTGTGACGGTTATGTAAAAATCAATCAAAATACATAACTTGTCAGTTAATCACTTGTTGTCATTGAAAAAGTTTCAAATAATGATATCCACATCTTATTACTACACTGTCATGCTATATCTAAAATCTACTTCGCATGTCAATTAATGGCTCAAAATTTAATAAATAAATAAACATGCGCCAGTCAACACACCTTTTGTTTTAGTTTTGAAGTCAGGGACTTTTTTTCCTGGTTTTACGAATATCATATTTATTAATTTTAAAAAACCTAAAAACATCAATTTCGTGCTAATCGCAAAACATTTGCCCCTTACGAAGCTTGAACCCGCGACCGCCGGTATAGTGGTCCGGAGCGCTAACCACTACGCCAAACAAGTCGTCATCCATCTCAATTGTGTCTCATGTTCGTTCACGATTATATTATTGAAGGCAATTAAATACTTGCTTAAATCGTTCTGTATTATTATACCGTATTTTAGTTCGTATTGGATAACCTATTGTTCGTATCAATATCCTGTATCAATGATTTAAAACTCTTCACTTGTCTTTGTTTCCTGTTAATAGAGCAGTAGGTTCGAAATTCCATTTCATATTTGGTGATTCACAAGCGTATATCATTCATATCATATCTTTCATCTTTTGTACCTTCTAATTGTAATTTGTGCATCATTTCT
This sequence comes from Pyrausta purpuralis, assembly GCA_963924145.1. Classification (NCBI taxonomy): domain Eukaryota; kingdom Metazoa; phylum Arthropoda; class Insecta; order Lepidoptera; family Crambidae; genus Pyrausta; species Pyrausta purpuralis. The sequence goes on from OZ001646.1 coordinate 3,784,854, forward strand.
TTTTTTTTAAATACCTATTTTTAATTGTGATTATTAATTTATCTTTAACTTGTTTTGAGATTGATATCCAACTTCATGAAACATGAGTTCGAGCATGAATAACATCGTCATCAAAATAAAATCGTACATACATACAGCCAGATAAGGTCAGGCTTACATTTAATCTTTAAGCTCATAGTTGTTCTTTATTATTTTGTTCCTAATAAAAAAATGTGACTAGGTAATTTTATATTACGGAAACATTGAACCTCTTTCTACGAATAGTAATTTTCAAACATATTTTTTTTCTGTAGCCACATCTGATAATTCTTATGGTCATCTTTTGTTATTCATCCGTCACCTCAAAACAATTTAAAATAATTATTCACTAATCAGTGGTAATAAATGATAGTAATTTTAATATAAACTATTAATTATGCATCGCGTTCAAATATGTTTGTTGTTCACGACATGTAAGCCTTATCTTACTCTCTGGTTAAAATAACAACTTTGAGTCGGTACCTACTCGTACCTTCACGAATTAGTTCGCACGAAAAGAAATATACGAGTATTTGAGAGTTTAATTGTCCATATACTGTTAGTATTCGTATTTAACTATTTCAGAATAAGTGTGATTCCTTATTATGTTTTTTTTTTATAGATTCGCAGTTCTCATTCATTCGTTTACGAAATGCTATGGTTCAAAATTAGGTTTCATTACTTTGTATTTGTACACTTAAGTAAACGTATATTCCATATGGATTCACCACAAGTATCATCATTATGTTAATGAAATGGATGGCTTCTCACTAGTTTTATATAATCTAATTACCTACATAGTAACAATGTTTTTTTCTTTTAATCAAAATAATGTAAGCAAAATGCTGCGTGAAAATGCGATTGAAATCGTGTTAGATCATGTTATTCATTGCGATCACTTTTTATAGTAACTAAGTATTCTCACGAAACTTGTCCATCCATTGTCATAGTCACCCTACATGGCGACTTATCTTAATGGTGTTAATGTAAACACTATGCCTTGACCTTGGAGCGCGTTCCTGTGCGCGTTGTTGCCATCGAAAATCACTTCCTCATAGTCCATCATTATGAAAATAAGTTGGTGCAATACACGATAGTTTTTTTTTTACTTCTTCTGTTTATCACAACATGGTTTTGATTTACAAATCACCAATCAATAAAAATATAAACCTTCATTTTTTTACTACTAAAATTCTTGTGCAATGCTGTGATTATTTTTATTTCGTAGCTACTGTCAATAACTTTTGTTGTGCTGATCAAATGTTCTTTGTCTAAGAATGATCAAAATTTCTGTTTAATGTAGAGACATTTGTGTAAATATTTATCACACTAATCACAATGAGTAAATCGATTTAAGTTTTGTATCTAACTGTCCACGCTATCATAGGTATCAAAGAAAATTCTCAATGAAAGTAGTACCTAAGAAGGTATTGATATCACACCAATTCGAGTTCGAGTTCGAGTATCACAACAACTCATCATATTTAATCTATTAACTCAAAATCGTAATAAATAACTTCGCATCAATTCATCAGTTAATAAAAATTAGTTCCTTTCACTTAAACATCATCATCATATTATCATCAGTTAAGGGGTGGTCTTTGCCTTGTCCAATCAACAATTGTAAACAATGTATCACTCACAATCACATTAATTAACAAAATATGACATCGGTAAAAATCTCATTAATTTCAAGCTTTGTGATACAAAAAAAATACATACCAATGGCCGTTTAGTTGGTAAGTGGGTCTGTAATCCCACTTCTGATCTGTTGACGCTGGTCAATATAGCTCTCAATAAAAGCCGTTGTTTTCTTGACAATTTATATTTCTTCATTATTTATACTAACACATTACTAGATAATCACTTTAGTATCACTAATCAACCGGCTTACATCACTTAAACTTATTATCTCGCGACATTCACAATAAATAATAATTGATATTCCACTAATACAATTCTAACACACTCAAGGCTCGCATCCGAATGCCCTCAGGATTCGGCGTTTGCCGCCTATTCCCCTCCCGCGCCGCATGCCTAGGCGCATCAAATATCACAAATGCTTTATCATCACTAGGCTATTTTGCTGAATGCTAACAATAGATGCAGTCACTAATATACAGCACAAACGAGTAATATGTCAATGTCCAGCTTATACAATGCGACTGCATCGATACTTAAAGTGGTGCAAGTTTGTAAAGGTTGACATTATGCGACTGCATAGATGCTGCATCACTGCAAAAAGGCGCAGTGTGCCAACGGTCCTAAATGAGAAACGAAACAGACTTAATTACAACAATAACTCGAGCGGAGTAGTTTACCTTTGTTCCGAATCAATCATCCCTCATTCCCAAGGGGGTGATTCTTTAGTCGAGTCAATTATGAGGACTGTTCGCGGAATTATGTGAACGCTCACAGATATTGAATTATCTAATATATCTAATATATATTCTGCTACTTACGCTTTTGGTGATTTATTGCTCGGCGAATGTTTGCGGAAGGATATGAAAAAAAAACATTTTCAGTTTTCCCATTGTTATTTATTGTAATAAGGACTAACTGTTAGGTTATAATTGACTTTACCCTGCGTGAAACTATGATCTGGATGATTTAGAAACTGTAACTCTCTTTTTATAATGACGTAGGCATATATTAAATTCGTTACGAACACTTACATTGTACGCTCCCAGATATTGATGCCAATGATGGTTCTAGTGAATATAATTAATAATTTAGTATTGTAGTTCTTGGAAATACTAATATAATTGAACAAATTGAGTACGATCGACGAAGACATTTCATTCGAATAAGAAAATTCTATTATTATGGACGACTTCTCATAAAATGATTTGAAATTATTGTGCTTTGTTCCATATTTATTGTAAGGTGAATGTAATTTTACTGTTATTCTGGCGCAGAATTTAAATAAGTATTCGGGCGTATATTTAATATTACAAAACACTATAAAAACTAAAATATAATTATATGTCGGTTCTCTTCATCTCAACCGATTGTTAAGTATTTGTAAAAATATTTCCTTCAGATATTGTGAGAGCAATCTCGCAACATTGATGAGGTCACGCAGCCTACGCGTTAAGGAAAGCACTTTCAAAATTCAACAGACTTGCCAATGTGTCGATGGCCGAGTGGCATAGGCATAGCGTAAGACATGGGGTTCGATTCCTCATCTGACACAGTTTCTTTTCTCAAGTGCATTTTATATGACCGACATATTAAACCAGCCCTTCGTCCTGCGATTTTTACGACACTGTTGTATGTTTCACGAAGGCTGAGGAGGTCATGGAATACGTGCAAACGAAGACTACTCTGCAAGTTATCAAGAAGGTGTCTAGTTGCAATGTAAATTTTAATTTCTTTGTGATTAGAATTCGATCCGACTGAAACTCAAACGATCTTTACGAAAGAAAATTTTTGGCCGGAGGGTGCTGTATTCCGGCGATTTTGCGAAAATTTACGCAACATCACGAACAGCACAAAGAGCATGTGTAAATTTAACTTATTATTTCATATTTCATTTTGATAATATATATTAGTCCTGTAAGGTTTTACTTTTATTTTATGGTCCCGTATTTAATTACCTGTTGCCTAAAATGGACGTTTATTATTAAATTATTATATTCATTAGATCAAATTATCGACAGCGTTGCCCACAGTAACTATGGGAAACTGAAGAAGCTACTGAAATATGCCACTATACTTCTTAATTGAAGAGCTGTGCTCTTGACGGTTGAGTTAATTCCATTCCTTTCTATTCCATGTCATTCGCGACGCCCCTTTTATCTGGGTCATGTATGTCCTAACTAAATACATATTTAACGCTTTTACTAGTTGGTGAAACCTGTGGCTCAGAAAGTAGAGCAAAGCTCATAACGTTGTCTGTAATTTTAATATCCGATATATGTCACTTACTGCAGCATGAATTTTCTATTACAGGGTACGCGTTTAATATTGTTGTATAACCCATTCAACTACAGCTGCGCAAGTATTATAACTGAATCATTATTCAACGCAGCCACAATTGCCCCTACTGACTCTTCGAAATTCACCTAATCTATGGATGCCACGTTTGCATTCGCATCAGTTCCACTGATCGATGACTTACTTATTTCGGAAGTACTATTACATATCCAAGTTGATATCGTAATGCAATCTTTTATGACCTGATACCTTAAGTGTTTGTCTCTGTACGCTTTTAAAGTTTACCGAAGCATACCGTGACCGTGCTAGAAACGTGTCCGACACAAAAATATATTATGTTTTGTAAACTACGGCACCATACCCAAATGAGCATTCCGACACCAAACAACACCGTTGCGTGCTATGCACGGAGCGTAATTTTACCGGTGCTGACACGCTCAGTGCATGTAACGCTACATTGCTATACCGATGAGCATACGGATTATTACCGCGTATGATGAGCTTTATAAAGGCGTTAGTATATGCATTGATAGTCCTGTCGATACAGGCTGTTAAACTGGTCACGATGGGGACTGACACTTCTGGGTCAGAGCCTTACGTGGACCTTGCCAACAAAATATAAAACGACGCGGTTCGTTCACCACTACCACCAAATAACATATAACAGACGGGTATCATACGCATTGCATACTAGAGGCCGATTCTCGCGACAATCTGACTTTTTTCGTATGGTAATTCGATTGCGAGTTTAACCGTTGTACCTAAAAAATCAAGTAAAATATCTACACGTTAAAAAAATTAAAGCACAAACAAGATCTAAATACATATAAATCGTGACCTTGAGAAACCAAAAAGAAAAGTCAATCGGTGTACTTTTTTCGTATATGAATTGCACGAGAATTAGTCCCCTGGTCTTATAAGGGTTTTGTATACGGGCACATAACGCTGTCGATTCGTTCAGTTGGCAAGGTGAAGCAGATCGTGTTGTTTTTCGTGCCTGAAAGCCTTTCACACACGAACCTTTCAGTGAAAGGTTCCTAGCAGGATCATTGCAGGTACGGTGCAGTGGGGAAATACCTTTAAGAAACAAATAATGTCAACTAAGTATTTGAAGACTGACGGTAAGCCCTACCTAGCTTTTGGCAGCGATTATGAATTATACAACGAACACACTTTACGTCGTCTCTTGTTAGCACTTGTTCCGACGTCCAGCCGGCTCAGACGTGTGCCTCTCGCTAGTCGTTATCGCGATTGTTTTGCAGTTACATCATACCCCCGCGAAATGCATTGACAAAAGCGTGAGCGGCCCAGCGGCTAGTTAGCATAAATTCCCGTGATGTTACCGCCGCGGGCGCCGGTTAAATTGTGGCTCGCGTCGGATACATTTTCTGTTTCTATTAGGCTATGTTTGATGATCTAGGGTTAAACTAAAGACATTGTTCAAGTTGGCTAAAGTTAACGCACAAACAAAGACGCTAAAAGGCTTTTTCAACTCCAATTTCCATATTCGAATTTTGTGTTTGATCAAGTCAATACGACTTTAATACACATCCATATTTTACGGCGATTTAATGGCAGGCTTAATATTTATTTATAGACGTCATAGAACCTTCGCTGTTGTTTTATGAGTACTAAAATTTATACAATGATACCGTATGAATAACTCGTATAAATTGAGTTTAAAAAATTGAACCGGTTGCCAAATAATTACAACGCAAACTTTTACCCCAGGCTCATGTTTTTTCAATTTTTGTAACATAGGCATGTTTTTAATTTATATTTGTATTCTGAGGAATACTTTTTAAGAGTATGGATAGGATGTTAGTTTTTTAAGATTATACAAAGTGATTTTCGACCATATACTCCAGTCGAATCATGCTTTCTTTTTGTTGCAAACAGACAGCCTACAATCGCTTCTTTGAACAATCAATATAAACAAGCGTTTACAAAAAATGGAGGCTCTCAACATTTGGAATTCGATAATGCAACACTGAATAAACAGCGGCATTATGAGCTACTGGCGTTAACAAGCACCTTTAAAAATACGAATCGCGAGGAAAAAGCGCTCATTTGCGAGAGTACGTTAATCCCGAATAATCCGGGGACTGGGATTTCGGCGGAAATAATGAGATACAGCCGAAAGATATGTACTTGGCCCTTCTGGGCTTCTGAAGTGATAAATATGAGGATACGCCTTTAAAAGACCATAATTGAGTTTCGTCGCTTCCGTTATCGGGAACGCGTAACATCATCACGATCAAAGCTTTGTTAGGACAGTGGTAGTCTGAGTAAATAAAAAATATTGTCACAAGTGATAAGTTCAGTCTTTGAGTGACTTGCGGTACTTAAAGTTTCGTCACAGCTCCGAAGTCTCGATACCACCGCGCTTTGCGTCGTTTCCGTTTGCCTAGCACAAGAGTTTTGGGTACTTATGGATCAAAGCAATATGAGTGATGTGGTCAAATGTGTATTTTGTTATATTATTTATACTAGAATTATAAAGCTGAAGAGTTAATTTGTTTGTTTATTTGAACGCGCTAATCACAGGAATTACTAAATCGAATGGAAAAAAATATTGTTGTGTCGGATAGTTTATTTATCTAGGAAGACTTTAGGCAAAAATCATGCAGTCGCGGGGAAACTGTATTTAGTACTGTACAGTATCGTTGTGACCAACCATACGATTCGCAGTTGGAATGGAAAAATTGTTTACAAATATGCAAAAGTGTTTACAAATATGCAATCCGAAGCAGTAGAAAAATGCAATAAAACGCTCTTTGCTCTAAATTAAAGAATAACTAACAGTTAAACAATTCTGTTAAGCGGAAACTTAGTTGTCCACAATATGCACTCGTATTTGCATCTGTTCTAGGTGTTGTGATACCACCGTTGTGTTTGATTTCCGTAACACAAGTACCGCAATATATGTGATCGGTGTATAATATACTGACTTTGTTATCAGTACCGCATTTTTGTGCAAAAACTCCACTGATGAATATGAACAACTTTTACTATGGGGGCAATAGTGAATTCGTGAAAAAAAATCAGCTGTTCCATACATTTTGACCGCGCGCCAATTGAACTTTTGTATGGATATCGATTTCACTATTGCCCCCATAGCAAAAGTTGTTCATATTCATCAGTGGAGTCTTTACTCAAAATTTCGGTACTGATAACAAAGTCACTCTGTATATTTATTTATTTTCTAGTTTTGAAGCTGACGATTGGTTTTTACTGATGTTAAAGTATTTTTGTATATAACAAAATATTACAAAGAGTAAATAGGATTAATTTTGAAATAAATGCTATTAAACTATCTAAAAAACAGTAGGCGGTAGGCGTCTGGGTAAAGCATTAGCGATCAAATCTGTAACGTTTTTCATCGATAACATAATCTTCCCAGACGGTGTTACTGACGGAGGCAGGTAGTAACAAAACAGATTGTCTAGCCTCCTCCGCATTTAATATTTAATTCCATAATAGAGGTTTAATCGTGTACAAATTTTGCTAAAGATATTTCATTTCACGAAAGCATAAATCACGCATAAGTGTATGAATAAAATATTATGCGCAATGCGGCTAATTAGCTTTGTGTATTTGTGAGAGCTCGGAGATGACCACTCATCGATTTTTTATTGTTATTTGGGGTTTGTGTTTAAAATTACTTCTTAAATGTCACCTTCTTCCAAATCTTTCATATTTAGCAAAATATTGAAAATAAATATGTGTATGCCTATATGTGTATGATCTCACTCGATTTTTCGCACAAAAATGCATGGAAATTGATAAATCACTTGCCTCGTTTGTAAGATGTGCTTGTTTTATTAGTTGCAATTTTTTCAACAAAGTCCTCTTATTTATAATGTTCTTATTATTATAGATATTAATAATCCATCTTATAGAATAATTCATTTTATAGGTATGAATAAAGTCTCATTATATTTAGCGCAGAAAATCATATTGAAAATGATACTTCTTTACTTGCCTAGATTACTAAATGTGCATGTTTAATAAACATTTACATTTTTTAACAAAACCTTGCATACTTAGCTTACATATCTCGTCCATGAATATAAACAAAGATTTTATTGATGTTCATATTTTGCCACCAAAATACCCTACTATTCTTGAGCTTCATGGAACCATACGATTTTTTTTCGCATAGCTCGCGGACTTACGTGACACGATCTATTCTAAAGGGTTGGAAGATTGTTTGTCGGTTGTTTTAGAATGTTTTTAACACTTACAGTGTCATATTTTAAATGTTGCATAAACAGACGGGTAGATGGCGCTAAACGTCACGCGTAATGACATATCCGTAAGAGACCACAAATATCTCAGGGTCGGATAGACAACATAGTAGCTCATTTGATAGAGCGTTTGGCCCAGTTAGCCAAAAAGTTGCTGGTTCAAGTCCCGCCCGTGCACAAATTTTTGGTTTCTTATTTCATCTTTATGAATTGTTTGTCGGTATTTCGCATCATTTTATGTCATGTACTACATAAGTGTTGATTTACCTTTTATTTCAAAGTATACAAGGACAAAAAGCTGGGATCCATATTTCATTTTAGAGCGGAAAATGTCGTGCAATATGCATGTAGCCCTTAACAATATTAACTGAAAAAAGGATTTAAGCTTAAAAACACACAACAAAAAATCTTTCACTTTCATTAACAAATGCGATTATTGTTAATCAAATGATCCGCGAAACGAACGTGGTCGGTACAAGGGGATTAACATCCATGTTACTTTTCGAAGTATTTATTATGTTTTCAACATATGTGATAATTGTGGGTAAACCTTTTAAACTGATCATCTTGTGTAAGTTTGAGTGCAGTGTGTAACTGCAGCAGCTGATATGAAGGCGTTAGTATACATTCGCATGCGGCAGCGATGCGGCTGAACGATGCCGACTGTATTATAGAGCTATTGTTAATCGGATTACAGGAGACAACATTAGCGTATGGACAGCACTAGAGCTGTCTTATAGGTCGTGGTTGCCATGAGATCGATATTGATTGTTGCTCTATTGTTTTTTCCCGCACAAATTTTACGGCACCAAAACGGTACTAGAGTTTGTACCGAGTTGTATTCAGTTAAGATCAAATAATAATTTTGTTTAGTACCTACTAATTTTGAATGTTTAGGATAAGTTAATATATAACTGTCATGTACAAGATGTTTAAAAGTCCCTTAATAAATAGTTTTTTGTTTATTGTGGAATTTTGATCACACCGAATAATCATTAAAACTATGTTAGAGTGAGACATAGCATATGCTAATGCCACAAGCCGTATAATGTCTAATTATGCATGCGAACGCAGAGTTGGACCATTTAGTTAATAACTTTACCAGTGTATGGACAAATTTTAAGCAGCATCCTTTTGGGGAAAACGTTTCTTCATAAGTCACAAAGAAATCTTACAATATTGTAATAAACTGAGCTACTTTATAATTAAATTGCAAAAGTAATAAAGTTCTTAATATAGAGGTACAGTTCGACCTGCGGGCGAAGTCTGATGCAACATTTTTGACATTTCGCGTAGACAAATTTAATTTCATAATTTTCTAATTTAACAAATATCCTTTTAACTCATGTAGCTTGTATGTTTAATAAATCTTAAAAAAAAATTGAAATTTTTAAGCTTCATTCGAAAATTCCTCTCGATCAATAAATACACGAAAACACTAATTTTGTTACGGCATTTTTCGAGCGCCACCTGGTGGTTTTACAGGGAACTATGTCGAGACTTCCGACACTGTACTAGGAGCAATACTTTCAATCAATTATTGTACAGAGTATACGTAGTTACTTTGACCTGTTTATAGTGTCATTCATCAGTCATAGAATTAGAGATTTTGTAATCCAAGGGTTTAATCCCTAATCAATGATATCAAAATTGCTATCTCGTTGTAGTAAATAGCAATGTCAAGTTATATGACTATACATATTTGTTTTTAGAGAGTTAATTGCTGGTTACCCTTTATGTAACCAGTAATTAATTCGTTATGGTTATAGCTTCTATCATATTTTCATTTTTTGCTCCTTTTATAAGACACATCGTGTATATGGCCGTATGTTAATGTTTGGTCACCTGCTTAATTAGCAAATTAATAACTAATTATAGCTACGGGTGTAGTGTTCGCTCGGTAGCTCGTTACCAGACGAGCCGAGCTGAGCGGAGTGAGGGCTCCGAGGGATAGGTAATTAGCAAACATGGCGTAATCGCTCGCGATGCGCTGCAAATACAAAATACTTGCTAAGCGGCAAAATTAGTTAATAAGCAACTAAAGTTGATAATGCAGCCTTAGATCAATTCCGGAAGATTGAAAAGTATGTAATAAGTTGGTGTCTCACTACAGATGGTCAGATTGACAATAATGTGTTCCAAAATTTAAGATTTAACTCTTTTCAATCCTAATTTAAGGTTGAATGCATTTTCTTATATTATTTTATTCTTTGTTTGTAAATTATAATATAATTTAATGTGATTTTTATTAATTTTAAGGCGTTGTATCATTTAATTTGTAATATTTATTTTAGTTGATATTTTTTTTTAAATTAAGTTGATCTTAATTAAAATGTTATATTGTTTGTGTATTTCTCCGTCAAATTTATGGAAAAATATGCCTGAAATGACTGCCTGGTTATTTTTTATTACGTAGGGCAATTCCTTTTTGCTTGTCCAATTTTGTAAACAATCTTGACATTGAAATAAGATAAACATAAAACTCACCAACTACATAGATAATTGATAGTTTAACACTGAGATCTTTTTAATTCAAATAGTTAATGATTTTTATTCATTAGTATTATTTAAAAAGTTGTAAAAAGGTTGTTTATTTCATTCGACTAGCAAAGATAAATGGACTTTACGAATACTTATTTTTAGTGGAGAGTGGGTTTTGTTATTGTGTTACAAATTGAACAACATTTATGGCTGCTTTAGCTCAGAAATCGAGTCTCGAGTCGACTCGAAACAAGTATGTTCAATGTAGTCTATAAATCTTATAAAAATGTGCCTATATCGCTGAACTAACCATTAATACCACTGAAACTAGTACTTCCCTACCTCTCCTCTTCAAAATTCCTTCGTTATTATGAGCGATAATCCTCTCGTGTGTCGGCGTTCGGGATACGGTCTCGCAGGTGTTAAATACTAACGCTATACACCTCACTCGAGGGCGAACCTCTCGAGAAACAGATTGATTCTCGCGAGGTTTTGAGTGTAGTGGAGGTGGGAATGACAAGGCGTATGTGTATGAGTAGCGGTAAAAAACGTTCGTTCACCCGTGAAATTATGACCGCAGTTAATGGCCTGGTCTAACTTAATTATTTTAAAGATTTATAAAAGTCACTATACAAACTTAATAATATAAACTGCACTTTTAAAAAGCAAGTTTGTTTATGTGACAGACGAGCAATCTCGAACCCCGTGTCCTACGCTATCCGGGCGTATGCATATGCCACTCGGCCACCATCACATTAGCAAGCCTGTTGAATTTTGCAAGCGCTTTCTTTGATACGTAGACTGTTTGCCGTGCCGACAAAAAACGTTTGCCTTTTCGGCAATATTGCCAATATTCAGTTGAGCTTAAAAATGTCAATTCAAAAAGTCCTTTTCATTCGTAAATAAACATTTTGAACTAGTTTTTTTTATTGATGCTGTAGGTGAACTATTTTTTCGCTGTGCCATATAACTGCGAGCATGGAAAGATTTGCAACTTTTTTTTCTTTGTAAAATAAAATGGCTAGGAGGTTTTTAGGCTATTAAAATAATTATGACGCAAAATGTAGTTTATTGGGACAGTTGGGAAACTTAATTGAGTGACTGAGGGAGAAGAAGCAGAAGTCACATGAAGTCTAAGCTTGGTTTTTCAACGTTTGTTATAAAAGAGTTAGGCATCAAAATCAATTATCTCAGAACCGTTAGCTCTAGATCAAACTGACAAGGAGACCCGACCCTACGCTAGGGAAAGAAAAAAGCAGGTATGAATGAGGTGGGTATTCTTCACGAGTCAAATCTCTTGCCAATGCTAGTGACTTTATGCACGTTAACGCTTGTAGCCCAGGGCGCGCTGGCTGGGCCATCAGTGAACACCATCTGAGTCAGCGCCATCCGCCGCGCACGATTTAGAGCAGGCACGAGGACAAATACATGGAAGCTGAAGAAATGTAGACAACCATAGGCAGAGTTTGAAAATAAAGAGGTTAGTATAATTATCGATTTTTAATTATAGATTATAGATTCAACAATAGTTTTAAAAATTCCTAAATAAGTGATTTACATGATTTTAATACCAGAAACAAAAATAAACTTTCTAAAATTTCATTATTTCCGTTCTAAAATTTCATTATTTTATTTCCAATAGAAGAAAAACAGCAGGGTGCTGAACTCTTTTATTTATATATAAATATTTGACACTAATCACATAATGCTTTAGAATGTTTTTAACACTCACAGTGTCATATTTTATATTCATAAAGATGAAATAAGAAACCAAAAATTTGCGCACGGGCGGGACTTGAACCAGCAACCTTTTGGCAAACCGGGCCAAAGAGCGTTTGGCACGTTTTCATAAGAAACCACAAATTTCGCAGGGTCGGACTAACAGCACGGTAGCTCAATTGGTAAGAGCGTTTGGCACGTTTTCATAAGAAACCACAAATTTCGCAGGGTCGGACTAACAGCACGGTAGCTCAATTGGTAAGAGCGTTTGGCCCGGTTTGCCAAAAGGTTGCTGGTTCAAGTCCCGCCCGTGCGCAAATTTTTGGTTTCTTATTTCATCTTTATTACTAATCACATACATTGCTCTGATCCCAAAGTAAGTAGCTAATGCACTTGTGTTATGGAAATTATACACAACGGTGGTAACACAACACCCAGACCCGAGACAATACAGATATTTTTTTATTTCTATATTGACCCGACCGGAAATCGAACCCGGGACCTCGGAGCGACGACGCATTGAAACCAGCGTGCTTTGCCACTACACCACGGAGGTTGTCTGAAGACTGAAGTTTGACTTCAGTGTTTTTCTTTTATTGGAAATAAAATAATGGAAATTCACTCTTTTATTGGAAGATGTATTACTTTCTTTAATAAATTGCCTCAAAATATAATTGAATTACCCTTACGTAAATTCAAATCGATTGTTAAACAATGTTAAATGACTAAAGGATATTATAGAATAAATGATTATATGAATGAAAAAAAAATATGGTCTAGCTTGTAAGAGCATGAAAATTTTAATATGTTAAAAAGAGGCATTTACAATAGTGACTTTGTTGGGCAGCTTCTCCTTAGCACTAGCCCACAATTGTCACGAAGCTGTGGTAGGCCCAATGTTGGGTCGTGTATAAGTGCTGGACAGAATCTGTCCTGTGATGAATTTTTGCGGTGAAATAAAAACTTCTTGAATTTGCGAATTGATCCTTTACTTGCGAAATTTTATAATGATTAAACGTTAACATTATGGCCAACGCGGATTGGCCTAATTCGAATCGATCGCGTGATGCAGCTCCTCGCCGATTGGTGGTGGTCGCCGCGAGCTTCACCGGAGCCTCATAGATGGCGCTAGGAGTTTGAACATGCCCCCGGCCTTGGAAGCGTCAGCTTACAACACTGTAGTCGTGTCTTCCTCTGGCTGGTCAAGAAGCAGGGGGCACACCTTGACGACGGCACGCCTGATGACACCAGAGGCTGTGCGAATGTCTGCTACTCTCACGACACCATCTTTACCGGGTATAGTCTTCTCAACACGTCCCATTTGCCATTTGAGTGGGGGCAAATTATCGTCTTTAATGACAACGAGAGTGTCTGGTTTCAAATCAGCTGCATGCTGCTTCCATTTGCTTCTTGTTTGCATCTCCGATATGTACTCCTTGGTCCAGCGCGCCCAGAAGTGCTGCCGAATTTTCTCTAACAGTTGATACCGGGTCAGACGATGAGCTACCGCGTCTTGGTAGTCAGTGCTCGCAGGCGATGTAAGTGGACGGCCAACCAGGAAGTGAGCAGGCGTGAGAGGATGAAGGTCGTGCGGATCAGTGGATAACGGACTCAATGGGCGAGAATTAAGGACTGCTTCCACTTGTGTCAATAGTGTGGTAAGCTCTTCAAAAGTCAAATGCGAATTGCCTAACACACGAAGCAAGTGATATTTGCATGATTTAATTCCTGATTCCCACAACCCTCCAAAATGCGGACTATAGGGAGGTATAAGTTTGAATTTAATTTGTTGATTGCTGGCATATTCAACAATATCGGACGAGCATTCCGATAAAAACCTTTTAAATTCATTCATCAAACCAACAAAATTCTTGCCGTTGTCTGAAAAGATTACCTCTGGCTTGCCACGCCGGGAAATAAAGCGTTTGAGAGCAAGGTGATATGCGTCTGTGGTCAGAGCGCCAACAAGTTCCAAGTGTATGGCCCGCGTAACAAAACATACAAATAGGCAAATATATGCTTTAAAAGTTTTAGCGCCTCTACCTCTACGGTTTAATACGAACACCGGTCCCGCGTAATCCACCCCGCATCGCATAAACGGATAAGTAGGCGTGATTCGCTCTATAGGTAAGTTTCCCATTAAAGGACTTACAGTTTTACCTCTTAAGCGAGTACAAATAATACATTGATGCATTACCTTTTTTGCGAGATCACGCCCCCTTACCGGCCACCAACGCTCGCGCAGCGTCGTCAGCAGCGCCTGCGGAGCCGCGTGCAACAGTCGCGTGTGTTCGAAGCGGAAGAGCAACACTGAAAAGCGATGTTTACTACATATGAGTATGGGATGTTTTTTGTCGTAATTGAATGATGACGAGTATTCCATGCGACCGCCTACTCTTATTAATTTGTCATCATCCATAAATAAATTTAATTTTGAAAACTTATGATTCGGTTTTAAGCCGCCCTTTTCTGACAATGATTTGTACTCTGGAAACGATTCAAACTGTGAAAGACGGGCTAGCATTTTCACAGATTCTTCCAACTCATCAACGCTGAGTGGGCCACTTTTTCGTTCACTTTTACTGCGTATGTTGTATATGAATCGAAGTGCATATGCGGCTGCACGATTCATGCGATTGAATTGGGAAAACCTGTGAAATGGAAACAGTGACATACCGGTACGTTGCTCTGATACAAGTGCATGCACAGCACTAAGTTTGACCTCTAGGAGCTCATGCGTATTGATTTCACTGTTTGTGGCCCTCGAAGTCGACTCAGGATCAAACTCAGGTTGGCGTAAGAATAATGGGCCATTCCACCACAAAGACGATGTCGAAAGGTCACCCAAACTCATACCACGTGATACTAGGTCAGCGGGGTTGTCTTTACCACATACATGGCGCCATGGGAGATCCTTTGTAAGTTCGTGAATTTCTGTGGTTCTATTTTGGACGAAAGTTTTCAATAGGCTAGGGGCCATACGTAACCATCCTAACACTATCGTTGAATCCGTCCAAAACATAACCTGATCAAATTGACGATGGAGTGATTCGCGGACTTTCTCATACAGTCGAGCACCCAATAGCGCGCCACATAATTCTAGCCTCGGTATACTGACCGGCTTTAGTGGTGCGACCTTGCCCTTCGAACACAATAATCGAATCGTCACCTGATTGCCGCTTAGTGTGCGAATATATAAGCATGTGCCGTATGCTGTTTGTGACGCATCTGTAAAAATATGCAACTCGATCCTATCAGGCGCTAGCCCTATAACGTGCCGTGGTACCAATATGGTTTTGAGCAAAGATAAATCATTAACAAACCGGTTCCACTCGCGCGTGACGTCACTAGGAACTTCATCGTCCCAACCCAATTTAAGCAACCATAGTTTTTGCAATAAAACTTTCCCGAGCATGACAGTTGGGCTTAGGATACCTAACGGGTCAAAGATTTGTGACACAGTCGATAAAATTACTCGTTTTGTGATAGGAGTGAGATTACTTTCGAATTGCGTAGTAAAATGAAACTCGTCGGATGTATTATAATATCCCAGACCTAAAGTCTTGCTTTGACTGTGTTCGCCTAACGATAGTTCCTTAGAACACTGGGACATGGGTACCGACGACCGGTTATCAGTTGCATTGAAATTAAAAGTCCACTTGCGCAACGGAAAACAGCCTTTTTCGAGTACGTTTGCAGTATTTTTACATAATTCGATTAATCTATTTTTATCGTCATGAGATGTGATCATGTCGTCGACATAAAAATCCTCATTTATGATTCTTTTGATGTCACAGTCTGAACAGTCTTGCGCTAATTGTTTTAAACATCGACAACTTAGAAATGGTGCTGAGGCTGTCCCGTATGTGACTGTTTTCAAGCGGTATACGTCAATAGGCTGTGATGAGTCATCACGCCAGAGAATCAGCTGTAGGTCTCGCTGATCGGGCGTAACAAGTACCTGTCTGTACATTTTTTCTACGTCGGCGCAAGCTATGTACCTATGCTGCCGAAACCGTAACAAAATTGCAAACAAATCACCCTGTATCGGAGGTCCTACTAACTGGATGTCGTTAAACGACTTTCCACTAGAGGAAAGTGCACTGGCGTTAAATACAACTCTCAATTTGGTGGTAGTACTGTGCGCTCGAAATACGCCGTGATGCGGCATGACAAAATGTGGTTCACCATATAATTTAGCTATAGACATATGACCTAAAGCAATATACTCATGGATGAACTCAGAGTACATTTTTTTATAGCTCGGTACGCGGTCTAATCTTTTTTCTAACGCTAGAAACTGCCGTTCTGCTTGAGAATACGTCTTACCTAAGGAATCAGCTGATTCTTTGAGCGGGATGCGAACGCAAAACCTTCCGTCAATATCGCGTGTAGTATTATTTACGAAAGATTTTTCACACTCCAGCTCACTATCGCTGAGCGCGTTATTGGCCTTGGGTAGTTCTTCAAGCTCCCAGAACTTACGCAGTTGCGTATCAATGGATTGTGAAGTACTATCGCTAATTTGTGAAACGTTACAATAAACTTGACTGTTGCTTTGAGGTTTGTTATTGAATGAACCCGAAATAACCCAACCTAACTGAGTATTTTGCAAAAACGGGTCATTCGGTAATCGCATCTTTCCTTCGATAAGCAAGTCCCAAAAATAATCTGCGCCGATTAAAATATCAATTTCTTGGGCTTCTAAAAACTGTGGATTAGCAAGTCGAACATTGTCTGGTATCCGTATTTGCGCGCTTTGTATGATAACGCTAGGCAATGTTGAAGTTATTTGCGGCAATACGAAACATTTAATGCGCATGGAATAGGTATTAACGCGCGATCTAATTTCTACGTCGCAAATCTGAGTTGATTGAGACACAGAATTACCTACTCCACGTATTTCGTGCGTGGACTGTATGACTGGTATATTTAAAGTATCGCATAGTGATTGTTTTATGAAACATCGTTGACTTCCGTTGTCGAGAAGTGCGCGCGCTAAATGATAATTATTGTAGTTATCAGCTATCTCGACTAACGCAGTCGATAACAATACGGGATGCACACATGGATCGAGCGTATCAGTGTGCACCTTGTTTACGTGAACAGGAAAGTTACTGTTATGCGTAGGTACGGAATCAGCTGTAGCGGGCGGCCCGAGGAATGATGCGCCGGGGCCGCTCGTATCAGCTGCTTCAGTCGTAATTACACTGGTTGAGAGTAAGGTCACGCTAGGGTTCGCGTCTACGTTGTCAATATGTAGGATCGAGTTGTGCTTTTGGTTGCATTTTCGGCACGGACCGAATCTACAATCGTTCACTGAATGACCGGAACGTAAGCAATTTTTACATAACCTGTGCTTTTCCACTAATTCGAGTTTTGATGAGTTATTCAAATCTAAAAACTTTTGACATGAATAAAGAGGATGTTTACTATTACACATCACGCAAGATATATTTGTTCGCGACTGATTAATGTGCGGTTTGTTGCTGGAAACATTGCAGTGCATCTTTGAGCTTTCTTGTGAAGTGCTTTGTTTTCTATTGCTAAATTGGTTTACTTTTGAGTGTGACACTTGTAATGTTTCCAACATATCCGCCCTGCGTCTAAGAAATTGAAGTAAATCATCAACTTTTACAGTTATCTTAGTGGCACCGCTATTAATATTTAAACTTGTGTATTTATATTGTTCCCACTCGCGTTCTGTGGTTGGATCTAGCTTAGAAACAACAATATAAATAATCAAAGTGTCCCATGAATCTGTGGGCTCACCAAGAATCTTTAAAGCGCGTAAATTTTTCAAAATTGTGTCAATAAGCCGTCTGATTGATGCAGGAGACTCCTTATTGATAGTTTGAATAGAAAATAGGGCTTTAACGTGATTGTGCACCAATAAATTTGAATTATTGTAACGGTTGAGTAGTAACTCCCATGCAACAGAATAATTAAGTGCTGTAAACTCTAATGAATCAATCACTAGTTCTGCGCTACCTTTGAGTGATGATTTTAGATAGTGAAACTTTTGAATCGCACTAATTTCAGTAGATCTGTGAACCAACGACAAAAAGGTGTCTCTAAACTCCAACCAGTGCTCGTATGACCCGTCGAAGGTTGGCATGGAAATGGTGGGTAATTTAACTGATTTATGAATATCCGTACACTTGGAACTATTAGCCGTCGGCTCATCAGACAACATACACTCAGCCCGAGCAAGTACACCGTAGTAGCTGTCTTCAAAGGAATCGCGTTGAGATACTTGACTTGCCAACTCATTTTCAGATACAGTTTCTTCTATATTGTTTTGAAGATCGCTAAACTCGGTAAACAAGCTCGTGATGCCCTGCACCCGAAGCCTTAAATCGACACGTAATTCCTCAGACAACGGTTTATCTACAAATTTTATATTGTCTAAATAGCTAGCGAATCTAGTCAACTGCCTGCCTTTTACTATGCCTCGCTTTTTGATTAATTTACTAAGCAGGCTAGACTGGTTTGAAGGAGAATTTAAATTTTCAACCGTTAATTTACAAGGGGACTTAGGACGTGCCCCACTAGGTTCCACATTATCAGGCATGGTAAGTAGGTAGTGGAAATCAGGAATACTCACAATTAAGATGTGATCCGCGAATGCAGCAGTTATCAGCGAAGATCACAGCTGATGATCACACACACTAACGCACGTAGGTATACTGGAATTGGCAAATTGCACAGGTATTAACACAAGTGAAAATCAAGGTTTCGTGGATATTTTAGATGGTTGACCGTACCAATTTCTTCCTTTTCCGTAGTTGATGGCGGCAATACTCCTCTCTGGATAGATCCTTACGTATGGAATCTTGCGTATAGCAGAGATTTATATCGTCGCTAACTTGCAATTTATATGGTCGCGTAGCTTCTATATGGCTCTGAAGGCCCAAATGGACAGAATCTGTCCTGTGATGAATTTTTGCGGTGAAATAAAAACTTCTTGAATTTGCGAATTGATCCTTTACTTGCGAAATTTTATAATGATTAAACGTTAACATTATGGCCAACGCGGATTGGCCTAATTCGAATCGATCGCGTGATGCAGCTCCTCGCCGATTGGTGGTGGTCGCCGCGAGCTTCACCGGAGCCTCATAGATGGCGCTAGGAGTTTGAACAAGTGCTAACAATAGCCTGTCTACTTTTTTTTTTGTTTTTTGAATAATGTCAGGTTTATGAGTCAAATCTCTTGCTAATGCTAGCGTCTCTATGCACATTGACGCCCCTCAGAAGCCAGCCCTGGCCAGGGCGCGCTGGCTGGGCCCCCAGTGGAGAATCATCGGCGGACGCCGTCTGTGCCAGCACCATCCGCCTTGTACGATTTGAGTTGTTGACAGAGCTGCCGTGGACGAGCAGGTATGAGAATATAACGACGTCACCTCTTTCGGCGATCACGGGTGTTGCGTTGGAGAGGGGGAATTTCGTCTGTAAGGGTAAAGAAATACAGTATTTTTTCAAGCCAACAAGGCTGGTATGACAATAACGATTATTTGGTTTTATAGTTTTAAAAGGAGACTTTTACTGTCTTAAATGAAATAAAATGAGGTAGTTTTTTTTTAAATATGGGTACTAACTAAACATCATGAAATAAAAAGATAATTAAAAAAAAATAACCGCCTTCAAAAAACTTACTAAAATAGAGTCTGTGCCTTTTTTGAGCTTTTTAGTAAGATTTTAGGATATTGTTCATAAATTGTGCATGTAAATTAAAGTAACTTCTATGAAATTGTCCTGTGTTGTGTGTAGCTATGAGCAGTATTGTTATTTATTTACAACAATTGGTCTTTATATTTGGTAAATAAATAAAAACAATGTTTACCTGGTCTACATAGTGAAAGTTTCCTTCTTTTGCGCCCTGATCTTCAAGTGGTCCTAACTTATGTGATTCGGGGTATACGAAAAGTCCTCCATTTTCAGGGTCTGCTGCGTCTAGATGTAGAAAACTAGCTACCATTGAATCTTTCTCATACGGGAAATAGTGGTAATCCTGAAATGTAAATGTCACAATAATGTATAAATAAAATTGTACTGTCGTCATATATTTATAACTTTACAAACTGACGAAAAAAACATTAAGGAATAGGAAAGTAATATAAAAAAAACGATTGTTAAATAAATTCGTCGTCATGGGTAGCTCAAACTTAAATCAGTAAAAAACCGGCTCAGTGCGAGTCGGGCCCACGCATCGAGGGTTCCGTGCCAACTTTTACTGAAGTAGGGGTCGACTTACTTTCACTTAGCCACAATATTTTGTTGACAGCAAAAATAACTTTGTTATTCATAGTTTGTATAAAGGACAGATTTTGATTAGCGGTTGTTTAAAATATGCTACCTACATGTCAAAAGCTTACAGTTTGATCTTATTCATCGTATATTTCCTTCCCCCCACCCTCAAAAATCATTATTTTCTTATTTTTTGTATGGGAATCGTGGAGCGGTTAACAAAATACACCTATATACTTACCAAGTTTCAACTTTGTAATGCCCATAGTTTCTGTCTGTGACATACGGACGGACAGACAGACTTGACGAAACTATAAGGGTTTCGTTTTTTGCCATTCGGCTACGGAACCCTAATAAAAAAGTTAAATTGTACAGATAAGGATAATAAAAATCTTAAAACGTCCTATTGGACTCCATGTTTTCTAATGGTTGACATTACATCTCCATAGGTCCATAGTATGAGCTCCAGAGCTCATTCAAACCGTGAACATGTAAATATCTTTCACTGATCTACTGAAGGATCAAAACGTCTGATTAATTACCTGATGCATTGGATAAGCGGCTCCTCTCTCAGGAGGCTTTAGATGTGCCTTCGTGTGATGAAGTATGATGTTCTTCGTTTCCATGACGCCAGCTAAGGCATCTAAAAGATTCTTGTTAAACAGGAACAAATTGAACGCTGCTGAGTGATACTGCAGATTGTGTATGCCTTTTACCTGCCATTTTTTTTTATATAGAAATACTTTCAAAATCCAAATATTTCAATATGATAATGAGACCTTTTATTAAATGTGCTTCATAAAAAAAATTATACAATCAAATAACACTACTTCATTTTCCTAGCCATCGTTAAAGCATAAAGAGAAAGCCAACATTTACTTTGAAGCTCAAGTACTAATTAAAAGGTCATTGTTTAGTAGTGTTTTGTGTTGGTCCAGTAATTTTAGTTATACCAGAAATATACTCTTTTTCGCGCACGGTTTGTTAATTACTCCGGTCCTGTATATTATAGAGTTGATCACAAAGTGTGACGTTAATGACATTTATTTCCAATTAAGCGCGTTCACAACAAAACAAATAAACTCTTTAGCTTTAAAATATTAGGATAGATTTGTTTCTAACCGTAAAAGCACTAGTAGTCTGTCTGTCGTTTTCATCACTTCCCACCCAGGAGCTCTCCGTCTTTTCCTGATTTTTTCTTTTAAACAACTGATCATATTCCTTACTGATTAACCTTAAATCTTCTTCACTTAACAAGTTTTTCAGTAGAATGTACCCGTTGTCTTTGTAAAATTT
This sequence comes from Pyrausta purpuralis, assembly GCA_963924145.1. Lineage (NCBI taxonomy): Eukaryota > Metazoa > Arthropoda > Insecta > Lepidoptera > Crambidae > Pyrausta > Pyrausta purpuralis. The sequence continues at coordinate 3,806,804 of OZ001646.1, forward strand.
CTTCTGTTCCAAAGTTAACCAGCTGATTGCTCTTACAAAAAATATGACCGTTTCATGTAGCAGACAAACCGTGTGTGTTTATGCTAAAAATAAGTAAACTATTTTTTCTACTGTTGCTTATCATGAATCATGATATTACACTTGTTTATAAGACCGTGTGATGTCTTGCGACTTCTTTTGCATCAATTTAATTATTTCTGAACAGAAAAAACTTTTTGTATATTATCCGAAAAAAAAACCTCCCGGAATTGTTTTCTTTTCCAGTTTTCAGATAAAGACTCTGAAGCACTAACTTTCTTTAATAAATTAAAAGAACTAAAACTCATATTAAGCTTAAGAGCCAGTTTTAGTTTTTCGTAAGTTGAAATTAGATTAATCTTACTAACCCAACCTAAACGGAGACAAAACAAAGAATTCCCATTCCACAAAGAAATACTTTGTGAGATGATGCAAGCGTGCATATTCCCGGATATCTCCACTTGACACATTCTACCCCCAGCTTTCTACATTGAAACCATAAATCTCTCTAGCTGGACGGCGAATTTAAAAGTTCACAATAATAAATCAAGAAAGAGAGATGCTAAAAGGCTGTAATGAAAAAAAAACACAGGTCAGAATATCTAAACCATTATAATGGTTTAGATATTCTGACGCAGAGCTCTAGCTAAAAAGGTTTTAAAACGTTACACATTAAAAATATTCTTATATCTAACAGAAAATTCAAATTATATGTAATAGGCATAACATCATGAACGGTTTGGGTCAAAATGTCATTGAAGTTGATAAATATTATTATCAAATGTTACGCATGAAGAGATTATTAGCTAATGATTCAAACTGAAAGTAGGTCTAAAATACGAGCAGTAAGCATCTATTTTTATTCCGTGATTAGGTAATTATGTTATTAGTTTTTTATTGCAACAAGTAAACGTCAAACATATTTTAGACACGATCTCGACAGTGGCCTCTATGCACACAACAGTGCCGGCACAGTGCCGACATGTGTCGATCAGTAACGTGATCTGAAAGTCACTGTCACTGATGTTACAATATTTTTTTTCCCTGACGCTGACGGATACTACTGATCGGCACGTGTCGGTACTGTTGTGTGCGGATCGGCCTTATGATGCGATCTCAGAGAACTCCTTGTTAAGGGGCTCCCCAAATTTTTAACACGTACACTAGCGCCACTTTATAAGAAAAATCATAACTCGTTAAACATAAGACTAATCGAAAATCTGATTGATGCGATTGCAGCTCTGGTTTTGTGGTTTAGATACAATGTTTAAGTTCAATAAAACAGAGTTATCTGCAGTAACAGTTAGAAAAACTGGCAAAAATGGCCATATTTAGCAGTTTTTCTAACTCTAACTACAGTAAACTACTTTTGAAACAATTTAAACGAACTATATAAACTATAATACCGTTATATACCGTTGTTTCCGATTTCCATAACACAAGTGCTTTATCTACTTAGATTGGGATCGGAACAATTTATGTGATGTTGTCAAAATATTTATTTATTTATAGAACCTGTACTACAATCGTGTCTGCCAGTTTTTTTTTGTATTTAAGGAGTAATAATTATTTTGTATTGAGTGGCGCTAGTGCGCGCGTTAAAAGTTTCGGGGAGCCCTTAATAAATGAAGCCAAGAACAAATGTCTCAATTAGAAAGCGCAGAAGTGAAGGCATTGTTATTGAAATCAGATCGAAACAATACGAAATGAAAAGAATCAAGACAAAATATAAGCGTATACAAAGTACAGAGCCAGCGGCCAGCTGTGGATTTCTACTATATTCAGAACAAATAAGAAGAATACAGCCAGTTCATTTGACTGACTTCAAAAAAGGAGGTTATCAATTTAATGTGTATGTATGTGATCTTGTTGTAATTTGATCATATTTGAGTATGATGGTCTATAAAGGCTTCCATGCGCAACATTTGACAAGAGTTTGTATGTTTGTCCAAGGATTTCTCAAATACAAGAAGCTATAGATTGTTCGAGATGATTCTTTTTAAGTTCAATTAGGTGTATTTTAACTAAGGGTACCTACAGTGTAAGTTTAATTAAAATAGGTCCAGTCAAATTTGAGATATGGGTACAGAACTAAAAATCATCATTAAAAAAAAACTGACTTTTACTCAATGCCATTATTTTTGGATTTTCTGCTAATCAATTTGGAGCTGGCTGTAATATTTGGGCTGTGCCTGAGTTTCTGGTAGATTTGCCACTGTGTCGGGGATGCATTTTATGGAAGATGCACCCCCTTGAACCAAGCAACCCCCTATCTACTACCTTAACCTACTACCTTAGCGCCAATACTTAATATTTTATATCTTACGCCCCAATTGATTATTCTGTCAAGTAATAATACTTACGTTCTTACAAAATTTATGATGTAATATAAACGATAGATGCGTGACACAATATCTTATTTATGCATGTCTTTTAGCTTATACTTATTCATTACTAATAATATTATAAAGCTGAAGAGTTTGTTTGTTTGTTTGTTTGAACGCGCTAATCCCAAAAACTACTGGCCCGATTTGAAAATTTTTTTTTACGTTGTATAGTCCATTTATCGAGGAAGGCTTTAGGCTATATAACATAAAGATACGACTCACAAGACCACAGCAGAAATGAAAAATGTTGCGAAAACGGGAGAAAGATATTCCTTTTCAGAGCTTCCGCTGCATACGCTGCGGGAACCGCTTAAGTTACGCAAAAATCATGTATGACAGGATTGTTCCGCATTAAGAGTTCTATTATAAAATCCGCAACAGCATATGTCTATCTTTTATGGTTGACTTACTACAACCTTTTTTATGTTAATAAATTTGTAAAAAAATAATGCAATATTTTTAGAGATGTATTATACACACAGGTATTTATTCTTATCAAAATAAATACATTTATCATCACGAGCATTTCATTTAGAACCAAGTTGCCCTTTATATCATTTGATTCCAATAAATATCTTAGGAGCTATCACAGTTTTAACATAACTCCGCACCAAAATAATGTTCGCAGCTTAAGTACAACGTGCGCTTGCGTTAATATATTATAAAGCTGAAGAGTTTGTTTGTTTGAACGCGCTTATCTCAGGAACTGCTGGACCGATTTAAAAAATATTTCTGTGTTGGATAGCTTATTTATCGAGAAAGGCTTTAGGATATAAAACATGACGCTGCGACGGGAGAGGAGGGAGCAAACTCAAAACGCGCGGACGAAGTCGCGGGGGACCGCTAGTTCATTATAATACATAATTTACACAGTGGGGTGACAGGGATTGATTAGGATATTTGATAAATTGACTTTAAGAGAAAACGGTGCTAGGATTCAAATTGTATCACCACATAATGTCTTTATAGTAAATATAACCTAATGTTATATACAATCCCCATGATGCTTTTGAATGTTTTTAACACTCAAAGTGTCATATTCAATTCAAACCGCATGTTCAATTTTAGCACAACCAGTTTATTTTTCCGACTTCAAAAAAAGAGGTATTCAATTCAACATGTATGCATGTGATATCGTCAGAATATGATGAAATTTTAGTATGTTGATCTTTTTAGGCTACTTTATACGTGTGAATTTCATTAGTGCATATTTGTTTGAATGTTTGTATATGTGTATGTTTGTTTTAGGATTTCTCGAAACAAGAAGTCATAGCGAGATAATAATTTTTAGTTTAATCATATATAGTTTAACTTAGGGTACAGTAGGGTAAAATCATAAAATAGATTGTAGACAAAAAACAAATTGTAGAGTTGTAGGTAAAAGTTTAGAGCGTTCTATTTCGCTGTACCAATCAGCGGAGTATTACAGGCGAACCGAGCAATGAAAATCGATAACGGTGCACCTATGATATAAGTTGCGATCAGGTGCTTATTATCTTACATAACATGTATCAATAAGGATGAATCATAATTATACGTATGTAATAATCAGCTCAAAAGAACCACCGAACATTTATTGTGACCGCCGCGCAATAACAGTATTTTTAAAATGTTTCATTAAGTAATGTATTAACAAGTTGCCTTTATGTGGAGTTATGAGTGTGCTCATAATTTATGAGAGATAACAAAGCAATTATTCCGTAGCCAGTGAAAAATAACGCATAAGTAGTGCACTCGCCGCTATGGCTGTTTTAATTTATGACAACGAAAATATTTTAAACAAAGAAACCTCTCTGCTGGTTTTATGAACAGCGTGGAGCTAAACATCCAAGTCACTTGCTCACTACGATTTCGTCTTCAAAGTTTCTCATTTTCCAACACTATTTTGTATGCAAGGTCTCTTATTATCCTGTGAATTTGTTATAATTGTATATTCTGAAACCATTGAATCTCTTTTTTTTTCTCTTTTTGAATACAGTACCATTACCATGAGTTTACTCGAAAGCGACGACGGTTGTTCTCACTAGCGACGACATAACTTTTTGTATGGAAAATTTCAGTTCTGTCAGTGACCGCTAGAGGCGCTGTGTAATTTTCCATAGACTTTTATTACGACTTCGATAGCGAGTAAAACCGTCGTAAACTCATGGTAACGGTACAGTAATCGACAGTTACAGGATTAAAACCTTAACGTTCACGGATCAAAAGGCCGTTGGCAGTCGCGTAAATAAAAGCATAACAAACGACTTGATAATCACATCCGTAAGGAATTAAAACAATTTATACCTTCTTCACTCTTAATGTAAGACTTGCAATGGTCGATTTAATTTAACTTGCATTATCACAAAGGGGCTGGCGTTTTCATTTAAGCTTATAATTAATTTTAGGAAAATAAACAGGTACACGCGGAATCTAAAACATTTGATGCAAGGTTGCTGTCTGCATGTAAATAAAGAGGCCAGACGTAGTATTTTGTATAATGACTTGCGATTATGTAAATTATCAAATTCTTTTTGATTCAAGCACAGTTATTTTTAACAGCTAACCACTATTGTAAAGAATCGATAGTAACCTAAATTTAAAAGACTTCATGTAGCCATGAGGCGGACGTAGTCCGAAGGAAACTTATTGGCATTTCGCGTAGAGAATTAAAATTTTCTGATTATATGCTGCATCAAATATCATTTTAACTTAAATAAATTAAAACACCTTCAATAAATTTTATAAGATATTTGTAATTTTATAAGCTTCATTCAAAAATTATTCTCAATCATTATATGTATTGATAAATACACGAAAACACCAATTTTGTCTCAGTTTTGACAATTCTGTCTACGCGAAATGTCAAATTTCTTCTTCTTTTTTCTTTTGTGGTGACGAACATAAGATCAAAAATATTGCTTCAGTTAGACTACGCCGGGTTTGACAGCTGTAACTCGTAAATTGTAGTCAAATTGAGGTAGCGCAAACGAGTATTTTAAAAAAATAAGTACCCACATATTAAATCCTAAAAGTAGGTAGTAACCGAAAGCTGCTTTCAGCGGTAACTACATATTTATAAATCTGAGCTCTTGTTTGAGTAAAATTCTTTCTCTATCAAATCGCGAGTACGTAGGCATATATTTAAGCGAATGAATCCGGTAAATAACACGCATAAAAACTGAAATGCGATCTGACGATAAAATATACGTAATGCTTCTGACAGTTCACAGACAAATAGAATTATGTATATTGATGACTACAATAAGTGCATGAAAGATGAAAAAGTCCATGCTATGCTCTGTAATGTGCACTCCATCGCTTGAATTCTTAATGAATAAATTTGATTGAAGTGTGCAAAAAGGTTTAAAATGTTTCATCTCTGCAATTGGAATACGTGTGTTTAAATGTGTTTGAAGTCAAAGAAATATGTATAGTGCTACCAACTTGTAGTGAAAATTGAATTACAGTTGTCATGTTGAAAATACCACTGCTAACGGTACCGACACCATGAGTATACTTCGGTTTTAGAGAGATAAATTTTCATGTTTGAAAAACCGCAGTCACACGTTGTCAAAGTGCTACGGTAGGTCGGTATATGTAACGTGTGACTACGCCTTTCCAAACATGAAAATTTATCTCTACACAGTGAATATTGCATACTTCAGAATAGTATTGTATGACATTATTGTCAATTTACAACGAAGGCATCTTGGTAGAGTCTACTGTGTCCATTTACTTGCAACTAGATTAGCAACTTTGTTCAGTTCAGTATTCTGAAAATCTTGTTTTATACATTTTCAGCGTCGTTTTTTATCGTAGTTGGGTTTCAGTTTTTAGTTTTTATTATTTGTACTATTTTGATGTTAAAGTGTATTTGAGGCGCATAATATTATCAAAACAAGTGATACCAAACACGATATATTAATTTTAATTTTATATTAACATACAACTTTTTGTCCGCTAGAGGGCGCAATACTAAATTTGGTGACAAGCTTTATAGCCTATAACCAACAGAATATCAAGGCTCTTCTAATGGTACTGCAGTGGTCTTATTCTGATAAGTAGTTAAGAAGAAATGAACGAAAAGATGTGAATTATATGCAATCAGCCCATCAATACAGGTAAAGTCACAAGCAAATGCTAGTAATAAATATAAATTCAAAATGTACAAGCTTATAGCGTATGTATAGCGCTTTCAAATGATACCAAACACGGCATATTTATCTTAACTTTATTTTTGACTCTGTATGTTTTGTCCGCTAGAGGGTGCCACATTAGATTTTGTGAAACCCCATATAGCTTATAACCAGCGGACAATTAAGACGCTTCTAATGTTATGTATTTGTCGAATTATGATTAGTAGCTTAGAAGTTACGAGGGAACAAATAAACATACATACATACATACATAAACTGTCAAAATCATAACCCTCCTTTAGCTTTGCCGTAGTCGGGTAAAAACCGTCGTCGCTAGCGAGAAAATTGATAGTAACGGTAATAAAAGTCAGTGTGACCAATAACAAAAATTAATTTTAAAAGGGATAATTTATAAATTATTAACTACCTAATAACCATAAAATATTTTAAATTTTATTATGTAACTCCATTTCTCCACACTAAATAATATTTATGGGTAGAAACGGGCAAGGAGGCATACAATAAAATAGAACACATTTAAATTTTCTTTAGCCCTAAGGAAAAAATGGTAGAAAATGCCACCTGGCGTTAATTTCACCTTTGGTTGTGCAGTTAAGTTAAACAAACACATGTTTTTATTCTATCATCATGTTGTTACGGCGAGTATAATAAAAGCCAGAAGTGTTTATTTTAATAAAAAAAATAGCGACAGTCTGACAATCTTCAGATAAGTTCGTGGCACTATAGTATGAGTTTACAGCATGAAAAATTGTTTCTATTACATGTATTAAATTGGTCAAGTTGTCAGTTGATATGGTTATTGTCAAAGGAATTCAGAATTCTCTTCAACGATGTATGAAATAATAATTCGTCTCGTTTCATGTACCTACGACAGTTTAAATGTTTTTTCAGGTTATCACTTAGCACTGATCATTTTACGACGTAATAAACATTTATTTGAAGCCACACGTTAACCACCTAGTTCTTATTATAAAAGATACAATGTAACATTGATTAAATTAGAAAAAAAGCCTTTTTTATTTAAGATTTTTTTATTTCCATCAGTGACTACTCCGAAATATTGTACACAAAAGAACACAACCATTCACAAAACATTGTATTCAATTCTTAACGTATTTCTTATGAGTGTTACCATATTCTTACTTCACAAGGCACTGGTGCAAACACATCACACATAGAGTATAGAACTGGAAATCATCTGAAGTAAAATTTCAACAATTATAAACAAAGAAACGAATCTTAGTAACTTCATCTAGCATTAGAAAACGTAGATTCACACATAAAACGGCAATTGTGGCTATCAAAGCCGCACATAAAGTGGAGTGATATAAAAAATCAGTTTCCCAACATTGGAACAAGAGCACAATAGGTCCCGAAGTATTGGCACTTACATAAAGAGGCTCGGATGGAGGGCATTCGGAGGGCAGGCCGGAGGGTCGCCGCGGGGCAGATAACGCCGACGTATGGCCCCATTACTGACCGCCACCGGGAATTATTTTAACTGCAGCCTCTCACGGCAGAGAAAACAGTCTGATCAGTTTGTACTTTATCATAAGAAAGCCATGCCATGCTTGTGTGTGGAAATACATAAATGAAACTCGATTGGTTGATTGACAATAATAAATACTTACATGTCTAACACAGTCACTATCGGAATCACGTGCAGATTGGTTAATGCACCTTGAATATGTCGAATTGCTGTCTCATTATGATAATGATGTGATTCAAAGAACAGAGAGTGCATCTAAATTGCAACTAACCTCTCCGGAAAAAGGCTGAATTAAATGCTGACTAATTTATTTTTATTTTTATTTATAGACAAAACAGTTTATAGTTGAGGTGAAACAAGATTAATAAACTGTAAGCCAAACCATGTGCTTGAAGAATGTTCATAAGAATAAGTAACATCGTTTCGTACATTCAACTTTAATCACTATTTTTATTACACACGAATTTGTGAAGATGGAAGCTTGTTTCTTTTCAAACTGCTACTTATCATAATATTAATTTTTAAAATTTGGTAAAACATTAAGATATTATTGCAGTTATGCATAGGAATAGCACAAAGACTATCATTAAAAATGTTATTTTGTGAAAATTTATATTAAACGCGGGAGACTGTTACTATTCTAAATATATTTAAACAAAGAAAACAATAAAGAACATAAAACTACCACGTTTATGGTACCAAAATTATTGTATATCCACACCGCCCGGCGGCAGGTGCCAGCGGCCATGCCGCTCATGCCGCAGCGGTTTTTAAATATAATATAAATGTTAAATAAATAAATACATATGCGCCAGACAACACACCAATTGTCGTGGTTTCGAAGTAAGAAATCTTTATCCTTGTGTTACGAATACCAGACAACGATTATGACGGGGGCGTCTTCCATAAATACTTAAATACATAATAAACAACCATGACTTAGGTACAAATGTTCGTGCTCATCACACAAACATTTGCCCCTTGCGGGATTCCAACCCGCGACGGCGGCGTAATAGTCAGGAGCGCTAACCAATACGCGTCGTCGAAGTAAATAGACGTATACCGCCGGCCAAGCCGCCGGGCGGTAAGGATACACCATTACAGTTAGTCAATGATATTGTATTTAGAAGTAGATGACGCCTCGCGAACTAAAAGAGTACACACAAATGGCACCGTCTGATTAATGGATGTCAATGTATTGACATCTATCACATCAGACATGAGATTCGGGACAGAGTCTTAATAGAGTAGATTTCTTAATATATTTTATAAAGTATGTAGGTACATTACAATAGACTCGTTGGCCTAATTTTTAAATTGAGTTCACACGTTAGCTCAGTAGTATATTAATCAAGAAAAACATTTTATTTTCAAACTTTTTAACATTTAAAATATTGAATAATTATAAATGCAATTTAAATGTATCACGTGAAACGCCATGGCGCCAATATCAGAGTCTTGTTCACTGCTAGGCATTCACGATCACGTGACCACATGTATATTTTTTACAAATTAAATTAATTAAAATATTTACAGTCCTTATTTTAATAAATAAAGAAATATTTATTAATACACCATAGCCATCTGGCATCATGTAAACAGGCTAATATACACGCTAATAGTGAGCGTACATATTTTTTTTTACAATCGTGAGGATCATCCCTCACAGATGTGTGTATCAACAGTCTTTTGTAAACGCGAGTGCCTTTTGATCCGTGAGCGTATACGCTGTTACTTTAAAAAAATTGGAGGTTTCATTATATAAGTATATATAACTGACGTATTAACATACATTTCCAAAGACATATGTGTTAGGGTCGTGCGGGCGGGATACGAACCCGCGACTGCTTATCTTTGTAGTCCGGAACGTAAACCACCACACTGTGATGGTCGTTAAATTATTATTAAAAAATATAGTACCAAACTACTCCATGTATGGCACTGTCTTATAATATCAACCATGTTAGTCCGTGGGTTGGCTAAGAAACAAAACTCACTAATTTTATTGAAAATACTTTAATCATGAATGATAGGCATCATTAAATACAATTTACTTAACGGAAATATGTGTTTCTGCAATTTTAAAGGCGCACTGAGGCATTAAAACACTGACTCCATCAAAAACAGACTACGTCAAAATTATGACCCCAATTTGAAGAGAGGTGTTGTTTAGCTGAGCCATCTTTTAGCCTGATCGCTTATAGCCGTGATCTAGTTCTTAATACAGTTAGTAGTAAAGATGGCGGTTGTTCATGCTCTATGGTGTTAATCCAAGGATGTGAGCAATGACAGTTTTACGTTGCGGCCTTAGATAGAAGCGGACAGCCTATGATTAATCCATGTGTTACAGTTCGGAATTGGTACCCAATTTCAACAATCATATGATCGAAATTTAAATTATCAACGCCCCACAAACCCAACCCCAACTACAACTTACAAGACCAACGATTCAAAAGATCGACACTTCATAATATCGACGGGTCATTTGATCAACAGTCGAAATGACAACAATTTTAATATCTAAATCGTTTTGATCAACACAAATATTTCACTATCACTTTATTGATTTTAGGATGATGTATACCTAAATAATGCCACGCTAAATTTTTAAGAGGGAAGGAACTTTTTGCAACATGTAATCTACAAACTTGTGATATAGGTACACGTATGCTTCGAATAACAATAAAATTACGAATCTATTAATAAATTACCTTTTTATCAAACTAACCGTGACCTTTTTGGTTCGGTCGGTGGTAATTTGTGACGGTGCCAGACAGCATAACGCACATAATTACCGATAAGACTGGCACCGCCACCCTGATGCTCACAACGATGACGTAGGCAAGCGTCACACGCACGGGCCGCGTGCACAGCGGTCGCCCCCCTACACCCCGCAACCTCCCCGCGCGCCTATATAACGCCCTGCGCGGCCGAGCACATCGGCATTCGTTGGAGCCCGGCCGTAGTGGCAACACGTAGGCGCGCGCAGTGGTGCTATCCGGTCTCTGGCGAGTGCTGCCCCTTCCCTCATAACTTCCCTATCTACTCGGGGTTAGGAACAAAGGGGCATAGAAGAAGGCTAAGTCGGCGGCTGGGAGTTCGCTCGACCCTTCACAGTTAGGAGTCGCCTGGGTTGGGTGACCAGGGGAGCATAGGAGAAGGCTAAGTCGGCGGCTGGGAGTTCGCACGACCCTTCGCAGTTAGGAGTCGCCTGGGTTGGGTGACCAGGGGAGCATAGGAGAAGGCTAAGTCGGCGGCTGGGAGTTCGCACGACCCTTCGCAGTTAGGAGTCGCCTGGGTTGGGTGATCAGGGAGCATAGGAGAAGGCTAAGTCGGCGGCTGGGAGTTCGCTCGACCCTTCGCAGTTAGGAGTCGCCTGGGCTGGGTGATCAGGGAGCATAGGAGAAGGCTAAGTCGGCGGCTGGGAGTTCGCACGACCCTTCACAGTTAGGAGTCGCCTGGGTTGGGTGATCAGGGGAGCATAGGAGAAGGCTAAGTCGGCGGCTGGGAGTTCGCTCGACCCTTCGCAGTTAGGGCAACGTAACCTGGGGTGACAGCACACGATACCGTGAGGTAACTAGACTCCCACTATCCCCGCACCAAACCTAATTTCACTCCCACGATTCCTACTACTAACTCAACCGCGAGTGACTTCGAAACCGTCTCGACGCCAGAGCGATCACACTTCACGATATCTTGATAGTTTCGCCTTTCGATCAGGGATCCCGTTAGTCAATAAGTGTCCGATGCCGTTAGAATAAGGAGTAGCCAATAAGGTAAGAATTGTACTAATAATAAGCTAAGCCGAATAGAGCCGTATCCATTGTAAAGGTGGTTTCATTCACAAGTTTCCCTGCAATAGTTAGGTACACATCTCTTCCTCCCGTCGGGCAAGGGCAGAGCAAAGTACTTTATGCTGACGAAGGACTCAGGCTGAGCTAGCCGCGAGGGACCTTCGTCACAAATTAATATAACTTCTGAATCTGAACTGATCTGAACCAGGGGTTGCGGGTTAGAATTCACATATAGTAGTACTATGTGTGAATTCTTGGCCGCAAAACCTAGTTCAGATTAGTAGGTAGGTACGTACCTACAAAAAATTTTGTGCATGAACATGATAAGTAAGTAAATAAGTGGTCTGGGTGTTTTATTGTAAGATTAAGTACATATGTTTTTAAAAAAAAAGTAATCAAGTGTTATATCGGTTTGCTAGTAACCATAAATTATTTATGATAGTTACCTACCTACCTACAAGTTGTGCCTACATGTTTGCATGTATATGAAAATATATGATTTTATTTAGACTTTATAATTTTATTGACGTCTTTTTAATAACTTAAAACCAAATGTCAGAAAAATACGACTATTCTAAGAAAAAAAGGCTTAGTACAAAATTAAACATTCATATTTTCCTATTTGATTGTAAATAAACTAATGCATGTTTTACTTAATTCATGATTTTTAAATAATGTTATGATGCGAGTTTATTCGAAAAGAAAACGGCTCAGGGATGCCGTTTTTAAAAAGATGATTGCTGACGTTTTAAAATAAAACTCATATCAAATTTGTGTTATATATATTAATAAATCTTTTATACGAGTATCTCACTCAACTGAAAACGTTGTTGCCTAGCTAAGTAGGTATTATAAAATAAAGTACCTATGTACGTTGAAAAAAATAATTACACATATTATTAATGTAAACAACATCCCATCGTCACGGACCAAACCACGTGGTTCCAACGTGGAAGGAACATTTATGGTGGCAAGAGCTCTTCTGATGGCGTCATTAAGGGTAGCGTGACGGGCGAGACGCCCAGCGCTTTGTTGGCAACAAAGGCAGTGGAGACCAAATTTGTCAACCTCCTTGCCACAGGGACACGTAAAAATTTCACATATAGGGGTGCCAAGGCGGAGACCCACACACACCCGGAAAGACACACTATCGAAAAGAGTGCCTAAATTTTTCGACGGTAAAGCATGAAGCCAGTGACCAGAATCTGTGCAGGAAACCGCCAAGAGCCTTGCTCGACTACTGTCACTGACGGAATTTTGAAGTAAAAAATTGAAGGTCTCTCTCGCAAGAGGACATCCCAAAATTTTTGTTCCGCCTCTCTCACCTCAGAAAGTTGGCGAGGATGCTCAAAGATTTTACCGGCTAAAACGGAAGTGCTATGCAAAGAGGAGAGAAAAGCGGGGAGGGCTATACTAGAAATTTGTCGAATTCCGATCCCACCAAAACGAATAGGAAGCGAAGCCTGAGCCCAAGAATTGTTATCAAAATGTAAATGTAATTTTTTTTCCAAACTATTTTTAAGAGTAGTGTCAAATAGTTTTAAATAATTATTTTATTTCCAGATAGGACTAGCACGTAAGAAACATGTTAATTTAGGCACAAAAAGACACGATTTCAGTATAGTAAAAGCATTGTGTGAATTTAGGTGTTCTAATCTGGGGGCTGATAGGGTGAAATCATTCAACTTTTTATCAAGAAAAGGTTCGATGCTGGGATCAAGAAGGTGCCACTCACCTAAAAGGCATAGCGATTCAAAATTATGAATTTTAATGTTAGGAGCAAGGGAATTAAATTTATCAATGATATCCTGACGGGAACCAGACGAAACGTGATCATTAATAAAAAGTTCACATTTTGAAAGGTTTAGTTCTAAGCCAAATTTCTTAAATCCTTCTTAAACCAGGACAAGATCTTGGAAAACAACATCTGCTTTGCCTCCAAAAGAGCCATCATCCAGATACCAGGCATTGAATTTAGCATTTAAGGATGAAATGACAGGATGGATGCCTAAACTAAAAAGGGCTGGACCTAAAGGGTCGCCTTGCTGAACACCGACTGCAGAAACAATTGAATGTCCATTGTAAAGCAATTTTGATTGATTATTGTAACACTGAAAAACAAAGGGATAAATCTGAGGAGTGTGAGTCTGAACTTCATTCGGAAAGGCAGACCTGTCAAGAGAATTGAAAGCATTCTTCACATCAACTTTCAAAAAAACTTCAGATTCGTCACAGGAGAGGAAATTGCAAGCTGAATGAACCACAGCCTCGCAACCGCCCCTACTGCTGAAACCAAGTTGGATGGGTTGAAAATACTCTTTCAAAGGAGAAAAAAGATCACGACAGGCTAATTTGGCTGCAAGACGACGAAACGTTGAGCCAATAGCAATAGGGCGAATGCCACCATCTTTTTTTCGAAAGGCACAAAGTCTAGCACCAAATAAAATCGGGAGAAAACTTTCAGAAACCCTGCCAGATAAGAGAAGCTTGCACAGTTTTGTAATGTTGGAAAGCATGTTGGGGAGTGATGCCGTCGATGCCACCAGCAGAACCAGGAGGAAAAGACATGATGGCAGCAAACGTGTCACCGTCATCAAGTATCTGTAAGGGTTGGAAATTTTGAAGAGGAGGAAGAGGTAAAGATGGAGAATCTGGAAGTGAAGGATGCTTACTACGAAGGCTTTCGAGAGTTTCCTGATTAGGGGGAGCGACAGTGTCATCGGAGAACAAGATTCGGGCTGCGTTTTTCAGGTCGCCGTCCATAACCGTTTTTATCAATGACTAGTGGTCCCCCGCGACTTCGTCCGCGCGTTTTTTGATTTTTTCTCGCCTTTTAAACCTTTCCTCGACCTCCACGAACATTACAAGACTAAGAAAAGAATCACTCACTAAAACTCGAGAATGGCTGAACGGATTTACCGTTCAGCCATTGTCGAGTTTTAGTGAGACTAACGAACAGCAATTCATTTTTATATTTTTTACCGACTTCAATAAAGGAGAAAGTTATCGATGCGACTATAAGTTTTTTTTGTGGCTGCGTTACCACATACCAAAGTCATTTGAAGACCGATTTGTAAAATTTGTTTGCCTTCCTAGAGGTTGTTCTTTGTAGTTGGTCCAATTGTTGCCAAGTCGAGATGTGATGTTGGGATCTTGGTGCAATCAAGGGAAACCCTTGAATTTCATGACAACGTACAGTGTTTTTTTTACTTGAAAATTAATGTTTACATTTATGTGAAGCAGAGCTAATGGTGGAACTTTTTAACGCTTAGGAGTTCAGGGAATATAATGACAGAACTAGGTAATTTTTATTTTCTTAAAGAACAGAGTCATAAGGTGCAACCCTCCCTCCCCCCACTCCTTCTGCAAGCACTAAAAATAAAAGAAATAAAATAAACTTATAAAAAATGTAAAAATCGACTTCAAAACCGAAATGAACTCAAAGTCTCAAATAAACTTTTGACCGTTTCAAGGAAAGGAAAAAATATTAGGCGAAATATTTTGTTGGAGTCGGTGCCATCACTTTGACCATCTCAAGCATCAACTATCAGAGCCCCGACTCTTAAAAAAAATTGTTCGCCTAAAATGGATCCCATCAAAAACAATACTTGTCAAAAAAACCAAGTCTCGCAACTCAGTTGTTCTGCGGTAAAAAGTTGTGAGATCCATGTAATACCAAGTCGGTTATTAATTTATTCAGTCTCTACTTAAGCGACTTTCTGTCTTAATACGTCCAGTCTCTAAGACCACGATCGTGGTCCATAACAATTGAAAATCAATTGTGTCTGGAATCTCCGTACTCGAAGCATTAAGTTGTTACGTAATAATTAACAGCATCTTATAGTGACGCATATCAATATTAAAATTCTTTAATGTTTTATGATGGGATCTCATTTCTTTTTATATTTTGTAGACAGTTCTACTTTTTTCCTTTTCAGTACCTTCTACTTATTGTATATATGTATATCTACCAGCAACGAATTTTATTAAAGCCCTCCTCTGACTTATGAACTTTTCACCTCGCGCTAGCACCGCGACAGCTCGCTCGGCGGAATTCACCTTTCCGCGCGCCCCGCCACTGTCCCCGCCCGGGCCGCGCCTCTCGCGCTAGCACCGGGCAGCGCGTAGTAAGTAACGGCCCGCGCTCACTCGCTAGCATCGCAGCGCGTGGTATAATAATTAATTTACAACCTTACGCACTCGTAATAAGTACGAATACGCACGTAGGTACGTTTTTTGCATTAAATAATTTAATTTACTCGTGTTTTCATGACGGGAATACCCATTTTTTGCTCGATTTGGCAGGGGCACTACCATGCGCCTTTATTTATATGGGACTAGCTTAAACCCGCGGTTTCGCACGCATTAATAATAACTGCCGTAAAACATCGTTACGAATAAAGCCGATATTGAAAAATTTAACTGAAGACTTGGCTGTATGGGCTTAATTTACTTTGCGGTCTTTTCTAGATTTTTTAGTTTTTCCTTGATTCATACACCAAACACTACTTATATTCCAAATTTGAAGCTTCTAGGTCTGCTAGAAGTGCCTTAGCATTTTGATGATCGGTGAGTCAGTGAGTGACAAAATTAAGAAATTTGACCTGTTATAATTCTTAAAATACTGGTTCAAATTGAATGAAATTTGAAATATACCGTGTCTTTACAATGCTGCATGGTTACTGAAAATATCAGTCTTCTAGTTTTATCCACAACGAAGTTATAGGGGGTCGAAAATGGTCTGAATTGCTTCGAGAAAAGGATGGTACAGCCGTGACGCTTTTTTGCTCGACTTGGTGGGGGCACTGCCGTGCCCCCAGATTCCCTTTGCATTTCGGTTTTGAAGTCGGTTTTACTTTTTTGTAAAAGTTAATTTTACTAAGTTCTCGATATTGTGGCACTGTTGCAAGTGTCAAGTTCACAACATTAAACGACGTCTTAGTGATCATTAAAGTTTGAAACAATATTCACCTAACCATTAGATGGTATGCATCACAAATAAGCACATAAAAGTAATTGTGAAATCGGAACAGTAGTTCCTGAGATTGGCAAGGACAAACAAACTTTTCAACTTAAATAATTAGTATAAATGTACGACGATACTGACTCTCATAAACGCCAGTTCGGCATTGATGGTCGAGGAAATCGCAGTAGGTGGGGAAAGTCCGGAAGACGTTAGTAAACGCCTCCTTCAGATGCTCTCCCGTGCATTCTCCCCACCAGCACTTGCCGAACTCGTACGTGTCCGATTTTTGTCCGCATACTTCTTTGATCCTGCCAAAATATATTGATTCAAATAAAATTAAATTATTTAAACCAGGTTAAGGCCCGACTTTACCTTAATCAGATAAGGAATATTCGTCGAATATAATACAAAACGCCTAATTAGAAACGTCACCTACTTGACAGCAATCATTTATGTGAATTTCATTTTATGATCGATCGTTATAAAATTTTCGGTCGAATAAGTCTTATCTGACGTTGGTAAAATCGACCCTCAATTCACTTATTTAAATTTAAACACGGTCTTCTTCTTCGTCGTTTCCTCTTGTCTGAGGGTCTTGACCACTAAAAGCAGCGTTGCGGGTCAGGGCTCTCCAGTCATACCTGTCCTGGGTTTGGTGGATTGCCTCTTGGGTGTTGCAGTTAATGGACTGCAGAATGGCATCTGTCCACCGAGTGGGTGCTGTACCTCTACTCCTCCTTCCTTCGACGTGCCCAACCAGTATTAGCATCTCCAGATTTTCCGGCTCCCGGCGGGCAAAATGACCGAAGAAGGAAAGGGACCTTTGGAGGCATATTGTAGATAGGAGTGTTTCTATTTTGAGCTCCTGAAGAATAGAGATGTTAGTGCGGCGCGCAGTCCACGAGATGCCCAACATTTTACGCCAACACCACATTTCGAACGCATCTATTCTAGATCTTAATCGAACTTTGAGTGTTCATGTTTCCGATGCATAAAGGAAAATGGAAAATACCAAAGTACGCATAAGTTTCACTTTCGTGCTGCGATAGATGTTACGGTTTTTCCAGATGTTCTCCAAGCGTTTAACTGCTGACTTTGCTATCTGAGCTCGGCGAGCGACTTCCTTTTCGCAATCTCCATCATTACGAACGAGGGACCCCAGATACACAAACTGTTGCACCGTGTCTAAGTCTCGCATCTCAAAAGATCTTTACAAGACTTCCGCTCTGTCAATGAACATCAGTTTGGTCTTGCTCTGATTAATCCGCAGTCCGTACTCCATACTTGCGCTTTCAAGTCTTCGTAGCAGTTCGGCGAGCTCACCTTCGCTTGCACCTATCATCGGCGAAACGCAAGTTATGGATAAGGTGACCGCCAATCCAAATTCCTCCTCCCCAATTCTCTAGCACTCGTCTCATGATATGCTCTTCTACACGAGGTTGAAAAGTTGTGGGGAGAGAATGCAGCCTTGCCGAACTCCGCGTTCCGTCTTAAACGGTTCAGACAATGCGTTGTCCAATCGTACCTTCGATTGCCCATCCATATATAAATTTTAGACGAGAGATACCTCTGCCTTTACCGAAACCAGCCTGTTCCTGTTCTTTATCTGGCTACAGATAAAGTTCTCTAATCTCCTATTGATTTTGCGTAGAAGTATTTTACCCGCGTGAGATTTCAGGGATATGGTGCAATAGTTTTCACATTTTTGGGTAGACCCTTTCTTGTGTAAGGGCATTATGATGGATTCAGTCCAGTCCTCTGGCCATTGTCCAGTTCTCCAGACTTAAAGGCATATTGCGTGCATTAATTTAGTGCCTAATGGTCCTAAGCGCTTTATTGATTGCTCTGTTATTCCGTCACCACCACTAGCTCTTAGTTTAAGTTTCGTGGTTGCAGTTTCGACTTCATGAAGCGATATGTCTCTAACAAGGAAAGCTCTCTAACAAGGAAAGTTTGCCTTTCCTCCGAAGCTTCATCTGTGTTCACCCTGTAAACCTCTTGGCAGTAACGTTTCATTCCATCATTTATTCCATCTTTGTAGCACAAGGTTTTTATCAAGTAAAGGATTCCTTTTTTCCTCTTCGATGGTCCATGCCTTTGGATTATGCGTCTTAGTAAGGAGCTTCACCTTTTCAACCAGATCCTTGGAGTGAGATGTCTACGAGCTTTTCTCGATATCGCTACAGAGAGATTTGTGCATTTCTGTCATGTCAACAGAGACGTTGCACACGCGTATTCAGCTCTGAGTACCGTTACTGCCCAGGACCTGGATCAATACCGCGTTCTTTCTGAAAACTTCTTTCCTCGACAGCAGCCCATGTTTCATCGCTCATCCAGCTTTTGGCCGCGTTATTGCGCACACCTTGGCAACAGCCTCAGCCGTTTCGACCACTATTGTTTTCAGTTGGCTCCATGTTGAGTGGGCCGAATCAAATGGATCAAACTCGACTCCGGCTATTTTAGAGTAGAGAAGGTCTTCAAAAGGCTTTTCAGCACTTTGAGGCAGCTTTAAAGTTTTGATTGGATTGTAATTTTTTTAAGAAGTTCCGACGCATTATCTATTAGAGCTGCCGAAAATGTTCTTCAAAAAGAAAACTTGAAGTCGGACTTGGACTATATTGAGGAATTTTTTAAGGATGTATAAATTGGGTTATAACTAAAATCTAATATGTCTAGTGGAATCCTTAGAGATTTTTGACCACGTTAGAACTGTACTAAGCTGGTGTTGGTCTGAGTACATAAAATTAAAGTTGAAAATTTTATATCGAGAAATCCCGACCTAGATAAAATTAGAGACATATTTGACATATGGTCGTTTTTAACTTATAAATGGATTCTTAGCACAAAACCAAATCACTTGGTTGTTGAAAATATATATAATTTTTTGATTGTGTGTTTTAGCTCTTCTGACGCAAAAAAAATAGATTCAGATATTGAGCTTGCGGAATCAAATTAAGATGATTAAAATAATACTTTTGTGTATATTTACGGTATTTTAGAATTTAAATATAGGTAATATGATTGTTACAAATTTTATTCACTGTATTTGATAGTTTCATTTAACGTTGTAGTTTTATATACAGGGTGTGGCGTAAATAGTGGTCCAAAGCAAAGGTGTGGATACACTGTACACTGAAGCGCCACATACCAGTATTTAAAAAAAAATGTATGTACAGGGTTATCAAAATAAAAAAAATATTTTTTAAAAAAATCGTTACCCTGCCTTACAAATTTGGTTATAATTTTTATGCAGTTTTTTTAGTATTATTGCTTATTACATGTAATTAGTGTTTCATTTGAATTAAATTTAAAAAAAATTAAGTGTTTTTCAAAATTCAATACTCACTGCTAGCAAATCGTTTGACTTTAAATGCTTTTGGTGCAAAAAAAAATGTAAGACACTGTCAGTGCCCATTATTTTTAAAAAATGACCATCTTTTGTAGATTCGAAAATAGTGCAACAATAAGTGTTACGACTTACAGAAAAAAAGTTATTACTTTTCGAAACAAAAAGGAACCTAATTAAGGAAAACATTTTTTTAAAGTTAGGTACATCACAAGTGTTGTAAATTTCTCTGGACATATTATTCAGTTCAAAAACCTTTTACTGAAATTTGTAAGGTAAGGTAACGATTTTTGAAAAAAATAAAAAAAAAATGATTGAAAACCCTGTACATACATTTTTTTTAAATACTGGTATGTGGTGCTTCAGTGTACAGTGTATCCACACCTTTGCTTTGGACCACTATTTACGCCACACCCTGTATAAATGCATAAAACAAAGTCTGATAGAGTATAATAATCTCAGGGTAAGGCCCCCTCCGTAATATAGGTGGGATTTATATAGATGTATGTAGCTATAATACTTTCTAAGGTATTTTTAGGGTGCCGTAGCCGAAAGGAACAAAACGGAACCCTTATAGTTTGTCTGTCAAGTCAAGTCAAGTCTGTCTGTTTGTCTGTTTGTATGTCTGTCTGTCTGTCCGTCACAGCCAATTTATTCTGTAACTATAAGCATCACACTGTTGAAATTTGTTAGAAACATGTATCCTGCTAACCGCTTTACGATTCTTATACAAAAAATAAAAAATAATGTTATTTAAGGGGCATACATGAAACTAAAACCGGAAATGTTCTTTTAGTCAAACCTATGCGTGTGAGGTGTCTATGGATCGGTATTTTAAAATGACATACAGGGTTCCTAAAACCATTTTGTTTTAAAGTCTAACGTTTCACAGACGCTTTCAAAGTAGTAAAATGGGCGTCCCTCCCATCTTACTTCTAGACTAAGCGAGTGTAAATTTCGAAAAACTATAAAATGCAGATCTTAAGAAATACATTCAACGAAAATAGGTTTGGGCAGGATAGAACGAAAAATTTCTGAGATATAACACATTTTCAACAACCGTTCTTCATACAAACACTATGAAAAACAAAGTTATATTTGCTGTCAACAAAATATTGTGGTATTATAGCTAAGTGGAAGTAAGTGGATTCAGGTGGAAGTTAAAAATGGCATGGAACCCTCAGTGCGCGAGTCCGACTCGCACTTGGCCGCTTTTTTCAATTTGTCCAGTCGTTAACTCAAAGTAAACAAAGATCGATCACTTATTTCATTGTTTTTTAGTTACCTTATTAACACATTTATGTACGCATACCAAAATATTTAACTTATAGAGAACTCCTTACAAAATTATAAAGCAAACAAAATACGTTGACTGTTTTTATACAGAAAAAATGTAAAGATATTTAAGGGAGGGCTCCCATACATGAAACTAAAACAAAAAAAATATTTAGTCAAACCTATGCATGTGGTGTCTATGGAAAGGTCTTTTAAAATGACAAAGAGATTCATAAAACCATTTTCTTCTAAAGTCTAACATTTGAAAGATATACGCTTCCAAAGTGGTAAAATGGGCGTCCCCCTTTTTCTTATCTTTTAAAATAAGCGAGTGTAAATTTTAAAACATATATAGGACGTAGATCCTAACACATACTTTAAACAAAAATTGGTTTAAAGGAGATGAAACTAGTGGATTTTGAGTACTTGCAACAACGGCAAACATTATTTTGTTGCATACTATGAAAAACAAAGTTATATTTGCTGTCAACAAAATATTGTGGTATTTTAGATAAATGGAAGTAAGTAGATTTCCTAATTTAGTGGAAGTTGTCACGGTACCTTATATCCATAAAGTTGCATTCTTCGCCGCACACGAGCGGTATCTTAGTGGTGGACGCGTCGGACGGGAGATCCTTCATCGGGTCGTGTAGCGCCCATCCCCCGCCCTCCCAGTACGGCTCGTACCCGTAGTTCGGCCAGTAATACCGGGCCGCTAGTAGCGGGTCCTTAGTGGCGTACTTCTTTGTAGCCGCAAATCTCGACCGTCTCCTACAAATGATATTTAAAAGTGGCTTCATCATTGTAATTTTGCATTAAATAGTACCTTGATGTTGTACAAGCGAGGAGTAAGCGATCCATTTCACTTGAGATGGTTCTGGTTCTCTCCCTGCGTTCCCGCACCCATAACGACGGTAAAATTACCCGATTTCACCCGAGTTAAATATACTATTTTTCATTTCGACTGTGAGGAAAAACATTTAATTTACCTGTTTGTAAATGTGATGATGAGGTATTTTGTAGTTCAGAGAGAGACAAATCTCAAAATTTTGCACAAAATGACAGTTTATTAACAATTCTTTATTGATTTCGAACATATGACTGAAAATTTTGATTTTGATTTTTGATTGATTGATGAGTAACGGCTCACATTAAAACAGAGTACAAATAAAGCAGACGACATCAAATAATAAATCCTTGTTGAAAATATCGATCGAATTTTCCCCACATATAATCTTTGTGATGATGATTATTATATTTTAAAAAATAGAAAAAAGTGACATCATGGCACTATGGTGGGCAGACGAATATTTTAATTGTTGATTTTATGAAATTGTTTAAAATATGACCAATTATTTTATCTATCAACAATCATAATACTCACGTTTTACAGTTATCTTTTTTTATAGTTCGGTCAGGCCAGCTTCATCTTAACATGAGCATACATTATTCCAACTTAAAGCTAGAAAGAGTAAAATTAATTACAATTTTAGCGGTCTCCAAAGTCGGCTCTGCTAATTAATTGGTCACTGGACTAATATCATATTTATTAATACTAATGTCGTGAATCAAACTCGTTTGAGTTTATAAAGTTCTTTATTCGATCAACACACTTACCTATGATACAAATCACTATCTCTACCACAATAATAATTATAACTACATTTTAACGTAGGTTCCTTCCCTCAACCTTTCGCTTCGGCGGTCAGCACTAGACTGGATTGCCTTTCGAGTGCACTCCGCAAGTAGATCAGAAAATAAGAAGGGAAGGGGCAGCCAGTGTTGCCATTTTTAAATAGCGATAACGTTATTATATAAAGTAACAATACTCGTTTTTATATAAATAACGTTAACTATTATTATAATGAGTTAAGATTACAACAGGGCTACTGATTGAATCTAAATACAAAAATCATCACACTAAATAATCTATATACTATGTCTATCAGATTGCGATTCCCCTTACATTCCATTAATAAATGATGTATATCTTCTAATACTCCGCAAATTGTGCAGTTCGGGGATTCTATCAATTTCATAGGAAATCTGAATTTATTTAACGGCATGTGACCTGAACGCAATCTATGGGCAGTAATAATTTGTAGTCTGCTAAACTTTGGATTAAAAAAAAAACAGGGAATGTAAGGAGGTTCTGATTGTAATATTTTACACCAAATTCCTTTTTCGCAAGACGTCTTATTAAAATATCCTTTCCACGCAGTGTAAATTGCTCTTTTGTATTTTACGAAAACTTCTAAACTACATGGCTTTACATCTAATTGATACCTTCTGTAACTGCTACTTTGGCAAGACGATCAGCCTCCTTGTTTCTCCAAATCCTATATGACCTGGTATCCATTGTAAGACAATGGTTATGTAGCGATTTTGTTAGTCAGACAATGCAATTAGAATGGCATAAGCTAACGAAACTCCTCTTTTTGTCTTTTGGAGGGCGCTTTTGCTGTCTGTGAAAATAACACTTCGATCACACTCAATTTTTTTGCATAAGATAATGTCTCATTAATAGCAGCTAATACTGCAGACATTAAATTGATATAATGATTAATTTTAAATGTAGCAGTACTTTTCGATTGTGAATCAAAATAGGAAACACCAGGCGCATTGTTGTTCTTGGAACCATCTGTAAATAGCTTCCACTATTCGTCATATTTATCATTAATTTCTTGTAAAACCTCAACTTTTAATTAATTCTTGTCTATCTATGCTTTTGCAGCCTCCAGGCAATTTAGGTTACTATTTAAACATTTTAAATCAATTTTGGAAGACCAGGTTGTAAGATCAAAAATTTCTAGACAAGGTGTTTTGTGCATATTCACATATTGAACTTCCTGGAATATTAATTGTAATAGAGGCTTTTTCTTTTCATTCTAGTAAATATTATTTCCAAAAGCACAAAGTTTCTGTAAAAGAGTAACTGTTACACTGTTTGACCATGCAATCGCCCTCAAACAGTATTTATATCCCAAATATTTCCTTCTAAGATGTAGTGGAGGAAGACAAAGCTCACTTCCCATTACATGAATTGTAGTTGTTCTTATAAATCCACCAACAACTCTTAATGCTTTGTTTTAAAGCTTTTCTAATTTTGGAAAATTACTGTTGTCGTAATAAAATCAACCGTAATCAAGACGACTGCGTACTAAGGCTATATACAAAGCTCATTTTCCAGTACGTGAATTGGAGTTGTTCTTATCAATCCACCAACAACTCTTAATGCTTTGTTTTGAAGCTTTTCTAATTTTGCAAGATTACTGTTGTCGTAATAAAAACAATCGTAATCAAGACGACTGCGTACTAAGGCTATATAACAATATATATATATTTGAACCGAGCATTGACTCTGTGCCATCTATGAATGCTGCCAGAATACATTCAAAACACGGAGATGCTTGACGTATAGTCGTTACTCATATGATTGGGATGATTGGATGGTCAACCATACAAACACAACCAAAACACTGCTGCCTATATGCTGAACTACGAGATTAATTTTAATATTTAATTTAGTATAAGTTATTGGTGCTCTTAGCGCAGTAAATACCAAAGTTAATCAACCTACAGCCGATCGCGTATTGATGGGTGACCATTTCGACCATTACGTGACGTTTATCACGAACATCTCGGTGCTTCCCAAGGTACGTTAAGCCGTTGATCCTGGCTAATATCGGTTGGTAGAAGTCACGGCTTGCTTGGTAAGCACCCCTCTACCAATCTGCACTGAGCCCGCACAGTTGAGGTAAGGTAAGCCTTACAGTGGGATGCTACAGGCTAAATTTACTATACTTTTAGCGTTATTAGTGTTTCTAATAAATTATTTCATCTCTTCTGTTCGGATAATTTACCTTTCATGTCTAGATAGACGGGTAAAAAATAGCTTTTACATCCTTTGTGGAAAGCAATTTAGTTTTAATTGGTATGGCCTGAAGTGCAAACTTAGGTCAAAGCTAATGGACTCAATTCATATTATCAAATTCAAAGCTTTTGATAAATTTTTGCTCAACTATACATTGCAAAACATGTGTGTTATATTCGTTGATATATTTTTTTTACAAATAGTCTATTTTTTCTTATTTTACAATGAAAAAATTAACAACAATTAATATATTCGGCTGCCCACCATAATACCATAATGTCACTTTATTTTATTTTACTTTGTCAGTGTCAATTTTTCTTTTTGGCTCTCCGTCATCTTTTTTCATTTTTAACCGACTTCAAAAATAATTTATTCGCCTAAAATGTATTCGTTAAGAATTTTATAATCATTTGATATTGTCTGCTTTTTTGTGCTCTGTTTTAATGAATACGTGCGGTTACTTTTCTTAATCGTGTTGGATGTATTAGTATTGTTAATCAATTATCATTTTGTGAAAAATCTTGAGTTTTCCTCTCTCGCTAAGCTCCAAAATACCTCATCATCAAATATATAACAAATTAGGTATATTTAATGTTTTTCCTTAAAGTCGAAATGATAAAAAGTATGTGGAACTTGGATGAATGCATCTATTTCACTCTTCAACTATTAGCGCTCTCACTTAGTTTGAGCGCCCGAAACATTTCGAGTAAAATGGGTTGCTTTCTTCCTTGTATAACCATCTACTATTAAACAAAGCGAAAATCTTTTCCTACTCTGGTGCAGCGTTAATTATTACGCCTAAAACTTCAACCCACTTTAACATATTTTTCTTACCTCCTAATAACAACCTCAATAATTGATAATAATAGTTCTAAATAGTTCTTTAGTTAGGTAAGTTTAAATGCTAGCGCAAAATTGGTGGCCTCGTCCCCGTAAACTCTGATAGGTATTACATTTTAGTATTATGGTATTTGTAATAATCGGTCTTGCCGTTTTAAGTTGGATTCGACCTAACATAGGCTTACACGCGCGCAACTATATGATTTTTTTTTCCGAACTCATACTCGGAAACTCAGTCGTTTTTCAACGTAAATGCAATAGAAAGTACATAGAGGTTAAAAAAAAAGCTTTAAGTAGGTACTAAACTCGACAGAACGAATGATTATGAGCACCAGAGCAGTATGGTGTGAAAATAAAAATCGTATTGTACGGTGAAAAGTATCGAGCTGACTAAACTTTGAATTTGATTATCATTTTGACATAGTGACATAAATCATAATATGGCAAGCAGACGTCATTGCGACCGTCGCGCTGCTAAAGCGCCTAAGTATGAAAGCTCTCTAAGAGTTACTTCCGTGTAAACCATAAAATTAATATTCCTATCGGAATAGAAGGACAAGTAAAAGCTGTCAAATGAAACCGATTTAAGATGTCAGTAACTAACAAAAGTAAGTAACATTTGTAGCTTTAAATGAGATAACCTTTTGATCAGGTAATTTATAACAATGTTCCTAAGTTAAATATAGTAGTTTACTGCATGATAAACAGTCGACACAAAATATTGAACATGCAGCTCTAGTGTAAAACTAAATGTTATTTCATTATACAAAATATTCGTCGATATACATTCCTTGTGTTATTCTGTCTTTATTTTTTACGTAAATTAACGTTTGTAGAATAGAATAATCAAACTGCGTACTTTAAATTTGAAGCGCATTGGTAAATATAAGTCGTATATTAAGAGGCTTCGATTTGGACTAATCTACCTGTTACATGATTATTTGTTGGGGTTATGCCGCTGTAATGCATAACAATCAATCACCGATCAAGTCACCATGTTTTAGACTCATTATTTCTCCAAAATATACAAAATTTCACTTTTAAATATAAAAAATCAAATGCACTTAATTTTCAGCGAGCTTCTGCCGGGCGGTCAACTGTTTGACATCTGACAAAAATGGTTCTGCTACCCATCTCTTTTTATCACACAGTTTGCTGCTAGTGACATCTCGCTTTTGTCGTTCTATTCCAAAGGGATAATAATTTTATGGTGTAAACGCGATTCTAGAACAGTAGATCGTGAAATGAAAAATAGATATTCTCTCGGATAGCAAGCAATTTATTCTAAGGTTCACATTAATTATCGTTGGTCGAATCCACCCTTAATAGGGTAAATAAATATCGCAATAAATTTAAATACAAAGCAGGTGTTATAAGTGTAAAAAATACTCACAATGTGGTAGATTCCTCGCGTTTTGTTCTCTTAGAAACTGGTGATAACGGTTACATTTTAGAGTTGACAGACATAGCACTGCGTAAGAAATACACATAAGCTGAGTAAGATTCGTTACGGTGGAACCACATTTGCCGGCGAACACAATCGGACTCTCCACTGCCATTATAGATGAATACATTACAAATAATTGATCGATTTTCGTATTTATATTTATTACTCTTTATTGTATATCACAAAAACCGACTTCAAAACCAAAATGCACTAAAAAGTCTTAAATAAACTCTTCACTATTGAAAGGAAAGGAATCCGCATTTTGGTTTTGAAGTCGGTTTTTACTTTTTTTAAAAGTTTATTTTATTTGTTCATTTTTAGTGATTACATTATAGGGGGGGGGAGTTGCACCTTATGATTCTATTTTTTAAGAAGCTACAAATTACCTATCATAAGTTCCGTCATTATAATTACTGAACTCCTAAGCGTTAAGGAGTTCCACCATCAACTCAGCCCCACAAGATGTTGACTATCAGAAGTAACAACACGTCAACATTAAGATTCTAGTAAAGAAACACTATACGTGCCTTTAAAATTTGAGGGTTTCCCTCGATTACACCAAGATCCTATTATCAGATCCCAAAATGGAAAAAATGGGACCAACTAGAAGGTACACCCTCTTAGTAGGTGAAAATTTTTTTCGATTCGGTCGACAAACGACTGAGATATGAGGTAACATACATACAAACAAAAAAAAAAACATACAGTCGAATTGATAACCTCCTCCTTTTTTGAAGTCGGTTAAAAATTAGATACAAATCGATAAAATTAAACGCAGCCAGCATCATAGCCTCCTTGCCGCAAGGAAATGGTTTCGTTTTTGAATAGGTAGATATTAAGTTATTGTTTTATGTTACATGTCTTACTTTAATTTTTTCTTGTTTGTTATTAATAAACTATTATCAACAAGCAAATGTCACATTTTTACAGTTAAGCTGTACTTGCTGTGTTCTAGTAGTTAATTTTGTTACAAAATAATTATCACACTAATATTATAAAGGTGAAAATATGCGCGTGTGTGAGTGTGTGAGTGTGTATGTTGCTACTCCTACCAAAAACTGCTGGATGGATTTTGATGGAACTTTACAATAATATAGCCCAATTCATAATGATATTTTTTGACATCGAACACTTAAACGCGGGTGAAGCCGTGGGGAACCGCTTGTGTAAAATATTCCGGGAACAAGTCGCGTCGTGATGTTACAAACATTTTAATTATTACCGTTTTCGTTAAATAATATTTCGCACCAGGTAGTGCGATGATGCAGTTGCTACTTGCGACTTTTCTGTGCATTATGTATCAGATATATTTAATATCAGAAATACTAACGCGCAACGAGTAGTTCCAGCAGCATAATCCGTGATTCTACGGCATACCTACAATTTAAATTGGCTTTGGTACTTGATTAATCAAAGGAATTAATTGTTTATTCAATAAACCATACGGTCCGAAATTGGAATTGATTTTATGACTTTGACTAAGTTTCTGGGCTATGTTAATGTTGTTTACTTTATATGAATTAACTTCTTGACTGAGCCGTTGGTGTAGTAGTTAGTTCACTGGTTGCTACCCACAACACGACGTGCCGGGAAATTATGTTTCAGAAGTTTTATGGCTAGAAAATAATAAGATAAAATATACATCATTTTTAATTCAAAATTCCCACCTTATCTTAAGGAACGCTTCCACTTTCTGCAGCCGTTGCGAGGTCTTGACGTGCGGTCATCGAGGAAACTCCACCTTGAATCTCCCTGTCACACAACGAGCTATTATTCAAACTCTTTAATTGTCCAGTCAGTACGCTTGTGGAACCCCTTACTCCTGGCTATCAAGCAGTCAAAATCTATAACTGTTTTAAAAAGAACATCTACTCTCTCCAAAACAATTCTATCTACTCGTATGTCTCAGTCAATTTCCTTTCATTTCATATTGGTAAGATAGGTCTTTTAAAATGACATTGAGGATTCTTAAACAATTTACTTTAAAAGTATAACGTTTGATAGTTAGACATTTCCAAAGTGGTAAAATACGCTGTGGTAGTATTCCCACGCTGATGGCTAACCTCAATTTAGATTGGCCGCCTTGGTTAATACTAACTAATTACCTAGGTATTTAAACATTTATGCAAGGTTACTCTTTTAATCGTGGTTAACTTTTGAGTAACTAATATAATACATACTTATATTGGACACCAATCATGTACATTGCTCTGATCCCAAAGTAGGTAATGCACTTGTGTTAAGGAGATCAGACACAACGGTGCTACCACACCACCCAGACCCTAGACAATATCAAACATTTTGATTTCTAAATTGACCCGACCGGGAATCGAACACGGTACCTTAGAGCGGCGATCAGCTACAATTATGAACGTCGGAGCGCAGCGAGTCATAAACCTAAGACAGCTACAATCATCAACCTCGGAGCGCAGCGAGCCATAGCCGAAGACAGCTACAGTGATTAACGTCTGAGCGCAGCGAGCCATAATCGGAACAGCAACAATGATCAACGTCGGAGTGCAGCAAATAACAGATACAGAAAACCACAATGGTAAGATAGCCCAATCCCTTGCAACATCAACGCTCATTTGTCATGGATGATACCCGTCTTACCTACTCCTAGACCAGTTTAGGCTGGAATAGCTACTTTGGTTTTGGTCGAAGGACTGCGGCTTGCCGAAATTCCTCTCCCATCCCAGAGCATGTCCCTCCTATCTTCAACTCGTGCCTCGGTTTGCCGGTTTTATCGGATCTGAGCCCTTCAGGCCTGGCTGAGTCATGCACTATCGAATAAAATAGATCGAATTGTGTATTAAAAATGTATTACGATGAAATTGAGCTTTGTCATCTATCTAAACGCTTAGCTAATCTCAATTGGCTGTGGTCGACTAGAAAAAAATATTTGCCTCTACAAATAAGCAGCTCCAGAATAATATTTTATTTTATTGCTTGCTTGTGTTACGACTCGGGGGCTGAGTGGTGAATCCGAGCATATGCCAATATCTTTGGCTGAAGCGATCCAGAATGTTACTGGCGTTGATAATGGCTAGGAAGGGCGTGGACACAGATGGGAGGTAGGTGTAGAAAAGAGGCAGCTCGGCTCGGCACGTGCCACGGTGCGCTATGTACCATTCTGAAACAAACATTGCATGATTAAATTATTAATTTCGCTATAGCAAATACTAGGCTGGATTTTTAGGTGCCACTGACTAAGACTTAACTGTTAACCAAACGGGTAACCTCTTCTTAGAAAACATAATGAAACAAACAAACAAACAAACAAACAAATAAATTAGAAAATAGTTGTGTTATAAAATAAAATACGCGCAAATATCAAGTGTCGCGGGCAAACATTCGTTCTTTTTTTTTCAACATCAGCAGGAATATTTTTTTCGTTGAAAGTTACGTGGTTTATTAAATTCATGATATGAAATTCACGAGAAATATGAAAACGTTATAACTAAAGTTTTCACATTATTATGATTTAAAACACTACCACCTAGCAAGAGACATGGATACTTAATTCTATTTTGTACTTAATTTATTGATTATAATATTAAGTTCTAAAGTACTTATATAGCTTATAAGATATAATTGGAACTAATAATTTATGGTCTAATATATTCATTTTGTTTTATTTATTTAAAAGCTTTCGTTTTAATTAGATTGCAAGGCTATAGAAAAGTTGCGGTTTACAGACATGCACATGAAATTACTCAAAAGTGGCAAATGAACACAAGTCGATGAAACTTCTCTAAACAAAGAGATGAAGAATGGAATACATTATGAATGTGTTACAGAAATCACTAAATGTGAATGTGTTACAGATATCTCTTAAGTTTAAAAATATTTTGATCAGTCTCTACGACGCTGGCGCTACTCCGTGGGAGAAATTCGAATTGAAGTTTTTTTTGCCAATCACTTAAAAAATAATCCGATGGTCCAAATTAAAATTTTAACTGTAGAGAAATAATAATCTTTGTTAAAGAAAATTTACCGTTTTTGTTTCTGCAATCGTGGATTTTAAGCTCGCAGTAATTTTCGAAAGTTTGAGATTCATGTAGTTTGTTTCTGGCGCATATTACTCCGTAACTGAAACAAAAACAGTTAATTTTAATCCGTCATGTCGTTGTTGACATACAAAAGTGTGTAATTTGAAACTTTTTACATTCAGTGTCATTACCGACTTCAAAAAAAGGAGGTAATCAATTCAATGTGTGTGTGATATATTTGGAATTGTATGATATTTAAGTATCTAGTGAGGCTTCCAAAAACGTGTGCAAAATTTCGTAAGTGTATGTATGTTCATAGCGAGATGATTATTTTTAGGGTTCCGTAGCCAAATGGCAAAAAAACGGTATAGTTTCGTCAAGTCTGTCTGTATGTCTATCTGTCTGTCCGTCTGTATGTCACAGTCACTTTATTCTGTAACTATTAGCTTCACACTGTTGCTTTACGATTCTTAAAAAAATGAAAAGTGGTGATATTTAGAGGGGACTAAATAAGACAAAAACCCAAAAAAAAAAAACATACCTTGAGCGTGTGGGGTCTATGGATAGGTCTTTCAAAATGACGTAGAGGATTCTAAAACCATTTTCTTTTAAAGTCTAGCGTTTGATAGAAATGGGCGCCCCCCGTATCTAACTTCTAAACTAAGCGAGTGTAATTTTTGAAAAAAAAAAAACAATGTAGATCCTAACAAATACTTTCAACGAAAATTGGTTTGGAAGTTATTGAGATATAGCACATTTTCAACAACGGCAAACATAACTTTGTTCTTCATACAAACACTATGATAAACAAAGTTATATTTGCTGTCAGCAAAATATTGTTGCATTTTAGCGAAGTCAAAGTAAATGGAATCCCTCATTCAGTTAAACGGAACCCTCAGTGCGCGAGTCCGAAACGCACTTGGCCAGTTTTTAGTTCAATTTGTTATATTCCAACTTAGGGTACTGTGTAAGTTTCATTAAAATAGGTTCAGTAGTTTTTGAAATAATAGGTAATATAACAAAAAATACTACATAAAAAATAAATTCAAAAATAAAACCGCCTTAAAAACTGAATAAAAGTTTAAAATAAGGCATTGTTATGTCTTCTATTTCGTTAATTAATTTCTCCTATTTAGAACAAATGCAAAATTTTAAGCTGTTAAGTTAGTGTTAAAAGAATAAATAAATAGCAAAATATAAATATATATATTTTTGAAAGTCTGAACTCCTTTGCTAATAGCTTTACATTGAATGTATAGCTATTAGCAAAATAGTTCAGACAAACCTAAACTAAAGATCTACATTACGCATTTTTTCAAAATTTCCACTAGCTTAGTTTAGAAGTTAAAGGATGGGGGACGCCCATTTTACCACTTTGGAAGCGTATATCTCGCAAACGTTTTCGTCGACTTTTAGAGAAAATGGTTATAGGAACCTCTCTTCTATCCTCTATCTATTTATTTTTAAAGACCTATCTGTAGGCATCCCATATGCATAGGTATATTTTTTATTTAATTTAGTTTCATGTGTGGGAGCCACTCCTTAAATATCATTATTTTTTATTTTTTGTTTAGTTTTCGTAAAGCGTTTAGCAGGATACATCTTCCTACCAAATTTTAACAGTGTGATGCTTTAGTTACAGAATAAAATGGCTGTGACATACGGACGGACAGACAGACGGACAGCCTTGACGAAACTATAAGGGTGCCGTTGTTTGCCAATGGCTACGGAACCCTAAAAATAAGCCATAAATTAAATAAATAAACGAGGCCACACTTCTTGTATGCTTCTGTGCACTCGAACAAACAGGCCATCTCTGTCGTCACGTCGTCATCAGTGTCGGCGTTTGTGGTGGTGGTGCTAACGAAGACCCAGTCCCCGCCCGCCCAGTACGGCTCGAAACCCGGATTTGGGTTGTAAAGGTCACCGCGAGTTGGCTCCAGACCAGTAACAAAATGCAACGCTAGCAGATGTCTTGGTACTGTCGGCACACGCTGAAATAAGACTTGCTATTATACTAAGAATTGCACTAACATTAAACATAAAAAAAATGATATTTCTCTGCGACCGTTTGCACACTTTTAGCGATGCAGTATCGAAGCAGTCGCAAAATTTTACCTTCACATACTTGCGCTACTCTTAGCATTGATACAGTCGCAATGCTAACGCGCGTCAGTAGTCAGTCGCGGTGCAGAAGCTGGACATTGAATAAACTTTAAAAAAAAGTAAAAACCGACTTCAAAACCAAAATGCACTAAAAAGTCTTAAAGAAACTCTTCACCATTGAAAGGAAAGGAATCCGTTTAAGGCAAACAATTTCTTTTTGGAGTCGGTGCTGTGATAGTTGATGCTTGATGGTCAAAGTGATGGCACCGACTCCAAAAAGAAATTGTTTGCCTAAAACGGATTCCTTTCCTTTCAATGGTGAAGAGTTTATTTAAGACTTTTTAGTGCATTTTGGTTTTGAAGTCGGTTTTTACTTTTTTTTAAAGTTTATTTTATTTCTTTATGTTTAGTGATTACATAAGAGGGGGGGAGGGGGAGTTGCACCTTATGATTCTATTTTTTACGAAGCTACAAATTACCTATCATAAGTTGTGTCATTATAATTACTGAACTCCTAGGCGTTAAGGAGTTCCACCATCAGCTCAGCCCCACAAGATGTTGACTATCAGACGTAACAACACGTCAACATTTAGATTCTAGTAAAGAAACACTATACGTACCTTTAAAATTTGAGGGTTTCCCTCGAATACTCCAAGATCCCATCATCAGATCCCAAAATGGAAAAAATGGAACCAACTAGAAGGTATACCCTCTAAGTAGGTGAAAAAATTTTTCGATTCGGTCGACAAACGACTGAGATATGAGGTAACATACATACAAAAAAAATAATGATGATAAAAAAAAAACATACAGTCGAATTGATAACCTCCTCCTTTTTTGAAGTCGGTTAAAAATTATGAACTGTATATTGGCGACTGCATCGATACTAACGCGCATTAGAATCGGTAAGTCGCGCTTCTGAATCGATACTTACGTGCGACTGCATCGGTGCCAAATTACATTTCCGATGTTGTCAGCATCGATGCTAAAAGTCCCAGTGTGTAAGGGGTCTATGATATAAGGTTTAATATCATTTTATCCTCTCACTAGATGACGTTAGTGGGTCAGTTTATTTAAATCTACCTTAGCTCTGTTACAACTCTTGATGGTATAAAACCAACTCATTATAAAACCTAAAGTAAACCTGCTTATTTAATTATTACTAAAGACGAGATGAAAAACGTTATCTCATTATCACCATCATTCACATCACCAGTAGCTACTATGAATCATCATCATTATCAGCCAAAGGACGTCTACTGCTGAACATAGGTCTCCCTCACCGTTTGCTCAGCGACCGATCACAAGCGGTCTGTTCTACGAAACGTTCTATGAATAACCGATGGCCGTTGGGGAAGAAAATTTCTAGGTTGAACATCCTTAGATTAAGGACGCGGCGAACTAGGAATAAACCTATTAGTTATATTCCATGAGTTGTGTCAATATCAGTCTACTTACAGTGTTTTGCCTTGCATACATTTTTGGTGGATACGTGTAGTACAAGCATCTGCCTGCCAAGGTTTGAATACATCGTCCGCGACTTGCCATCATCCCAGATGAGTCTAATAGCTTTATTCCTTGCACTATTAAAATAAAACTATTAAAATAAAATACCTTAGTATTTTGTAAATATGTTTATACAAAATACCTTAGTATTTTGTAAATATGTTTATTTATTGCGTACAATCAACATTGAAAATTTTCGTAGATTCACCATGTGCTGGTTGTAAATGTGTATTTATGAAAACGCGCCGTTGACCGATTCGATGTGGCATTGCGCGTGCATTGTTATAGAAGTTTAAAAATAATTATTATGGGTTTGTTCTTGTCTTTAGAATATACCAGGCGAGGCATAGACTAGGTCGACGATAAAGCGAGCTCACCCAGAAAAAGCCTGTACACATTTTTTAAATAACAGGGTTGTAGACTGTCAGATACGGGCAGAGAGTTCCATTTTTTGCTGTGCCCGTTATGAAAGAATAAATAAGAGCGCTTTATTCGAGTGAGTGGAATATCAACGAGGTTTGGGTTCGAAGTGCGTCTTGTTGTGCGACATGTTGGATAGAAAAAAGGAGCTGGTGGGATGAGCTCAAGGAGTTCCTTTGCACAGGCTTCAAAATAAAGCCGGTAAAAAACCGACAAGCTGGCGACTTTATGGCGGTGGGCCAAGCGCTTAGGGCGTTCTCACCGACAAGCTTCCTAGCTCTACGCTCCACTGAATCTAGACCGGGTAGCTACTACTTAGCTGATTCGTCCCAGAGGTGACAGCAATACTCCGTGCAGGAACGTTGTTGAGCTTTGTAGAGTGTTAGAAGCTGTCCAAGCGTGAAGTACCGCTTCACTCTGTTGAGGATACCAGCTTTTAGGTGCAGTTTGAGCTTTGTGTTCATTGCTTGCGCCGAAATCGAGACTAGGCGTCAACTCCATGCCCAAGAGCCCGAGATGGTCGGCCACTACTACAGTTTGATATATAGAAGGTTCTACTTACAATTATTAATGTAATTTAAATAAAATTAAGCTTACTTAGGACTTACACAGCCCAATGGTAACAGAAGAACATTTTCTTTTCACTTAATTTGCAAGTTTGGTATTTTATTTCAAAATAATGTTTTTTCTTTAGTTCTTTTTGACGAGTGCACGGCTCTGATCATCAGCATGTAATTTTTTGAGTTGGAATTTTTTGACATTAAGATATTTGAGTAATGCAAGTATACGGCTTTAGTTATCAACCCTGAGTACTTATGGAAATAATTATTCGTTCGTCTAAGATATACTGCCTTTTAGAACTATTGGGGTACTCGGTAGCTCTATTTAAGCCCTAATTCAGTCCACAGTAGTTAGTTAGTTAGTTGTTCTAGTGCGAAATGAACAACAAGTGCAACGATTATTACTAACCCCATGACTAGAATGCAGAGCCAACTGTTTGATTTTTTGTATATGCTCTCTCATTTTATGTACTGCTCGTGCAACAATGCTCAAACATAACTTTAAATATGGTCTAGATTATTCACACCAAACTCTCAAACACTACACATACACACGAATTCATCTTATGTTAAAATTTAACCAACACTATACAACCATACTCATTCTCACAGCACACTATTTTTATCACTTCACAATACTTCACCAAATACAACGTATGCCATTAATGTTTGCCTGCGGTGATAATTTGTATATATTATATATTACTTGCTACAGAAAAATACCCTACATTGCTACTGACACAAAAATCCATAAGTTTTTGTATGAATAACGTTCTAAATAACTTAAACGCAATAGACGAATCTGAGGCGTGTTCTAATTATGTCTGTAAAATCGAGGATCTTCTAAAAATTATCACAGTTAAAAGGACAGACTTCACACTAGTTTCCCAAAATATCAGAGGCGTCTATGCCAATTTTGATGATTTTTAAACAAATATATCTGTACTTGACTTTGACACTGATCTCTTCATACTTAGTGAATGCCAGTTAGATTGCAATAAACACATACCTCAGCTTACAGGTTACAGTTCCTTTCAAACTTCTCATCATCTAAACAAATGCGATGGAGTCATCGCTTATATAAAAACGACTCTTTCGGCTAACGTTATTGAAGTGAATCTAAAACATGCATCGTGCTTGCAAATTTCTACACCTAAGCTTACCATTCTTGGCATTTACCGTTCTCCCTCAAATCGAGACGCCGATGAATTTATCAACTCCATAAATACCCACCTGGAATCTATTAAAGGCACTAGTAACGTAATCATAACCGGAGATATAAACATTAATCTCATCCCCTGGCAAGATGAACAACCTTTTGAACGACGTAACAGACTAAATTATTTAGAAATGTTGGAGTCGCAGGGCTTTTTTCCAGGTCATTCCCTACCTACGAGAGGACGCAATTGTCTGGATCACTTTGTACTAAAACTTGATCGAACCCATAAAAATGTCTCAGTAGCGGTACTTGATACAACCATTACTGATCATAATATGATTTTTCTTAAAATGGAATTTCCCGGAAAAACAAATCAAAACAACAAAACTAAAACCATTACGGATTTTGAAAAGGCCCTAGACTTCTTAAAAACAACCAATCTGTCTTATTTATTAGAACTTACTGACCCTAACATTATAGCCGAACAATTAATAACGAAAATCCAAGAGAGTTTAAAAGAAAATACCAGTACCATCTCTATCCCTGGGAAAAATAGGATCTTAAAACCATGGATTACGCCCGGTTTACTGCGATGCATCAGAAATAGAAACAATATGCAAAGAAATCTGAAACTTATTCCGCACAACGACATCTTAAGAATTACATACCGAAGGTACCGCAACCACTGTAACTCCATTCTAAAATTTTTGAAAAGGAACTACGACAGAGACCAATTAGCTAAAGCTCGTAATAACCCAAAAAAGTTATGGAACACAATTAATGGAATAACCCAACGAAAGCCTCCTAAATCACTTAACATTAATTTACTTCATGCTACAACCTCACCACAAGAGTCTGTTAATATTACAAACGCTTACTTTGCAAACATTGACAAAGAGTTAGCAGAAAAAATATCCTATATTCCCAATTCTCACTCATTAAATTTTAAAACAAAACATTCCCAGGTATCTTCACTAGTCCTCTTTGACACAGACTGTTCTGAAATATGCGAAGTAATTAAGACTATGAAACAAAACAGCTCTTCGGGCTGGGATGGTATCCCAACTTCCTTCCTTAAGTTTGCCAGCAGTGAAATAGCTCCAATTATCACCCATCTAACAAATTTATGTTTTGACCAAGGTATTTTCCCAACGGCTCTCAAACAGGCAGTAATAACACCTGTCTACAAAGACGGTAATAAAAGTGACCCTTGCAACTATAGACCGATCTCTGTTTTGCCATCGTTGTCTAAACTGCTAGAAAAACTTATCAATGTGAGACTAACAAAATATCTGTCCAAATTTAACATTATAGCAAAGAACCAATTTGGCTTTCAAAGTGGGCTTTCCACCGAAGACGCTGTGCAGGGACTAACATCTCTTATCACGCAAAAGGTGGACTCAGGCAATAAATGTTTAGCCGTTTTCCTGGACCTTAAGAGCCTTTCGATACAGTCTCGGTGCCCATTTTGCTAAAAAGGCTAGAAGAAATTGGAGTGAGAGGGACTTCTCTTAGATTATTCGAGGATTACCTTTCTAACAGAAAACAGCGTGTTCGACTAGGTGATCACATTAGCAAAGATGCCACCGTTACTTACGGAGTTCCTCAGGGTAGTGTGTTGGGTCCAACGCTTTTCCTAATCTACATTAATAATCTCTGTAGCTTAGACATTTCTGAAGGTAACGTATTTTCCTATGCAGATGATACAGCCATTGTATTCTCTGGTAGATCTTGGTCTGAGGTAAAAACACTAACTGAAAGGGGTTTGACAGATGTTGCGTACTGGCTGGGAGCTAGTCTCCTTACTTTGAACACAGACAAGACACAGTACATCTGTTTTAGTAAATATAATACGACTCAACCACCCCTAACTTTCACATAAAAATCCACTCTTGCTGTAACCTGCCCAACACCAACTGCTCGTGTACAATAATAAATAAAGTTAAATATGTTAAATATCTTGGGGTCCTTGTCGACCAACGTCTCTCCTGGAATGAGCATATAGAACTGGCTACAAAAAGAGTGCGTAAACTTATTTGGGTTTTTAAAAGTCTACGCCACGTTGCACGTAAAGAGCTAATCACTCAAACCTATATTGCTTTGGCTCAGTCAATGCTAACTTACTGTATATCAGTCTGGGGCTCAGCTAATAAAACTGCATATCTCGGTCTGGAGCGAGCTCAAAGATCGTTATTAAAAGTAATGCTCTTTAAACCATATAGATACCCCACTGAAGATCTATACCTAGAGGCCAGCGTTTTGTCAGTCAGGAAACTATATATTTTAAACATCGCCCTAAAAATGCACAAATCGCTGCCTTATGATAGCTCCTTACTCAAAAGGAGAAGAAAGGATAAAGTTGCTGCAGTTCCCTTAACTAGATCTGAATTTGCTAGACGGCAGTACTGTCACCAGTCCGCAAGAATTTACAATAGGATAAATAAACTACTTAACATTTATCCCTTGAACTTACCCGAATGTAAGAAAAAAGTCACACAATGGCTTTATTCAATAAGTTACTCGGAAACCGAACTGTTATTATTGCACGAAAAGTAACATCTTGAAATACTGGTTGTATAAAACTCGTATATTAATTCGCAAATTTATACTTTCCTCACTCTGTCTCTCTCTCTCTCTGTCTCACACGCACACACACACACACACACACACACACACACACACACACACACACACACACACACACACACACACACACACACACACACACACACACACACACATGCACGCACACAGTTCTAGAGTTATATATTATCTAGTAGTAAGATATGAATAAGTAACTGTAAAGAAGAGCGGTTCTTCCTAACACAGGCTGTGTTTTGCCTAAAAGGAAGTTCCCAATGTAATCTGTACCTAGACTAAGTAAAGAAAATAAACTTTTTGTATTTTGTATTTTTGTACAGTATGTTGAATTGTCTTATTCTGTTCACATATTCATGCCTTCTTTTTGTTAAAACTTTATACCATGAAAACTAAAGGAAATCAAGTAGCATCCGTCGTAATCTTCTGTTAGCACTTCGAATTCATCATTTTTCACAAAGCACGCAAACAGTGTAAAAAATATAACATTATATCAAGCAAGCCGCTCAGATAAGCCGGCGTCGTAGCTAAACAACGCAAATATAATTAAAATGCAATTTCACGATCAACTGCCTTCAGTTTTGTGAATACTGGCTCTGATAAAATGATAGGGGTGAAGGTAACGATACAAATATTCAGAAGTTTATGTCGATATGCTAATTGAATTGTTCGCGATCGCTGCAATGGTGCAGCGGTAGGAGTGTCGCACTTTGAAGCGACGGCTGCGTTAGAGGCCCCGGGTTCGATCCCCGGGTCAGGCCAAAAATATGTACCTGGGTTTTTCTATCTAGAGATTCTTAAGGCAGCCCAGAGCCTGGAAGTTGGCGGTGTTTCACCTCCGTGCCTCGTAAACACGTAAAGCCGTTGGTCCTGCGCCTGATCTCTTTCCGGTCGTGTCAGATAGCAGTCCAATCGGGCTATAAGAGTGAGAGGAATAGAGAGTGCACATGTGTTTGCGCACACACTTGCGCACTATAATATGTCCCGCGCAGTCTGTAAGTCGTGGTGTCTGGCTGTCGTAGTCGAAATCGGCTAGGGGGACTATTATTATTTTTTTGCGATTCGCGAAACTGCCTGACTTGAGCTTGTCTTAGCTGAAATGACGCGCCTCGCTTCTTAATTAGTTGATTTTGATGTGTGTTTATTGTAAATCTTCATTTGAGTACGTCATTTGTCTTGAGTTTTTAAAAACTATCCACTCAAAACAGATTTATTTTGTGCAGCAGTGCTTTGTGTAAACAAAATAGTTTGAATTAAGCAACGAGAACTAAATACAACATCTATGGTTGGACACCTATGAAACTGTCAGATTAGTTTCATCCGACTTTGTGAAATATTTTTTATTGGATACGGAATAAGTTCAACAGCGCATGTAGTCTGAATGATTTTGCGTAGACTAAGCTCAGACAAAATGGGTGTTTTCATGTATTTATTGCTTGAGAAGATTTTTTAATGAACCTTAACAAAACATTGATTTTCTAAGATTTATTATGGATATACTTAATATTTCTTATAAAAAATGACAAAAAATTTGAATCAGATTTCAACCACAACATAGTGCGATTAAAAACTATTTTTCAAAATTTACTATTTTATATATACTCATAGCCACAGGACACAATCAGCGAACCAGTAACATCACATGTGCAGAATAAAATTACAAAGACAGTTTTAACCATAAAATCAATATTCCTATCGGAATTGAAGGACAAGTAAAAGCTGTCAAACGAAACCGATTTAAGATGTCAGTAACTAACATAAGTAAGTAACATTTGTAGCTTTAAATAAGACAACCTTTCGATCAGGTGATTTATAACAATGTTCCTAAGTTAAATATAGTAGTTCACTGCATGATAAACAGTCGACACAAAATATTGAACATGCAGCTCTAGTGTAAAACTAAATATTATTTCATTATACAAAATATTCGTCGATATACATTCCCTGTGTTATTTTGTCTTTATTTTTTACGTAAATTA
This sequence comes from Pyrausta purpuralis, assembly GCA_963924145.1. Lineage (NCBI taxonomy): Eukaryota > Metazoa > Arthropoda > Insecta > Lepidoptera > Crambidae > Pyrausta > Pyrausta purpuralis. Next base: position 3,848,699 of record OZ001646.1, read on the forward strand.
ACGTTTGTAGGATAGAGTAATCAAACTGCGTACTTTAAATTTGAAGCGCATTGGTAAATATATGTCGTATATTAAGAGGCTTCGATTTGGACTAATCTACCTGTTAAATGATTATTTGTTGGGGTTATGCCGCTATAATGCATAACAATCAATCACCGATCAAGTTACCATGTTTCAGACGCATTATTTCTCCAAAATATACACAATTTCACTTTTAAATATAAAAAATCAAATGCACGTAATTGTCAGCGAGCTTCTGCGGGGCGGTCAACTGTTTGACATCTGCAAAAATGGTTCTGCTACCCATCTCTTTTTATCACACAGTTTGCTGCTAGTGACATCTCGCTTTTGTCGTTCTATTCCAAAGGGATAATAATTCTATGGTATTAAGCGATGTTTCTTTTAACCTAAAAGGAGAACATTTATTCATAATAATCAATACAAAGGTCATAACTTGGGAGAAGAAGACGACAAAAAAATAATGATAATTTGAATTGGTAATAACACTAATAATAAATTAGAATAATGTATTTGATTAAATTAGAAATAAGCGTATAACATTATAGGTTTCATCATGCCAAATAATCATGATTCTGCTCATGATTTAAGGTTTGTATAGTTCAATCTAATATGCGAGGTTTGGGTTAAAGATAGTTTACCTATTTTGAAATTTTGCTTTTGTCTACTTTTGTTTGCCTATTTAATAATAAAATATGTCATGTCTTGCACGATGAAAGTTTGACTTATAAACCGTAAGTAACTTACTTATAGCGGCTAAAACACGAGTACCGACTTGAACAATTTAGTTAAAGACATCTCATGAAACAGGCACTCTACAATTTCTAAATACAATCTCTCCTTTTTTCTGATTCCAGTTAGTTTTTTTTCAAAAGGACTTCCTCCGTTTAGGAGAAACATTTATTTGGGGTCTGTGCTTGATGTACTAGACTATTGATTTACTTGAGATCATGCACCGACCCCAAATTTTTTTTTTTCTCCTAAACAGAAAGCAAATGCGTTATTATGAGGTTCTTAGTCAGTTTTTAGGCGTTTTTTTTTTACATTACTTTCAGTAACTACCCATATCTCAAAATCAACTGGACCTATTTTGATAAAACTTACACTCTACTCTTAACTAAAACAAACCTGATTCAACTAAAACGAATCATCTCGCTATGGCTTCTCATTTTCGAGAAATCCGTGGACAAACTTACATACACATACGAAATTTTGCATACGTGTTTAAAAGCCTAAATTAACAACGTACTTAAATATTACCAAATTATACCGATATCACATTTATGCGCATTGACTTGATTACCTTCTTTTTTTGAAGTCGGTTAAATCAGACGAAATCTCATTTAAAATGATAGCAGCTGATCGTACTTTTACAAGAATGAACGTAAACGCTGGAAAAATATTGTAGCTAACCGTAAATACTGATAAGTCATGCAAGAAAGGAGTCCTGATGGAAGATCAACGAACCATATCAAACGTTTACTCACAGTCGAGTGTATTCGTATTTTTTAGCAAAATAGAAACATCGCGGGTGTCGCATGGTTATCATCACGCATTCTCGTCACGATTTACTAATACACCCTCTAAAAGGCGCGCAATAGAAAGGAACTAACGAAGAATGGAACCTACGCGTGTCTCGCGTGTATTTCTTACACAAAACCGCGATCTCTAAAAGGGGTTAAGTTATTCCTAAGCGAAATAGAATATTTAATGCTGTAAAGATGCAGACGCGGTGTGACGGTTTTGTCGTCGCAATTTGGTTTTGCAGTGTTGACTGGTGTTTGTTTCATTGTTAGGAGCGTTGAGATCATGCGACACCATAAGAAACTGTAATGAAACCTTCTTTGCCACAGGTCAAACAATAAAAGGACTAAAATAACGCTAATAGCAGAAACAAACGCATTTGAAGTCGGTGCATGATGTGCGTACGTAGACTGCTGCTGTCCGTTAAGGTTGACATCATGCACCGACTTCAAATGAGTTTATTTCTCCTATTTGCGTTATATTAGTCCTCTTAGTATTTTTTTGAAGAAAGCAAAATTTTTGTGTATATTTTTTTTGTCGCTTTTAATTATTGTTAAGTTACAATTTACCTGATTTAATTTAAATAGTTACTAAAACCTTCTCCTTAATGTACCAAATACTTTTCTGCGCACTGCATCAAAATTGGTTGTGTCATACACAAGTTTATTGCAAAAAACTCTTTTCATTAAGTCAGTCAAAATTGTTACTAAAATACTTTACTGAAAACGGATCAAAATCGGTCCAGTCAAACGCGAGATATTCGCGGACAAACATACAGGTCGTACTGAGTACGTTCTTTTTTGACGTCGGTTGATAAAACCAAATTGAACTGCTATGGTTTAAAACTGATGACACTGGTTTACGATGGTATAAACACTTACAGTGTTATTTTTGTTATCTTCTGAGATAAAACAAAGAATCAACAATTGCTTACGGTCGTGACTCGAAACCGCAACCTCTGGCTAACTCGGCTAATGCTCTTTCCAATTGAGCTACCATGCAGTCAGACCGCGTTAAATTCCTGGGCAGTTATGAATACGTCATTACACGTGACGTCAGCGCCATCTACCTGGCTGTTTTCGCAACAGTGGCTGTTTTTTGGTTTCTTATTTCATCTTACTTACACAGGTATGTACTATAAATTTCCTTGGTAATTCCACATCACATAATGACATAAAAAATGCTGCAATTTACCAGTAAAGCTGCACGATATGATTGTCCCAAATAACTGATGTGTTTTCTAACTGACCGAGTGAAACCGAAATAACAAACTTATGAATTAAAAGCATTTCTTGAGACAAAGTTGTGTGTCTGCAGCGTAAAATAACAGACAACTGTTTTAGATTTAAGTCGTTTGCCAAATTTGCTATAATTATGAAGGCAATTAAATAAATACCTGGAGGGCTCGTATCTTCTGGAATACCATAATTATGAAGTAATTATCTCAGGGTTTTATTACGCTGTATCTCAGTTAATCTGCCTGAGTGCCGGTTTATTTTCAGTTTAATATTACATTACTGGGTTAATGGACACATCAAAATCGTTTTTGGTAAATACACTTTAAAATAAAGTTTATCTCATCAGCGTTAATATGTCTGTTTCTCATACACCACACAAAGAAAATTTTACGCTCTCTCTCCCTTCCTCCTCCTTGAATACTTTGGTTGCTCTTTAAAGTTCTCTGTAAAACAACCTGTGTCGGAAGTCTCGACATAGTTCCGTGTATAACCACCAGATGGCGCTCGAAAAATGCTGAGACGAAATTGGTGTTTTCGTGTATTTATTGATTGAGAAGAATTTTTGAATCATGCTTAAAAACAACAAATATTTTTTAAGATTTATTAAAGATGTAGCTACGTAAGTTTAAATGATATTTGATGAATTATAAAATCATAAAATTGAAATTATCCACGCGAAATGTCAAAACTTTGCTTGACTTCGGCCGCTGGAAACCGCAATTTTTACGCGTAATTTAATAAATATATTAAAAAATATTTACGCTATTATTATTAAAAAATAACATGCACACTCGGGCCCGAGTAGTCGGCACACAGCGTGCCGGTGGGCACTCGGCTCTGAGTGCTATTTAAAACCATTTGTTTAACCATTTAAAATTTTATAAATCGCTTACTTTTCGTCTAGATTTTTGACCAAAATTATATGGCCACTAAGATGTCTTCAGCAACGGAGGTGTCATATCGAGGTAACCACAATAAGTTTGTTTTCGTTAAATTCGGTGGAAGCGCCTGTCGGGCGGAGTTTAACGCGCGATTTGCATATCTTGAAGTTTTCATTCCTCCTTGCCTTGAATTTCAAGCGCCTGACTCTGAGCAAAATGGCGAGCGAAAATGAACTCCAAAGCAATCTGGTCTTATGTATTTTTCAGAAGTAGATTTTTAGTATTAGACGGATGGGAAACTAATAAATCATAATTGTCAAGCGTATATTTACTTCTATAAATGAATCCAATTCAGATGTCTGTTGTATCATTTGAAACTACAATATAATACAAGTATTTATTATTAATACTTGGTTTCCGTGACTTTGTGCAAATGTTCGTGAAAGAATCGTGAAAGATTGTTCGCAAGAACTGAGGAAGATAGTAACAAAAATCGTAATGCTCTTGATAAATTAAATTAAAAAAAAAGTATTGCTTACTTACCTACGCATGAAATTACTCAAATCGGTCGTCTCAACTTAAGCACTGTAGTATTATAACGGTAAAATTTTCACGCAAAGTTAAATTTCGAAGATAATTTATTTAAATTTAGAACTAGACGCTCAGAAAGCTCATCTGTTGAGAGAACGATTTGGTTCAAAGTTATGTATATATATCAGAATTTGTGGACTTTATGCCTGAAAAGTTTAAATGTTAAAAGTTCGAAGAATACGAATTTATTGATTTACTTGCGGTTGTGTTGTTGCTGGGCAGGTTAAATTTCCAAGAGACCTTATGTAAATTTCTTGGCGCTGTAAATTAATAATTTTGTGCTATTAATATACAGAGATTTTTAGTAGACCCGTATTTTACTCCTACTTGAATGGCGCGTAGCCTGCGCGCTCGATTGCTTCTGAATAGTCATTGTCAATCGTAGGTAAACCGTATATCTCTAATTGGCGTTGTAAATATTGTTTATTACAAAGTTAAATTTCTTTTCGATGTTTAATAGAGTCTATTAGACCTAGGATGTAAAGATGATATTGACCCCTTCAAATTTTGTGATATTTTCACTTATATTGCCACTTCGTTAGCTATCACATCATCTGTAAATTTCTTTTCCTCAGAAACGCGGGAGATGTCAAATTAGAATCATCATCATCATCATTATCAGCCAAAGGACGTCCACTGCTGAACATAGGCCTCCCCCACGAATTTCCACAGCGACCGATCACTAGCGGTCTGCATCCAGTTTGATCCTGCGATCTTTATAAGGTCGTCTGTCCATCTTGTTGGTGGACGTCCCACGCTGCGTCTCTGGTCGAAGGGTCTCCAAGCTAGAACTTTCCTGCCCCAACGGCCATCAGTTCTTCGCGCTATGTGCCCTGCCCATTGCCACTTGAGCTTACTGATTCTCAAGGCTATGTCCGTTACTTTAGTTCTTCTACGTATCTCCTCATTTCTGTAGAGAAACAAGAAACAAATTCGATCCCGTAGAGAAACACCCAGCATAGCCCTTTCCATCGCTCGTTGTGTAATTTTGAGCTTCATTATAAGGCCCATAGTAAGAGACCATGTTTCGGATCCGTATGTCATCACTGGTAACACACACTGGTTAAAGACTTTCGTCTTCAGACACTGAGGTAGATGAGATGAGAAGACACTCTTGCGCAATTTCCCGAACGCTGCCCAGCCGAGTTGGATTCGTCGATTGACCTCTTTCTCGAAGTTGGACCTATCCAATTGGATCACTTGTCCCAGGTAGACGTACTCGTCGACAACTTCGAGAGTTGAGTTTCCAACGGATACTGGAATATTAGTCTGTTAATTCAATATAAATATATATATATATATATTTAATCATTGAATATAATAGCTTATATGACACGTGATATAATCGTACCAGTCTGTATCATGAAATTTACAAAAAATAAATACGATATTGTATGGCTTGAATAAAGACGGCAAGTGAAATTAAATATGAAAATTCCTCGAATCCTAAATGAGAAAGGCATGGAAAATTCTCGTAAATTAAGTAATCCTTCCTAAGAATTTGATTGAACATTTGGAATTAAATTAAATTTAAAATTTATGTATACCTAGAAAAAAAAAGGCCGTCATATCACTAACCTACTTCATCCAAATACGAGTAAGTGTGAAAATTTACATTAAGGTTTGACACTTTGAGATCAATGTATTTCATATTTCTAAAATTTTCCCGTACTGGGTTTATTTTATGTTGAAACAGTCAGGTAGAAAAAGTAACGATTTTACATTCTTATTCTATATGGTTGTAGTGTCCAAAATTAACTTATCTAAGCATCTCAAACTACATAATATAACCTACTTTCTTCATTCAAATGTAACAAGATGTATCAGACCTTCGAAGCCACCAGTGTTGGCAGAGGCGGAATTATTTCTGCTCGCGGGACTATTTTTTGCCTTTCCCCATCTGTCCGTATCCCGCCACAAAAAATATTACCATCCGGTAGCTAGAACGATCTGCCTCAAGATAATTAACTTTGCCAGGACTCGTCTTTGGGGCCTCTTAAATGTTTCTATCATTTAGTAAGTATGGCTTATTGACGGAAATTGGTTTATTGAGAATCAGGAAGGATGAAAATGTTGGCTGTATTTAAAGTATTAAACAGAATCTCTTATAGAAAATCTTGACGTGTATGTTCGTCTACTTATCGTGTTTTCTAATTAAGTTACCTTTTATAGAAAGCGTGTAAGTAAACAGACTTTATAAACAAAACCCCTGACAGCCCTCTCTACATTTCAAAGGGCTTTACTCGTAAATGTTAAAGCAAGCCTGATTTCAACGCAGCAAGAAAAATAATTTACCGTAACGAAGGAAGACTGAGGATATATCGCTTAGAATTTTCCCAGTATGTACATTTTTAGCCATCACACTAACTCTGAATGTCAAGGTTGAATAGTGCTAGCTTTCCAACCGCGGATAAAACCTCAGTTCAACTTTGGAAACTATTTTGTTCCAATTGTACAATCCTGAATGTCTTTACCACGTGTTAAATGTACTCTGGTCTATTTTAGTTTCTTTGATATTGACAGCGAAAGAACGATAAGTTAACATTTTAACCGCGTGTCGGATGTAAACTCTGGTCTGCGCTTGTAGAACTAAAGGGATGAATAACGGTAATTTTATCGTTATCTGACTAAATGATTTACAATAATACACTACTATCAAGCCAATTTCTCGTCTCTAAGTCGAATACCCGTTTATATAAACGAGTAAGTGACTTTTTGCTTTGTAAACTTAAGATAAGGACGAATATACTTAAAAAAATCCCTGTTTTCTACAGGATCTTTTAGAGTAGGGTTACTAAGGCACTCAGGCGCGCAAACACTAAGCCGCCGATAGACTCGTTCGCTCCAACTGCGGGCAAACATTTGCGCCGCTATGGACTAGCACCTACACAGCTGTTAGGCTGCAGTCATAATGACTGAGTAAAAATAAATAAAAAACTTCTCAATTAAACAGAGGTTGACATGAGCTGTGCGATCAGTGTTAGTACACACAGTGACGAAAGGTCGACGGTACGTCAGCATTTACAAACCGTCAACAACATAATTTCACATTAGAATACGGAAAAGCCTTTACAAATATAGTATTCCGCCATCACCAATTAAGTAACATAAACATTATTTCCTATCGTTTCATCATGTGATGCTTAAAATATATGTGACTGGGACAAAATACTCACGTTACAAGCACAGCATAATTTTGCACCTTACATGACAGAAACGAAGCAAGGTCTTAGCTGCACTTAGGCGAACAAACACTAAACTCGATGCCTGCACTGACTTTAAGCATTTGAAAATTTAACTCTCATCAGATTACATTGAATTCGTCTTATCATTTCAAGAAACCAAAACGTCCAATTTTCAGTAAAGTTTTACGACGATTGTGCACAGATCTTTACCTCTCAAATGAACATCACCACCTGTTTTTCTTCTAGTCCGACTATTTACGTTCTATTACGGTTTGGTTTACTCATCAGAAACTCGTTACGATAAACTAGTTACACGAAGGTTGAGAGCTGAGGAGCATGGAATGGATAGAAAAAATAAGTTCACAATGATTAAGTTGATAGGTGTCATCTTTACTTTACTAGGTTCAATTTCATCTGAATCGCATTTGAAACAGATGAAAGAAAATTATTTTTATTTATTCTTAAAGCACAAACTACAAACAAAGTACATGATTTGAGTATCGTGACCTAAGGTTACGGAAGGCGCAATAATTTTTATGTTTGTCTTATTTAGCGTATAAAATAAGTTCGCTATTTGTAAACGGCCCGTGGCCCCCTTTAATCCAATAGTCAATAAGGTCCAATGTGGCGCTGAAATGCAACTCGGCTGCAGCGAGCTGCATTCCAGAATATGTTTTCTCTTTGTGCCTCATCTTTGTGCTATTTTGTTGGAATGAATCTATTCTATTAACATGAAGATGGATACTACTTCGGAAGTGGATTGTGCGAGATTCACTGGTCTGACGCTGCCGGTCCTGACCACAGAAGATGAATGGACCAAGAACACTAGTAAGATTTGGAAGATCAGGAAGGCATCATCGATTGACTCAAGCTGACTTGAAATTCATTTCCAAATATCCTCGAGAAGAAAGTACGTGTGACGTTACACAAACTGGCTTCACAAAATAAATTTAGACCTCAAAAACTCTCGGTCTACACTCTCGACTTTATGGCAAAACGTCTATGTATCACAGCAGACCTCCGTTAATACTGAAACCTACAGGCTGCTTAATAGACGAATATGGAAGTCCCTGCTAAATTACATTTGTTCCTTTAACACTAATAGTGTAAAAAAAACAATTGAACGGAATCAAGGCTGCGAAGTATTTCCAAGGGACATGAATATTGGGTAAAGCATGTTGACGAAGCTAAAGACGAATGACGGTACAGAGGTTTTGCGGGAGATCTAGAAGTTCTATGGGCAGTCAAGTACACCTTAGTTACCAAACCCGTTGATACACTGTCCATTCTAATGACTCCAGACTAATGATAGAAGCTATAAAGCAGACGGTAAGTAGGTTTATTGTTGGTAGGAACTATTATCATGCCTATAATGCCTATAAGGTGATCCTGAGGGTGAGTCTAGGGAGCACCTACAACCCTGGTCGCGCCGCCTGCGCACACGAAACAGGCCTATGAATTTCGATCATTCAATTACTTAGTTTCTATTGACATTTCACTTTGATTATTTAATTATTTTGATAAGGCTTTTTAAGATTATTTTTGTTTTAGTTGAATGTATAGAATTCCTTTTTTTAATTCAACTTAATAATGGATTTCCGCAAAGTATCGCCTAATTCCCTTAATTATTATTTTCATTAAATATCATGTAAAAATGAAATGAATGTGTATTTGCTTTAATCAATATTTTTATTAAATAAATTAATAATTTAATTAAATAAATTATTAATAGAACACTGGTCAGTTTATTCAACCATCAGATAATTACAACTGAATCTGTAGGTATCTCTAAGAGTCGATTTTACCAACGTCAGATAGGAAGTATTCGACCGAAAAAATATACACCGACCGGTTTTGAAATGACATTTACATAAATGATTGCTGACAAATAGGTGACGTTTTCGAATAAGGCGTTTTTGATTTTATTCGACGAATATTTCTTATATGACGTTGATACAATCGACTCTAAATAAAATAGTTAGTATTAGTTATAATAGTTAAAATAGTTAGTAGTAGTAATTAGTTAGTTAGCTTTTGGACTGGTATAACAGAGCTATGAGATAATATTTGGTATGCAATTGCTTTTCCCTTACACAATTCCGCACCCACAGTAATGAAAGTAATACCTACTGCGTCGAAACGTGATAATAATTTCATTTGTCTGTGTTTCTTCTTTCACGGCTCGGAGGGAATGAAGTGGGAGAGAAAATGATAAGGATGCAGGCAGAATATTGTAATTAAGAGTGACGAAACGGTCGGCCTTCCTGAACCGAAAACGTTGAAGGCGAAATATGAAAACCTGTTTTTTTTTGCACTCATTTATCTGAGTTTATATTGCTCATTTCTCAACTTTAGCGGTTTCCCGCGGATTCGTCAGCATTAATTTCGGCCTTCAAATATTTCAACGCATAGCACATATTTTAATTGGAAGTAAGAGGCCAGAAACCATAGCGGTTAGCGCAAGCGCGTATTGTACGAGCTAAATAATGCTCGTATTTTGGTGTTGAAAGTTATTTTAAAACTGTGATTGCCATTTTGTGAACTGCTTGTAAAGATAAAAATGATTATTTTTGGTAAGGATAAATACCCGTGCGCATCAGAACACCTTTTAATAATACATTACTTTTTATCAAATTTAAGAGTTAAAACACTTTCTAGTGAATAAACCATATCAGATAGACACATGCTGTCGCGGACATTATTAAAGAATTTTTAATGCGGTACGATCCCGACACACATGATTTTTATGTATTTTAAACTGTTTACGCTGCGTTCACAACCAAAGCTCTCAAAAGGATTTTTTCCCGTTTTTGAAACATTTTTCATTGTTGTTCTGCTCTTATAAGCCGTGTTTTCGATAATAATCTATCCAATACTTTATTTTTTTTTAATTAGTTTTCTAGTTCCTGATATTAGCGTTCGAGCAATCAAACAAACTCTTCAACTTTATAATATTAGTATAGATAGCGTAGGAAATATGATTTAGTAAGAGCTTATAACATTTGAAGGCGTTCCTTTGCTGAACGTAGTCAAGTAATTGCAGCTGACGATTGAGATCTCTTACACACTGCAACATTAAGCATTGATGCAGCCGCGCATTTTAGAAACGCGCGTAAAAATCTGTTAATAAGTCAATGAACAGATTTTTGCAACGATGCAGAAGCGCGTTAGTATTAATGCAGCCGCGCCTTTGCTTCGATGGTATGCGTTAGTATTGATACAGTTCTCAAAATACAGGTATATTTCTCAATGTACAGCCTCTGCATCGATACAAACGCTCGTTTGCATCGCGACTGTATCAATGCTAAGAGTAGCGCAAGTGAGTAAAGGTTGACATTTTACGACTGCATCGATGCTGCATCGCGACTGCATCGCTGCTTAAAGTTGCAGTGTTTAAAGGGTCTAAGATTTTCATAAGAAAGTGAAAGAAGTAATTGGGTACGAAACTGATTTAACAAATAAATAAAATGATTTAAAAAACATTGTCTGATCTCAAATCACTAACCTACGACAAAAGCGGGTGATTTTTCGGACAAAATATTTACCTAACTATAAGTTAGGATTGTTCTGTATTTTATATCGAGATATTTGTTAACTCTGCTTTCGCTGCAGTAACTTTAAATGGGTGCATTCCGTGCAGCGCGCAATGAAAGTACTTGTATGAAATTGGACATACTCGACACAATGTTGAGGGAAACTCTCGACACTAGTTGTAAATCTATACACAAAGTTGCGGGTTAGAGCTTGTAAAAGCATAATTTTTGCCCCATAACACAGTTTCAAACATTATGACATTTAAATCCAAACGCCAAAATTGCACCTATAAAGCAAACGTGCCATAAACACGTAACAAATAGTCCCAACAATCTCGCGAGCGCTATAAAACTAAATGGTTGATGCTCATCTGAGGGAAATATGATTAAAAATTAAAATTAATTAACAATGTGACGACATTAGCAAGAATTTATGTCATGTTTATATGTATCGACCAGCTGACTTTAAACTTATTACTTACTACTACATATCTTTTGTTGCTCTTCGCAGACGATCAAAAATACCTTTATACCTACATATTGATAATGACACGTTTATTGCATGAGGCAAGGCAAGCTTTACTACTATTCGGGAAATGCAAATGGAACAAGGCGGGCTATCAGAAAAATGGAGTAAAAATATGGCACAAAATCCCTGAAAATTCATAACTAAGAGGAAATAGTTGAAATTAAACACCGACCGTGCGACATAAATCGCGCGACCGCTGCCAAGACGGGGCCACACCGACCGGGACGCAGATAAAATTTAACGGGCAGCAGTAGTCTACGTACCTACGCACATCATGCACCGATTTCAAATGAGTTCGTTTCTTCTATTAGCGTTTTTTTCATACACGAAAGAAAACATTCTCCTCCCATCTAAAAAGTGAATTCGAACTCGCCTCGAACCCTCTAAATCGTGGGTAAACCGTCGTTGGCTGTGAATCGCCGTTCAAATTCGCCCGTCTCGGCTCGTTTCATGGCTTCACGGATGTCCGTGAAATATTGCACCTGCATAGCTATTCTAGTCCCTATGTCTGATATTAATGCACTTACCGTGCTGCAACGTACTCAATACTCTGGTTTAGCTGCTAGGAAATTGTAAATCAATTAGTTATTAAATATGATCATTTTTCAAGATCTTGAACGAACATGACACATGATAACACAATGGTTAATATTTGAATATGAATTTGCCAGCAGCCTTATGCAACTTGGACGGCTCGATTTTACCAACGTGTGCTAATGCAAAACGCGTTATTTGAAAACGATACCAATTTGTCAGTAATCATTTATGTAAATGTCATTTTAAAATTGATTATTTTATACTTATGTAGTCGGATTAGTCTAATCTGACGGTGGGTTAATCGATACACATAGATATGCTATTATTATGTTCAGGGTGGTTTCGACCAAACGAAAAATATTTTTAACTTTAGAATATACCGCTAGTTATCCGAGAGTATGTCTACTCTCTTCCAAATAATTCTATCTACTCTTATGTCTCAGTTAATTTCCTTTCATTTCATATTGGCTTGTGTACGAGTATGTATGATTATTATTGTGTTGGTATATTAATTATATGTTATATATTGGTGTGGCGTGTAAAGACCACACACACCTTCAGGAGGAGGAGAAAATTAATTCTCGAGGATAAAGATGGGAGAATTCCTTTCATTTTATATTGGCTTGTGTATATATTATTATGTATAATTATTATTGTGTTGGTATATTAATTATTTGTTATATATTGGTGTGGCGTGTAAAGACCACACCTTCAGGAGGGGGAGGAAATTAATTCTCGAGGGTGAAGATGGGAGAATTCGGAGTATTTCCTTAGCGGGGGCTGTACAGGTGCGGCGGTCCACAGTAATATATTCTACCGTACGACAAATTAAAACACACTAAGGTGGGCACTTAGGTACCAAAACTCCGGTGAAGAGAAGCAGCGATGCACTGCGCGGTGAATTGATTGGTGAGGTTTAATAATGAAATCTGGTGCAGCAAATCAGTTGTACACGTATTTTATATCACTGATCATGTAATTTTATATGGTGAAAATTTTGAAGAGCTTTTTGAAGGGTGACAATTACTGAAGACTGAAGACTTTGTTTTTTCTTATTTCAAAATTATGACAATTAAGCGCCCTCTATGTATTTTAAGGGACACTAGAATCAGATGATAAGGCAGTGCCCGTAGTGCATGCCTTGGATGGCAGATGTCGCTAGCAAAATACATTAAAATAGACCACGCACAACCATATATTATAATAGTACATTATGAAACAAGTGTGCTAAGTTGACCATTATATACAAGGCGATATTGTGTGCGCACGAGCGAAAGCGAGTGCGCCATAAGAAAGCCGCGTATATTATGGTCACAGGCACACGTGTTTCATACGACGTTTTTCAACACACTTGCGAGGAATAAACAAGACTCTTCATCAAGTAAGTTTTAATTATTAAAACAGTAAAGATACATTTCACTCCATTTTGATGGCAAAAGACTATCGCACGCGTTATTCGCCTCGATACGTATGTCCGGCGGAGTTAATAATAGGTTTTCTTCATTTTCTTCACTTGAAGAAGACATTTTCTTTAATATTAAACTTCACAATAATAAATCCAAACTTCGTCACAGCCGACAATTAATTTGGAAAAAATGGCGAGTTGTTTTTTTTTCTTGCCGCGATACCGATGCGCGCGCAAGGCTAAGGCGCGAACTAGATCGGCCAACAGCCAAGATTTAAAATGTAAAAATTCGTGTTTAGAACACAAATTACAGAAAACGTTAAATTAATTTGTGTTATTTTTTATTAATAAAGCTGAATTTACCATTTCTTGAAATAAATATGTAGATACTGTTATTTTTCGCATAAATACTGTTTGTTGCCAAAATAAAAGTTATAACCCGACTAAATTATATCGCTTCTTCTTCTCACTTACTACTTGGTACTAGGGTACAAATGTAAATTGGGCGGGTTTAATAAACTAAAGGCACTAGTGCAATAATATAATGAAAAAACACGCGTGTTTAATATCTAGGATTATGAGCCAAAAATCGGTGGAATAAAAACGTCATTTTGAGCAAGTGTGTTGAAATAGTAGTTTATGAAACTGGTACATAATGTGTGTACTGTACACTCGTGTGATACTTTTAAAAAACTCGCTTCGCTCGTTTTTTAAACTCACACGAGTGTATAATACCTAGTTATGTGCAGTTTCATACACTACTTTATCTACTCTCATTGAACACGAACATATCAAATAAAAGATAAAGATTTCCATGCTAAAAAGTCTTGATAACATTTATCGTATAATTTTCTTGACTTTACTGGTAGTAGATTAAGACAGACTGCTGTCGCAGTCTCTAAAATGTCGGGTGGCGTCAAATTTTCTGCACTTTCACTATCAGACATTTTAATAAACACTAATAATTATCTACCGAAACACAAACGTACTATGACGCCAAAATTCCCGTTATCACCGCGCATGCGCCAAAGCAGAGCCACAGATAAAAAAATAAATAGATGTATCTACGAGGGTCAAACTGAAAGTTCTTAGAAAATCAAAAACTGATTACATTAGCCAGTTATTAGTTTTATTATATCTTTTCAAAATATTGTCCATTGACGTCAATACACCGCTGCATGCGATGGAACCACTGGGAAAAGCACTTTGCCCACTCGTCCTTAGGGGTCTCTACAATGGCATCGCGATACGCAGCAACCGCTTCTTCAGCATTCATAAACCGCTTTCCTTTAAGTTTTTCTTTAATTTTTGGAAATAAATAAAAATCACAAGGCGCGAGGCGGGTGACCCAGTAATTCAACGTTTGATGTCGCCAAATAGTCGATCGTTCGCTTGGCGGTGTGCGACGAGGCGTTGTCGTGGTGAAGGAGGATCATACTGCGAGGTCGTTTCTCTCGAACTTTTTCCAAGACAAGTGGCAAACAATTGGTAGTGTACCATTCTGCAGAAACTGTTTTTTGATCCTCTAACACAATTGTTGCGAAATGACCTATCCTTCCAAAGAACGAGGCCACCATTTTTTTTCCCGCACTTCGATCTCTCTTCACTTTAGTTGGCAACTCCTCGAAAGGAAACACCCACTGAGCAGATTGTCTTTTGGTTTCAGGATCATAACAGTAAATCCAGCTTTCGTCACCTGTTAGTATGTCGAACACAGCATTTGAGTCACCTCCGTTAAATCTTTCAATCATTTTACGGCACCAATCCACACGATGGAGTTTTTGAGCCTTAGTCAAATTATGAGGTATCCACCGGGCGCAAAGCTTCCTGACCGCTAAATGTTCGTGGAGGATTTTGTGCACTTGACTCATACCGATGCCTAAGCTTGTCCGAATCTGCTGATAGGTCACTCTTTTGTCAGTCTCTATCATACGCCGCACAACACAGATGTTATTTTCAGTCGTCGCCGTAGAGGGCCGTCCCTCACGTACATCATCAGTGAGATTAGTGCGACCACGTTTAAACTCATTAAACCAGTTGTAAACAGTCGCACGAGATGGGGTTTCATCGTGAAAGGCCAATCGTAGTCTATCATAACTTTCTTGTTGACTTAAATGACATCGAAAGTCATAAAAAATCATTGCACGAAAATTTTCTCGTGTTAAATTCATGTTGACGTGACACAGACAATTTTCAATTTGCCGCCAAATCGTAAAACAAATGACAAATGAATGAAATATATACTCAGTAATATTGGCAAAGAGTTCTATTTTCAAATTTTAGAATATTTTTTTTATTATATTGTTTATAAGTGGCCAGTTCTAAGAACTTTCAGTTTGACCCTCGTATGATCTGTAATCTGTATCGTAATGAAAAAAAAATATTATAACATTATTTTGTTAGAGAAATAGTGTCATATTTTTTTTTTTTTAATTTCATTTCGATATACTATTTATAAAGTACGTCTATATAAACTCGTTTTGAGTTTTGTATTTTGAATTTAACGATATGAGAGTAGATAAACATGTATATAATTTATATCATTTTTTATTTGTATTATTAAGATACATTTCTATTTCACTGATTCAGCTCTTAATTTTCTATGCACAAAATACTCCTTCCTATAAAACTCACAATACGTAACGGCTCACAATATCTACAGCTCTTTTATCAGATCTTCACATTCGTCTGCCCTGTTCCTCTAGATTCAAGCACCCCTTTTTTATTCCGTTCTGCAATAATAACGTCTTAGCACATAACCCGGTCTATAGAATGTGACAACAGTACAACTCACTTTTACACAAACGCGTCGAAGTACCTGACATCCACATCTCTTCTATCACGAAATGGAAAACTGCTCTTTATAAATTTATCGAGCAGTAATACTGTGGAATTAGTTTATTTTAATATATTGAATTCTCATAATTTGTATTATTTTTTAATTTGTAGTAATTTTATCACTATTTAATTAATCTGTTACATAGATCGATGTTAAGCTTATTATGTGTGTACATAATAGTGGAGTCGCAGCATACCACTGTATCTTACTTACTTTAATTCATTTTTACTTGTCAAGCAACTGTTGCAACTCCGTATTGTACACCTAATAATAAATAAATAAATAATTTATTTACCCAAAAGTTGTCTGGAAGAGATCGCTTATAGCGATACGACCGCCTAAATTGTTTGTTTTTTTAAAATAATTTTGTAAATCAATTTTTGTAATGTGCAATAAAGAGTTATCTATTTATGTCTATTTTCCATTGTATTATCTGTTTTAGAATTCCATTGTATTAACTCTTTTATACCCACCATGATGGTTAAAATAGGAACTAATCGAAGTTTATCATAATGACGCCTGCTTGCCATGTGATTAATGATTAATGTCAGGATATTTTGTCAAATTCAATACTTCTGACAGCTCGATACTTTCCCACGGTATATTACGACATTGTGTAACTAATATGATTTTAACTTTCACACCATACCGCTTTAGCGTAGCAAAGACTTGCCGGATTAGTAGATTGTTATACAAGGGGACCATTTCATTCGAGATGTTTTTGGCGCTCGAACGGAGTGAGAGCGCTAATAATTCGAGAGTGAAATGGGTGCTTTCACTCGAGTTAAACATACTATTTTTCATTACGACTGTGAGGAAATTCAGAGAAAGAGGTGATTGTGATTCGATAATTAGATATTATGTTGTTTGGCGAGAGATAAAACCTCAAGTTTTTATATCACATATCAGTTTGTTTTCTATCGTTATACATAAAACACACGATTAGAAGGACAGTAACGGCACGGAAGACAACAGAGTACATAAAACGCAAACGATGTGAAATATTTCAAATCATTGTTAAAAATATCGATTGATTTTTTTTCATAGACAATAACTATAGTAGAAGAATGCAACCATAACCTTGTCACCAAAACTACCACAGGTTATATAGGTTATGTATGAATTCCAGATTCAATTTTGCCTTATGAGATAGCGCTATGAGTGACGGCTAGGTGGAAGGGAGTAAAAAGATTAATGAACAACAAAATCGCGGCAAGTCGCCTCCGCCTGCTCAATAATCTGTGCAATAATCGACAAACAAAATGTGACAATTTAAAATGAAAAAAAAAAATGACACTATGTATGGCGGGCAACCGAATATTATGTTTGTAGTTTTTAAATTGTTAAAAATCAGACCAATTTTATATATTTTTTAAATCAGTAACCACACTAAACACGCTTTTAATGTTTAGCTGATTTTAAAAATATGGAAAGCTTTTTTATTTTAATCCCTCAAGCGTATGTGAACGAGACACAATGCAAATTCTATTGTTATGCGGTTGCCTGCAACCGCTCGGGTGTTGAAGCATTAATATTATGATGTGACTCAATTATCTTTAACTCCATGTCTAATCGTAGCAATTAAAACTAAATTACTTTCCACCCTAGGGATGGAAAAGTTATTTTCCACCCGTCTATCTTCACATGAAAGTTTATTTTTCCGAACAGAAATTTGAAAAATGCTTTACAGGGAAGAGATATCGAACTTTTCTCACTGACCTTTTTTTGTAAATTGCAAATTGCACTTGTAAAAAGCAACTTTGTCTGTGTGGCAGACGAGGAATCGAACCCCGTGTCTTACGCAATCCGGGCGTATGCCTATACCACTCGGCCACCGTCACATTAGCAAGCCTGTTGAATTTGATGACCTCACGCAGCCTACGCGTTAAAGAAAGCGCTTGCAAAATTCAACAGGCTTGCTAATGTGACGGTGGCCGAGTGGTATAGGCATACGCCCGGATTGCGTAAGACACGGGGTTCGATTCCTCGTCTGTCACACAGACAAAGTGCAATTTGCAATTTATATTATTAAGTTTGTATAGTGGCAAAACACTATAAAAACAAACATTTAATTATGACCTTTTTTTCTCTCATGTTTACCATTAGTATTATTTTATTATAATGTATTAGTATTAATTTATAATTCCATGATTATGTAATAATGTATGCGGTATTTATGTAATTAGTAGTATTTATGTTTATTTTTTGTTTAAAATACCTATTGTAGTTTTAATCGTCAAGCTTTTTCATTTGCCCCTCTATCAATTCCTTCGCGCCGCCAGCATTTTCTCTGTATAGACTTATGGTTGACTGGTAGAGAATGCTTTTAGCATAAAGTACCTTTTTTGTGCATGAAGTGTTTGAAAAAAAGAACAGTTAAATCATTAGTTCTGTTATGTGAGTTTATTAATTTCGATTTCAATTTTACGTCGAAATGAGACTTAGAGTTTTTCAAGTGTAAAATCGAGGACCAAAATTATCTTTCGTATGGTTACGCCTATAATTAGTCTAAACCAACCTTAGTCTGGAGGTCAAATAGGCTTGACCTGACCGCGTTATAATTTCGTCTTAATCGTGCATGTCTTTGTAGATCATATTTCGCCGGTTGATCAATTATTTGTTTGATTAGCGTGGTCAACTAATTCTGATATAAATCGAGGTTAATGAGACGGCAATTAGGGACTGTGGTAGAATTACTGCAGCAATATTATATATAGCATAATAGTGCATGAGGTCTTATACAAAGGAACGTGTTAGTGCGCTACATAGAACACATTATTATTATAACGTACATGCGTGACAGAAGGGGCAGGATAAATTAAAGAGATGTCTACAGATCGAGTCTCTATAATCAACTGAACTTACACTACTACAGTCATTGTTAGTACTTAGTCTACGAGCTACGAGCTACGGTTTCGGTACATTCATTTAATAAATACGAACTAAGTACTTTGCTACGAAGGGTGGGTGTCACAACACACTCCCTAATAATAGCATACATCGGTATTCACAATAAACACATTTTATTATATTTTACGTCTCACAAAAGAGTAATCAGAATGTCATGTATAGATTTATTAGATTTCCGGAAATTTATTATGTCTAATTTGGTACTGAATGAAAAACGTAGTATCTGGAATCATATGAAATTGAATGTGTTTTTCTTAGAAAAAGACATTGAAATTCAATGTCATAAAGAATCAAAGCATTCGTTTTTATTTATTGAATCATCATAAGTACATAAAGTAGAAAATTCAGGTATCAATTCAAATATTTGTCCTCAGTTTGAAATCACGTTGCAAAGTGAAAATTATAACATCCTTTGCTTTTTCCGACTCCCAAAAATGAGGTTTTTTAATTTGACTTATGTGTATGTGATAGTATGTATGTACGGGTATGTATTCAACATTCAACATTTTTTTTGTTAAAATTCACCGATTAAGAAGTATCTTAATGATTAGATTGTAACAGTTGTTATTTTCCTTGACTTGTTTTTTTAGGGTACCGCAGCCGAACGGCAAAAAAACGGAACCCTTATAGTTCCGTCAAGTTTCTGTGTCCATCCGTATATCACAGCCACTTTATTCTGAAACTACCAGCATTACACAGTTGAAACTTGATAAGTACTTGCTTAGTAGCACATTTTCAACAACCGTAAAAATTACTTTGTTCTCCATACAAACACTATGAAAAATAAAGTTATATTTGCTGACACTAAAATATTGTTGTATTTTGTCTAAGTGGAATTATGTGGATCTCTAATTCAGTTTAAGTTGGCACGGAATCTTCTGTGCGCGAGTCCGACTCGCACTTGGCCGGTTTTTTTTAATTAAACGCATCACTTATTTTTAACAAAATGCTTCCCTAAAATAAACCCTTCTTAGTGTTACTTTCCCGTTTGTCCTTGTTTTATTTCTTCCGCGGGGTGTAATTTCTTGCAGCAGTTGCTGGAGTCAACGACGGCGCGGTAACGGTGACCGCCAATCAACCCGGAACGAGGCGAGGACCCTGAGGACGCTGTGCTAACTGAACCCGGCAACAAATTAATCAGAAGTGAAACGTAGTTATACGAACGTCGACAGCCTAGTAAAGCTGACAAACTTTTATGAGTACTGGGGGCCTATTAGAATAGCAAAAACGGAACCCTTATAGTTTCGTTAAGTCTGTCTGTCTATCTGTCTGTCTGTCCGTCCGTATGTCACAGCCACTTTATCCGGAAACTTCTAGTATAACGCAGTCGATACTCAATAAGTACGAGTAGATGTATGTTATTAACCGCTTTACAATTCTCGTAAAGTAAAACAAAAAATATTGGTTTTAAGGGAAAGCAAAAAATTCAAAAAATAATATATTTAAGATTTCCCATACATGAAACTAAAACCTTTTTTTGTCAAGCCTATGCGTCTAGGGTGTTTATAGATATGTCTTTAAAAATGACATTGCGGTTCCTAAAACCATTTTCTCTAAAAGTCTAACGTTTGACGCTTCCGAAGTGGTAAAATGGAATTCGAAAAAAAAATAATTCTCAATTTTGTGAATACTTACGCCAATAGTTCGCGTGTTTTTCGTTGATTTTTTATTTAATTAATTAATTTTTAATTGAATTGATTTTTATTTTTTTAGGATTTCAAACGATTATCTCACGTCACATTTAAGCAAGTGATTCAAAAATAGGGGTTGTACTGTCTCTTTTTGACTAAACGTTATTTTACCATGTCAATGAACTTCTAGGAAATATTTCTTCCATTGACTCTACGGACATTGATTGGGCGCAGTGCTCAATGAAGTTACGTGAGTGAAATTAGAGTCTCGAGTGACAGAATTTATCTTCCACAACTACCAGTAAAATCGTACCAACGCCCAATTTCGTTATCGATGGTTACTGGGGACTGTATTTGGTTCTCCACGGTAGATTAATTAAAACACTGGTTCATGTTTGAGAAACTGACTGTGTTTTATTCGAAAATGACCCTACTTATATACAAATCAGCCCTGTTTACTTATTGACTAAATCAATACTTAAAACTAACCAATCAGATTCACTTACTTACTATACACTGTATCTCATTCTATCTTCGTTCTATCTCTTTCCCACGCTGTTGCTCGTTGTCCGCTACAGCTCTCCCCCCGGCAAAGACTCTGTCGAAGCCCTCTCCGTGGTAAGGACGACGAGCTTTGTAGTAGGTCGCGTGAAGATTCCCACTCGGATGCGGACATCTGCGCTGCGCACTCGACGGTCTGGTCCTGGGTACACCTTTTCGATGACTCCGTGCGGCCAGGTGTTGCGTGGTAGGGTATGGTCTACCACCAAGACCAGGTCTCCCTCCTTCAAACAGCGCTCTTCTGTGGCGGCTGCTTGCCGTGGCACGAGTGTGGGAAGATATTCTTTAATCCATCGTCACCAGAACTCCTCGGCGATTGCTTGGCTCACGCGCCAAGCTTTTTGGTCGGCGAGGTGACATGTTTTCTATCGTTATACATAAAACACACGATTAGAAGGACAGTAACGGCACGGAAGACAACAGAGTACATAAAACGCAAACGATGTGAAATATTTCAAATCATTGTTAAAAATATCGATTGATTTTTTTTCATAGACAATAACTATAGTAGAAGAATGCAACCATAACCTTGTCACCAAAACTACCACAGGTTATATAGGTTATGTATGAATTCCAGATTCAATTTTGCCTTATGAGATAGCGCTATGAGTGACGGCTAGGTGGAAGGGAGTAAAAAGATTAATGAACAACAAAATCGCGGCAAGTCGCCTCCGCCTGCTCAATAATCTGTGCAATAATCGACAAACAAAATGTGACAATTTAAAATGAAAAAAAAAAAAATGACACTATGTATGGCGGGCAACCGAATATTATGTTTGTAGTTTTTAAATTGTTAAAAATCAGACCAATTTTATATATTTTTTAAATCAGTAACCACACTAAACACGCTTTTAATGTTTAGCTGATTTTAAAAATATGGAAAGCTTTTTTATTTTAATCCCTCAAGCGTATGTGAACGAGACACAATGCAAATTCTATTGTTATGCGGTTGCCTGCAACCGCTCGGGTGTTGAAGCATTAATATTATGATGTGACTCAATTATCTTTAACTCCATGTCTAATCGTAGCAATTAAAACTAAATTACTTTCCACCCTAGGGATGGAAAAGTTATTTTCCACCCGTCTATCTTCACATGAAAGTTTATTTTTCCGAACAGAAATTTGAAAAATGCTTTACAGGGAAGAGATATCGAACTTTTCTCACTGACCTTTTTTTGTAAATTGCAAATTGCACTTGTAAAAAGCAACTTTGTCTGTGTGGCAGACGAGGAATCGAACCCCGTGTCTTACGCAATCCGGGCGTATGCCTATACCACTCGGCCACCGTCACATTAGCAAGCCTGTTGAATTTGATGACCTCACGCAGCCTACGCGTTAAAGAAAGCGCTTGCAAAATTCAACAGGCTTGCTAATGTGACGGTGGCCGAGTGGTATAGGCATACGCCCGGATTGCGTAAGACACGGGGTTCGATTCCTCGTCTGTCACACAGACAAAGTGCAATTTGCAATTTATATTATTAAGTTTGTATAGTGGCAAAACACTATAAAAACAAACATTTAATTATGACCTTTTTTTCTCTCATGTTTACCATTAGTATTATTTTATTATAATGTATTAGTATTAATTTATAATTCCATGATTATGTAATAATGTATGCGGTATTTATGTAATTAGTAGTATTTATGTTTATTTTTTGTTTAAAATACCTATTGTAGTTTTAATCGTCAAGCTTTTTCATTTGCCCCTCTATCAATTCCTTCGCGCCGCCAGCATTTTCTCTGTATAGACTTATGGTTGACTGGTAGAGAATGCTTTTAGCATAAAGTACCTTTTTTGTGCATGAAGTGTTTGAAAAAAAGAACAGTTAAATCATTAGTTCTGTTATGTGAGTTTATTAATTTCGATTTCAATTTTACGTCGAAATGAGACTTAGAGTTTTTCAAGTGTAAAATCGAGGACCAAAATTATCTTTCGTATGGTTACGCCTATATTTAGTCTAAACCAACCTTAGTCTGGAGGTCAAATAGGCTTGACCTGACCGCGTTATAATTTCGTCTTAATCGTGCATGTCTTTGTAGATCATATTTCGCCGGTTGATCAATTATTTGTTTGATTAGCGTGGTCAACTAATTCTGATATAAATCGAGGTTAATGAGACGGCAATTAGGGACTGTGGTAGAATTACTGCAGCAATATTATATATAGTATAATAGTGCATGAGGTCTTATACAAAGGAACGTGTTAGTGCGCTACATAGAACACATTATTATTATAACGTACATGCGTGACAGAAGGGGGAGGATAAATTAAAGAGATGTCTACAGATCGAGTCTCTATAATCAACTGAACTTACACTACTACAGTCATTGTTAGTACTTAGTCTACGAGCTACGAGCTACGGTTTCGGTACATTCATTTAATAAATACGAACTAAGTACTTTGCTACGAAGGGTGGGTGTCACAACACACTCCCTAATAATAGCATACATCGGTATTCACAATAAACACATTTTATTATATTTTACGTCTCACAAAAGAGTAATCAGAATGTCATGTATAGATTTATTAGATTTCCGGAAATTTATTATGTCTAATTTGGTACTGAATGAAAAACGTAGTATCTGGAATCATATGAAATTGAATGTGTTTTTCTTAGAAAAAGACATTGAAATTCAATGTCATAAAGAATCAAAGCATTCGTTTTTATTTATTGAATCATCATAAGTACATAAAGTAGAAAATTCAGGTATCAATTCAAATATTTGTCCTCAGTTTGAAATCACGTTGCAAAGTGAAAATTATAACATCCTTTGCTTTTTCCGACTCCCAAAAATGAGGTTTTTTAATTTGACTTATGTGTATGTGATAGTATGTATGTACAGGTATGTATTCAACATACGATTTTTTTTGTTAGTAATGATCTAAATTTGTATTACGTGTTTATTAAGAATGTACCAAAACCGCTATTCACCGATTTACAAGTATCTTAATGATTAGATTATAACAGTTGCTATTTTCCTTGACTTGGTCAGTTTTTAGAGTCCTGCAGCCGAATGGCAAAATACGGAACCCTCGTAGTTCCGTCAAGTTTCTGTCTCCATCCGTATATCACAGCCACTTTATTCTGAAACTATCAGCATTACACAGTTGAAACTTGGTAAGTACTTGCTTAGTAGCACATTTTCAATAACCGTAAACATTACTCTGTTCATCATACAAATACTATGAAAAAAAGTTATATTTGCTGCACTAAAATATTGTGATATTTTGTCGTAAATTAAAGTTGGCACGGAAGCTTCATTGCGTTAGTCCGACTCGCACTTGATCGATTTTTAAATTGAACGCATCACTTATCTTTACCAAAGTCATCCAAAATGCCTCCCTAAAATAAACCTTTCTTAGTGTTACTTTCCCGTTTGTCCTTGTTTTATTTCTTCCGCGGGGTGTAATTTCTTGCAGCAGTTGCTGAAGTCAACGACGGCGCGGTAACGGTGACCGCCAGTCAACCCGGAACGAGACGAGGTCCCTGAGGACGCTGTGCTAACTGAACACGGGAACAAATTAATCAGAAGTGAAACGAAGTTGTAGGAACGTTTACGAGTACTGGAGGCCTATTAGAATAGCAAAATCGGAACCCTTATAGTTTCGTCAAGTCTGTTTGTCTGTCTCTAAAATTCTAACGTTTGAGAGATAGACGCTTCCGAAGTGGTAAAATGGGATTTGGAAAAAGAATTCTCAATTTTGTGAATACTTATGTCAATAACTCACGTGAGTTTCGTTGATTTTAATTGGTTTTCAAACGATTTTCTCACGCCATATTTAAGCGAGTGATTCAAAAATAGGGGCCCTGTTGTACTGTGTCTTTTTCGCGAAGCTTATGTTTTGTTACCATGTCAATGAGCTTCTAGAAAAAGTATCTCCTGTTGACTCTACGGACATTAATTGGGCGCAGTGCGCATATAAAATCCATGCGTGAAATTAGACTTATCTACTCGAGTGACTGTATTTGTCTTTCAGAACTGTCAGTAAAATTTTATGTACTAAGGCCCAATTTCCTGATTGATGACAATGGTTAAATTTCTATGGAATATTTATAATTGTGAGTGTTTAAAAGAAAAAATACCTTAACTTAGTATCGAAATACATAGTTATTTAAAAGACCATTGTGAAGGTTTTTTTTACATGATATGCACAGTCGTAAATATTCAACCGATGGTAACGATAGTTAACTTTTACTATCGATCTCGAAACTGGGCCTAAGTGGTGCAATAAAAACTGAATTAATTTCAAAAGACGCAAGAACTATTATCCACCCGCCTGATGACGGCATGTTTTTGCGCCTAAACACATACAGCCTTATTCATAATATTAATAACTTGAACAGTCTAATAACCTATTTTATGTATTACACTGTTCTGTCACTATCTGTCAAATGATGACAGCGCCAAGAAAGAACGCTACAAAACAATGTAATAGTTAAAAAAGTTTTTTTAGACGATTTGCGTTATAATGATAAAGGGGGATAGTCTTTTAACTTACAAAAAGTCAAGCGTTTGTAAATATTATTATTTGAAAGCTTCGTCCAAAAACAAAAGTCTGTACGTATCATTTTGCGAACACACCGTGGAAGCAGAAACTATGCTATCAATCCTTTTGCGTATAAAAATAGTCGATTGGATACTAGGAATATGTTGAAAAACTTTTTCGCTTTTAGGTTTGTCGGTTTGTTGGCCGAATAGAATTGATCTAGGCTCCTGAAATGCAATATTTTTTAAAAAGATATCGACGCAAATATCGGGTAACCTTTCGGATTTGAGTGACTAATAAACTAACATTTGAGATTGCTTTATATTGCATGTCTATATGTTTAAAAAAATCTTCAAGTATTGTGCTCAGAAAATTGAAACTATGATGCTCTCTTTTTAATATTTGCTTTACGATAAGGGACTGCTATGTATTTTTCTGGTACAGGATGCACCGACGCTTTAATTGATAACGTGTTTCCAAAAACCGTACACTGGACTCAAAATCTTACATGGACGAATAACTGACATATTTTGACATAGTGAATCCGGAAAATGTGAAATACGCCTCTAAACAGTTTCAGTTAGAGGTACGAGTCGATAAAGATAGTTAGCTCCTGCATTACAATATTTGAATGAGTTACTATTAGCTTTATCTGTCTTACTGTAAGAGATATATTCTGGGAAAAACTATTGGACGCTATTTTTCGGTGTCCTGGTAACCGTAAGTGTGGTATCACGGCTCTGGTATCTGTACCTATTGTGTCTCATTCGCTAGCTTACCACAGTGGTGAGACTGGTTCCTCCGCTATAGTCTTCCAATGAAATATAATAAATACGATAAAAATATTATTAACACGGCCCGAATGTCTAAACCATGAGCTTTATTTATGGTCATTACGAAATAAATTTCATACTGAAGCTGCACGTAAAGGAAGAGAAATTGAATTTAAACAGGAAATTTGATGGTATATGATTTGATTTCAAATGATTTATACTTTGACCCGACATTTACGCGGACGAAGTCGCGGGGACCGCTAGTATTGTATAAACAGGTACTCGTAGTGAAAGTCACACAGCGCTTAATTATAATTTTGTAGCAAACCTTTGTTTTCATCGCATTAGTTCCTATGACTGGTAAGAGATGGCGCTGCATGTTACTTCTCTCGCGCGCCGACTTGTTTTCTCCGGGTCGACGTATACTATGGGCCGCAGTTTCCAAGAAATATCAACAGATGGCGTTAAAGGTCAGATACCTTGCGCTACTTTCTGGATTCCTCAGATCCACAACATTAAAAGGCTGTCTTAGGTTTGGAGCGGTGAAACTCGCAAACCATAAAGTTTCACCTAGTCTTGTTCTTAATCGGACACTGATTGGAGCGCTCCGAACTAGTACAATTGCTCAAAGGAACTAGTTCGGTCTTTTAGTACTATTAGTTCAATGGTTCACCGCTTACTCTGACATTAGTCGTCCGTCGTACACAGCGAATATGGTCTTACGTCAATGTCGTTCAATTTAGTACATCTTCTATCACGTTCTGGCACACGCGTCCGTCTCGTTCTCGCTTTACTAGTTCATTTTCCATCACACTCACGCACACGCGTCTATCTCGTTATCGCGCAATCTAGTACATCTTCCATCACGTTCACGCACGCGCGTTTGTAATCGTCCAACTCACTCTGACACTTGGAATTATTCGTTCTTAGTCGGCTCTTGCGAGCTAAACTGAACTATAGACAAACAAGATTTGCTTAATGAAATGTACTAAAGACCGATTTGAACGACCAGAAGTAAATAGTTCGTACTCGGTCACATGCATGAACTAATTCCTAATAGTACATCGTTCATGTACTACACAAGCCTAGTTTCACCGATGCTGAGATACCATATTAGTAAGCCGAACTTTCCTTCCCATACAATGATTGTCGCCACTGAGCGCATGCATGCATTTATATGCGTAAGCCACGTTGCTTAGTTCAAACTTTTGTTAAGTACGTTCACTACGCTCACAGTGTCAAGTACGTGGTTTTCATGTCTTCACGTTTCTTCAGCACCTTCAACTGAATTACTTCATTACAGTTTTCAATAATTACGTTTTATAAGCTTTTGAATAAAGCTTGTATACATTTTACTCGAGCACAGCATTCATCATTCAAATGTTTACTCAAAAATATTGCACAGTGTGTCTTGGTCGAGAAAAGCATGGGCGCTGAAATTTTTAGAAGTCGAGGAGGCCACGCGTAAAGATTAATAATTCATTCCTTTGCGTTAAGAATTATAGTGTCTTTTGTAGGTTAATGAATCTTGCGTTTTTTAGGGTTCCGTAGCCAAATGGCAAAAAACGGAACCCTTATAGTTTCGTTAAGTCTGGCTGTCTGTCCGTCTGTATGTCACAGCCAATTTATTCTGTAACTATAAGCATCACACTGTTAAAATTTGGTAGGTGTACAAAAATAAAAAACAATGATATTTAAGGTTTCCATACATGAAACTAAATCCGAATTTTTTTTTTAAGTCAAACCTATGTGTGTAGAGTGTATAAGGATATGTCTTTTAAAATTACATGGAGGTTTGTTAAACCATTTTCTTTTAGAGTCTAACGTTTCTTAGCTAGACGCTTCCAAAGTGGTAAAATAGGCGTCCCCCCCCCCCCTTACATTTCTAAACTAATCGAGTGTAAATTTTGAAAACAATATATAATGTAGCATTAAAATTTAATTTTGAACTCGTCAATCCTGGCATGCTACACTCAATATCCACCTAAATATTTAAAATTACTGTCATTCGAAATCACTTTGATATTCATCTCAAAATAATGAGCTAAAACAATGCCCGATTGTGATTCCTGTGATATGATTACGTTAATTAATAATGGGTTGCCTGTTAAAGTCCTCCAGCCCATTAATGATGGACTAAATTCAGCTTGTCAATTTTAATATTAAAATTTAAACACTAAAAGAGTGTCCTTGCTTGTTAGCAAATTTCAGTCTACGCCTTTGCACACTACTGTACATAAAAGTAATTTCAGACACATTTTTAAGGAAAGTTTTAATAATAATCCTTAATGTCTCCCGTCATAATCTTGACTAGTGATCCCCCGCGACTTTATCCGCGCGTTTGGAGTTTTCTCCCTCCTCTCCTGTAATATTTCAAAGCCTTAAGCTTAAAGCCTTCCTCGATAATAAAGCTGTCCGACACAAGAATATTTTTTCTCAGTCTAGTTCCTAAGATAAGCGCGTTCAAACAAATAAACAAACTCTTCAGCTTTATAATATTAGTACAGATAATCTGGCCGTTTATTTTAGTCAGTTGCCTTAACTAAAAAACTGCGAATAGTAGACCTAGCAACTTTATCCTTACTAAAATATTCGAAGTTCAATTGTTTGCGTCTTGTTAGCTTCCGTCTACTCGTAGTAACACAACTCAATCAGCCAGCTAAAGTAACAAGAAATTCAGCGCCGAACCATTCTGAGACTTTCATTATAATAGCTGTTTGATTAGGCTGCTTCAGAATAAATGGAAAGTATCGGTACACAAGCAAATTACACAAAACATGAATTATCGATAGCTCAAACAATATTTTATCGAGAGGGCCTGTTGGCTGAATAAACATATTGGTATTAGCTTAAGCGTGCTAATCTATATATCTCTGCTACATATTTATTATTGTTAGTATCTAAATACAGATGATATAACCTTCTTCTTTGTAGTTGAGGAGTTGTTCACTCCTAGAAAAATTGTTGATCGTGTTCTACTCCACGGACTCACAATAAAATCCCAACTCAAATGAATGTACAAATTGCAGATAATGCAAAATAATTTTAGAGAACGCAAAAAGTAACTTGTACGGCGTCGAAGTTTGTTCTTGTTCCTTGTTGCCATGGAAATAATAGATGTCACCATCTTCGCGGCGCCGTAGGTCTCGCGTACAGTTGAAACTTTGCTGCGCGATGCGATGCGATAACTATGGTTTAGGAAATTAATAAATTTGTGGAGTTTTATTTGTAATTTAAATATGTCTTTGTTTAATGTTTTAATATTTATATATAAGTTATTTTTGTACAGTGTAATACATAGTATCTGTTAATATATATGTGTTTAAAATAAATAAATATAATATGTAGGATCTCGCCACAACGTCATTAAAACCTTGTTAGCTCGAGGGTTCAGTTGTAATTTTGCACATCAGGATACCCACATTTGTTGCAAACTAGCTAAAGATATGATTTATATGTTTTCCTTGACCTGCTGTTGTCCTCAGTATGTTTCGGTGTACCAGTAAGTGCGCCTTCACATTAGAGCGTCAGCAGCGGATGCCTTTACATTGGCAGCGCGCCTGGATCGGTCCCACTACACCCATTACCTATTTCAGTGCTAATACGAGGATAGTATTACCACTGCAATGAGTAATGGGTATAGTGAGACGGACCCGCGTAATTTACGCGCCACTACGGCGCCGCTGCCGCGCTGCCGTGTATAGTATAAAATCATCGGCAGCGCGATTGTCGCGCGTAAGTCGCGCTGCTGCCGCGCTGCTAAAGTCGCCTAAATGTGAAAGCGCTCTTAGTGTAACTGCATTAGTGTAGTTAAGTGTACTAGTGTAAGCATCCGCGCCAATTATTACATTGCTCATGCATTGAACTGCCTTAGTGGTGCAGCGGTTAGAGAGTCGCACTTTAATGCGACGGCTGCGCCAGAGATCCCAGGTTCGATCCTGGGTCAGGTTAAAATATGTAACTGTTTTTTTCTGTTTAGAAATTCTCAGGGTAGCCCGGAGTTTGGAATTTGGCGGTGTTGCATCCTTGTGACTCAAAAAGCACGTGAAGCTGTTGGTCCTGCGCCTGATCTCTCTCCAGT
Organism: Pyrausta purpuralis; assembly: GCA_963924145.1. Taxonomy (NCBI): domain Eukaryota; kingdom Metazoa; phylum Arthropoda; class Insecta; order Lepidoptera; family Crambidae; genus Pyrausta; species Pyrausta purpuralis. Next base: position 3,879,424 of record OZ001646.1, read on the forward strand.
CGTGTCACAGTGCTGACCCATCAGGCTATAATTATGAATTAAAGGAAAAGAAACTGTGCACCAGCCACCGTAATCAAAATCGGCTAGAAGGACCATTATAATTACCTACATTGCTCATACTTTAATCCCCTACTTTCCTCTTTAGGGATTTTAGGGCTCCGTAGCCGAATAGCATAAAAAGGATATAGTTTCTTTAAGTCTGTCTGTCTATCTGTCCGTTCGTATCTCACAGCCATTTTATTCTGTAACTATAATCATCACACAGTTAAAATTTGGTAGGAAGATGTATCCTGTTAACTGTTGTTCTTATACAAAAAATAATGATATTTATAGGAGCCTAATACATGAAACTAGAACCGATAAATTTATTTATCATAAACCTACGCTTGTTGGGTGTTTTAGGATAGGTCTTTTAAAATAACATAGAGGTTCCTATGTTAACCATTACTTTAAAAATTAATTTATATATATATATATATATATATATATATATATATATATATATATATATATATATAAAAAATGGGAGTCTCCCCCTCTATTTTCAAAACTAAGCGAGTATAAATTTTAATAAAAACGTAGTAAGTAAGTATTTTGGCTAAGTGGAAGTAAATTCAGTTTAAATTGGTACGGAAGCCTCAGTGCACGAGTCTGACTCTGAGTTTTTTTTTAATTGTTTAGAACAGAGACATGTTACAGCCGGTGATTTACAAAACATGAAAATGAAACATATGGAATAACCTATAACCTGTTAAAATTGGTCAAAACATTTTTTTGTATCGCTCTGTAAAATTAGGTGACATCGATTCATCCGTTTAATTGCACAAAATCCGATCATAAATACGTATATAGAAATGTACATGTCATTTGTATAATTCAAATGCAAATATGAATCTTTGAGAAAGGTGTCTAATATTTCGATTCCCGGTCGGGTCAATGTAGAATTCTAAATTTTCTATATTGTCTCGTGTCTGGGTGTTTTGGTACCACCATTGTGTCTGATTTCCATAACACTAGTGCACTGGCTACTTACTTTGAGATCAGATTATTGTCCAGTCCATGACAGTTGTCCAATAAAAAAAGATATCATCTACAAAACATTATCATCAAGTCCATAAAACTAATCATTCAAAATTACTTTTTATACACTTACCAGACAGAAAAAACGAAACGATTTTTAATTTTTAATCATTAGCAGCGCTCATTGTCGAGTTTATGAGCACTTCCATCCTCTAGAGGGCCGTAATGAAGATAAAACGGTAATAATATTTAACCTACTTCCCGAAGAAAACACTTTGGGATATAATAAAAAGAGTTCCATCAAAAATATTGTTTTTAACAAGCAAACTACCACAAAGTAGACTTTAAAAGTCGCAAACTTGGTTAGCGTACGTCGACTATTAATAAAAATTAGAGGCAATTCTCTTTACATGTTACAGAATATTTATTGTGTCACTATTATTAAATTGTTCAGCAATGCTGACGTGGTGTTCCATAAAAAATGTTGCACAGCCTTTACCTTTCGTTAAAAAAATGTTTTTTTTTTTAAAGTAAAATAATAATAGCTTGGTGCTATTATTATACAAATCAAGTTGGATAGCATACCTGTGATATTATGATCATTAAAAAGTAATTTACGAGTCTTTATGAGTGTTCACAAAAGTTGCGTATTAAAGTGTTTCCTATAACAATAAAAGTTGTTTTACTGCCAAGGTCCCATTCTGTAAGTATTTAACTGTATGTTCAGTTCACTGTGTTCAGCTCACTGAATGATGTTTGATAAAGCCGGCGAAAATCGAAATTCAGATGTTGTCACACAGAGTAAGGATACGCTTCACATCAAACACTAACCGATGAAAATATTTTGAAGACCTTTTCATACACGAGTGAGACTTTTTGTGTTGTCTACATAGATTATAGGCTCTTTGCTACGCCATGTTGCTCAGAGGCTTGACTCCCAATCAGCTGAAGACGTAGCTCAAAGATACACTTGCTTGCAATCTTTCGTAGCACTCTGTAGCAACCGTAACAATTCTTTCTTTAACGACTGTAATGTAATATAAAATAATTGAAGTAAAAACGTTTTACCTTCGACGTAGATAGAGAAAAAAAAAATAATGGCAGAATTTTTGATAGGAAATTTGTAGCTTCTTAAAAAACGGAGTCATAAAGTGCAACGGGAGGCTGCCCCCCTTAAAACTGAAGAAATAAAATTAATTTATGCACTGTCTTAAATAAACTCTTTACCTTTTAAAGGATATTAATCCATTTTAGGCGAACAATTTATTTTTGAAGTCGGTGCCATCGCTTTGTCCATCTCCAGTATCAACTATCAGAGCCCCAACTCCATTAAGAAATTTTTGGCCTAAAATGGATTCCTTTCGTTCAAAGGGTCAAGAGTTTTTTTAAGACTTTTTAGTACACTTTGGTTTTGAAGTCGGTTTTTCCATTTTCAACAAAGGTCGAACGAATTTCCGTATAATTTCCATAGAAGCACAGGGTCAACGCTCACTTGCAAAAGACTCGTAGAAATAAATCTACGTTAGTATATGTCAGGTCATGTCACTTTGTAAAATGGAGGTGGGAACGTAAACTTCACTTTGAAAAAAAATACAGCACGTGTGTACGATTCTTGATAGTATGTTCACGTAACTAACCGCCTCAGGACATCCATTGCTAAAATATAACAAAAATATATGTATGCAATTGCTAGCACAAACTAGCACTTATACACGTCCCAACATTGGCCCTACCACAGTTTCTTAGACAATTCTGGGCTAATGTTGAGAAGAAGCTGCGCAACAAACTTAGTCATTATTGTCAACTTGTCAACCCCTTTTTTTAAAATATTTCAATTTTAATGTCCTTCAAGCTTGACCGTATATTGTTATCGTTCATGTAATCATTTATTTTATGATTTTCTTTAGTTATTTAACATTGTTTAACAATCGATTTGAATTTAAGGTTATTTATTAAAGAAAGTAATACTCTTCCAATAAATGAGTGATTAGTCTTCTAAGGTCTGAAGTTTGGACAAACGGCAAATTTATTATTGTTTTTGGTATTGAAATCATGAAAAACACTTTTATTGAGAAAAAAAGTTTTTACGAACGCAAATCATAAATAAACTGTGATACACTCTCTTGGCTTCTTAAAACAATTCCCCAAAAGAATCGTCAGATTTGAGGGAGAAAATAGCCCAGCTCGAAGCTAGTTTTTGCAGTATGAATATTGTTTCTACATCTGCAGCCGAGCCCCATAACCAAGTACCATAAGACTTGATACTATGGAAATAACTATCCTCGTGAATTTTCTTACAGACAAGCGGTTTTATATTTGTAATAAAATAGGAATAAACACGATACCACTGAACGTCATCCCACAAGAATGATGATGGACGATGTCAGCGTCACGACTGCGACACTCTGCGCGTGACATCCCGAGCCTCCGTCGAGGCACGAAAAGTTGAAATTAAAATGCCTACATCGTATAACTCGACGCGCCTAGAGTGGCTGGGAACATCGGTTGAATAAATAATGCCTGCGTTGCGGATTTGAAACCCTTCGCATGTTGTTTTGTGAGAGCAAAGTTCAGGTTTTCAATTTTACACAGAGATGATGGTGGTACTGAGAGAAAAATGGCATCGCTTATTATTGAGGTCGTGGGTTTGATCACAAATTTCTATTTAATTTGTATCAGCAGAAAAAGTACCATGGTTAATTCTACGACAACTTACACACTGCGACTTTTAGCATCGACCTTTAGCCAGCTTAAACAAAGTCTATAGCTTGATATCTGTAAAGCTCTTTCCTTCAATGTCAGCTGGAGCTGGACAACTATTAATCCGTGTCCTGCGCAAACAGCGTTTCATTCCCGTCACGTGGCGGCGCGTCTTGGATAAACTGATAAAATGCAAAAAAGTAGGCTTGAGCGATCGCCGGCTCGCAAACGGTAATTAATATCACTTGGGGCTTGGAATGGTTTTTAATATCAGGCAACCTTGAAAAGAAAGTACATTTCATAGAAAGTGAAGCTCTGAAATTGTAAGAATGTTTTACTTATCAGCAGTAAGTATGAACTCACGTATATACACGAATTTTATTTAGTATGCCAAGATGTAAAACTAAGAACACTTACTTCTATTTGTGATGTAGAATGAGTTATTTTATGTATAGGCTTTAAATCATTATTTCGTAGGAAATAGTTTTGCAATACCTAATCATCCGAAAAAGGTTTCTCATTTACGTTCTCATCCCTAATAAACATAGACCTTTTTCCATTTCATCACAAATTAATGAATGGAATCAGTTACAAACGAATCGTATAGAAAACGGCTCAATTAAGCGATGAAATATGGACACGGTGCCTTTTCAACCTTATTGTTTTTTCCTTAAAACCGAACGGGGCTCTTTTGTAATGACCTGGGAACAATGGGCCCTCCAACTAGAAGGCCACTTGCGCTGAATAGTAATGACGGCTATGATCACAACGACCCATAGGAATTAAAGCAGCAATTATAAAACAGGCGTAGAGAAACAATGTGTTCAAGATCCGTAGTCAAATATTTAACTATTGAGTCAAAACATAATGAGAGTTTGGTGTTAGAATTCATAAGTAGTGCCAAAATGCTGGGCAGGGATGCATTAAAATGACGTTTTATATCAAATAATAATGTAATATTTATTACGGGGTCGCAGATAATAATATTTTGTTCATAATTATAGTTTGTTAACATTATGCCCCGGACTATCATTCGCAAACAAAGTAAATTCAGAAATAGTATCATTCTTAACATACCTAACGTTGTCATTAATGAAAATAACATCGAAAATAATCGGTCTAGAGGTTATATAGGTAAAAAAACACCTTTGCACCTTTTGACTCTGTATACACTTTTGACTCTTTTTATAAGCTACACAGTACCTAACATAAGTACTGGCGTCATAATCACTAAACTCCTAAGTGTTACGGAGTTCAATCATCAGTTTAGCTCAACAAAAAGGTGACTACCAGTCGTAAATGCTTGTTAACATGAAGATACTAGTACAATAACAATTTACTTACTTACACACACTTGTGCACTATAATATGTCCCGCGCAGTCAGTTAGTCGTTGTGGCTGGCCACCGTAATTATTATTAAAACCACTGGAAGCTTTCTCAAGATGACGTCCAGTAAGTAAGGCTAATGCTTTGATCTTAGTTATACAGGTATTTAGGGCTCACCAAAATTAGTTTTGAAATACTCTCATGTGTCCATCTAAATAGTTCACAAGACAGCTAACCAGGTTATAACTTACTCGAGTTTGAATAAAGACTTCTAAAGACAAACAACTTGACGACAAATTCTAGACTACAGAACCCTAACGTAAACTCTTCCATGAACAAGCTCAACAGTCTTTTTTGTGCTATTTGAGATACATTTTCGTTACTTTTAAATTGGGTCATGTAATTTATCTAAAAAAGGTCTTCTTATGGTGTGGAATTTCCTAAATGGATTCGAGGGGACAAAAATAGTCCTCATAAATTATCTGAGACGTTTATCCAGTGTAGAGTGCTATCTATTTGGAATGATTTGGAAGATATTCCAAAAAATATTGGGTTTGCCAATATTTTTATGGAAACTTACGTAACGTCTTTTAACAGGTATTACGTACCTTTTTAACAGACTTGAAAAAAAAGGAGGTTCTCAGTTCGACCTGTATGTTTGTATGTGCGGACAACAGCACGTCAAGATAGACACTGCGGTTTCTTATTCAGTTGTAATAAGGGCTAATTTTTTAACAAAAGTAGGTAACCTGATATGCTGGCCACTGTACAAATGTTTTTTTTTTTCATTTAATAAGAACAGATACAGAGTACAATCAATACAAAAACAAAAAGATAAGAGTTTTGAACTAATAAAGGTCTAGATTGTAATTCAAAACAAGTGTTCCTAGCATGTTTAAAATATCAGAAAAAAAAAGTGCGAGTCGGACTCGCGCACTGAGGGTTCCGTGCCAACTTTAACTGAATTAGGGAATCCACTTACTTCTACTTAGTAAAATAGCACAATATTTTGTTGACTGCAAATAAAACTTTGTTTTTCATAGTGTCTGTACCTATGCGTGTAACACCCCACACGCATAGGTTAGACTAAAAAATTTTTTTTTGTTTTAGTTTCATGTATGGGAGCCCCCCCTAAAATGACATTATTTTATTGATGTACATATATTGCCGCTAAACAGTCTTATTTGGTCGTATTCTACTTGAGGTAAAAGGCTAACAGCAGTCGCCGCTAATAAACAACGGCTGCTGTCGACTCGCCGCGCTGTTGATGCCCCGGTGGCTGTCATCGTCAAACGAAGATTTTTACGTGTAGTTGAAAATATACTAATCCCATACTGCCTCCAGTCATATTTTGATGCCAGCAGCGCATCGTTATCTATACTAATATTATAAAGCTGAAGAGTTTGTTTGTTTGTTTGTTTGTTTGGAACGCGCTAATCTCAAAAACTACTGGCCCGATTTGAAAAATTATTTTTACGTTGGATAGTCCATTTATCGAGGAAGGCTTTAGGCTATATAACATAAAGATACGACTCATAAGACCACAGCAGAAATGAAAAATGTTGCGAAAACGGGAGAAAGATATTCCTTTTGAGAGCTTCCGCTGCATACGCTGCGGAAACCGCTTAAGTTACACGAAAACCATGTATGACAGGATTGTTCAGCATTAAGAGTTCTATAATAAAGTCCGCGACAGCATATATCTATCTTTTATGGTTGACTTACTACAACCTTTTTTATGTTAATAAATTTGTAAAAAAATAATGCATTATTTTTAGAGGTGTATTATACACACAGGTATTTATTCTTATCAAAATAAATACATTCATCATCACGAGCATTTCATTTAGAACCAAGTTGCCCTTTATATCATTTGATTTCAATAAATATCTTAGGAGCTATCACAGTTTTAACATAACTCCGCACCAAAATAATGTTCGCAGCTTAAGTACAACGTGCGCTTGCGCTAATATATTATAAAGCTGAAGAGTTTGTTTGTTTGAACGCGCTTATCTCAGAAACTGCTAGACCGATTTGAAAAAATATTTCTGTGTTGGACAGCTTATTTATCGAGAAAGGCTTTAGGATATAAAACATGAGGCTGCGACGGGAGGGGAGGGAGCAAACTCAAAACGCGCGGACGAAGTCGCGGGGGACCGCTAGTTAAATTGATAAAACCCTGAACATACATGTCATGAGCATACATACATATACAGATAACGATTGACATTCAAATTTCGAAAAATTCGTCACAATTTTGTCATAAAGTTGCGTCATGTTTTCTTGTCATAGATCATCTATACGTAGTGATAACAACTCGCTGCCTTAATTGTGGTTTCTAATAGCGATCGGCCGCAAACTGGTTAATAGATGATGACGATGAATTTATCAGTTCTCACTTTCGATAAAATCCTTCTCTCTTAAAAGTAATGGATCATTATTGAGGAACTTCGTGGTTTAGTGGGTGGGTGCACGCTGGGTTTCAAAGCGTCGCTGCTCAAAAGTTTCGGGTCGATTCCTGGTCGGGTCAATATTGTTGTATGTGTATCATTATCTGTATGAATATAATATTTTCCTAGAAAAATTAAATAATGTTATAGGTAGCATAAAGGCTGAGGACTACGCTGTTATATTAAAAACTTGCGAAAGTTTTCATAAAATATGCAAGCAAATATTATTTTTATGCTCAAGTGAATCAGAAATTGATCAAACAATGGCTAAGTTTGCCTTAAAGTTTGCATTAAGTTTATTTCCAGCTCCATCGGACGACGAATCGAGTATTAAACAACTCGTGGATAGTATTGAATACTACAGTACGGAACTGGACGAGGACTCAAAAAAAATGTTAGTAAATTTTGTTTTAAAAAATAGAATTACTCAAGCCGCCAAATTAAAACTCAATTCGAATTATTCATCTGTTGATGCGTTGATCACAGATATTAAAAGACATTTGTTGCCTAAAAAATCAGCGACTGCAATCCAACACAAATTATTTGATTTCAAACAAAATAACCTATCTATTGATGACTATGGAAAGCAAATTTCTGAGATTTTTGTTGACTTAACCATTTCACAGGCCGGAGGTAATGACAATGCTTTTGGGGTTCTTAAGCCGTTGAACGAAAAACAAGCTATTAAATGTTTCGCCGATGGCTTGAGAAACCGAAGACTTAGCACCGTGATAACGGCAAGAAACTACGATTCTCTCAAAGACGCCATACAAGCGGCTGTGGACGAGGACATTACGTCTTCTAGCTCCGCTAATATGATGTATTTCAATCGCTAAAATCAAAATAATAACAATTCCAGGAGCTTCGGGAATCGTCGTGGCCAAAGAGGAAGGTCGAGAGGTACGTCATACACAGGTGCAGGTCGTGGTGACCGGCAGCAGCGGCGCGGCGCACCCGCCGGCACGCAGCGCGGCGCGTCACGTAGCTGGAGAGGCCGCCAGGCCACGGGTCGCGGTGCCCGGCGACCATTTTCGAGAGGTACGAATAGGTCTTATTATAATAATAACCAACAATCGCACATACATACTTTGACAAATTCCGATACTCAAAATGTACAAAACTCTGAAGAGAGTATTCAGTTTTTTCGGGACGAATGAAATCATTTTTTCTTTGAATAATTCGTATAGCATTAACTTATTTGGTCAGAATAGTTATTTGTACAGTCTGTTAATTGATACGGGAGCATCAATATCGGCTATCAAGCTCAGGCACGTATTCGACCAAGGCATTCCAATCCATAAACAGAATATTAATGTCATCGGAATAGGAGGCAAAGTTCAATCAATAGGATATGTGTACCTAAACTTTTTCTGTAGAAATCAAGTGCTGACACATAAGTTTTATGTTTTCGATTCCTTACCATGTAGGACAAGCAGCATAATTGGACATGACTTTTTAAACAAGTATAAATCAGTTCTAAACTTTAGTAACAATTCTTTAATACTTTGGACTAACAATGTAAACATAACAATTCCATTGTACTATACAAAAAAAAGTATAACGATTCCGCCTAGAAGCGAATCTATTCACTTATAAATACGTCTCAAACTGAGGAAAGTGTTGTTTGTACGTCAGAATTGAAACAAGGAATTTTTATAGCTAGTGCTTTAGTAAAACCAGTGAATGGGACTATAGCAATTCGCATATTTAACACAACTGATACCGATTTGACCTTAGATAAAATTAATCCTATTATTCAAAAAGCAACAGACTACAATATCTGTTTATTTGAAAAAACAAATAATGATGCAAAAAGAGTAAAGATGTTGCTTTCAACTTTGAAAATGAATCACCTAAATAAAGAAGAACAGGCATCAATTGAGAAAATTTGCGCAAAATATTCTGACATCTTTTATCTCGAAGGTGATAAATTGTCAACAACAGACATATACTCTCACAAAATTTATTTAAAGCCTAACATTTTACCAGTGTATACGAAGCCTTATAGACTTCCTGTATCACAGAAAAAAGAAATAAGTAAGCAAATAGACAATTTAATTGAACAAGGTATCGTAGAGCCATGCAACAGCGAATGGTCTAGCCCTGTCCTTTTGGTGCCTAAAAAATGTGATTCAAATGGGGAAAAGAAATGGCGGTTTGTCATCGATTACCGCAAGCTCAATAATAGTATACAAGATGATAAGTTTCCTCTGCCTAATATCTCAGAAATTTTGGACTCTCTGTCAGGTTGGGTTTATTTTAGCCATTTAGATTTGAACCAAGGATTTTATAACGTCAATTTAGATAAAGATAGTAGAAAGTATACAGCTTTTAACTCAGGGCAATTTCAGATGACACGCATGCCTATGGGTCTTAAGACAAGTCCCAGTTCGTTCTCCCGTATGATGACAATGGCCATGTCTGGTCTTACATATGAAAAATGTCTAGTATATCTTGATGATTTGATCGTGCTAGGACGTTCCCTTTTTGACCATAATAAGAACCTAACTGACGTTTTTGAGCGTCTACGAAAGGTAAATCTCAAATTAAATCCATCCAAATGTAACTTTTTAAAAAAGAAATGCTGTATTTAGGCCATGTAGTTTCGAGCGAAGGTGTTTTACCTGATCCAGCTAAAATTGAAATAATAAAGAATTACCCAATCCCAAAAACCGCGGAAGAAGTTAAACGTTTTATAGCTTTTGCTAACTACTATCGCAAGTTTATTCAAAATTTTGCAGACAAATCTTATGATCTTAATATGTTATGTAGAAAAAATGTTAAATTTAAATAGGATGAACACTGTCAAAAATCTTTTGATACATTAAAATCAAGTATGATGCAGCCGCCAGTTCTGCAATATCCAAATTTTTCAAAAAAGAATAAGTTTTTATTGCAAACAGACGCATCAAATTATGCTGTTGGCGCAATTTTATCAAACATAGACGGACGTCCTGTTGCATATGCTAGTAGGAGCCTTAACAGAGCTGAAAAGAACTATCCTACTATAGAGAAAGAACTTTTGGCGATAGTATGGGCAGTTAAGCACTTTAGACCATATCTCTATGGTAGTACTTTTAAAATAATGACTGACCACAAACCATTGATTTACTTATTTAATCTTAAAGATCCGTCAAGTAGATTACTTAAATTTAAACTTATTCTAGAAGAGTATGATTACGAGATTGAGTATGTTAAGGGTAGAGAGAATGTGGCTTCAGACGCATTATCTCGACTCACAATAACATCAAAAGAATTACAAGAGATAAGTGAACACATTTGTGTTATGACAAGAGCGCAGCGACGTAAACATGACACTGCACCTTCGGTTGACATAGTTCCTACGGACGATTGGCCTGATCAACCAAAAGTCGTAGAAACTCATGTAAAACCTAAGAAATCAGTGGAGTTAAGATTTATTAATACTTAAGAGTTAGAAAAGTTAAGGAAATATAATAAAGAACTTAAAGAGACGAAAACTTTTATATACAACGAGAAAGGAAACACTATATTCATAAACCCAGCTTCTCTATTGCAAATTACTCGAGCAGAATATGCGAGAGAACTGAGTCAATTGTGTGATGAAATAAATATAGACGAAATATATTTTATAAAAAATAAGTCTAATAAATTATTTATAGAGAAATTAGCAAGTGAAATAAAAGATAACGAAGAATGGTCCGGACCGAGATTAGTTATTTTAAAAGAAATTGTTAGAATAGACGATAAAGACGATAAAAGAGTAGTGCTTAATGATTTCCATCTTCTGCCCACGAGTGGCCACGCGGGCATAAGACGAATGATTAATAATATTCGCAAGTATTATTTCTGGCCTGGACTTGATAAAGATGTTAGAAATTATGTAAAGAAGTGTCCAGATTGCCAAAAACAAAAATATACAATTCATGTGAAAGAACCAATGGTTATTACTTCTACTTCGAAGACGACATTTGAAAAGATATTTTTATATTTAGTAGGACCTTTAGATAGAGATAATAATAATTATTCTTATATACTAACGATTCAGTGCGAATTATCAAAATATGTATGTGCATATCCTCTAATAAATAAATCGGCATCTGAAGTCGCACGCTGTTTTGTCACCAATTTTGTACTTAATCATGGAGTGCCGAAGGAGATAGCTACGGATAGAGGTACTGAGTTCATGGCTGACACTATGAAAGATGTACGTAATTTGTTAAAAATTAAAAAACTTAATTCAACCGCTTATCACCACCAAAGTTTAGGTGCCCTTGAAAATTCTCATAAGAGTTTGGCAGCATATTTACGCATTCAGACTGATCAGAATCCCGAAATGTGGAGTACTTGGCTCCCCTTTTGGTGTTTTGCTTACAACACTTCAGTAAATTCATCTACTAAATTCACCCCTTTCGAGTTAGTTTATGGGAAAAAATGCACTTTACCTAGCAACCTCACTAATAATATAGAACCTCTTTATAATTATGACAGCTACCCTCTCGAACTTAAATATAGATTGCAAGTTTCGCAATCTCAGGCGCGTGATAATTTAATCTCTAGTAAATTAGTAACTAAACAAAGGTATGATACTTATATAAATCCAGTTAAATATAAGCCCAATGATAAATTGTTAGTTAAGAGTGAGACAGGTAATAAACTTACTACTTTATACTTAGGACCTTATACGGTAATTAAAGATATTTCGCCAAATGTAGAGATTATAATAAATGGCAAGCACGAAATTGTACATAAAAACAGAACAAAGCCTTACTATGAATAAATCCAAAAAAATAAGAATTTTGATACTCTTTTAAAAAACTATGTTATTTTGCAAAACTACTTATATTGTTGTATATCCTATTTACTAATTGTATATTCTTCAAATATCAGGAACAAATTGTAATCCTATCAAAGTTCCATGGATGTTATTATTTTATTTTTTCTTTTAATGATGTTTAACCTTTAAAAAAAAACTTAACCTATGTTTTTTTTTTTTTACAATGCCTTATGGACGTGTTGTGTGTGTATCATTATCGTATTTATAGATGTATTCACTACTATGGTATGTCATATAAACTGTTGTTTGATACCTAATAAATTAGTATGTATCCAGCTATCGTGTTCTTACTATCCCAACCTCATAATATATAAATTTGTCTCGGGTCTGGGTGTTGTGGTATTTCCGTTGTGTCTGATTTCCTTACACAAGTTAAGCATTATGGTGGCATTGCTTAGTCATATAAATACCTTTTGTCAAACGATGAGAAAAGAGTAAAAAAGTAGCTTCGATACAGTCAACACGCCTTATCATTTTACATATCCCACCGCAACATTAGCTATTTACTTTAGGATCAGGCCAAAGTATGTGATTGGGGCCCATCGGCCCATATTTATTTAATAAAGCGACATAATATTATATTACTTAGAATTCAAATTTTGGCTTAGTGTTAACGGTTCTTCAGATCAGACGTTATATCTATTAGTAAAACCGTTGGCAGACATGACGGGAATATGTGATAGCAGGCTGCGGTTAAAATCAATAGGTCCAGCTGAAATTGGATGGAAGGGATTTGGCACGTGACTTTAACAATGGCAGATGTTTTTCTGCTGTTTCACTTCATGCTTAATTGCTAAGAGAATTATATATTTATTGAACGCGAATGTAACGAAAACACCTTTCCATGGAAAGGATGCTTATGCTCTAGTAAGACATATTTTTATATAATATTTCATGAATACTATGCTATTACATTTATTTAATCTGACTGAAAATAGTAGCGGAAATGTTTAGATTTTCAAAAAGCGTAACATTTCTCTACAAAACCATCAGACACGTAGGGGTACTATAACAAAACGTTACACAAACGTGTTTGATCAAGTGTTTCTCTCAACTCAGTTTATCCAGGCTTTTTTACGTTATAGAAACCGCATAGTGTAGAGACTATAAACATTTTTCTACTTTATGTACTTAATAAGTAAGTTACGTTTGTGACACCCTTATTCCGTACAAATAGACAATCTGACGGCAGTGTTATTTAATGAATTGAAAGCTGAAATGCGGCAAGTAATACAAAAATTCAGTAAAAATATTTTGCTGTAATTTCGCCTATTTCGCCGAAAGGCCAAAAACGGAAGCCTTATAGTTTTGTCAAGTCTGTCTGTCTGTCTGTCCGTCCGTATGTCACAGCCGTTTTATTCTGTAACTATAAGCATCCCACTGTTGAAAGTTGGTAGGAAGATGTATCCTCTTAACCGCTTTACGATTCTTATACAAAAAATAAAAAATAATGACATTTAAGGGGGGGCTCTCATACATGAAACTAAAACCAAAAAAAAAATGACTAACATATGTGTGTGGGTATCTATGGATAGGTCTTTTAAAGTGACATCGAGGTTCCTAGAACCATTTTCTTTTAAAGTCTAACGTTTCCTAGCTAGACGCTTCCAAAGTGGTAAAATGGGTGTCCCCCCATCTAACTTCTGAACTAAGCAAGTGTAAATTTTGGGAAAAATATATAATGTAGATCTTAACAAATACTTTCAACAAAAAGTAGTTTGAACAGGATCGAAGTAGTAGTTTTCGAGATATAGCACGTTTCAAAATATTGTGGTATTTTAGCTAAGTGGAAGTAAATGGATTTCCTAATTCAGTTAAACTTGGTACGGAACCCTCAGTGCCCGAGTCTGACTCGCACTTGGCCGTTTTTTAACTATATGACTCATCCAAACCACAAATTTAATTATCTTCCTTTGCCAAACTATGCTGCATCTTAACAATCTACCAAGGAATTTTAGATTCCTCCATTCTAAGTGCTAGAGATGTGTTGCAAAAGCGAAAATACATTTCCATGAGTAGCTTTCTAACGGGTACAGTTCAATTGAGATGAAAAACATGTTAAACAAATACTTTATGTATGTTTAAGTTTCTCGGAAATCCATGTTATTTGAACTCCAGTATTTATAAAATCCGATATCCGCTAGCTGCGAACACATACCTAATGCCTGTAACATTTGCCTCGCGATGGGAATTGAATTTCAAATGTTCGCGTTATTTTGCCGTAACGCGTTGGGCGGTGATCCGGGAAATGTACCATGCGTAATATGTTAATGTGAAAATGAGAAGTGCTTTATTAGACTATGCCGCTGTATTTGCCTACTCGAGTTAACATGTTATTTTATACGCGTAACTGTAAACTCAACTCAATCGTGATGAAGGAGCGACAAGTCCTGGTAAATATTTATTCCATCTTTCGCCGAAATTTTATGCAGATAAAAGTAAACTTAGATCTAACCGAAAATAATTTTATGTAAAATGTCTTCAAGAGCCGAAATCGTATCGCTTTAAGTGTTAAAAAGTTATGAGATCTCTTGTAGAGTCAATCTTCTAACCATACGCGTCCTCACTTAACTCACAAACGTACTAAAAAATCTTCTTTAACCCTAATCTTTAGTCTAAATAATTTATATGCGTTGATTATTCTAATATTTTTGTATTTTTTATATAATTTTTGTACATTTTTTTCATATTACACCCGTAAGGTGAAAAAATTAAACTATATTCATAACTTTTTTTATTGGTCCAACACTTAACTTCACACTAATATATTATATTTGAAGAAATTATTAAATTATCCGCCAAAAGCTGGTTTTCAGGGTTGCAGGTAATCACCGAGGACACAGTCTCAGGTAAGTGTAAGGGGAAATAACACACGCGAAATTGAGTCCCGGTAGGTCAGTTAGTGTCAAGGCAACAACGTCTCGCGAGCGACTACTTTACGGGTTTCTCAAACAAGCAAAAAATAGATAAGTATTCAAAATGATGTGCGTAGGAGCGCGCGCCGCAAGATAAGAATGGCAAAACAGGTATCGTTAAAATTATTGTAGTAAACAATGATATGACAGTAACAGTTCAAATTAAGAAAATGTTGAGACAGCTCTTGTCAATACTCCAGTCTCTGACAGTGATACGTTATGATGTATCCACACAGCCCGGTAGCTTTGCCGGTGGATACGTCAATAACTATCAGATACTATGGATAAAGCCGCTGCAGCATCAGAGGCAGCCGTGGGATGAGTGCCATGGCCACCTGCTCCGGCCGCCGGGCGAGGTAGATACACGATAACATTAAGTAAATGATGGAAAATTTTGACAATAATATCGTAGACTGATTGGTCCAGCAATTAAGAACATCTTGTAAGTACGAAGAGAAACCTGAATCAAACCTAGACGAGAACTCCACTTTCATATGGATTCTTCCGATGATAATTATATATTTATCTGACTAGGTACATCAAGAAGCCATAGTATCGTTTGCAGAAGTCTCATTCAAAATTACATCTCCTAGTGTATGTGGTTGTACCTTGGGTTTAATTTCCAAGTTTTAGAATTTACTCATTGTACCTCAACTAGCTTACATGCCAAATTTCAGCTTTCTAGGACTTCAGTAATTCGCCTAGACGACAGAACCCACTCTCACAAGGTACAAGAAGATAGCAGTAGCTTCCATCATCACTTTCAGGCATGCATGCTTAACATGCGGTATCTCAAAATTACGTAAACATTTTCTTGTTGTTAGTATTGGTACTATTGTTGTCCTATCATATTTTGTTAATCAGTTGAAATACAAAATATACATACGATACATTTGAGAATTTAAAATAGTTACAGCACCAATTCCGGTTCCGACGCAGTTGATTAATAGTACGAGATGCAGAAATGGTATCGTACTAATTTTTAAATATACGAGTAATTCAACATTTGTGTAACTAAGTATGACATGCTGTAATTTTAATATAACTTTTTAGTATGTTAAGAAAAAAATACTCGAGCGCAGACGTGGAAAAAATTTGCTTTAAACATAGTAGAGTGAGGACAGGGGGGTGTCACTCCGAAGTTTAGGTACGTTCGAGCGACTCGGTACGCCGAGCATAAATGAGCGCGGGGCTGCCGCTCGCGGACCGCGCCACGCGTCTGTGACTGTTTATTTTCTCAGCCTGTGACTGACTTCGTTACAACGAAATAACTATTAATAATTTGAAATATATGTTCCTAATAATGACATTATTTATCAAAACAAATTTTGTAGGTAGGTAGGTATTCAACATTTCTTGTTCAAAGAAATAGGTTTGAGTCTACCCAGTTACTTACGTCAATCTAACTTAAAATAAACTGAAACAAACAATAAACTTACTTTAAATTTAGCCTAATATTTATAAGTACCTACCAAATTACTTAAGTAATTTTGTGTTAGGATTTTACGTAGTCCAAAATCTAATAGACCAAGAGCTACAGTTCATTATTTTACTTTAGCTATATAATACCATCTTTAATTTTTAGGTATTCCAATAAAATTAATCTCGATTTTGATAGCATTTATAAAGGTACAATAGATTGTCGTACCTTTTGTCGTGAAAAAAATATATAGTACATTCGCCAACATCTTAGGTTACACACACTTTTGTTGCAAACTAGTCCTAATGTCAACTGCATAAGATACCGCAGTGTTTACCTTGACGTGTTGCTGTCCGTACATACATGTGTGTTTGGTTTGTACTTTCATTTCTCCGAATTCAGTAATTTTGTACCAAATAATTAAATTAGACAGAGTATACACTGATTTTAAAATTATACGAACGCTGACACTACTTTACGCTGAAGTACTTTCTTCGATAGAACACAGTCAAGAAATGTGCTAGGCCCTCTAGACTATTTATTTTATTTGAGTAACGCGTTGTGTACCTACGCGTATGTTCGTGCCACGCGCCGCTCGCAACCCTGACACATTCAAGGCCGCGAAACAGGGAAAGCGTTACGTGTTAGAAAGAGACAGGTATAGATAGGTAGTAAAACAACCTTGAATTAAAATCGTGCGAAGTGAATTGCACTTCATTGCGTTGCAGCGAAAGGTGTTTTACTTTATCATTCTTAGCACAGTGATCCTTCTGTACGTAGTACTATTATATTTTCTGTGGTGAGGAACAAAATCGCTTCAAGCGCAACAAATACTAGAGATTCTGCAAAAAAATGTTTTCTTTAAGTATGCCATTTCAGTGTACTAAGACTCTGAAAGTCTCGGATTTTCTACTTCCAGCTCTGTTTTAAAAAATTAAATAAATAAATATATTGGACACCAATCACATACATTGCTCTGATCCCAAATTAAGTACCTAATGCACTTTTGTCCTGGAAATCAGACACAACGGTGGTACCACAACACCCAGACCCGAGACAATACTTTTTTTTTCTATATTGACCCGACCGGGAATCGAACCCGATACTTCGAAGCGGTGACGCCTTGAAACCCAGCGTGCTTAGCCGTCATTTACTCATAATCAATCATCATCAATTCATTTATGTTTTATGGTTTTGTGTGAATTCACGTTTTTAAAACCGAACCTACTGGTATTTTACCAACTTTAAATGAGGTAATCAATTAAATGCTAAGTGATATTGTCGGAATTAGATAATATTTAAGTATGTTGATCAAACAAGGCTTCGTTAGTGTAGCATGTTTGTAAATTTGTATGTTTGTCCACGGATATTACGAAATCAAGAAGTCATAACGAGATGGTTCTTTTTATGTTTATTTATGTGTATTTTAACTTAGGGTGCAGTGTTAGTTTTATCAAAATTGGTCTAACAGTTTGTGAGATATAGGTAAATTACTAAAAATTATAAAATATATTAATATATAAAAAATATACACCTTAAAAACCCTGTTTACAATTAAATACTTTTAAATAGTTTTTTAAGGCGGTTTAATTTTTGGTAACTTTATGTGGTCGTTTGTTATGATACAGCCTACTAAACTAGGCAGGCTTAGTTGATTAGTAGACCGGGTTTTACTACGTACAAATAAGTACCGACAAAGTTAAATTTCATATTTTTTTAATGTATAATGAAAAGTTCATTTATTATATAACAGAGTGGATGAAGAGTTACGTAAACTGTTGATAAACGATTCAAACAGGAAGATATTTAAAGCATTTACAAAGTTTGAAAGCGACGAACAACATTCAATACAGCTATAATGTAGAGTCGATTAATCTACGAAATACTTTGTTTTGCGTCAGAAAACATTTAGAATTGTACAAATTGGAAATTAAAATCATAATCTCACCCTTATAATGTTTAGCTATGCGACTGCGTCCGTGCGTTTTGAGTTTGCTCCCTCCCCTTCTCATCGTGATGTTTTATTGCCTAAAGCCTTCCCCGATAAATAAGCTATCCAGAAATATATTCTTATTCATTGTAGTGATCCAGTACATTCTGAGAATAACACGTTCAAATAAACTAACTCTTCAGCTTTATAATATTGGTGTAGATTTTTATGTTTTATTTACAGGTAGGTTTGCTTAGTGGTGTACTCTAACAATTTTCATATGAATACAAATGTTATATCGTATGACAACAACATATCATTTGAATTTGACAGAAATTATAATTACATACACAATATTGAAAATTGTATGTGGTATTATGTGTTCAAATATGTTTGTCGTTACTACAGCTCTTTTATACAGGGTATTCGCATATCTTATCGCTTAAAGTTGTAAAAAAACTGACTTTCTCGTTCTACTTGCAGTTCATGCATATTTAAGCTAACTGAAATGTTTATCTGTATATCATGTCGTTTAGCAAATATATGTAAATAGCGAACAGTTCTACACCGTTTCCGAGGTTAACTTTATAGGCACTGATAAGGGGTGTAACTGGAACTGGTATCGACTTCGATAAACCTAAAGGAGTTTTGCTTGATACTCGTTTGTTTTCTATGACCATAGTTTTCTATTTTTACTGACTACAAAAGGAAAAAAACAATTTGCCTTGTAGTATGTATGCGATATGAGGACACCATTTACATACATTCCTCTGATCCCAAAGTAAGTAGTCAATGGACTTATGTTATGAAAATCAGACACAACAGTGGTAGAACAACATACAATATGGTCAGAATTGGTAAAAAAAATAGTTTGTTGATCTATTCAAGCTTTTTAACACGTGTGCAAAATTTTATGACTAGATGTACCAGTATCTGTGTCTCAGGATTTCTCGAAAACGGAAATTCAAAGCGAGATTTTTAGTTTAATTAGGTATACGAGTAGTTTAACCTAGCATACACTGTTCTAGTGTATGTTTCACCAAATATTTTGAGATATCAGTTATAACTAAAACATATGAAATAAAAACCGACTTAAAAGCTTAATATAACGCATTTGTCTTTTACTTAGGAGGGAAAAGTGGTATGTGATTTGGGTTTGTGTTTGGTTAACATGCAGTACCAAAAAACATAAACGCTGAACCTCGTCGAGCTTATTCACAATAAATCGACAGATTACAATCTTACGAGTTAGATTATTACCTTGCGGTTTTAACAATATTACGGTGACACCAGTAACCTCAGCATTCCTTTTTTCTAGTTTAAGGTAACTAACATCCCTATTCTGATAGTCAAAGTTGAGCTGTTTATTCATTGGAGAATAGTTGCAAAACATCGCGCGATTGTTGATGTCCACGCGGTTCTTTATCAGTGCTATAAATGAATCCTTACGTCAAATATTTCATTTTGCATTTTGAATTGCGAGACCAGGGACTTGAACCGTTTAAGACATGCTGAATGCTGTGTTAAATTAGTTAGGAGAGTGTTTAAAGGAATGTGTTTTATATCAGCTTTACGTTTTTTCCGCTTTCAGTATTTTGCTTGACTATTTCTTACGAACGAAGGTATAAAAATAGTATTGTTTTTCTCTTGATTTATGTTTTCGTAGTCAATGATCAATGGATTATACTCTGTTTAAATGCGATGCCTGTTGCAATAGCTTACTTATAAGTCTGTATTTACACAAAAATATTATTCCCCACTCAATAAAAACTCACCGATTACTTGGCAATCATAAAACCCTACTTCACAATGATAAAAGACCTCACCAACCATGGTTTACCACAGGGAATACTAACATTGCTTTCACATATCCACAGTCGACACATGGGACCCTATTTTTGAATCATTCGCGTCAAAATGGCGTGTAATATTCATTGATTAATGTCAAACTTTCGAATGAAAAACAATTTATTTCCACACGTGAGTCATTAGAGAAAGAATGAAGACTCAATTTTGTAAGTGACGTTACGTGAATAACTAACGTATATATTTTGATCAGTTTTAGTTGATTTTTGATGTGCTTTCAAATGAAAATTACACGCCATATCCAAGCGAGTAATAAAAAATTGAGCTTATGATCCTGCGATTACCAGTCCATACAATCATGGTTCCACTTAATAAAATAAGGGCCGTATCGTCATCGTATTGGAGCCAAACACTCAGACGTACGTAAAACATCACGCTTCCTTGTAATAGGCTCATATATAGGCTCATACAAAATCTCCAAAATCATGACTAAGGACACAACAAATAAATATTTCCATTCGCTCATTGAATTTATCGTTTTAAAGATTTAAATAAAACTCCATAAATATTTAACAAACATCATCCAATATAAAAACACCAGGCGTTTTTGCGGAGTAAACCGATAGCACCGCGAGCTTAACGGAAACCTCTAAAGAGCTCATTAAAAAAAACCCGGCCAAGTGCGCGTTGGACTCGCGCATTGAGGGTTCCTCGCAATCTCAACTGAATTAGGGAATCCACTTAGCTAAAATACCATAATATTTGTAGACAGCAAATATTACTTTGTTTTTCATAGTGTTTGTATAAAATGTGCTATATCTCAAAAACTACTACTTCGATCTCGTCTAAACCAATTTTTTTTGAAAGTATTTTTTAAGATCTACCATACTTGTTTCTGAAGTTTACGCGAATATTACTCATCGAAATAAAACAACTTTTTTACGGATTAACTTTTCGCGAGTTTATTAATTTCATCCCGACGTTTCGAACACTTTACAGCGTTCGTGGTCACGGGTAGACTAAGATGTTATTTGTCATTTACAGAGTTTTGAAAAATATACACTACCGTCACTCAATAATATTAATTAACGTTCCTATCCACGCAGAAAGAGCTAACTGTGTCTTGTGATCTTGCAGTGAGTGGTCTAGCTTGGGTCCTAGTTAGAACTGGATCCCATGCAGGTGGAATTTTCCAACCATCTTCTCTGTTAAAATTTGGATGTTTTCTTATTTCTATAGCTTCGCGTAGCATACGTGGAATGAACCGACGTTCTTTTGACAGTACTTTGGGTTGGTCAAAACGTATGAAGTGGTTGGGTTTGTCTAAGGCATGTTCACACACTGCAGATTTTATGTTTCGTCTATGTTTAACGTCAGCTATATGTTCTTTTATCCGCACGCCTATACTTCGTTTGGTTTGCCCGATGTAGGAGAGGCCACAGTCACATTCCAGTCTATACACCCCTGCATCTTGAAGAGGTATGGTGCACTTGACAGGTGGTAAAAATTGGTTTATCTTCTTTGGCGGCTTGAAATAAGTCTTGATGGAAGCTCGCTTCAAGATATTCCCAATCTTGTCAGTGACCCCCTTGATGTAAGGTAGTACGGCAGGTGGGCGTTCAACTGTCATGGGCTTGGCACTGGCACGGGGTCTGCAACGACGTGGTACTGGAAGCTGGTTGTCCCGTAGTACCTTCCTTACATGCTGAAGTTCAGCAGCCAGGTGTCGGTCGTCACAGATGCCCAACGCTCTCTGAAACAAAGTTTTGCCCACGGTAGCTAACTGTGAAGGATGGTGGTGAGATGCACCATTGAGATATTTGTCTGTATGGGTGGCCTTTCTAAAAACTGTGTGGCTAAGTGTGTTATCAGAATTCCTAGTGAGTAAAACATCTAAGAAAGCTAGTTTATTGTTTGCCTCAATTTCCATAGTAAATTGTATTTGTGGATGAATAGAGTTAAGATGGTTCAAAAAAGCAGAAACTTTATCTGTGGGTAATATTGTGAAGGTGTCATCTACGTACCGTTTATAAAACCTTGGTTATATAGGTGATGTGTTCAAAGCTGTGACCTCAAAATCTTCCATGAAGATATCAGCAACAACAGGTGATACTGGGAAACCCATCGCTACACCATCAATTTGTATGTAGAATTCACCGTCCCATAATAAATAGCCAGATGTTAGGCAATGCTCTAATAGTTCTGCATACTCTATGGGCATATCCAATTCAACTAACTTCCTTCTGGTAATTTCAATGCAGTCTTTCACAGGTAAACTTGTAAATAGGGACTGTACATCAAAACTACCATTGTTTCATTTTCTGCCAATTGCAAGGTCTTTATTTGGCTTATAAAGTCATAGGAATCCTTAACATGCGCCGTAGTTCCTCGTAGTACAGATAGTGTTTTCGCCAAATGCTTCGCCAGCTTGTAGGTTGGGGAATCAATCTGACTCACAATAGGACGAAGAGGAACATTGGTTTTGTGTATTAGGCAGCCCATACAGTTTAGGTGGTTTTGCAAATGTTGGTACTAATTGCTTGGCATCAAGATTTAAACTATCGCTACGTTTTTTCACTAGGTCGCTGGTTTTCTTCAATATTTTGCTCGTTTGATCTATTTTTACATGTTTGTAGGTTGTTTCGTCCGACAGCAACTGTGTGTGAGCAATTAATAAACTCGCGAAAAGTTAATCCGTAAAAAAGTTGTTTTATTTCGATAAGATCTACCATTTTATATTTTTGTCAAAATGTACACTCGTTTTAAGGGGAGGAGTGGACGCCTATTTTACCACTTTGGAAGGTTCTATCTATCAAACGTTAGACTTTAACAGAAAATTGTTTTAAGAAATCTCCATTTCATTTTAACAGACCTATCCAGACCGCTCATTTTTTAGTTTTACTTTTATTTTTATTTTTGCCCCCCCCCCCCTTAAATACTCTTATCACTGTTTTTTTATTTATTTTTTTGTATAAGAATCGTAAAGCGGTTAACATGATACATCTTCCCATTAAATTTCAACGGTGTGATGCTTATAGTTTTAGAATAAAGTGACTGTGACATACGAACGGACGGACAGACAGACAAACAGACATATTCGACGAAATTATAAAGGTTCCGATTTTTGCCATTCAACTACGGAACCCTAAAAAATTAACTTTACAAAAGTAAAAACCGACTTCAAAACCAAAATGCACTAAAAAGTCTTAAATAAACTCTTGAACATTGAAAGGAAAGGAATCCATTTTAAGGAAAGAATTTCTTTTTGGAGTCGGTGCTGCGACAGGTGAGGCTGAATTTTCAAAGTGATGGCACCGACTCCAAAAAGAAATTGTTTCCCTAAAATGGATTCCTTTCCTTTTACTGTTCAAGAGTTTATTTAAGACTTTTTAGTGCATTTTGGTTTTGAAGTCGGTTTTTACTGTTGTAAAGTTAACTAGCGGTCCCCCGCGACTTCGTCCGCGCGTTTTGAGTTTGCTCCCTCCCCTCCCGTCGCAGCGTGATGTTTTATATCCCAAAGCCTTTCTCAATAAATAAGCTATCTAACACAGAAATATTTTTTCAAATTGGTTCAGCAGTTCCTGAGATAAGCGCGTTCAAACCAACAAACTCTTCAGCTTTATAATATAATTAGCGCAAGCGCACGTTGTACTTAAGCTGCGAACATTATTTTGGTGCGGAGTTATGTTAAAACTGTGATAGCTCCTAAGATATTTATTGGAATCAAATGATATAAAAGGCAACTTTGTTCTAAATGAAATGCTCGTGATGATGAATGTATTTATTTTGATAAGAATATTTATTCTTATCAAAATAAATACATTCATCATCACGAGCATTTCATTTAACAACTTCAACTTTGTTTCAGAGAGCGTTCAGCATTAAGAGTTCTATAATAAAGTCTGCGACAGCATAAGTCTATCTTTTATGGTTGACTCACTACAACCTTTTTTATGTTAATAAATTTGTAAAAAAATAATGCATCCTTTTTAGAGGTGTATTATACACACAGGTATTTACCTGTGTGTATTATACACACAGGTATTTACCTGTATGTATTTACCTGTGTGTATTTACCTGTGTGTATTATACACACAGGTATTTACCTGTGTGTATTATACACACAGGTATTTACCTGTGTGTATAATACACCTCTAAAAAGGATGCATTATTTTTTTACAAATTTATTAACATAAAAAAGGTTGTAGTGAGTCAACCATAAAAGATAGACTTATGCTGTCGCAGACTTTATTATAGAACTCTTAATGCTGAACAATCCTGTCATACATGATTTTTGTGTAACTTTAGCGGTTTCCGCAGCGTACGCAGCGGAAGCTCTCAAAAGGAATATCTTTCTCCCGTTTTCGCAACATTTTTCATTGCTGCTGTGGTCTTGTGAGTCGTATCTTTACGTTATATAGCTTAAAGCCTTCCTCGATAAATGGACTATCCAACATAAAAATAATTTTTCAAATCGGGCCAGTAGTTTCTGAGATTAGCGCGTTCAAACAAACAAACAAACAATTTCTTCAGCTTTATAATATTATTAGTATTAGTATAGATTTTATTTCTCCATTTTTTGAGTTTACAAGAGAGGGGGGGGGGGGGGGTTAAGTTGCACCTTATGACTCTGTTCTTTAAGAAGCTACAAACTACCTATCATATGTTCTGTCATTATAATTACTGAACTCCTGAGCGTTAAGGAATTCCACCATCAGCTCAGCCCCACAATATGTGGACTGTAAGATGTAACAATACGTCAACATTAAGATTTTAGTAAAACATTACTATACGTGCCTTTAAAATTTGAGGGTTTCCCTCGATTACACCAAGATCCCATCTTCAGATCCAAAATCGGTAACAATGGGACCAACTAGAAGGTACACCCTCTAAGTAGGCGAAAAATTTTTTCGAATCGGTCGACTAACGACTGAGATATTAGGTATTAACTTCGTAAGTAGATGAAGGTACATGACATGTTTTACTCATATTATGTGTCGGTAGCGTTATTTTATGTTATTAGAATGTAATTTTTTGTAATATTATAAAACTTTTCGAAAATATTTTGCACTGCATCCATTGCCATTGTTTCCCACATGACCTTAAGATGATGTATTCGTGATTATTGGGGGTACATATGTTGTGTCGGTCTATTTGAACCACACATGAAAATAATATTTAGTAAACCGATTCTTAAGGACATTAGCTTCTTCAGTAGAGTTGCTGAAACACGATTGATTGACTTTTCTTACAGAGAAACTCGTGTCAAAGATACCTCTTCTGAATATATATTATCACATTACTGACAAACGGAACCTAATTTAACTATCAGCTCTCTATGCATATACGTTCGCTTTCTGTAAAATTGTAGAACTTTTTTTTTATTATAAAATTAACTCTATTTTGTTTCTTTAACTTTTATCTAGATGGATATTTCTGACATGTCATTTTGTAGGATACAGTTTGCAAAGAGTTTTTTCCGGTGGTGCTTGGAGGAGGGGCTTTATCAATGTGTCGCTTTAAGGTGTGACTTGTGGATAGAGCTTATATCATTAAGTTTATTTTTTGTGTGTAAAGCTCAACTCCATTATAAAACAACAGTCCAAAATTCTACTTCGTCTATGTTTCTACGTTATCTTCTGTCACGGTAGGTTTACAATTATTTCTCAAATATCGTAATGACATAAACTTAGTTTAAACTGAAGGTCCGATATAAGATATAAAGCACCGCAAACTAAACTATCCCCGGAATTGATCCCAGCCACGAGATACCGACAACAGCTACACAAATACAAAATTACTTGCCGAAGCGAGAGTAACATTCGCAGTATAATAATTCGTAGGCAGAGAGTTGGACAGAAGTTTTCGCATTATCACTCGATCATTGTTGATCCCCTTGGGTCGCACCGGGCTTCCAGCGGGCGTAGTCTGAAGCAAATTTTTTATCAGTTTGCGTAAACAGCTGCGAAAATTTGTGGTTCCGTGTATTTATTGATTGAGAAGAATTTCTGAATGTAGCTTACTAAATTGAAAATATTTTTTAAGATATTGAAAGGTATAGAAGTTAAAAAGGATTCAGCAAAAAATAATATTTTCTTCGCGAAATGTCAAAAATTTTACTCGCTGGGCTATTTTACTGAACTTGATGGGTTTTGTATTGCTATCGCTAATCACTATTATGACAGTATTTTGAAACTTAACACTCTCTGGGGTTTTATATAATGCAACTATTTGATCCAAAATATATGCAACCTAGGATCGATTCAGTCGCAAATGCTTACATCATCATCATCATCATTATCAGCCAAAGGACGTCCACTGCTGAACATAGGCCTCCCCCACGGTTTTCCACAGCGACCGATCACAAGCAGTCTGCATCCAGTGTGATCTTGCAATCTTAGTAACAAGGTCGTCTATCCATCTTTTCGTTGGACGTTCCACGCTGCGCTTTTGGTCGAAAGGTCTCCAATCTAGAACTTTTTTGCCCTAACGGTCATCAGTTTTTCGCGCTATTTGCCCTGCTCACAGCCACTTGACTTACTGATTCGAAGGGATATGACCGCCGTTGCCGTGCCCGCTACCGGAGTCAGGAATAGCGGGGCTGCCGAAGACTGAGGGCCTGTATTTCTTGTGTCCTACTATTTTGGGTGGTAATTGCCAATACTCGCCACGCTTGGCAGGCGGTTTGGCGAGCGCAGAGGCGCAGCTTCTTTTAGCTGTGACGCTGCTGTCCGTCACAGCTCAACATTTAACTGCGCCTTTTATTAGATGGTTATTGAAACAGGACGCACCGCGTAAAGGTGAAGTAGGCTTCGAACTTTGGGTCTTAGTTAAGTTCTCTTACGTCCCGTCTCGCGTCCGTAAGTGTGCTTACACACGTTAGAAAAGCAGCAGAACAACCAAATTGATGCGTAACTGCTTCCACTATTTTATTTGGAAAACCTAACTTTTCTTGCCATAAGCAATAGCTGTCGCCATCGCTTTATGTAAAACCTCTGTCTGCTTTATGTGTAGCTAATAATCATCGGGATTTGTTAAAGTCATTATTTGCTCTTAATATTACATTTCATCAGAGGTTTTGATGTTGATTTACTCTCTTTGACAACTACTTTGTACATGTAATGCATACTTACCTATTGAAAACTGAAGTTTGATTAAAAATAAATAGATTAATATAGTGTTGTAAATTATTAACGCAAAGATGATAACGAAATTTATGGCATTTAATTAATTAGTTTTGGCTAGTTTAGACAGCTGTTTAAATCACGAGCTTCGTTATGTCAGCCTGTCTTCTCTTATCTAAGAAGTTTTATATGTTCTTTGATTAATTTTAAACAAATCAAAGTACAAGATAGATTTAAAATTTAATTTTATTTGATTGTTTTACCTTTGTGATCGCATTTTCTTTCAAGTATACAGGGCGTGGCCTGTAATAGGAGCAAATTAATTAATTTTAAATAAAATAATAACTCATTGTCATTTTCTGACAAAATAAATCGAACCAGCAATGTATTGCAAACATTTGAGTCATAGAAATGAAATGAGAAACCAGAAATTACGCAAACGTCACGCATAATGGCGTAGGTATTCAGAGACCAGAAATGTCGCCCGGTCGGACCGACGGCACAGTAGCTCAATTGGAAGAGAATTTGGCCTGGTTAGCCAGAAAGTTTGCTGGTCCGAGTCCCACTCGTGCGCAATTTTTGCTTTCTTATTTCATCTATAAGAATATTTAAAAAAATACACTGTAATTGTTAAAAACATTCTAAAACCATTGGATAGCGAAGCGTTATCAATTTCCAAGTCGAATTTATTCTGTAATGGATAACTACATGGCCCGCTGCTGTTGTAAAACAGTTGGGGTGGATAGCGCAGACGTCACGCGTAATGACGTAGGAATTCATAAGAGACCAGAAATTTCGCCTAGTTGGACCGACGGCACGGTAGTTCAATTGGAAGAGCGTTTGGCCCGGTTAGTCAGAAAGTTGCTGGTCCGAGTCCCGCCCGTGCGCAATTTTCGGTTTCTTATTTCATCTTTATGAATATAAAATATGACACTGTAAGTGTTAAAACATTCTAAATCTAGTCAGAACTTGACATTGTCATTTACCACAACGAGTTAACGATTTACATATACATTGATAAGAGATTATAACTTTGGATTACCTTTTCTCTGAGTAAAAGCATTTTAGAGTCCTATGACCAGGTCAAGGAAACTACAAAAACTCTGTAGAATCATTGATTATTTTTGCTTCTATTACAGGCCACACACTGTATTTGTACTGTTATAGATATCTGTTGTATCGAAAGTTTTCGCATTAACTCTCATTGCCCTTCGGGAGCAGTCATTGGTCATCGGATTGCGTCGCAACTGCGGCGAAAGACCCTTTACACACTGCGATATTTAGCAGTGATGCAGTCGCGATGCTAACGCGCGTAAGCATCGATGCAGTAGCAAAATGTCAACCTTTACACACTGCGCTACTTGTAGCATCGATGCAGTCACATCTCACGCAGTCACGAAGCAGACACTGGAAATTGTCAAATCGTGTACTGAATTTTGGCGACTGCATCAATACTAACGCGCATTAGCATCGATGCAGTCGCGCTTCTTCATTGATGCTAAATAAAATCTGGTCATTGCGTGAGTCGCGATGCTGAAGCGCGTATTTAAAACGCGCGGCTGCATCGATGCTAAAAGTCGCAGTGTGTAAGGGGTCAGGCAGTCATTACTCAAGGTATGCCATAACTCTCCCGTGACCCGTGATTAGTGGGCTGGGTATCTGCGAATATGTCATAGTGAGTACTGTGGCATTGTGAAATATTTGATTGTAGAATTGAATTAAAATGCGACTTCGATCTCTTTACTTGAGTGGTCTCAAACCAAATTGTATGGAAACCATCCCTGTGGTATTATTTGGGACATAGACAATGTTCAAATAATTCCAGTTTTTTTTTTAAAAAAATAATGCTTTTGACAAGACGTTTTTTGGCTAAAATACCGAATATCCAGTGGAGTTATGAAAAAAATTGCGTATCATAGCGTAAAATATCGCGTTCTGACTTCAGATGGGTATGTATAGGGTCGACCAATACTTACTGGTACTTACCCATGTTTGAGACGAAAATCAATTTGTTTTATTTACTTTTAATCAAACCTAGTCTCATTTTAGGCGTATACACTTTTCTTCAAGTGATCCCACTTCAGTTTGATAAATAATAATAAAAATTATGAAGCCGTGCGGTAGTGGGGCTGACACATAGAGAAAAAGGGTTCGCTTTATACTACACTAGCGGTCCCCCGCGACTTCGTCCGCGCGTTTTGAGTTTGCTCCCTCCCCTCCCGTCGCAGCGTCATGTTTTATATCCTTAAGCCTTTCTCAATAAATAAGCTATCTAACACAGAATTATTTTTTCAAATCGGTTCAGCAGTTCCTGAGATAAGCGCGTTCAAACCAACAAACTCTTCAGCTTTATAATATAACTAGCGCTCCCCCGCGACTTCGTCCGCGCGTTTTGAGTTTGCTCCCTCCCCTCCGGTCGCAGCGTCATATTTTATATCCTAAAGCCTTTCTCGATAAATAAGCTATCCAACACAAAAATATTTTTTCAAATCGGTCCTGCAGTTCCTGAGATAAGCGCGTTCAAACAAACAAACTCTTCAGCTTAATAATATACTAGCGGTCCCCCGCGACTTCGTCCGCGCGTTTTGAGTTTGCTCCCTCCCCTCCCGTCGCAGCGTGATGTTTTATATCCTAAAGCCTTTCTCAATAAATAAACTATCTAACACAGAAATATTTTTTCAAATCGGTTCAGCAGTTCCAGAGATAAGCGCATTCAAACCAACAAACTCTTCAGCTTTATATGTAATATAATTAGCGCAAGCGCACGTTGTACTTAAGCTGCGAACATTATTTGGTGCGGAGTTATGTTAAAACTGTGATAGCTCCTAAGATATTTAATGGAATCAAATGATATACAGGGCAACTTTGTTCTAAATGAAATGTTCGTGATGATGAATGTATTTATTTTGATAAAAATAAATACCTGTGTGTATAATACACCTCTAAAAATGATGCATTACTTTTTTACAAATTTATTAACATAAAAAAGGTTGTAGTAAGTCAACCATAAAAGATAGACTTATGCTGTCGCGGACTTTATTATAGAACTCTTAATGCTAAACAATCCTGTCATACATGATTTTTGTGTAACTTTAGCGGTTTCCGCAGCGTACGCAGCGGAAGCTCTCAAAAGGAATATCTTTCTCCCGTTTTCGCAACATTCTTCATTGCTGCTGTGGTCTTGTGAGTCGTATCTTTATGTTATATAGCTTAAAGCCTTCGTCGATAAATGGACTATCCAACATAAAAATAATTTTTCAAATCGGGCCAGTAGTTTCTGAGATTAGCGCGTTCAAACAAACAAACAAACAAACAAACAAACAAACAAACTCTTCAGCTTTATAATATTAGTATAGATTAGCGCAAGCGCACGTTGTACTTAAGCTGCGAACATTATTTTGGTGCGGAGTTATGTTAAAACTGTGATAGCTCCTAAGATATTTTTTGAAATCAAATGATATAAAGGGCAACTTTCTTCTAAATGAAATACTCGTGATGATGAATGTATTTATTTTGATAAGAATAAATACCTGTGTGTATAATACACCTCTAAAATTAATGCATTATTTTTTTACAAATTTATTAACATACAAAAGGTTGTAGTAAGTCAACCATAAATGATAGACATATGCTGTCGCGGACTTTATTATAGAACTCTTGATGCTGAACAATCCTGTCATACATGATTTTTGTGTAACTTAAGCGGTTTCCGCAGCGTATGCAGCGGAAGCTCTCAAAAGGAATATCTTTCTCCCGTTTTCGCAACATTTTTTTAATTTCTGCTGTGGTCTTATGAGTCGTATCTTTATGTTATATAGCCTTTCCTTTAAATATCCTTCCTTTGGACATTCCCACACATCGCCATCTGGTCCCAAAGTAAGCTACTCAAAGCTTGTGTTATGGGTGCCAGACAACGAATATAATACTTAAATACTTTTTGTTTGTAAATACATACATGATATACATAGAAAACACCCAGAGCAATACAAACAGACATGTTCATGCACACAAATGTTTGTATTGTGCAGGGATCGAACCCGCAACCCGCTGCGTAGTAGGCGATTTCTCGACCACTACACCAGACGGGTCGTCATCAATTAAAACACTAAAAGAAAACACGACTGTGGAACTCTCTTCCTTTGGATTTCAGGAGGGCCGAGTCGAAGGTATCATTCAAGAGGAAAGTCCGACAATTTCTTAAAGAATAGATAATTGCAAAATAATACTTATTTATTATGTGTATTATATATGTATATTTTTTATATACTGTATTTATTTTGTGTAAGTTAAGGTATATTTATTGAATATAAAATAATTTACAGTAATTAAAGTACGTTTATTTTTTACTATAAATATTAGTCAATTGTTACTATTTTGTTGTTTTTCTCAAAATTTCTTTTCGCTGCACCCATTGCCATCTCTCTGCATGACCTAAAGATTTGACTGGCAGAGAATGCTTTTAGCATTAAGTCCACGCTTGTACACTATGATTTGTGCAATAAAGTCTTTAAATAAATAAATAAAAGAGTGTTTTAGCAAATTTGAGTCTATGCCTTTATTTATTTATTTCAGGGAAACATAAAAGATTACAATCAATTTCATTACATTAAAATACTTATATAATGGTATTGTACTAGATAGCAATCCCAAACATGTTTCCACGGCAATTCCATAGTAGTGTCTCCTAAATTAAACAATATAATTTAAACATAACAATTAAACCAATTATACTATAACAATGTAAGCGAAATAAAGATAAAGATGAGCAGAACTAGCACACACACAACTATTCATTTTTTTTCAAGGGGGGTAACCTCAATAATGTTCTTGACGAGTTTCCGGAAACGAACCAAGTTAGAGTTAAAAATATCCAGATCACTGCACTGTTGAGCAAATTCCTCATACTGGCGACAGAATCTAGCCAACGGCTGATGATAAGAGATATTGTTGCGATACAGTTGCGTGGTAAAAGTTTTTGGTCTACGTGGGTTGTGTCTGGTGTTGAAATCGAAGGGAACCAATAAATCAGGGCAATCCAACGCAGAATGTACCAATTGATGCAAACACACCAAATCCGATTCCACGCGGCGGTGATAAAGAGGTATCCTGTACGCACTTAATCGTTGTTCGTATGACTGAAGCAGCCTTTGAGCACTACTGTATTTAAAAATAATTTCAGCCATATTTTTAAGGACTTTAAAAAAAATCTGTACGTCTCCCGTCATATTCTTCACTAGCGGTCCCCCGCGAGTTCTGCTGCGCGTTTTGAGGATGCTTCATCCTATCCCGTCGCAGCGTAATATTTCAAAGCCTTAAGCTTAAAGCCATCCTCGATAATATTTTTTTTTTAAATCAGTCTCGTAGTTCCTGACAACAAACAAATAAACTCTTCAGCTTTATAATATTAGCACGTACTAGTAAAAAAAGTAAGGACTCCGCGTCTCCTACATATAAAGTGAAGCACCCAAAGTAAGCCAGCATACGTGTAAATACGAAGCTACACGCACACACTGACGCAAAAGTAAGCCGATCGGCCGCCATTACCCTCTCTGCCATCGTCTGTGACAGTGCAAACCTTCGCGTATAAAAAAATAAAAAAATACCGTCGTGTATCGTTAAACGGTGTAAAAATATTACAGTCTGCAAAAAAAGTGCCAAGGAATTACCTTTCATAGGTTAACCAGTACCTATTACGTTAATTTCTGTTCTTTTTAAAATACAAAAAATATATATTTGCCCACACACACACGTGATATGCCGGTGACAGTAACAGCCAGTGTGGCCGGAAAATAAATAGGGACTTTACCCGAAAAAACAGGCTAAGTAAGTGCAAGTCGGACTCGCGCACTGAAAAACTACAAGTTGGTTTTAAAGCAGTTTTCTACTGCATAAACACAACTTTTTTAAGTTTTTAAATTTAACTTAAGTATATAATTTGAACAGTTCTTTATTTTTTGTCATTTAAATAAATTGCAGTGTTTGTGTAACAGAAAATCAAGCAAATGAATTATTTTTTTGTATTCGTAATAATAATTAGAAGAGTTGTCAAGCACTTTTTATTTACATAAAAATATAATGAAATCCATCCAAAATAATTACAGGTATGTAATTTATCTAGCCATGCCGATATCAGGTTGGCGACTTATATTACTTTTATATTAATTGTGGTTTTGAAAGGCACACTACTTCAAATTTTACGCAAATTGCTCACATGCATAAACGAGTAAAATTTGCACTTCCGCCATTCTGATACGCCTACACAATAAAGGGAGAAATATTTGTGTCAACTGGTATCCCCGTGACGCACACACATACAGCATAAAAGTGGCTTCACTTGCTAGTATCGCGGTGCGGAGTCCTTTCTTTTTTACTCGTCCGTGAATATTAGTATAGATAATCTGGCCGCTTATTTTAGTAAGTTGCCAGCCATACTAAAAAAAGTGCGAATAGTAGTCCTAGCAACTTTATCCTTACTATATTCAAAGTTCAATTGTTTGCGTCTTGCTAGCTTCCGTCTACTCGTAGTAAAACAACTCAAACAGCCAGCTAAAATAACAAGAAATTCAGCACCGAACCATCCCAAGACTTTCATTATGATAAATGTTTGATTAGGCTGCTTCAGAATAAATCGGAAGTATCGGCACACAGGCAAATTAAACAAGACACGAATTATCTATAGCTCAAACAATAATTTATCGAGCGGGCCTGTTGGCTGAATAAACATATTGGTATTAGATTAGGCGTGATACTCTATATATCTCTGCTACAGATTTATAACTGTTAGTGTCTTAATACAGATAATATAACCTTCTCCTTCGAAGTTGAGGAGTTGTTCACTCATACATTTTTTTTTGATCGTGTTCTACTCCTTGGTTGGTGTTCGGTATTTTAGAGAACAAAAAAAATCATGTTATTTTTTACTTTTTTCACAGGGCGTCGAAATTTGTTCTTCTTCCTGGTTGCCATTAAAACAATGGATGTCACCATTATCGCGGCATCGTAGGTCGCGCGTACAGTTGAAACTTTTCTATGCGATGCGATGCGATAACTATGGCTTAGGAAAGTAATAAGAGTTTTATTTGTATTTAATAGTAGATTGTTATACAAGGGGAGAAAGTGACCCATTTCACTCGAGATGTTTTGGCGCTCGAACGGAGTGAGAGCGCTAATAATTCGAGAGTCAAATGGGTGCTTTCACCCGAGCTAAACGTTCTATTTTTCATTTCGACTGTGAGGAAAAATAAATAAATTTAACTATGTGATTGTGATGCGATGCTGAGATATTATGTGGTATAACGAGAGATGAAATCTCAATTTTTTACATCACATATCAGTTTGTTTACCGACGTTATACACAAAACATACGATTAGAAGGACAGTAAAGGCACGGAAGAGTACATAAAACGCGAACGATATGAAATATATCAAATAATTGTTAAAAATATGGATCGTTTTTTTCTCACAGACAATAATAATAGTAGAAGAACGCAACCTTAACCTTGTTACCAAAACTACCACAGGTTATGTCAAATTCCAGGTTCTCTTTTGCCTTATGAGATAGCGCTATGAGTGACAGCTAAAGGTGGGTGTGAGTAAGAAGATTAATGAACAACAAAATCGCGGCTAGTCGCCTCCGCCTGCTTAGTAATCTGTGCAATAATCCACCAAACAAAAAAATATACTGTCAAAGACAAACAAAATGTGACAATTTAAAATGGAAAAATAGTGTCACTGTGTATGGCGGGCAACCAAATATTACATTTGTAGATTTTAAATTGTTAATAATTTTACCAATTGTACATTTTTTGAATCAGTGACCATAATAAACACGCTTTTATTGTTTAGCTAATCTTTAGAAATATGGAAAGCATTTTTATTTTAATAATAGGATGTGACTCAATTATCTTTAACTCTGTGTCTAATAGCAGCAAATAAAACTAAATTACTTTCTCCCTAGGGATTGAAAAGCTATTTTCCACCCGTCGATCTTCACATGAAAGTTCAATTTTCCGAACAGAAGAAATGAAAACACATATTTGGTTTAATGTTTTAATATTAATATTTAAGTACAGTGTAATACATAGTATCTGTAAATATTTATGTGTTTAAATAAATAAATATAAATAAATAAAAAATTGGACACCAATCACATACATTGCTCTGATCCCAAAGTAAAGTGAAGTAAGTAGCTATTTGCACTTGTGTTATGGAAATCAGAAACAACGGTGATACCACAACAGCCAGACTCGAGACATCATTGTTAGCTCGAGGGTTCAGTTGTCATTTAGCATATCTGGAGGGTTTCGTTTTTTGAAAATTGGGCTACGGAACCCTAAAAAGAAAAAAACTAACTAATCATTCAAAATTACGCATTTACCAGACAACAAAAACGAAACGATTTTTAATTTGTGATCACAGCAGCACTCATTGTAGAGTTTATGAGCACTTCCATCCTCTAGAGGGCCGTTATGAAGATAAAACGGTTATAATAATTAACTTACTTCCCGGTGTGTGTAAGTGTTATCTACACTTTGAGATATAATAAAAAGAGTTCCATAAAAAATATTGTTTTTAACACCAAACTACCACGACGTAGATTTTAAAAGTCACAAACTTGGTTAGCGTACGTCGACTGTTAACCCAGATAAGCCTACCGTCCTATATTTAGGTCAATGAAAATAATTGATTATTACGACCTACATTCAATATTCAAGTAAATCATTTGGCCATATTTGCGACCAGTGAACTGTGTTATAACGTAGAAAAAATACATTATTGGTTACTTTGCGCATCAAAAAGGATTTATATTGCTTTAAAGTTTGAGAAAAAATAATTTACTAATATAAGTAACAACAGGTATGTAGCAAAAAATACTATCGTTTGTTTTGGATTACGTATTGTAGTATTTTATTTCGTTCAAAGTATGTTCTTATTGACTTTATAAAAAAAGTATCAAAATTAGGGTTTTCATATGGAAATAATTGCCAGTATTTATTGGTGACCTACATATAGGACAGTAGGATAACCCGGGGTATTTTTGTTTACAAGCCTTAAGCGGCACATGAGATTTAAGATGACTAAGAAAACATATCAGACGATGAAGTAAATACAAGAGAGCGGATCATTAGCATCCTGCCAGCTCCGGTAGATCCTGACTGTCCTACTGATGAAGACTCAGGAGATGAAAACAATGTTACTTTGAACAATTTGCCTCGAAATATGTTGCTGCAGCAAGCAGAAATAAATATCCGCGGTCAAAAATCCGTTGATGAAGAGAAGGAAGAACCTTCTGCTCGTTCAGCAGCTAAACGTAGACGGAGTACTTATTCGTGGAGAAAGCAAGATTTAGAAAGGAATACAGTTAAATGGCCCAGCTATCCAAGACAAAATTCCCGTTGATTGGTTTCAGAACTTTGTAGATGACGATGTCATATCTCGTCTTGTTTCTGAGACTAATAAGTACGCCACCAAGAAAAATATGTCGGGAGTCATAACAATTGAAGAAATGAAATGTTTCATTGAGATTTTATTACTCAGTGGTTATACATGGCTGCTCCATCAATGCTGTTGCAGCATTGATTGAGTCTAATAGAAAATCTGGTCGACTTGGACTCCAAGTCAACTTTCTTAGCATGAACAAGCAGATAGTTGAAAAGATCAGATAAATCATCTAGTTATTCCACAAACAAAACAGACACGCTGTCGGCAATGCCACAAAAAATGTTTGACTCGCTGCAAGAAATGCGATGTTGGAGTTTGTGTCAAGTGTTTTGAGACCTATCATACGTAAAATGTTATTACATAGTACTTAATACATATGTCACACGAAGAGGCTTTGTTATCTATTTCATAAAAATAAATACATTTGTTTTTTTAAAACATTGTAATGAATAACATTTATTATGATAAAACACATGCTGTTTCTTTACAAAATACTGCCTATTATCCTACTGTCCTACATATAGGACGCCCTTTTCCCGGAAAACCGTTGAGCAAAATTTTTTTTCAGTATTTTTCCCAAGATTTAGAATATCTATTTTTTTCATATTTTTAATACTTTTAAAAGATTTCAAGAAAATATTTTTTCAGGCTTATCTGGGTTAATAAAAAAATTAGAGGCAATTCCCTTTACATGTTGCAGAATATTTATTGTGTCACTAGTATTAAATTGTACAGCCAATGCAGACGTGGTGTTCCATAAAAAATGTTGCACAGCCTTTTCCTTTCGTTGAGGTTGTATTTTTTTTAAGTAAAATAATAATAGCTTGGTGCTATTAAACAAATCAAGCTCCATAGCATCCCTGTGATATTTTGATAATTAAAAAGTAATTTACGAGTCTTTATGACTGTTCACACAAGTTGCATGTTAAAATGTTTCCTATAATAATAAAAGTTGTTTTACTGCCAAGGTCCCATTCTGTAAGTATTTAACTGTATGTTCAGCTGATTGAATAATGTTACGTTTGGTAAAGTCGGCTAAAATCGAAATTTAGATGTTGTCACACAGAGTAAGGCTACGCGTCACATCGAACACTAGCCAGTGAAAATATTTTGAAGACTTGTTCATAAACGAATGAGACTTTTTGTGTTGTCTATAATAGGCTCTTTGCTACGCCCTGTTGTTCAGAGGCTTGTAATCCCAATCAGGTGTAGACGTAGCACATACCTACACTTGCTTATAATCGTTCGTAGTACTGTACCAACCGTAACAATCCCTTCTTTAATGACTGTAAAAATATTTTATATTATAAAATAATTGAAAAAAAAAGGTTTTACTTTAGATGTAGATAGAGAAAAAAAAATGTGGTGTTTTAGTTTTCAGACCCGGACGCTCTGTCGAAAGAGGAGTCGGTACGTAGTATGTTTTATTAACCGACCTCAGAAAAGGAGGCCTAAAATAGATTCTTTTCGTTCAAAGGGTCAAGAGTTTATTTAGGACTTTTAAATGCATTTTGGTTTTGAAGTCGGTTTTCCTATTTTTTAAAGTTAATTTTTATTATAACTATAGCTAATAAAGAACTAAAGTCTCGTAGAATTAAATCTACGTAGGTATATGCCAGGTCATGTAAAATTTTAAAATAGAGGTGGGAACGTAGACTTCGCCTCAAAATTTTTTATAGTATGTGTGTACGATTCTTGATAGTATGTTCATCGCAACTAACAGCCGCAGGACATCCATTGTTGAACGTTTCCGTCCTCGTGTTTTTTCTTAGTAACCTAGTACAAGCGGTTTCATATTTGTTATAAAATAGGTATAAACACGATACCACTGAACGCCATCCCCCAAGAATGATGATGGACGATGTCAGCGTCACACCCGCGACGCTCTGCGCGTGACATCCCGAGCCTCCGTCAAGGCACGAAAAGTTGAAATTAAAATGCCATCATGGTATATCTCGACGCGCCTAGAGTGGCTGGGAACATCGGTTAAATAAATAACGGCTGTGTTGCGGATTTGAAACCCTTCGCATGTTGTTTCGTGAGGGTAAAGGTCAGGTTGTAATCTCCTTTCTCAGGAAATAGCAAAACTCATTCTTGAGGTCGTGGGTACGATTACAAATTTCGATTAAGTTTGTATCAGCAGAAAAAGTCCCATGGTTAATTCGAAGACCACTTAGACACTACGACTTTTAAGATCGATGCAGATGCGATGCAGTCGCACGTTTTGAAGTTTTGTCGCGCTTATCTATAGCTAGCTTAAACAAAGTCTATAGCTTGATATAAGCAAAACTCTTCCCTTCAATGTCAGCTGTAGTTGGACAACTATTAATCCAAGTCCTGGTCAAATAGCGTTTCATAACCGTCACGTGGCGCCGCGTTTTGGATAAACTGATAAAATGCAAAAAGTAGGCTTGAGCGATCGCCGACTCCGCCAATACGCCTAAGAGGGTTGAGCTCTTGGCAAACGGTAATTAATATTACTTGGGGTTTGGAATGGTTTCTAATATTAGCCAACCTTGAAAAGAAAGTTCATTTCTAAGAAAGTAGAGCTCTGGAATTGTGAGAATGTTTTCTTATCAGCAGAATTAAGAACACACGTTTCATCCAAAAACGAATCATCCAAAAAAGTTTTCTCATTTCAATCTCAACCCTAATAAACAAAGACCTTTTTCCACTTCATCACAAATTAATGAATGGAAACAGTTACAAACAAATCTTTTAGAAAACGGCTCAGTTAAGCGATGAAATATCGACACGATTCCTTTTCAACCTTATTGTTTTTTCCTTTAAACGGAACGGGGCTCTTTTGTAACGACCTGGGAACAATAGGCCCTCCAATTAGAAGGCCACTTGCGCTGAATAGTAATGACGACTATGGTCACAGCAACCTATAGAAATTAAAGCAGCAATTATAAAACAGGCGTAGAGAAACAATGTGTCGAAGATCCGTAGTCAAATATTTAACTATTGAGTTAAAACGGAATGAGAGTTTGGTGTTAGAATTCTAAAGTCGTGCGAAAACGCCAGGGATGCAATCAGATGTCGTTTTATATCAAAGAATAATGTAATATTATAGTACGGGGTTGGAGATAGTAATATTTTTTTAATTATTATGGTTTGTTAATATTTTGCCCCGGGCTATCATGCGCAAACAAAGAAAATTCGGAAAAAGTTTTTCTTATGGTGTGGAATTTCCTAGTTGGATTCGAGGTGACAAAGAATAGTCCTCATAAATTATCTGAGACGTTTATCCAGTGTAGAGTGCTATCTATTTGGAATGATTTGGAAGATATTCGGACTACAACGAGTTGGGTTTGCCAATGTTTTTATGGAAACTTACATAACGTCTTGTAACAGGTATTACGTACCTTTTTAACAGACTTGAAAAAGAAGGGGGTGCTCAGTTCGACCTGAATTTTTGTATGTACGGACAACAGCACGTCAAGGTAAACACTGCGGTTTCTTATTCAGTTGTAATAAGGGCTAGTTTTCAACAAAAGTAGGTAACCTGATATGCTGGCCACTGTACAATTTTTTTTTTTCATTTAATAAGAACACATACAGAGTCCAATCAATACAAAATCAAAAAGATAAGGCTTTTGAACTAATAAAGGTCTAGATCGTAATTCAAAACAAGTGTTCCTAGCATGTTTAAAATATCAGAAAAAAAAATGGTTCGAGTTAGGTGAAACAAAAAAATACAATTACAGAAATTGGTATCCAGGGTGTACAATGCAATTTTATTTTGTCATGAACACGTGTTTATTTATAACAAAAAAAATGTAATCAAATTGAAAAGAGGATTCTTTACAAAGTTTCAAAGAGGGTTTGTATGTATATGTTCATACAAATATTCATACATATATTCATATACAAATACATATATTAGAGACGTATGTATTTTTGTGAAAACTTACCCAAAATACTTTAAAAAACGGAGTGACGTAATACCTCGTCAAAAAAGAGAAAAATTTAAGACATAAGGATATTTATAAGAAAAATATATATAACATGTCAATCGAAATTTATAATAAATTGCCTGACGATTGGAAACTTCTTGACGGAATATTATTTCAAAAAAAAAATATTAATTGGCTTTTGACGCACTGTTTCTGCAGCCTAAAGGACTATTTTGACTGGAAGTAAATTTATTATTAATGTTTAAAATTGTATTGTATTAATGTTATAAATTGTATTTAAATAAATATAAATTATAATGTTT
Source organism: Pyrausta purpuralis (assembly GCA_963924145.1). Lineage (NCBI taxonomy): Eukaryota > Metazoa > Arthropoda > Insecta > Lepidoptera > Crambidae > Pyrausta > Pyrausta purpuralis. Next base: position 3,920,595 of record OZ001646.1, read on the forward strand.
GCATGCCTGCGTGCAGGCGGAATACGAGTACACACACTACCCCATAATTTTAAGACCCTATTTTGTAAATTGTATTCTTTGCAAATAAATGTTTTTTATTTGATTTACATGCCCATACTTATAGGATTGATATTTGTAAGATATGTTATAAACAGCCTTGGCTTTTTAACAAAACCTCACAACATTTACAATGGGGTCTATACCCATATCTCCTGGGAGAGGGAAGGATGCCATAATTTTGGCAGGACTCAGTTATAAGCAAAGGTTCTATTGATGTACATAATATATTGCCGCTGAACACTCTTATTTGGACGTATTTTACTTGAGGTAAAAGGCTAACAGCAGTTGCCGCTAATGGACAACGGCTGCTGTCGACACGCCGCGCTGTTGATGCAGCGGTGGCTGTCATCGTCAAACGATGATAATTACGTATAGTTGAATATATACTAATCCCATACTGCCTCCAGAACATATTTTGATGCCAGCAGCGCATGGTTCGAGGCACATTGAATATAAATGTCAAATTGGAAAGGTCCCGCCTGATGAAGTCCACGCTCCGACCGACTCGTGCTCATATCCAAAATCCCGAGAGCTTTCAACTCGAGTTGTCAAACCGCTTCGATTGCCTAAAGAATTGCGTATCAGTGGATGAAATAAACAACGGGTTCGTGGAAACTGTCCAAACGGTGGGGTCTAAGTTTTTTAGGCCTGGCCGTAAAGATAGACCTCAAAAACTGTCGGTCCACACTCTCGACCTTATGGCAAAACGTCGATCTATGGCACTGCAAACCTCCGTCAATGCTGAAAACTATAGGCAGCTCAATAGACAAATATGGAAGTCTCTGCGACACGACATCCGTTGCTTTAACACTGATAGTGTTAAAGAAACGATAAAGCGGAACCAAGGCTCCAAAGTGTTTGCAGGGAACATGTCTATTGGGCAAAGCCTGTTGACAAAGCTTAAGACGGAGGACGGCAGTGTAGCGTCGACGAAAGCAGAGGTTTTGAGAGAGATCGAAAGGTTCTATGGACAGTTGTACACCTCAGTTGCCAAACCCGTTGATAGCTCGGCCAGAGACCCACGAGCTATCCTGACCCGACACTACACCGAAGACATCCCGGACATCAGCCTCTACGAGATTAGGATGGCCCTTAAACAGCTCCAAAACAACAAGGCACCTGGCGAGGACGGAATCACAGCAGAGCTTCTGAAGGCGGGTGGAACACCGGTACTTAAAGTCCTTCAGAGACTTTTTAATTCCGTGCTGCTGGAGGGCATCACGCCCGAGGCGTGGAACAGGAGTGTGGTGGTGTTGTTCTTCAAAAAGGAGACAAAACCTTATTGAAGAACTATAGACCCATCTCACTCCTTCCGTACAAACACTATGAAAAGAACAAAGTTATGTTTGCGGTTGTTGAAAATGTGCCATATCTCAAAAACTACTTGTTCGATCCCGTTTAAACCAATTTTCGTTAAAAGTTCTTGTCGAGATCTACTTTACTTATTTGTTTCAAAATTTACACTCGCTTAGTTTAGAAGTTACATGGGGGGACGCCCATTTTACCACCTTGGAAGCGTCTATCTTTCAAACTTTAGACTTTAAAATAAAATGGTTTTAAAGACCTATTTATAGACACCTCCACACGCATAGGTTTGAAAAAAAATGTTTTTTTTTTGGTTTTAGTTCCATGTATTCCCATACAGGCTCCCGCCTCCCTTAAATATCATTATGTTTAATTTTTTGTATAAGAATCGTGAAGCAGTTAACAGGATACATCTTCTTACAAAATTTCAACAGTGTTATGCTATATAACTATAAGCAACTGTAACTACAGAATAAAGTGGCTGTGACATATGGACGGACAGACAGACGGACTTGACGAAACTATAAGGGTTCCGTTTTTTGCCATTCAGCTATGGAACCCTAAACACACTGTATAATACAAATAGTCATAAGTTATATCATAGTCGTGTATATAGTGGCATTAAGGCGGCTGCTAAGTGAACGTATGTCACATGATATTTTATGTCAAGTTTAATAGATGATGAAGATGAACTTATCAGTTTTAACTTCCGATAAAATCCTTTTCCCTTAAAAGTAATGAATCGTTGTTAAACACGCTGGATTTCAAGGCGTCGCCGCTACGTGGTCCCGGGTTCGATTTTATTTTATTTTTTTATTTTATTTATTGCTTAGTACACACACAGGTTAAAGCCGGTGACGTAAAAACATGCAAATGACACTTATAGAACTAGACTATAACCTACAAATAGTGTACCTAGATTAATAGAAGAAGAATATTGTTTAGTGAGTGTTGTTAGAATAGTGTTTGTCCTAGAAGAGCAATATTGTTTAATATTGTATAGCAAAATCACAAGGATAATAGAATTCCAAAACCTTATAGAATAATACAAATATGTAATAATAATATCAAAAAAAAATAAAAAAACAATACAACAAAAATATATGCACATGTACAAATAAATATAGAAAAAGAAAATAGCAACTATAACAACAACACGAAAAAAAAAGAAAAAAAAAGAAAAAAGAACAAAAAAAAAACAAAAAAAATATATCAATTTATCTTAAGTAGAAATAAGAAACGATGTTTAACTTATAAGAGAGTTATAGCATAAACCAACATCCCTAGTAATAAGTATTGTAAAATGCACTGTAAATTTTTGCGCGGAGCAAAAATAAAAAGTAACCCAACATAACAAAAACCTAAATCAAAAAAGGCACGGACCAAAGAGTCTGTGGACTGTAGTTTTATTAATGAAAAAAAAAATAGTGTACCTAAAATAACATTACATAAAATTATTTACGACCGAAAAAGTAACTGAATTTCGAAAATAATAATAAAAACTGTTTACAAGCAAAACTTAAACTACTTAAAAAAAAAGAGTTTACCTAATAACACAATATTTTCATTGTTGTGGGCAGATATCAAGAGTTCTGTCAATTCTCTTACGAAACAAGTGCAATTTGGACTGAAAGATATCGAGGGCCGGATGGGACTCAACCAATTCATCATAAAATCGACGCATCCGTACAAGGGGATTATAAAACGAGGTGTTATTCCTGTAGACTTCAAGAGCGAACAATTTAGATCGACGGCATCTATACAGGGTGTTGAAAGATAACTGAGCTACTAAATAGGGGCAGTCAATGAGCGAATGTATAATTTTGTGCAATAATATGATGTCATACTTCTTTCGACGGACATGTAATGAAGTCACCCCAAACCTTATCAAACGTGCATTGTAACCTTTGACAGTTCGACCGAGCCCACAGCGAAAGAAAACTATTCTCAAGCACCACGCCTGAACCCGTTCTATGTTTTCAGAGTGAATTATGTAGTGAGGAGATCAAACAGGACAGCCGTACTCAAGAATGCTTCTTACCAATCCGTAAAACAAAGTCAATATACTACCAGGCTTCTTGAAATGACGGGTGGACCTTAGGATAAAACCAAGCAACTGATTACCACGCTTAATAATGTACTCATAGTGCTGGCGAAATGTCAAATGTTCGTCGAAAAATATACCAAGGTCCTTTGCTACTGACTTGCGCTCAAGTATGTGGTCATGAAGTTTGTATTCAAAATAAAGTTAACATTTTTTATTAGTGAAAGAAATAATGAAATATTTACTTTTGTTCAAATGCATTCCATTGAGGTCACACCAGTTTAAGATTGTTACCAAATCATCTTGGAGCATTTGACAATCATTTACGTCATTGACAGCAGAGTAAAGTTTAAGATCGTCGGCGTAGAGAAGACAAGGGCACCTGATTGCATCAATGAGGTCGTTTATAAATATTATGAACAAAAGAGGCCCTAAATGGGAACCCTGAGGAACACCGGAGGTGACAGTCCTTGGCGAAGAAAGAAATCCCTTAACAGAAACGAGTTGGCTCCTATTTTCTAAATAAGAACATATCCAACGAAGTAGCTGCCCATGTATGCCAAAAGCTGCAAGCTTACTACAAAGTAAGTTGTGGTTGACCTTATCAAAAGCTTTGCTAAAGTCCGTGTATATCGAGTCGACTTGGCCACGAGAGGCAAAAGATTTGCACAAGTAGTCCTTATAAACTAGAAGATTTGTCACCGTTGATCTCTTACGAACGAAACCATGTTGTTTATCAGACAAATGCGGCGAAACCTGGTAATATATATAGTCATAAACCAAGGACTCAAAGAGCTTAGCGATACTAGACAGCAAACTGATTGTCCTGTAATTTTCGCACTTTGACCTGTCTCCACTCTTGAACACAGGTATAACATGGGCTGTTTTCCACTCAGTGGGGAACGAACCGGTTTTAAGAGAGTGATTAAATATTATGCTAAGTGGAGTAGACAGCTCATTGGAGCAACGCTTAAGAAAGCAAGGGGGAATTCCATCCGGGCCCAGGCCCGTGTTGTGGTCGAGATTTTTTATTTTAAAGACAATATCATTAGGCGAAAACTGGATGCACGAGAGGCAACCCAAATCGGTGTCGGCACTCAAACCTTGAGATACTTCATCGTGACACTCATAGACAGAACCGAAATAAGCAGAAAACAATTCGCAAACCCTAACCGTTGACCGTTTGAAGCCATGCTTCCATTATAAGTCATAGTCTGCGGTAAATCCGACTGAGATTTTTTATCTTTTGTGTACTTCCAAAAAAATTTTACGTTAAGTTTTATGCTGGCTTCAACTGAATTTATATACTTAGCGTGGCATTTGGTGATAAGAAACTTGCAGCGCGCACGCAAAAGTGAAAAAGTATCGTAGTCTCTGGGATTACCATATTTTTTATAGCGTGCATGGTATTTCCTTTTCTCCTTTAAGCAAAGTATAAGGCCTTTAGAGTACCATGCAGGGTATGATGGATTATTAAGTTTAGTGAAAGGTGTATTTTTCTTAATGATGCGTAGCACAGTTTCATAAAATTGTGCTGTCATTTCGTCAACAGTACCACAGGCCGACAGAGAATCGCCCCATGAGACTTCATTCAGTTCCAACTTTATTTGATCATAATTACACTTCGCAAAATTGAGTCTACTATTATTGTTAGGTTTCAATGGCTTATCGAACTGTAGATCAGGGACAGTGATTTCCAAAGACGGGTGATGCCTGTCAGGTCGACTCAAGGGGGACACGTCCTTTACCACAACATTTAAGAAACTGTTGGTGAAAACCAAATCAAGCATTACGTTGAATCTATTCACTACATTATTATGTTGGGATAGCCCGCAAAGCGACATCGTATCAATAAGCAGCCTAGACTTACGATCATTTGCCTAACTCGGAGCCATTATATGCGAGTCAGGAATAGAGGGAGTCCAATTGATATTAGGTACATTAAAGTCCCCTAAAAGAAGTAAAGGGTCAGACAATATACGATTTAGAATCACATTGTGGCAATTGTTGTAGAAAGCTTCAAAGTCATCAGTAGGCAAATCAGGAGGCAAGTAAGATAAACATATATGTAAGGTTGGTCTATTGCACTCGTTTGGCAGAACACTAACCCAAATGTCCTCGACTCTACTCTCCCAATTCGTATGTCGCACAACATTAAATTTTTTACTAACAGCAAGCATTACACCGCCGCCATCCTTTTTACGGTTACTAACACAAGTACTAAATCGGTCTCTACGAAATATGTGATACCGTTTATCCAGCAGTTCACCATCAAAAACACTCTCATTTATATTAGTCTCTGTGAGACAAATAATGTCGTAATTAGAGTTAAGGACATTAAGATTCAGATACGTTAATTTGGATCTTATTCGATTGACGTTCTGATAATAGACTATTAACATAAAGATATAAACATAACCAATTATGTATGTATGATATAAAGTTATTAAAATTAAAATTAAGCCTTCTTGGAGTCCTGTAGATCCCCGAGCGTCGCTGTGGACTTCACATGAATGGCTCCGGTGTCCGCTGACTTTCGTATATAAATTTTGCCATACCTGACCCAGACATATTTATACGAAAATTGCTTGGCAAAGTCTCTAGCCGCCGCGTAGACTTGCTTCGTTTCAGGTGAAAGGTGCTCACATATAAAAATAGGGCGAAACTCTCCGGTGATTCCTGCTTGCACGGTGCTCAGTCTGCTTTTTGGGTGTTTTTTGTTGTAGCGGTGAGCTGCAGACAACATGCTATCACGCAAACGAGGCGATGATAGAGTGACGAGGATGTTACGGGGTCTCTTAGAGGCAGAGTCGGCTTTAGCTACACGTCGACATAATCGAACCTCACTGTCAGGTATCTTTAAGTCCAGGGAACTACAAATATTGTCGAATATGGTCATGACATTTTCATTACGGGCTTCAGGAACAGCATGAATCTCAATATTGTGATCCCTAGAATTGTTTTCTAGTACCAAAAGTCGGCTACTCAAGTTACGCAAGTCCGACTGCAGTTTAATCTGCTCGCACTCAAAAGCTTTTATGGTTGCATCCTTATCAGCAATTTTACTTTTGAGTTCATTTTGTTCAGCGATTATGAAATCAGTTGTTGCAGTGAACTCATCCTTAAGGTTCTTTAGTAAAGCACCAACTTCCGAAGCAATCATGACCTTTAGGTCGTCTCTTAGTGATGAACGCAGATTTTCCATAGTTGTTGAGGAAGGTGACAGTTTCTCATCCAAGAGGACACTGATTTGCTCTAGTGTAAGAATAGGCTGTTGAGGCCCCAAAGAGTCATCATGTCCGCCGACGCAGGATATGTCCATGGAGTCACAAAAAGATTTTCTGGAACGAGCAGGAGTGTTCTCCTACGCGTTATGTTAGCACACATAGGACAAGACGACGAATCGATAAACTCAATATTTGATCCAACATCTCCGGGTTTCAGGTTGAGACACGCAAGACAGTATCCAGACATACAGGATTTGCATTTTATTTGTTTATTTATATTTATCTTTATCAAACAACCGCTGCACGACATGATTAGTTTAATTTTTATCTATTTTATCACGATTTTGTCTCTGTGCGGAATAAGGTCACAATGTAAGAAGCGACGTGTCTGTATTTGTTTATTCACTGGCGCGCGGCTGCAGCGACCGGTTAATGACGCGCTGCGGGCACTGCACGGGAGTATGACACTTATGCGCTTAACGTAACCGCGGCGATTGCGTGCACTTGCGTGAACTCACAATTGTCACTGACTATGGCGTGTTTAACAGTCGGCGTAAAATGAACTACGAATACGACTAAAATCACTTGTTTTCACTGGCTTTTTAGCAAAGTTTTCATCATGTATGCCCATCACAGTAACACGTGAAATTTTTGCATAGAAATAGTCAAGATTCACATGGCAAAATAATATTTTTTTACGGAGACACGACGCAAATAATGCAATGGCCCACAGTACGGCCAAAAAAGGCGATTCCCGGTAGGTCGAGTCAATATATAAATTTGTCTCGGGTCTAGGTGTTGTGGTACCACCGTTGTGTCTGATTTCCATAACACAAGTTCATTAGCTATTTTATTCTAGGATCAGGGCAAAGTAAGTGATTGGTGTCCAATATATGTTTATTAAAGCGACATGATATTCTCTTATTAAAAATTCAGTTTATGGCCAAGTGTTAACGGGTCTTCAGATCAGAAGTTTTATCTATTCCGAAAACCGTTGGCAGACGTGACGGGAATATGTTACAGCAGGCTGCAGTTAGAATTAAAAGGTCGAGCTGAAATTGGATGGAAAGGATTTGGCACGTGTCCTAAACAATTGCAGGTGTTAATCTGCTGTTTTACTTCAAAGAGATGTTTTATTTCAAAGAGATTTTTTTATAAATAATTAGTTAACATTTTGTCGCACATTTCAGTAAGTAGTAATAAGTCCGAGGATGTATCATATCAAATATAATATTGGCAAACGACCATCACGTTTATACTATTCTTGTATTAGTATAGTGATTTGTGGCTTTACTTTCAACAACCTTCTAAATTGCTAGTAGCGCAGTGGTAGCAGCGTTTTGGTAGTGATACCGAAGTGAAGCAACCTACAGAGTGGTCGTGTTTCGATGGGAGACCATTCCGACCACATATAAGTGACGTACATCACGAGCATCTCCGTGATTCGGAAGGCACGTTAAGCCGTTGGTTCCGGCTATTATCGGTTGATATTAGTTGTTAAGCCTAGTCAGAGGTCTTATGGGCGGCTTGATAACATCTGACAGCAGTGTGAGTTGCTTGCCTTGCAAACACCCCTCCACCAACCCGCACTGAGACCGCGTGGTGGGGTATGGCTCGAACTACCTCATAGTTGAGGTAAGGCCTTTGCCCAGCAGTGGGACGTTACAGGCTTACTTTACTTTAACCTTCTAAATACTATTCGAACGCAGTTATGGCACGGTATTGTTACCGATAACAGTACCGTGGTTATGGAAAGTGACTTTTTTGTTGAATATATTTGCATTTTTTTGATAGGTGTGTTTGGAATACATGCGCAATAGCAAAATATTACAATACTGATCAAAATTAAACGGTCTAAAAATTTTACCATCCACTCTGTTTTTGACGTAATATTTTTCGTTTTCATACCCTGTCGCGTCTCGAAGGCGTATTACAGTAATCGATGTCGTCACTTTGCGGGCGATGAATATTTCACATGAGCATATGCGCCTCTGCTATACTTAGGGATGTCAAAATTGTGCATGTAAAATATTTTTCGGACGCGAATTCAACGAAATCACCTTTCCATGCTTATGCTCCAGTGAGACATATTTTTTTATAATATTTCATGTATATTATGCTATGAAAATTATTTAATCTATCTGAAAACTCAAAAAAGCATATATTTTTCTAACAAACCATCAAACTCGTAAAGTTGGTGTAACGTTTTGTTTTAGTACTATAAAACGTAACACAAACGTGTTTGATCAAGTGTTTCTCTCAACTCAATTTATCCAGGCTTTTGTACCTTATAGAAACCGCATAGTATAGAGAGTATAAATATTTTTCTACTTTATGTACTTAATAAGAAAGTTACGTTTGTGACACCCTTTTTCATACAAACCGACAATCTGACTGCAGTGTCATTTCATGAATCGAAAGCTGAAATGTGGCAAGTAATACGAAAATTCAGTAAAAATATTTTGCTGTAATTTCGCCTGTGGTGTGTCATTTAACTATGACTCATCCAAACCACAAATTTAATTATCTTCCTTTCCCAAACTATGCTGCATATTAACAATCTATCAAGTAATTTTAGATTCCTCCATTCTAAGTGCAGGAGACGTGTTTGCAAAGCGAAAAAACATATCCATGAGTAGCTATCTATTTATTTATTTCAGGAAAACATAACAGATTAGAATCCATTTCATAACATTAAGATACTGATATAATGTTATTGTACTAGATAGCAATCCCAAACATGTTTCCACGGTAATTACATAGTGGTATTTTCTAAATTAAACAATATAATTTAAACATTTAAACATAACACTATCAAACGAGGTACAGTTCTATTGAGATAAAAACCTGTTAAACGCATACCTAATGTATCTCTAAGAGTTTCTCGAAAATCCACGTTATTTGAACTCCAGTTTTTATGAAATCCGATATCCGCTACGCGAACACATAAAGCCGGTAACATTTGCCTCGCGATGGGAATTGAATCTCAAATGTTCTCGTTGTTTTGCCGTAACACGTTGCGCGGTGATCCGAGAAATGTGCCGTGCGTAATATGTTAATTTGAAAATGTGAAGTGCTTTATTAGACTATGCTGCTGTATTTGCCTTCTCAAGTAAAGACGACCTCCGTGATCGAGTGGATAGTACACTGGTTTCAAGCGTCGCCATCTCGTTAGGTTCCGGGTTCGATTCCCGGTCGGGTCAATGTAGAAAACGATATTTTCTATATTGTATCGGATCTGAGTGTTGTGGTACCACCGTTGTGTCTGATTTCCATAACACAAGTGCATTGGCTACTTACTTTGGGATCATAGCAATGTATGTAATTGGTGTCCAATATTTAAAACAAAAAAAAACATGTTATCTTATACGCGTAACTCTAAACTCTACTCAATCGTGACAAAGAAGCGGCAAGTTCTGGTAAATATTTATTCCATCTTTCGCAGAAATTTAAAGCAGACAAAAGTAAACTTAGATCCTACCGAAAATAATTTCATGTAAAATTTTGCCAAAACCGAGATCGTATTGCTTTCAGTGTCAAATAGTTATAAGATCTCATGTAGAGTCAATCTTCTAACCCTACGCGTCCTCACTTAACTCACAAACGTACTAAAAAATCTTCTTAAACCCTAATCTTTAGTCTAAATAATTTGTGTATGTCGATTTTTTTAATATTTTTGTATTTTTCATATAATTATTGTATTTTTTTTATCTATATTCATAACTTTTTTTGTGGTCCAACACAAAATATTATATTTGAAGAAAAAATCTGTGTTGAAATGTGGAATTGTTTTGAATTACGAAATGATATTACAGTAACTAACTTTATAACTTAAATAACTTTATTCGACACAAAGTACTTACAAAAAAGAAAAATAAACAAAAAACAAACAATCTAAATGAATATTATAATACTTGTGTCGACATCGACAGTAACAGTTTAATTTAAGAAAATGTTGAGACAGCTCTCGTCAATACTTCTGTCTCTGACAGTGATACGTTATGATGTATCCACACAGTCCGGTCAAACACAACAACTTTTTGTATTGGACCAACAACATTATCCCAAAAAAATAACACTTTCCTGTACTAGAGTGCCGCTCAGCTGATTCTGATTTGTATGGAGAAGTAAAAAAAATCTTGAGATTTTGATATTGGTCCCATACAAAAAGTATTAATATTTTAGCAACAGAATCACCACCGAGAAGGAATGCAGTTGATTTTGTCAAACCCTGTATATTGTTTACATAAGGTCAAATCGTTATAAGTGATAATATTTTAACTGTGTATTTGTTTACATCACAGAAACAGGGCACTATCATTAGTTTATGGAAAATCAAGATTTTATTTTTTTAACTTTTCGCTAACAAAGAAAACTTTTTTTCAAAACAACACCATATCAATTTTAAAAATTATTTACGTCATCGGCTTCGCCTTCCTGATTTTAATGCCATATCTTACTTTTTCTCTAATGTTAACCTTAATTATTAAAAAAACAATATCTGCAAAAAATAATTACCTTACTTTCTAAATATCTCAAAAACTAGCTTACAGAACCCTGAAGTGTTTTCTACAAAAAAATATTCATTTATTATGCTGAATCGGCCCATTAAATATTGGCAATTAAAACGAGGTGACCCTATATATTAAGTAAAAAAACATTTACTGTCGGACGCGGTCGTGGAGGAAATTTGCTCCTACTACTTTAAACATAGCAGAGTGAGCAACAAAAACGCTGGCGCAACAAATACTAGAAATTCTGCTAAAAAGTTGCTGGGTTTTCCTTTAGTATGCTATTTCGGTGTGGTAAGGCTCTGATAGTCTCTGATTTCCTACTTCCAGCTCTGCTTTAGAAATTAAATAAATTAATATATTGCACACCAATCACACTGCTCTGATCCCTAATTATCATGGGAATCAGACAAAAAAGCCACAACACCCAGACCCGACCGATAAATAATTTATTCGACCCGACCGGAAATCGAACCCGTGACGTCGAAGCAGCGACGCCTTGAAGCTCCAGTACGCTTAGCCACTACACGAGGTCGTCATTTATTCAGAATCAATCATCATCAATTCATTTATATTTTATGTGAACTCACGTTTTTAAAACCGAACCTAGTGGTATTTTACTGACTTCAAAAAATGAGGTAAACAATTAAATGTTTAGTTACATTATATTGTCGGAATTAGATTATATTTAAGGTTGTTGATCAATCAAGGCTTCGTTAGTGTAGTATGTTTGCCCACGGATATTTCGAAATCAAGAAGTCATAACGAGATGGTTCTTTTAAAGTTTGATTAAGTACGAGTATATTTCAACTTAGGATATAGTGTCAGTTTCATAAAAAATGGTGTTTCAGTTTTTGAGATATAAGTAAATTACAAAAATCATGAAATAAATGAATACTTAAACAATTCCGCCTTAAAATGCTGTTTGTTTACTTTTTAGATAATCTTATTTAAGGTGGTTTAATTTTTGATTAATTTTTGTGATCGTTTATACTGACACAGCCTACCAAAGTATGCAGGCTTAGTTGATTAGTAGACTGTGTTTTACGTCGTACAAATCAGTTTTTAATATATAATGAAAAGTTTTGGTTCATTCATTATATTACAGAGTGGACGACGAGTTATGTAAATTATTGATGAACGATGCAAACGGGAAGATATTTAAAGCATTTACAAAGTTTGAAAGCGACGAACAACACTTGATACAGTAATAATGATGAGATAATGTAGAGTCGAATTTACACGAAGCTCTTTGTTTTAGGTCAGAAAACATTTCAAATTATACAAATTGGAAATTAGAATCATAATCTCCCCCTCATAATATTTAGCTATGCGACTGCATCCGCGCGTTTTGAGTTTGCTACCTCCCCTTCGCATCGTGATGTTTTATAGCTTAAGGCCTTTCCCGATAAATAAGCTATTCAGAAATATATTTTTATTCCATTGTAGTGATCCAGTACATCCTGAGAATAGCACGTTGAAATAAACAAACTCTTCAGTTTTACAATATTAGTGTAGATTTTCATTTTTATTTACAGGTAGATTTGCTTAGAGTTGTGTATTCTAAAAATTTCCACATAAATACAAATGTTATGTCGTATGACAACTACACATTATTTGAATTTGACAGAAAGTATAGGTGAATACACAATATTGAAAATTGTATGTGGTATTATGTGTTAAAATATGTTTGTCGTTACTATAGCTCTTTTATACAAGGTATTCGCATGTCTAATAAAACCTTAAAGTAGTAAAAAAATGACATTCTCGTTCTACTTTCAGTTAATGCATATTAAGTTAACTGAAATGTTTATCTGGATATCATGTCGTGTAGCAAATATATGTAAATAGCGAACAGTTGTACACCGTTTCCGAGGTTAACTTTATAGGCAATGATAAGGGGTGTAGCTGGAACTAATATCGACGTCGATAACCTAAAGGAGTTTTGCTAGATACTCTTTTGTTTTCTATGACCATATTTTTCTCTTCTTACCGACTTTAAAAAAAAAGGTATTGAATTTGACCTGTATATAAAGTTAGCCTGTAACATCCCACTGCTGGGCAAAGGCCTTTCCTCAACTATGAGGTAGTTCGAGTCATATTCCACCACGCGAGCTCAGTGCGGATTGGTGGAGGGGTGTTTGCAAGGCAAGCGACTAACCCTGCTATCAGATGTTATCGAATCGGGACCAATGGCTTAACTTGCTTTCCGAGACACGGAGAAGCTCGAGATATACGTCACTTATATGGTCGGAATGGTCACCCATCCAAACACGACCCACGCTGTAGGTTGCTTCACTTCAGCATCACTATCAAAGCGCTGCAAATAAATATTGAACACCAATCATATACATTGTTCTGATCACAAAATAAGTACCTAGCCAATGCACTTGTGTTTTGAAAATCAGACACAATGGTGATTTGATTAAAACTACGAATTGAATAAAACTTTAGTATGTTAATATGTTAATAATTGTATCTACTCTTATGTCTCAGTTTATTTCCTTTCATTTCATATTGGTTTGTGTATATATTATTATGTATGATTATTACTGTGTTGGTATATACATATATATAAATGTGTTATATATATATTTTATAAAGATGTATATTATTTATTTAACTGTTTTTATTTTTACATAACTATTTTTACTATACAGATATATTTCTATTCCACTTTTTCAGCTCTTCATTTTCATTTTCTTTTCTTTTTATGCACAAAATACCCCTTCCTATAAAACTCATAATTTCTTTACCCAAAGATTGTCTGGAAGAGATCGCTTATAGCGATAAGACCGCCTAAATTGTACATTTCCCTAAAACGTAAATTGTAAATCAATTTATGTAATGTGCAATAAAGAGTTATCTATCTATCTATCTATGTTGATCTATCCAGGTTTCCTAACACGTGTGCAAAATGTCATAAGTAGGTATATGTCTCAGAATTTCTTGAAAACGAGAATTCATAGCGAGGTGATTCTTTTTTAGTTCAAATAGGTGTAGTTCACCCTATAGTACAGTGGATGTTTCATCAAAAATTTGGATATATTAGTTACAACTAAATATTATGAAATAAAAAAAATAATGTGTGTTTGGTTGACAGGCAGTACCAAAAAAAGCATAAATGCTTAACCTCGTCAAGCTTGTTCACAATAAATCGTCAGATTACAATCTAATTTTTTTGTAGTAAATATTCATTAAGGTAAGTAACATCACTATTCTGATAGTCAGAGTTGAGCTGTTTATTCATTAGAGAATAGTTGCAAAACATCGTGCGATTGTTGATGTGGGTCCACGCGGTTCTTTATCAGTGCTATAAATGAATCCTTACGTCAAATATTTCATTTTGCATTCTGAATTGCGAGACCAGGAACTTGCACCATTTATGACATGCTGAATGTTGTGTTAAACTAGTTAAGAGAGTGTTTAATGGAATGTGTTTGATATCAGCTTTACGTTCTGTCTGTTTTCGTTATTTTGCTTGACTATTTCTCACGAACGAAGGTATGAAAATAATATTATTTTATCTTGATTAATGTTTTCGTAGTCAATAATTCAAATGAGCTTCGAAACCACAACAATGAAATGGATTATACTCTGTTATAATGCGATGCCTTTAGTCTGTTATATTTTGCAATAGCGTACTTATAAGTCTGTTTTTAAACAAAAAGGTTATTTCACACTCACTCAAAACTCACCGATTACTTGGCCGTCAAAAATCCGAACTTCGCAAGGATAAAATACTTCTCTAAGCATGGCTACCACAGGGAATACTTACATCGCTTTTACATATTCACAGTCGACACATGGGACTCTATATTTGAATCACTCGCGGCAAAATGGCGTATGATAACGTTGATTAATGTCAAATTTTCAAATGAAAAACAGTTTATTACCACACGTAAATAACGTATATATTTTGGTAATAGTTGATTTTTGGTTTGCTTTCGAACGAAAATCACACGCCAATTCCAAGCGAGTGATTAAAAAATAGAGCTCATGATCTTGCGATTACCAGTCCACACGATCATGGGTCCACTTAATAAAATTAGGCCCTCGTATTGGAGCCAAACGCTCAGAGCACGTAAAACATCATACTTCCTTGATATAGACCCATACAAAATTATTGAAATCATGACTAAGGACACTATAACCAAAACTTTCCATTCGCTCATTGAATTTATATTTTTGAAGATTTTAATAAAACTTCATAAATATTTAACAAACATCATCCAATATAATAAACAGTCGTTTTCGCTGAGTTAACCGAAAGCACCGCGAGCATAAAGGAAACCTCTACAGAGCTCATTAAAAAAACCCTCCAAGTGCGAGTTGGACTCGCGCATTGAGGGTTTCGTGCCAATCTCAACTGCATTAGGGAATCCACTCAGCTAAAATACCATAATATTTTGTTGACAGCAAGTATTACTTTGTTTTTCATAGTGTTTGTATAAAATGTGCTATATCTCAAAAACTACTAGTTCGATCTCGTCCAAACCAATTTTTGTTAAATTTATTTTTTTAAGATCATTTCATATTTTTGTCAAAATTTACACTCGCTTAGTTTAGAAGTTAAAGGGGGGGGGGAGGGATGCTCATTTTACCACTTTGGAGGTTCTATCTATCAAACGTTAGACTGTAAAAGAAAATGGTTTAAGAAATCTCCATTTCATTTTAAAAGACCTTTCCAGACCGCACATTTTTTTAGTTTTACTTTTATTTATTTTTTTTAGCCCCCCTCGTATCACTGTTTCATTTATTTTTTGTATAAGAATCGTAAAACGGTTAAGGATACATCTTCCCATTAAATTTCAACGGTGTGATGCTTATAGTTACAGAATAAAGTGACTGTGACATACGAACGGACAGACAGACCGACAAACATACTTGACGAAATTATAAAGGTTCCGATTTTTGTCATTCAGCTACGGAACCCTAAAAAAAAGGCTACTTACGATGATGGATAAGCATGATATTTTGAATGCGGAGTAGCTTTGTCTGCATTGGGATTACTGGATATTTGTAAAAGTAACCTTTAATGACATCTTTAAGTGAAGTGGTAAGTGAAATACAACTGCGTGAAAACAGTTTGCGCGGCTGGAATAAATAAATAAATAAATAAATTTTGGACACCAATCACATACATTGCTCTGATCCCAAAGTAAGTAGCCAATGCACTTGTGTTATGGAAATCAGTCACAACGGTGGTACCATAACACACAGAACCGAGACAATATAGAAAATATCGTTTTCTACATTGACCCGACCGGAAATCGAACCCGGAACCTCACGAGATGGCGACGCTTGAAACCAGCGTGCTAGCCACTCGACCACGGAGGTCGTCATCAGGAATCATAAAAAGTTTTTTTGCGGGGCTCTTCTTGCGGGGATGCTGACACTGATTTTCAAAATTAATTGTCTATCAATGCAATGCCTTAAGGTGTGACTTGTGGATAGTGCTTATAACATTGTTTTTTTTGCTTTTCAACAGACATACTTTGAGTATAACTCAACCCCATCATAAAACAACAGACCAAAACTCTGAACATCGCATTATAAAATATTCATACTCTACTTCATTGTGTCACTGTAATTTACAATTATTTCTCAAATAGCGTAACGATAAAAACTTACTTTAAACTGGAGGTCCGATATAAGATCTAAAGCACCGCAAACTAAACTATCCCCGGAATTTGATCCCTACAACGAGATTCCGACAACAACTACACAAATACAAAATCACTTTCCGAAGCGAGAGTAATATTCGCAGTATAATAATTCGTAGGCAGAGAGTTGGACAGAAGTTTCGCATTATCACTCGATCATTGTTGATCCCCTTGGGTCGCACCGGGATTCCAGCAGGCGTAGTCTGAAGCAATTTTTTTGAAAAAAATATATGGTTCCGTGTATTTATTGATTGAGCAGAATTTTTAAATGTAGCTTACAAAATAGCGAATGATTTAAAGATACTAAAGGTAAAGAAGTTTTAAGGATATTAGATTTAGCAGAAAATCCATAAATTAATATTTTCTACGCGAAATGTCAAAAGCTTTGCTTGAGACTTCGCTCGCTGGGCTATTTTACTTAACTTGATGGCTTACTCAAATCAGTGTTATGACAGTATTTTGAAACTTAACACTCTACGAGGTTTTATATAATGCAACTATTTGATCCGAAATAAATGCTAACCAGGATCGATTTAGTCGAAAATCCTTACACACGTACGCACGCAGCAAAACTACCACTTTCTTAAGGCTGCGTCTTCCATTTTATTTGGAAAACCTGACTTTTATTTCATTGACAATAGCTGTTGCAATCGCCTAATATTTTACGACACCATTGTATTTGGAAAACCTCACTTTTCTTGCCATCAGCAATAGCTGTCGCCATCGCTTTATGTGTAGCTAATAGTCATCTGGATGTGTTAAAGTCATTATGTATATCATGTATGTATTTACAAACAAAAAGTATTTAAGTATTACATCCGTTGTCTGGCACCCATAACACAAGCTTTGAGTAGTTTACTTTGGGACGAGATGGCGATGTGTGGGAATGTCCAAAGGATATTTATTTATTATTATTATTATTTATTATTTGCGCTCAATATTACATTTCATCAGAGGTGTTGGATTGTTAACATTTGCGGAAAAGCAAAACAAGAATGTTTATTTACTCTCTTTGACCACTATTTTGACAGTGAAATGCATACTTACCATTTGTAATTGTAATCTGTAGTTTGATTAATAATAAATTAATTAATATAGTGTTGGAAATTAGTAACGCAAAGATGATGACGAAATTTATGGCATTAAATAATTAGTTTTGGCTTGTTCAGACAGCTGTTTAAATCATAAGCTTCGTTATGTCATCCTGTCTCATCTAAAAAGTTTTGAATGTTCTTTGATTTACTTAAAACAAATTGAAGTACGAGATAAATTTAATTGAAAATTATTTGTTTGTTCTACCTTTGTAATCGTATTTTCTTTCAAGTATACGAGGCGTGGCCTGTAATAGGAGCAAACATTTAAAATGAAGGCTCTTTAAGTAACAAGAAATAAATTTAAATAAAAAAACTCATTGTTATTTTCTAACGAAATAAATCTAACCAGCAATGTATTGCAATCATATTATGAGTCATAGAAATTACTTATTTCATTTCTACCAAAAATTGCGCAGACGCCACGCGTAATGGCGTAGGTATTCAGAGACCAGAAATTTCATCCAGTTGGACCGACGGCACGGGAGCTCAATTGGAAGAGCGTAAGACCCGGTTAATCAAAAAGTTGCTGGTTTGAGTCCTGCCCATGCGCAATTTTGGTTTCTTATTTCATCTTTAAGAATACAAAAAACACTGCAATTGTTAAAAACATTCTAAACCATTGGATAGCGAAGCGTTATCAATTTTCAAGTCGAATTGATTTAATAAATATCTCTAAGAAATATCTACTTTGCCCACTGCTGTTATAAAACAGATTAGGGATTATAACTTTAGATTGCTGTATCTCTGAGTTTAGAGCATTTTAGACCAGGTCAAGGTAACGACGAATACTCTGTAAAATCATTGATGAATATTGTTTCTTTTATTACAGGCCACACGTTGTATTTGTACTGTTATAAATATCTGTTATATCAAAACTTTTCGCATTAAGTCTCATAGCCCTTCGGGAGCAGTCATTGGTCATCGAATTTCGTCGCAACTGCGGCGTAGGTATATACAGTCGCGTCGATACAGTCGCGATGCAGAAGCTGGAAATTTTTAAATTATGTACTGAATTTTGGCGATTGGATCAATACTAACGCGCGTTAGCATCAATGCAGTCGCGTTTCTACATCGATGCTAACGCGTGACTTCATCGTTGCTAAATAAAATCTGTTCATTGCGTGAGTCGTGATGATGCTGAAGAACGTTTTCAAAACGCGCGACTGCATCGATGCTAAAGTGTGTAAGGGGTCAAGCAGCCATAACTCATGGTACGCCATAACTCTCCCGTGACCTATTAGTGGGCTGGGTAGCTGCGAATATGTCATAGTGAGTACTGTGGCATTGTGAAATATTTGATTGTAGAATTGAATTTAAATGCGACTTCGACCTCTTTACTTGAGTGGTCTCACACTAGATTGTATGAAAACTATCCCTGTGGTCTTATTTGGGACATAACAATGTTAAAATAATTCCAGAAAAATGTATTAAAAAATGCTTTTGATATGACGTTGTTTAACTAATAGACCGAAATTCCATTGGAGTTATGAAAAAAAAGCGTATCATAGCGTAAAATATCGCGTTCTGACTTCAGATGAGAATCTATAGGGTCGACCAATAAGTACCCATGTTTGAAACGAAAACACAATTTGTTTTATTTACTTTTAATCATACCTAGTCTCATTTTAGGCGTATACACTTTTCTTCTAGTGATCCCACTGATCTGATGAATAACAATAAATATTGTGGAGTCGTGTGGTAACGGGGCTGATACATAGAGAAAAAAGGTTCGCTTTTATACTACATTCTATGGCTCCACATCACTACCCCTCACAGATGTTGATGACATTATTTTGTAGTTTTTTTGTATATGATTTGTGAGGCTTTCAAATTATAAGATTTTATAAAGACATGAGGACCATAAGGATAATACATATCAATCGAGGTAATGTATTTAACAAAAATAAAATCATGTTTCAGAAGCTCTTATCGTAAACTGACACATTTTGACGTGCTTCCATGGATTAAATGAGGGTAAAATGTAACGGTACAAAAACAGATTTCGTTTGTATATACACTATATACATATTGAAAAATAAAAACCATCATTTCAAACAAACCTTTACACAAATAAAATAAAAAAATGATAGTATCTCAACAATTTACACTCGCGGTTCAGGGAAATTTTAAATACGTTGGCATTATTAGATTTTCTGTCATTAATAGTCAGGGCCCTATTATTGAATCACTTGCGTCAAGATGGCTTCTAATATTCATTAATTAATGTCAGAATTTCCCAGTTCTTCCCAGAGTTTTGTGAGTACTAATGTCTATATGTTGCGATCGTTTCATAAATTTTCAGTACGTTTTTAAAGAAAACCATACTCCAGCCTCGCTTAAATTCTGTTCAAATATAGGGCCCCTGAAAGGACTGTGTAATATCCATAATATCGTCATTTCATCTGTTGCATATTAGGTGCATTTTCATTTGAAACTTATGCAGTATTAGCAAACCATAACCTCTGCACATCATTGTCAGTTATCATCATTGAGTATTACCAAATTGACAGAGTGAACTAACGCCATGAGTATAGATTTAATTTATCAGTCGTCGAATCTATTTTGGTTAGATCCCTAACATCAGTGTGATGGTATTACAATGAGTATTGTAATGTTTGGCTTGTTTTAGTATTTTATATTTCTCTTCTTAGGTAGAGTGTATGTAAAACAGATAAAAAGCTTTTAGAAAAGTTGTAACTATGTTGAAAAGTTTTTTACCTTTAAGTTTCCTTTTACTCTGCAATGGAATTTAATAATAACGTGTACTTTGCTTAATTTATCATTCTAAACATGCTACTGTATTATTATAACGCCTTGAAACCAAGCGTGCTAGCCACTACACCACTGAGGTCGTCAATAGGAAAATGACGGTGCATGATGAGTGCAGACGGTTAGTGTAGTTAGGCTTAACAACACGCACCGACTCTAAACCTTGTAATATTTTATTATTATTATTTATTTATTAATCAAACAATGTTTTACAATAAATAGCACTAGTCCCACATAACTATTTACATAGTTTGACTACGGGTTCACGATTCTTTAACAAAACTAATATCAAAACTTAAAATAAAGCGCCTAAATCGCAAACTGTATAAGAATTATATCATTTATTATAATAATAATAATCTTTAATAAATCATATAATGAGTAACAATAGTTCCAATAGTATTGTCAACAACCGGCGTGATACCTAACCAGCTTTATTAATCACTTCAGACCCTTAATCTTCGTAAGTATACATATACTCGTACATACAATTGCAAAAAGCAGCCATATTAAAATAACTTTTTAATAATCAAATTATTATTTTATAAAAAAATAAACTTTTAATAATAACAATAACATTGTAATAATAATAAAAATATTTTGTAATAATAAACGTCACGCACACTCTTTATTTTGGCGCTTTGTTACTATCTTCGCGCCGCCTGTATTTCATCTGTTATGGCTGACTGCCTGGTAAAAATATATTTAGCATTGGGTCCATCATATGTGCCCTTTGTTTGTGCATGAAGTTTAAAATAAATAAATAAATAATAGTCCCCTTGTCGATTTCGACTACAAAAGCCAGTCACAACGACTAATCGATTGTGCGTGACACATTATAGTGCACCAGTGTGTGCGCAATCACAGGTGCACTCTTTATTCCCCATAGCCTGATGGGACAGCAATCGAGCACGACCCGAGAGATATATAACTTTATCACTGCGTAATGTGTACTTTGAGAAAACTATCTCATCTGTGATAAGAAAAACTGGCGGTCCTCCGCGACTTTTGTTTGAAATTTTGTGTTTGCTCCCTCCACTCCCGTTGCAGCGTCATGTATACGTGAAAGTAACCTAAAGCCTTTATCGATAAATAAGCTATCCATCACAAAAATATATTTTTTAAATCAACCTAGTAGTTTCCGAGATTAGCTCGTTCAAACAAACAAACAAATTCTTCAGCGTTATAATATTAGTATAGATTGAGCCGCATTTTCCGATGATCTTCAATAAGAGAGAGAACAGCCTTATGTTGTGTTTTTTTAGTTTTAAAAACAAGTTAATTAAGTGGCCAATTCCAAAACTCTTTTGTCGGGCACGATAAAATCCAAAGGCCGAGTCTTAAAATCGTAACGTATCTAAAGCTTATAAACTTATAAACTGGCGCCCCGATATCCGATAACACGGCCACGTAATCTCCCTTGGAAAAACATTAAAAACCCAGGCCGTAAATATGTAAATGTCGCTCATAAAATAACCGAAAAACAAAATACCGTAAAAGCGAAACTTGGGAAGCACGGAAAAACCCGTTACACCTTTTTTTCTTCACCGAATTCTGTGATCAGGCTACCGATTTTTTCAGATTTGCTCCTCAGTAGGTTACCTACTGGCTGGAAAAAATTTTATATCATTATATAAACCGTGATATCGATATTGCATCGCAAATCCGTATTTATATTATATAGCTGATGATTTTGTTTGTTAGTTTAAACGCGCTTATCTCAGGAACTACTGAACCGATTTGAAAAGGGTTTATTTTGATTAGGCTATAAAACATCACGCTGCGACGGGAGGAGAGGGAGCAAACTCAAAACATGCGGACACAGTCGCGGGGGACCGTTAGTAGATTGATAAAATAATATTTTTCCACATCATTATCTAGCTTATATTTCACAGTTAAAAATATTCAGTTTTGCCGTATTTTTCTTTTAATAACTGGCCGCTGGCTGAGACAAGTAAAAAGAACTGTGGGAGACTCTTGCGTAATAGTGGGATTATCATTATTAGCCAAAATAATAAGCCAAAGGTCGTCCACTGCTGAACATAGGCCTCCCCCACAGCTTTCCACAGGGATCTATCACAATCGTCGTCTGTATCCAATGCGACCCTGAAAACTTTACAAGGTCGTCTATCCATTTAGTCGGTGGACGACCCACGCTGCAGTCCTACTGTAGTGGGATTATGTAGGTAAGATATAAAACCAGCCAAGTGCGAGTCGGACTCGAAAACTAAGGGTTCCGTGCTAACTTTAACTGAAACAGAGTTTTTCTATTATTTTTTGTATTAAAATCGTAAAGCGGTTAACGGGATACATTTTCCTACCAAATTGCAACAGTGTAATACTTATAGTTACAGAATAAAGTGGCTGTGACATACGGACGGACAGATAGAAAGACAAACAGACAGACCGACTTATACCGATAAGTCTTCCGTTTTTTGCCATTTGGCTACGGAACCTCAAAAAAAGCCTTTAATAAATCAAATCAAATCAAATCAAATCAATTTATTCATTTCACAACAACAAACAAACTTACATAATTTAGTTAGGTACATAGTCCATTTTGTTCAATTTTTAGCTGTATATCTAAACACTAACTCAGGCCTGATTTTCCAACGTCAGACAAGAAATATTCATCGAACAACATACAATACGCCTATTTTGAATACACTCTTTTACGTCAGTAACCACCTATACAAATGTCATTCTAAAATTGGTCGCTTTATTCCGATTCAGTCCGATATGTCCCACCTGACGCTGGAAATCGGCCCTCAAAGACGCCTAATTACGCATTAGTATTTTTTTTTCCAAATCAGGCCATAAGAAAAAACATAAGAAGTAGCTATTATGATAATGAATCAACATCTAAAATGAATTTAACTTGTGTTTATGAGCGAAGTGAGTTTGTTTTGTCAAAGATCGTGATATCTACCCTCCGCACTAGTAATTAAACTGTGTTGCGGTAGAGTAGTTTCGTTCGCCGTTCATTTCATGTTGACAAGTTACTACAGTAAACGCAAAAATTTAAGATAATCATAATTGTATAACATTAGTCATACGTTTTAAACTAATCTGTATTACTGAAATCTATACTAATATTATAAAGCTGAAGAGTTTGTTTGTTTGAACGCGCTAATCTCAAAAACTACTGGCCCGATTTGAAAAAATATTTTTACGTTGGATAGTCCATTTATCGAGGAAGGCTTTAGGCTACACAACATAAAGATACGACTCATAAGACCACAGCAGAAATGAAAAATGTTGCGAAAACGGGAGAAAGATATTCCTTTTGAGAGCTTTCGCTGCATACGCTGCGGAAACCGCATAAGTTACACAAAAATCATGTATGACAGGATTGTTAAGCATTAAGAGTTCTATAATAAAGTCCGCGACAGCATATGTCTATCTTTTATGGTTGACTTACTACAACCTTTTTTATGTTAATAAATTTGTAAAAAAATAATGCATTATATTTAGAGGTGTATTATACACACGGGTACTTATTCTTATCAAAATAAATACATTCATCATCACGAGCATTTCATTTAGAACAAAGTTACCATTTATATCATTTGATTTCAATAAATATCTTAGGAGCTATCACAGTTTTAACATAACTCCGCACCAAAATAATGTTCGCAGCTTAAGTACAACGTGCGCTTGCGCTAATATATTATAAAGCTGAAGAGTTTGTTTGTTTGAACGCGCTTATCTCAGGAACTGCTGGACCAATTTGAAAAAATATTTCTGTGTTAGATAGCTTATTTATCGAGAAAGGCTTTAGAATATAAAACATGACGCTGCGACGGGAGGGGAGGGAGCAAACTCAAAACGCGCGGACGAAGTCGCGGGGGACCGCTAGTAAATAAATAAGAAAAGACTAAACTTTAACAGTCTTTTAGTAAGATATGACTTTTTTTTACAAAAACTAAAATGCAAGTAATATATGTATTAGGTATACATGAAAATGTTGCGTCATCAACATCTTTAATTTACAGTAGGTACCAATATCAGAGCAGGTAGATGAAAAGTATGGAGTTTGATATAATAGATTGCATTATATATTATGTATAAATTTTTTTTCACCTCACTATGTTGTTTTATATACCAGAATGAAAATATACATTTCATATGTATTAATATGTATACATGTATGTAAATAAACACTAATAATAATTGTTAATGTAAAAATAAAATGGTTTGAGGACCTTATATATTAACTGCCTTGTGTTACCAATAACTGCTCCGTAGAATTGTACGTCTGTCCAGACAGAAATGCCAGTACTATTTTTTTACAACCAAAGTATGTTTTGTCTCGTAGCATCTGATAGTTTGCATTGATAGTATTGTAAAGCCAGGGACCTAGGTAAAAGCAAAAGCATCGTGAGAGAACTGTTTTGTAAGCAGGAACCGAATACACCGGAGGTGAGCGTCGCCTTGACGTGATTGGAGACGGAGGTAGCCGATGTTGTCTAAGTAAAATGTTTTTTATAAATAGTTGTCGCACTGTTAAGACGCCAAATTCTTGATAAAGGTTGGTAGTAGGATAGCAAATATTTTTAAATGTTAATACTTTTATAACAGCTCGTTGTGCCCTTTCTATAGTAATAAGATGTGATTTTCTAGCTCCTCCCCACGAAGTTATACCATATGTTATTAGTGATTGGCAAAGCGAGTTATAAACAGTTTTGATTGTGTCAGTGTCTTTAATGCGTCTTATTTTTTTAAAAATACAAATAACTTTTCTAATTCTTTTACTAATGACATCTATTTGATTCTTCCAATTCAAGTTCTGATCTATAATAATCCCTAGATATTTTAAAGACGAAGCCGCTGATAGGTTGGAACAGACACAGCCAGGCAGGCCATCGCATGTATGCGCTGTTAGGGAAAAGTTTTTAGGTTGTGTACTACTATTTATGCTAAAAGTCATATATTTAGTTTTTTCAAGGTTAAGAGTCAGAATATTATCATTAAGCCATTTTAAAACTATTCCAATGCCATATTCACTTGTTTTTTTAACTTCATCCCACGATAATCCGTCAAATAATATCACCGTATCATCAGCGAATGAAATAATTTTTGTATTCGGTAAAATGGTTTGACTAAGTTCGTTTAAATATATTAAAAACAATGTTGGGCCAAGGACGGATCCTTGGGGGACTCCAAAGTCAATGTCCTCATCATCACTTCTTATCCCATCAATGCACACACACTGTGTTCAGTTGCTAAGGTAGGACTTAAACAATTGAAGCGGAATTCCCCTCACACCTACACATTCTTGTTTACGAATAAGTATAAAATAGTATAAAATGCATCGACGGCGAAGCTTATGTGTTAGAGCTGTTATGAATATAAGTATGCAACACACGCATAAAGACAGCATTCATGTTTTCCAAATCACGAAGAAAAATGACTTTATTAGAAACTGTGTCCAGTGTCGGTATTCTCGTCAAGTCAGTCCGTGGCTCTAATTCCTGTGATCTCACACATATTCCGTATATCCTCAGCAACCTGCTTCGCCCCACCCACCACTTCTGGTTGCATTACGTTAAATGAAGGCAACACATATATACAATAGGAAACTGGCTATATGCGCCACCTGGTTTATACTGTGAGTTGTAGAATTAGTTTCTTTATTTTTTCATCTAAACTAATATGATAAAGCTGAAGAAATTGTTTTTTTTTTTTGAACGCGCTACTATCAGAGGTGGAATTGTGTAAAGCAATCGTATTCATTTGACAGTTCAAAACGTACGATATGATCTGTCAAACCCTTTGTTCTTCGCCATTTGACAGACCATACCGTACGTTTTGAACTGTCAAATGAATACGATTGCTTTACACAATCGCACCGCAGGAACTACGAGACCGATTTGAAAATATTTTTTTGCGTGGGATACTTTATTTATTAAGGAAGGTTTCAGGTTTCAAAACATTACATTATGACTAATAATAACAGAACAACACTGAAAAATGCTGCAAAAACGGGGTAACAATATTAATTTTGACAGCTTCCGTTGCGTACGCAACGTAAACCGTTTAAGATACATCAAAATCATGTATCACGGTATTGTTCCAGCTTAAAATTTCTACAACAATCTTCGGTGGTTAGTATGGTTTCTGGCCTTTTATTTTCAATGAAAATATGTGTTTTGCGTTATAATATTTTACGAGAAATCCGAAATTTACGCGGGGGACCGCTGCTACTTCCCTTATGTATGGTAAGCGACGTGGGTACCAGCGTTGGTTAATATTAATTATTCAGCAAAAAGAACAAACAAACAACTTCATTTGAATTTATATTTTTACTTTGAATATACCTCCCTTGGATAGCCAGAGCGCCCGATGGTGGGCGCTGAGCATGATTTTCGCGATTTTACCAAGCGCCCACCTGTGGGCGCTTTTTAATTACTTTTTTGCAAAAAAAAAGGGTGTATAAATGCTTATTCCTTGGGCATGTTGACCTTTATGAGTAAAAAACAGATGTTTCTACTCCATAGACCGCAAACACATCCGGTTGCTGTCAGTTATTGATTAAAATTCGATTTTTTTTTCTCGCAATTTTTTTCGTATACCGTCAACTCCTATAACTTCGCCTTTTGTACCATACTTCGCCTAAAATTTGATAACAGTTATAACTTTTTTATTGTGTTGGTAGCATACCTTCGTGTTCATTGGTAAATTGGCAAATTTAACTATGGTAATATTGCAACTTCATTTGTCAAAATCGAAGCCGCCATTTAGTCTGTGTAAGTCAAAACGTGGAATGAGGAGTTTGTGTTTTTTTCGTGGAACCCAGAAAAGTTACCTGCAGCGAGGAAACTACCAAAGGTAAAGGTTTAATATTTTTACAGTAAGTTACATATATGATTGACTATCCGTAGCGATAATTATTATTAAGGTGTCTTTGAATAGAACAAAATTATCTCGACAGGCAATGTTAGGAAGGGTATCTTCAACTAACAGCCACCATACTTCGCCTGACACTTTTAGAAAAACATATCAATAATAAAATTAATAATGATTTGTATGGTTGCTTTCGTGATTTCATTGTTGTTTGCAAAGTAAAAGATGGGTAGATAGTTGAAAAACATCCATATATACATGTATTTATTTTTAGTATTTTTTATATACCTATATATTTTATGAACAAGTATTTAATTAAATTACCTACTGCAGTTTATATTCCGAGATATAAGTATAAATCTAAAATAATACAACGTTAAAACTAACGACTACAGCGTCATCGATACGCAGTTTTTGTTTTTATGAATATGATGTGTTTATTCCAGTTATTTTGGCTTAAAGACTAAACTACTGAACCGATTTTGATAAAATTTATATGACAATGAAGTAAAAGTAGACACTCTCAAATAATAAAGATTTTCCAAATTGGTTAATAAATGACAGTTCTAGGTTAACAATCACAAAAGAAATATATCGCAATCGCAAAATAAATAAATAAAATATATTTTGGATTTTTTGCCCAATATTAATCTACAAAAAAAATGGTTTTTAGCAACCCTATTCTTTGTTCCCAGTTTCGAAAATAGCTAGCCTAACTTCGCCTAGGTAAGATTTTTTTAAAAACAAGCACTTTTTGGTTGTTTTATTTCGATCAAACTGGTGCAGGCCTTATATCTAATGTAATAAGTGCTTAGGTTGCGCAATAAAGTTTGAATTCATAGAGATGAAACTACCAGGCGAAGTTAGGTTCAATGCTCTAACTTCGCCCACATTTTTCAACCACAGAATTTTAACGTATAGTGCTTCGTATCAATTCCTAACACATACACCCAAAAAGACCCCACCCCATTGGTCAGATTTGCAGTGTGCCGATGTTTCAGACTATCTTTGTTTAGCGGGAAAATCAAAAAATATGATTTTTTTATCGAATTTAGGCGAAGTTACAGGAGTTGACGGTATGTCGTCACCCTACCACGAATTTGTTTGGTTCTATTTTTTCATTTTTGAATACATTTTTTTTATTACAAGCATAGGTTATTTATTCAGTAACAATAAGCTTTTTACAGAATGATAATAGCTTGTTTCAATAAGATTTTATAACTGTTTACGTAACGTGTATCCTGACACCGCGCGAATTGCGTACGCGCACGCAGTCCACCGCGGAAACGCGACCGCCACCGCAATTGCGCCTTAGGAGGTTAAAATGTTTGAGCTAACCTGAAAATTCGAAACGAACCAAATGTAATCAGAACACGTAATAAGTGCAGATACGACTCTTCTTTTACTCATTGGAAAACTTAGCGAAAACACATCGAGCTTCGGAAGAAAAATAGAAAGATTTAAGTAATCAATTTTTCACAGCCGGGGAAATCTAAACTATCAGCCAATAAAGGCTCGATAAACTTTTATATACACTAATACTTTTTAAAGTTTGTTGTTTTTAATAGCTTTATTGAGGCAGTTTTTTGTTTAATTGCTATGTATTTTAACTAATAAATAAGGCTGGAAGAGACTAGACCGTGAATTTGATAATGATGATAATCTGATGGTCACTTATTTTGAAAATTTAATTTAGCTATTCGAAAATTAGTAACATTTTAATCGCATCAGCTACCACCGCACCGTATTATGAGGTAAAATCGGTTAAGGTGAACATATTTAAACTGAGTCTTTGTGTATATTATATAAACCGAACACCATCATATTTTTTAGAAAAATCGTAATTGTCTTTTCCTTTTTCTCTAACAAAGAAAATATCATTTTTTTAAAACAGCACTCTGCCGATTTTTAAAGTTCTACGTAATCGGCTTCGCCTTTCTCAATTCAATGCCCAACTCTTCCTTTTCTCTAAGCTTAACCTTCATTGATTTAAAAATTAAAAACAATCATAAGGTGATCTCTAATGTTCTCAAAAAATAGTGTATTAAAACCTAATGTGTAAAAAAATATATTGTGCTGAATCGGCCCTACAAAATTTAATCTCTTGAAACAAGGTGACCACATTTAAAATAGTGGCTTATTTATAAATTATTATAACGATGACCTCCGTGGTCGAGTAGCTATCACGCTACGCTGGTTTCAAGCGTCGCTATCTCGTGAGGTTCCGGGTTCGATTTCCGGTCGAGTCAATCTAGAAAACGTTATTGAAACGCAATATTCATAGTGAGGTCTTTGCCCTTGCAGTGGGACACCAGAAACTCTAAATAATAAATAATAAATATTGGACACCAATCACATACATTGCTCTGATCCCAAAGTAAGTAGCCAAATGCACTTGTACTATAAAAATCAGACACAACGGTGGTACCACAACACCCAGATCCGAGACAATATAGGAATTTTTGATTTCTATATTGACCCGACCGGGAATCGAAGTCACTACACCACGGAAGTCGTCAAAAAATATAAAAAAATAGGATTAAATAAAAATAATACAATTATGAATAGAATATGCTGTTCTGATTAGTGTGCATATTCGGATTATTAGCGATCAGTATAGTCAAAAGGCATTTACTCTATTCATTACCTATTGTCTATAACATTCCTAAAATGGATTTATGACGACGATTTCATGTGTCTTCAAAAAAAAAAACTTGTCCCCCTGTTGCATAAACGGACAGGTAGATAGCGCTGACAATACGCGTAATGACGTATTAGAGACCAGAAATTTAGCACGGTCGGACCAACAGCACGGTAGCTAGCCAGAAGTCGCACGTTCGAGTTCGCCAAGCACAATTTTCGGTTTCTTATTGAATTTTTTAGAATATCAAATATGACACTGTGAGTGTTTAAACATTCTAAGCCAAAGAAAAAAAGTTATGAATTATATTGTTTTCTGTGTAGGTAATGTTAATAAGCAAAGTTTGTGTTATTATTTTTAGAACTGTGTATTGATGTAACTTTTGTGACCGCCTTATTTGCCTTTACTCATTCAAAACTTATAAATTTAATAAAGGCTTCAAAGCCCAGATGGTGAGATTATTAATAAAAGTTGTAAGCAAATACGTCAAGAAATTGTAGCACCAACAATGAAGCAAGTGTCTAGTCGCGAGACGGTGAATGAAAAGACGGTGTACATTGTAAGAAGCTTATTGTGAAAAACGTTTTATTATTTTCTATATACGAGGGTCAAACTGAAAGTTCTTAGAAAATCAAAAACTGATTACATTAGCCAGTTATTAGTTTTATTATATCTTTTCAAAATATTGTCCATTGACGTCAATACACCGCTGCATGCGATGGAACCACTGGGAAAAGCACTTTGCCCACTCGTCCTTAGGGGTCTCTTCAATGGCATCGCGATACGCAGCCACCGCTTCTTCAGCATTCATAAACCGCTTTCCTTTAAGTTTTTCTTTAATTTTTGGAAATAAATAAAAATCACAAGGCGCGAGGTCGGGGCTATACGGCGGGTGACCCAGTAATTCAACGTTTGATGTCGTCAAATAGTCGATCGTTCGCTTGGCGGTGTGCGACGAGGCGTTGTCGTGGTGAAGGAGGATCCTACTGCGAGGTCGTTTCTCTCGAACTTTTTCCAAGACAAGTGGCAAACAATTGGTAGTGTACCATTCTGCAGAAACTGTTTTTTAATCCTCTAACACAATTGTTGCGAAATGACCTATCCTTCCAAAGAACGAGACCACCATTTTTTTTCCCGCACTTCGATCTCTCTTCACTTTAGTTGGCAACTCCTCGAAAGGAAACACCCACTGAGCAGATTGTCTTTTGGTTTCAGGATCATAACAGTAAATCCAGATTTCGTCACCTGTTAGTATGTCGAACACAGCATTTGAGTCACCTCCGTTAAATCTTTCAATCATTTTACGGCACCAATCCACACGATGGAGTTTTTGAGCCTTAGTCAAATTATGAGGTATCCACCGGGCGCAAAGCTTCCTGACCGCTAAATGTTCGTGGAGGATTATGTGCACTTGAGTCATACCGATGCCTAAGCTTGTCCGAATCTGCTGATAGGTCACTCTTTTGTCAGTCTCTATCATACGCCGCACAACACAGATGTTATTTTCAGTCGTCGCCGTAGAAGGCCGTCCCTCACGTACATCATCAGTGAGATTAGTGCGAACACGTTTAAACTCATTAAACCAGTTGTAAACAGTCGCACGAGATGGGGCTTCATCGTGTAAGGCCAATCGTAGTCTATCATAACTTTCTTGTTGACTTAAATGACATCGAAAGTCATAAAAAATCATTGCACGAAAATTTTCTCGTGTTAAATTCATGTTGACGTGACACAGACAATTTTCAATTTGCCGCCAAATCGTAAAACAAATGACAAATGAATGAAATATATACTCAGTAATATTGGCAAAGAGTTCTATTTTCAAATTTTAGAATATTTTTTTTATTGTATTGTTTATAAGTGGCCAGTTCTAAGAACTTTCAGTTTGACCCTCGTATGCTTCTGTTTATACTGACTCAAAAAATATTTGATTCGACCAGTATGTACGTGATATTGTTTGAATTGGATAACATTTCAGTATGCTGATCTAAAAAGGCTTCCAAACACGTATAAAAAATTTCGTAAGTGTATGTATGATTTTATGTTTTTTTCAGGATTTCTCGAAAACGTGAAGTCATAGCAAGATTATTCCTTATTATTTCAATCTGGGATATTTCAACTTAGGGTACAGTGTAAGTTTTAGCAAAATCAGTCCAGTAGTTTTTGGGACATGCGTTATAACTAAAAATCATTAAGTAAGAAAGAAAAAAAGAAACTAAAAAGCTTCAAGTAACGCATTCGTCTTCTATTTAGGAGAAACAAATTATTTTGGAGTCGATGCATGATGTGTGTAGACTGTTGGTGTAAGCCTGTCATAGTGAACCGACTCTAAGAGAATTTGTTTCTGAAGGGAAGACGAATGCGTTATTTTAAGCTTTTAAGTATTTTTTAAAGCAATTAAATATTTTTTTGCTTAAAACAACTAGCTGTGTACCCATAAGATACAACAATTAATCAACAATTAGTATTGAGTTGAAATTGGTAGTAAACTAAATGTTTTGGCTATAAAGCTTATATTTAGTAAATAACTATTCCTAAACTCTACAAATGTCTAGAGGAGCAAGCCTTAGGAGAAACAATATAGGTATGTACTACTGATGTAATGAATATGATAGTACAGAGATAGGCCCTCTGCTATATTTATACAGAACCTCCCAGCCCTCTGGTTACACCTCACGTTAATCACAGTCGGAGATGACGTTTCATTTTCAAAATTCGAATCCCCGCTACCACGCTACACGATTGGTCGCCCTATCGGTTTTCGATCAGTGGATTCAGTGGGCCTCCAGGCGCGGAGTCGCACGCACGTTGCTACCTCGCGCTCCGACGCGCTTTGTTTACGGAGAACACGTTTTTTGTGTTCGAAAGTAAATCAGTTCTTATTTAAGGTTCCGAATTCCCCAACTTTTTACCAAGTGTGTTTAAAGTTATGTAGTTCAAAAAGTTGTGTGCAGTGTTATGGAGATGTGGGCCAAGCCGTTCTCAGCTTGGACAGGACTTTCGTTTGTGTTGATGCTGCTGACTGTGGCTGAAGTGCCGGGATATGTGGAGACTGAAGAGTTCATCAGCGATCTCGATAAGCCAGGTAAGTTTTAATGTTGGGTCAACTTTTAGGAAAATTATCAGGAACTTTCGTTGAATTTTTCAGTGTCTCGCTGTTTCTATGGAAGGAAAGGGAAAAATAACTAAAAAGCAAATACGCTGCAGCTAAGACGATTCTTTTGTAAATTTATATATAACAAATACATTACAAAAATCGTGTACATAGTCAAGACATGAGACAAAATATTCTTACAGCAATTGTTAAAAGACGTACATAACGTGTAATTAATAATAAAACATTTAGTTGTAGCATCAAACTTTCCGAAGTCTCACGTGCCTGAAACGAGTCTCTAAAAGATAATTAAGTAGATTATTTTTACGAACTTCCCAATTAAAAGCCTCCGGAAAAAGAAGCCATTGCCCAATAATTGGACTCACGTGCCTTTTTTTAAGGACTCAAGGTGCTTGAAAATACAGAGCTTTAATAAAAAAGTAACAATTTCTTGCGTCGTCTCTCGCCTCTATAACAGACTTGTCATCCTAGATATTCCGAAATTTTGAGGGCGTAATGTGGGAATTACGCCGTCAAATTTTCGGAATAAAACTATTTTATGAAGATAGATTTTGTGTAGGGTATTTCTGCTCACCACCTTAGGATATGGTTTCCTTTTAAGCAAGCTTAATCCATTGAAGACCACGTCTGAGATTATGACAATTACACTAATATTGAGAGAAAACTTGTCCTTGATTATAAAAATTCCCTTGAGGTTTTTTGTATGCTCTATTTACATAATTTTTCCATTACTCAAAGATTGACTTTATAAGTACGTTCTCTGAATCACAACATTGAATACCTTGTTTTCTTAGTAAGTAACAATTAATAATCTGTGCTCTTATTCACAGCTTCATGTGAAATTGACTTTACCAAGTCAATAAAGATTAGCATCTTCTGTCTATCTAAGCGTACTCCATTTCAGCAACATTAAACCATCGGTAAACAGTTCACTCACTTACATCGATTTTAAAACTTCCTTTATGTATACATATAATAGCGCTTTCATGAAAGAGGCCTCGATCGATTCAAATTGATAAAAGAGACCGATTTAATTTTATATTATTAGATAGAGTCCTGGAATTTAGGCTAAACCGAGAATTAATAGCATTAACTAAAGTCTGACTCCTACCCATAAATTACGAAGTGCAAAGTGATACCATCGGGGATTCTAATCACGCCTAGATTTTTTTGGGAAGGCGGCCTCCAAGCGAAATGCCGAGCCTCTTTCGTTGGACTGTTAAGCTTTTCAGGCATCTAGAATAAACTGCCGGTCACACAAGTGTACTGTTTTTGTCTCTTGTTAAATGCGTCACTTTTTGTATCATAGCGGCCTCCGCCAGACAAAATGCTACGTTTAACGTATAGAAAAATACAGCTAAGTCAGCCATAAATACAGCTAGTCGAGGGTGTAAGTAGTAACAATACTACTACATACTCGTACATAATATGCGTCGCGTATAGACCCGCAGTTATAAGTTTTAAGTTACAGACATCTATAGTACATAATAATGACTATTTATTACTGCCTACTAGTCCAACTATCAACGTTCCACGTAAATTTGAACCTGTTTGTTATGTACGTATATTTTTTACCGGTAATTTCTTGGAAATAAAATCTTCACACATTAATTTATAAAATATTATACAGATGTCACTAGTTAATCTGAATAATCCACAAAAAAAAACAAAATTAATTATCTATTCCATGTTATATTTATTCTTTACTACCTAAAATAATGTACATTTTGTCCTTTAATGCCCTAATTTAATACAGATATGTATGTGAAAATTGACTTACACCTCAAGTTAAAAAAAAAACACGAAAATTCAAAGGGTGTAAAGGACACTTTACGTTAATTTCGAGGGAATAAAGGAAATTGATCTCCTTAACTATAGCAGAAGTCCAATTGCGGTACAAACATTCGGAAAATACATGTAATTCTAAGAACTTTGTTCCTAGGTATCGAAAACATAGCTCAAGAAACAAAAAAGTTATACTCGAAAGAAGTTTAAAAAAATGTTTTTTTTTGCTTCTCCTGAAAAGTAGCGTTTTGTCCTTTATGACCTTTGAGCCCAGAGGTATCGATATGTCCGGCGGAGTTAATAATAGGTTTTCTTTCTTCACTTGAAGTAGACATTTTCATTAATATTAAACTTCATAATTAATCCAAACTTCGTCACAGCCGACAATTATTTACGAAAAATGGCGCGTTGTTTTTTTTTCTTGCCGCGATACGGATGCGCGCGCAAGGCTTAGGCGCGAACTAGATCGGCCAAAAGCCAAGATTAAAAATGAAATAATTCGTGTTTAAAACACAAATCATAGGAAATGTTAAATGAATTTGAGCTATTTTTTAAGTAATAAATCTGGATTTACCATTTATTGAAATAAATATGTAGATACTGTTATTCTTCGCATAAATACTGTTTGTTGCTAAAATAAAAGTATTGTATAACCCGACTAAATTATATCGCTTCTTCTTCTTACTTACGACTTGGTACTAGGGTACAAATGTAAATTGGTCGAGTTAATAAACTAAAAGCACTAGTGCAATAATATACTAAAAAAGCACGCGTGTTTAATCTCTATGATTATGAGCCAAAAATCGGTGGAATAAAAACGTCGTTTTGAGCATGTGTGTTGAAAAAATTGTTAAACGAAGTTGCTATAATACATTGTTCAATACCACCAATATTACCTCAACACCCGAGCGGTCGCATGCGACCGCATAACAATAGAATACCTATTGTGTCTCGTTCACATATGCTTGAGGGAATATTACCATAGTACACTTTCATTTAGAATCTGTGTTATATGAATTAATATCAGATTAATCCAGATCAAATTATCAGCATCTTCGATGACTAATTAGGATCTGGTCTGATATTATTTGTTACAATAGTAACATCTATACGTCATATACAGGGTGTTGTTTTGGTCAGTGACATCCAACTCAGGGATGATAATATGAGTTACGCTTATTCTAAAAAAATGTTTTCTTTTAATTCTGTGCAAGTTTTATACAAGAAAATCTCTTCACAACATTAAAAAAAAATACAAAACGTATGGTAAAACTCACACCATAGCGCGTAGCTAGCGCTTATCTACGAAATACTACGCCGTAGCTAGTAAGCTACGAAGAGGCTACCTGATGTTGGTAGTTTTGACTCGATCGTTGTACCGCATAAAAAAAAAATTTGAGGGTTTTTCCACTTCAAAAATATATATTTTTTTAAATATTTTTCTTGGCATCAGTATCGTTTGTACAGCCACCCCTGAGTCGCTCGTCGCTGACCAAAACAACATCCTGTATGTCTTCTATTACAGGCCACACGCTTTATGTGTGGCCTGTAA
Organism: Pyrausta purpuralis; assembly: GCA_963924145.1. Classification (NCBI taxonomy): domain Eukaryota; kingdom Metazoa; phylum Arthropoda; class Insecta; order Lepidoptera; family Crambidae; genus Pyrausta; species Pyrausta purpuralis. Next base: position 3,957,210 of record OZ001646.1, read on the forward strand.
TAGAAGACATAATTTTAATCAATGACTACAGAGTATACGTAGTGATCCTAACATGTGCTCTAAAATGCTTTTAATCAGGTAGGATTCGACCCTAGGCTTACACGAGCGTAACTATTCGAATGATAATTTTCTCCCTCGATTTTATACTCGAATAACTCAAAGTCGTTTTTCAACGTAGTAATATGTAACAATAATTACCAAATCGCATAACAGAACAAATAAACTCTATTATTATCCGGCAAATCAATGCTGTACCAAAGCAGTATGGTGCGAAAGTAAAAATAATGTCAACTAAACAATGTCGTATTATACCGTGGCAAAGTATTAAGCTGCCAACAGTTTTGAATTTGACAAACATTCTGACACAATGACCTAAATCATATGGCAAGCAGACGTCATAACGTTACATGTAAATTAGTTCACGAAACACGGTGGGTATAAGAGTTACTTCCGTATAAAAGCGATATTCTAGAATGTAGATGGTAAAATGCAAAACCGACATACTCTCGGTTAACTTTATTCTAAGGTTAACATTATTCTCGTTTGGTCGAATTCACCCTTAGAGATATAGTCATCTAAAGTTTTAGTCCTTAATCAATGTGTATCAAAATCGCTAACGCGTCGTAGTACAGTCGACAGCACATCAGGTTACCCACTGTTGTTGCAAACTAGCCCTTAAAGTGAAACTATTTAGAATTGATTACTGGTTGCTTAAAATGCCTATATATATATATATTTTCTCCTATTACAGGCTACACCCTGTATTGCCATAATTTACCTCTGTCTCTACGATGTTGGTGGTTAGAGCGTAAGGTCGTACATGTTTTGAAGTACAGCAAACTAATGTGCAGGTTGTAAGTGGGTTAGTCTTTTTACTGCTTGCAACAGAAACAGTTCTCTTGTTGGTGTCCCATAAACGACCAGGGCCCTTATTTTTGAATTCTTCGCGTCGAGAGTGCGTGTGATATTCATTGATTTTTGTACTGAAAAAACCTGAAATCCAAACGATTGTGCTTAAAAAAGGATAAGTCAATTCTGTGACGTGTGTGTACTTACGTCTATATTTTGCGTGATTTTTGTGTATTTTAGTTCGATTTCGAACGAAAATCACACGCCGTATTCAAGCGAGTGTTTAAAAAATAGAGCACCAGGAAGTGGTTCGAAGCGAGTGTGACAATATGCTCCGAGGGTAGAATGCTTTCGTGAAAATTATGTACAAAGGTTTGTCGTGCGAGACGCATTGTATATTACTTTGACAATGAATACGAGTAAAAATTAGTGTTAACGACAGCCACAAGACCAAAAGAAGTTTCATATGATTTCATTAAGCTTTAATATTGTCGTTTATTTTCTACTAGACTTAAAGAAAGAGAAAAATGTATAAGTAAGAACGAATACGAAAATTGTTAAGAAAAATTAAATAGGATAGCAATATATGTAAGAAAGAAATGAACATAGTAGTGCCGTGTGCAAACTTCGTGCTCAATAATTAGAGATAATAATGGATCGCTTTAGTCGCTAATTGAACGCAGAAAATCATACAAGAATAGAGCCGAATTTGTATGCAGTACGTTCATTCCTTCCTACGGTTTAATAGTGAATACAGCTACTAGTGAAAAGTGAAGTACCAGTAATTACCAGTGAATTGTGAAAATAGTAAAAGTATTAATAAATTAATGTGTGTCAGTATAAGTGCAGTGTTTTACTGGGGAACAGTCAGTGCCTAGTGTTAAATTTAAATTACAGTCCACTCGCTCTCTGGGCTTGACGACTGTACTCTCTCCATAGTGTAACACCAACATCGTTGGTCCTATCGGAGACGGATCGAAAGTACGCACCAGTGGACTCTGTGCTGTGAAATTAGTGTTTATGACTTAGTGCAATATGGACACACTTATTTTGGACTATAAATTGTAAGTACTTTTATTATTTCTACAAGTGATTACTGTGTTATTTCGTGTTAAGTGCATCTAATCTGAACTTTGATTCCTGAACTGTGGATGAACTCTGTCTGTGTTAATTGTGATTTACAAATAGACATTTGACTCTGCTAATTGACTCTGATAAGTGTTTAAATGGTGTATACGCGAAGCCAAGTCATGGCCGAACGTTCCGAACGTGTGTTACCGGAACCGCCCCGGTCGCCGTCCCCGTCGACGAGGAGCCGCTTGGAAGCGGAACAGCATACGGCCGCCCAGCCTAACGAACGTGGCGCCGCTGTGTTGGGTACGCACTCAGCGTTCGACGTGAACATGGGACATGTCGAGACCGCCGCAACGAGCAGGACGCAGCACGCCAGAGCACGCTCCACCAGATCCACTGCTAGCGCTGTAGCACGGCTACGGTTCGAGGCAGAGGAGCGGCTCGCAGCCATCAGACGCAAGGAGCTTGAGCTTGAGGCCGAGATGGTAAAAAAGAAGCTCACGGCAGACCTAGCAGAGTTGGATGACGACAGTGACCAGGAACAGATGCAAGAAATAGAAAAAGTAAACGAGTGGCTGGACAAGTCTGCGCCAAACGTAGATGCCGAACGGGGGGAGCGCCTGGAGGCTCCACCGGAACCCAGCAACGAAGAGACGCCTGTGACCCGAAGGGCAAGATTTTGGACGCCGGGACCGGTCCAACCCAGACCACGCGCAGAAAGGAAGAGATCGTCAACCCCGAAGGGACGAGGTATTGAACAGCTGGCAGACACGCTGTCACAGATGATGGCGTCGCGACCACCACCGCGGCAAGTTACGGATCTACCGCTGTTCTCCGGATCACCACTGGAGTGGATACACTTCGCTACTGCAATGGAGGAATCAACAAGGCTGTATAAGTTCACTCCATACGAAAACTTGGCCCGACTACGCAACGCTCTCAGAGGTGAAGCAAAGGAAGTGGTAACGCCACTACTTAGCAGCGCAACGCACCCAGATCGAGTAATGAAGACGTTACAGCAATGCTTTGGACGCCCAGAGATGATCATAGATATGGCATACGAAGAACTTAAGAAGCTGCCCAAGATGGGAAGTACTGCAAGTGAATTAAATTCCTTCGCCATCAAAGTCCAGAACATCGTGGCAACTCTTGGCAACGTGGATCCAGCATATCTGTATAACCCATTGCTAGTGCGTGAAGTAATAGAGAAGCTGAGCCCACACATCAAATCAAGGTGGTGTGACTTCGCCGAGGAGCAGCCGAGAAATACGACTCAAATCGTAAGGCTTTCCGAATTTTTAATGCAGCAAGCTGACCGTGCATTAAAACACAGTTACAGTGGTGCTAGAAAAGACGTCCCGATCAAGAACACGAAGATCGAACAAAAGAGAAAAGTATTCACTGTAACGGAGACGAGCGGCAGGCCAGAAGACAATCAGAAGCCCGAAGCCAGCGTCTGCATAGTGTGCAACAGTGAACACAAGCTACCTGCGTGCCCGAAGTACAAGGAGCTGTCGGTGTCGGAGCGGTGGGAGGCAGTGAAGAACGCAAAACTCTGTTTCCGGTGCATCAACAGCAGGCACAGAAGAATGAACTGTAAACAGAAGCTCTGCGGCGTAAAGGGCTGCAAACGTCCTCACCACGCCACCCTACATGCTGAAGTCCCGGCCAAAGAGGAAGTCGAACAGGTGACTACGAACCAAGCAGAGGTCGCAATGGCCACAGCTACACCTGGAGGGAGTGACGTGAAGCTGAAGATATGTCCGATCATCATCAGCGGCCAGCGGGGGGCGCAGCGAACATACGCGCTCTTTGATGAAGGGGCCACGATCTCTCTAATCGACGAAGACCTCGCGAACGAAGTTGGAGCTAGCGGACCCAGTACTTGTCTAAAACTAAGAAGCATAGACAAAGAAGTCACGAGCATGAACAGCAGAACCGTCCGCGTCAAGATCATGGGAGATGACGTCAGCGGACACAGCTCTGTCATCACATTCCGAACGATGGCAGGTCTGGACCTATCGACGCAGTCGTTGCCAAAGGAGGCACTACAACTGGAACACCTGCGAGGACTGGATATCTCAAGCCTAGCCTACCAGAACGCCAAGCCACGAGTCCTCATAGGAACTGACAACTGGCCGTTGATCATCACGAGGGAGCTGCGAGCGGGCAAGCCGTATCAGCCGGCAGCCTCCAAGACCTTACTAGGATGGGTGATCCACGGAAGAGTACCTAGAAGCTGTCAAGATACAGAGAAGATCTTGCACATCAAACTAGATGAGAAGATCGAAGATCTGGTCGAACATCACTTTCGCGTCGACTCGCTAGGGATATCTATGAAGAATGAATTCACGAAAGAAGATGACCTACGAGCCATGAAGATCTTCGAAGAAACCGCGGTAAACAAAAACGGAAGATTCGAAGTAAGTCTACCGTGGAAGAGCGAAGGCATGAAGCTACCAAACAGCTACAACGCTGCCTTGAAGAGGCTGAAGACACTTGAGTCCAGCTTAGAACGTCGTCCCGAAGAGAAGAAGCAGTACCACGAGCAAGTGGAGAACCTGCTAAAGAAGGGATACGCCGAGCAGTGTAGTGGCGAAGAAGAAGACAGTTCAGTAGCGTGGTACTTACCACACTTCGCAGTGAAGAACCCGAACAAGCCAGGAAAGATCAGGCTTGTCTTCGACGCAGCAGCCAAGGCGAACGGAGTCTGTCTGAATGATTGCCTGCTGGAGGGGCCGGACCTTCTGCAGTCTTTGCAGACCATACTGTTCCGGTTCCGAGAAGGCGCCTACGCGATAACAGCAGACATAGAAGAAATGTTTCTGCGTGTGAAGATAAAAAAGGAAGATCAACCTGCGCAGATGTTCCTATGGAGGGAACAATCAACAGACAAACCAGTGAAGATGAAGATGACTTCAATGATATTTGGCGCATCAAGCTCTCCGTTCCTGGCACACAGCGTCCGGAACAAGAACGCACTTCAGCACGCGAAGACACACCCTGAAGCCGTTCTACCGATCATGGAAGCCCACTACATGGATGACTACGTGGATAGCTTCAACGACCTGGAGAGCGCCAAACGAATCATCGTGCAAGTCGACGAGGTACACAAGAAAGCCGATTTCCATCTTCGAGGTTGGAGCAGCAACAACGAGGAGCTGCTAGAGGTCACACCAAAGGACAGACGAGCAAAAGCGGGAACAACACCACTAGGAGGACAAGAGAAGACCTTGGGACTTCTATGGAACCCGAAGACCGACAAGCTGAGCTTCAACACTTCGCTGATTCGAGTCTCAGAAGCCGTGAAGTCAAGAGAACGAGCCCCCACGAAACGAGAAGCCCTGTCAACGGTAATGAGCATTTACGACCCGCTGGGACTTCTGAGCTGCTACACCATTGCAGCGAAGATCACTCTTCAGAAATTATGGCGCCTCAAGACTGGATGGGACGAACCGATTCCTGAAGACATCGCCAACGAATTCGACGGTTGGATCGCAAACTTAAAAAACATCAAGAAGCTGCAGCTTCCCCGAAGCTACAACGGGGGGAGAGAAGTGCAACGTCGAGAATTGCACATCTTCTGTGACGCAAGCGAAGAAGCATACGCAACGGCTGCATACTGGAGGCTCACCTACAGCAACAAGGAAGTGGAAGTTGTGCTGGTGGCAGCACGCGCGAAGGTCACCCCGCTCAAAGCACAAACCATTCCCAGGCTAGAGCTACAAGCAGCATTAATTGGAACGAGGTTAGCGAAGGCCATCAAACAAGAACACAGACTTCGCATCGATGACACGGTCTACTGGAGTGACTCGCAAACAGTCTTACATTGGCTGAGGAACGGGAGTCGACGCTACACGCCCTTTGTAGCACACCGGCTCGGCGAGATCACAGAAGAAACGAAGCCAGCAGACTGGCGGTGGGTGCCGACTCACCAGAACATAGCTGACGTAGCAACGCGAACAGGCTACGTGCCAACGTCCGAAGATGATCCATGGTTTGGAATGTCGTCATTTTTGGAGAAGCCTAAACGTGACTGGCCACGCCAAGAAGATAGCAGCGATGACATTACCACGGAACTACTACATGTCATCACTGAAGAACGGAAAAAAGAAGATGCAGCACTGCCTGACATCAGCCGATTCTCCTCATACGATCGGTTGATTGGAGCAACGGCAAGAATATTACAGTTCGTAGATCTTTGCCGCAAACAGAAGACTACGCTCAGCCATGAACACATCAAGAAGGCAACGAATCTCTGGCTGCGACGAACACAGCAAGACTCGTTTCCTCACGAAATAAACTGCACGAAGAGAGGCATCATCGTGCCCCGATCAAGCCCTCTTCATCGCTTTGACCTACTATGGGAGGATGGACTCCTAAAGCTCAATGGGCGCGCGAACAAGGCAGCGGTACCTGATACAGCAAAGCGACCCATACTGCTGGATGGGCGCCATCCATTCACAAGACTACTCATCGGGCGAGAACACCGAAGAGCTGGCCATGCGAACACCGAGAGAATAGTCAACGACGTTCGACAAAAGTTCTGGGTGACACGATTGCGGCCTACAGTGAAGAAAGTAGCCGCCGACTGCCAGATGTGTCAACTAAGAAAGACGAAGCCAAGAAACCCACCAATCGGAGATCTACCGATTGAACGCCTGCAGTCATACCACAGACCGTTCAGCTTTTGCGGAGTAGACTACTTCGGCCCCATCACAGTGACGATAGGCAGACGACGAGAAAAAAGATGGTGTGCTCTTTTCACCTGCCTGACAACAAGAGCCATCCATTTAGAGTCAGTCGCTTCCTTAAGTACTGACTCTGCCATCATGGCTCTCAGAAGAATGGCTGCCAGAAGAGGATGGCCCAAGACGCTGTACAGCGATAATGGAACAAACTTCAGAGGCGCAGACATAGAACTAAAGAAAGCTTATGCCGAATGGCTACCAGAACTATCAAGACTGGCGATGAACTACGACACCGAGTGGAAATTCATAGCCCCAGGAGCTCCGAACCAGGGAGGCGCATGGGAAAGGCTAGTGCGTTCGGTCAAGAACGCGCTTACCGCGACGTTAAAGGAGAAAGCGCCGAAAGAAGAGACCCTGACCACTCTGCTGACCGAAGCTGAATACTCAATTAACTCAAGACCATTGACCCATGTCTCCGTGGATCCAGAAGACCCAGAAGCGCTGACGCCCAACCACTTTCTTCTGGGATCATCAACCGGACTACCACACACCGGAGCCTGCGAAGAAGCGGACCGGCGGACTTGGAGAGCAGCAAAGGCACTTGCGGACAGCTTCTGGCAGCGGTGGATGCGCGAGTACCTACCCACACTGGTGCCACGCCTTGACCGTCACGAACGCCAGGTTGCCGTCAGAACAGGCGATCTGGTCATCATCGCTGATCCACAACTACCACGGAACATGTGGCCCAGAGGCACTGTCACCAGGACCTTTCCAGGACCTGACGGTGTCACGCGCATTGTAGATGTGCTAACCAAAGGTGGGACCTTCAAAAGACCCACCTCTAAAATCATCGTGATATCTACATCCGCACCTTCCCCGGACCAGAGGGAAGGGACGCGCTGCACCAACGAGAGGCTGTCTACCGGAGGAGGCTACGGTACACCTTCGCCGGGGGGAGAATGTTAACGACAGCCACAAGACCAAAAGAAGTTTCATATGATTTCATTAAGCTTTAATATTGTCGTTTATTTTCTACTAGACTTAAAGAAAGAGAAAAATGTATAAGTAAGAACGAATACGAAAATTGTTAAGAAAAATTAAATAGGATAGCAATATATGTAAGAAAGAAATGAACATAGTAGTGCCGTGTGCAAACTTTGTGCTCAATAATTAGAGATAATAATGGATCGCTTTAGTCGCTAATTGAACGCAGAAAATCATACAAGAATAGAGCCGAATTTGTATGCAGTACGTTCATTCCTTCCTACGGTTTAATAGTGAATACAGCTACTAGTGAAAAGTGAAGTACCAGTAATTACCAGTGAATTGTGAAAATAGTAAAAGTATTAATAAATTTATGTGTCAGTATAAGTGCAGTGTTTTACTGGGGAACAGTCAGTGCCTAGTGTTAAATTTAAATTACAGTCCACTCGCTCTCTGGGCTTGACGACTGTACTCTCTCCATAGTGTAACACCAACAATTAGCTTCATAAATAACTACACCCGGCTGCGTATTGCGATGTTGCTTAGATAAGCAGCTTTGTTCTTGAAAGGATTATCAAATTCGTATAGCAATTTCGTATAATCCATGTAACACCTTAAATGTTACCAAATGTTTCATTGTATAGGCACTGTGTTAAATAAATAAATATATACCAAAACAACATATTAAATAACATTTGGCATATTACTTTAGGTTCCATGTAAAAGAATATCAATAATCAGTCCTAGTGCAGTATCTAAACGCTCGGGGCGAAGGGCGCGGGGAACGATCGCCGCAGGGGCAAGCTTCCCACCGCCCGTCGCGAGACACGGGCTGAGAGACCGCGCAGAGCTTGCATCGGAGCACCCGTGTGCCGCTTGAAGCGACCGCGGCGTTATTACCTGTTCTTTTCGTAACAATTTCAAAAATTTACTCTGCCAAATATACATTAATATTAACTAGTGCTACTCATCTCACTGTGATTCGTCTCAAAGTGAATTTAAGCCCGTATCTGGGAACTACGGCTGGACTACTGAGCCCACTTGGGTTCTTGCCACCTCGTGACTGCTCGTCACGGTGGAGCCGGGAGAGGAGACCGAGCCCACTTGGACCTGTTCGACGGATCGAACCATAGACAACGTTGGTGCCGGGAGAAGAGCAGTGCAGGGGAGTCTGGCTATTAGAGTGCTTAGTAGAAACTTTAATTCGGAAACCTACCCACGCCCTTGATTAATATTAATATAAAACTTCTTAACCTTATTTTGTTCGTTTTATTTCAATAAACTAAGCAAAACGTGACATCCACTCTGACAGACTAGTGGGGATAGCACTACACAAGTGAATGAACAAGAAAGACATAAAAGTTTTCGCAATGCCAATTTGGCAACTCAACTATCGAGTAGAAATGGAACTATCTGGAACTTGAACGGATTGAAACAAGATCTCAAAACACGTACACACTCATAACACAGTACTCACATTCATACAAAATTAAAATTCGTATTCTATCATGATTCCGATCATAATGCCGATTCAAATTCACAGTTAACTACATGATCATAATCTGTGTAAGTGGAATTATTCGCCCTTTTGCTCCGCTATTAAATCAGCATTACTGTAAAATATGAATTCATCTCATTAATCGACTCAATAAGCGGAATTAACAGCCAATAAAATCGCTCCGACCGTCCATTCAGCGCAACTGAATGAAAGTGCCCGTTTTAATGCATTTTAAATAGTGTTGTGAAACTTGAGCTTTTTAGTAAGACTGAAATCGAAATTTGAGTCCTGACTCTAGCAGTTATGAGTTATTAGTTGAAACATTTTCAGTCCTTTGAGCATACTTACCAACTTCAAAAAACAAGGAAGTTATCAATCCGACTTGTATGTATGTGATATCGTTAGAATTGTATAAAATTTTAGTACCTATGTTGATCTATTAAGGCTTCCAAACAAGTGTGCAGCATTTCGTAAGTGTGTGTAATGTTGGTCTCAAGATTTCTCGAAAACGAGAAATTATAGCGAGATTATTATTTTTTACTTTGATCAGGTAATTCAACTGATGGTACAGTGTAAGGTACAGTCATCAAAATCAGTTCAGTAGTTTTTGCGTAATCTTATTCTTCCCCCTGGACCTGCTCACATTTACTTGGGATCTGCCTTCTTCGTCCGCATTCTTCATTTAGCATGGTCTTGTGCTGCGTCCCTACCTAAGTGAACTTCCTTCAGATCTTTTTCGATCGTCGTCATCTAAGTGGCGGGTGGTCTTCCACGAGTGCGTGTCGTCGCTGGTAAGTCTAAGGCAACTTTTACCGTATGGTCCTTCTGGCACCTTTGGACGTGACCGTACCACCGCAAGTGTTTCTCTTTAACCTTACCGACTATTGGGGCTATTCTGAAACTCCCCCTGGTGTACTCATTTCGGATTTTGTCCAGTTTTTGAGTATTAACTAAAACTTATGAAAAAATACCCAGGCCCGGTGAGCCAAGAAGTTGCTGGTTTAAGTCCCGCCTGTGCGCAAATTTTTGTTTTTTTATTTCATTTTTATGAAAATAAAAAAATGGTTAAAAAACTGACTTAAAAGCTAAATACAAAAACGCATTCGCCTTCTATTTAGGATAAAAAAAAGATTCTTTTGGAGTCGGTGCAAACTTACTTGCAGTACCAACAGTTGACTCTAGTACACACATCATGCACCGACTCCAAAAAATTTTTTTTTCTCCTAAGCCTCCTTGAAGCTGTTTGTTTGTTTATTATTCCTATAAGCACTGTTATAAGACTTTAAGTCATTTGAGTTATTTAAATGTTCATGCGCTTACATGTATGAGTTGCAGGATTTGAACCCGCGACCCTTGGTTTAAAAGATGCGTCACTACCATGTACCAAATAGTTTGTTCGACTCTATTTTAGCTTAGAACTAAGAGAACTCAGTTGTGCCAATTTCTGTGGAAAATGCCTACTCTGTCATGAATTTTTCAAAGTCTGTAATTTGTTATTTTAAAAAAAAACTTATAGACTTAAACTGGTCTTAGAATCGAATTCTAAAAAAAACTAGTTGTACACGAAACATAAGTTCTATTATTATTTACAGACTTAAGAACTAAAGTCTTGTACAGCACTAGCTTAACAGCCGATCTCTATCTCTCTTCCGACGAAGGGACAAGAGTGAATGAGATGAACAAGTTAGGAAATACAGCTTACCAAATCCAGGTTTTGTATTGGAAATAAGTGCATTCTGAGTTGATTATATGTATAAGTATTGGATCTGATGAGTTTTATTTTCATTTCTTTTCATTAAGGTTTCACTTATGATTGTGTTTAGGAAGCAGTTTATTAAATATTTTTTTTTTTAAATTTAAAAAAAAATGCGTAACTATTATTTGTTACTTATTCATTTTTAATCCCACAGTAAATCGACGCCGTTACAAAAAATTGCGTTTCGCACGATGAAGTTTCCGGACCGCGAATCTCTCAGATTCTGTTTCGGGAGGGGTTTTTCACACCGCACAGCGGTCGATAAAATTGGTTGACTCAAAAGATACCTCGGGCGATTTGCACCACTAAACCACTAGCAGTGCGAATGAACCCATTCTGGAACACCACTTTGGCGATTCGTAACGCGGTCCGAAATCTGTGCAGTGTCAAATTGTCCCAATACCCACAAAAATAAATACGCCAGAAAACGCTTATGTAATCTTTTATCCTAAAATCTAACTAAACAACTCGCGTCCCGGAAAGTTTCTGCAAACTTTTCGTCACGTTGACTATACAATTTTAATGCGCCCACGTCCAATAATGTCAGGGATTTTAAACGCAATTTCTAGTCAAATCCTGTTGTGTTTGGACGTGTTGCCAAGCAATATATTGCGCTTGGGGTTCAAACCATATCATTGTTTAAATTTATTTTCAAGCGTAGTCACTATGACATTCAAGTGTCAACTTCTCGTGAAGGTAAGCTCCTGAAATGCGCTAGAAAATGTGGAAGCGCAGTGGTGGCTTGAAATAAGGCTGTTCTTCTTTGAAATCGGTTTACGAGAATCGATCAACTCGTCGTGGTATAACTGAATATGTGTATTGCAAAGACCGACAGTTTTAGTTTTGGATTATTATTATAGTTCCCCAAGCCGATTTTAACTACGGTGGCCAGTCAAAGCGACTTGCCGACTACGCGAGACATATTATAGTGTACAAATACAGGTGCACTCTTTATTCTTCTCACTTTCATTCTGTCACGACCCAGGACCAACGGCTTTACGTGCTTTTCAAGGCACGAGGGTGAAACCGCCAAATTCCAAACTCCGTGTTAGCCTGAGAATATCTGAACAGAAAAACTCTGGTACGTATATTTGACCCGACCCGGGGTCGAACCCGGGACGCAGCCGTCTCTGGCGCAGCCTTCGCTTTAAAGTGCAACCCTCCAACCGCTGCGCCACCGAATCAGTTTAATTTAATGGTGTTTATTTTGGATTACTATTTATACATTGCCATGTAACATTCATGCTTAGGTGAAGAATATATAAGGTAATGCATGAAATTATCAGTTTTGACACATCCGGCGACTATATGTAAATAGCAGTTTGGGGTGCTTAACGAAGATAATGATGTTATAAATTATATAAACAATCTAAGCCACAGATAAAGCTCTCATACTACCTACTTTGTAATAAAATGAATTGGTAATTACATAGTAGTTAGAGATACGTAACAGAAAATAATAAAAAACTTATACCTCTACATAGCTCGTGTAATAAAACTAAATTTTACGCCATTGCGGTTGATTTTGGCCGAAGTAAAGCTTAGCGCGTAGACGAAAGATAATATTGTTCATTTTATACTCGGCAAACTCAAAGTCATTTTTCGACACAAAATTGTTATAGTACTACTTAACTCGCATAACAGAACGAATGATTGAACTGTATTTTTATCCGGAAAATCAATTCGACACTAAAGCAGTATGAAGAGAAAGTAAAAATCCTGTCAACCAATGTCATATCAAACCGTGGGAAAGCATCGAGCTGTCAAAAGTTTTGAATTTGACAAAACATTCTGACATAATGACATAAACCATATTACAAGCAGACGTCATAACGTTAAACTTGAATTGGCTCACGCAACACGGTGAGTATTAGAGTTAATTCCGTATAAACGAGATATTTTAGAATAATTGATGGTAAAATGGAAAATAATTTTATTCTCGTATAGCTAGCGATTTATTCTATAGTTAACATTTTTTTTCGCTGGTTAGAATCCACCCTTATTCAGAAAGTTTTGTCGTAAACCAATTGTGAAGTGCATGAAAAGGCATAAAAAAGAAGAACGTCGGTTTGACGGATAGCATTGAAGTTGTTTTTAGTGCTGCGTATACGAGTAGCCCTCTTTTACGTTCTAAACTCATAACATACCGGGTTTTCGCCGGTTTTTATTTAACTTTCATCGAGGGTTGGCCATCCAATTACAGCAGGTATTCGGCCGTCAAACCGACCCGCGGCGGATGCAGAATGTAAATGTCTGCTGTGAAATATAATAAAATTCCGACCCAATTGCTTAATAGTGCGCAAGGTAATGAAAAGGTAAGAATAGAACCAGGAAAAAATGTAAGAGAATTAAGGCTAATATCACCAGCGTTAAGTAAGAGTTTTCCTACTGGGAGTCGATTTTACCAAGGACTGATTAAAAATGAAATTTACATAAATGATTGCTGACAAATAGATGTCATTTTCAAATAGGGCGTATTATGTTGTATTCGACGTATATCCTTTATCTGACATTGGTAAAATCGACACTGAATAAGTATAAAACAGGTGGTTTTAAATAGTTATTTACATAAATGATTGCTGACAAGGTAAATATTTCAAATTAAGCATATTGAATTATATTCGACAAATATTCCTTGTTTTACGAATATATTCCCTTAAGGCGAAATTCACAAATCGTAATATTTTGGCACCGGAACCCTAAGCCGTCAAGACGACGATGTATAAAATGGCTGCTTGCAGATATATGAATATGTTGTAATAAATGTATGTAGTGACGAGAATAGACAGGATAAAAAACGAAAAAAGTAAGAGGAAGTTTGTGAAGTTGAATATGTACCGAATAAGATGATTGGCAGTTGACACAGAGGACACAAAAACTTTAAGTATTTCTTGTAGTAACTTGCATTATTTTGAATATGTGTAAACGATCTGTTTAATGTGATGTGTTATTGATTGCCGGAAAAAAGCAACCACTGGTAATGAGAACCCAAATTTCGATTTAATTCCAATGTATTTGCGGGATTTCAGATAGGTAAAAACAAATACATTATAATTGAAATAAGGATAATACTGACTAAGAACGGTCCTGCTTGCAAATTAATAACATTAGACCGAAAAATATGATTCTTATGTACTACTGTCGACACGTTTGGTGTATTAGTTCGAGCTCTTAACTGTTGTGTTTGTACGGCAAATGTTTGTGTGATGGGCACGAACATTTGTACCTGAGTCGTGGATGTTTAATTTTAATGTGTATTTAAGTTTTTACGGGAGACGCCGCCGTCATAATCGTTGTCTGGTATTCGTAACACAAGGAAGAAAATTCCTTATTTCGAAACCATGGACAATTGGTGTGTTGTCTGGCGCATATTTATTTATGTACTACTGTGATGGAATCATAGTACGGTCAACAACACGTCAAGGTAAACACTACGGTTACTTATGCAGTTGTAATAAGGGCTAGTTCGCAAAAGTGGGTAACCTGATGTGCTGGTGACTGTACGTTTTCGTTTTTGCATTGATCGGATTTCGGGATTGCAAACTTTGATAAAGGAATTTAATGAATATTGTTGAACAAGTTTTGCCGTCGGGACTAACGTTTGGTCCAACTGGGGCACAGCTAACATTTCGAGCAGAAAAGGATTCTAGCTAGATGAGACATTGGCCTGAAATCTTCAGTAGAACCCTGAAAAAATACTAATATACAATGAAGGCATATTTTGGCACATAAATTTGACAGTAGGTATCAGGCAAAAAAAACATTTACTCCACTATCTATATTAATATTATAACCCTTTATTTTAATTTTGAACGCTGGACCGATTAAAAAAAATATATTTTTGTGTTGGATAGCTTAAAGCTCTAAACATAACGCTGCAACGGGAGGGGAGGGAGCAAACTCAAAATGCGCGGACGAAGTCGCGGGGATTGCTAGTGTTCTTATATTCCAGTCTCGTCACCTTCTGTCGTAGTTCAGCTGCGATCTTTTATGTAGGCTTGAAACCTTTTTTTTTTGTGCAAATAACAGTCTACTGGGGGCGTATTGCGATCCAACTTTAACCATTTAATTTCCAGGCAGTTCAATTCCGACTCAGTGTAAACGGAAATACTATGGTAAGAATATAAATATGTAAGTTGTTTTATTGTAATAATATAATATTATAAATATCATTCGAAAACGCAATACGAATTGCTAATTTGTCAGTAAAGCTTAGCCGCTAACCTATCAAAACTGCATCGCAATACGCGCGCTGGTCTCGTTTTTCTCTGTGTTCAACTGAACTATATTATTCCTACAAAGTTCAGTATAACAAATCCTACTTATTTAAAAATAATTATATAATTTATTGAGCATCTTGGAAATTTAATTGAGACCTCAAAGCTCGCTGCGTCATCACCGCAACCCAAGCTGCCGACGTGTTTAACATTATTTTAGACTCTGCGTTCCACAAGCTGAATATTATAATATATTTCTAAAAACGCAGGCATTAAGGACTTTAGAACCCGACCTTTTTGCAGCAGAGTGTGCGAGCGCCGAGTGGGTTTAATGTGCAATCCCCGGGGAACTAGCAAAAAGTTCACAACTATATGTAAATGTTGGAAAGGGAAATAAAAATCTGGAACTTTTTATGACGCGGTGAATAAGCGATATGTTTTCAAAAATGTGTGTTTCACATGATTTTTATCACCACTTCCTCAGTTGCAAAAGTAATAACTTTTAACTGTAGTTGAAGTTATCAATTTGATCTTTTAATAGCTTTTGTTGCCGAAAGTCTCTCGTTGGGTCGTTGAGTCACCAAAGTAGTTTAAGAGCTGGTCAAGATCGACCTTCACCGATCTGATAATTTCATGAGACTATTATTATCAAATATCTATACTTATTTTATAAAGCTAAATATTATGTTTGTTTGTTTGTTTAAACGGACTTATCTCAGGAACTACAGAACCGATTTAAAAAATATACATGTGTGTTGTGTAGCTTATTTATCGAGAAAGGCTACAAAAAACATTACCCTGCGACGGGAGTGGAGAGAGCAAACAAAAACGCGCGGGGGATGTCGCGGGCGACCGCTAGTATTTATACACAAATGTTTTTGAAAATCTTGCTTATAAAAAGTGTTCACAGCCATTTTCATTTAATTTATTTCAATCAATGTTATTAAATGAGTTTTATCTCAATTAATCGAGAAAACAATACACACATAATATTGTTACCTGTTTACTGGTACTTATTTTGGTATGCTGGTACTTATATTGACTTACCTGTTCACATCTATCTGCCACGTAGCCATGCGCAGAAATATGTAGACAAGACAGTAGACACATATTCGATGTGCTAAAAACTATCAATTGTGATAAAGCTCATTAAGTTGTGACAAAAGTGAAGGCGATGAAATAAATTTTAAACGTCTTATCGAAAGTTATATAAAACGACTCATCGATTTATCAGATGGGTAAAAGTCATCCACGCCTCCACTATAGACCCTTTACACACTGCGACTTTTAGCAGCGATGCAGTCACGATGCTAACGCGCGTTAGTATCGATCGATGCAGTCGCTAAAGGTCAACCTTGACACATTGCCCTACTTTTAACATCGATACAGTGTCCATGTTAACGCGCATTAGCATCGATAGTCGCGAATCAGATGCTGGAAATTGTCAAATTTGACTGAATTTTGGCGAATGCATCGATACTAGCGCGCGACTGCATCGATTCTAAATTAAATCAGTTCATTGCGTGAGTCGCGATGCTGAAGCGAGTTTTTAAAACGCGTAACTGCATCGGTGCTAAAAGTCGCAATGTGTAAGGGGTCATAGGTGTACAGGTGTCACTGTAAGCTCAATAAACCATGCTCAAGTGCACAATCATTTTTTTTGTATTTATTATAATATTGCGGTATTATAATCTTTATTTTTGACTTCGATTAAAATTATCATCGTGATACAAGCATAGAGCTGTCCGTTAAGTTCTGGAATGCTATACACGGACACTCTGAAACTTGAAATCTTTTCCGCAGCTTAATCAGCAGACAATAGGCCTGATCTTGTGCGGCCATTTGTACTGAATTTTAAGTTCCGAGTGTCTTCGTATATTTAATTCATGAAGCCTTTCAAAACTCCTGAAGAATTTCTTTCGTTTAGATGTACACTTACCTAAGACACTAAAATCATAAAGATATGTTTGTGTTTACTACACCGTACCTAGGCAAGGAGCGTATCAGACACGAAAGAAAACAGGAGAAGCTCTACTATGCCCACTGAACGTATCTACAGCGTTCTATCTCACCGTTATATGGAGCGAGAGCGTATTTTGCATGACACGCTTCGTGCATGACGCGAGACGGTGTTGGTCTGTGACGGAAATATCTAGTTGGTGGGAAAGTAGTCAAAGTTTTTAATACAAAGAGTATTTTTTACCTGTTGCACGTTCCTAGCATGGTCATAGTATGATACGTTGTAGTGGACAAAAACCTTAATGTTAACATTAGCTTAAAGTATTACACGTTTCAAATTTTTGGGCACTTTCTGCTAACGTTTTTTTTTTAATCTTGTGATTTAATAAAATGACTCGGCATTTAATCGTAACAATATCTGTAATATTAATATAATTTTATTAACTTTGCTGTATTATTACATTCCTTTTTTTAAAAAAAAACTTTGATGTATTATTACATTCCTTTTACATATTTAGTTTTTGCGATTTAATGTTGAGAACTACTTCAGAATACCTAGAAACCAGTAATGGTCTCCTAAATCAATTTTTTCTTTGATTTATTTGTAGACCTGAGAGTGAAAGTGATTTTCATGTACATTTTCAAGCCCAAAATACATTTGTATTTGAGTTAATCCACGCAAATATTCTCTACAGGAAAATGATAAAAAATATCGAGAACAATTTTGTCTCGCTTCGTTGACACTCGCAAATAAACAACGAACCCGCATTTAAATTTAAGATCGTCCGCAACAATTTAAATACAAAGCAAAGCGAGTAATCAATGGGCCAAGCGATATACCAAGTTGATCTGTGCCGGTTTGATATTAAAATAACTTATTTGTTTAGTCACCGGACGGCTTACTGAGAGTTGCACAAAACGTTGTCGCCAAATCCCACGAAGATTAAGTTATATGGTCGCTTTTAAGATAAGCCATGTTTCATAAATTTGATTGCGTTGATTGGAATAATCAAAACTAATGTCAAATTGTCACCTTACTGAGAAAATAACACTTAGTTATCTTCTAAATAACACGTGATTTTTATTACTATAGATGACATATCTGATTCGCAAAATTGTTTTTTGATTTCCAAGGTAAATGCTAGCGGCAACACTCGATACACCGATCTCTCTAAGGTCATTCATATCCCTAGTAATGTCCTTGCGCTTCTCATCAAAGACTCTCCTTTCAAGGACGTATAAAAATACTCGTCAAAAGTGCTGTGATTGGTTCACGTATGATTGATTTTAGTGCGTATTTGAAGCAGCGGCGAGCCTGGTCCCTTGACTATACCCTTTTTAGACTTATAAAACCTTCATTAAATGTTAGAACAAGGTTAGCTGCCCGCCTATGTCCTCGGACTCCACCAGAACTCAGATCCGTATAAATCTTCTGTGTAACTTGTTCCAAACTTTAACAAGTTTCGAGCACTTTAAAATTTTTGGCGAGGTGAAATTTCATAGTTTTAGTCCTGAAAATATGAGGAAAAATATTTGAAGCGAACTATTTCAACTGGAACTTCAATTTTACGGTCTACTCGTTGTATTTTCGTTATAAATTGTCCTCAATGCGGCAAACGCAAATTTAATATCATATAAAATAGTTAATAGTTAGAATAAAATTTAATTCTCTACTCTGCAATGGTTACTTTTGGGATTTCAATCTTGGAAATCTAGGCTAGTTGAGCTATTACAAATTTCATACTACTCGTAGTCACAATAAAATTGAAAAAAGCTTTTGAGGGCTCCTTATTCTAACAAGGAGTCCAACCGCAGTTAGGTCAGGGACCTTTAGTACTAGGAAACATTAATTTGGCATTTGTAACTTAGCGGTAGTAGGACGATACGTGGAATAATCACAGTAGTAGCAATATGATGAATTTAGAAGGTAAACTATCACGACTATGATAAATAAACAAATTTCAGAGTTGTGGTTTAGCTTTTCTCTGATATAGAAATCCTTTTTTTGGATAAAAATATATCTTAAATATATTGAACACCAGTCGCATACATTGCTTTGATTCCTAAGTAAGTAGCTTATGCACTTGTGTTGTGGAAATCAGACACAACGATGGTACCACAACTCCCTGGACCGAGACAATATAGAAAAGTTTGATTTCTATATTACGGGTCTTGGTATTAATTTCCAAAAAATGGTCTATTTGAAGAGGTATTACACACATATTTTTTTCCACTGTAGTCACAAAACGTCTTTATATATTTAGTAGATAACACTTTCACGTAATATTTGTCCATCACTGTACGCTTAGTTTACAAAAACATACATTCTTTTTTCTTTTTTCAATTTATAAGTTAAGATAGACCAAGAAACCGATGTTAACGTGACGGCAGCGCCATTTGTCAATGTAGAAAGTTATGACATTAACCAGACCGGGAATCGAACCCGGGATCTTGTAGCGGCGACGTCTTAAAACCAGCGTGCTTAGCCACTACACCACGGAGGTCGTCAAAACAAAGCAAAGCGAGTAATCAATAGATCAAAGCGATATACCAAGTTTATCTGTGTCGTTTCAATATAATAATAACTAATTTGTTTAATCACCGAATCTTACAAAGATGAAGTTATATGTTCGCTTTCAAGATAAAAATGGTGTATCAGCTACAAGCTACCACCATTCACTGATGAGATTGACATAATATTGATTGCGTTGAATGTAATAATCAAAATTAATATTGAATTGGTACGTTACTGGGAAAATAATGCTAAGTTATCTTCCATAAAACACTAAAATTTTATTAATATCACAATATTATATTAAGGCTTTGATATAAAATGTTTTACTTCCATTTGTTAATGATTGTCTTTACTCTTGGATTAACATATCCTTATCATCAATGTAAACAACAAAATCAATTTGTATTTTTACCTAAAAATAAAGTAAATGTTGTGGTATAAACTGCAAGAGCCAAAAAACTTTTATACGCGAGTGTACCCACTTAGGATGTAGTTTCGAAAACTTATCTTGGAACTTATTTTTTTTAACCATTTGTTAGCAAAAGGCTCATATTATAGGTATCGTAATTCTGAAGTTGATCTTAATTAATTTAATTATTTATTGATTTTAAGACTTAAACGGTCTCAGTTGGAGATTCTCTAAGAGTATATTAAAATAACGTTTCAAACTTTTTCAGAATAGAATAGCATTTAATCATTTTATATTTTATATAATAATAACCATTTATTTTTAGACGACGTCCATGATGTAGTGGCTAAACACGCTGGTTTCAAGGCGTCGCCGCTCTGAGGTCCCGGGTTCGATTCCCGGTTGTGTCAATATAGAAATCAAAATTTTCTGTATTTTATGTGAGTGGTGTCCAATATTTATTTATTATTTATTTATTTATCATTTATACGACATCTACAACTTTTCTTTGAACAAATTTAAGACAGTTGTCACCAAATTACTTCCAGAGGAGTCTTGTATTATTGGTAAGCCTTTATTGTAGCTATTTTTTTTTCTTTTATCTTTAAGTTTAACCCTAATGCAATTGCAAATTTATAATTGATTACTAATTTATAATGATTCAAATGTATAACTTTTCTGCTGCATAGTGAATGAATTAAATGTTACATATTGTTTTAATTTAATTTAATTTACAATTTTATTTTATTGATTTATTTGTAATTTTAGGTGATATTTAAAGATCAAAAAAATGATATTTAAAGAGGCTATGGCCCCCTCCCATACATTAAAATAAAACCGATTTTTTTGGCAAAACTATGCGTGTAAGGTGTCTTTGGATAGGTTTTTTTAAACGGCATCGAGTTTTTAAAAGCATTTTCTCTAAAAATCTAACGTTTGAGAGATAGACGCTTACAAAGTGGTTAAATGGGCGTCCTTTCCATCCAACTTTTAAACTGAGTGTAAATTTTGAAAAAAAAAAAAACATGATGTAGATCTTGACAAACACTTTTAACAAAAATTGGTTCGAATGATATCGAACAATTATTTTTAGAGATAGAACACATTAACAATAACCGAAAAGATAACTTTTTTTTTCATACACGTACTATGAAAAACAAAGTTATATTTGTTGTTAACAAAATATTGTAGTATTTTGGCTGAGTGAACGTAAGTGGATCTCTAATTCAGTTAAAGTTTAGTGTGTAAGTCCGACTTGCTTTTGCTCGTTTTTTTAAGGCTAAGTGTATCGCATTTGACTCAGATGTAAGCCTTGTGAAAGAAGTACCTACAACATTGTCTATATTTTTATTCGTTTAAATACATGACTGGTCACCATTTTAGGGACACCTAAATACAGATGCCCTCATGTTATCTTCTTTATCATTTTACAGCATTATAAGCCGCGTAGTCGTTTCTGATTTCCCGTCAAATCTTGCGAAATGCACAGCTTCTGGGTCTTTAAATGTGCAAGCGAAAGCGAAAGCAAAGCGAAGTTTCTCATAGTAAAGCCCAATAACGTACTAAATCTGGAGGGTTTATTACAAACATTTTTATTATACGACGTGTAATGTTAAATGTGCAAAACTTCAGTCACCCCAAATGATTTTAATTCGACTGAATTAATTCTGAAAGAAAAAAGAAATATTTCATTTGGCGTTTTAATTTTTCTGGCACTTCAGATAATTTCTAGCTCTGGACGAGACGCTCTGTCGACAGCAAAGTCGGTAGGTCATCACTGGATCGCTGCGCCGTGCTGACATGATGATTATCTATTATCATATGAACTTACCACTGCTTTTCATATTGCGCACGTGATGGTGTGTCTTGTTAATAAATGTATAGGCCATCATTTTATTAAAATTTTTTTTGAAAAATGTGACCCATGCCCCATATTACAAAGTCAATCAATTGATTTTACTCTTTATTTTTCAAGTTTTGCGCAATTAACGTTTTACGGTTTTCGCAACTTTTCCTTGTGCTAGTTGACGTCTAAAGTCAAATATTATATACCTAACATTTAAACTAATATCTGTGAATAAAATTCATATAAAATTTGTTTTAAAAAGATCTCAGTGCTAAATGATCAGTTTACCTATGCAGTTGGTGAGTTTTGTGTTTATCTTATTTTAAAATGAATTATTTCGGTAAAAAGGAATGACAAAATTGTTTACAATATTCGACAAGTAAAAAGAAATGCACATTGTCTACTTTCTTCCAAATTAGACTTGAGTATTTCATAT
Organism: Pyrausta purpuralis; assembly: GCA_963924145.1. Lineage (NCBI taxonomy): Eukaryota > Metazoa > Arthropoda > Insecta > Lepidoptera > Crambidae > Pyrausta > Pyrausta purpuralis. Next base: position 3,979,444 of record OZ001646.1, read on the forward strand.
GCATAATACTTCTACGCGTAAGGCCCCCAAAGTAGTAGAGGGGTGTAGTAATTATAAAATTATTTTTTAGAATATACGATATACCCAAAAATTAAAAAAAAAAGTTGATCTATGCTATAAGTTTGTAAGCTTACGGGACCCTATAGATTTTGATTCACTTGTGAGTATCGAATATTTGTGAAAGTTCCTTAAACGGCTACATCTTTTGATTGCGTTACCTTAAGTTTTTGTTTTTTAACGGCTTTAAGAGACCGTAGTCCTGAGTATTAAATATCACTTCCACGCGTTCCTGTGAAAAAGGGTAGGAACCGATAGGTGGGCGGACAACAAACAAAGTCTCGATCCTATAACGGTTCCCTTTCCTTCCGAGGAATGGAATCCTAAAAAGTTATATTTTCATATTTTATCTCAAATATCTCGGTCATTTTTTGTTAATCTTCTTCCTTTTTATTACTTATTTCCTATTTCCACGATCACAGTAGCTAAGTTTTCTTCCATAAAAATAAGTATCGACGCTGTTGCCAGGCAGAAATGAAACTAGTTCGGTATTACGGAGTGATGGCTCACAAAACTGTAACATTTATATACGATACCTCACGCTGCTAAGATAAACGTCTTCACGGGACACCGAAGACAATTATTATACATTATTTTGGATGAATTCTAGCCTAATTGCTCTAAGAACAATATTTCATATTTAGCTAGATATATAGGTTCCACTGACCTATTAAGTTTAATAGAAAAACGTGAGTTGCAATCTTATACGCATCATGTGGTTTTATGTAATATAATTTGCATTACTTATTCTTTTTTTAACCGACTTCAAAAAACGAGGAGGTTATCAATTCAATCTAAAAAAGAAGTAATGTAATAAAGATAAAAAAGTAAAATGATTTGGGGTATTACATGAAAACAGCCTTCAGACGACAGATTTATATATTAACGTGAAGAAATTAAGCTGCAGACACTGTATGAGTGTGCTTCTTAATGGCTATAAGAGCGTTCCAAGAGCTTAAAAGGCGCTTATAAGGCACAAGAAGGTCCTTATGTACAAAATCACATTTTAGTCCGAGTCTATAAGCATTGGAAAAACCCGATGGTAACCGCGAGTTAACCGACAGCCAGTGCCATCTAGCGGTAAGTGGTCGTACTATACACGGTCCCAGATCATACATGAAAAAAAAACAGTAGTTTCTGTGAGTTAACTAACAGCCAGCGCCGTCTAGCGGTGGGTAGTCGTATTGAACAATGGGGCGTCCTAAATCTTTAATAGTTAGATACCTTCAAAACCCATGCAAAAAATATTTTTTTTAATAGATAAAAGGAGTCTAAGTTGCACTTGCCCTATGGCAGGCGGCAGGTAAAGTAAGTTAAAAATAGGTTAATAAATATATTACATAAACACAATAACCACAACAGTATATAACTACAAGTTAAAATATTTATACTAAATTGAGTTCTAAGTTCATCTAATAGATGGCGCTGTATATTGTTAGCCCGCGGTATTTTTTTTTTTTTTTTTTATTTATAATGAATTTACAATAAAAACTTAATTAGGAAACTATGCTATTCACAGCGTTACATAAACCATCTGTGGTTTTACCGAACGCTGCGCTTGTTGAGTCGTCATCGTACTCGTGCTTACAATATATACTCTATACTAAAAAAAAAAGAAAAACAGAAAATGACAATTAATAAATTGCATGCAAATTCGATAACATTTACGCCATAGTCAGCCAGAATAGGCATATTGAGTTACCGATCCACCCGACTCGCGCGCCATAGCACTCGCAAACAGTACCGGTTTTAACTAGGCGGGTCCACACGGGGTGATTTATGTGCACTTAATCAGATCGTGTTGTTTGCAGATCCAAAAAGTAACGTTTAAGTTTATATTTAATATTATTATTTGTAATTTGTGCTTTTAGTGTTGGAGGTAATTCATTAATGAATTTTGGTACCACATACTTCAGAAGCTGCTTGCCGTATAGGTTATTAAATTTTGGGACTTCAAGTTTCTCTTTTAGGGCACTTCTAGTTTTGCCACTACGGTAGACATAGGTTTTAAGTGGATTATTGAAAAAGTTTTCGTTAAGTATTATGAATTTAACTTGGTCATGTATAGGTATTACGTTACAAAGGTAGAAGAGCTCATGGTAGTTATGTTGGAATGCAATTTTAATTTTTTGAGGTACAATAGTTTTAAGTATTCTGATTTGGAGATTGTAAAGAGGATCTAAGTGAGATTTGCTAGTTCTGCCATAGCTGCCGAGTCCATAATGTATTGTAGTTTCAGCTAATGCCTTGTATAGTTTTAAAAGTGTCTTGTAGGGTATTTTATTTTTAACCAAGGCGAATTTAGCCAGCATAGCCCGAAGCTTGTCACATACATGGTTGATATGTTCCGTCCATTTAAGTCTATCGTCGATTATTAGGCCTAAATATTTATGCCTACTTACAAGTTCCACAGGGGGACATAAACAGCCAGAAACATTGTCATGCAAACATTTATGGGTGTGCGCAATTAAGGTGAGATTTTGTATTTTTCTATTTTTGCTTGAGCTTATATACATAAGTTTAGTTTTATCAGCATTTAGGACCAGACCTGCGTCATGCGACCATTTTGCTAACTGTGTGAAATCCCTTTGCAGTTGAGCTAAAGCCAGAGCAGGATCAGTGCTAACTGCTATTAGGCAGGTGTCATCAGCAAACTGGTACATTTCACATTCAGTCACTGTGTTAACAGCGTCGTTAACGTAGGTAATGTAGTGCAACGGCCCAAGGACGGAGCCTTGTGCTGTGCCATCTGAAACGTTAATTTTAGTGCTTAGGTGCTCTCCTACCTTAACAACAAAAGATCGATCCTCAAGATAGTTTTGACACCACTTGTTTAGGGGGCCTTGTATGCCACAGTCGTTAAGTTTTTCAAGAAGTGTATTATGTCTTAGCGTGTCGAAAGCTTTACTGTAATCGATAAATAATATCAAAACGTGTTTTTTATCATTAAGGTGTTTATAGATTTTATCTGTAAATATTGATAAAAGTTGTGTTGTACTCTTTTTGGGTTGAAACCCGAACTGCTTCTCTGTTATTATATTGTTAACTTTGAAAAATGCATGAATTTGCTTAGCTATTGCTTTTTCAACAATTTTATCTATAGCAGAGAGAATAGTAATTGGACGATAGTTGTCATACGAGGTGTGACTTCCCTTTTTATGAATAGGTCTGACTATGCCCATTTTTAGATCTTTTGGGTATTTGCCTTGATTAACAGACTCATTGATAAATTGGGCGATAACAGGAGCAATCTTGGTATCAATAATTTTTAAATCTCGAGCTCTAATTTTGTCAATCCCCGGTGCCTTATTACTACTTGCACATCTTATTTCCTTAAGTGCATCATTGTTAGAAATTTTTTGATATCGACACGTAACTTTCGGACAAAACGCATAGTTTTGTTTATCAAGGAGTTTTGTGGTACATTTTGGTACTATATTAGTAACACTATTGGCAAAAGTTGTAGCAAAGTTGTTCGCGATATCGAGGGTTGTAGTATTATTGTCTATTAGTGCATTCGTAATAATTGTGTCAGCTAGCGCTTTAGCCCTACCAGTAATTTCATTTAATATTTCCCATAACTTCTTAGGGTTTTTTATTTGATTAGTTATGTCCTGTCTTAATTTAATATTTTTATTAGTATTTATCATTTTATTAACGTAGTTCCTAGATGCGTTGTAATTTAATTTTAAAATTTTGTTTGATGGATCAGCAATCCATTCTTTGAATAATTTGTCCCTATGCTCACAGGCCCGTATGATTTTATTAGTAATCCATGTATTATTTTCGCGTTTTTTATTATTGGTTATTTTTATTCTAATTAGCGATTTATTGTAGCATTCATGTATGTTGTTTACTATAATTTCGTATAGTTTATGAGGGCATATTATTTTCCTTGATGGTTCCCAGTCAATATTTTTTAGATTTTCAGTTAGTTTAAACGTGTCATAGCGAGTGATGTATTTGGAATCCGCCCGTGTGGTACCACCGCTCCTTGTATCAATAGCTGCAAGCGCGATAACGCGATGGTCGGCCAGTGCAGTCCCCAACGCCGCAGTGTACAGGTCTAGTGAGCGGGATCGTGCGTAGATGTGATTAATTGGATTTTCTGGAATCAGAAATAATTTGAATATTTTTTTGAAATATACGGTTGTGTTAAAACTAACATTGCTATTGATTAATCTTTACGCAAACTAACGATTGGTGGTTTATTCAAAAAAGACAACTTGAAATATTTTCCACAATTAATAAAAACAAGAAATATCGTCGTCCAATGGTATTTTATATTATGTACAAAATTAAACTCGACCTGTCTACTTACTAACATTTTTGGGAAGTCACACAAAATGATGACCTTAGTCTAAAGTAAGAACCACTTCACGCCAGAACTCCATCCTATTTCATAAAAATAGATGTCGTTTGTTGTCTGCCTCATTAACATATGCCAATCTGGTCCTCTTCACGAAAACCCAACAATACACGAATTATAATGAAAGCGTTTTGACAATAACCTTACCCTTTACTAATGTAAACATTAAGGCACAAGAAAATGAGGGTCCTTCTCTCTAATTGTATGTATAATTCAAGGCTTGTATAAACAACTGACGGGATACCTAAGTGCTTTCCCAGCCCTTTTCAACAAAGTTCTCTATAAAGGAGAAAGTTTCTTCTAACTGTGTTTTAGTGTTACCCCCCACTTTAACCTAGAAACAATGTCGATTATTATTTAATCCAGTTTACATACAATTCACATCATTAAAACTTTTGATTTATCATGACAGTGCTATGATGCAGCACTCGTCAAAAACACAAAAATAAATTATTATAAATTGTTTAATTTGAATTGTACCGACATAGTTCTAATCCTACATTATTACTAACACGATGTGGACTCTGGTTCGAAATATAGCTATTTAAGCTTTTGTTTACTTATCTGGCTAGTAACAGCCTTAACATTATTTTTTTTAAAACTTCACATATAAAGCAAAGATTTAGTTAGGGTATACCTTGATCGTATAGATACGCATTAGATATGTAGATACTTTAATTTATTAAAAGAAAAAAGAGCTTAATACTACGTTAAACCTATGCTACTTTCAAAATACATAAAAATACGTATCTTATGGTGTATTCACACCGCCCAACGATCGTGCCGTAGGCCATGCCGCTCATGTCACATTAGCTGCTGCAGATGCCGCAGGGGCAGTTATCATAGTGTTACGTCACTTTTTGTTGCGAGAGTAATCACTTGCAGAATTCAACAGGCTTGCCAATGTGTTGGTGTCCGAGCGGTATGAGTATGGTTTTTATTAAAAATGGTTTTTATTTCAATATTCGAGACAAGGGATCTTACCCTGTGTCTCACGCTTTCCGAGCGCATACTTATACCGCTTGAAAAGCGTAAGACACAGGGTAAGATCCCATGTCTTAGACAAATGGTTTTTACAAGTGCAATTAATAAACTGATGCTGATGACAGCGGTGATCTGTTAAATTAAATTGACTGATCTTTGGACATCACTAGTAAGCCAGAGCTACAATGTTTAGTATGCTAAAACTCTGGATTTGTAAAGTTTCATAACTCGTAACAGATGGTACAGACTAGTTGGTTGATCTAGTTTGCGCTTTGATCCTCATTAGCAAGCAAACAGGTACTTTATTGTTATTTATATTATTTTAATAAACAAACTGTTATTAGATGGTTATTTTTGGACGTATTTTTTTTTAAATTGATATGTTTATACGTCTGTTTAACTTCATGCGTTACAAAACATCTGATATCCCTTACACACTGCGACTTTCAGCATCGATGCAGTCGCGCGTTTTGAAATCGCGCTTCAGCATCGCGACTGAACAGTTTTAATTTAGCATAAATGCAGTCCAGAAGTGATATTGCATCGATGCTAACGCGCGCTAGAATTGCAGCTTAAAGTCGCAGTGTGTAAAGGGTCTAAGATCTGTTTAATTCCACAACAGTGGGTACTTTCCTTTCTTGATTTAAGGTTACAAAGGAAAGGGAAGGGACAAAAGGAAAAATTAACTAAACCATCATGCATCATTATAACCAAACCTAACTAGAAGGAAACTCAAAACGCGCGGACGGAATGGTGAGGGGCCGCTAGTAAGAAATAAGAAAGATAACATCAAAGAAGAAAACCTATAATCCACGTTCCTTTGTATTTGTACGGAAGTCTCAACATACGAGTAGTTCCCTGAAAAACCCAGCAGGTGGCCCTCGAAAAACACTTGAGACCAATTGGTGTTTTCGTGTATTTATTGATAGAGAAGACTTTATGAATGAAGCTAATCAGTTTTTTTAAGATTGATTAAGTATATAGCTATGTAAGATAAAAATATATTTGATACAGAAGAAAATAAGAAACTTTAAATTTTCTACGCAAAATTTCATTTTTTTTTCTTCGGACCTCTACCGCGACTAAACACATAATAGTGAGGCATCTTTCAGCCGTCTCGCACTACTCCTCAAGTGTCAATAACTCCTACTATAAAAGTTATATGTGCATATGGAAGATACTGCAATTAGACAGACTTGTAGTCATGCGACTGATTTGATTTGGGAGACCACACTCGCGCAGAAATGGACTAGATCGAGAATCCCCTTCGTTTACGAGATACCTGCCCAACATCAAATGATTGCTCACTTTGAAAGCTTGAACCACTACAGTTCATCAATTTCCGACGACCTCCGTGGTGTAGTGGCTAAGCACGCTGGTTTCAAGGCGTCGTCGCTTCGAGATCCCGGGTTCGATTCCCGGTCGGATCAAAATAGAAATCGTAATTTTCCATACTGTCTTGGATCTTGGTGTTGTGGTACTACCGTTGTATCTGATTTCCATAACAAAGGTGCCTTAGTTACTTACCTTGGGATCAGATCAATGTATGTGATTGGTGTCCAATATTACTTTTTTTATTTTTGTGTCAGCCGAGGGGTGAGCTCCAATACTCACGACAACCACATTGTATGTTAAAGTAACCGACAAATTGTTTTTTTACTAATGACTATGTTTTACTGTCGTAATAATTAATCAACCGCCATTAAATTATTTAACTGCCCAATACGTTTGCCAACTGATCATAATGACATCTCGAATATTTAAATAACAGCTCAAAAAAATAATTTCGACTGGTTTTGATGTTTTAAAGCCTTTCTCAATAAATAAGCTATACAATACAAAATTAACTATACTAATATTATAAAGCTGAAGAGTTTGTTTGTTTGTTTGTTTGTTTGAACGCGCTAATCTCAAAAACTACTGGCCCGATTTGAAAATTTTTTTTTACGTTGGATAGTCCATTTATCGAGGAAGGCTTAAGGCTATATAACATAAAGATACGACTCATAGGACCACAGCAGCAATGAAAAATGTTGCGAAAACGGGAGAAAGATATTCCTTTTGAGAGCTTCCGCTGCATACGCTGCGGAAACCGCTTAAGTTACACAAAAATTATGTATGACAGGATTGTTCAGCATCAAGAGTTTTATAATAAAGTCCGCGACAGCATATGTCTATCTTTTATGGTTGACTTACTACAACCTTTTTTAAGTTAATAAATTTGTAAAAAAATAATGCATTATTTTTAGAGGTGTATTATACACACAGGTATTTATTCTTATCAAAATAAATAGATTCATAATCACGAGCATTTCATTTAGAACAAAGTTGCCCTTTATATCATTTGATTTCAATAAATATCTTAGGAGCTATCACAGTTTTAACATAACTCCGCACCAAAATAATGTTCGCAGCTTAAGTACAACGTGCGCTTGCGCTAATCTATACTAATATTATAAAGCTGAAGAGTTTGTTTGTTTGTTTGTTTGTTTGTTTGATTGAACGCGCTAATCTCAAAAACTACTGGCCCGATTTGAAAAAAAATTTTTACGTTGGATAGTCCATTTATCGAGGAAGGCTTTAGGCTATATAACATAAAGATACAACAAATAACACCACAGCAGAAATGAAAAATGTTGCGAAAACGGGAGAAAGATATTCCTTTTGAGAGCTTCCGCTGCATACGCTGCGGAAACCGCTAAAGTTACACAAAAATCATGTATGACAGGATTGTTCAGCATTAAGAGTTCTATAATAAAGTTTGCAACAGCATATGTCTATCTTTTATGGTTGACTTACTACAACCTTTTTTATGTTAATAAATTTGTAAAAAAATGATGCATTATTTTTAGAGGTGTATTATACACACAGGTATTTATTCTTATCAAAATAAATACATTCATCATCACGAGCATTTCATTTCGAACCAAGTTGCCCTTTATATCATTTGATTTCAATAAATATCTTAGGAGCTATCACAGTTTTAACATAACTCCGCACCAAAATAATGTTCGCAGCTTAAGTACAACGTGCGCTTGCGCTAATCCTACTACTATTATAAAGGCGAAAGTTTGTAAGTATGGATGTATGGATGTATGGATGTATGGATGTTTGTTACTCTTTCACGTAAAAACTACTGAATGGATTTGAATGAAACTTTACCAAAATATAGCTTATACATCAGAATAACATATAGGCTACAATTTTTGAGGTTTCTAATGTGAGGTCGTAAAAAAACATGAGGTTTCTAAAGTGAGGTCGTAAAAAAACACATTTTTTGCGCTTACATTGCAAACGCTGACTGAATCCTACAAGATAGATCAAAACAATGTACTGCAGTATTGTACAACTTAAAAAGGTCTCCAAAAATGATGGTATATGTTTATCTCTTAGGAATAACCCACAATAACCATTTTTTATCCTTTACTTTGTACGAGAAATAATGGCTTATTTACGAAGCGATTTTAAGCAATACAGTATTAATCCTTATCCAATTAAGTATCTTAAATACATTGTGCATTTAATAAAGATCAATATGGCTTTTTACAGCATGTAAATTAAATAAATATTTTTGAAGATATCACAGATTTAAAATGCAGAGTCATAGCAATTTAGGCGATAAATACCGTTTCGGTGATAAATACCGGCAGCGGTGCCAGGCGAACGGGCCATGTTTTTCTCACGGTCAGCTCTATGTGGCTTGCTCACGTGTTTCCAAAGCGAAGAATCTGCATGTTTATGCTGAAGGAAAAATATCGTTAAATGTAGTTTATAGGAGCATACTGCAGCTACCTATAGACCTATGATTAGGGCTCTGCAGTGCTAAGTTACCGTATTTCTTACTTATTACTAGACTAGACGGGACGAACCTGAAGTCCACGCGAACGAAGTCGCGGGCAAAAGCTAGTATATTATAAAGCTGAAGAGTTTGTTTGTTTGAACGCGCTTATCTCAGGAACTGCTGGACCGATTTGAAAAAATATTTCTGTGTTGGATAGCTTATTTATCGAGAAAGGCTTTAGGATATAAAACATGACGCTGCGACGGGAGGGGAGGGAGCAAACTCAAAACGCGCGGACGAAGTCGCGGGGGACCGCTAGTATTTCATATCAGTTCTATAGTTACCTACTGAGGTTAGTGCGCTCAAGCAAACAAACTCTACAGCTTTATAACATTAGTATAGATTTACCAAAGATATTCCAATTTCATAAACTAGTATTCAGTTTTTTTAGTTGTTCGTGTGCCCGCATCCAAAGGAGTCTACGACTATGTCCAACAGAAACGTTATCAAATTTTCACTACAAATAACATGTAAACGATACAAAATGTAGATCATTAGGGGCGTTTATACTAAAAATAAAATAATACTTTAATAGATGTTGTCCGTCAGATAAAGGTAAAAGGGGTGGTTCTCAAACGAATGAGTTGTGCTTAGCCCTATCGTCATGGTATGCGAAAGAGCCGTTATGTGATCCGAATAATGTGATGAAATTCATACTAAATAAAACAACAAGTTTTTGTAAGGTTTTTTGGTGAAATATATTTATTGATGGTATCATACAAATGGGTATCGGATACTATTTTTATAGGACTTACTTGTGAGATACTAATAACCAATTTCTCAATGTAAAGCCTTTGAAAGGGTTACCGACACGTATCAATACGGCTATTCTTTAATTATTTGACTCTGCAATATGCAACTATAATTAAATTAAATACGTTGTTACACTTCCGCAATTATCAGAAGTTATTTTTGTTTGAATTAATGTAGTAGTATTTGCTTACACTTCAGAAACAATTTAAATAAAAAAAAAAAAAAAAATCCTTTGGACATTCCCATCTAGCCCCAAAGTAAGCTACTCAAAGCTTGTGTTATGGGCGCCAGACAACGGATATAATACTTAAATACTTTTTTTTTGTAAATACATACATGATATACATAGAAAACACCCAGACCAATACAAACAGACATGTTCATGCACACAAATGTTTGTATTGTGTGGGGATCGAATCCGCACCCGCTGCGTAGTAGGCGATTTCTCGACCACTACACCAGACGGGTCTTCAATCAAACGTCTTTTAATTTAAGAATATTAAAAGAGGTTTTTTGCTTTACAACAGACACTTAATGGTTTATTCCGGCCTGATCCTCCTAGTGGTGATCCACCAGGCGGATCACTATTATTTTTATTTACTTTTTATTCCGGACTGATCCCCCTTTGTGTGACGCATAAGGGGGATCACATATTTTGAATTATTAATTATTCCGGTCTGATCCACCTTCTTGTTAAAAGCATAATTTTCGTACAGACGGCAACGGCGATGGCATCAGTACGTTATAGTTATTTAAAAATAAAGTAACATTTAATTGAGTTATTATTGTATGTGAAAAAATTAAGTACGTATTCTCATTAATTGTACATGGTATGAGTCCTTTATTTATCAATAATTTTTATCATATCCTAAGTCGTAACGGATAAATATTAACACGTTATTGGCCCTAAACGTGTAAAAGGTTTTGGTAAACCCATTTAAAAATTTACCTATTTTTTGATTTAGGTATATACATAGTAAAAATATGAGAGCTAATTTGTAAAGTTCTAAATACTTATTTTTTATTATTTTTAGAATTAGGGCTGATTTGAACTTAATCGTTATTATTTTTTTGTTAAAATTTCAATGTGAAATGATTTCTGTGATGATTTCTTGCATATCTGTGATAATTATGATGAATAAATGAGTGTTGATTTGTAACATAGTAGTTTTTTTTTCCTGACTGTACCTACAAACTTTGCAAAAAATGGAAACTTTGAAAAAGGTGGATCAGTTAGGACGAACAAAATATAAGGGGGATCAGTCCAGAAATTATTAATAATAATCATGAGAGGTGGATCACAACAAGGGGAATCAGACCGGAATAAACCCATTTAATTGCGCTCTATCTCATGTATTTGGTATGTATCGTATTCGATTTTTAACTTACTCAAAATGAACCCGTAGGTTAATATTAATTTTAAAAATATTAATTGAATTCATATAATCTAATCTTTTTTCTCCTAAATCAATCGTCTAATTTGTGTTTTGTATCAATTTCGTGGCGAAAAGATACAAAAAGAAAAATATATTTACATATAGGTATAATACGTTGCATATAGATAAACAACATAATATGCATTACTGTACCGTTACAATAAGTTTACGATGGTTTTATTCGCTAGCGACGACTTAAAAAAAGTGTATAGAAAATTTCACAGCGCCTCTAGCGGTCACCGACAGAACTAAAATTTTCCATACAAAAAGTTACGTCATCGCTATCGAGTTAACTCATGGTAACGCATTTTTTTTCTTACTTTCCGATGTCTTATATCCTCGCAATACGAAGTGTTTTTTAAACACCTCTGATTCACCTTAAAAGAGTATGGTAATGTTATGGATGTGGATGGGATTAGAGTGGATCTTGCCGTTAAGAAAGCCAATTTTCTTACGCGGATTCCAAAGGAAAGTAATGTTTACTTTTACATATTGCACAGGTAATAATTAGAATAGCCCGTAAACTCGTTTAAATGGTAACGAGATTACTTCGTGCTCTAGCGATGTTTTGTATAAAAAATCGGTAATTGGATCTTATGTTTTCCAGATAGTAACCTATCTACCTTTGATTTGGATGTAAAAACGTATAATATTACAACGTGAAATTGTATTTTTCTATTGACGTAGTAAAGTTTATAAGGAGTTGATGGCATAAATCTATTTCAATGTAGATAATTTCATATTTGTGTTATAAGTAGAGATTTAGGTATTCAATTTACGCCTACCGATGAAATAAATGCACTTTAAAGATATTGCTTTAATGTCTAAATAAAAAATAACTATTCAGACTTAACGGTACTACGTGTATAACAAGTCTATTTCAATAAATTTGAAATAAAGTCCGCAGAAGTGGATTTTAAAATTAAGATGGCCGTGCCAAAATGGCGTCGCCAAGTCGGTACACGGTTGCATGAACGCATTTTTACGAATAAGAAATATGCCATCAGATTACCTCGCTGTTCTGCCACGAGATAACGAAATCACTATTTTCAGTTGGAATGAAATTCAAAACGCGAAAAGATATTGCCAAGAAAACAAGAAATATTATTTTAGTTTTTAACCGACTTCAAAAAAGGAGGAAGTTATCAATTTGACTGTATGTCTTTTTTCTCAGTCGTTTGTCGACCGATTCGAAAAATTTTTTCGCTTACTTAGAGGGTATACCTTCTAGTTGGTCCCATTTTTTTTTCAATTTGGGATCTTAATGTTGACGTGTTGTTACATCTAATAGTCAACATCTTGTGGGGCTGAGCTGATGGTGGAACTCCTTAACCCTTAGGAGTTCAGTAATTATAATGAAAGAACTTATAATAGGTAGTTTGAAGCTTTTTAAAAAACAGAGTCATAAGGTGCCCCCCCCCATTCTCCTGTAATCTCTAAAAATGAAGAAATAAATTTAACTTTAAAAAAAGTAAAAACCGACTTCAAAACCAAAATGCACTAAAAAGTCTTAAATAGACTCTTGACTATTAAAAGGAAAGGAATCCATTTTAGGCAAACAATTTATTTTTGGAGTCGATGCCATCACTTTGACCGTCAAGCATCAACTATCATAGCACCGACTCTTTATTTAAGACTTTTTAGTGCATTTTGGTTTTGGTTAAAAACACTTGTAAAGCAGATTGTCGAAGTATGTCAATTAAGCATTTAAAAGTTCTTCTGTTTCTTTTGTAGGGTAATAAATTTTTGAGGATTTTCTTTTGTAATTACAAAAGACAAATCCTCAAGTAAAGGAATATTCATTTCAAACTACCGCCGTTCTAAGCGAATTCATTTACCAATTGCTTTCCTAAGATTTTGTATAGACGGATGACGAGTATCATCCTATTTAGCCAAACGACGAATCCCTGATTCAATTAATTTGTCATTTTGACAGTTTTGATGCCCATTGACAGTTTTGATGGAATTAGCATAGCTTTTGAAGGACCGTCACTCCCCGGATTATCTCAAAGGGCACAGATTTGTGATTAAGATAGGGCGTTGGCCTCGAATTTTGTCACGTAAAATGCTTTTGAGGTAAGAGGTCTATTGAGTGTCCATTCATGGTAGCATACATATGAACTATTATTTAGTGTTGTCTATTAATAGACACTGAATACTGTGAAAACTATGGGGACATAGTATAGGCAATTGTGTAGCAGCAGATTATGTTTATGGCATTTACTTATTTTTTGCGTTAGATTACTAATTAAATAAAAAAAAGTGTAATGTTAAATGCGCAAAACCTCAGACACCCCAAATGCTTTTTAATTTAACTGACCTATTTCTGAAAGAAAAATGTAATTCAAAAATAATTTAAGTAGTTTTGTTTGTTTGTTTTAAAAGGTCTTTATTAAAAATGAAAATAATTTACAATTCGATACTAAGAACTAGTGTACATTTACTATCCTAGATTTAGTATAATAAGACACTAATATAGCTTTGCAGACCACAGTCCATTTAAAATTTTAGTAAAATTTAAGTAGTGTTTAAGTTTCACTGAAACTTTGATAATTTCTTGCTCTGCAGACGACGCTCTGTTGAAAGAAGAGTCGGTTGGTATATCACCGGGCCACGGCACTGCGCCGTGCTGATTATTATTACTATCTACGAATACGCTTTAAAAAAAAAAACATTGCTTTACGTATTTTTGCGGGTTTGGTCCAGGGATATTGTTTTATTAATAATTAGACAGGGCAATATTTTATGAAGATTTTCCTTGATTTCTACCTGATTTTCCAATCAAAGTATTTTCAGGTTTTGCGCATTGCTGCCTGCGATAAACGCATGCACGTTATCCCAACAACGTGCAATCGCGCAGTAGTCAACGGGAGAACTCGAGCTCGAGCTGCTCGATCTTCGTCGCATAGTCCGCACCAGCAGCAAAACTTGGACCCTCAAGTGATAAAGGCGTAAATTTCACCAACAGCAATTCTTGGACCCTCAAGTGATAAAGGTGGAGGGCTTTGTTGTGCAGAAACCGCCATTGCAAGCGTCTGCGGTGTTTGGCAGTAGGTGCCGTACCAGGTCAAGGCGCGGCGGGAAACTATGTGATGCTGGTCACCCGGCCCAGGCTTCGGAAAACGCACCGCGTCGCGCGCGCACACGACATACAAACGCGAATGTTTTTGGCAGACTGACTCGCGTCACGCGGCGAGGCGGGGGAGCGGCCGCGAGCGCGACACGTTTAGGCAGGCAGGCAACATCGCGGCGATGGGCGGCGCGTATGACAATACCTACAAAAACCGAGAGCTCCGCTCCGTTTTATTTTACTCTTTTTTCTACATGTTTAGAGGCGATTTTCTCGAAAACTAGAGTATAAAAAAAAATTTTTTTCGTACAAAATATGTTTCATTTATTTTTCTGAATCTGCCTTTTAAAATATCGTCACTAAAAACGAGGTAGCCTTATATATTCGCATGTGCAGTGGCTAGCACATCAGGTTACCCGCTTTTGTTGCAAACTAGCCCTTATCGCAAGTGCATAAGATACCGCAGTGTTTACCTTGACGTGTTGTCCCTACCTACTGTGTGCAAGGTCAATATATCAAGTCGCTTTTCATATCAGTGAAGTGGATTGGAGTGGACCCTAAAGTGATAATCCGGATCAGTAAAATAACTAATTGAAGTCCTAGGACAGTTATTTGGAAAGATGGTAAGCTTTTTATCAGTGTTTTTACCGCCACAATTCTTTCAAATGAATTATTTTGAATGCTTAGGGTATTTAATATAATCACATACAACGCTAAAATTGAGTCAGTAATATAAAACAACTGTTTCAGTATTACCAAATGGTTGACAGATAGAGGATGCTTTAAAGCATAAATCCGCCATTTGTACTTCATTTTGTTTGTGCAGTAAAGATTATACCTATAAATAAATTATAAAAACAATGAAAAATACCTTAAAATATTTTTTAGGAGAAACTAGTTCTTTTGGAAACGGTGCATTATGTGTGAAGACTGTGACGCCAAAAAAAATTGTTTCTCCGAAACAGAAAACGAATGCGTCATTTAAAGCTTTTTAGTAAGTTTTTTATTTAGTAATTTTTAGTTATTGGGTACTCATATCTCAAAAACTACCCGACCGATTTGGTAAAAACTATACCCGTAGTAGAATAAGAAGTCGGTTACACCTAAATAAACTAAAAAAGAGTCATCTCGCTATGAGTTTTCATTGCAGAGTAATTCTGACACAAAATACAAACATACATGCAAAAACGAAATTTTGCACACGCGATATGAAGGCCTGAATTGATCAACATACTAAAATTTCATGCAATTCTGATGATATCGCTTACATACAGTTTGAATTGGATACCTACATTTTTTGAAGTCGGTGTTAATCACGGCAAAAATAAAATGAATATATTGTTTATTCATTCATCATCATCATCATTATCAGCCAAAGGACGTCTACTGCTGAACATAGGCCTCCCCCACGGCTTTCCACAGAGACCGATCACTAGCGGTCTGCATCCAGTTTGATCCCGCGATCAAAAGATCGAAAAGATGGACAGACGACTTTAAAAATAAAGTCGTCTGTCCATCTTGTCGGTGGACGTCCTACGCTGCGTCTTTGGTCGAAGGGTCTCCAATCTAGAACTTTCCTGCCCCAACCGCCATCAGTTCTTCGCGATATGTGCCCTGCCCGCTGCCTCTTAAGCTTACTGATTCGCAAGGCTATGTCCGTTACCTTAGTTCTTCTACGTATCTCCTCGTTTCTGATTTGATCTCGTAGAGAAACACCGAGCATAGCCCGCTCCATCGCTCGTTGTGTAATTTTGAGCTTCTTTATGAGGCTCATAGTTAGAGGCCACGTTTCGGATCCGTATGTCATCACTGGTAATACACACTGGTTGAAGACTTTCGTCTTCAGACACTGAGGTAATTTAGACGAGAAGACGCTCTTGCGCAGTTTCCCAAACGCTGCCCAGCCGAGTTGGATTCGTCGATTGACCTCTTTCTCAAAGTTTGACCTACCTAATTGGATAACTTGTCCCAGGTAGACGAACTCGTCGACAACTTCGAGAGTTGAGTTTCCAACGGATACTGGAGTGCGTACAACAAGGGAGCTCGACATAATTTTCATCTTTTCCATGATCATTTTAAGACCCACATGTCGGGATACTCGGTCGAGGTCTTCGAGCATAGTGCCAAGATCATCCAGCGTTTTTGCCACAACGACTATATCATTGACAAACCGAAGGTGTGTTATACATTTGCAGATGTTTATTCATTACGACGTTTGTATTTGCTATTACCTGACAATACTACTTTTAAATAGTGTGTTAACTATATGGAGTAATTTTTATTTATCTATAATAAATATATATGCGCGAGACAACATATCAAGTGTCGTGGTTTCGAAGTAAGGCGTTTACTTTCATGTGTTACGAATACCAGACAACGATTATAACGGGGCGTCTCCCATAAATACTTAAATACATATTAAACATCCATGACTCAGGTACAAGACAATAACAATAAATTATTGTTATTATCTTTTTATCTTATTTAGTAAGTAGGGCAAAATTGGTTGCAAAACTGCCTTTGCTATTAAACAGAGTGTCATATTAACAGATAACCAATAAGTTTCGTACTCACTCACGATTGTGAACAAGACCCTATTATCATGGGACATTTGTCGATGTGCAGTTGAGTGTCACCTGATGACGATAGGGTGGTCTCCCTTCACGGTTCCGTGGGCACGTGCTGAGGGTTTTCCTTGGGGAAATTGTGAAAGCCCTGTTTTTTTCTTAAATCTTATGAAAATTAAGCGTTTTTGGTGCATAATTACATAAGTTTCTTCAATGTTTTTTGACACTTCTATAAATATTTAAAAAAAGTCTTGCACTTTTTTATGGTATGTGCAACTTTTATTACCCAAAAACAATTTACCTCTATGCATAGTAAATACCGAGAGATAAAGCATTTACAATATACAAAACCAAAACTAACAGAAAAATTAAAACAAGCATATTTAATTTTTTCTCACTCCTATGCAAGTTTCACTTCCTATCACTCAAAAAAATTATTTTGAGGAGTTAATAAGTAATGCTTAGGAGGACGTAACTACCCCGTTATTCCCGTCTCGAATAAAACAGAGCGGCTGTTCATGGTAACCAGCGATGCCAGACGTACGGTAAGTACCGTAACTATTGTACGGTAATTTCAAGCCGCGTACGGTAACCCATCCCATTTTCAAAACGTATTTTTGTTTAGTGATCCAAAATTCGATAATTTGTACGGTTATTTAAATATGCGGCCTAATCTATGTACTAACACATTGTAAAGTTGGTAAATAGAACCAGATATGAGTGATTGTTTTCTCCATCGGACTACGTATGATATATTTTCGTGATCTCTTATATTGTTATTTGATGAATTCATTAAAGAATAGCCTGAAAATTACGAATTAAAATGAAAATGACTCAAGGGACATGGACAATCGGCTAAAAACAAGTACATTATAGTTACTTCAAGTGATTTTTCATACAAAATTGTTTAAGTTCGGTAACTGTACGGTAATTCTGGCAGCACAGACTAGCACGCTGATGTGAATAGAAAATTAAACTAATAAAATACGGAACCAAATAAATTGATTTCACCTGAAGCAAGTAAATCCAGAACTGTACAATTTACTTTTGTTCTGGTGAATTATATCATACTAATGGAAAATATATTTGGATATCTTTTAAGTGCCGCATTTAATCAATATATTATACATAAGAACTATTCTATCGTTAATGTAAAAGTTTCAACTTTCAGTAACAAAATAACTAAAAGTTTTTAGAATAGCATCAAAATGTATTTACGGATTTTATTATGGGCTTATCAAATAATAGTAAAACTACTATTAATTCGAGTGGTATGTTAAATATTAGTAAGATGAACTTTATTTTTTTATTTTATTACAGCAATCCGATTCTTAAAATAATTCTAAAACTTTTCCAATGATCTCCAAGTCGCAGTAGTATATCTTCACTTCGATTCTTTTAAAGCGCACAGATTTATAAATTAAGCCAGATCAGGAGATTACATCGGAACTGCTTGATCCTCCCGGGATTACCTATCCGAAAAGGCTCTGGGTTAAAACAGAATATTCCAGAATAGGTGATTTGGACCTGAGAGACCTAATGTTTTAGCGGTGATTCGTCTTCAAAGAGATCACGATCTAAATCTATTCTAAGGTATATTTACAGAACCCTCAGAATATTTAACTTTTCTCAGAAATCATACGCATAAGACGTTTGATTTGGAAAATATTTAATTGAACAATGAACTGAAAAGGATAAGCGAGTGGAGTAAGAGAAACTGCCTCACACTAAACCCAAAAAAATCCAAACTATTAATAATAGGAACACCTAAAAACATTCTAAAATTACACATTAATACAATAAATATTACAATAAATGGAGAGTCAGTGGAAAGGGTAGATAGAGCAATAAACCTGGGCCTGATTTTTGATAGCAATTTGAGATTTGAAAGTCATATCACTGAATGCACGAGAAACTGTTTTTATAGACTCAAGCTTCTATACAGAATAAGGCCATATCTGAGCGAAGCAATCAGGAAAACACTCTGCGAGTCACTTGTTCTATACAAGCTTAATTACTGCGACACAGTGTATGGCCCCTGTCTGCTGGCAAGGACAGAAAAGCTCATTCAGCGAGTGCAAAATGCCTGCGTGCGCTTCTGCTATCATATCCCGCCACGGACTCACGTCTTTCCATACATTAGTGCTGCGAGCATGCTGCGGATGGAGGCACGCAGAAAACTCCACTTAGCAAGCCTGATGTTCGAAGTCATAAAGACACAGAAACCGCGTTACTTACATGAGAACTTGGCATGAGCTCGGAGTGGGAATGGGCGTGGAAGGAGGGAGTGTGTAAGCGTCTTTCTTACTACTACTTACTACTTAAAGGTAATCCTACGCCGTTCTCTCCAGCGAGGGGGTTACCTTCTTAACTGTACGTCCGCGTGTGCACCCTAAACAGCTTCTGTCCTGGTGCGTGGTCGTGACGCGTCGCGTCCGTCGCCGTTATAAGCATTACTCGGAACTCGATGATTGATTGTTCCTTCCAGCTTCGTAGTTAGTTCTAAAGTCATCAATCCCAACGTGTCCAAAAACATGTCTCCTCCTAATACGTGGCTGGATTGTTCGGTTTGCTTCGTATGTTGTCGGGAATACAGATTATTACGAGTGTCGGAAAACATGATGGCCGCCGCGAGCAATACCCCTTCAAACCAAAGACTTTTTTTTTCTATTTTTTTCTCTTCGCAGGGCTTGTGCCTTGGCTCTATATGACCCGTAGGCTGAACGCACATGTATATTTAAGGGTTACCATTTAAAGGCTTCTGTTGTAGGACTATTATTTTTTGTTACTGATTTTTAATTTATTGTTATAAACCTATTTCTTTCTCTTTTTTTTCTCAATTTAATTCTTTTAATTATAATGTAATTGTAATAATTTATTAAATGAATATATTTT
Organism: Pyrausta purpuralis; assembly: GCA_963924145.1. NCBI lineage: Eukaryota > Metazoa > Arthropoda > Insecta > Lepidoptera > Crambidae > Pyrausta > Pyrausta purpuralis. The sequence continues at coordinate 3,999,416 of OZ001646.1, forward strand.
TAATAATAATATAATATTATTGTAAATTATAATTCTTTTATACAAATCGTTTTTATTTTTTAATTTTGTTTTGTAATTTTTGTGTCAGCATTTGTCCTGTCTTTATTATGTTTGTTTGTTTAATGCTTAATGTTATTATTATTATTTTTTGCATTCGTTCAAATTTTATTATTGTATTTTATTATTTTAATAATTATTTCGACAGTAAAATCTACCCACAAAGGCACAAAGGTATGCATTCCACTGCCACGACTTATGCTGAGCGGGTGGGTGCCTTTTCGACTCGAATAGTCCTGTTTTTTTTTGGGCATGTTTTTTTTCTAAATATGTATTCGGTCGAATCAAGTGTTTCTTTCTTTCTTTCTTTCTTTAATTGTGTTTTATACACTTTTGTGTAAGTCTTTCTCGTAACTTAGATACATTAAAAATCTTTGGTTAAAATGATATTTTCATGATGATAAAAATCTAGGTTTGAAAATCTTTCCTAAGAAAGAACACAATTATAGCTATGGTTCTGGGGTGCGATTGTGTAAGGCAATCGTATTCATTTGACAGTTCAAAACGTAAGTTATGATCTATCAAACGGCAAAGAACAAAGAGTTTGACAGATCAAACCGTACGTTATGAACTGTCAAATGAATACGATTGCTTTACACAATTCCCATTCTGATGCGCTCCGCTTATACTAGACGTACATAAAGTTAAAGTTAAAATCATTGATAAATATTTATTATACCTACACCAATAACAATTGTTATGTCCATTGCACTAAAGAAAGTGGCTATTTTAAAAATTAGTCAATATGCAGCATGCGGCCTGTAATAGGAGCAAAAATTTTAATCAAGGATTCTTCAGAATATATGTAGTTTTCTTGACCTGCTCATAGTGCTCTAAATTGCTTTAACTAAAAGATATAGTTATCCAAAGTTAGTATACCTAATCGATATATATGACTGGCAACAAATGTGTCTAAACTCCGAGCATGTTGCTGGGACGATTTATTTTGATAGGATATCATTAAATTTATTTTTAATGATTATAAATTAAAACCATTTAGAATTGATAACTGGTAATTTATAGGGCTTATACACTTCTGGACACATCTATTGGCCCACCTTGTATTTTAAGTTTCATTTGGTCCTAGCTTAAAATTTTATATTAGGTCGAGCAAAAAGTTTTTATGCAGTTTTGAACCTGGCACATTCACAATTTCATTCAATAGTCTTTTTTAAAATTTCTAAAACAGAATTTAAAGAAACAAGAGACAATTTGGAGCCTGTTTGTTGATATCAAACAATCGAAAACTAAGAAAACTTGGTTTTATTGGTTTACTTGGCTTTAATTCTTGAAAAAGTGATTGATATTTTTGGTTTTACAACAAACATTACTTATTCTTAACATTATGGTGAGATTCTGTCAATAATCTATGGATACTTCACCTGAAGTCGCCTCCCAAGTTGTCGCACTTATTCAGGCCGGACACAGCCAAAGAAACGTGAGTGCTCAACTTAATTTAAGTCGATCTGCGGTCCGAAATGTTTATCGGAGGTACCTAGAGACTGGCGGTTTTATTTGTCGCCAAGGCAGGCCACGATCTTGGGTCACAACTGAAAGACAGGATCGATTCATAGTGACGACCAGCTTGAGAAATCGTCACCTTACCTCCATTGAGATACAAAACCAACTTCGCGACTTCCACGGAGTATCTGTGAGTGCTCGAACTGTTCGGAGGAGGTTAAAAGAACGCAATATGGTACCACACAAGCCAATGGTACCACACAAGCTAATGGGCCCAAACTAACGCGAGCCCACCGAACAGCGCGCCTTCATTTCGCACGCAGTCATTTAAATGGACACAGCAAGATAGGAGTCGTGAACTCTTTTCTGATGAGTCTAAAATTGTGTTACATGGCAATGATGAAAGGAAGAAGGTCTACCGACGTAAGGAAGAGCGTTTCGCACAATGCTGCTTTGGAGAGAGGGTTGCTTATGGCGGTGGCTCGTGAACTGTCTGGGGCGGTATATCCGCGAGCGGCAAAACTCAACTTGAGGTAGTTACAGGACCACGGCTGCCAACATTAAATGCTGAAAGGTACATTCGTGAGTGCATAGAACCTCATGTGATACCATACGCGGACTATGTGGGCCCAAATTTCCTTTTTATGCATGACAATGCAAGAACCAATGCGGCCAGCATAGTCAGGGAATATCTTCTGGATGTGAACATCACAGATATGAACTGGCCAGCCAGAAGCCCAGACATGAACCCTATTGAGCACATGTGGGACGAGCTAAAAAGCCGTGTTAGGGCTCGTCAGCCAGTTGTCCAGACGATGCAGGAGTTGAAAACTGCTATAGAAGAGGAATGTGAGATGATCCCTCAAAATTTCATAGAGTGGTTGATAAACTCTATGCCTAATCGTATGAGAGCTGTGGTAGATGCCCATGGACGCAACACGCGTTATTAAATTAAACCTTTATTTGATAAAACATGTTTCTTATTCAAAAATCAATTGCCTTAACAAGGCGCATATCCGACTTGTTAGGCGTAGCTCCATGTCGTTTGGCACATACATTGCTCCGATCCCAAGCTAAGTAGCTAAAGCACTTGTGTTATGGAAATCGGAAACAACGGTGGAACCACAACACCCAGACCCGAGACAATATAGAAAATATCGTTTTCTACAGTGACCCGACCGGTAATCGAACCCGGAACTGTGATGAACATTAAACTTGTAATGTAATCTCGGCATGTGATCTAGCAATGCACTCCTCTTAACAACAAGAAAAAACTTCCGTCAAAATGTTTTTTTTTTCGCCATCACGGTCGCCTGCACTTCCGGTTGTTTACGCAGAAACAAAATAAAACAATTTACCGCAGTATAAACAATGGCAAAAGTCTTCTTTCGCTAGGCGGTGATCCTTACATAAATTGTTAATTCTTTCACCATAGGTAAGTACTCCTGTTCTTGAAAATTATGTTCATACCTAATTATAAACCCATATTTCATTAATTCATTAACGTTCGTTTCCTCCAAGTGAGCAGCTCAAGATTCATTTAGATGTATATTTATCATTTAGTTACGGTTTTAAAACAATTGTAGAAACAAGATTTTCTTCTTGAATGTCATTTTACATTTGAATAGAAATCGTTTTTTCTTGTCTGATGCAGTAATGGGCGTTGGAAGCGATATAAATGATACGAGTGACTGCGTTCAAAAGCGTATTTATTACGATGAAATTCCTTATATACTAATGGAAGAAGTGAGTGTGCGTTGTAGTATGTAATTAAAATATTAGGCCAGTGAACTCACTGACCGTACTGACCTAAGTATGTAGTAATGACGTAGAGTGTAAGTTATAGTATAATGATTTGTAATACGTAGATTCTCTTGATTAAAACCCAACTTCCATCGGAACAACATCTCTTTTATTTCAACAAGCCTCCATATCGAGAACCTTCTATCACATGGCGACACTGCCAGCTGAACACTATAAACTTATGGAAGATTGAAGACTTAGTTTCATTTGAAGAACAATTTTGAAGACGACTTTGAAATGAAAATTATGAAGATTCATTACGAAAAATTGTAACAAGAAAACCAAGCATACAAAGATCAAGCCAACCATATTAAGAAGAAGATCATAATAAAAATCTGATCTGAAATACGAAGAAAGAAGAGAAGAAAGAAGCGTTCGGGAGCAAGGATGGTGTCCAGGGTATAGCCCGGCCCGGTTCGAGTGGTGTCCAGGGATATCCCGGCCCAAGAAGAGTTCCAGAAGAAGAAAGAAGCATGACGGTGGGAATGCTTATCGCAGTGTCATTGGTGGTCATCATCTTCTTCATGGCGCTGCTATACATATCCTTTTTGGCCAAAAATAGTTATTAAGTCGCAAACTAATAACAAAGTAATAGGTAGTATACATAGGTGAGGCGCACACTAAACTGATCCTAGGCTCTCTGAAATGGAGTTGCATTGTGTAATCGTCAAGTATATTTCAGGCACGCATGCCTCACTAAGCCGCGTTAAGTTGAAAAGAAGACACGATGGCAAGACACTCAATTTGGCTTTAATATCAACTATTGTCTAGGGCTACAACTATGTCATTAAGACATTCGTTACGCAAGATCTATGAAAGAAACACAACACTTTCACACCACCTTATCTAGGTATAAGTTTATTCCTACTAATCAGCTTATTAAAAATCACTTTGACCGGAAAAGGCGTATCAATATCGGCAAATTTCCTTATTCCGAACAAAATCCACATAAGTGCCGAAATGAGGTGTCAAATCATATCCAAAAAAGGGATTCACGATATTTCAACGAATATCCAGTAATATATATGCCTAAACGAGGTACGGAAAATAGATGTTCATGGTCTACCTATGATGGATTATGATTGAGCGAAGCTCGTACCAATTTGTATTCAGTTGAAAAGTTTGAGAGTTCTTGTAGAACAATACAGCTTCAGTTTCAGGTACAGTATCCAGAGGATACTTCAAAAGATAATAACATACCCAATAGCGGAATCTTATAGCCTTATCTTTTAATCGTATATCTCTTATTATCATATAAAAATAAACATTGGACACCAATCAAATACATTGCTCTGATACCAAAGTAAGTAGCCAATGCACTAGTGTTATGGAAATCAGACTCAGCGGAGGTACCACAACACCCAGATCCGAGAAAATATAAATAAAATGATTTCTACAATAATGTAGGAGTCACGTTTATCATACGTAGCGATAAGCTAAAAGCGACCGCGCCGCGTCGATCGCCCGGAACTGAGACGAACACGCCTAACATATAATCTAACTAGCGGTCCCCCGCGACTTCGTCCGCGCGTTTTGAGTTTGCTCCCTCTCCTCCCGTCGCAGCGTCATGTTTTATATCCTAAAGCCTTTCTCGATAAATAAGCTATCCAACACAGAAATATTTTTTCAAATCGGTATAGCAGTTCCTGAGATAAGCGCGTTCAAACAAACAAACTCTTCAGCTTTATAATATACTAGCGGTCCCCCGCGACTTCGTCCGCGCATTTTGAGTTTACTCCCTCCCCTCCCGTCGCAGCGTCATGTTTTATATCCTAAAGCCTTTCTCGATAAATAAGCTATCCAACACAGAAATATTTTTTCAAATCGGTCCAGCAGTTCCTGAGATAAGCGCGTTCCAACAAACAAACTCTTCAGCTTTATAATATTAGTATAGATTAGCGCAAGCGCACGTTGTACTTAAGCTGCGAACATTATTTTGGTGCGGAGTTATGTTAAAACTGTGATAGCTCCTAAGATATTTATTGGAATCAAATGATATAAAGGGCAACTTGGTTCTAAATTAAATGCTCGTGATGATGAATGTATTTATTTTGAAAAGAATAAATACCTGTGTGTATAATACACCTCTAAAAATAATGCATATTTTTTTTACAAATTTATGAACATAAAAAAGGTTGTAGTAAGTCAACCATAAAAGATAGACATATGCTGTCGCGGACTTTATTATAGAACTTTTAATGCTGAACAATCCTGTTATACATGATTTTTGTGTAACTTAAGCGGTTTCCGCAGCGTACGCAGCAGAAGCTCTCAAAAGGAATATCTTTCTCCCGTTTTCGCAACATTTTTCATTGCTGCTGTGGTCTTATGAGTCGTATCTTTATGTTATATAGCCTAAAGCCTTCCTCGATAAATGGACTATCCAACGAAAAAAAAATTTTTCAAATCGGGCCAGTAGTTTTTGAGATTAGCGCGTTCAAACAAACAAACAAACAAACAAACAAACAAACAAACAAACTCTTCAGCTTTATAATATTAGTATAGATTAGCGCAAGCGCACGTTGTACTTAAGCTGCGAACATTATTTTGGTGCGGAGTTATGTTAAAACTGTGATAGCTCCTAAGATATTTATTGAAATCAAATGATATAATGGATAACTTGGTTCTAAATGAAATGCTCGTGATGATGAATGTATTTATTTTGATAAGAATAAATACCTGTGTGTATAATACACCTCTAAAAATAATGCATAATTTTTTTACCAATTTATTAACATAAAAAAGGTTGTAGTAAGTCAACCATAAAAGATAGACATATGCTGTCGCGGACTTTATTATAGAACTTTTAATGCTGAACAATCCTGTCATACATGATTTTTGTGTAACTTAAGCGGTTTCCGCAGCGTATGCAGCGGAAGGTCTCAAAAGGAATATCTTTCTCCCGTTTTCGCAACATTTTTCATTGCTGCTGTGGTCTTATGCGTCGTATATTTATGTTATATAGCCCAAAGCCTTCCTCGATAAATGGACTATCCAACGTAAAAAATTTTTTTCAAATCGGGCCAGTAGTTTTTGAGATAAGCGCGTTCAAACAAACAAACAAACAAACAAACAAACAAACAAACTCTTCAGCTTTATAATATTAGTATAGATATATTCGCATGTACAGTGGCTAGCACATCAGGTTACCCACTTTTGTTGCAAGCTAGCCCTTATCGCAACTGCATAAGATACCGCAGTGTTTACCTTGACGTGTTGTCTCTACCTACTGTGACTAAGGTCAATAAATCAAGTCGTTTTTTATATCAGTGGAGTGGGTTGGAGTGGACCCTAAAGTGATAATCCGGATCAGAAAAATAACTATAATAAGTTCAAGGATAGTTATGTGAAAAGATGGTAAGCTTTTTATCAGCGTTTTTAGCGCCACGATTCTTTCAAATGAACATTATGAATTATTTTGGATGCTTAGTGTATTTAATATAATCACATACAACGATAAAATTGAGTCAGTAATATAAAACAACTATTTCTACCTCACTCAATGGTTGACTCGAAGAGAACGCTTTAAAGTATAAAATCCGCCATTTGTAATTAATTTTGTTTGTGCAATAAAGAATATACCTATAAATAACTGGTAAAAAATGAAGAAAAAAAACTTAAAATAACTTAAAATAATAGATAGGAGATCAAATTCTTTTGGAGTGCATGATGTGTGTAGACTGTGACTCCAAAAGAATTTATTTCTCCTAAAAAGAAGAATGCGTTAGTTTTAAAGCTTTTAGTCAGGTTTTGAAAGGCGATTTAAGTTTTATTTAAAAAAAATAGTTATAAGGTACTCATATCTCAAAAACTACTTGACAGATTTTGATGAAACTTACACTGTACCCTTCGTTGAAGAAGAAGTTGGTTAGACCTGAATAAACTAAAAAAGTAAGTCGAGTTATCTTGAGACAAAATAAACATAAACACAAAATAAACATAAACACTAACGAAGTTTTGCACACGCGTTAGAAAGGTCTAAATAGATCAAGATACTCAAATTTTATCCAATTCTGACGATATCACTTACATACGGGTCAAATTGGATACCTCCATTTTTTGAAGTCGGTATAAATCACGGCGAAAATAAAATAAATATCTTGTTTATTAATTACAACTTATGTATTTGCTATTCCGTGACACCACGAACAACACGAAGTCAAAATAGTGTGTTAATTATTTGGTGTAATTTTTGTTTATCTATAATAAATAAATATGCGCCAGACAACACATCAAGTGTGGTGGTTTCAAAGTAAGGAATCAACTTCTTTGTGTTACGAATACCAGACAACGATTATGACGGGAACGTCTCCCATAAATACTTAAATACATATTAAACATCCATGACTCAGGTACAATACAATAACAATAAATTATTTTTATTATCTTTTTGTATTATTTAGTAAGTATGGCAAAATTGGTTGTAAAACAGCCTTTGCTATTAAAGAAAGTGTCATCTTAACAGATAACCGATAAGTTTCGTACTCACTCACGGTTGTGAACAAGACCCTATCATCATGGTACATTTGTCGATGTGCAGTTGAGTGTCACCTGATGCTGATAGGGTGGTCTCCCTTCACGGTTCCGTGGGCATGTGTTGAGGGTTTTCCTTGAGAAATTGGGAAAGCCGTGTTCTTTTCTTAAATCTTATGAAAATTAAGCGTTTTTGGTGCATAATTACATAAGTTTCTTCAATGTTTTTTGACACTTCTATAAATAAATAAAAAGTCTTGCACTATTTTATGGTATGTGCAACTTTTATTACCCAAAAACAATTGACCTCTATGCATAGTAAAGACTGAGAGATATAGCATTTACTATATACAAAAAACCGACTTCAAAACCAAAATGCACTAAAAAGTCTTAAATAAACTCTTCACCATTGAAAGGAAAGGAATCCGTTTTAGGCAAACAATTTCTTTTTGGAGTCGGTGCTGTGATTGCTTGATGGTCAAAGTGATGGCACCGACTCCAAAAAGAAATTGTTTGCCTAAAACGGATTCCTTTCCTTTCAATGGTGAAGAGTTTATTTAAGACTTTTTAGTGCATTTTGGTTTTGAAGTCGGTTTTTGCTTTTTTTAAAGTTTATTTTATTTTTTCATTTTTAGTGATTACCTAAGAGGGGGGGGGGGGGGAGTTGCACCTTTTGATTCTATTATTTAAGAAGCTACAAATTACCTATCATAAGTTCCGTCATTATAATTACTGAACTCCTAAGCGTTAAGGAGTTCCACCATCAGCTCAGCCCCACAAGATGTTGACTATCAGACGTAACAACACGTCAAAATTAAGATTTTAGTAAAGAAACACTATACGTGCCTTTAAAATTTAAGGGTTTCCCTCGATTACACCAAGATCCCATCATCAGATCCCAAAATGGAAAAAATGGGACCAACTAGAAGGTACACCCTCTAAGTAGGCGAAAAAATTTTTCGATTCGGTTGACAAACGACTGAGATATGAGGTAACATACATACAAAAAAAAATAATGATAAAAAAAAAAACATACAGTCGAATTGATAACCTCCTCCTTTTTTGAAGTCGGTTAAAAACTAAAACTAACAGAAAAATTATAACAAGCATATTTAATTTTTTCTCACTCCTATGCAAGTTTCACTTCCTATCACTCAAAAAAAATATTTTGAGGAGTTAATAAGTAAAGCTTAGGAGGACGTAACTACCCCGTTATTCCCGTCTTGAATAAAACAGAGCGGCTGTCCATGGTAACCAGCGATGCCAGACGTACGGTAAGTACCGTAACTATTGTACGGTAATTTCAAGCCGCGTACGGTAACCCATCCCAGTTTCACAACGTATTTTTGTTTAGTGATCCAAAATTCGATAATTTGTACGGTTATTTAAAAATGCGGCATAATCTATGTACTAACACATTGTAAAGTTGGTAAATAGAACCAGGTTTGAGTGAATTTTTTCTCCATCGGACTACGTATGATATATTTTCGTGATCTCTTTATATTCTTATTTGATGAATTCATTAAAGAACAGCCTGAAAATTACGAATTAAAATGAAAATGGCTCAAGGGACGTGGACAATCGGCTAAAAACAAGTACATTATAGTTACTTCAAGTGATTTTTCATACAAAATTGTGTACGTTCGGTAACTGTACGGTAATTCTGGCAGCACAGACTAGCAACGCTGATGTGAATTGAAAATTAAACCAATAAAATACGGAACCAAATAAATTGGTTTCACCTGAAGCAACTAAATCCAGAACTGTTCCATTTACTTTTATTCTGGTGAATTATATTATACTAAGGGAAAATATATTTGGATATCTTTTAAGTGCCGCATTTAATCAATATATTATACAAGAACCTTAAGTATTCTATCGTTAATGTAAGAGTTTCAACTTTCAGTAACAAAATAACCAAAAGTTTTTAGAATATCATCAAAATGTATTTACGGATTTTATTATGGGCTTATCAAATAATAGTAAAATAACTATTAATTAGAGTGGTATGTTAAATATTAGTAAGATGAATTTCATTTTTTTATTTTATTTCAGCAATCCGATTCTTAAAATAATTCTAAAAGTTTTCCAATGATTTCCAAGTCGCAGTAGTATATCTTCACTCCGATTCTTTTAAAGCGCACAGATTTATAAATTAAGCCAGATCAGGAGATTACATCGGAACTGCTTGATCCTCCCGGGATTACCTATGCGAAAAGGCTGGGATAAAACAGAATATTCCAGAATAAGTGATTTGGACCTGAGAGACCTAGTGTTTTGGCGGTGATTCGTCTTCAAAGAGAGCACGATCTAAATCTATTCTAAGGTATATTTATAGAACCCTCAAAATATCTAACTTTTCTCAAAAATCATACGCATAGGACGTTTGATTTGGAATATATTTAATTGTGTTTTATACACTTTTGTGTAAGTCTTTCTCGTAACTTAGATACATTAAAAATCTTTGGTTAGCATGATATTTTCATGATGATAAAAATCTAGGTTTGAAAATCTTTCTTATGAAAGAACACAATTTTAGCTTTGGTTCTGATGTGCTCCGCTTATACTAGACGTACATAAAGTTAAAGTCAAAATCATTGATAAATATTTATTATACCTACACCAATAACAATTGTTATGTCCATTGCACTAAAGATAGTGGCTATTTTAAAAATTAGTCAATATGCAGCATGCGGTCTGAAATAGGAGCAAACATTTTAATCAATGATTCTACAGAATATACGAGGGTCAAACTGAAAGTTCTTAGAACTGGCCACTTATAAACAATATAATAAAAAAAATATTCTAAAATTTGAAAATAGAACTCTTTGCCAATATTACTGAGTATATATTTCATTCATTTGTCATTTGTTTTACGATTTGGCGGCAAATTGAAAATTGTCTGTGTCACGTCAACATGAATTTAACACGAGAAAATTTTCGTGCAATGATTTTTTATGACTTTCGATGTCATTTAAGTCAACAAGAAAGTTATGATAGACTACGATTGGCCTTTCACGATGAAGCCCCATCTCGTGCGACTGTTTACAACTGGTTTAATGAGTTTAAACGTGGTCGCACTAATCTCACTGATGATGTACGTGAGGGACGGCCTTCTACGGCGACGACTGAAAATAACATCTGTGTTGTGCGGCGTATGATAGAGACAAGCTTAGGCATCGGTATGAGTCAAGTGCACAAAATCCTCCACGAACATTTAGCGGTCAGGAAGCTTTGCGCCCGGTGGATACCTCATAATTTGACTAAGGCTCAAAAACTCCATCGTGTGGATTGGTGCCGTAAAATGATTGAAAGATTTAACGGAGGTGACTCAAATGCTGTGTTCGACATACTAACAGGTGACGAAAGCTGGATTTACTGTTATGATCCTGAAACCAAAAGACAATCTGCTCAGTGGGTGTTTCCTTTCGAGGAGTTGCCAACTAAAGTGAAGAGAGATCGAAGTGCGGGAAAAAAATGGTGGCCTCGTTCTTTGGAAGGATAGGTCATTTCGCAACAATTGTGTTAGAGGATCAAAAAACAGTTTCTGCAGAATGGTACACTACCAATTGTTTGCCACTTGTCTTGGAAAAAGTTCGAGAGAAACGACCTCGCAGTAGGATCCTCCTTCACCACGACAACGCCTCGTCGCACACCGCCAAGCGAACGATCGACTATTTGGCGACATCAAACGTTGAATTACTGGGTCACCCGCCGTATAGCCCCGACCTCGCGCCTTGTGATTTTTATTTATTTCCAAAAATTAAAGAAAAACTTAAAGGAAAGCGGTTTATGAATGCTGAAGAAGCGGTGGCTGCGTATCGCGATGCCATTGAAGAGACCCCTAAGGACGAGTGGGCAAAGTGCTTTTCCCAGTGGTTCCATCGCATGCAGCGGTGTATTGACGTCAATGGACAATATTTTGAAAAGATATAATAAAACTAATAACTGGCTAATGTAATCAGTTTTTGATTTTCTAAGAACTTTCAGTTTGACCCTCGTATGTAGTTTTCTTGACCTGCTCATAGTGCTCTAAATTTTTTTGGCTAAAAGATATAGTTATCCAAAGTTAGTATACCTAATTGATATATATCAAAATCGCTAACTCGTTGTAGTAAATGACAACGTCAAGTTATATGACTGGAAACAAATGTGTCTAAACTCCGAGCATGTTGCTGGGTCGATTTATTTTGATAGGATATCATTAAATTTATTTTTTATGATTATAAATTAAAACCATTTAGAATTGATTACTGGTAATTTATAGGGGGGTTGTATTTAAAATTTTTGCTCCATTTACAGGCCAAAACCTGTAAAATTTTATCATGGCAATAAATTTAATCGATAAGCTATTCCAATAATTGTAAGCTGTTCCCGTGTCTAAACATTATAATCGGCTTAGATATTGGTTGATTAATTTTAATATTTCCCCTTATATATTGCAAACACTTCAATGTAGATTTTTCTATTTTATTATTTAAGGTTCCTTTATTTAGAAAGAAATAAATAAATTTAAGACGTTTATTAGTATACATCATAAACACATACATATACAGTATTACAAATAATAATAAATAAAATACAAAGATTGAAAAAAAAAGTTTACACAAAAGAGGAAAAAAATAAAGTAGGAATTCATATACGTCAGGTATGTCTAAAGTATTATAGCTTTACTTCAAAATTAGTGGCGTGAAACGTGAAGCCGTATCTCCTACATCTCTACAGGTATTCATATGCTAATAAGCTGCCTTGTCCAGAAGAATACCTGCCCCTAACATTCAGTTGTCACTTTAATGCCCAATTTGAGGTAGCAAAGCTTATTAATAAGGATTCGATTAAGACAACCCGCTTCCGTCTAACCCTTAATTGATATGGGGTTCCGTAGCTAAATTGAGTGGAATCAGACGTTGCTTATCTGTAACTGTTATATGCGGCATAATCACACTTAGGCCGAAGTTCCGAAAATGGAACCCCGAAATCGAGATAAGAAGTTGCCGGTTGTTTTTGAGATTTATCCTGATGGTATCCGCAGGGATTTGCTGATATATTTTATTTTGGAGTTCGGCTCATAAGTTTAAGGGCTTGTCTCTAATTAAATATCATGCTAGTAACAAAACTAAAAATAAAAAGATAAACTTTTTAACCTACTTCTAAATAAAGTATCGCATAATATTCCTATTAGCTGGCTGGTTACGTAATTAAGAACGCTAAATTACTTTATTCAAATTTTAAAAGAGAACACTGAATAGATTTGCGGATTTAGTTACTGTTTGTTTAGTATTGGCACTATTATGACTATATGTAAAGATTAAAAGTGATTGCTTCTTATAAAAAAATAATCGGGAAAAATAAAAGCTGTGATAAATCTATCAGGGAAGTAATATTAAAACTTCGCCGGAAGAATTGGTCTTATTAAAGATTGCCGACCATCTGCAATGTTAAAAACGATGGTTTACCATGCCGTAAAGCATTTTGCTACGTATCTAACTACTTCGAATGTTCTTCGTGTACCTAAACATAGAAAAACAGCTCCTTGAGATGACCGAAACATCGTTCATCTGGCAAAACAAAATCCTTTTAAAGGGTCCAATGAGATAAGAAAATAATATTTTGGTGAAAACAACTCTTCAGCAATCTCAGCATGCACTATTCAAAGACGTTTGGTAGGAGAAAAAATGCATGGGAGGATAGCAAGAAAGTTACCCTTGTTGAAATTTTGCCACAGGGAAGCCCGGCTTGCATATGCGAGAAAGTATGAAAGCTGGTCTTTGCGACGGTGGAAAAATGATCTTTTTTGTGACGAGACAAAAATAAACAGAGTATATTTTGTTAGAAAATGATATGTATGTCGTCCCCCAAATACAGCATTCGACCCTAAGTACACGAGACCTAATTAAAGCACGGTCGTAAAAATAAGAAAATTTGGGGGTGCTTTTCTGGACATGGTGTTGGACTTGTAAAGTTTATAAAAGCTCAACATAAATCAATTCCAATACAAAAATATACTGGAAGAAATAATGCTGCTTTCTTGGTGTAGTGGCTAAGCTAGCTTGAAACCAGCTAGCGTAGCCACTACACCATGGAGGAGGAGGTTTAGTGTACATTGTTCTGTTTCGATCTTTTTAGCTTTCCAAATCATATAGTGTTTAGGAAACAAATTCTGCAGGTAGCTGCTAATTCAATCTTATTGTTCTTTATTCGTACGCAACAGAAATGTAGATCCAATACTTGGAACCCTGATGTGACAGTGGCATATATTTGTGCAGGCGCCGTAACCTTGACTTTTCGCTTGGTTGCGTGACTAACGTCTTCACATAACGCGACTCTGTACACATTTGTTTTGTTTAAATCTATGTTTATTCAGGACGTTCTTACAACTCCAAAAAGGAGATAATCAATTCGACCTGTGTGATATCGTCGGAATTGAATAAAATTTTAGTATGTTGATCTATTCTTTACTAGATTAATTTCATTAGAGCTTCTTACACGTGTGCAAAATTACGTAAGTGTATGTATGTTTGTGTATTTGTAAATCTGTCTCAAAATTCCTCGCAAAAGAAGTAGTAATTGCGAGAAGATTGTTTTTCAATAAAGTAGTTAAGTAGCAACAAAGAGTTCATTGTAAGTTTCATTAAAATCGGTTCAGTAGTTTTTTTTAAAATATAAGTAATAATTAAAAATCATGAAATAAAAAATAATGTTAAAATGTAACCGCCTTCAAAGCGGACTAAAAAGCTAAAATAACGCATTTTTTGTCTAATAAGGGGACATTAAATTCTTTTGGAGTCAGTGCATGATGTGTGTAGACTGTTGGTGTAGTAAGTCAGCTTGATTAATATCATGCACCGACTTCAAAAAAAAGTCCTTATCAGTCATTTTTGGGTTTTGGTTCGGACCTTAAGTTAGTTGCATTATGAAGTTGCTAATGTACTATAAACTTATCTTGTTAGATTGTAACCCAACTGTCCCATTATAATAATAAATACAATACAAATGACCACGAAAACTTCCTTCCTTAGCTTCTGCTCGGAATTTCCAAGTACTGGAAATGAATGTTCAAGTGCTTGAAATAAATGAAACAAAGTTAAGGTATAATGTTTCCTTTGAGCTCCATGAGGCCGAAAACTCTTAACGAAAAGGGATAAGTCACACGTCAGTTATCTTCCACAATAGATCTCGGTACAGTGTGCTTATCACTACATTAATCATCTTTTGCTTTTAAAAACACATTTAACAATTGCGCTTCGTAAAACGCGAAATAGTGATAATACTACCATGAATTTTCTGCAAAAATAAATAAATATGTAACTACTATTACAGTTTTATATTTCAACAATGTGACGCCAATGCGTTCTCACGGCAGTCTTGACATGGCCGGCACTGTAATCGCACTTTTACGTAAATAAACATAGACTTTATTACCAATTTTAATTTTTATCATTTACGAACACCCATCCTTTAAACTGGTGACCCCGACGTTTGTACAGTGCCGTGCCGATATGTGTTGTTAATTATTGCATTATTTGGACATTATCTCAGAATAAACTTTATTGTGATATATCAGTGACGTTAATCATGACGGAGCAACAGGAAATTACCGGTCAAGACTCCGGCTCCGAAGTGGCTAAAATAACAGTGTCTTCCCGTATACCTGACTTCTGGGAAGATCAGCCTCGTACCTGGTTTATACAGGCTGAATCGGTGTTATACAACCAGAAACTAGCAGACGACGCTAAATATCATCTGGTGATTGCCAAATTAGGGAAGAATGTCGTGCAACAGGTTACCGACATCCTGCTCAACCCGCCAGAGACAGGCAAGTATAACTTGCTCAAGAAGACGTTGCTCGCCAAATATGA
This sequence comes from Pyrausta purpuralis, assembly GCA_963924145.1. Taxonomy (NCBI): domain Eukaryota; kingdom Metazoa; phylum Arthropoda; class Insecta; order Lepidoptera; family Crambidae; genus Pyrausta; species Pyrausta purpuralis. The sequence continues at coordinate 4,015,069 of OZ001646.1, forward strand.
GGAATCAGAGTCCCGTCAAATACAGAAATTAATTGGCGAGATGGACCTGGGTGATCAACGTCCCTCCCAGCTACTACGCCGCATGAAGGAGTTGGCAAGAGATAAAGTAAATGACGACACGTTAAATGTCTTATGGCAAAACCATCTGCCAGCCTCCGTACGCGCAGTTTTGGTCGTGACCGATACCAAAGACTTGAAGACCTTGGCTTCTGTCGCAGACAAAGTGATGGAAACAATCAGGCCCATCAGCATCGCGGAAGTCAAGAGCGGACCATCAGGTGACTCATCGATCATCGCAGAAATCGCTAAGATCAATAAGCGACTTGACGAGATGTCTACACGTCAGTCCCGGTCCCAGTCTCGAGGTCGTTCAAGATCTCAGGGTCGCCGCAGCAAGACACCACGCAAGGCTGACTGGTTGTGCTTCTACCACTTCCGATACAAAGAAAAGGCGAAGAAATGCGTCAAACCATGCGCTTGGAATAAGGAGGAGTCGGGAAACTAGACGCCGTGCAGTCGACAGCGGTGAACAGCTGCATTGGGGTAACCAATCACCGCCTCTGTGTGAAAGATAAGTGTAGTAATTTAAGTTTTTTAGTTGATACCGGCGCTAATGTGTCAGTGTTACCTCGAAACAAAGTGCATTTTCGTAATAACCAGTGCAGTCAACAAAGTTCAGAGTACACTTTATATGCCGCTAACGGAACTAAAATAAATACCTACGGCACAAAAACGTTAGTTTTAGATTTAGGGTTGCGCAGGGCATTACAATGGCCTTTTATAATCGCCGACGTACGTCAACCAATCCTGGGTGCAGATTTTTTAGCACATTATAAATTATTGGTTGACGTGGGGTCGCGGAAATTAATTGATGAAATAACACACTTGCATGTTTTAGCTTCTATTGTTTGCAGTAAGGAACATACAGTTAAAACTATAGATAAGTGTCATCCATTTTACGATATTTTAGCGCAGTACCCTGATATCACGAAACCAGCTTCATTTAAAGAGCCGCCCAAGCACCCGGTTTACCACCATATAGAGACAAATGGTGCACCCGTGCACGCCAAGGCAAGGCCACTCCCACCTCAGCGATACGCAAAGGTTAAAGAGGAATTCAGACTTATGCAAGAACTTGGGATTTGTAGACCATCGAAAAGCGCGTGGGCTAGTCCTCTTCACGTCGTACCTAAAAAAGACGGTCAGTTGCGACCTTGTGGTGATTATAGAGCGCTTAACGCGATAACTAAGCCAGATAGGTACCCGATTTCACATTTGCATGATTTTACCTACTTATTACAAGGAAAGAAAATATTCTCGCGTCTCGATATTAACCGCGCGTATCATGTTATAATGGTCGCACCTGACGACGTGGAGAAGACCGCTACAATTACACCCTTCGGACTGTTCGAATTCCCGCGCATGCCGTTCGGATTACGTAACGCGGCACAAACTTTTCAGCGGTTTATGAATCACACGGTTTTCGAAGGTTTGGATTTCCTTTATACTTATATTGATGACGTCATCATCGCAAGCGAGGACTCGATTTCGCATAAAAAGCATTTAAACTTAGTTTTTGAACGGTTAAATAAATTTAGTTTGACTATTAACTTGAATAAATGCTTGTTTGGGCAAACTAAACTCGACTTTCTAGGTTACGAGGTGTCCACTGAGGGCATTAGACCTCTCCAAGAAAGAGTCGACGCTATTTGTGCTTTTCCGAGACCGGAAACCGTAGAACAGTTACGTAGGTTCTTAGGAATGGTAAATTTTTATCGTTTACATTTACCAAACGCGGTTGAGTATCAAATGGAATTAAATAAATTTTTAACACATTCTAAGAAAAAAGACAAAACTAAAATCAACTGGGATGAGAAGTCAAACGAAGCATTTATTCAATGTAAAAAGAAATTACAAGACGCTTCAATTTTATCGTATCCTAGACCCGACACCCCGTTTGCATTAATGACTGACGCATCAAGTTCGAGCGTGGGAGCGGTGTTGCAACAACGAGTAGGTGATTCTTGGCTGCCACTGGGATATTTCTCACGTAAGATGTCGCCAACTCAACAAAAATACAGCACGTATGATAGGGAGCTTCTAGCTATCTATCTTGCTATCAAGTATTTTAGGAACAAGATTGAAGGTCAGGATTTGGTAATTTTCACCGACCACAAACCTTTAGTTTTCGCGTTTTCGAAAATCGGCAGTGATAGTGAATTACCAAGGCGCGTTAGACAATTACTTTTTATTAGCGAGTTCACTACAAACATTAAACACGTAGTAGGGGACGAAAATGTAGTACAGGACGCGCTATCACGCATAGAGACCGTGACATGCACGACGGTGTTAGATTATGCTGCCATCAGCAACGCGCAACGCGACGACGGAAACCTGGCTGATTTGCGCAATAATAGTAAATTATGTTTTAAACAAATAACCTTACCTGGAAATAATTCACCCGTTTGGTGTGAAATGTCCACCGATCGGGCGAGGCCATACATTCCCAAACAATTTCGTCGATTAGCATTTGACTCTGTACATAACCTTAGTCACCCCGGAATCCGTACCTCGCGGAAGCTAATGAGTGAAAGATTTTTCTGGGAAAACTTAAATAACGATGTAGGCAAGTGGGCTAAAATGTGTATATCTTGTCAACGGTCGAAAGTATTTAGGCATAACAAGTCTGAATTAGGAAATTTTCCGTTAGCAGAGCGATTTACACACATACATGTTGATATCGTAGGGCCTTTGCCGATTTCTTTGCATGACTATAGGTATCTCGTCACTATCTTAGATCGCCAAACTGGCTGGCCAGAAGCTTTTCCAGTTAAAGATATAACCGCCGAAACTGTCGCTAGGGTCATTCTCGAAGGATGGATCTCACGTTTTGGTTGCCCCGTACAGCTTACAAGCGACCAAGGCAGACAATTTGAGAGTAGTCTTTTCCAACAATTAATGAAATATTTAGGTATCCACAAAACACGTACTACACCCTACCACCCTCAATGTAATGGAATGGTGGAGAGGTGGCATAGATCTCTTAAAGCCGCACTTATGGCTAGGTTACATTCTAAAACGTGGGTTGAAGAGCTACCTATTGTTATGTTAGGACTTCGGGCAGCACCGCGATATGACACAGGTGTTAGTGCCGCAGAGATGACTTATGGGCAAACACTGCGGTTACCTGGTGATTTCTTCGGTGGTAATACTTTAAAAATATTAAATGACAACGATTACGTAGTACATTTGCGTAAAATTATTTACGATTTAAAACCAAAACCAGCGTCACATAAGGACGCGCGCACATTATTTGTGCATAGCGATTTAAGTACTTGCACTCATGTGTTCATTCGAAATGACCTAGTTCGGAAATCATTACAACCTCCATACGAGGGTCCATTTAAAGTTTTGGAAAGAAAAGACAAAACGTTTTTGATTCAAATGCCCGGAAGACAAGTTTATATATCTATTGATAGGTTAAAACCTGCATATACTGAGTTAGATAGGAATAAAGAAAGTAGTCTTAGTGACGATAAACTGTTAGAGATAGTACAGGTGCAGACACAAGCGTAGCGGAAAGCGACCGCCGCCCGCTAAGCTACACTACGCGTAGCGGCCGAATATCGAAAAAGCCCGTACGTTTCAATCTGTAACTTAATTTAGGTCAAGAAATAATATTTTAGTACGTTCTAGGTAGGTATATATGCTCGTTAATTGATTTTTTACATTTATTCGCATATTGTAGCGAGACTTTAAATCGTCAGAATGGGCAACACAGTTAATAAAGACGAAGTTATCATCGCACAATCTGAAGCTGCGATCCACGAGTCCACGGTCAGATCGTACATTGGTTGGGGCGTCGTGACTGTGATGATATTTATCATAATCATGTACTTCTTGTGCCGATACGGAACAGCCAAGGTTAAGAAGTGGCTGGTGAAGCAGATGAGCTCAGTGCAGGAGAGTACTATCCAACTGGCACGTACCACCAGGGCAAGTTTCCGTAGGGCCCGGGAGCCGGCCCAGTCGCCCACCCAAATAGAAATCAGTTAATATTTGTGTTCTGTGTTCGCAGTGATATCAGGATAGTGTGCTCGAAATCAGTGTCGGTTAGAATAAGTTTAGATTTAAAATAATGTTTCAATTGGTTTAAAGATACTACATAGCTGTTAAACAAAACATTTGTAACTTTAATAGTTATCCCTTTTGTATATTTTATATCCATTCAAAGTTAAATTTTAATTTACCTTATACAACGCTATTGTAAACACTAGCATGCGTGTAACTTGAGTCACATTACCTTCTCGTGTACTTACGTTGTAAATTAGTATAAGTGTTTACTCTGGTTTTGTCTGTAATATTTTAAATTTTATTTTTGTAAAATTTAGGGGGGAGTAATGTAACTACTATTACAGTTTTATATTTCAACAATGTGACGCCAATGCGTTCTCACGGCAGTCTTGACATGGCCGGCACTGTAATCGCACTTTTACGTAAATAAACATAGACTTTATTACCAATTTTAATTTTTATCATTTACGAACACCCATCCTTTAAAAATATTTTTTTTGTTTTTTTATATGATACGGTTTTGCTTTTGTCTCTAGATTATACCAGAGTATACTCTAGGTATTGACAGGGACGACAATGAAGCGAGCTCCCCCCTTAAAAAAGCCTGTTCAGTCTTATTTCAAAATAACAGGGTTGTAGACTGTTGGAAACACAGATGCGGTCAGAGAGTTCCACTCTTTTGCCGTGGGAAACTTGATGAGAAGCGCACCGAATTTCAGGCGATTGGTCATGTAGAAATTTATTAAATTTCCATAGCTAAATGGCAAAAAGCGAAACCCTTATAGTTTCGTCAAGTCTGTCTGTCTGCCTGCAACTTGGTAGGTAGGTGTATCCTGTTCACGGCTTCAAGATTCCTATACGAACATTTTTAAGATAGACCCTCTCAAAGTAGTTAAATACCAATAGGTACTATTTTTTGCTTTCAACAAAACATTGTGGTATTTTGGCTAAGTGGCAAAATCTCTAATTCAGTTAAAGTTGGTACGGAACCTTTAGTACGAGAGTCCAACTCGCACTTGACCGGTTTTTTAAATACACAATGTAATTGGGTCCTACTATACGTACTTGCACTACGTACCTTATCACCCCTGGGGGTAATGAATTCGCAAATTTGCATAAACCGAAGCATGATTCATCGAGCACTTACCACAGCAGCCGCTGAGCGAACGAACTTGCGTATCCTATCTTCAGGTATAAATCCATTTACGGTGCTGAATCGAGCAATGATACATTACTGCAGGATTATGGGCGAGACGTACTTCAGATGTTACAGGTCGGATATAAGACGATGAAGTCCTAGCTATCAGCAGCTTTTAGTATGGGATTAGAATTTTATTTAATCGTCACATATATAGAAATAAATTACATTTACATTAGAAAAAAAAATACATGAAGCAAAAACAAAGCCCAAAAGTGTGCCTAAAAGGTCGCCGCTCTTAGTCGTGACAGCAGATTGGAAGCATGTCACATGATTTTTAGATTTATGTAAGGAGAAATAATAATTGTAATGTATGAGAGATCATACCAAAATTAATTTATTTACTTTTACCATTTTGAAAATAAAAATAAATAAAGTTACTTAATTGCTATATAGAGGAAAATGCTTTGTCATGGATCTCAATTTCGCGAAAGCTGTTTAAATTTATACAATATGTGTATAAATTGATAATAACTAGCAGAGTTTGCACGATATTGCAATTATTAAAATTATTTCGCTTGAACTTGGTTATGAAACTTTCGTAGCAGCTAGATAATAAAACCGTTAATTTAAAGACGCGTCTAGCGATGGCGCTGCTATCAAAGAACCGTCGGGTAACTATCGGAAACATTTAAAACGCCCTCAGTTTCTACTTTTTACTACCTAGCTCGCCAGTTCGTGACTGATTTCTGAATTGGGCAAGTTTACGATGTGCTGAGTTTTATGTGTTTTAGATCAAACGTTATAAAAATCCTTCTATGGTTCTCTGTATTGGTAATGATGATAACAGTATAGTAAACAAAACACATAAGGTATAAAACGAAGTTAAAAAAAACAGCCAACGAAAGCTCACTTGATTAATTTTAGTTTGGGGACGCCCAATATCACTTCGGAAGCGTAAAAGACAGAAATCCACAGAAAACCCACACCCACATTAAGTTTTTTTCCGCTTTTTCTTTTACATATTTTGACCGACTTCAAAAAAAGCAGTTAATCAATTCAATGTGTTTGTATGTGATATCGTTGGGATTTGATAATATTTGATTAAATTGATCTATTAAGGTATCTGAACACGTGTGCAATATTTCGTCAGTGTATGTATGTTTGTCCACAGGTTTCCTGAAAACGAGAAGGTATAGCAAGATGATTGTTTTTAGTGTGCAGTGCGAGTTTTATCACAATCAGTCCAGTTATTTTTGAGATATGGTTAATAACTTAAAATCATGAATTAAAAATAAATAAATAAATAAACCTACTTAAGAAAAACTGACTAAAATGCGAAACATAAAGCATTCGTCCTCTATTTAGGCGAAAAAAAATAATCTGGAGCCGGTGCATGTTGTCAAGAAAGAAAGATGTATTTATTTACGTAAACACGTGTACAGTTTCTAAGTATTAACAAAACAAAGTAGCAATAGGTGTCAATTTAACTAATTGCATTAAGTTAGTAGCAACGTACTTTACCGAAAACTCGCTGACCTACCTACACCAATAGTCTACACACAACATGCACCAACTCCAGTTTTTTGAATTTGGTTTATTTTTATTGCTTTAAGTAAATTGTGAAGCAGTCAACAGGATTCTTGTATATAAATTGCACTTAAAAAAAGTAATTGTGTCAGACGAAGAAGTTTTCACGTCTGACACAGTTGTTTTTTTCAAGTGCAATTTATATTATTAAGTTTGTATAGTGACAAACACTATAAAAACAAAATTTAACTATAGAATACTTACACCTTCTAAGTTTGGTAGTAATAGTCACCCTAAGAATTAGTTCCGTTATGAAAAAGCTCCTTAAAGACACCGCGCTACAGTATCTGACCTCCATAAACTATGGTCCGCTTGTCCCTCCCCATAGTTTGCATTCCGCAGTACCAGTCCGGCTCAATAGTCGCCAAATGAGTCGGTAAGTGACTAAGTTATGTTCAACTATTCAGACCGCGAGTGGGAAATGGCAGTTTCTGTTGCATTCAACTTACCTTCTATTAAGTAGGGGAAAAGGTGCTCAACATAAAATTAATAGAATAAAACACTCGTCATCATCATTATCATCATTTTCAGCCGAAGGAAGTCCACTACTTAAAATATGCTCCCCCACGGCTTTCCACAGAAACCGTTCACTAGCGCTCTGCATCCAGTTTGACTATGCGATCTGAACAAGGTCGTCAGTCCATCTTGTCGGTAGACGTCCTATGCTGGTCTTTGGTCGAAGGGTCTCCAATCTAGAACTTTCCTGCCCCAACATTATTTTACGGAATAAAACACTATTCTACGGATTTTGTTTGCGCATATTTATTTATTATTGTATCCCGACGTTTAGAACACTTTACAGCGCTTGTGGACACGGATATACTAAGATGTTATTTGTCATTTATAGAGTTTTGATAAAATTAGACTACCGTCACTCATTAATATTAATTAACGTTCCTATCCACGCAGAAAGAGCAAACTGTGTTCTGTGATCTTGTAATGAGTGGTCTGGCTGGGGTCTGCGATAAAAACATTAGTCATTTATATGCATTTATTAAAGTTATTTGAATCAGACGCATATTCCTTTTTGACGTAGATGACAAATTTCAAGAGGTCAGCCATGTGCTCAGGAGATATAATAGTGCACAGATGTGTTTGTATCATACATAAGCAACGATCAATTAAGTAAACATTATTTAGTACATCTAGTCGCTAAGCTGAACCACTCAAGCGGTGACAGACTTAGCGTATCTCGAACGTCAGCGCCCTAACGTTACCTTTGAAGTTGCGAAAAGTTGCGAAGTTTACAATCCCTGTCTTACGGAGGTTGTTCAATCGCTGAATTCAGTTACAGTTCATTGCAAGATCATTTCTGAAATATTTAGCCTTCACTGTTGTGCACGGAGCTTAACGAATAAGTTTTAGAAGCCCTTTAAGTGCAACAAAGCATCTTGTGGGGCGATGTTTACACAGTTAATGGTTAAAATACACAAACATTTTATTTTATTTTGTTTCTTTTTTTAATAATACGATTGAATGAAATTTTTATGTCTGAAATGAAAAGATTTGATTTGATTTACACAGTTAATAGTTGAATCACACATTTTTTCAGTGGCGAAAATTTTTGAGTGTTTGTTAATCCTTCACGCAAAAACAACTGGATGTATTTTGATGAAACTTTAAAATAATATAGCTCAAAGATCAGAATAGTACAAAGGCTATAATTAATTACGATATTTTCTGAGATCCGACATGAACGCGGGTGAAGCCGCGGGGAACCGCTAGTTTAACATAAAGACGAGCCGCCTTTTTAAAGTAAGCTTATATAGCTTATTCCATAACGTGCCTAGATAATTTAAGATATTTTTTCGATAAACCTAAAAGTGTAGTTTAATGTTTTAATTATGTAGATCACATTCTTGGAAAAACAAATTTTCATATAAATACAGAGTACTAACTTTCCTACTAAGGGTCGATTTACAACTACGTCAGATAAGACTTATCTGACTTAGGGCTGATTTTTCTATAGTCAGGTAAGAAATATTTGTCGAACAAAATACAATATGGCTTGTTTGAAAACGTCACCTAATTGTCAGCAATCGTACGTAACTGACATTTTTTTTAATCTGTCTCTTTATAATTTATCAGTCTGATAAGTTTTATCTGACCATTGAAAAATTGGCCCTTAAAAAGTATAAAATGACCGATTTTAAAATGACATTCACATAAATTATTGCTGACAATTAGGTGAAATTTTCAAATTAGGCGTAATATATCATTTTCAACATAGCATAGCATGGCATATTCTTTACCGTCCACGAATTTATGTTTTATAGCTTTTCTTCTCTCAGTGAACAGTTAAGTCTTATTAAATTCTCAGATTCTGCTTAAGCGCACCTACGAGTATGTATCTGACTGTCTGAAGTTTGAACGAGAGAAATAAAAACATAAAAGCTTTAAACGCCGTACACGTTAAAACGCCATGTATACATGTTTGCACTAGGGTATATAATGACATATACATGTGGGGAGTAGGGGAAACTATTGTTAGCTAGTGTACTTCTTTATTGTATACAGCAGACTCTGACTACCTTATTCCCTCTGCAGCGCTCCAAATACTCAGCATACAACTACCCCCGATTATTACTATTGATATCACAGACCACTCTCAATTTTCTCACATGTAGTCATAATAACACAATATTCACGTTCCTTATTCAAATTCTAATTCTTCTCTTTCTCTTACTCTCTCTCTCTCTCTTCTGTTATGTTTTACTTCTTACGTTCCGTTTAACGTCCATATCCTATAAACAAAGAAATAAAAAAGTTATGGAGGGTTATGATATAGGTTTCAGTCAACTTATAAGTACGTAAGAAATTCTGAAATAAGTTGAAGAGTTATTTGTTTGAACGCGCTTATCTCAGGAACATCTAGAACGATTTGAAAAAATATTTTTGCTTAAATCATTACGCTGCGACGGGAGCGGAAAGAGGAAATTCAAAACGCGCAGACGAAGTCGCAGAAACCGCTGTATTTCACAAAATCAGTATTCCGATAAGACATATCTTATTATCCATAAAGATGAAATAAGAAACCAAAAATTTGCGCACGGGCGGGACTTGAACCAGCAACCTTTTGGCAAACCGGGCCAAACGCTCTTACCAATTGAGCTACCGTGCTGTTAGTCCGACCCTGCGAAATTTGTGGTTTCTTATGAAAACGTCAAGTGCGTGACGCTTAGCGCCATCTAGCCGTCTGTTTATGAAACAGATGGCCCAAGCAGTTATTCTTTACAGAATAAATTCAACTTGGAAAGTGACGTCGCTTCGCTTTCTAATGCTAGACAGACGGCTAGATGGCGCTAAGCGTCACGCACTTGACGTTTTCATAAGAAACCACAAATTTCGCAGGGTCGGACTAACAGCACGGTAGCTCAATTGGTAAGAGCGTTTGGCCCGGTTTGCCAAAAGGTTGCTGGTTCAAGTCCCGCCCGTGCGCAAATTTTTGGTTTCTTATTTCATCTTTATGAATATAAAAATATGACACTGTGAGTGTTAAAAACATTCTAAAGCATTAGAAAGCGAAGCGACATCAATTTCCAAGTTGAATTTATTCTGTAAAGAATAACTGCTTGGGCCATCTGTTTCATAAACAGACGGCTAGATGGCGCTAAGCGTCACGCACTTGACGTTTTCATAAGAAACCACAAATTTCGCAGGGTCGGACTAACAGCACGGTAGCTCAATTGGTAAGAGCGTTTGGCCCGGTTTGCCAAAAGGTTGCTGGTTCAAGTCCCGCCCGTGCGCAAATTTTTGGTTTCTTATTTCATCTTTATGAATATAAAAATATGACACTGTGAGTGTTAAAAACATTCTAAAGCATATCTTATTAACTCTTTCACGGACAGTAACCGCCTATAGGCGTGATAACAATAAAATTTCTATTGTGTCTGGAGTGCTGTCCGTAAAAGTGTTAACTACTCATGTCAGCCTTATTACATGTTATACGGATGTGGTGTAACACAGCAAAAAAAAGGAAATAACAATTGATAGACTAATCCAAAAGTAATGTCAGTTTCTGTAAGCTTAGCTTTGTTTTCTTTGGGAAATAGTTTGGGTTATGTCGACTATCGTGAAATAATGGCTAGAGAAATTGGAATACGTACCTTTCATGGATCATTTCATTTCTATTAGTTGTTTGTTGGTATAGGGAAGTTATTTTGTAATTTTTTTTCCATAATGATATCTAATATTGTAGCTTATACATTTTGGTATATGATAATGCCTTTTAAAACCGGTTTTATCGACTGTCTTTTGTGAACTAACGAACGAAGTGTCTATTTTTATCAACTTCAAAATGAAAGGAGGTATGTAATTCAATGTATATGATCTCTTTGGATTTTATCAATTTTTGAGTATGTTAATCTAGCAAGGCAAGCACGTGTGCTAAATTTCGTAATTGTATGTATATTTCTATGTTTGTCCACGGATTTCTCGAACATGAGAAGTGATAGCGATCTGATTCTTTTTTAGAATAATCAGGTATACTTCAACTTAGAGTACAATGTAAATTGTATCGAAATCGGTTAAGCAGTTTTTGAGATATAAGCAATAAAATAAATCATCATGAAATAAAAAAGTACTATAAAAATTAAACCGCCTTCGAAAACCTGACTACAAAGCTTAGCTTAGTTATGATTTTTCTACTAAAGCGCCACTTTAGTGAAAAATCATAACTTGTTAAATAAAAGACCAATCGAAAATCTGATTGATGCAATTGTAGCTCTGTTTATTTGGTTTAGATACAATGTTTAAGTTCAATGAAACAGAGTTTTTTTCAGTTACAGTTAGAAAAAAATCCAATGATGGCCACATTTAGCAGTTTTTCTAACTTTTTCTACAGTAAACTACTTTTGAAACAATTTTAACGTACTAAATAAACTATTGAACCTGTACTACAATAATAACTACCAGATTTTTAATTGTCTTTGTATTTAAGGAGTAATAATTATTTTAAATAGAGTGGCGTTAGTGTGCGCGTCAAAAATTTGGGGAGCCCCTTAAAATAACGCATCTTCTATTTGCCAGAAATAAATATATATAAATATTAATAAAAAAAGGGTCATAGTATAATTTCAAGCATACGTACACCAAAAGTCTACGCACATTGTGCACAGACTCCAAATGAATTTGTTTATCCCAAATCGAAGATAAATGCGTTATTTGAAGCTTTTTAGCCAGTTTTTTGTAAAGTAAGTAAAGTTAGCCTGTAACATCCCATTGCTGGGCAAAGGCCTTACCTCAACTATGATGTAGTTTAAGACATACTCCATCACGCGGGCTCAGTGCGGGTTGGTGGAGGGGTGTTTGCAAGGCAAGCGACTAACCCTGCTGTCAGATGTTATAAGGCCTCTGACTAGTCTTAACGACTAATATTAACCGATATTAGCCGGGACTGACGGCTTAACGTGCCTTCCGACGTACGGAGAAGAATCAGTTTTTGAAGACGGTTTAATTTTAATTATTAAGTATTTCACAGAAACAAAACAAATAACGCGAACGTTTCAAACTGAAAGTCTCATTTCAATATCAGAAACTTTTCCGAAGATATTAGCAAGAAAGACATTGTCTTGTTCTGCTAATAAAGGAGGTTATTAAAAAACTTTGCTCTCTGAAAGCGTTTTTTGAAGTCGTTAAAAGTGAGCACCTACCTATTTTCTCCACATTCCGTTGAAATTTTTCGATGCGTACGCAGAGAGCGTTACTCGACGGCTATAAAACGGATAGAAACAATAAAGTCGGTGATATAGTTTTAAATGGCTGAAAAGGTTGGTACTTTATACGAGACGAGTTTTTAAAGCGCTTTAGCTTGCTGTGGGTGGAAGTACTGAGCTGATTGATAAAGAAGATAACTGGATTCCATATTCATTTATTGAAGCTTCATTGAACCATCCTATAATAGTATTGTAAAATTAATCAAAAATTGTATTGACTTTTATTTACTATTCTGAGCATCTTAAACCTATCTTAAGTTACTCCTTGCTAGATAATTGGCATGATTACTTTTGCTCTCACTTCGATTACATTGGTTATTTACTAAGAAAAATTTTGTGACTTAGTGCCAATGAATCTTTTTAAGGGTTCCGTAGGCGAATGGCACTAACGGAACCCGTATAGTGTCATCAAGTCTGTCTGTCTGCCTGTTTTTCTGTCTGTCTGTCTATCTGTATGCCTGTCTGTCTGTCTGTCCGTCCGTCTGTATGACACAGCCACTTTATTCTGTAACAATAAGCATCACACTGTTGAAATTTCGGAGGAAGATGTATCCTGTTGACCGCTTTACTACGTTATGTAATTAGGAATGGAAAGTGTTGAGATTAGATTGTTTTGCGCAGCGCAGGGCCTCTATTTCTGAATCACTCGAGTCAAAATGGCGTGTGATAATAATTGATTCATGTCCGATTTTCCAATAAAATGATAATTTCAGATAGGAGGGATAAAAAAATATGACGGAATTTTGTGAGTAGTAACGTTTATATTTAGCGTGAGCTCGCGTGAGCAATTATTAATAGAATAGAATAGCAAGTGATTTAAAATAGGGCCCCGGGTAATTTTGCTCAGTATTTCTCCATCATGTTACTAAAACAATCTTAATGGACCAATATTCTGTAATTCCACTTTTTGTGATACGTGTGAAGTATATTAAATTCCATCAGATTTGCAATCATGGTCATATCCGTACAGTAACAGGTCGTAAAGGTAACCACAATTCGGGTTATCGCGATACTCGATACAAAAGGTCGACCTGTGTAACCGTATTCAAACAAAATGTGAACTGCGAACTATTCGTAGCATGATTTCAAACTTAACTGAAGGTTTAATCGCGCGAATTTAGACAGTTCGAAATCGTTATACACGGTCCATTATATGAAGAATGTGTAGCCAGCTAACTATATTAAACTCGTGCATCACTTAGAACTTTATTTTTATTATCTCCAGTCTTTGTAAATACTGCAATTAACTTTTTTGGTACACCATTAGAGATACTGTAAAGCTTAGTATAGTTTGGAATAAAACCAATAGAAAAGGCGACGAAAAAAGGGGGGAAGAGAAGGTTTCATTAACAGTGTCGTCCAAAGCTAACCCTACATTGGGATGTTTAGAAGTAACCAATTTATAGTCAACGACTTGAATAAGGAAACCTATCTTGAGACTCGTAGAAGATTAATGGAGATAGAAGACAAATGCTAAGATGTTTAATTAATCTATTATGTACTTGAATATAAAGCGCAGTAACATTGCTTGAATTGCCAGCAACGTTGAAAACATGAGGGAACATCGCTCTTTCTATAATGTTTTCAGTCAAAATGCTCCTTTTATAGCCTTAGTGTACCATTTACGTAAATTTCCAAAGTTGCCGGCAACTTAAGCAACATTCCCGGAAATATAACTGAGAATTTTTCATAAGTTTCCGGAAATATTGTCTGATATGGTGATTTACTTGCAAGACAATCAATGAAATGATTAATTATCTTGTTTTATATCTTTTTATCTAAACATTACAAAATTATAACACATACTGTTATAGTAGGCATTTATAAGGACTTAATGTATTTAACATTACCGGCAACATTCCCATAGAAATGTCCTCGGCAGCGGCAATGTTTCATTGGCACATTTTTAGGCGGAATACAAATGAACTTAGAAGTTACATAACGTGCTAATGTAAGAAAACACTAAGTTAAAAATTTTAGATAGGTATTAGGTGAACATTTGCAGAGCCAGAAACAGCAAAACAAAGAAAGGATAATGCCTAAAACATCAATGGGAATGATATAGAGATACCTATATAAAAGCGGGAGAGACACAAACAGCACCTTTTGTGTTAACAAAACTTACACTCTCTGATAACTGTTCGTTCCTGCAGACCTCAGATTCTTACCTTACCACAATATCAATCTTTTAGGAGATTAAAAAAAGAGACCTTCGATTCAAATTTTTGTCTCGTTTGAAAAAAAAACTGACACCTACCAGACTGAAATTTGAACGAACGCTATCTGCGAGCGCGCCACTCCGCGACGGGGAAGCTACGCGTTCTGATAACGACGTCAGTTTCGAGCTTCGTACTGTATCTCAACTACTCTAAACACTAACTCGATTTTCATAATGAAAGTTGAGCTGCAATGTTTTGAAATATAGGTGTGCTTTGAAATATTGCATTGTAATACACAGTAAAACCGTAGGAAAGTATGTATGTACCTACATAAATATATGTTGTAGCAAATTGTTACCAAATTAATGTACCAATTATATGAATATTTCATTGTTTTTCAAACCAGATCTTTTCTGGTTCTCTTTAAAATAAAACATCTTAGAATTGATCTCGCAATTTAATTCAATTTCCTTATATATACATAGGAATACGGTACATTTGGTTATTCTGCATTGAATACTTTAGAAAGTAACCGTAGCAAATTAAAAATAGATATTAGAGCAAATTAAACAGTTGAAAGTTAAATAATACTGCCGTCATAAGAAGAAGAGACGTATCTAACAATTTTTCCAAAATTGAGTTATATACATATTTGAAATCAGTAAAAAAAGACGCATCTGTTAGTATTTTTTAAATTCTTTATTTGTGGCCGTAACCCTCAAATACTCGCCGTTAAAAAAAACGTATCTGCATTAAAACACAACATTTAGGAAGAAAAAAAGTCACTTGTGACGCACACTAGATAGAAAAAACGTATCTGAGTAGATGCGTCTTAGTACTTTGAGAAATATTGGTCAATACCTAAAATGAAAAGACGCGTCGACATGGTCGACAAGAAGAAAGGACGCTTCTGTGTAGCTGCGTCTTTTCATTTTAGTATTCCAAAAAAATGCCAGGCGCAAATGGCAGTAGCGTCTTTTCAACATCGTATTCTTAGTTGTGCGGGGTAAAGGAGGGGATTGCGGTGAGACTGTGCGTGCAATGAGCATACAGTTGTGCCGTGCGTGGCATTCAGAGGCTACCTACGTGCGCAGAGCATGCAATTTTTTTCTTTGTAAGGTACGTTAAAGCTTCAATGTTTTTAGGGTAACGTAGCTAAAAATTTAATGAAGATGCGCCTTTTTATTGCAGTTTAACGATATAATCAGCCAGACGCAAGTGGTAATTAAGCGTCTTTTCTATGTAGTATTATAAGGCATTCGCCTAATTTAGGCGAGTGTCGTTTAAGTGGTAAGTACTTATTATTATTGAATCGAAAAAGGCAATCAATTTATTCGCTGTCAAAAGTTTATAGCTATTTGAGTAAATAACATAAAAAATAATTATAATATAAGTATAATAATAAAATGTAATTTAATTGAAATTTAAATTTAAATAATTATTGTTACTAACATTAATTTATAAGTTAATTGTTGTTTAATAATTACTAACCAATATCAGCCGTGATTGCTTCAAATAACCAAATTTTAATTTAGTGTCATTAAAGCTGTTTCCGCTGTGTTCGCTTTACACCTCCACCTCGTCCCTTGCGCGCTCACACCCCCGAGGCACACCACCGTCATTATTATTGTTTGTTTTGTAATCAACTTTTACTCTATTGTTTAATTATATTGGTTGTAGTTCTTGAGACGTTCTTAAGATAACTAATATTATTATAACTAGGTATTATTTGCTGGTGATAATAAAATAGAAATAGTGCTGATAAAATATCTTTATTATTATATTTATGTTAATAAATATTTTTCTTAATGTCTTATTAATTATTTGTGTTATATTAGTATATTTGTTTATGTTAGTTCATTTTACTTCTGTTTTTTGTGCATTACTGTGCATTACGAAGATGCCTGGTAGAGAATACCATAAGGCATTAAGTACGCTAATTGTACATCTTTCAGTGCAATAAAGTTTAAATAAAATAGTTATATATACCAAGTGGTGGTTTCAAACATATTAAATAAGTATATTTATAAAATATAACTATTTTATATGTTGTATGAATCACAAATACCAAGCAGATTTTCTCAATACGTGAGGTACCAGGCAGTTCTTCTCAAGACCTTCACGCATCAGCCAGTTTTTTGACGGAGCTATTGACACGTGCTAGTTCTTCCCAGGAGTTAATGTCCGATAATAGAAAATCGTTTTGGTATGATTTACCTATCAATAATGGCAGTGTTGATCTCACTGAACTTTATGAAGACTGATCCAATGTTGTGATAACATTTACTAAGCGTTAAACATAATAGCGTCTAATGAAAAAAAGTTATATTTAATTACTAGGGCTACTATGCTTAAAATTTTAAATACACATTAATGTATCGTAAGAAGTTTTTGGGATTAAAGTTGTACATTAAATAATGTTAAATGCTTATGTAATATACTATAATACTTTAATAAAGTCTGATCCCCTTATTTTATGTTTTATTTTATAGTAAAAGACATCCTTTCAGCTAAAACTTAAAAAGGTTATTGGAGTTACAAAACAAGGGTAATACTGATCATAGAAAGAAGGGACGTTTCTGCGTAGGTACGTCTTTTCATCGTAGTATCATGAATTTATGTACATTTTATTTACTAAGAAGAAAAGGAAAATCACATTTATATATTACATAATATGTATATAATACAAATCTATATATGTCATAAAATAGTTTAAAGTATGATATAATAGTTTGCATACAAAAATTTAAATAATTTATCTTAATTCTCGCACAGCGATTTTTTTTTCGAAAAAAAATGCAAATTATTTTATTTCTCGGTTTGGAGGTTTAGGTAGATACGTCTTTTTTCCCTATGGCGGCAGAATAGTGATTAATAATAGGTAGAGCTACTACAACCGATGTTCAGGTGTTTCCTTGATTATGGAATATTTTGCGCTCAGAATGAACTATCTTAATGATTCCATAAAACGAGTACACTTGCCCAAACTCTTTTAAACCTGTAAACTAATTAAGAAGTTGGCCGTTAGTTTCTCAATAATGCAAATATCCGTAAGTACGTGAAAGTTCGGATCTCACTAAGTTCGAGCAAACATACGATTGTTAGGACCATCGATGTGCCTTAATGCGGGTCGAACTATCAAAGCTCAAGCAAATGTAGCCAGCGCATTTGAAATTGAACGACATTGCTTATATTTATTAGCTACAACGTTAATAATAAAAATATTAATTGCGTTCATTTAAATAATTTAATTAAGACGTTGCAGGATCAAACGAAAATAATTTTGAACTTCCGTGGAGGAGGTACTTGTATCTTAACACTTGAAGTTGTCGACGAACACGTATATCTGGGTCAATTTTCCGATTTGGAGGATTTTTGTAAGTTTTTTTAAAAAAAATCTAGTACGTAAGTACTATTTAAGATAAGGAACCAAGTAACTTGTTTCTGAAGTTAACTATTACTTTATTTTGTTTTGATAAAATTAAGAAACTCGCGAATAGTTAATCCGTAAAAAAGTTAAAAAAAAAAACACAAAATTGCACTCCGGGAGTGCCGGCAGAAGTGAAAACTAGAATATCAACGTTGTGCATTTTTGATTTTTTGGAATAGTTAGGGAATAATTTTGAATGAATTGCTCTTATTATCAATATAAAAGTACTATCATTTTTGTGATAGAATACAGTAATAATTATAATAATAATAATAATAATAATACATTTTTATAGAATACAATATTTATTTATTGCGCTATTGTACACAAACATTACAATTTATAGTATATTAAATTACATTAAAAAGTTTATCTCTCAGAAAAATCAACTTACGTCCATAATTTCGCCAACCGTCTTACGGTTTTTCGATCAGCCCACGTGTCCTGACGCGAGTTTCACATTTTTCCCCCATCCCACAAAAGTGCTCAACGCCGCTAAAGAAGTTTTCACTTTCATCAAAAATATATTTCGAGGAACCAAGTATATTTCAAAACGTTATAAAAGAAATTGGCTCATAACATCTGACGTCAAAATTGGTAAAATAGGTAACGGTCGCATAAATAATTCACGGTTTAGAAGATACTCGCAGCTGACTAACAGTTTGGGTAAAGGTCAATGAACACTATCAATTTAAAGCCTTAGAAGTAATGTTCAATATTAATTGAGTTCACAAACAACAACGAAATCCACGAAATGTTTTTTACAGAGTGAAAATAATAATCCCGATACTAACTATTTAGTTTTAATCAGGAACAAAGTTTGTTTCACGTTTTTGGTTTAGTATAAGCAGTATTTAATAAGTGAACGTCGAAATCTATAATAATATTATAAAGCTGAAGAGTTTGATTGATTTCGTGCTAATCTCAGGAACTACTAAACCGATTTAAATATATTTTTTTGTGATAAATAGTTTAATTCTCGAGAAAAAATTAAAGCTATAAAATATTCAGATGTAATTAATGATTTTTAAGAGAAGAGCAACATAAAAAATAATGCAAAAACGGTTAGAAAATATTTATTTTGTGAGTTTCCGTTGCTTAAGCAGCGAAAACCGCTTAAGATACTTAAAAGTCATGTATGACGAGATCCCGATTAGGATTATTTATTAACACTTTATTGCACAACTATTTTTTTTTTACAAAAGGTGGACTTAACGCCATGTGGCATTCTCTACCATTCATCCCTTTGGGCTAAGCAAAATTGTGAAAAACACCTTTGAACATAGTACCATTATTTTGAATCAAATTTATAAACATAAAACAGTTTAAATGAGTAAACCATAATCATTTATTTAGTCATATGCTGTCGCAGACTTTATTAAAGAACTTTTAAAGCGGAACTATCCCGTCATACATAATTTTTACCTATGTAATGCGTACGCAACGGCTACTTTCAAAGTGAATTATTTTCCCCCGTTTTTGTATCATTTTTCATAAGCTCTGCTCTTATTAGTCGTATCGTGATATTTTATAGCCAAAAACCATCCTCGAGGAATCATCATTCTCTTGCCCTGTTCCCTGTTCTTGAGGAATAAAGTATCTAAAACAAAAATAATATTTCAAATCAGTTTCTGAGATAAGCTCGATTAAACAAACAAACAGACACTTCAGCTTTATAATATTAGTCTGGATAGTATAGATTGGAAAAAGTTTTAGGCACTATTTGCACTAGCCGTATAGTATTTTAATCAACGGGTATTCGCGTAAACTTTGGAACCAAATCAGGACCAAAAGCGTATATAAGTTATTGACGTCACATGGTTGAAACGGTCACCCATCCAAAAAATTCTGTATCTCGTAAATTATGTTTGATATTATTTGTAATATAATTTACTTACATTGAAACACACTTACAAGAACAGTAAACGTACACTGTTAACGCACACACTCTGCTTATAGCGTTATTCTAGCGTATCATGTTTCATACATAATGTATGTCTCATTTGAAACGCACTACCACATGATCCTACATAAGACCGTTTCTATGGAATATTCCGACATCAGTTTCCGAATGTTTATGCCTAAAATTTATATGTAAGGTTATCGTAGCAGTATCAATTTGTTGTTTACAGAAGAGTCATACTTTGTGAAAATAATAATTCGTCAATTATCCCAAAAGCGTGATACAACGTTTCTGTGAACGAGCGCTGTTTATTTTATTTTGTATTTACACACAATCCTTTGTGCTAAATAGTAAAGTTAGCTTGTAACATTCCACTGCTGGGAAAAGGCCTTACCTCAAATATGAGGTAGTTTGAGTCATACTCCACCACGAGGGCACAGTGCGGGTTGGTGGAGGCTCGAGGGGTGTTTGCAAGGCAAACGACTAATAACACTGCTGTCAAATGTTATAAAGCAGCCCATAAGGCCTCTGACTAGGCTTAACGACTAATATCAACCGATATTAGCCGAGACCAACGGCTTAACGTGCCTTCCGAAGCACGGAGATGCTCGTGATGTACGTCACTTATATGGTCACCCATCCTAACACGACCGCGCCGTAGGTTGCTTCACTTCGGTATCACTACCAACTGCGCTGCTACCACTGCGCCACGAGCACTTTCTGAGCAGCAGATTAAATATTTATGTTGCATTTAGTTAAAACAACACGGATTTATTTCGCGGATAATTTTTTTTTTTTTTTTTTTTTTTTTTCATTAATATAACTACAGTCCACAGACTCTTTGGTCCGTGCCTTTTTTGATTTAGGTTTTTGTTATGTGTGTTACTTTTTATTTTTGCTCCGCGCAAAAATTTACAGTGCTTTTTACAATACTTATTACTAGGGTTGTTAGTTTATGCTATAACTCTCTTATAAGTTAAACATCGTCTCTTATTTCTACTTAAGATAACTTAATTATTTTTTTTTTCTTTTTCTTTTTTCTTTTTTTTTCTTTTTTTTTTTCTTGTGTTTTTGTTATAGTTGCTATTTTCTTTTTCTATAATTATTTGTACATGTGCATATATTTTTGTTGTATTGTTTTTTTATTATTATTATTATTATTATTATTACATATTTGTATTATTCTATAAGGTTTTGGAATTCTATTATCCTTGTGATTTTGCTATACAATATTAAACAATATTGCTCTTATTCTAGTTTGTGTTAGTGATTGTGTTTGTGTTTGGGGAGTAAAGTAATCCCTCTACGTCGTCGCCTTTAGGTACTAAGATGTTCTTAGTGACTTGGTTGATAGAGTTAGTTATGTTAGTGGATTGGCCAATATCTTGTTTCGGACTTGCTCGTCGCCCCTGCGCATGGCCATCCGCAGGTTGTAGTCCCGGATTATTGTTGGTGTGGCCTTCTCTGCCCGGATTATCAGACGAGCTGTGGCGTCGTCGGTGGCATTGTCTGTGTAATAAACACAAGACTTTGTGTGTCTAGAGATGGCCACAACAGCGTGGGGAACACTCTTTAGGAGATGGGATTTTTTTGATACTGTGCGCACTATCACCACTGACTCAAAAGTCTGCCCCTGTGCTTCATGTATGGTAAGTGTGCGTGATCCTTCGTCTTTCCCGTATCCTTGGCTGATAAGGCTTGCCTTTTCAGCTTGGGTGTGAGTGAGGTATAGGGTTCTTTCTGATTTTGGGATCACTGCACCTGAGAAGCGCTTGAGGTAAAGGGACTGTACTTGAGTATTGGCTGAGTATATGCCGCTGTAGATTTCACTAAGGGCATACGCTACATCCTGGGGGTTTCGATAGGTGCACAGTAACTCCTTAGTAACCTCTGTGATTTTATTAGGTCTGTTGTATTCCAAAGTGAAGAGATTACAGCGATCTATGTATGGGAGTTGGTTATTATCTCCTAACAAAGTCACCTCTCTGGCTTTCGCTATTTGGATAGCCAGTACAATGGATCCAAAATGGTTCATGAGGGCTTCATCCACCATTAGGCGTGTGCACGATTCTCCCTCACTCATACCATTTACAAGTAGAGATGCCATTGTTCTGACTCTCCTTTTCGCCCTCTCTTCCCCTATTCTCGTTGCCAGTTTCTCTCGGAGGTCCTTTGCTGCTTCAGTCGTGGTTGTGATTATTATGTCCTGTTCGGGGTTTATTTGGGACATTACCCACGTGGTTTTGCCACAACCAGGGACTCCATTGACCCATGTAATTGTCGGTATAGTCCAGTGTTCCGGGACCTTACCTTTCGACAGATCTCCCGATATGGTGTTAGCCATTTCGATTATTCTGTCGTCGAGCATGACCTTCGTACACTTTGCGACTACGACTATGGGGTCTTCGGACGGTGTTTTGAAGACAAGTTTTCCCTCCTCTAAGTTACTCAGTTGTTCGTCCTGTCCCACGAAGCCACACGCGTTGCTGTATGCCGCCATATACGACCCCGACATTTGTCCATGGATAACCTTGGATTGTTCGCTATCGTATATTGCGGCCTCTGCGTCCTTTAATTTAGCTCGCAGCAGTCCCAGATTGTCAAGATTGTACGCTTGCATGATGCCCTTGCAAGTGTCTTCGTTGACTTTTCTAGTGGCTTTAGTTACCGCTACGAACTCGATAAAGGCATTTAGCATGTGCTCCTGTGGTTGACAGGCTGGTCTGAGAGTCGGTGGAGCTACTTGTCCCATGTCTGCCCTGGTGCGTTCCACTCTTGGGTTTGTTTCCTCCTCTGGTGGTGGTGAGGTAAACTTTTCGACTGCTTTCTTGATCGCTGTTATACTCCTCATCCTCGTTATTTTTCTGGTGATCATCTCCGGGATCGCCTTGAAAACACTGCTGAGTGCTGCTGTCATAGTGGAGAGTGTGTCTTGAGTTTTCTCTTTCTCGTCGACGCTCAGCTCTTTCGCACTCCGTTTCGTCTGGCACTTTTCGCTTCTCACCCTGAGTTCCAATCGCTCGGACCCACTGATGTCAGTTCTGACTATAGGGTGGTCCCAGCAATCAGTGGGTGGTGGTGGTGCGTTTTGGTCTGCTGGTCGTGGTTTAAGGAAGCTGAGGTTTTGGCCTCTGTCCTCATAGACCACGACCTCGTGATATTTAGAAGCTGCCACGGCGCCAAGGTAGTCCTCGGTTTTGCCTTTTTGGTAGCTTACGACCATTGCATCCAGACTGATCTTAACCGGTCTCGATGTTCCTTTCTCCCCTCGCTCACTTATCTTCGTAAGTACCTTGCATGCCTGTTCGAATTCCGTAACATGCAGTTCGTTGGAGAATAGTGCGATAGTCTTGTTTTTCTTTCGCACTATTCTACACTCTTGCTGCTCTATTGTTACAATTGGTAATTCGTTGTAGACCTTTCGTCTCATTGATGTTTTAAAGGTACTTCCGTTGATAAGTGCGCCGAGACCGGGTGAAATATAGACCGTGTTTCGTACCATGGCGTTACAGAATGCGATTCCTAGCCGCTCCCAGTTGTTGTCCATGAACAGCGCGACTCCCCGCAGCCTTATTCCAGGCTCTCCCGGTTCACCGGATGCCAGCAGATTGTAGGGTTTAGGTTGACTTTGTGAGGGTTTCTGTGTGGTGAGTTGTTGTATTTGTTGTTGTGTGTCCTGTGTCGTGGGTGTGCAATTTGGTATAGCGCTATTTCGCCTTGTTGTTATTTTGGCGACTGATTCCACATAGTTTAAGAAAGTGGTTCTTAACTTCGCACTTTTTAGGACCTTTGTCATAGTATTTTTGGTCAGCTCCATCTGAATGTCGCATTCCAGGTTGTGCTTGCTCAGTTGGAACCGCGGGCAATCTAATAGTATATGCCAGACTGTTTCGCTTGTGTCCGGGTTACACTCGCATCCGGGGGAGCTGCGAAGTTTATACCGATGTAAGTATTCCCCAAAACCACCATGTCCTGTGAAGATTTGGGTCTGGAGCGGGGTCAGTTTTACTGCTCTCACCAGCCGGTACGCCTCGCGTACGTCTGGGAAGAAGGCCTTGGTAACTGATCCCGTTGCAGAGGCGTCATATCTGTCCTGCCATCTCTGGACCGATTCCTCCCTGATCTTTTTCTTCACATAAGACAATGGGACTTCTGCGTAGTCTGGCTCTGACTTTTCTGTTGTAGCGGCTGTTTTTGCTAGCTCGTCAGCTCTTTCATTTCCCGCTGTTCCAACGTGTGCTCTTAGCCAAAACAGCCTCACCTGTCTCCCTTCTGCATTCATGGCTGATATGTTCTCCTTAATGGTCTTTGCCAGTGGGTGTAGGAGAGCGGGGTTAGACAGTAGTTCTAGTGAAGATCGTGAGTCACTTAATATGTTCACTGTGTCCGTTCCGCTCTCTTTTGCCCTTAGCACTGCCCTATGGAGAGCATATAGTTCCGATTGGAAGACTGTGCAGGTTGGGTGTAAGCTGAAGGTTTCGCTGCCTGTCTCCTTACCGTTTTCCCACCACGTGAGGGCTGCTCCTACTCTACCCTCTATCTTGCTTCCATCGGTATAAACCTGTGGACCTGAGATGTCGTGGCGTTTTTGGGTTTCTGGGTTCATATCCTCGAGGAGTTCATACCCCAAGGCAGTGGTGTTGGATGGATGTGGAAATTCTGTAAATTTAACTTTATTTTCCAGGTTCCTGCCAGGGGGTAAGAAATCGGCTGCGTATCCTCTCTTTGCCTCGTACAGGGTTGCTGTTTCCTGGATGCGTAGGTCTAGAGGTAGGGTCCCAGAGAGAATCTGCACAGAGGTTAATGAAGTGGTTCTATAAGCCTTACATATTTTCTGCGCAAAGCCCCTCTGTACCGCCTCCAGGCGCTTTTTGTTCATTTGGAGCTGAGTTGCCACTGCCCAGGCTGCCGCGCCGTATGTGACGATGGGTTCTATTACCGCCACGTATATGGTCCGTACTATCTCGCCGTTTAGACCCCATGTGACCCTCGCTGCACACGCTAGCTGTTTATATATGTCCGCTGACTTTTTGCAGATGGCGGATACGTGTGAGTTGAAGTTGAGTCGTTTGTCTATTATGAGTCCGAGAAGTTTGATCTCATCAACGAGGGGGAGTTGTACTCCTGACATTATAAGTTTAGGAGGGGTAAATTTTAATCTTCGGGTGATGAGCATGGCATTGGTCTTATGCGCCGCGAAGTTCAGTTTGTTTTGCTTTCCCCATTCTAATGTCATGTTTAACACCTCGTTGATGGGTTCCTCCATCTCTGACACTATTTTGGCAGAGAAGACTAAGACCACATCATCGGCGAACGCCTGGCAGTGTACCTTCTCCTTGGACAGAAGGTGGAGCAGTGGGTCCAAAATGAGATTCCAAAAGGTTGGGCCTCCTATGGATCCCTGCACACAACCCTTGTTGGTTTCTCTTTTGCAGGTAGATCCTGCGTAATGGACTTCTACGCTTCTGTCTTCCAGATAAGATTCCACTGCTTTGTAGAGGTTCCTTGGGCAGTGTCTTTGTAAAAGTTGGTATTTTAGAGCCGGCCACCACGCGTTATCAAAGGCACCCTCTATGTCCAGCGAGATTACAATTATCGACTTCTTGTCGGCCCGTTCTTTGGCTATATAACTCGTCAGGTCGTAGAGGGCGTCCTCGGTTCCACGTTGCGGCAAGAAACCGTACTGTTTTGGACTGAGAGTTTTAAGGAGATGCCATTGGAGTCGACCCACTAAAAGTTTTTCTACCGTTTTCCCTAGTACCGATAAAAGTCCTATAGGGCGGTAAGATTTCGGGTGGGTATAGTCATCCTTACCAGGTTTTTTGAGGATGACTACATGGGCAGACTTCCAGATTTTTGGGAAGTATGATATGGCGAGACACTGGTTAGCGATCGCCATAAACACCTCTTCTGCAGCTCGGATTGCCCTTCCGCATATGTCTGCCGTAAAACCATCCGCTCCCGGGGCTTTCTTTGGATTCTGCGCTTTAAGCACGGCTTCCACTTCGGCCCGCGTGAACGGAGGGTCATCCGGCGACAGTTTGCTTGTCTCCTCTGGTGTTCCGCTCCTTGTAATGTGTCTGATATGAGCATGTGACGGATCATCTGTTGATATAGAGTCCTTTGAATAGAAGGTTTCGGCAAGAAGTTCTGCTGACTTATTTGGGTTCAGCGTTTGCCCACTCGAGTCGCGGATAATTATTTAAAACTATATACTTGTCTTCGTATCCACTCATTCAGTTAACACATCATTCACAGTTTGTAACTACACAAAATAAATGAAATAAACCGATATCAGCTAATAAAACCTAAAAATACTTTTTCAGCCGTAGATTCAATTACAGGCAAATCTATTATTCATGCAATAGAAGTATGTTGTGTAGGTGCTTATGTTAATCGAACCAGGCCCTTTATTTTCGAATCACTCGCGTAAAGATGGCGTGTGATATTCACTGATTTAATGCCCTATTTTCCAATGAAAATTAGTACAATTCCACGCGGAAGTATTATTTTTTATTTATATAAATTCTTTATTGCACAAACAAAATGAAGTACAAATGGCGGACTTAATGCTTTAAAGCATTCATTCAACCATTGGGTGAGGCAGAAACAGTTGAGGCGGCGTAAAATAACAAAAGAAAAAACCAAACATATTGAATGAACTAAATTTACTTACATACATACTTTATTTGCGTGGTTTTTATTGAAATGAATAACTTTACGAATTTATTTCGCGCACATTTTGTTCAAAGTATATGCCTGACGTTTCGAATGCTATAGAGTATCCGTGGTCACGTGGTCACTAAGGTGTTATTTGTCATTACATAAATACGAAAAATAAAACTACCATCACTCATTAATATTGACTAGATGAAAACCCGGCTCCGCTCGGGTGAAATGTGACTCATAATACACATCTAGGTACCTACACAATGTAGGTAAATATTTCTGTAGTCATCGGATCATCATCATCATCGGTCGGATCATCGGTCATTCTCAAGGAATATTAAAGGCAAGCCAAAAATTCGTGTAGCTTCGTTCATTGTGTTTAAATAAATATATCAAATAAAAACTGCAATAGTTTTTACTCAAATAATTTTTATTTTAAATCAACATTCTAACTAAACTAACATAAATTAACAAAACTTAACTTTTAAAGTTTATTCTCTGTAAACCGCTTTGTTTTAAGCACTCAGTCTCTTTCTCTACTTTAGCGGCTAGATGAGTACTTACTAATTATAAAAATAAAAAAATCATCTAATCAGCGCTCATAGCGATGCATTCAGCGCTGGGTCGAATATATTTACAAACCATTAAAGCGCTAAATTGGCTCCGCTTTTACAAAAATAAACACTTCTGTTTTTTTTAATTATTCTCTAAAACTACATGATGAAAAATAAAAAAAACGTATTTATTTAACTTTATTGCATAACATACGGTGGAATTAATGCCGAATAGCATTCTTTACCATTTATAAATTCCTAAATACAAAATTAATATCTAAGCTGGTTGTGAATGAGAATTAAAATATAATCATATAAGGTTTCGATCGAGTCTACCGTACGAAATTGTTAATATAAAAAATAGGATGTCATTTAAAATCTAAGCCGGTTCTTTAGAATGTTTTTTAAACACTCACAGTGTCATATTTTATATTAATAAAGATGAAATAAGAAACCAAAAATTTTTGGTTTCTTATTTCATCTTTATGAATACCAACCAAACCAAAAAAAGCATTAGATAGCGAAGCGACATATATTTCCAAGTTGAATTTATTCTGTAAAGAATAACTGCTTGGGCCATCTGTTTCATGAACAGACGGCTAGATGGCGCTAAGCGTCACGCAATTGACGTTTTCATAAGAGACCACAAATTTCGCAGGGTCGGACTAACAGCACGGTAGCTCAATTGGTAAGAGCGTTTGGCCCGGTTTGCCAAAAGGTTGCTGGTTCAAGACCTGCCCGTGCGCAAATTTTTGGTTTCTTATTTCATCTTTATGAATCTAAGCCGGTTGTTAATGAGAATTAAAATATTATAACTTAATTAATGTGTGATGGTTTTATACCTTTGCCTGTATATCACCCGCTTATAAGAAAAATAAAACAACGCTAGCGACACCACAGAGTCTTCCCCAAATTTTATAAAGGTCCTTAATGCTCCCAGAGCTTTCCAATCTAAATCTGTCATATCTATGCACTACGCGCCTTGTCAATGGCGACTGAGGTTTGTCTGTCAGTACTATTACAATTTAACGAAATTCTCCATAATCCGAATTTTGCGGATATATGTTGTCGACTCGAAATCAATATATTTTTATTATTTGTTATTCATATAATGTTTCGATCGAGTCTACCGTACCCCTTGACGAAATTATTAATATAGATAGATTGACGTTCCTATTCATGCAGAAAGAGCTTACTGTGTCTTAAGATCTTGCAGTATGTAATGATGCTCGGGTCTTCGAAAGAATAGGGTCCCTTGCTGGTCGAACTTTCCAACCATCTTCTCTGTATATTAATTTTTAATTAGTTTTTGAACTAAATTCAAGAGCCATATTCAAGCGAGTGATAAAAAAAATAGAGCTTCAGGGATTACACGTGTAGTTGTTTAAGGAGAAGATTTATAAATACGGCTAAAATGGGCTTGACGGCCGTTATACTAATCAACCGTACCGAACCATAGTGTGGCTTGGTACGGTTGCCTTGCCTTGTACATTATTTGAGCTTTAGGTTAAATTATCTTATAAAACATTAATTTGACCGAAGGGAACTTTTTGGTTTCTTATTTCATCTTTATGAATATAAAATATGACAATGTGAGTGTTAAAATACTCTAAACCACCCAAAGGGAACTTATGTTTAAAACTTTTGATATTTCTGCGGGTATATTTAATGTACCTACATCCTTTATACTTGAAGACTGACTGCTTCGTGGATGTAGCGGTTAAGAGTTTCTTTTTTTTCGAACTTTTGTTTTAAAAATACTCGGTTCAACGTCAAAAAGCTGGTCGTGATACAAACCCGTGCCTCAGAAATCTCGTTAAGCCATTGGGTTTAGATCTGGAACTCTTTTTCTTAACCACTGTGACTTACCTTCGAAAATCAATGGCAGGTTAACGAAAATTACGCTAAATGACAAAAATACGCTAGACAAGTAGTTTCAAAATTTATTAAATCAATTTTTGAATAACAGTTGTGTAGATTTTGCGCCGCTGACCAATTTCAGTTGAAATCGACCTCGCCGTGTTCGGATACGGTCAGGCAGGGCCCCTTTTTTAGGGTTCCGTTGCCGAATAGCAAAAAACGGAACCCTTATAGCTACGTCAAGTCTGTCCGTCTGTCCGTCCGAATGTCACATCCACTTTATTCTGTAACTATAAGAATTACACTATTGAAATTTGGTAGGAAGGTGTATACTGTTAACCGCTTTACGATTGTTATACAAAAAAGAAAAAATATTAATATTTAATGGGGGGGGGGGGAGGTTAGGTAAACTCAATCAAAATTTTGTTTCCGAACGAACTAGTAGTTTTTGAGATACAGCAAATTTTCAACAACTGCAAACATAACTTTGTTTTCCATACAAACATTATGAAGAAGTTGACACAAAGTTATATTTGCTGTCAACAAAATATTGTGGTATTTTAGCTAAGTGGAAGTAAGTGTATTTCCCAAATCGGTTAAAATTGGCACGTAACCTTCAGTGCGCGAGTCCGACTCGCACTTGGCCGGTTTTATTTTGAGTACCTCGCACAACTCTACATGGCGTGTGATATTCATTATTTATAAATAATAATAAATAATAAAAAAAATAAAAAATATTTATTTCAGACAACTGCGATCCAGATTGTTAGTACAATGAAATGAATGACTTAATGACTATGTTAGTAATCAATTGTGTATAAAGATCTAGTTATTCCAATCATGTGACCGATCAGAGGACAATCCCCACTGTCGGTTATCTCCTTGAGAACGCTGTGGCAGCTGCCGCGTATTCGGTGTAGCAAAAACGCGGCCCTTTTGCGCATTACAGCTTCAAAGCTGTCTACTCCTGCCAGCGCAAACATCGCAGAAGCGCTGCAGAAGCGCGGCAGCCGCAACAAAGCCCTGAAGGCGTTATTATATTGAACACGCAGGGCGCTGTAGGCCTTTTTGGTATAGTTGGTCCATAAACTACACGAATAAAAAGATACACAAAAGGCTTTAAAAAGTGTGATTTTAACTGTATCCGTGCAGCGACCAAACCTGTGAACCAACATATTTGCCCTGACCGACAGCGCCCTGCGTTCCCTTTCAATGTCACTGTCGTCTTTAAGACTGTCAGAAACAATATGACCCAGATACTTAAACATGTAAACCCTGTCTAAGGGTTGATTGTACAGTTTTATAGGGGGTACTACATTGGGACATTTACTGCCAGCCTTAAACACCATAAATTGTGACTTTTTGGTATTGTATAGCAAACCATGCGAGGCTGCAAACTTTTCACAAACTGCGAGAAGTGATCTTAGTGCACTGACCGAGGGCGCCAGCAGGACCATGTCATCGGCGTAGCTGATGTTATTTACGCATACTTTGCCGATATGGCAGCCGACGCGCATGCCGCTGAGCTCCCGAATGAGTGCATCCACGTACAAATTGAAGAGCCTAGGGGAGGACAACCCCCCTTGCCTCAACCCGCACTCCATCCCGTACGGCTCGGAATATTTGTTCGCCCATCTCACATAGTTCACCTGATTACAATACCAAAACCTAAGCAAATCAGTGTAGCCACTGGGTATGCCTGCTTCCTCCAATTTACGCCACAGGATGTCGTATGAAACCAGATCGAAGGCTTTGCTGAGATCCAAGAAACAGGCGTACACTGGTGTACTCCTGTCTGTATAATATTTAACAGTGTGCTTCAAACTCAGTATTGCAGTCTCCGTCGACAAACCCCGCTTAAAGCCATGCTGGCCATCATGGAGCGTGCAGTGCTCTTCCAACACTGAGCTAAGCACACTGTCAAACACCTTGGCAACTATTGTTGCCAAGGAGATTGGCCTGTAGTTTGATCTGTCCGAGACGTCACCCGTGCGGTTCTTTACAATAGGAACCACTGTGGTTCTCATCAAGTCAGCGGGTAGGTATGAATGAACGACACAAACATTGAATAGCAGTGCTAAAACTCTGGGTAGATGTATACCTGCATACCTCAAATGCTCAACACTGAGACCATCGTGGCCCGGTGATTTACCAGCTACCATTGTATTAATAATCCGCGAAATAGTTTTTCCATTGGTAACCACACTTAGATCACGCTTAGTCCCAGCACCGGGCACGAGACCTGACGACGGCCCCAAGGGTGATGAGACCATAAACTGCTCCCTAAAAAGATTAGCAATCTGTTCTACGTCACTGACCCCGCACACCGCCTCAGGGCGGCCAGGCCTCGTATTTAGCTGGTTGGTAGACTTCCAGAAATTCTTAAAATCATTTTTTGAATGGTGAGTAGCTAAAATATCCATCTTTATTTGATCTTTATGATTTTGGCACCATTTAAGTCTACTTTTGAAAACGCGACGGCTGTTTACCATCTCATCATAAACGAGCCCTTGCTTCGGCTGACCATATACAACCCACATCGCAAATTTCGATCTGGCCTCTTTGTGTGCCGCACTGACATGCTTATTCCAACCTATAACATCTCGTTTCTTATAACTACGAACATTGCTTTTGTTACTTTCAATTGCCGCAAATGACAAAGTAGCTACTATGTCTTTATACAGGTTATCAATTATTTTTCTATGAGATAAATCATTACAAAAGCCATTACTGCAATATACAAAGTCTGATGGAAAATCTATTAATTTTAAGTTTTTGTTGCATACGTCTGTATATTGTTTTATCTGATCACCAGTTCTGATGCCCCATTTAATTTTGTTATGAACTTTATTCGTATTAACAACCTTAGGTGTAGCACAACTTAGCCTACATTCAATCTGGAGTAGAAAATGATCAGACCAGTATACATTGTACAATATTTTTGCGCTACTTATTAATTTGTTTGCTGACTCAGTCACTATACAATGATCTAACCATCTCCCCGTTCCATGTGCATCACTAACAAAGGTAAATGAATTAGAGTCTAGTGTACTCACGTCGGCACAAATCCAGTTCTGTTCAGAGCAAAACATAATCAACTCATTATAAAACGGCTGACCTGGGTGTGCATTGTAGTCACCTAGTAAAAATACTGTCTCACACTCACTTTCCTCTATTATAGCATTTAAGTAGCTTAAGCAATCCGTAAAATCTGTCAAGTTTTCACTACAATCAATCCGTCAGGAATATTATGTCCGATATTCCAAAGAAAATTAGTATAATTCAATACGCAAATGATTGAAAAATAAATATTTCGCGTTAATTGATTTTAAAGATGTTTTTGACGAAAATCATACGCCATATTCAAGAGAGTGATTCAAAAATAGGGCCCCAGGAGGACGTTATATTTATAAAGTTTGATGAAGTTACCTAGCCGATAAACAAATTTTCAGTTAGTGGTGACTGCATGGACTGTGGAAGTTAATAGCATTATGATATGAGGACTGATTTCTTGCTTTATTGAATTTTCATAAATGTTTGTTTTGTAGAAAGCACTTTTGATTTTTATACGCTACTTTAAGAAAAATAAATAAACAAGATGACGTCTAAGAAGAAAATATTTTTTTAAATAATTAAGGTTAAGATTAGAGGAAAAAAAAAATTGGGCTTTGAAATGTTAGAGACGGAACCTATGACGTAGAAATAAAAGAAAATTTACAGGATGCTGTTTAAGAAAAAACGTTGTAAGGAAAAATATTTTTTTTTAAATCCAGTTTTTTTAAATAAAAATGTGATAAGGCCCTGTCTCTATGATGTTACACACACTGTAAAAGACATTTTGCCTAATCTGAAACAGCGCTATAAACAAAACAAAAACATATTCTGCATATATAATTTAAATGATATTGTGAATAATATATAATTACAGTCATTTTATCCTGTGAAGTGTAAGTTCTTTTCATTGATATTTTATATTACTATGTCCAATGTGACACCGTGTAATGTAATCAATTTTAATTACTTTTAGTGCTTTACACGGAATCCGTCAGGAATATTGTGATCACCTTCCGATATCCGTTTGCAGGTTTGTTGTGCACTGTTGTATTAAAATACATTAAATATATTTTTGTTGCTATTCCATAAACATACCATTGCAATTAAAGAGAAAATATCTGGTTTAAAAATACATTGCCAAAGCAAGATAACATTTTATGGAACGATTCTGTCAGATACTGCGCCTTCAATCCGTAGATACGAAACAACGAGTCTGCTTCGTTGCTTATTCCTGGAAACCCGCTTTCTTGCTTCTTACGAAGTCTTGAACCATTCTGAACGCGACATCTAATCGCATCGTTGCATTTAACGACTGCACCGAATTCCTGCACTGTTTAATCTTCAGACACTGCTAACGACAAAGTATTCGTTTTGAAATGTACCTTAATCCCATCCAGTAAAGTCCAAGAGCATTTCTAAGACAGCATCTGAAGCATAACGGAGTTTCGATTTTATGCTTCCCTTAATAGAAAAATGTTCGCGTTGATGTCAGTATTTGTTTTTATTTTAAACTAATTAATTTCTTGACTAGTGGTTAAGATTAAGAAATAAAATCTTTTCCGTGATTATAATAAATACTATCTGACAAAAAAGAACTGGCGAGTTCGTGTTTTACTATATACAGACAAAGAGAAATAAATAAATTAAACATGAACTACCACTTTCTTCGCGCCGCCAGCAATTTCTCTGTATAGACCTATGGTTGACTGGTAGAGAATGCTTTTAGCATTAAGTCCGCCATATGTACCTTTTGTTTGTGCATGAAGTGTTTTAAATAAATAAATAAAAATATATTGGCTTAAAGTGAGTGGATCCGGATTTTAAGTTATTTGTTTGACAATCCTCGTTTTATTAGTTTAGTTATACCAAACATGCATGTATCCCTTGTTTGTCTTGAAATTTTTCTTATTATTATTGTTATATATTTTTCACGGTTTGAATAATTGTACTATGTTTAAATTTCAATAATGTGTTATGATTTGCATGCCAGCTGGTGAATTGTGCGAACTTTAAATTTGTATCATCTTTATGTACCATAAAGATGATACAAACAAACAAATTTAAAGTACGAGGGTCAAACTGAAAGTTCTTAGAACTGGCCACTTATAAACAATATAATAAAAAAAATATTCTAAAATTTGAAAATAGAACTCTTTGCCAATATTACTGAGTATATATTTCATTCATTTGTCATTTGTTTTACGATTTGGCGGCAAATTGAAAATTGTCTGTGTCACGTCAACATGAATTTAACACGAGAAAATTTTCGTGCAATGATTTTTTATGACTTTCGATGTCATTTAAGTCAACAAGAAAGTTATGATAGACTACGATTGGCCTTTCACGATGAAGCCCCATCTCGTGCGACTGTTTACAACTTGTTTAATGAGTTTAAACGTGGTCGCACTAATCTCACTGATGATGTACGTGAGGGACGGCCTTCTACGGCGACGACTGAAAATAACATCTGTGTTGTGCGGCGTATGATAGAGACTGACAAAAGAGTGACCTATCAGCAGATTCGGACAAGCTTAGGCATCGGTATGAGTCAAGTGCACAAAATCCTCCACGAACATTTAGCGGTCAGGAAGCTTTGCGCCCGGTGGATACCTCATAATTTGA
The DNA here is from genome assembly GCA_963924145.1 of Pyrausta purpuralis. Taxonomy (NCBI): domain Eukaryota; kingdom Metazoa; phylum Arthropoda; class Insecta; order Lepidoptera; family Crambidae; genus Pyrausta; species Pyrausta purpuralis. The sequence goes on from OZ001646.1 coordinate 4,049,836, forward strand.
CTAAGGCTCAAAAACTCCATCGTGTGGATTGGTGCCGTAAAATGATTGAAAGATTTAACGGAGGTGACTCAAATGCTGTGTTCGACATACTAACAGGTGACGAAAGCTGGATTTACTGTTATGATCCTGAAACCAAAAGACAATCTGCTCAGTGGGTGTTTCCTTTCGAGGAGTTGCCAACTAAAGTGAAGAGAGATCGAAGTGCGGGAAAAAAAATGGTGGCCTCGTTCTTTGGAAGGATAGGTCATTTCGCAACAATTGTGTTAGAGGATCAAAAAACAGTTTCTGCAGAATGGTACACTACCAATTGTTTGCCACTTGTCTTGGAAAAAGTTCGAGAGAAACGACCTCGCAGTAGGATCCTCCTTCACCACGACAACGCCTCGTCGCACACCGCCAAGCGAACGATCGACTATTTGGCGACATCAAACGTTGAATTACTGGGTCACCCGCCGTATAGCCCCGACCTCGCGCCTTGTGATTTTTATTTATTTCCAAAAATTAAAGAAAAACTTAAAGGAAAGCGGTTTATGAATGCTGAAGAAGCGGTGGCTGCGTATCGCGATGCCATTGAAGAGACCCCTAAGGACGAGTGGGCAAAGTGCTTTTCCCAGTGGTTCCATCGCATGCAGCGGTGTATTGACGTCAACGGACAATATTTTGAAAAGATATAATAAAACTAATAACTGGCTAATGTAATCAGTTTTTGATTTTCTAAGAACTTTTAGTTTGACCCTCGTAATATAATAATAATTCCTGTAAATAAATAAATCTTCGTGATTGAATATATATTCACTATTTTCAAACGGAGTTTTTCAATTTTAAAGAAAACACACAACATACGATTTTTCCTTGTTCAAGTTTCAATTTAATCATCTTTGGCTAGTTATAACATAATTTCTTTGATGTGTATACATTTAATTTAAAAAGTGGTCTTTATTATTAATATTTCTCGTTAAATTTATCTTGTGAAGAAGACAGAACTATATAACAATGTCATTCACTGATGAAGAGTGGATTTCCAATTGCAAAATCTACTGGATCCACCAACCTTCGTAAATTCGATAAGTTTGTCATCACACTGTTGACATTAATGGGCCCTTTGATGCGTTTTCGGTCGAGGCCGGCCTCAGGATCTACCAAAGCCAAATTTACAACGATTAAAAGCAAAAACAAATTTGCACCTACTCAAACGCCTATATGTGGTGTCAATAAGCCACGCAGTGTCATTTACACTTAATTTCCTGTTGAGAAAGCTTTGAACCTATTCCGGCTTTTGGGTATACGCGCTTACTAATTAGTTTGAATATTAGGTGAAATTAATTATTACAGCTCGCTGAAACTTGGTTTTCGAACACACTTATGACGTTCAAAGTTCAGAAAAAAAACTAACTAAAATACTCTTAAAGAGAAATAAGAAACCAAAAATTTTCGCACGGGCGGGACTTGCACCAGCAACCTCTTGGCTGACTAGGCAAAACGCTCTTGCCAATTGAGCTACCGTGCTGTCAGTCCGACCTTGCGAAATTTGTGGTCTCTTATGAATACGTCATTGCGTGCCGCTTGACGATTTGCGGTCCAAGTCCCACCCGTGTGCAAATTTTTGGTTTCTTATTTCTCTTTATGAATATAAAATATGACACTGTGAGTGTTAAATACATTCTAAACCATTAATTAAAATACTATTAGATTTCTCTATTAATCACCATGGCCCTTAACAATTTATAAAATCTTATTACTGACTGTTATTAAATAACTTGGGCTTGTTCAGTAATATTGATTCCATATTTGCTCGTCCCAGCGGAATGCCCAGCAGAAATGTTTTTCCTCAGAAATCTCTCATATATGTCAGCAATGAATCAGTTAATTCAGGTTTCTGGATTATTAGTCAAAGAAGGCTAGCCAGTGGCGACCAACGAAAAACGTAATTGATTTTAACTGACCTTTTCCTTACACAAATTAACTGTTCAAAACTGTTTTTCTTTCAATGTAATGATAAAATTTCACCTTATTTAACAAAGATGTTATACCTACTACCATCCATACAGGATCTTAGCACAAAATACTTGTCTGAAAGTTGTACCTATTAAAAGAATGCGTGAATGCAGACTTACCTACTTAAACAAGCTTTATTTTCCATAATATTTGTGTATTTTTTGACGACCTTCGTTGTGTAGTGGCTAAGCACGCTGGGTTTCAAGGTGTCACTGCTCTGAGGTCCCGGGTTCGATTCCCAGTCAAGTCAATATAGAAATCATAATTTTCCAAAAAAATGGAACTTAATTGAAATAAATAATCGATGTATACTCGGCTAAAACACAATTTCATACAAAATAATATTGGCAACGAAGTGAAAAGCGTATAGCACTATTAGTATTAAACCAGTTTTGAGTTCTGCACTTAAAATCTTGTTATTATTTTACCAAGTTATCTATTTAATCCTAGATTGGCACTGCATTAGTTCAAATTAGGTCAATCTTAGTGCGGATTAAATGTTAAATTGGACACGACATTTCAGTATACTGTTTCATTTACTAATGAGATCATTAAACGTCGATTTAAATACGTAAAAAATATATTAGCCCTAATGAATTCAGCGTCGAACTGTTATTGAAGATTTGTTTTATGAGTTTGAATCTTATTTCAAGGTAATCTGAAATAGATTTTTTAGGTAAATATGTTTTGTCGAGTCAGTCTTTTCTTTAGCTTGGGCTTAGATTTCTAAATCGCCAGTTATATTTGTAACCAAAATCACGATCAAAAAAAAAACTCGAAGGCTGTCACTGCTAAGAGTATTGTGCCCTATGACCACTTGAGGTACTTATTCTACTGCTCTAGTATAATTATCTTTATATAATAAACTAACGGTCCTTCGCGACTTCGTCCACGCGTGTCGAATTTTCCCTCCCGTCGCAGCGTGAAGCTATTCAACACAAAATTATTTTTCAAGTCGGTCCTGTAGATTCCGAGATTAGAGCGTTAAAAAAATGAATAAACATCTCCAGCTTAAAATTATTAGCATAGAAAACGTACAAAATAAAAAATAAACTTCAAATCCACCTATGCAAAAACAAAACCATTTCCTTGCGGCAAGGAGACTCTGATGCTTAAGCTAGGAACTAGCCAGCTGTATTATTGGCTGTTACAAAATTAAGTTTTGGTGCAATTTTTATATTGAACAATGTCTGCCTTTTCGACTTAAGTGCCCTTAGTTATTTACTTTTAGTCATTAAACTCCTAATCTTAAACTTAAATGTTATGAATATTGTTTAATTTCGGTCGAGTAAACTCATTTTCTTTCTTTATTTATGTCCATTCCCCATTTATATTGTTACCAAATTTCAAGAAAAGCCCTTGTAAAAGACAAAGGAACAAGTAAGCCAGATACCACTAAATTAATATAGTTAACGTCTTGAAATATAACGTGAATGACTTAGATCGTGATCAGATTTCAAAGACATCTTGTATTAACTTCAATAGGTCCAGACTGGAATGCAGATCCATTTATAATACCTATTACTCAGAACATCTGTGCCAATCTGATAGTCAGTGCACAACGGCATAGTATCTAATTCAATGCAGATAATATAGCTTGGACTCTCACTTATTCGGAATGAAATTATGCTAATGTAATGCAACCGTATTTCACTTAGGTCCTCAAGAAGGCATCATCAAAGATTGATGTCAGTTTTTGTGACTGTGAAAAACAATGCAATGACAGAAAAACCGGGCCAAGTGTGACTCGGTCGCGCGCACTGAGGGTTCCGTGCCAACTTGGATTGAATTAGTGATTTACTTACTTCCACTTAGCCACTTGGCCAATATACCAGAACATTTTGTTGACAACAAATATAACTTTGCATTGTGTTTGTATAAAGGAGCGACTGTTGAAAATATGCTATATCTCAAAACCTACAAGTTCGATCTCGTTCAAACCAATTTTTGTTAAATGTTTTTGTCAAGTTCTACATCATGTATTTTTTTCAAAATTTACACTCGCAGAGAAAATGGATTTTAGAACCTTACAACGGAACTACACGCATAGGTTTGACGAAAAAAGTTTTTTAAGTTTTATTTTCATGTATGGGGGGCTCCCCACTGGGGGCTAAAATATCAAAATAATCGTAAAGCGGTTAACAAAATACATCTACCTACCAAGTTCCAACTTTGCAATCCTAATAGTTTAAAAAAAAGTGGCTGTGACCACCAGACGGACAGATAGACATAACCTGCGCAGAGACTTACACGTAGAATTGAATTTGATATCTAAGTTAGCAAGATGCCATAAAAATAGAAGTTGTAAATACAAATACAACTATGCTAGGTAAAGTTCGATTGGCTACAGAAACTTTGGCATTAGTTACGGCTTCCGAAGCGCATTCCAACATTGTTATCTGGTTCTAGCATGTAACTGAAAACTTCAATCCTAGTTATATCTCTCTTACTGACAAGATTGGATTATAAATTTGAAAGTAACTTTGTCTGTCTGTCGCACTTTCACGCCGAAACTACAAAAATTTGAATTTAACTTGCACACATATAGTCTAGAGCCTGAGAAAAAAGGGTTGACCTTGGTCGATAAGGGGGGTGTAAGCTTGTATGGAAGTATCTTTCTTTTGAAAGGTAGAAGCTTGAAACTTTTTTTAAGGCTTTTGATTAGATATCCTTACAAATATTTATAAATATTCATCTCATATAAATACTTCATATGTTGCTTACTCTTATATATCTTTTATGTAAAAACATTAGCCTTATTAGTTAAAATTATATCCAAAGTCTATTACATGCGAACAAATTCGCGGGTACAGCTAGTAACATAGTATGTATCAAAGCATGTGTAAGGTGTTATTTTGTATTTTGTATAAACGCAAGCTTAAAAAAAACTTTCGGGAATAAGTTATGGGTTTTCTTCTCCTGACTCTCTTTCTCCCACTGACTCTCTTTCACTGTCCATTTCGTATTATCAAGTGCAGTACCGTTACTATGAGTTTGCAGCAGTTTTAATCGCTACCGGTGACATAAAAAAGGCCATGGAAAATTGCACAGCGCCTCTAGCGGTCACTTGCAGAACTAAAATTTTCCATACAAAAATTACGTCGTCGCTAGCGAGTGGAACCATCGTGAACTCATGGTAACGGCACAGAATATCACTTTTTAATACAGTGAAGCCTTCCTCCCCCCTCTGATATCTACACTCTCTGGTTGTTAGAGGACTGCATCCAACGTGATCATGTTACATTATGGTGGAATAGTCAAAGAGCACCAATCTCAATGGGATACGTGCAAATAGGCGGGAATGCAGGTAAAGGCATTAACGCACTGCTGTGTTATGTGCGGCATTTCAATGCTTAATTTTGGAATTATATTTTTCCTCTGTACAGGCTGTTGTTTTGGGTGGTTTTTCGACTCAGGGGTGGTTGGACAAGCTATACTGAAAATAACATAATGGAAAAAACACAGATAACAATTTATTATTGTGACATTAGCGACCGTGTCAAAACTACCAATGCCAAGTCGCCTTTTTGTAGCTTACTTGCTACGGCGTAGTATTTCGTGTATACGCGCAAGAGTCGGTGCTCTGATATTTGATGTTTGAGATGGTCAAAGTGATGGCACCGACTCCAAAATGGTTTACCTAAAATGGAGTCCTTTCCTTTAAATGGTCAAAAGTTTATTTAAGACTAATTCTCCTAGACCACTCCGATATTTCGGCACTGTTGCAAGTGCCATGGTCACGGCGTACCTCGAAAATAATAAGGTCTATGGTAGCAATCCCGTTACAATCTATTCTAATGTTAATGACCATGATAGTTTAAAATCAATATATAGCTAGAAGGTATAACCTCTAGGTAGGCAAAAACCATTTTCAAATCGGTCTACAAATGGCTGTGATATGAGGGAGCACAGCCACAAAAAAAAGAGAATAAAACATACAGGCGAATTGATAACCTCCTCCTTTTTTGAAGTCGTTTAAAAAGTGACTTACATAGCAGCTTGGTAGTCTACTAGTATCGCATTGACATATGTAGGCGGGACTTGCACAAACTTAGCTAATAAGTAGAAGGTTATATGGGTTCACTTACTGGGATCCTATTTCACAAGTGCTTGGGAAATAAATCCCACTAATCCCAAACTACTTGTAACTTAACCCTTAATTGGTCGCGTGGGGTGTTATGCACCCCAAAGCAGGTTTCTAGGCTCCTAACATTTTTAAATTTGAATTTAGCGCGCTGTTGTTTTAGGTAGCTTCGTAAATAAGTGTCAAGTACACAACTCAGTTGCGAGCGGCGCTCGATTGTGTTCGGTTTGGCTCAGGGAGCACGTTTGGGGTGCTCGACACCCCAGGTGACTGTTTGCGTCGTGGTTGTGGTGGTGGTAGAATCTGTTTCTGAAACAGGAAAATCGCAGACATACAAAAGGTGTCATATTTGTCTAAGAACCAAGGATAGAAAAACAAACACTTGATGCTCTAAGTGCCATAAACATGTGTGCAATGACCATATGATTGTTGTATGCCAAAATTGTTACGAAGAAGACTAGTACTTACAGAAAGTTTATTTTCACTGTGAAAAATATTGTTGATTTTATTTAAAAGAAGTTTAAAAGTTGAGTAAGATGTGATTTTAAATGTTCCTATTAATAAAAGTCTGATTTTGCACGTATTTCGTATTTTATTTATACATATTTATTGATTGGGGTGCTGAACACCCCACGCGACTTCTGATGCAATTTTTTAGGCGCGCCTAATTAAGGGTTAACAACTCAAACAACAGGTTCCAAACCAAAGACACGGGCGAAGCAAACAGCACACTGCTCTAATACCCGAAACTAATCTAGGATAAGCTTGACTCCGATATGGTGGAAGTTTCGTTAGAATAACTCGTTAGCGATAATATTCATAGTTCTATCCCACACTGCATGTGAGCGTTTAAGTTTAGTTCAACTCGTTTTTCAGCTAATTTATTTATAAGTCCAAACCAATAGAAAGAAAGAAAGAAAGAAAAATAATGAATTTATTCGATATTGTTTAAAAAAAATACATATGCTTAGGCCGAAAAAGGCACCCGCTCAGCATTGGTTGTAGTACCAGCAGCACAACGCATACCACGACGCTGATTTTCAGCGAGTGCCTATGTGGGTACACAAAAAAAAGTCACATAAAATAACACAAGCTAATAAAAACAACATAAAATAATATTAACATATACAATAGATTCATCATTATCATCAGCCAAAAAACGCAAACTACCAAGGCCAAGTGCGAGTCGGACTCGCGCACTGAGGGTTCTCTTGTTCCGGGAAAGTTTAACTTAAGAAGAGGTCCACTTACTTCCACTTAGCCAAAATACCACACTATTTCGTCGACTGCTAAAAACTACGTGTTTGATTTGGTTCAAATCAATTTTTTGTTGAATGTTTTTATAGAAATCTTTATGACGGATATTTTTTCACGGGGTGCGGGGGCTTACCCTTTTTACCACTTTTAAAGCGTCTTCCTTTTAAACGTTAGACTTTGGAAAAAAATATTATAGGAACCTCTTACTCCTAAAGGTTTGAGCAAAAATTTTTGATTTGTTTTTGGTCCATGTATAGGAAGCCCACTTTCACATTATCTTTCATTTTTGTATGAAAATCGAACCGTGGTCAACAGGGTACACTTACCTATCAAGTTTTAACGGTGTAATGCTAATAGTTTCAGAATTAAGTAGCTCTGACATACGAACGGACATACGGACAGACAGTTTTGATGGAACTATAAGGGTTCCGTTTTCTGCCATTCGGCTACGGAATCCTAACGAAGGACTTAAGTTGATCTTTAATCAAAAATATTGTCATTCTGTTGATATGAAACTGCCAGACAATTTAAATGAGTAACAATAGAATTCGACTGTTAAAAGTTATATTCTTTGAGGTCATAATATCTAACTCACCAATGTATATCTAACTCATAAAGTACACGAGAGGCATGTCAACTCGTTAAGGATAATTAATGACATCTGCTTGTCAACGATATGATATTTCCAACGACCTCTATAAGTCTATGGATATTTCACAATCGCTCACATACTCGAACCAGCACCCCTTTGAAAACAAATGCCAAATAACACAGTTTCAATCTGCGTTCGCTTATATCTGAGTGCAGCGTGTGTTTTTAAAATCACAGCTCTAAAAGAACAGTCAGTAACAATGATAAATAAGTGTCAGTCAATAAAAAAAATGCTTGTTACAAAAATCTATAAAATACAGTACCTATACCGCTCTATCGATCCTATTAACAAACTTGATGATAATGATTATACTAATAATCCTTAACGTCGTTCTATCCAACGATCAATTATTTTCGAGGTACAACGATTCAACTGACCGGTACTTGTTGCTGAAGTATCAAAAATGTTGTTTGCTCGTTTAATAAAATTAAAATTTAGAGGAAAAAATATTTACACTTTCTTAGCCAAAAAGCCATTTTGAAGTTTATGGATCTTTTAAAATAACATCAAGGTTCCTAGAATCATTTTCTCTAAAAGTCTAACGTTTGAGAGATAGACTCTTGCAAAGTAGTAAAAGGGCGTAACCCCCCTCCAATTTTTGACCCAAGAGAATGTAAATTCTAAAAAATACTTTCTAGGAAAATAATTTTTTACAAGATGAAACTCATAGTTTTTGAGAGATAATATAGCAGACTTTCAACAACCGTAAACATGACTTTTTACTTGATATAAATACAATGTAAAAAAAAGGTAAATTTGCTGGCAACAAAATATTGTAGTATTTTGGCGCATTTGGCCGGTTTTTTGTATAAGTATTATTTTTAAAGCCAGTTATAATTAAAAACCGTTCCCACGACTAAGTAGACTGTTATATCTCAGCTATGTTAAAAAGGAATCCCTCTGCCCCAGCAGACGTAAACATAATTACTTTAATGTCAATATCACCACTGAATTTATCCGTTCTTAAGTCCGGTAATATATGCCCGCGGCTGGCCGGGGGTCGACGGTAAACAATGCTCTGATATACGCGATAATGTGTGAGCTAGAGCGGGTGGTGTGGGCGGGTATAGTTGAGCTGTGGTACAAGTGTGCTGGACCGATATGCTATCGAGTAAACTCATGGGAGTTTACTCGATAGCTACGACGGTTTTTCTCGCTAGCGACAACGTCACTTTTTGTACGAAAATTTAAGTTCTGTCAGTGACCGCTAAAGGCGCTTTGCAATTTTCCATAGACTTTTTTTACGTCGTCGCTAGCGAGCAAAACCCTTACGAAACATTAACGGTACTTTACCGTTTCCATGACTTTACGGCAGTACTTACAATTTCCATACAAAAAGATATGTCGTCGCTAGAGAGTAAAACCGCCGTTAACTCATGGTAACGGCACTGGTTGGATTGAAGCAACTTAGGTCTTTAGCTAAAGTTTTCTTTGAATTTATTTTTATGTAACAATTGGTCTGGCGTAGTGTTTTGCGCAACGGTATATGGTTATATTGTTTACCAAAAGTAAAATTATATTTAAAGTACTCCATTCAATCTTAATTTATTGTGAGTACGACTACGGATTGAAATTTGCTGCTAGCGAAAGTGTTCCATAGCCACTATACACACCTTAATGAAGAGAGTAAAAAATGTACCATTCATAAAGCTGATCACGTCTAGGCATTTAATTGAAATTTGATTACTAAATATGAATTTTAATCAGGTTACTAAATTTATAATGTTTTTAATACAAGCTAAAAGCGTTAAGCCCGGTTAGCTAAAAAAGTTGCAGGTTCGAGTTTCGCCCGTGCGCAATTTTTGGTTTATTATTTCATCTTTAAGGTTAACTATATTTATAAGTTGTGCGCATATTGCAACATGCTTCATCCCTCATCTTAGACGGCAAGCTGTAACCAATTGTATAAACAATTCCCTGCGGGATTTCTTACAACCGCAGTTGGTCGTGTTTGCGCGTCTGACGCGGCGCAGACGTCGTAACTAGAAGTGCTACAAATAGTTTTTATCCCACTATAGTTTTTATCTTTTTATATCCCTAGGATGGGGTGGTTTAAAAGATAAACGAAGCAGGTGCAACAGTCACCTAAATTTAATATTGTCTACAACACGTTTGGTATTAATGAATTGTGAAGCTTTGTTCAACTTTACCCAAAGCTAACTTATAATGCCAAATTTACCCTAATCTACGTATAATCATTAAAGTAAACAGTAATGATAGAGAAAAAAAAATTGAGTGAGTTATTCAAATAATAAGAATCTGCACTTTGTTCATAACGTACACTCAAATAACTTAAATATCGTTAAAACCAATAGAACGTGACGTAGACCAATACGAATCCACGAAATAAATATCCCTTGTATTTTCAAAATACAATGAGTACTTATTACTTAACATACGCAATATTTGATTACCAATAATCGTTGTTAATAGGCAGGTATTTCCCCATAAATTATTTGTATAAATATTTTTCTTTAAAAAATCTATTGATTTGAATATAATTGATACAAGTTTTTGTCGTTGTATCTACACAAAAAACCGGCCAAGTGCGAGTCAGACTCGCGCACTGAGGGTTCCGTGCCAACTTTAACTGAATTAGGGAATCCACTTACTTCCACTTAGTAAAATACCACAACATTTTGTTGGCAGCAAATATAACATTGTTTTTCATATAGTTCGTATGAAGAACAAAGTTATGTTTGCGGTTGTTGAAAATGTGCTCGATCCCGTCCAAACCATTTTCGTTGAAAGTATTTGTTATGATCTAAATTATGTATTTTTTTTTAAATTTACACTTGTTTAGTTTAGAAGTTAGATGGGGGGACGCCCATTTTACCACTTTGGAAGCGTCTAGCTATGAAACGTTAGACTTTAAAAGAAAATGGTTTAAGAAACCTCTATGTCATTTTAAGAGACCTATCCATAGACACCCCAGGTTTGACTTTTTTTTGTCGGTTTTAGTTTCATGTATGGACTTAAATATCATTATTTTTTATTTTTGTATAAGAATCGTAAAGCGGTTAACAAGATATATTTTCCTACCAAATTTCAAAAGTGTGATGCTTATAGTTACAGAACATACGGACGGACAGACAGACAGACAGAAAGACAGACAGACTTGACGAAACTAATCGGCTACGGAACCCTAAAAAGGCTCCAGTGGGCCAATTCTCGTGCAAATTGGTTCACTAAAAAAGTTTACCGATCGTATTTTCTATATCGAAGAAAAAAAAATGATTTCTATGTGTTTAAATTTTTTTGTGCGATAGTTTTTACGTGTAGATACTTTACTTGTTTATTTAAGTAAAACGGTTAAACTTGCAATGGAATTATCACACGAAAAAAGATAATTTGTCGCGAGAATAGGCCTGAGGCCCTATTTTTAATCACTCACTTAAATATGGCGTATAATTTTAGTTCAATAACTATTCAAAAAACAATAAAAATAACGTGGAATATGGCCGTTAGTACTCACAAAATTCCGTGAACTTTTTAGGGTTCCGTAGACCAACAAGAAACCCTTATAGTTTTGCTATGTCCGTCTGCCCGTATGTCCGTCTGTCCTTCCGCAGTCCAGCGCAGAGACTTAAAGTGCTACAAAACTGTAATTTCATAAAGATATATATTCTAATCTCCCACCTCTCATACAAGTAACATGGGTATTTTTTTTCTATTGCCAAACCCATAGTGTATCATTAGGTGGGTTTCGTTGAGAGAGATAGATTGAATGGTTTTTACATTATTTTTCGATATAGTGGCTTGTCTCCAAAACATTCAGTTTGTAAAGGCAAGTTTCTGTTAAAGTCCAACGTCCGGCCCCACCTTCTCCCAACTAAACGGAAATAGGTGGATACGAGAAAAAAACACAACACTTGCATAAATAATGATTAAAGAAGAAAACACTATCACTTCTATGATAAGTAAACAAATGACAGAGTTGTGGTCCATAAACTTAAAGCATTTTTTATCTAAATTTTCGTTTCATTTTTGTTCCTCCAAAACGCAATAACATCTGAAACTGTAGTTAATTATCGGTATTGATTGTCTATTTGAGCTGTAAAAAATAAGTTTTGAGTCATCGTCATCAACGGAAACAACCGGTTTTATCGTAATGTTTCAAATATTTTTTTTATTTTTATGGTAATAAAAGTGCTTATATACAAAGTAGGTACGGAACCCCTCGTACGCGAGTCCGACTCGCACTTGGCCGGTTTTAAAATCAGCTTTGTGTGGAATTTTACTAATTGTCATTAGAAAATCGGACATTTATCATACTCCGAATATCATACTCCGTCTTGATGCAAGTGATTAAAAAATATGGGCAACTATTTCTAGTTTTTGTAGTTCAGAAAGGCATCCATTTATTTTGTAATATTCCCTCAAGCGTATGTGAACGAGACACAATGCAAATTCTATTGTTATGCGGTTGCCTGCAACCGCTCGGGTGTTGAAGCATATTGTAATACATTTCACTAGCCGATGTGACAAAGCAGAGGTCTTATCAATACGTAGGTATTGTTAAGACCTCTGCTGAAAATTGTATATAAAACAGCTTAGCCAAACATCTTCAAAGCTAGCAAACAGGTTTCATTTACTTAAACGCGCTCCGTCTTCGAGTCCTTCTCTGCCGTATCTGGCTGTATCTAGAGCAAAAAGCAAACCTAATTCTGAAAAACAAACATTTTGAAGACTTATTTTTAGCTTCCACAGACTTACCGGAGATATACTGGCCGAAGTACGAGTACTCACCTGTCCGCGTCACTCAAACTGAAATGTTTTGATTGAAATTCTAAAAGTTAAATCCAAATAGGGACGTTACTTGTGAGAGATGTCATTCGTAATGCTATAAAAATCTGTCTGTTACATCTTGCCACTATCAAGTTGAGTCTGCGAGCTTGTCCAACTGTTGCTTTTCATGTCATGAAGTGACAGATATCGATGCATTCGTCAACGGTTAAAATTAGATTAGCGAATTCGCCATATGACATTCGCTACCAGTCCTACCATACCTTTGGGCTAAGTATCAATGCTTCTGCAGCTTTGTCAAACTATTATTTAACAATTACATCAACATAACCTTATTAATAACAAACAAGAAACAATAAAACTAAGACATGCAACATAAAAAAAAACTTAAAGTTTACCGATTCAAAAACGAAACCTTTGTAACAAGATATGGAAAACTGAAAACATCAACGACTTACTACCTCATTAGAGTTCCGAGTTGAATGGCAAAAAACGGAACCCTTACCTATAGTTTCGTCAAGCCTGTCTGTCTGTCTGTCTGTCCGTATATCAAAGCCACTTTATTCTGTAACTATAGTCATCACACTGTTGAAATTTAGTTGGAAATTCGTTTTAAGGAAATGTACAATTTAGGCGGTCTTATCTCTTCCAGACAACCTTTGGGTAAAGAAATTATGTATCCTGTTAACCGCTTTACGATTCTTATGCAAACAATAAAAAATACATGAAACTGAAACCAAAAATATTTTTTTTAGTCAAACCTGTGCGTGTGTGTCTATGGTCTTTTAAAATAACATCAAGGTTTTTAAAACCATTTTCTTTAAAAGTCTAACGTTTCATAGCTAGACGCTTCAAAAGTGGTAAAATGGGCGTCCCCCCCATCTAACTTCTAAACTTAGCGAGTGAAAATTTAGAAAAAAATATATAATGTAGATCTTAACAAATACTTTTAACGAAAATTGGTTTGAATGGAATCAAACAAGAATTTTTTGCGACATAGCACATTTTCAACAACCGCAAACATAACTTTGTACTTCATACAAACACTATGAAAAACAAAGTAATATTTGCTGTCAACAAAATAGTGTGGTATTTTACTAAGTGGAGAATTATTCAGTTAAAGTTGGCACGGAACCCTTAGTGCGCGAGTCCGACTCGCACTTGTTTTTTGCACTTGTTTCTTTCGGAGGTTTAAATAACCATAAATCCAATTAACTAAATTTCGTTTGTTCATCATCATCATCATAATAAAATATCTGCTATCTTATTGTTTTGTAATATTTTTAGGGAAAACAGAAGCTCGGGTCAAAAGGTTTAGGCCAGTGAGACAGTTTAGTTTCTTTTGTCTTTTTAATTGGGGTGTTGGCCAAGCCGACTTTTTTTGCTTTGTCGAAGCGAATCTGTACTTAATTTATCTGTACTTTTTCAATTATTTTTTCGAATATTAAACGTAACTAGGCGACGATGGTTTCAATTAATTTTGCCTTGAATGATACTCGGGTCATTCGTTTGTGGCCAGTAATTAAAATAAAAACCATAGAAAATATATTTTAATGTTTTAAAGAAGGTGATTGTATTATTTTTGGATGATCAAACGAACTTACCTTAAGTGAAGTTCGATCCAAATTGTCCTGACTTCGACGAAGAGATTTAATTGACCATGTAGTATGCCCTACTACGCGTCTATTCACTCGCACACAGGTTTAGCGCAAGAAAGAGAAGGTCTCCCTCCCACGCCTCACAGCACTGCCAGCCGCCTGTCGCTCATTCATTTCAGAGCAAGGAGACCGATGTATGAGATTTACAACATTGATTATACTTATTGTAAGGGTGACGATTATTTTTGCATAAAAACGTACACGGGAATTGGGAAGGGTGGGACCTTAAATCTCTTCGTCGAAGTCAGGACAATTTGGATCGAACTTCACTTAAGGTAAGTTCGTTTGATCATCCAATTGTCCTGCCTTCGACTCTGAGATTTAATTGACCATGTAGATGTTTGGAGTGAAATCAATGTTGTTATAATATATTAAGTTGACATCTCTGATGTTAGTAGTGATTGATCATTAAAACGATCATATTAAATAACAATTCATTGTTCATGTCACTATCTTTGACATATACATGTATCACTATTACTAAAAAAACATTAGTTGTATGATAACTATGATAAGTTATAACTTTCTACTAATAAAAATATCTTTATTAGGAAGAAAGAAGATATTTGTAAGTATTTTTATTAATGATTAACTAAAAATTGATAATTTATTTATTTTAGTAATTTCAAACTAAAATAAGGCATTTTTGTTTAATTGTGGCATGTTAAAAAAATTGCAAACAATACAGAATACGTATTGTTGGGCTGAGACGGTTTGCGAATAATATAGTTTTACACACTGAATTTGGCACGTAAAACAAATGATAATTTTATAACGACGAAAGCCACATACATAAAACACTTTTTAGTAAGCGCCTTATCTTTGGTAAGTTAAAGGGCGTGAAGGTAAAGTCGTCTGACAAATCGTTATCTTATTCTTGCAGTATTTAGCATATTTTATAATTATAGTTTTGAAATACGTATGTACATGATATTCTATTGCTTTATATTTAGGTATTAATGCGACTGTTTGAAAAATATTCGAACGTATACCAAACACATAAATAATATTTTATACATTAAAATTTCGAATACCTGAGAAAATTTATATGCTTAATTTGGTTATAAAATGTGTTTAATGATTTGTATAAAAGCAATTGATTAAAAGATTCATTCTTAGGAATGTAATTCTTTTAAGATCATGATTATATTCACGGGTGTCTATCAATGATATATGATTATTTGCTGTGTTAGAGAAAGAGTACAATAATTCAATGGCTTTGAAATATTATCGTTATCAGAAAGTTTAAGGCATAGGTAGGTAGGTAATGATTTTTTATGTATTATTTATATTTCATTAAGTATATTAGTTTTTTTCTAAAAAAGATTTAAAATCGGCTTCTGGGAGCTTTATAAGGGCAAACGACCGCAAACGATTTCTCCGATATAAGTTTTGGTACCACCCGGCCCCGACCAAATACGTTTGCCTAATATTCGACTAATCGACCAGGAATGTTCGCCGAGTATTCGATAGTCGGCACATGTTCAGATTTATATATATGATATATATGATAAATTTAATCATAATTTTATTGCCTGGGTAAATGTCTGGATTACTTTTAAGGATAACAATTATTTATTGTATTCCTTATCAATCCTATGTTTCGAGTTGGTTGCTATGAGTTTTTTATTTAATTAACTATATTTATATTTTTAAGGTTGACAAATATTTGTAACATATTTGGCTACAGATGAGACTTGTTTCAATATAATGAGCTGTGTCAAAAAAAAGTCTGATGATGATTCAGAATAAGGGTACCTATTTTGACACGAAATCCAAAAATAAATGGATAAGTACCTATATCATATCGAGATCCCAAGGGTAAACTGGTTTTATACATATTTAAACATCAAACATCCTTAAATATGGTAAATAAAAAACATAGATAATTTGGTTTGAAATAATTAATTGATTCAAATTTTAATAAATGGTCGAATCACATGACGTCCTCTGGCGTAAGAATAAGGAACAGTCCTATATAAAAAAAAAACATTTTCAAAATAAAATACTTTTTCTCAACTATACCACCCGACCTATTTTATTATTAATTTTTAATTTTCAATTGTTCCACCGTATGTAAGTAACTGGTGAATATCAAGACAAAATGTCCTTTGAAAATTTATTAAACACAGTTTATCGAATACTATAAACATCAAACAATAAAATGCATATAATAAGTACCTATTTTATTGCTTATTAGAGCAACGTTTTCAAGGAATTGTTCCTTAATAACTTAGTGGCTTTCTGGGGAAGATTGTTGGGGAGTGGGTGGATGTAATTGATTACAAAAAACTGATGATTAGAGAATATATTTACTTGATGTAGTTTATTCTTAAATCACAGAATAAATAGTAGGAAAATAAACATGGTTCATATTTCCAATAACTCGAATTAGATTATTATAGTGCAATTTGATTCTAATGCTGCATTGGATTTAGGATATGTCAGTTTTTTTTTAAATATATATATATATATAAATAATAATTTCCTAGCCCTTTGTTAAAAAAATATTGATAGTGATATTTTTGTAATAATGAATATGGCTTGTATTTATTTCACGTCAAACGTAGGTGTGTGTGTAATTGGCAAATAAAAATAACCGAATTATATGAAATATTGTAAGAATACTTGAGAAAATAAAATTGTGACAATTGATATGCTTTGCTTATGCATTTCCATAAAAAGCAAAAAAGGCATTATCTTCATAAAATGAGCTTGTTTCAATTTAATAGCTACCTACTCTTATGGTATATCTAACAATGTGTATAAGTAAGTTAAGTTTTGGTTTGTGCTATCTGCCGCATACTTCAATACAATAGAACGTTTTATTTGAATTATTCTTAGGTAGTGCTCGTGGTAGGTAGTAAATGGTAACAAAAAAACAAGGTCATAGAAACAAAGGTCAATTCCAGGTGACCAAAGGTTCTCACAATTTTTACTGGGCGGTGGCTGGCTTTTCCAAAGATAAAGGACACAGATCTTTATTAAGTTTTCTCGACTCGAGATTAAGTACCGCACTTTGTGACGGTTAAATGAACGCATTTATAAATAAGCATATCACTTTCACAGCATATTTTTCGAAAAACGAAATAACCTATAAAACAATGGAATACAGCGCACCCTAATAAATCTAATATGACGGTAGTACTATATTGATTTCGTGATTTTATAAGATGTCTCATTGGCATATTTAAAAAAAAAATACGCTTTCCAGGTAGTTGTTATTGCTTCAGTAAATAAAATCTAAGCTTTACCGAATTATTTACTGAGAAGTTGATTTAATCTTAGTTGGTTATAAAATAAATACGGCAATTTTTCTACCATTCAGAATCATACATTTGCCAGGTATTGAGCAATGCTCATTAAAATTTTTATTATAGCTGTTAAAATTAAATCATTTAATGGAGTTTTTAAACGGACTGGTTTTTATATGGACCCAACCATATTTTGGTACGTCCTGGGCAAGCTTACAGCTTGCTTGCTTGCTAGTTATAATCAAAGAGCCAACCACAAGCTAAATAGCTATAGGTATGAGCAGAAAGCAGAAATGTATGTAGAAAAATCTAGCTTTCTTTAAAAGTTCATTGTTTTCTTTTTACAAAATCTATTTAATTCAATATTTTAAGTAGTATTAGTACCTCAACACCCGAGCGGTCGCATGAGACCGCATAACAATAGAATATCTATTGTGTCTCGTTCACATACGCTTGAGGGATTATTAAGCAATTTATGTTTACCATAGCATTGTCTAGTTAGACAATTTTATAGCCATTGGCAAGAAATAAGTACAAAAGAGTTGTGATCAATGGATAAGGACCCAAACCACATAACTATGTGAGCTATGGTGGGATGCTATGCTACCGTTTTTAGAGCTTTGTGGAAAACATATTAGGAACGTGTACTGCAGGTTGCAGAGTACGTGTATTTATGATTAAGGTCTAGGTTGTTAAAGTGTTTTTGAGTCTCTCATGTTTACTATTCTGAGTAAAAAATTACAAAATAAATATTAATTTATTCGATTTGAAATAAATCTTCTGCCACTATTATTTTTCGGTACTTACGAATAAGATACTTGGTAAACCATTTTATTGCTATTTTTGTTTGTACGTGTGATAGCTCACATTATGCTCCATTTTAATCTTTGCCTAAATATTGGCTGAGACAAGTGTTCGGTCGTGGTTTTGCCACGAGTGGAATACGGTAGCCCGTAATAAGTACATGTACGTACGGCCTTAAGGTGATATAACAAAGCATTCATAAGAACACATACCTTTTTTGGTCGGATTCTGATTCCGAGTGCGAGACGTTGAAAAGACGCTGGAATTGTGACGGTAGATCACCGTTGCGAAGCAATTCGCGGCGCGTTGGCACAGGTATGGCCGGATGAGTGCGGGCGAGGACCGCTGATTCATACTTAGAGGCCATAGTGGCGCATCGTCAGCGCTGCTTAATATTAATCATGAATGTCTTTGGCTGTAATTTATTATTATAGCATCAAAGAACAATTTGCTGTAACTTCAGCTAACTTGTTTCCCTTTTTTCGCAATGAAAATGAGGGTAGGGTATTGGAAGCAACGCATACCAAAAGTCTCAGATAAGATCTAGAATAATCTAGATAATTAGGACTGGCTGACCTCACGTGTCAGCTCTGCCAGTATTTGCTACAGATCAATATCGCGTATTGATTCGGAGCGGAAAATGCGGACTGGCTAGCATCGCGTGCTAGCTCGGCCGCGAAGCGTAAAGCATGCATGGTGCAGCCACGCTGGGTAGTGCGTTTTACTTCACATTCACTTGTTAAATTAACAAAAACATTTTTGAACTAACATGTCACTATAAGATAAATTTCGTTTAGCACGAAATAAAAACTTAACGGTTATGTACTGTGGTTACTGCGTGCGTTGGAACGGCGCGCGCGCACGGACACGAATGAGCGACAGGCGGCTGGCAGTGCTGTGAGGCGTGGGAGGGAGTGAGATCATTTACCTTCTCTTTCTTGCGCTAAACCTGTGTGCGAGTGAATAGACGCGTAGTAGGGCATACTACATGGTCAATTAAATCTCAGAGTCGAAGGCAGGACAATTCTTAATACTTTTTACAAACTATTTTTGACAAAGAATTATCTTGAATACCCGATATTATCACCGACTCTCGTTATTTCTGACAAAGAAAAAATATTTAACCGTTTTTATCTGTTTCCAAAATAGGAGTATTATCTCGGGTTTGGCTTAAATGCTTTTAATGCAAAGCACTGAAGTCATAGCAAAGTGATTATTTTTAAGATCAAACAGGTACCAAAATTTCAATTAGAACAGGGTGTCATCGAAACCTGTTTAGAAAGATATGGAAAACTGACAAAGGCTTTAAAAAACGCATATGTCTTAAGGAGTAACAATTACTCAGTTTTTCGTATTGTTGTATTGAAATGTTACTGCCCAACGTCATGATCATCATTATCAGCCAAAAGACGTCTACTGCTGTAAATAGGCCTTCCCCACTCGGTCTGCATCCAGTTTGATCCTGCGATCCTTACAAGGTCGTCTGTCCATCTTGCCGGTGCACGTCCTATGCCTCGTCTTTGGTCGAAGGGTCTCCAATCTAGATCTTTTTCGTCCCAACGGCCATCAGTTTATCGCCCATTGCCACTTGAACTCACTGATTCTCAGGGCTATGTCCGTTACCTTAGTTCTTCTACGTAACTCTACAATTCTGATTCGATCTCGTAGAGATAGTTCGCGTATTAGCCGCTCAATCGCTCGCTGATTGATTTGAGGCTTCCTTATACAGCCCTAAGTAAGTGATCTTTCATTTTAACACGCACTAGTTGAAGACTATATTCTTCAGTCACTGAAGTGATTGAGACGAGAAAACACTCTTGCGCAATTTCTCGAAGCCTGCCCAGCCGAGTTGGATTCGTCGATTGACCTGTTTCTCAAAGTTGGACACACCTAATTTGATAACTTGTCCCAGGTTGATGTTCTCGTCAACAAATTCGAGAATTTAGTTCCTAACAGATACTGGACTGGGCACAACAACGGAGCTCGTCATGATTTTCGTCTTTTCTATGTTAATTTTAAGACGCACTTGCTGGGAGACTCAGTCAAAGTTTTGGAGCATAGTGTCAAGATTGTCTTGCAAAACATAAGTACTCGCAAATAGGTTTCTAACCTATTTTTTCAATTAAACAACTTTAATCGCCAATGTTTGCAAGAAAAATATTTCTGGTGTCGAAATTCTCAATTTACTTTATTCAAATGAGAAAGTTAAGTCTGCGAAATCGCCAAGATGTCATCCACAAAAACTTCAGTTAACATTTAAGATTGGCCGAAATCTTGAGTTGAAGTGGAATACCGGCAGTTTTATATTTTTTATGTTTTGTTGCGAATTTCATCAGGTTTCCTGACTGTGAGTCTGATTTGGATTATTTCTCAATCAAATATGAAACATACTTAACGCATGAATAATGTTGAACGTTTACCAATAAATAGAACTCTAACTTTGTGTGTGATTGCAAATACTTGCACCAAAAAACATTAAATTAGTGCTAATAAACCAGATATCAAAGCGTTTTATCAGATGCCGATCAAATATTGATTCAGCAAAATGTAACATGAATCGATACAGTGTTTGAAAATCATATTCAGGATAATACCGCATAAAACTCTCCCCTTCGCATTTTCCACACCTATTTATTCCTACAATACAATATAACGAGCATAATCATGTTCCCTCCAGCAAACAATGAACAGTTCCTGAAGACTGAGTAAATATATTCTTATTAATCAACAGTCTATCGGGAATTGCGCCGTTTGTCTTCTGGGTTCTCGGGATGACGTCATAAATCTTCCCAGGGTTCCGTGGCGGAAGGATTCGGCGTTGGATCCGAATCAGATACTTATGGCAAATAGTGTTGGATAGTACAGGATTTATTCGAGGGTATGTCAATACAAGTTTCGCGTTTTGTTTTTTCGAAAAGGTTGACCTTGATTTAGGAAAATCTTTGTAAATAAATGGGTTTTGTCTTTCCCAAAAAACGATAGTCACTTCGTATTATAAACTAAGTCCTACGCAGCGTCTGTTATAGACATCACAGACGCTGCGTAGGACTCAATATATCCTAAGGTAGACAGACGTCTACTTTAGTATTATGTAAATAAACCATGGCACGAACTCAATACCAAGATCATAAACGACTTTGCTAAATTTATGTTCATAAGTATATTGTTATATTTAAATAATAAATTCATAGTCAAATATACTCGTATCTACGATACTTTTGCAGGCTCTCTTAACTGCCAATCGAGAACTCCCCGCTACATTAGCAGTCTCGTAAAGTAGCCAAATAGGTAAGAATGAGAGCTAAACTAATTTCGAAGTGGTTAACAAAGATTTACATAACTAGCCCTTAAGCCCAAGGGCGCTAACTCTAATGCATTGCACAGCCTAAAGCTTATAGCCAGACCACTCTCTGACTAATGCACGGAAATAATGATTAATAATGACCATTTCAAGAAAAAATATGTATCAAAAAGTTATGACACGGAATAAGTAATAAAATTCGTTCATCCTTAAAATTCTACAAATATTTTAACTTAAAACCAAAGTTCAATCCATAAAAAAAAATGTTTTAATTCAATGCACCCGAAGTTAGGAGTGTGGGACGAGTGGGGTTTTAAAAACAAATACGCATCTCATTTTAATCAAGTAATGACTATTTTCAAATTCAAAGGACATGTTTACATTTGTATGAGGAAAATGCCAAAACCTTGTACATGTTACTTAAAAATAGCTTATGTAAAGATTAATCGTTTTTAAAATAATTTTCGTCCGTAAAATATTCAACTTTTAGGTAATTTATGTACTTAAAAAAATAAAATCTAGCGATATTTCATGAAGTCTAATAAATCTGTCAAGTACGTGACAGCCAATCAGCTGTGTATAAAGATTTAATAAGATTGAAAGCGGAAAGCAAAATGACATAGGCAATGACTGATTTATTTTTTTTGCAAGTTTTGACGCGATTTTGGCGTTAGAATAGACAGATGGAGTTTCAGAATTTTAAAAGTTTATAACTTTATTATTTAAATTACCTGAATATTGTTAATTTAATAAAGATTCCATATAGTCTGTCTAATTACCTGTCTTTTTTGCTATTTTCACAGATACTGTACATGGTCTTGGCATTTTTATATACATCTCCTTTCATTTCCGTAATCGAAGCACAAAAATAGAATATACTCCTGATTTCACATAACTCATTGATTGAATTCTTCTATTTAATATTTTAAATTAGACTTGTTAAAAGCAACTTTGTGAGGCAAGGAACACACTTTACCGGACTTTAATATGTTTTATACAAGTGCAATTTATAATTTTAACTTTGTATTCTGGGAAAACTAACATTATTAAAACAAAACTATACTATCTTCTCTTTTAAATTACAACAGTTATTTAATGAACTTATCCGTTCTTATACCGTGCAATTAAATTACTACTACTAATTTAATTGCATATTATAGACATTTTCAAAAAACGATATCTTATAGAAATCCTTAAGACCCTTTACACACTGCGACTGTTAGCAACGATACAGTCGCAAACTGTCAACCTTTACAAACTGCGCTACTTAAGCATTGATGCAATCGCGGTGCGAACGCGCGTAAGCTTCGATGCAGTCACGTTGCAGAAGCTGGAAATTGACAAGTCATGTACTGTATTTTGGCGACTACATCGATGATTAATTAAATCTATTTATTGCGGGAGTTGCGATGCAGAAAGGCGTTTTTAAAACGCGTGACTGCATCGGTGCTAAAAATCGCAGTGGGTCGAAGGGGTTTTAGACAAATGCATATTTACATTTTGTTACTAGAAAGTTTTGAGATCGTTGTTGGCTCAATCGATTGGGATGTGGTGCAAACACGGCTGAGGCAATTACAGATCGCCGTCAACCTTTGTGTGCCATTCCATTTGTGTCTTATTAGCAGTCGTGGAGTGAGTGAACAGACTTGCTGAATACCAATCTGGTAATCGCCTAAATTATTTAAGTAATTTCCGTAATTTATACAACATTAGCAGTACTAAAATACATTATATTATGGAAATATGTTATATCCTCTTTTTAATATAATGAATGCGAAAGTTTGAAGATGGATGAAGGTATGTTTGTTTCTCCTACTCGCAAAAACTACTTGACGGATTTTTAAAAAAACTTAACAAAAATATAAGCTCTGCGGATCTCGGTTGAGGGTAAATATGAAACTCCATGACCATCAACTGGGTCATGGAGTTTCATATTTACCCTCGTCCCGACGTCACTTGCGCGCCTAACAAAATATTGTAGTAGTAGAAGGAACCAAGATGGTGCGGGCGTTCGCTCCATTTGCAAAGAAAGTTATCTCTCGTCAGCGTTCAGGGGGAGCGATGTTATTTTGGCTACAATATGTTATACAAGCCCCCATATGAACATCGCAAAGAAAAACATACGCGAATCTCGACTGTATGTTAATTCACTTAGAATAAACATGAACAATATCTCCAACTGATTTGTTTATTTTTAGCTTATACGATTTCAGCCTTCGTAGTTTAATAGCAATTAATATGGAAATGTCTCGTGAATTTCGTTAAGAATAGTCTGTAAGTTTCGTTTCAAACTTGGGTCATTATAATAAAGGCATTCGAAAGTGTATTCTTACTAGCGTATGGAACTGACACCATGAATAAAGTTTTTGCTCCATTAATTGACGCCATTTGTCATCAACTCATACAAACTGTTTCATATTATTCCTTGATATATTTATATAAGTTCATTTTAGGCTGTAAGTTTATACCGTAAGATTAGCTTAGTTTTTGAAAAAAAAACCTTAAAGCTTGGTTTTAGAAAACGACAACACATGTTATGTTATGATACAAAATGATCAACACCTTGATTGATTTAATGCATTTTTGACAATTTTTTATGCAAACATTAAATTTTAGACATGTTTTCCCGTTCCCGTAACGGTGTGTTTAAATGGACTTGTTTAATATCGAAACTTAGAAAATGTTAGTAAGTTACAGCTATATCTTTTACTGTGTGTACATTTTCAGAGAAAACATTGCAACGAAAATGGAAGCTGCAAAAGTTTCAATTTTGTTTGACACCCGTGTTTATGCGGTATTGTGCACTTTCTTTTATGCAAAATCTAATAATTCCAATTACATATTTTTGTCTTCTAAAAGATTGAGTTCAGCTTCACCCTTCAACAGTAAATTGTATTATATCTGTAAATCTGAAAAAACACTGTCTGATGTCATAGTTATGTGTTGTGTGGTTATAGAGATGTGGAAGCTACCAATTGAAAACGAGATTAAATAGACTGCGAAATAGACCGTTTTCTATGCTTGAAAAAAATATCAAGACATCATAAATACCCCTTTTGTCACAGATGTTTCCGGATATTTAAACGATACAATGTCGTAGTCAATCTTTTTAAAATTTTCTCAAAGCATTTGGATGTCAATCGAATACACATAATTATTACCGTATGGTGATAAAAGACTTTATTTAAAAAAAAAAAATGTATAATTTTTATGCCATTGAAACGAATGGTGTAATAGTGACTTTGAGTAGAATTTTTAACTACCTTTAAAAAAACTCTTAAGGGATTAATCCCTTAAAAGTTTTTTTTGATAATTTGAATAGCATATTTATTCAGATCTAGTCAAAAGCCTTAAAAACAAGTTTCAAGCTTCTAGCTTTGAAAATAAAGACACTTTTCCCATTTCCCTTTTCTACCCCTTACAACCCTTTTTCGCTTTCAAAATATATTCTTTTTCAAGCTCTAGACTATGTGTGTGCTAAGTTAAATTCAAATCGGTTCAGTAGTTTTAGCGTTAAAGCGCGACAGACAGAGTTACTTTCAAATTTATAATATTTAAGTAAGGATGTTGTAAAACGAGTTGACATCTTTTATCAAGGAAAACACATTCATTACATATTGAACCACCAAGGTATTAAATTAGCAGCTTTAAAACTAAAAGTATGATGTATGTGTATAATTAAATAACTAGTTTTGTGTAAAAAAAGATATATAAATTGTAGATCTTTTGAAGATCACACGATCAAACTGTATTTAGATCGCTCACAACCGGTCAGTTTAGAAACCGTGAGGCTGGGCTATTGTCAGCTCAATAGAAAAGTCAGTGGTGGTTTAGTCATTTACTGAAATATTTTTTAAATTTAACGTATATAATCATAATTTATATAAAAGTTAATATTAGTCTAGCTTAACAGTGGCCGGTCATTTTTTTGCTTAGACACCGAATAATACAATATATGCAATACTGGTAAAATTAAACAAATAAAAACGAAAAATTGACTTTAAAAAAGTAAAAACCAACTTCAAAACCAAAATGCACTAAAAATCTTAAATAAACTCTTGAACATTAAAGGAAAGGAATCCATTTTAGGGGAACAATTTCTTTTTGGAGTCGGTGCTGCGACAGGTGAGGCTGAATTTTTAAAGTGATGGCACCGTTTTTACTTTTTTAAAGTTAATTTTATTTCTCCATTTTTAGAGATTACAAGAGTGAGGGGGGGGGGGGGGGGCAAGTTGCACCTTATGACTCTGTTCTTTAAGAAGCTACAAACTACCTATGATATGTTCTGTCATTATAATTACTGAACTCCTAAGCGTTAAGGAGTTCCACCATCAGCTTAGCCCAACAAGATGTGGACTATCAGAAGTAACAATACGTCAACATTAAAATTTTAGTAAAACAACACTATACGTGCCTTAAGATTTGAGGGTTTCCTTCGATTACACCAAGATCCCATCTTCAGATCCCAAATCGGCAACAATGGGACCAACTAGTAGATACACCCTCTAAGTAGGCGAAAAAAAATTTCGAATCGATCGACTAACGATTGAGATATGAGGTAACAGACATACAAAAAAAAAACATACAGTCGAATTGAAACCTCCTCCTTTTTTGAAGTCGGTTAAAAAATATTACTGCCACGGGCACTGTCATTATAAGGAGCCTATGAGTCAGATAATATCAAAAAGCGGATGACTGCACGTCCAAATATTAGGAATGGGTCGTTACGAAGCAAGTTATAGCGGATCCAACACGAAATGATAAAAATGAAACGTTCCGGACCGTCCCAACCGGAAAATATTAGAGCAACGGAACCCCAGCGCTGTGGTCCAATAGACGCACAAAATTGTTAGAAATCACACACCCGCCGGGTAAATTGGCTGTCGGGATTCCTATTGAGTGATTTTAAACGACGACCCGTCTGGTGTAGTGGTCGAGAAATCGCCTACTTCGCAGCGGGTTGCGGGTTCGATCCCCGCACAGCACAAACGTGTGCATGAACACGTCTGTTGTATTGGTAGTGGTCGTTCGGTCGTGGGTGTTTTCTATGTAAATCATGTATGTATTTACAAACAAAATGTATTTAAGTATTATATCCGTTGTCTGGCACCCATAACACAAGCTTTGAGTAGCTTACTTTGGGACTAGATGGCGATGTGTGGGAATGTCCAAAGGATTAAAGGATATTTACAAGCGTTTTCTTACAATTGTTGTAGCAAACGTCCGTGATGGTTTAAGTGATAATGCGATGACAGGTTTCTTGTGCTAACCTATGATGTGAGTTGTTGATTTAGAAAGCTATTTTATGATCAACGTGCATTTGACATTGCAAATCTCTTTACTCATTGGCCACGTTAACAAGTAGCGCAATTTATTCTATTGTTTACGCAGAGATTTGATAATGTCAGCATTATAATTTTCTATTTATTATAATTATAATTTTCTATTATAAATTTTCATATTCGTCGACGTCGCGCAACCTACACTTCAAAGAAAGCACTTGCAAAATGCTACAGTCTTGCCAATGTGTCGGTGCCCGAGTGATATAGGCATACACCCGGATAGCGTAAGAGACTGGGTTAGATTCCTTCTCTGACACAGATGCTTTTTACAGATGCAATTTATTTATACCAATATTATATATATTCATCAAATTGTCTTTTAATCAAATTGTCTGTCTACATGCACTGATAATAAAGGCTATTAAACAATTATAAAAGTGGTTTACGTTATTCACGTGGTTGAGATTGAATAAAAATCATAATATTGTTACGAAACGATCGCTTCCCACATCTCGAGTTTCGGCGGTGTCTGACGACTCGACGTAGCCAGCCGTCCGTCACGGGTCGCACGGTATCCCCTCTCGCGGACGAGTATCCAATTACTTGTAAAAAAGAGATTGAACACACTCAATAACACATATTATGATTGGTTTGAAGAAAATAATGCGCTTTAAAGCTCAGGCAGCTCCTAGTACTTACACGTCTATCGAAAGATGTTAAAAAAACGTAGAGGCAATCATATAACATACTAGTGGCGAGATAGGTCGGGTATTCTTTCAAAACACGTTGCTATTCAATGTGTGTATGTTATATCGTTGGAATTTTATAATATTGAGTATGTTGATCTAGTAAGGCTTCCAAAAACGTGTGCTAAATTTCGTAAGTGAATTAAATTTATATGTCCTTATATTTGTTCATAGATTTCTCAAAAACGAGAAGTCATGTCGAGACGATTCTTTCTTAATTCAATTAGGCAAATTTAAACTTATGTTACAGTGAAAGTGTCATCAAAATCGGACCAATATTTTTTGAGATGTGGTTAGTAATAAGTTAATACCCAAAAACATGTTTTCTTTATAAATTAAACTGACTCCAAAACCTGAATTAAACTTTATATAACGCATTTGTCCTCTACGTGATAGAAACAAATTATTCTGGTGCGGTGCATGATATGCGTAGACTGTTGGTTACGTAAGCTTGACATCATGCACAGACTCCAAAATAATTTTACTGACTGAAAAAGAAGGTAAACAAATCGATCTGTATGTATGTTATATCGTCAGAATTGTGTATAATTTTAGTATGTTAATCGAATAAAGCTTTGTAAACACGTGTAAATTTTCTTAAGTGTATGTATGTTTGTTTATTTGCATGTTTGTCTCAGGATTTTTCAAAAACAAGAAGTCATAGCGAGATGTTTTTCGAACTAGTATTGATATTCCTTCTCTTTCATACACTCTTAATCACAAATACAGCGGTCTCTTTCTATTTGACCCGTACATGCCTTTAAAAATATGTTATATAAGATTATACTTTTTAGGGTTCTGTAGCCGAATGGCAAAAAACGGAACCCTTATAGTTTCGTCAAGTCTGTCTGTCTATCTGTCTGACTGTCTGTCCATCCTTATGTCACATCCACTTTATTCTATAACTATAAGCATCACAGTGTTCAAATTTGGTAGGAAGTATCAACCGATGATGATGTGTTAACCGCTTTACGATTCTAATACAAAAAATAAAAAATATTCATATTTAAGGGGGCTCCCATTCATGAAACTTCTAAACTAGGCGAGTGTAAATTTTGAATAAAAAATATAATGTAGATCTTATGAAATACATGCAAAGAAAATTGGTTTGGACGGGATCGAAAGAAAAAAATTTGAGATATAGTACATTTTCAACAAACTCAAACATAACTGTGTTCTTCATTCAACACTATGAAAAACAAAGTTATCTATATCTGTCAACAAAATATTGTAGTATATTACTAAGTGGAAGTAAGTGGATTCCCAAATTCAGTTAAAGTTGGCACGGAACCCTCAGTGCGCGAGTCCGACTGGCACTTGGCCGTTTTTTTTAAATACACTAATACCTTACAATCGAATGAGCGATACAGACAGTTGGTACAAGGAAATTGTGTAACAGAATAGGCATTCAGCTCACTGTTACTCATCGGGGACTTCCTCGCTCAGCGCACTGACATTGATATCTTTGCAGACCAAATTGGCCATATATTTATTCAATTCTGCAAAATTTTAGATGATATGTAATTTGATTGACTACTGATTTTTATTATCATTTCATTCCCTTGTATTTTACAAATTTGACAATTGTTTCTTTTAAATAATTCCATGTTTCTTTATATTTTGTACGCTGTGTGTTCTATCATTTTGTTTCATATACTTTGTATTGCTGACTTTGACCTGATTTCGTGAGATTTGAATTAATACTAAGTTAGGACCGTATTGCATATCAATCATTTTATAATCGTAAATTAAGCTTGTAAGTGTGTTGTACTAGCTTAGTAAATTTGCAAGTGTTTTGATTTAAATAAACAAACTGCCCATACTTATCCAACGGGCGAGAGACGATTTGTCCACTATGCGCTTGCAGTGTGCAGTAATAGCTTCAACAGCTGTTACTGACCTACATTGCACGTAGAAGTGGCTGGTGGTGGAAATGGTAAAAGTGCTGAGATAAATTACTTCCTTATTTGATTAGCGATTTCTACACTATCCCTATTTTTTAAATCACTCGCGTCGATTCGCTATATTTATGATTAGTGTCCGATTTTTCAATGAAAATAAGTATGAAAAATCCCTACAAATCCATACGATAGTGATTAAAAAAATGATAACTGAACTTGGTGAGTACAAACGTCTATAGTTTGCGTGATTTCCATTTATATTTATTGGTATTCAAACAAAAATCACACGCCATAGTCAAGAGAATTATTGAAAATTGGGCCGCCAGTGCTTTACCTAATATCAATTAAGAAAAAGTCTAAATGTTTGTACGTTAGAAAATCATTCGTGTAGATAATATTTTCAGTGATATACTTCTACCATGTGTACCGAGATCTCAATAAGACTAGTTCTCTACTTTTTTTTTGTTTTTCATTGTCTTTGCGAGTTATACCTACCACCGGCATCTTAATAACTCAATGCTGCAAGCGACGATATCTATACATGATCTAGTAGAAAAACTTGACTTTTGCTGCAAAAAAAAAACACTAAAGGAACTAAAATAACGCTTATAGGAGAAACAAACTCATTTGAAGTCGCTGCATGGTGTTAACCTTAACGGACAGCAGTAGTCTACGTACGCACATTATGCACCAACTTAAAATGACTTTATTTCTCCTACGAATATTAGAGTCATTTTAGTGTTTTTAGAAGGGGGGGGGGGGGGGTTATTTTTATGACTTATTTTATTTCGTCGTTTTTAGTTATTGCTTAAGTTACAATGTGATCGAACTTAAATACGTAGTTATTAAAACCTTCTTCTCAGTGCAACAAATACTTTAGTGAAACCGCATCAAAAATAGTTTATCCAAACGTGAGAAATCGGTGGTCAAACTTACATACATGCTTACATGCAGTTCGAACTGAGAACCTCATTTGTTTGAAGTCAGTTAAAATAATTAATTAATATCTTACCTATCTGCAGCAGTTGAATATGGTATAAACTTGGAAGTACTTAAGTTCACATCAGTTACACTTTTCACAATAAATGGGTACCGTCTCAAAGTAGGATTCTGAATTTGCAATCGGAAAATACCATAAAATTATTATCCCTTTGGAATAGAACGACAAAAGCGAGATGTCACTAGCAGAAAACTGTGTGATAAAAAGAGATGGGTAGCAGAACCATTTTTGGCAGATGTCAAACAGTTCGGAGGCTTTTGAAAGCTTGCTGAAAATTTCTCTCATTTGAGTTTTTGAAAATTCATGTGAAATTGTGTATAATTTGAAGAAATATTTCTGTTGAAACATGGTGACTTGATCGGTGATTAATTGTTGTTCATTACAGCGGAATAACCCAACAAATAATCATTCAACAGGTAAATTAGTCCAAAGCGAAGCCTCTTAATATACGACTTATATTTACCAGTGCGCTTCAAATTTAAAGTACGCAGTTTGATTATTCAATTCTACAAACGTTAATTTACGTAAAAAGTAAAGACAGAATAACACAGGGAATGTATATATGAATATTTTATATAGTGAAATAATATTTAGTTTTACACTAGAGCTGCATGTTCAATATTTTGTGTCGGCTGTTTATCATGCAGTAAACTAATATGTTTATCTTAGGAACATTGTTTTTAATCACATGATCGATAGGTTACCTCATTTAAAGCTCTTAATGTTACTTACTTAAGTTAGTTACGGACATCTTAAATCGGTTTCGTTTGACAGCTTTTACTTGTCCTTCTATTCCGATAGGAATAATAATTTTATGGAAAATACAGAATTCGCAATCTGCACACCGGAAATGTCAATTTGTATCCAGAAACGGGCGCTTATCCGTATTATTTTGGACCCAGGCCCCGCAGCGGGCACTATTTGTCATGCTTTATAGTTAGCTACTATCGAGGCTTTGGCCCTATTTTTGAATCACTCGCTTGGATATAGCGTGTGATTTTCGACCATAGACGAATAAAAATACACGCGAAATATAGACGTGAGTACTTACAAAATTGAGGTATCTTCTTTCAAATCCCTTCTTTTGTGGATTTCAACTAATTTTTAACCGACTTCAAAAAAGGAGGAGGTTATCAATTCGACTGTATGTTTTTTTTTTTTGTATGTTTGTTACCTGATATCTCAGTCGTTTGTCGACCGAATCGAAAAATTTATTCGCCTACTTAGAGGGTGTACCTTCTAGTTGGTCCCATTTTTTTCATTTTGGGATCTGATGATGGGATCTTGGTGTAATCGAGGGAAACCCTCAAATTTTAAAGGCACGTATAGTGTTTCTTTACTAGAATCTTTATATCGAGGTGTTGTTACGTCTGATAGTCAACATCTTGTGGGGCTGAGCTGATGGTGGAACTCCTTAACGCTTAGGAGTTCAGTAATTATAATGAAATAACTTATAATAGGTAATTTGTAGCTTCTTAAAAAATAGAATCATAAGGTGCATCTCCCCCCCCCCCCCCTCTTATATAATCACTAAAAATGAAGAAATAAAATAAACTTTAAAAAAAAAGTAAAAACCGACTTCAAAACCAAAATGCACTAAAAGGTCTTAAATAAACTCTTCACCATTGAAAGGAAAGGAATCCGTTTTAGGCAAACAATTTCTTTTTGGAGTCGGTGCCATCACTTTGACCATCAAGCATCAACTATCACAGCACCGACTCCAAAAAGAAATTGTTTGCCTAAAACGGATTCCTTTCCTTTCAATGGTGAAGAGTTTATTTAAGACTTTTTAGTGCATTTTGGTTTTGATGTCGTTTTTACTTTTTTTTATTATTCAAAAATTTGACTTCAATGATTTAATATTATCAAACTATCTTGACGCAAGTGATTCAAAAAAGGACCCCTGGGCGAGATTATTTTAAGCTCAGTATCGCACCAAACACAGTAATAGGACTGGATTCAGTGATAAAATTTGTTAGAATTCGATTAACGACTCTTTTAAAATGATTTTAAACTTTCGCGTTGCATTACAATAATAATTAAACATTTACTCATATTAGTGTTTCATGTTTAGACCCGTCATGTTTAGTTCTCATTGTATTTTTAATAAAACATTTTCCTTAACTTCCGCTTCAAGCTAGTTAACAAATGAATGATCTTCCAAAATTTCGAATCTTCAGCCTGAATATTTTGGTACAGCAAACCAAGCTTAACATCTAAGTACGCCATAAAGTGGCCTTAGCCTTTGGCCCTTAGTTATAAAATCTGTCTTTCAAAGGGGTTCTGAAAAGCGTTAAACGCACACTTTAAAATTATTTGCAATAATACTTTTACCATTCATTCAGAAAATAATTCAATGATATCTATTTTTGTTGTTTATGTCATGCAAAATATGATATATTACATGTTTTATTGTAACATCTATATTGTGAAAAAAATGGTCGCATAAAAAAATAAATTTATGGTTTTTAGTTAGGTACATAAGGCTCTTTTCAGGTTTCAAAGACGTAGGTCTATTTTAGCCAATTAAGTTGAAAAAGTACGTCACGCAAGCCAATGAAAAAAAAAAAAACACGAATCAGATATCAAAGATATACGTAAAAACACATAGCTAGCTATACCTCTGTTAAAAAGGAAAGTTTATCAAAACTAAAAAAAAGTAAAGTAAAAAATGTACGATGAAAATATTTTTATCTAATGGGTTTTTTTCTTGTTCCAGTTCCTACAGCGCACGTGCAGGGAGTCTTGGGCAAGAAAGCAGCTCTCCCTTGCGATATACAGCCTTTGGCAGCAGGCGACCACGTCTCCATGGTTCTGTGGTTTAAGGAGTCTGACGGAGAACCACTCTACAGGTAACCCACATCATAGTTAGTAAGACTTGTTTCACAGCAACGTCGAGAAAGACGTTCACGTTTTCCGGCGTCAAAGAGCGCGCGTTTGACCAGCGGATCACTGAGAAACAAGTTTGAGTATCGAGCGCTTTGACGTCATCAAGCGTAGTCTCAACAGAACCGTTACCATGAGTTTACGGTGGTTTAACTAAATGTTTTTAATGAACGTATCGTACCGTTTTTAAGGAACTGTTATAAAATCACGCAAAAATTATCATATTACTTACAAGTATATCTGTATTTTATTTATGACTGAATTCTTCCAGAACGAAGAAAGCTGTAGCAATAAATTTCGATTCGATTACACGTGCAATTTTGAGTTCATAAAATTCAAACGTCTGACTGATTTACGATTGAAAACTTACACATGATGTACTGTAGTTTCATAGCGTACTAACTGTGCCATGCAGTAATGTATTTCAGCTATGATTTTTCTACTTAAACCAAATTTGACCAAAAATTTTTCATGTCAGTTCAATAAATAGATAGTACCTATTATTATAAAATCGCTTTTATTTATTTAAAAAAAATACACATAATAACAGTGAACATACATAAGATGGACTTAATGCTATTCTCTCCCAGTCATACTTTTAGGTTATACAAAAGGACTGTAATGGCCTTTTTAGGGTTCCGTATCCGAATAACAAAAACGGAACTCTTATAGTTTCGTCAAGTCTGTCTGTCCGTCGGTATGTCACACCTAATTTATTCTGAAACTATTAGTATTTCACAGTTAAAACTTAGTAGGTAGATGTTTCCTGTTAATAACCGCTTTACGATTCGCATACAAAAAAATAGAAAAAATGATATTTAAGATCTATATATGATCTAGATCTTGGCAGAGATTGTCAACGATTTTTCTTGAACAAAATTGAAATAGTAGTTTTTGAGATAGAGCTCATTTTCAATAACCACAAAAAAAACTTGTTTTACATATAAATACTATGAAAAACAAAGTTAATTTGCTGTCAACAAAATATTGTGGTATTTTGGCTTGTCGTAAGTGGATCTCTAAACCAGTTGAAGTTGGCACGGAACCCTTAGTGTGCGAATCCGACTCGCACTTGGTCAATTTTTTTGTAATGTTGCTTTTACAAAATATATCAAGGCAAATATTGATTATACCCTTCTTACATTAAAATAAGCTTCCATTGAAGAAATACTATAATTCTAAATGCTCCTTTGTTTCAGTTTTAAATGAAATAGTGCTAGTATGTAGTTATTAAAATACTTCCTTGTAACAGGATTTATTCACAGTACAGTAATTAATGGAATCAGGCGTTACTTTGTGGAAATCCATTATTAAGTTGAAATTTATAAAATTATTTTGCTTTAAATTTCCGCTAAGCGTCGCCGGCGCAGGCAACTAACAACAGTTACCGTATTTAGTGTTAGTTCAGGCAAATGCAGGATGCACCACCCGCCCTCCCTCAATACGCATGCGGCACAGCTGATGCAATTATTAGTACCCAACACCAACGTGCAAAAAACCTTGAGGTTTAAAAATACTTAACGCGGTGACGGTTCGTGTTGCTTGTTGCCTGCGCCGGCGTCACTTAGCGGAAATTTAAAGCAAAATAATTTTATAAATTTCAACTTCACAGTACGGTGTCATAATATACCTTTCACGGAGAAGGCTTAAATAGTAATACATTTTGCCGTTGCCAGTACTCTTAATCAAAACTAAACAACTATAGCGAACGCTTTATTAAAATTTTAACTGGCTAATGAAATGGAGTTCTCAGGGGAGCATCGTGTTTAATAGCTGTGTTAATTCAATGTCAATTAGCAGACATTATCTATACTCTGATTTTTAATTCACATTAATGAAAATTAATAACACAAGTTCAATTAATTGCGTACAATTCAAATGTTACAACGCTATTGGTACTACACTTGCAACATTTAAAAAAAATTAGTTCGATTGAAGCTGTCAAACTGGTCTATCTAATTAAAAATCAGAGTATAGTGGTACCTAGTTATTATTATTTATTATTATTAGTTATTATTAACCTATTTATTATAAGAATGGACCTGCTACTTTACTACGCGGCGAGAAAAGCGTGTACAGGGCTTGATTTTTTGGCTAACGGCAATCGGCGGCAATTTTACAAGAGATTGTGTTCTGCGTAAACTATTAAAATGATTGTTTTTAAATATCTTAGAGCTAAACTCCTTAAACTAATTCATAAAGATGTATAAAGGAACCAAAAATTTACGCACGGGCGGGCCCTCACTAGCCTGAATTTATTTATTGGACGACACTTTCATGACAGTGATGACAATACCGAAAAATACAAAGCGTTACAAACTGCCAGCGTCATTTTACTATAGTATAAACTATGAAAAGAGTTCCTATTTTGAAATAGTATTTAAAGTTAAGTTGGAAGCACTTCCTTCTGCAATTTTCCACGATTGATCAGATATTTAAGACCGACCGCGTTGATACATTTGAAGTTTCGAGTGTTCAGGTAGGTATTATTGGTAAGTTATGTACGAGTATATAGACGTTATTGACTAGCTTCTGCTCAGATATTAATGAAGTAATGAATGTTTTGATATTAATGGTAACTTGTAGTGTATGAAATTTACTGACATTTTAAACTATTCAGAAGTATTTGGTCACTTTGTCTGCTCCAATATATCTGACGGCGACTGTACGTGACATATTTCGATAACCGGATATAATAAAATGTATTTAGTTAACTCTTCTTCTTTTCTAATAAATGTCAATGGCTGTGAATGTCTCTAGTAAATAAGTTTTAATACGTTTCCTGTTAATATAGGTTTCCTAGAATTTGTTTTTGATTACTCAAACAGGCAAAAATAGCTTGGGTGAAAAAAAGGTTAATTCGAATCACATATCCTAACACATAAGATAACTCTTTATTACATATCAGATAGGTTAATTACAAATTCGTTTAGAGGAAATTTGCAGTCGCCAGCAAATAAGGTTACCCATTTTTGTGGCAAACTAACCCTTATTACAACGATATAAGATACCGCAGTGTTTACCTTGACATGCTGTTGTCTGTACAATCTAGTGACCCATTCTTA
Organism: Pyrausta purpuralis; assembly: GCA_963924145.1. Lineage (NCBI taxonomy): Eukaryota > Metazoa > Arthropoda > Insecta > Lepidoptera > Crambidae > Pyrausta > Pyrausta purpuralis. Next base: position 4,086,467 of record OZ001646.1, read on the forward strand.
AAGGGCTTAGTGTTGTCCAGTTTTATGTGTTTACAAACCAACCTTGTGACGTCAATCCTAAGTTAACACACTTTGAAGTCCTATCCCTTACCTAATATTCACGTAAGATATGACCCATACACAATAACAATATATTTTTATGCACTAAATACCTGTTCATAATATCTTTACCTAAAGGTTGTCTAGAGGAGATCACTTATAGCGCTAAGACTGCCTAAAGGTACGTCATTTCCTTTGGGTGAATTTAAAACTTACCTATGTAATATGCAATAAAGATGTTATGTCTAAAATTTTAGTTTGCCTTAATGTATCACAGTTATTGGGTCCGTGCGTGATGATAGCGTCACAAATTATTGGCGGACGTTTGTAATGAATAATGGTTGGTTGTTACTACGAAAAATAATTAAACCAAAGTTATATCATTAACAAAATATTGTAATTATTCGTTAATTTGATACAATCAAGTTAATGTGTAGTGTCGATTTTGATTTATTAATAAAACTAACGGTTCCTCGCGACTTCGTCCACGCGTTTTAAGATTGCTCCCTCCCTTCTCGTCGCGGGGTGGTGTTTTAAAGCATTTCTCAATATATAACCTATTCAACACAAAAATAATTTTCCAAATCGGTCCAGTAGTTCCTGAGATTAGCGCGTTCAAACAAATAAACTCTACAGCTTTATAATATTAGTATAGATATAATTCACGGAGACATAAAGGTTGTCCCCTCTTTGGCCCGTACATGTACGTGGTACCAAAAAAATCGGTAAAATATTGCTATTTCAATGTTTTTTTTTAATTTATTTATCAATTCCAATAAAATATATGCTTAGTTAAGATAGTCTTAAAAAAACACTGAGGTTTACATTAAACTATAGAGTTTACATATCATCGAAAAAGAAAAAATAATTAAAAAATAGGTTATTAAACACAATGAACAACTACAATAAGCTTAAAAAGTACTGTTTCAATTAAAATTAAAAATACAATAAAAGTATTTTAATCCGTAGTTTAGTGTCTTAATGCTTCAACACTCGAGCGGTTGCAGGCAACCGCATAACAATAGAATTTGCATTGTGTCTCCTTCACATACGCTTGAGGGATTAAAAAGAAAATTAAACACTTGTTCACTTTACTTTTTCAAGATGGCAACTGTTCTTTTTTCTTTACTGGGATTTACAGCTTCGCACGTAATCTAAAACCGCTCAAAACCGTAAACATCACCCAGTAAAAAAAAACTGTCAATGTCAACTATACTAAGGTGCTACACTGTATTGAATTATTATTTTATTGCTAATGTCATACTTTGTGATATTAAATAATAAAAAGCATACCGTCAAAAGTAAACTGACAGACAAACGTCATTTAAATGGCAAAGGTGATGTCCTCCGCTATATTGTGCTGAGTTGCAATAATTTGGTATAATTTATTGTTTCAGCCAAAAAAAACTAAAGTTTTCCATAGAAATTAGTGTGAATAAAACTGTATTACACAATATTTGTCTGAAATTAGGTACAGCGTACATGAATCTGGTCAAGGTTTCATTCATTTCTCTTGTACCGAAATTGCAAGAGAAATGGTGACAGATGAATATTTACTTATACTAGTTACTAGAGAATCCTCATAGGCATGTAACTGATGTTTAGATTGCGTAGTAAACGAGAGAAAATTAATTTGCATAAGCAGTAAAGGGCGTGAGCGTACGATAATAATCGTTTGCAAAATTGCGAGACCTACGTCTAAGAATGACATACGAAGGGATGACGATGCCCTCATTATTTTCACGAGAGTCAATGTAGTTAGGAGTTAGTGACCAAAACTATTTGGGCCTGCCTTGGTCTGGCTTGTTATTAAATCTGCATAGTTGTTGCTGCGAGTGAGTGATATCATTACTACTTGTCATCTTAATTCAATTATTAAGGATACTATCAAAATCTAATCTATTTTTTTTAAATCTTTATCCAGTACCTTTTTAACCCAGTTATTACTACAAAAGACACCTACGCTATAAGAAATCTTATGTAGTTTTACCAATCGGCTAACTATTTATCAGTTTACATTTATTTCAAACCCAATTAGTGAAAAAAATGTACTTTTCTGTGTTCCTGAAATTAAAATTAGCGTATTTTTGATTCAATTTACCTAAAAAAACATATTTAGATGATATTTTTGACAAGCAAGTTTTTTTTTCATATGTAGGACCTAGGCATTACCGAGGCATAATTTTTCCGTACTACCTGGGTTAAGAATACATCTGATGCATTTATGAAAAAAATAGAGAGCGTCAATTGCAGTGATTTTTTGTCGCTAGAAAACCGAATTTATTTAACTGTCACAATTGAGACACCTTTGTAAAAAAAATTAAAAACGACAATTACTACGACTAATAGGCGTCAACAAATATTTTTATTAGTAATTTACAAATAAAATTTTAAACACAAAAAAACTAGACACTTCTAGTAAATCGATCTTTAGATCCATGTATCTGTGTTTGCCTGCCCCGTTAGGTGTTATTGTTTGCACAGTGAATTGTCGATCCTGTTGTAAATGTTAATATTTCTACCCTCACTTTTTTTTGTGTTGTTCAATATTATTGTGCTTTGTCTGCCACGCTCGCTGGCCAAACAACATAACATTATGATATGCTTGTGCTTTAATGTATTTCTCATTTAAGTGAATTTTTATAAATTCTTATAACACCGTTATGTGAACCGGCTTCACAAAAAGTGTCTAATGTGCTTCAACCTCGAAACGCTAGCCTGCCGAACTAACATCAGTCACTATCAGTTTGATGGACGTTTTAACTACCTTCTATCGCTCGATCTTGAAGTGAAGCCAGAATTTCGCTATGAACTGCCTTCGTGCTCATAGGAGCAGATACGCATTTGATTTGTGGCTTTTTGACGTGGTCTATCTAGTATAAGATAATGTGTTTGGTTGAAATTTATAAAAATATTTTGCTTTAAATTTCCGCGAAGCTACGCCGGCGCAGGCAACTAACTACACGAACCGTCACCGCGTTTAGTATTAGTTCAGGCAAATGCAGGATGCACCACCCGCCCTCCCTCAATACGCATGCGGCACAGCTGATGCAGTTAATAGTACCCAACACCAACGTGCAAAAAACCTCGACGCGTTTCGCCACTACACATGGCATCCTCAGGATATGTTGTCGCCTCGGCGGAGCACGGACGACTGAACTGTGTCGACTGGCGAACAGGCCTTTTATACTTTCCGTTCACTAATGAGGTGACGTAATCGTTGTCACGGAAATTTGAAAATGAAGTTAATCCGTTGGTAGTTGACGGTTATTATTAATAGATTGTTGATTTGAAAATATATTTAGAAGTGGAGAGGCGGTATAACTGACCTGTTCGTTCAACAATGTAAGCGTATTATCTTTATTATGTTTTATTATTTCTAATTGTTCCAAAACGGATAGTTTCAAGATGATGCATGAATGACAGTGTGAGTATGTGTTGGTTTTCGATATATTTGAAATTCATGTTTACCCTGCACCCTTGTTATAGTTAAATCTAAAAAGTTAATACTATCGTTTTGTTCTATTTCTAATTTAAATTTAATTTTAGGATGAATGTTGTTAATTTTAGAAAGAAAAATATCTAACTGTCTATTAGTTCCGGTCCAACAAATCAAAATATCGTCAACGTATCTATAATAATAAAGTATTTTTCTTTCTTGAATTAAGTATTTATTTTCAAAATAATCCATAAAAATATCTGCCATTAATGGACTTAAAGGAGAACCCATTGCTAAGCCCTCCTGTTGTCTGTAATATAGATTGTTGAACCGGAAATAATTTTGTTTCATGCATAATAATGTTAATGATATGAGATCTTCTATCTCCCCCGGATGCAATCGCTGTTTTTCTAAGTGATTCTTTAAAATATTAAGGCATTCTTGATAAGGTACGTTGGTAAATAAACTTTCTACGTCTAATGATATCAACTTTGTATTCCGAGGGAGAGAGACAGATTGTATTTTCTTAATTAAATCTAAGCTATTTATTAAAGAATATTTTGGTTTGAATGACGATTTCTCCCTTAATATTGTATTTAGTTGTTTAGCTAATTTATATGCCGGTGCGCCGATGTATGAAACTACAGGACGCATCGGCATATTTTCTTTGTGAATTTTTGGTAACCCGTATAAACATGGACTACGTGGATTCATTTCTAATAATTTGTTATTATGTTTATACGGGCTATCCCGAAACAAAAATTGAGTTGAATTAATTGCTTCCTTTATATCGGACGCGAATGTTTTGGTGGGGTCTGATTGTAATAGTAAGAAATCGTTACTCTGAATTATACCTTCTACTTTATGAATATAATTGTTACGTTCCATAACCACCACCGTGTTACCCTTATCAGCTTTGGAGACAATCAAATCGTTCTCAGTAATTTTAACAGACAGTGATTTATAAATATGAAAATCCTGATTAGGTGACCTACGATTTGATTGTCTCAAAGCCGTTCTAATCTGATCAGCTGTTACATTAGTGGCTAAGGATTTAACATGCTGTTCTTGTTTACTACATACAACAGCAATTTCCACGTCAACCGCCAATCTTTCTCAAGTTTTTTGATTAATTGACGGTCTTAAATTATATTTTAAAACTTTACTTAATAATGAAACTTCGTCACTGGACAATTCAACATTAGATAAATTTTTAACGCGAGGGTAGAATGTATGTGATTGCGGCTGTTCGTGGAAACCCCGCTGCATGTTATCAAGAGACTCGCGCTTCAACACACGTATTTTTCTACATTGAATTATGTATTTTTTTTGTGTGCTTCTTGTGAAGCAAGAAGCCTAGCTTTATGATCTAATAAATCGAATTCAACGTTATGTAAACAATACGATAATTGGTAATAAAGAATTTTGAGGTGTAGTTTTAAATTTTCTCTAACCGAAAACCAATGCCGAGACTCCTCATTAAGCCAAAACAGTTGTGCTTTTTTAATAGCTATATTTGCTTGTCGACTATTCGTGTTGGAACGTATATTTATATAATTTGGAATGACATGTTCACGCTTACATTGTTGGTTGAACCAGACATTTTGAACAGCTAAACGATGAAGTTTCGTTAGCTTTATGTATAGACGTGCCTGTACAGCTACGCTTGCTGATTTTAGATAATTGATGGAATCAGGCGTTACTTTTCGGAAATAAATTAGCTAAACAACTAAATACAATATTAAGGGAGAAATCGTCATTCAAACCAAAATATTCTTTAATAAATAGCTTAGATTTAATTAAGAAAATACAATCTGTCTCTCTCCCTCGGAATGCAAAGTTGATATCATTAGACGTAGAAAGTTTATTTACCAACGTACCTTATCAAGAATGCCTTAATATTTTAAAGAATCACTTAGAAAAACAGCGATTGCATCCGGGGGAGATAGAAGATCTCATATCATTAACATTATTATGCATGAAACAAAATTATTTCCGGTTCAACAATCTATATTACAGACAAAAGGAGGGCTTAGCAATGGGTTCTCCTTTAAGTCCATTAATGGCAGATATTTTTATGGATTATTTTGAAAATAAATACTTAATTCAAGAAAGAAAAATACTTTATTATTATAGATACGTTGACGATATTTTGATTTGTTGGACCGGAACTAACAGACAGTTAGATATTTTTCTTTCTAAAATTAACAACATTCATCCTAAAATTAAATTTAAATTAGAAATCGAACAAAACGATAGTATTAACTTTTTAGATTTAACTATAACAAGGGTGCAGGGTAAACATGAATTTCAAATATATCGAAAACCAACACATACTGACACTGTCATTCATGCATCATCTTGTCATCCGTGGCAACATAAGATGGCCGCGTTCAATTCATATATTCATCGTCTCTTCACTGTACCACTTAGTAAAGACAATTACCATAAATAACTTAATATTTTGTATCATATCGCCATATCAAACGGATACAAGAGATGCATTATTGACAACTTAATAAAAAACAAGACTAACAAAATCATAACTAGTTTATTATACTCTGTTCCTGAAGAAAGGGTAGAGAGGTATAATTCTAGTTTGATTTACTTAGGAGAGGTGTCGGAGCGTATTTCTAAAACATTAAAACGTCAAAATATCCGCGTAGCTTTTAAAACTAATAATTCTGTAAGATTAGTTTGTAACGGAAAAGATAAGCTTGATAAACACCAAAAATCTGGTGTTTATAGGCTTAACTGTAGTGCATGTAACGCTATTTATGTAGGTCAGACCGGCCGTAGCTTCAACACACGTTATAAAGAACATATTTCCGCTTACCGAAACAACCATCATGAGAGGTCTCATTTCGCCAAACATCTTTTAGATTCAGGACATAGTATTCCTGATAATCATACATTTTCTGTCCTTCATACTTGTGAAAAAGGCTTGAAACTATCCGTTTTGGAACAATTAGAAATAATAAAACATAATAAAGATAATACGCTTACATTGTTGAACGAACAGGTCAGTTATACCGCCTCTCCACTTCTAAATATATTTTCAAATCAACAATCTATTAATAATAACCGTCAACTACCAACGGATTAACTTCATTTTCAAATTTCCGTGACAACGATTACGTCACCTCATTAGTGAACGGAAAGTATAAAAGGCCTGTTCGCCAGTCGACACAGTTCAGTCGTCCGTGCTCCGCCGAGGCGACAACATCTCCTGAGGATGCCACGTGTAGTGGCGAAACGCGTCGAGGTTTTTTGCACGTTGGTGTTGGGTACTATTAATTGCATCAGCTGTGCCGCATGCGTATTGAGGGAGGGCGGGTGGTGCATCCTGCATTTGCCTGAACTAATACTAAACGCGGTGACGGTTCGTGTAGTTAGTTGCCTGCGCCGGCGTAGCTTCGCGGAAATTTAAAGCAAAATAATTTTATAAATTTCAACTTAATAATGGATTTCCGCAAAGTAACGCCTGATTCCATTAATTACCTAATGTGTTTGGGTTTCGAATCCTACCTATACGTAATAACATATTCTTAAAGTGTATCTACAATGTTTCCCAGGCTCGTAAAGAGGTATAAATTAGGTCAATATGTAAATATAATAAGTCTTTAATCCCCATTTTTTTCTTTTCAACCTACAAAAAGCATATATAGGATGTTGATTTCGGTCAGCGACGAGAGACTCAGGGGTAATTGTACAAACGATACAGATGACAATGTAATAAACCCACAAATTCAATTTATTATTGCGATATTATTGCGAGCGAGTCAAAACTTCCAACACCAACCAGTACCGTTACCATGAGAATACGACGGTTTTACTCGCTAGTGACGACGTAAAAAAAGTTTAGACAATTGCACAGTGCCTCTAGCAGTCACTGATAGAACTAAAATATTCCATACAAAAAGTAACGTCGTCGCTAGCGAGTAAAACCGTCGTCGCTAGCGAGTTAACTCATGGTAACGGTACACGTCACCTCTTCGTAGCTTACTAGCTACGTAGCGTAGTATTTTGTAAATATGCGCGAAGACGCGTGAGGATGCGAGTTTCCTCACTCGTTTTTTTAATGTTGTGAAGGTCCCACTAGCCCCCATTTTCCATCGTTCGTCTAGGCGCACCGCGGGATACCACCCTTACCTTGTCGATGTCCCGCTGTTAAGGACTAAGCGCTTCTCATCAACATTTATAATGAGCGCGGCAAAAAAATTGAACTCGCTGCCTGCGTCAGTGTCTCCTAGTGATTACAATCCGAGTCTATTCAAATTTTGAGTGAACAGGCTTCTCCTCGGCAAGCTTGTTTCATCTTCGGCTCCGTCTTAGTCGCAAAAGGCTTGGTCTGGAGTCAAAAGCGAACCCATACAATTTTTTTTAAAATGAGTTTTTTGCATATATTTTTTTTTTAGAATAAGCATAACTAATATTATTATCCCTGAGTTGGATGTCAACGACCAAAACAACACCCTGTAGAACTAATGTCATTGCATCAGGAAGCCAAGATGAAAGCTGAGCAGGCGGGTGTAAAGAATGGCGATTAATCAACAATGGCTTTTGGTTATCGAAAATATAGTATACAATTGATATCTGCTAGAGAATTGAAACTTGAGTCAACCCATTAAAATTTTGCTGTTTCATATAAAGTCAAATGCTGTATGCTGAAACAGTGATCCTGCATTAAAGCCGGGCTATTTACATGATAAAGCAATGCCATGAATAATGTTAACGACTTTTGACAACAGAAATCACTCAACACCCGGCTTAAATTAAATATCGAGGTTGAACTGATTGATATTTCTATGGGGCTATAAACTTTCAGTTTTGTAATTGAATATTGTATTTTTAAGCAAAAATCGGTATTATCATGCCAATAGGTTAACGTAGATTAATGTTTTCGGGATTGACAAGGGTAGTTTACACTAGCTTGACATTGAATTTAGGTCTAGTTGATATAAATGACTTGTAATTACATATGTTCGAAATGTTATTCATAGCTACTTCCATGTAAAAGATAAACCCTCCTTTGAAAGGGTTCCCTCTTTCAGCAGAATCTTTTTGCTCCAAAAGTCACTTGACATAACACACTTGGCATAATTTCCTTTAGTCGAATATTATTCAGGCAGAATTTTCTGTTAGCATGATTTTTGTTTGGTCGAATATTTATATGCCTGAATTTACAATGGCATACTTTTAAGATAGCAGAAATTTATAAGGCATAATTACCTTTGGCAAAATTTTACTTTGCATACTTTCGCTAAGCATAATGTTTATTAAGTACGATGTTTATTTGGCATAATTTGACTAGGCATACTATGGAGAAAGCAGAATTTCCTTTAGAATAATTTCACTACGCATATTGCGTAGTGAAATTTCGCGCGGAGGGGCGAGGCAGCCCGAAGCTGCGGTGGTGAGAGAAAACCATCTGCGACGATAAGCTCGCGTGGGACTGCCGGAGCCCCGAAGCGCCGAAGCCGTGACAGAAACCATGCATGTTGCATGCTGCATGCAAGCTGTTGCTTGCTTGCATGCTGCATGCTTTCTTGCTTGCATGCTGCATGCTTGTTTGCTTGCATGCTGCATGCTTGCTTGCTTGCTTGCTGCATGCTTTGCGTGCTTGCGTGCTTGCTTGCATGCTGAATGCTTACTTGCATGCTGCATGTTTGATTTGTCATGCATGTTGTATGTTAGTATTGCTGAGATAGAACTACTTGGGATACACAGAGAAATTAAGGTTAATAGGAGAATATTAAATATGAAAAATATGCCAAAAGACGATTCGGACTGTGAACTTTCTGCGATAGGATGATTTTGCCTATTAATGACTATATATACGAATTGTAAGCCACAAGAAGATTCTATCTGTAAACTTTCTGCGTTAGGATGATTCTGCTTTAAGACAATTATGGATATTAAATTTCTGCCACAAGATGATTCTAGCTTACACGATTATGCGTTTTGAACGTCGGATAAATGAGTGAATGCTAATTGATGTTCTGCGAAAGGAAGTTCATGCTATTTGATTATATGCCAAATAAAATTATGACAATAAAAATTATGCGAAACAAGGCAGACCCCCTTTGAAATTAACCTTTTTAATAGTAAGAAACTCGTCTTTGCCAGACCTAAATAAAAATTTACAAAATGTAACAGCCTTCAAAAAACTGACTAAAAAGCTTAAAATAACGCGACTTTTATTTAGGAGATACAAATATTCTACGCACATTATACACCGACTCTGAAAATAATAATTGTTTCTTCTTAAAATAATACGAATGCGTTATTTTAATCTTTTTAGTCCGATTTTATAAAGCGGTAAAGTTTTTTGAATTGCTATTTTATTACATAATTTTAGGTGCTATCCATATCACGGAAACTAATGGACCGATTTTAAATTAACTAACAATGTACCATAAGTTGGAATGTACCTAATCAAACTTAAATAAACATCTCGATATGACTTCTCATTTTCAAGAAATCCGTGGAAAAACATATAATTATACAAACATACATACACTCACAAAATTTAACACAAGTGTTTGGAAATTTTACTAGATAAACATCTCAAATATTATAAAACTTCAACGATATCACATATATACACATTAAATTGATTATCTCCTTTTTGAAGACGGTAAAAATACTTACACTTACTCAGTTTTTTAAAAGCCTAATGTGCTCGTTTTAAACATTCAATCCCATTCAGTACTACCTCATCCCTGAAAAATGAGGTCTACGTACTAGACTAATAGTTGCCCAAAAAGCAAAGTAACCCCTTGTAGCTTGTATCTATCGCAGCTATCTCGTTAAATCAGCCATTCAAATGAATGCCTAGCAAATTAATCGACAAGGGTAACCCCTAGTACGTCCACCTGCTTAGATATTTTTTTTGTGACGAAAATGCTATTGTTGTTGACGAAGGTATTTTAATTGGTCTCAGGCCTGACCATAGGGGTAAAAAGGTATTTTTCGAACACAATCATAACGCAACAACACCTGTTGAGACTTTGTATAGGCCTGTTACAGTAAATAGGTTGGATTGATTTAGAGATACAATAAGCGATAGTGAATATGCAACTAAACAAAATATTAGTGATAGTGTAGATAAGCAATATAAAGATCTGTTTCATTTAATTAAAAACGATTTTGATGAAATATTTCCCTAAAGGAAGAATAAATCAAACAAGGCCAAATGTCAATTTAATAATTGGGCGACGACAGGGATTCAGTAGGAATAAACTATATGAATTGTAAAGTCTTCGAGAAAGCTCGCAAGACACAAAATTTATTGATTACGTCAAAAAATATTTAAAAAGTATGTGCTACAGCTAAATCACACCATCTTTGTTAAATAGTATCTAGATCCAAAAATAAAGCAAAAGCTACATGGAGCATCATAAATAAAGAAACCTGTAAAAATAAATTATGAAAATAAATTTTCAATAAAAATCAATGATAAAAATTTCACATATTACGCCAACTACAACTAAAGAACTTGCCTCTTATTCAGTAATAGCCGAATCTATTCGAAAACTTTATGTCAACGAATGTAATTCTCAATTTCACTTCAGGCATGTAGGACCTGGAGTAATAATAAAAACATTTTTCGAGTTGAATATGAAAAAAACTTGAGGATCTGTGTGGGTTATCGGTGCATATTATCAAATAAATTATCGACACAATAGCTCCTCAACTAGCAATGATTTTAATAAGTGCATTGATGACGGCCAATTTCCTAGTTTAATAAAGATGAGTTAAATAATACTGCTTTTCAAATCGGGTGACATAAGCGACCTCTCAAACTTCAGGCCAATATCTATTCTACCAGTCTTGAGTATAATATATGAAGAGATCATATTTAACCAAATTTTGGCACACTTTTCATCAAATAAGTAATTACATAATAAAAAATTGTGTTTTACTAAAGGTAGAAGCACTACGGATGCAGGAGTTGCTGTTTTAACCCATGTTTTTGATGCCTATGATAATAGGCATGATGCTTTTGGAATTATCTGTGATCTATCCAAAGCGTTTGATTTTGTGGACCATGAAACATTGCTGAAAAAAATACGTCATCTTGGGGCATCATTAAACTCATTAAACTTAATTAATTCTTAACTATCAGGTAGAACGCAAAAAATATATGTAAACGGAATTGAGTCTTCTGGAGCACTGAACAATGGGTGTGCCCCAGGGATCTATATTGGGACCGCTTTTATTTTTGATATATAAATGACCTCCCGCATTTTGTAGGGAATCTTTGTGATATAGTATTGAATCAAATCAAATAAAATCAAATCAAAAATAATTTATTCAATTTAGGACACAAAATGCCACTTATGAACGTCAATAATTAGTGTAATATCAATCAATTATGGCCCGTATGGGGCAAGAACATGTCTCCTAATCTTTTGGGCCCTACTAGCGCTTCGAGACAAAACACAGACAATTTGGCAAGTGCTGAGAAGAAACGCCGGAACAAACTCAGTCACCACTAGCTGCCTCAAAAGTGATACAAATCAAAATAAACAGATAGGTACATCAGTTTGGTGCAGGCTGGACTGTCTATACATTTTCGTCATTAATATAGTCTTGAATTTTATAATACCCCTTCGACATTAGGGTAGTTTTGACATGTAACTTAAATTTATGAATAGGTAGTTCGATGACATTATTAGGTATATTGTTGAAAAATTTAACACAATTTCCCAGGAATGAATTCATTGTTTTGGCTAACCTGAAGTTTGGAATGACAAGTTTGCTTTTATTTCGTGTAATATACGAATGTATGTCACTTTTTTTCATAAAAACATCTAAATTTTTACGTACGTACATGATATTATCAAATATGTATTGAGAAGCGACAGTGAGGATGTTTATTTCCTTAAAGAATTCTCTCAGGGATTCGCGAGGACTAAGTTTGTAAATGGCACGAATGGCTTTTTTCTGTAAGATAAAGATGGTATCGATGTCCGCAGCAGAACCCCACAAGAGAAGACCATAAGACATTATACTATGAAAGTAACTAAAATACACAAGCCTTGCTGTTTCAACATCAGTTAAATGTCTAATTTGTCTAACCGCAAAGGCAGCTGAAGTGAGTCTCCCAGCCAGAGCGTCAACATGTGGTCCCCACTGCAATTTCGAATCCAATGTAATGCCCAGAAAAACAGTGGAGTTTGATAGATCTAATTTTTCACCGTTAAGTACAATTTTTGTGGTAGCTTGCTTCACGTTAGGCATGGTGAATTTAATACATTTAGTTGTTGTTGTATTAAGAAGCAAGTTATTGCTAGTGAACCAATTTTATACCTTAGAGAGAGCTCTGCTTACATTGTCAAATGATTTTTCGCCTCTTCTTAACTTAAATAAAGGTATAATCTTACTATATTTCATTAAAGTAGGAAATTGACCTTGATCAATACATTCGTTGAATATATGTGCTAAGTGAGATGCTACGAGAGGTATAATGGGTTTTATTGTGTCAGTTGATATTCCCCATATATCCTCAATTGTTTGCAGATACTACTTCACTTATATTTAAAATCCCAAGAGGTAAAGAAAATTTTGCCAATGTAAATAATACTTTTTCACAAGTATTACATTGGTTTAATTATTTATTATTATTATTATTCATTTATTTTCAGATATCATTGATCCATTTATGGTTAGATAAAATGTACTTAATGTCTTTGTTAGTAATTAATAATAAAAGTAACAAATTGACTTAAATAAAATAAAATAAAAGTAAACCATTGAATTGATGTCGATAACTTATTATTTAAATTTACAAAATTATTTTATTTTACTGCCCCAATTATAATTTTATTGTGAAACATTTGAATAGGGCAGTCTACTTTGTCAGATATCGTTTTCAGAATACTGTTGCTGCTACCACGCGTTCTGTGCAGTAGTGAGGCAACACGTTTTCTTCTTATTGCTTAAAAGTCATTTGTATGCGCCGCAGCAAACATAGCGGACGCACTACAGAAGCGCGGTAGCCCCAACAGCATTCTAAAAACATTATTGTATTGAACACGCAGAGCTAATTAGATTAATGTTAACAATCTTCTTTTTAATGGAAGTAAAACTGAATATGTAAAGTTTACGATGCCAAATGTCCGACAGGCATCAACTCAGGTTAAGATAAAAGACGAATCGCTTGATATTATCGACTCCAAAACATTCTTGGGAATCACTTTAAACTCCAAACTACAATGGCGTCCTCAAATAGAGGCCTTTTCAGGAGAACTAAGCTCAGCTGCTTTTGCTGTAAGAAAGATTAGACGTTTGACTGATATATAAACAGCTAGGTTAGTTTATTTTATTTATTTCCATAGCTTGATGTCCTACGGCATTTTACTGTAGGGCTCGGCTGCTGACATAGAATCAATTATTGTATTACAAAAAAGAGCCGTGCGAGCTATTTATAATCTAAAACCTCAAGATTCCAGAAATTAAAATATTAACTGTAGCCTCTCAGTATATTTATGATAATTTAATGTATGTACGCAAAAATTTACAATTCACGAAAAAAGTGATATACACAATAATTATAATACTAGTAACAAGTATAAGCTTGCTATTCCACAATTAAGGCTTCGAAAGGTTGGCAATTCTTTTATAGGGAAATGTATAACATTTCTCAATAAACTACCAGAACACATTGTAAACTTACCGGTCAATAAATTTAAAACTGTCATTAAAGAAACCCTAATGACGAAAGGGTATTATAAAGTAGATGATTATTTAAAAGATAATAATGTGTGGACTTGCATGAATACTACGAACATTGTAAACCTTTTGAAAAGAGGCATTGACAATAGTGACTGAGTTTGTTGCGCAGCTTCTTCTCAGCACTAGCCCACAATAATTGTCCCGAAGCTGTGGTAGGGTTTATATTGGGACGTGTAAAAGTGCCCCCAGAGGGCCTAATTGCATAAATAAATGACTTTTATGACCACGGAGGTCGTCATTATTAATTATAATTAAAGGTATATTATGATGGTTTACAATGTTTTAACACTAACAGTGTTATATTTAATATTCATAAAGATGAAATAAGAAACCAAAAACTTGCGCACTGGCGAGACTTAAACCAGCAACTTGTTGGCTAACCGGGCTGAACGCTCTACCAATTGAGCTACCGTGCTGTCTGTCCGACTCTGAAAAATTTGTGGTCTCTTATGGATACATCATTAGGGCAGGGTTTATATTGGGACGTGTAAAAGTGTGCTCAATGGGCATATTTGCATAAATAAATGCTTTTTTTATGACTTTTAATTTATTAAATGCCGACATTCAATTTAATCACTTGGCCAATGACTAATTCGACTAGAAACCCTCAACGTTCAACGACATGGCGTATTGAAAGTTAGCCTTTTGAAGATGACTGACCTTTTTCACATTGGACAACAATCACATACATTGCTATGATTCCAAAGTAAGTAGCTAATGCACTTGTGTTATGAAAATCAGACACAAGGGTGGTACCACACCACCCAGACCCAAGACCGGGAATCGAACCCGGGACCTCAGAGCGGCTAAGCCTTGAAATCAGCGTGCTTAGCCACAAGACCACGGAGGTCATCTTGTACAGCCAAATTACTAAAATTCAGTTCAGATTTTTGCCACCTCAGCGACAATATAAAAAATGCACGATATATTTTCGTTGCTGTTTGCAATTTTAAATGAAATGAATCCATCTCAGTTCATTGTCAAAATAGTTGTATAATATAGCGGTAACAAAATATTGAATTTCCCGCGTTTGAATCTCAAATTACAAATAAGATCAACAATACTAGGACTAGTTAATTGTTATCATTAAGCATTATTCGTTCTAAGTGTTTTTTTTTGCAATTTTGTGTAAAAGTCGTACTATTAAAATTCTGAACAAAAGTTTCCCTAACCAAACATCACAAATGCGTCAATATCTGATTTAACTAAAAGACGACACTTTGTTCAGTCATCTGGCTAAACGTTGTATCAAGTACTTAGCTAGTTGACGTTCAGTCATTTAATTGAATGCCGGCGTTTAATTAACTGCCAAGCCGTTCAATTTACTGCCTGATTTAATAGATGGCTGCGCCATATCAACGTCAATGCTGCGTCATTTTGTTTTGAACAAACCCTAATTTCCACCAATTTATTTATACTTTATTGCACAACCAAAATTATTCACAAAAGGTGGACGTAACGCCATATTGCGTCCTCTACCAGTCGTACCTTTGGGCTAGGCAGAAATGATTGTAGGCGGTGCGACTGACAAAAAGGAAAAACGAGTTACTATTTAAAGAAAAAAAAAGGTAAATTTTACACTCAAAAAAAAACACGCAAAAAATATATTATAAAACAAACAAAAAAATAAAAACAATATACAATTTACAATATATACAATATAAACTAATATATTACTACATATACATAACAAAAGAGTTAAAATAAATATATGTACTTGAACTTACTATAATAATTATATTTATGACGATCTCGTAGTAGAAGTTTATGGATAACGCTTTCGATATACATATCAGTGCGATAGTCGCATTATATGTATAACGCAGAAATTAAAGTACAAACTTATAGTGGAAAAAGTTCAGAACAATTTTACACAAGGTATTTGTACATGAGGCTTTATGGAGTCTATCCTTTTTACCCGCTGCTATACCCTAATCTATTTGTTCTGGGAATGGTGGGGTACAACGAGCTTAGAGTCAGCAGGGACTTTGCCATGGTGTGCTATATCCATAAGTTGTTAAAGGGAAAAGTGCACAACGTGGAATATCTTTGACATATCCAGTTGGGCGTGCCTGACAGATACTGCTGACGTAGCTGCCATACGCGCGCACCAACCTGATGGCCAGGTCGCCGCTCACACGAGCCTTACGCACTATGAACACGGTAGCTGAACAAATCGACCTATTTTCGTGTTCTTTGAGTGAGTTCCCAAGAATTGCATTGTGTGTAATAAGTTATAAGTAAATAAGATAAGTATAGATTAGTTTTACACTATTGGATTAGGTTAAGTCTACCTGTAACGAAAGTATAATGTAAGGTTATAAATAAACAAATAAACATATGTAGAAAGTGTGCACGGACGAGTTTGCTGGAAGGGCATTCCAGAGACGAATGGCCTGGACAATAAATAAATAAATAAATATCCTTTGGACATTCCCACACATCGCCATCTAGTCCCATAGTAAGCGACTCAAAGCTTGTGTTATGGGTGCCAGACAACGGATATAATACTTACATACTTTTTGTTTGTAAATACATACATGATATACATAGAAAACACCCAGACCAATACAAACAGACATGTTCATGCACACAAATGTTTGTATTGTGCGGGGATCGAACCCGCAACCCGCTGCGTAGTAGGCGATTTCTCGACCACTACACCAGACGGGTCGTTGAAAATGTCATATGTTATATCATATATGAAAAAATGTCAAAGGCCTTAACATTCCCAAACGTAGAGAATTCTCACAAGGCTAGTAGTAGGTAATAAGAGAAAGAAAGATAGCCTTCAGTTATATCATCGTCATCATTAACAGCTAAATGACACCCAATGCTGAACATCCATGGTTTTCAACCCCTCGTGTGATAGAGCATGTGATTTATTTTGATAAATATTCGATTTTCGGATTACAAACAGCTCAAATTCACACGACGGTGAGTGAAAAAAAGAAACCTCAATTTCATAATTATAGCTGTGTTTTAATTGAATTTCTAGTAAGACGAAAATCACTCGTTATATTGATGCGTGTCACCGTACCGAACCTTGCGATATTTTTAAGGGTCTCTCCATTTTGTTGATAGATTTCCTACGGTGTGATTTTGGTCGAAGAATCTGAATCTAGAACTTTTCTGCATTAACGGCCAGCAGTTCTTTGCGCTATGTGCCTTGCTCATACCCGCTTAGTCAGGGCTACGCTCTCAGTAATACAATACAAGCTCTTTGTTTTGAACAGTTACGACGTCCGCGGCCGTCTCGCCAGCCAGCCAAAACTGTGGTCTTCGCCCACGGTGTTTGGCACAAGAGCCTACTTTAGGGCGGCGGCTAGTCCAGCCGTGCTGTTCCTGGACAGCGTCGGTCCCGGGGATGCGGGAATCTACCGCTGCCGGGTCGACTTCAAGAACTCACCGACGAGGAACTCAAGGCTCAACTTTACCGTTATCAGTAAGTGTTTGGATGTTGTTTCACAAATTGTCATTAAATGTCATCATGATTTAAGTTCGTAACTAATGATACAAAATTACAATAGTGTAAAAATTTTACAAATGGATTCGCAAATGACGTTGAGGTTTTTATGTTTCAATGTACGGACAACAGCACGTCAAGGTAAACACAGCGATATCTTACGTAGTTATAATAGTTGAAATAAAAGTGGATAACCTGATGTGCTGGCGACTGGACGTGGGGTGACAATGTTTGCCATTTTTTAACAGATTAAATCTTTTTCGAACAACAATGTTTTACTCGTATGGATTGAACACGTTTAAACTACCCCAAACAATAGTCTTTTTTCTTGTCAAGTCCACTATAATTATGTCGTACATTTATTATCTGTAGAAGTTCATACTTTGCAACAATTGCAGACATGTTTAGAACATATCAACTCACAAATCTACTCTAAAATCCAACTCTAATTCATAATCCAGTCCATTATATCATCTTTTATAAGAATATAATTTGTGATTCCATATGGAGGCGAGGACTTAGCACTGAAAACGATATACGACCCAACAAAAGTTTAGGAAAAAAAAATCTGGCAGTCAAAACTGTACTTCCTTGAATATTAAACATTTTTATCGATAAAGGTCATATATAAAATTCGTCATATATGAAAAACTACTGCAATCAAATGACACAAAAACTACCCGTATCATAAGAGTATTGAGGTCGTCTCAATCTTAAACCATTTTACCTTAAATTCTGTGTCGGTAACCTCTTATCAATGACACACTGCTCGGTTACAAGGAAACAGATCTTCATCTACGACAGTTCAGAATACAAAGCGGATCCTAACGGCCACAATCCCGTGTCATTGGAGGCGCAATTATGTAGGATCATTAGGCCGACCCTCAAACACACTGCAAACACAAAACATTAGTTCTTAAACGGAGGAATCATTACACTTACTGGTAATACAAATGGGATCCAACACATAATAATCAATGTGAATGTATGTACTATGTCCTATATTAAATATGCATGATTGGACGGAAAAATTGATGCTGGTGAATTTTTATTTCAACCTTGGATAATATAATAAAATGGAGATTAAAGTTTCTACGGGTAATAAAATATTTGTAATGGGCGCAACCATGGAAAACGGCTAGTAGAACCATATAGATAGAAATATGAAATTATGTGATTGGCTGAAAGGCACAATTTCTTCATCGTTAGTAATGACAGAATGGCTAGTTTAATGACCATTGGTTAAGGTTTTTTTTTTCAAGACACACAATCATCAATATTTAACTGCCGGTAACGTCATTTGACCATTAATAATGAAATAAATTCAGCGAAGACCCAGTTATTACTTACTTTTTTTATTGTTACGACGTTAAGCAGACGTTGACGGGGTTCCATAAACATTAATGTATAATTTATTAAAAATCTAATTTAGTATCTGGCTTTAAGAATATGATATCAAGAAATATGACGGTTCTCGTTGAGAGAAAATTAAATCAGAAATAGCAAACTAATAGTTGCTTCTGAAAGTGGTAATTGGCGCGAACAAATTGATGATAACGCAATTCAAATTGAATATTGTAATTCATATCGGCTCATTAACCCTATCGTTAGTGTTTCATTGTATGATCTATCGTTAACATAATTTTCATAATTGATCTCATATGGTTCAATATAGGTCACGTATGTGAAATAGAGATCTTAATGCTACTTTTAACTTAGGTAATAATTTATGTATTTTAATAGGTAACATAACCTATATTAATCAGAATATAACTTAGACAAGGAAGAATTTAATTACAGTACGAGCTAGACATATGTCCTAGCGTGTTACACGTAAGCATTTACAAATTGCGTAAATAAATTAATAATTGAAAATTTCTAGCAAAACGTTAACAGTACAGAATTTAATAATTATTTTTTTTTAAAAAAACATCACTGAGTAGAATACGCAAAACGCAAACGAGTTCTTTGTCTCATATGCCCTAATCACGTGACAATCCAGTTTCAGTGCTCGTAAGTGTATTGGCGAGATATTTTGCACACCTGCTAGGTGTTTCATATAAACGTAGCATTCATAGCGGATTGGGAACACAAATAGGACTCATAAATGTCCTGTACGGCCCGGGCCTATCATTCTGTTATTTGTCCTTTCAACCAGGATATGCATCCTGTATAAGCAAAAAATTCATTTGTTATAATATCATGGCTCCAGATGTGTTAGTAAATAATTAATAGTAGATAATTATACCTAATATACCTGTAATTATAACTAATAATAACGACCTCCGTGGTGTAGTAGCTAAGCGCGCTGGGTTTCAAGGCATTGCGGCTTTGAGGTCCCGGGTTCGATTCCCGGTCGGGTCAATGTAATCAGAAATGTCTACATTGTCTCGGGTCTGGGTGTTGTGGTACCACCGTTGCTTCTGATTTCCTTAACACGGGTGCATAAGCTACTTACTTTGGGATCAGAGCAATGTATGTGATCGATATCCAAATATTAGTAGCAAGATTTTTTTATTAGACATTATGATAAGCCTTAGAGTATGAATAATTTATTAATAATAAGATTAATATTACAATTAAGTTTTATAATATATTCGACCAAAATGAAAAAGGACTACTTAGAATAAACAAAAACATCTGAGATCAAGTATTGTTCTAATTAAAGCTTAAATAATTATTGTCCCAGCGTTTGATCTTCAACCTTGTCTCCAAATTCTTTATCATACCAGCTCAGATTGAATAATCCGATATTTAAATTGAATAGGCTTTAGGAAACTAAGCAATTGCTCGTCAAGATTAAATATTTAGAATCAGAATGGGTTTCAAATGGGACCGTAATAAAATTCAAAGCTTTACATAACTGGGGATTCAGTAAGCACTTTCGTTACTTGCTTGGACTGTGCATAAAAACTATCAATAAAAACAGATAGAGTAGGTTTCCTGCAAGTGAGATATTCGTAGAGCTCAATCATACTCTGTGGCTGCTAGCGGTTGACAAACAAAGCTTGAAATAAATATTCAGCTTGTTTTGTGCGACCATTATTTCGCCCCGACCCCGTCCCGCCCTAGCATCTGCCCCGTCGAACGGGATAAAAAGTATCCTATGTCCTTCTCCTGGTTCTAACCTAGGTACCTCCCCACCGTTTTGCCCCGGCCTCGTCTAACGGGATCAAAATTATTCTTTGTGTTTTTCCTGGTTCTAAGCTCCCCAACAACTTTCAGCCAAATCAGATCAGCCATTGTCGAGTTATAGATAGTTCTTTCGACTTTCTTGTATAAATATATATAGATACATAGAGATATATATTTACTAGCGGTCACCCGCGACTTCGTCCGCGCGTTTTGAGTTTGCTCCCTCCCCTCCCGTCGCAGCGTCATGTTTTATATTCTAAAGCCTTTCTCGATAAATAAGCTATCCAACACAGAAATATTTTTTCAAATCGGTCCAGCAGTTCCTGAGATAAGCGCGTTCAAACAAACAAACTCTTCGGCTTTATAATATATATATTAATATATTATAAAGCTGAAGAAGAAGGAGCAAACTCAAAACGCGCGGACGAAGTCGCGGAGGACCGCTAGTTAGTATAGATTAGTGCAAGCGCACGTTGTACTTAAGCTGCGAACATTATTTTGGTGCGGAGTTATGTTAAAACTGTGACAGCTCCTAAGATATTTATTGAAATCAAATGATATAAAGGGCAACTTGGTTCTAAATGGAATGCTCGTGATGATGAATGTATTTATTTTGATAAGAATAAATACCTGTGTGTATAATACACCTCTAAAAATAATGCATTATTTTTTTACAAATTTATTAACATAAAAAAGGTTGTAGTAAGTCAACCATAAAAGATAGACATATGCTGTCGCGGACTTTATTATAGAACTCTTAATGCTGAACAATCCTGTCATACATGATTTTTGTGTAACTTAAGCGGTTTCCGCAGCGTATGCAGCGGAAGCTCTCAAAAGGAATATCTTTCTCCCGTTTTCGCAACATTTTTCATTGCTGCTGTGGTCTTATGAGTCGTATCTTTATGTTATATAGCCTAAAGCCTTCCTCGATAAATGGACTATCCAACGTAAAAAAAAATTTTCAAATCGGGCCAGTAGTTTTTGAGATTAGCGCATTCAAACAAACAAACAAACAAACAAACTCTTCAGCTTTATAATATTAGTATAGATAGATGTAACGGAGTCGAACTGAAATTCGCGTGAATATATAATGGACAGATAAGCACTTGATGGCACTTGCAAGGAAAATTATGGATGCACCGTCGGGTGCTTCTGAGCAAATCAATTGCAGACGCTGCCTAATATTCGTAACCGCTTGCTTTTTAGTTTATCAAAAAACTGTTACAATGGATATAACGACTTCTATATAAAAACGAATGGGAGAACATTTTTTTCAAGGTAATCTTGAAAAATATTTTAATGTTATCTGGGCTATAATTTTTTTTTAATATATAAGTAACTTTTGGATTATGCTTTTTGTTCTCTACTGGAAAGTTAAGCACCTGAGCAGTTTCATGGTCTAATAATCCCAAACGCAGCACGTATGCTGAAGCGTTGCCAATATTACTCAGGATATGATCTATACAAGAGAATCTTCGTGTAGGTTCGTTTATGTGTATAGTCAGATTGTATTTTTTTGTTAAATCCTGCAGGGCTTTATTTTCTTTGTCCGCTTTGAGTGTATTAATGTTGATGTCACCCAAGACAACAATTTTCTTTTTTCTATCACTGTTTAATTCATGTAGCAAATAGTCCAGATTATTCAAAAAATCATTTACGTTAGATGTTGGAGTTCTGTAAAGACAGACAATTATTAGATTATTGTGGGGAATTTCTATGGCGCAACATTCAAAAACATTGGGTTTAGCATGTCTGACTACGCTTACATTTTTTTTGTAGATAAGTCCTTTTAGAACGAGTATACAAACACCCCCTCTTTTTTTTGGCCTGCTATAAAACGATACCAATTCATAGTTTGCAAGCTTGAAATAATTTTCATGTCCAGATTTTAAGAATGTTTCGCTAAGACATAACACATCGGGAGTATTATTCGAGTGTTTAAGATCAGCTAGTGTCAATTCCATTATGTCTACCTTTGATAAAGCACTTGCTATATTTTGATGCACTATTCTAAATATTTTATTGTTTACAACCTCGAAAAAAAATTATTAATGTCAGAACTTTCACAATCGATGTCATTATTACCATTATATAACATTATGTCGTCAATTAAGTATTTCAGATTAGTCACAATATTTTTTATCCCCTTGTTATTTATAATACCCTGTGGTTCACTAAACATCTGGTAGTCATACGTGAGATACAAGTTTGAGTCCAATAAATATGCATATGCATGTTCTTGTATATCCAGGTATAGGAGACGGTTAAATGTTTCTATTCTTCTGTTAAATAGTTGAGTTACTTCTCCAAGCTTGAATGTCGGTAGACAAATTATGATGTTGGTTTTATTTAGGGAAATTAGTCTACTTCTTATGTTTCTTACCAATCCTTTGTAGTTTTGTGACGTCTCAAAGTCTTTTTCACCAACCATAATGACGCAGTAGTCGTCCTTTGTGTGTTCCCTTGTTTTTTCATCTATTGATTGTAGCAAATCTAATATACCTCTGTGAGGTGTTTTATAATGACATAACTCATATCCATCTCTGAAGGTATTAATGACTGTTTTTATTATATTGTTGTTTTTGTTGGTACTTAGAATACTGAGTTTTGGTTTCATTACACTTTCTGCGCAATCCTCCTTTGGTGAGGTCTTGGTAACTTTTTCTTTAGAAGGTTCATGAAAGCTTTCAGTATTCAGAGGGTCATTCATATATTTCCTTATCTTTTTTCCAGAAGATTTTTTGACAGAGTCAGATCTACTTTTTGATGCAGATGGTAGTTCTATATTTTTGTATACGGATGGTAAATTACTTATTTTTGATTTGTATTCTTCTATAACTTTTTTTAAAGTAAAGTTCTCGGATAAAAGAATCTCAATTTGATGTTCAGCTGATTCAAATTTTTGCTGCAGACTATCCATTTTTTCCTGTAATGCTTCATAGTCTAGATGACTTTTTACTATAATATTTAGACAGCTTCTATTAAGTTGCTGTGGAGTGCTACAGGAGATATCTTGCTCTTCATACTCATCTAGATCCGTCTTCAAAGAGTCAAAGGAGTTATCAGTAGGAATATTGATAACTATTGCATTCTTTATGCGATGTGTAATATTATCAGTATCATCATGCATCGGTGTGTCAATTGGTGGTGCCGATATAGTCCCAATGACAATAGGTGAATCAAACTCCATAGGTTTTTTATATGTATTTTTTTGCTTTGTTTTATCTTGAGTTTTCTTATTTGTTGGCTTGGAAGTAACTGGGGTTGTGTTATTCTTAGTTATCTTTTTCCGTTTACATGTATCACAAACCCATTTAGTTTTTCTGTCATTGTCCATTAGATAGTACAGTTTTTCCTTGTTGGTACATTTAAGATCGTATATCAAATTACAGCGCCAACATTTAAGATATTGCTTCTGTTTTATAACTTTGTGGCATTGCGCACAAGACACAATATCTGACTTTGGTGTACTCATTGTAAATATTTATTTTCAATACACAAAATACAAAAATTAAATTTTAAGTAACTCGGTCAACATGGAGTTTCGAACGATAGACTCCGGAGATATCGCTTTAAAAGACTGGTACTTGAGCCACTAGGCCAGCGATGCTTAACGCTCTATGTCGAAATAGTGCTACTATTCCAGTGCGATGTTCTATTATAATGGATTTATGATGCAGGTAGTGTGCTATTTTCTATTATAGTAGCACCTTAACTTTTTGTTTATCACAGTCACAATATCAAAACACAATGTAATTAATTTCACAGTTAATGTAAATATTATGATTTTGTCAAGCCAGTTTCATCACAATATCACTTAAAATGTTATGTTTACTGTTTTTTTCACAATGCTCAAGTTTTTGTTGGTACGTTATTTTGGTCACTGTTTCAATACTATATTTTGCTGTGGTCCATTTTCCGAGATAACACTGTCACTAAGTATTTATGCTACGAACTACATTATGTACGCATTTTAACGCCAAGAGCACTAGATTTGTAATTATTTTACATATAAATACGCGGAGCTGAATGTTTCCGTGCGAGCAGCGCGGTGTGTATCATGTCAAGCTTACGTACACCGACAGTCTCACATCACCGACAGACATTTTTTAATAAAATCTCAAATCCTACCTAATCAACTGACGAACGCGTTAATTTTCACCAAGCAATTAGTTCTGCACCAAATAGTATAGTTAATAAACAACTAATTACAACAGGTAACACGAAATCAACGGCTTATGATTGCAATTTTCTACTAAAATTGATAAGAAATGCAGCGAAAATCGAATTGAAGCTAATATTGCTTTGATTTGGATTAACATCAGTTGTTTTATGCTTGCCTAATACTTTGATTCACGTAGATACCCCAAATTTTGTAATCCACATCAATATATTATAAATAAATATTGGACAGCAATCGCATACATTGCTCTAATCCCAAAGTAAGTGGCTACGTAATGGTGTTATGTAAATCAGAAACAAAGGTGGTACCACTACACCCAGACCTGAAACAATGTAGAAAGTTCTGATTTCTACATTTACCCGACCGGGATTCGAACCCGGGACCTCGGAGCGGCAACGCCTTGAAACCCATCTTAGCCACTACACCACGGAGGTCGTTTAAATTATGTACGAACACCAGTTCGATAAAATTGTTTATTTGCTACCATTAGAGCAGTTATCGGCATTAAATAAAGACACTAAAACATCTTAATTAACTGTAGGAATGAAATGGTTAAGAATGTTTTGCTTTAACACTCATAGTGTCATATTTATATTCTTAAAGAAGAAAATTGCGCACGGGTGGGACTCGAACCTGCAACTTTCTGACTAACCGGGCCAACGCTCTTACAATTGAGCTACCGTGCTGTGTCGGTCCGACTATGCGCAATTTCTGGTCTATTGTGGATACGTCATCACGTGGGATGTCAGCGCCCTCTACCCGTATATAATTCCAGCTGTAGACCAATGAGTTATTGATAACAGAATATACAACAGTGGGCCAATGAGTTATCCATTATAGAATAAATTCAACTTAGAAGTTGATAACGTTTCGCTATCCAATGGTTGAGATTGTTTTTTGTTTTAACACTCATATCCATATTCTTAGGGATGAAATGAGAAACTAAAAATTGCGTATGGGCGCAAATGTATGTAATGTATCATTTCTTTTGTGTACCGCTAGGGAGTGGAATTCGCTGTCGGCAGAAGTATTCCCTGTCAACTACAATTAGGACGTTTTCAAGAAACGAATGAATAGGCTGTTACTGGGCAGACATGGATTATAGGCTGCATTGCCACTTAACAATAGGTGCAATCGTGGTCAAATGTCTTGCTATCTAAATTTATACATTTTTTTTATCAGACATTAGGAAAATGAAAATTCAGGTATTCTTATAATAAATTCAATATTTTAGCCCATGCCAGCAAAGTGATTTTGAAATCTTACGTCAAAACCGATTCAAAATGACAAAGAACACTAACAGCTGCTTAATTACTAAAAGGCCTGCCATCTGCTGCCCTTCTCCAATTATCGACTAAGTGGGTTCACTTCAAATTATCTCACTTCTTTAATAAAATCATTAGCACGCGTTTCTTGAGTTATATCTTACAATCGCGTCTATAGTTAGAATAGTCTTTGTTCAAAAACTAATTTAAGGTTATCTAAAAACACTTTAGTGTTGGCGAATGAATGAATCTCGAACTCTCATGAAAGCAGTCAATTAATAAATGATTTATATGTATTTGACTGTTAATGGCAATTGATGTGAGAATTGAGATCTGTAATCATTCTGTATCAGTAGGTATTGTAACGGGGTGCAATACGGAATAAAAGTTGGTAAGGTAAATCCTATACCTGTGAGTGAAAGTAAAGTGCTTGAAAGTACTCGATCTGGTAGACTACAGGTAATCAATTAGGTAAAAATGTGGATTATATTTAGAATTTATTAAAAAAATACATTTTCAACGTCAAAGAATTGTAGTTTATTGCTGTTACAGACAGTAAGTACACTTTCCGTTCGCCAATTCGAGTCAACTCTGAACGACATCAAAGGAAAACTCGGCTATGTTGCCTGCATTGAATTCCTGTTTTTGTTTTCGATTTCTAATTCTCTTCTTTCTGGCTATCCAATTATTGAGACTAGGATTTATTATAAAATCCGATAAATCCAGGAATGTACTACAAAGAGATAGCAATATTTGAGTGTTGTGGGTTAAATAATACTAAAACTTACACTATTAAAGTGTAGTTTTCTGGTACGTAACACAATGTTTACCACAGCCCCTGCAATTTAGTATCCTACGATGTCTTGCTTGTTATACCAATGTAATAAAACTATAACGCCTTTTCAATTAATCTTATTGAAATTATCAAAAGCTTAATTAGTAAATGCTTATTCGTAGAAAGCATAAAAATAATCGTTGAACCCAACAAATCTGTAGACGGCAGCATTATCGCGGGAAATGGCTCGTTACAGAATTGAAACTGTCGGGAAAGCTAAAGATAGTCATGTGTTTCATGACAAGCTCAAGCAAGCTCACAAAATAAAACAGTTTTTCTCAACGAGTTACACTAGACAGGCTGTTCACAACAAATACTGTGGAACAATAAAAAAAATAAAAAAATAAACCACCATTAAAAAAATGATGATGTGTAGACTATTAGTGTAGATAGGCTTGACATAGTGCACCGACTCCAAGAGGATTTTTTTCTCACTTTCATATAACAGTAATCTGGGGGCACGGCAGTGCCCCCACCAAGTCGACCAAAAAAGCGTCACGGCCGTACCATCCTTTTCTCGAAGCAGTTCAGACCATTTTCGACCCTCTGTAACTTCGTTGGAGATGAAACTAGAAGACTGAAATTTTCAGTAACCATGCAGGCGTTGTAAAGACATGGTTTATTTCAAATTTCATTCAATTTGAACCAGTATTTTAAGAATTATAACGAGTCAAATTTCGTAATTTTGTCACTCACTGACTCACCGATCATCAAAATTTTAAAGCACTTCTAGCAGACCTAGAAGCTTCAAATTTGGAATATAAGTAGTGTTTGGTGTATGAATCAAGGAAAAACTAAAAAATCTAAGAAAACCGCAAAACAAATTAATCCCATACAGCCAAGTCTTAAGTTAAATTTTTCAATATTGGCTTTATTCGTAACGATGTTTTGCGGCAGTTATTATTATTGCGTGTGAAGCCGCGGGTTTAAGCGAGTACCATATAAATATAGGCGCATGGTAGTGTCCCTGCCAAATCGAGCAAAAAATGGGTATTCCCGTCATGAAAACACGTGTTAATAAAATTATTTAATGCAAAAATCGTACCTACGTATAAACGTACGTATTCGTACTTATTACGAGTGCGTAAGGTTGTAAATTAATTATTATACCACGCGCTGCGATGCTAGCGAGTGAGCGCGGGCCGTTACAACGCGCTGCGCGGTGCTAACGCGAGAGCGCGGGGCGGAGACAGTGGCGGGGCACGCGAAAAGGTGAATGTCGCCAAGCGAGCAGCAACACCTGTTGGTTGTAAAGAAAAACTTTTCTATAAAATGTTATTTAAGGCGAAACCCGACTGAAATTATTTATAGTGATATTGTAACGATGATTGTGAATGTTTTAATAAAACAATTCTAAAGATTTGTATTTATTAATTATTCAAATTCAGATTTCCTGCTATATAGTTTAATAGTTGACCAGCGATTGGAAGTCATACTCAGATTAAAGCAATGAAATATATTTTTTTACCATTTAAGTCGGTTGAGGAGCGTGATTATTTCATTATTCCTTCTTAAAATTGACCATATTCATACTTATTATAATTTAATATTATGATGGTTAAGGTTTACAACTGGTCGCTGTGGACTACCGCGGGGGAGCCTCCAATTTATAGACAAAAAGGAGATAAAAGTATCGAAAGGAATTATGAAATAAGTGTCGGTATGAAAACAAAGATATCTAAAGAACTAGTTTCTAATGGAGTATTCATATCACCCGGTGGCTTTGCTGGCGGCATACGTCAATAAACTGGCAGATACTAAGGACAAGCCGCTGCGAAATGAGTGGCATGACCGCCAGCACGGCCGCCGGCACATGCCGCCAGGCGGCGTGAATAGCCATTACAGGACATAAATGAAAAATTTCATGAAAATAAAAATCACCATGTATTTGGGTGAATCAAGCATGATTTTGACGTGCTAGATATTGTACTGAGTAAAAAGTGTATTTCTTTCGAACAGACAAGAGATGAGACATAATTATCTATCCTACTAATCGACTTCCAGAAGGAATTATCTCAAACCTGACTTGTTTAAGTAAGTTATAAATGTAGATATATCGCTTACACATTCTAAGGACTCAATGCGTTTATTGTTATACGTTTATTTTTAATATTTCGATTAGCAGACGTACTTAACAAGAGGTATAATATTGGGAATAAAAAACAATTGTACAATACAAAAATGTGCACGAAAATAACTGCTATAGTTTCGAAAAACTGTGTTGCAATTATTGACGCCCACCTCGAGTAACATTAATATGTAGTATTATTCCACTAATTAGGTACAGGTACCAAACTATAGCTACCCTCTTTGCATCAATTTACGCACAAATAAACCGATTTGCCAACATCATTAACAATGCTGTTGCTACTCAAGCATGTTTATTGAACTACAAATCTTTCAATAATTAGCAGTAAGAAGCTTCATTAGGGAGAAAATGCCAAACTGCTTATATTGAACTTTAAAAATATTTCAAACGAAGATTAATACTACAAAAGACGGCTGTGAGAAAGCTGCAAGTCAAACAATTTAGCATTCGCAATTCGTTTGATCGTTTACAATTTGTTAGTAACACAAGTTTATTTTTTTATTAAAACACAATTATATCACGTATTTTCCTTACCATCTTTATTTATGTAGGCCATGGACTTATATGTATCAGTATTCTAGACTAGACACGTTCGTATGCACAACCACGGCAACGCTTTGAAAGATGCTCCATCACCTGTAAATTGGTCGTTAATTTAGATACTTTCTCGCATTGAATTTGTTATTACAATGCTCATTGATGTTACTTGATTTTTTTTTCAATAAACAAAAAGCAGGATACTTGAGTCAAAAACCGGCCAAGTCGCTTAAGTAGAGACTGAATAAGTTAATAACCGACTTGACATTACATGGCGTAATTGTAAGCAAATAATATCAGTAAACCAATGAAAGAAGCCTTTAGTCGTCAAACTAATATAGCAATCGAAATTATCAATGAAAAACGCAAACTTATAGGTAAGATTTCTGGGCACATCCGAACAGCATTGTTGCTGCTCGCTTGGCGACATTCACCTTTTCGCGTGCCCCGCCACTGTCTCCGCCCCGCGCTCTCGCGTTAGCACCGCGCAGCGCGTTGTAACGGCCCGCGCTCACTCGCT
Organism: Pyrausta purpuralis; assembly: GCA_963924145.1. NCBI lineage: Eukaryota > Metazoa > Arthropoda > Insecta > Lepidoptera > Crambidae > Pyrausta > Pyrausta purpuralis. The sequence continues at coordinate 4,116,721 of OZ001646.1, forward strand.
AGCATCGCAGCGCGTGGTATAATAATTAATTTACAACCTTACGCACTCGTAATAAGTACGAATACGTACGTTTATACGTAGGTACGATTTTTGCATTAAATAATTTTATTAACACGTGTTTTCATGACGGGAATACCCATTTTTTGCTCGATTTGGCAGGGACACTACCATGCGCCTATATTTATATGGTACTCGCTTAAACCCGCGGCTTCACACGCAATAATAATAACTGCCGCAAAACATCGTTACGAATAAAGCCAATATTGAAAAATTTAACTTAAGACTTGGCTGTATGGGATTAATTTGTTTTGCGGTTTTCTTAGATTTTTTAGTTTTTCCTTGATTCATACACCAAACACTACTTATATTCCAAATTTGAAGCTTCTAGGTCTGCTAGAAGTGCTTTAAAATTTTGATGATCGGTGAGTCAGTGAGTGACAAAATTACGAAATTTGACTCGTTATAATTCTTAAAATACTGGTTCAAATTGAATGAAATTTGAAATAAACCATGTCTTTACAACGCCTGCATGGTTACTGAAAATTTCAGTCTTCTAGTTTCATCTCCAACGAAGTTACAGAGGGTCGAAAATGGTCTGAACTGCTTCGAGAAAAGGATGGTACGGCCGTGACGCTTTTTTGGTCGACTTGGTGGGGGCACTGCCGTGCCCCCAGATTACTGTTATATGAAAGTGAGAAAAAAATCCTCTTGGAGTCGGTGCACTATGTCAAGCCTATCTACACTAATAGTCTACACATCATCATTTTTTTAATGGTGGTTTATTTTTTTATTTTTTTTATTGTTCCACAGTATTTGTTGTGAACAGCCTGTCTAGTGTAACTCGTTGAGAAAAACTGTTTTATTTTGTGAGCTTGCTTGAGCTTGTCATGAAACACATGACTATCTTTAGCTTTCCCGACAGTTTCAATTCTGTAACGAGCCATTTCCCGCGATAATGCTGCCGTCTACAGATTTGTTGGGTTCAACGATTATTTTTATGCTTTCTACGAATAAGCATTTACTAATTAAGCTTTTGATAATTTCAATAAGATTAATTGAAAAGGCGTTATAGTTTTATTACATTGGTATAACAAGCAAGACATCGTAGGATACTAAATTGCAGGGGCTGTGGTAAACATTGTGTTACGTACCAGAAAACTACACTTTAATAGTGTAAGTTTTAGTATTATTTAACCCACAACACTCAAATATTGCTATCTCTTTGTAGTACATTCCTGGATTTATCGGATTTTATAATAAATCCTAGTCTCAATAATTGGATAGCCAGAAAGAAGAGAATTAGAAATCGAAAACAAAAACAGGAATTCAATGCAGGCAACATAGCCGAGTTTTCCTTTGATGTCGTTCAGAGTTGACTCGAATTGGCGAACGGAAAGTGTACTTACTGTCTGTAACAGCAATAAACTACAATTCTTTGACGTTGAAAATGTATTTTTTTAATAAATTCTAAATATAATCCACATTTTTACCTAATTGATTACCTGTAGTCTACCAGATCGAGTACTTTCAAGCACTTTACTTTCACTCACAGGTATAGGATTTACCTTACCAACTTTTATTCCGTATTGCACCCCGTTACAATACCTACTGATACAGAATGATTACAGATCTCAATTCTCACATCAATTGCCATTAACAGTCAAATACATATAAATCATTTATTAATTGACTGCTTTCATGAGAGTTCGAGATTCATTCATTCGCCAACACTAAAGTGTTTTTAGATAACCTTAAATTAGTTTTTGAACAAAGACTATTCTAACTATAGACGCGATTGTAAGATATAACTCAAGAAACGCGTGCTAATGATTTTATTAAAGAAGTGAGATAATTTGAAGTGAACCCACTTAGTCGATAATTGGAGAAGGGCAGCAGATGGCAGGCCTTTTAGTAATTAAGCAGCTGTTAGTGTTCTTTGTCATTTTGAATCGGTTTTGACGTAAGATTTCAAAATCACTTTGCTGGCATGGGCTAAAATATTGAATTTATTATAAGAATACCTGAATTTTCATTTTCCTAATGTCTGATAAAAAAAATGTATAAATTTAGATAGCAAGACATTTGACCACGATTGCACCTATTGTTAAGTGGCAATGCAGCCTATAATCCATGTCTGCCCAGTAACAGCCTATTCATTCGTTTCTTGAAAACGTCCTAATTGTAGTTGACAGGGAATACTTCTGCCGACAGCGAATTCCACTCCCTAGCGGTACACAAAAGAAATGATACATTACATACATTTGCGCCCATACGCAATTTTTAGTTTCTCATTTCATCCCTAAGAATATGGATATGAGTGTTAAAACAAAAAACAATCTCAACCATTGGATAGCGAAACGTTATCAACTTCTAAGTTGAATTTATTCTATAATGGATAACTCATTGGCCCACTGTTGTATATTCTGTTATCAATAACTCATTGGTCTACAGCTGGAATTATATACGGGTAGAGGGCGCTGACATCCCACGTGATGACGTATCCACAATAGACCAGAAATTGCGCATAGTCGGACCGACACAGCACGGTAGCTCAATTGTAAGAGCGTTGGCCCGGTTAGTCAGAAAGTTGCAGGTTCGAGTCCCACCCGTGCGCAATTTTCTTCTTTAAGAATATAAATATGACACTATGAGTGTTAAAGCAAAACATTCTTAACCATTTCATTCCTACAGTTAATTAAGATGTTTTAGTGTCTTTATTTAATGCCGATAACTGCTCTAATGGTAGCAAATAAACAATTTTATCGAACTGGTGTTCGTACATAATTTAAACGACCTCCGTGGTGTAGTGGCTAAGATGGGTTTCAAGGCGTTGCCGCTCCGAGGTCCCGGGTTCGAATCCCGGTCGGGTAAATGTAGAAATCAGAACTTTCTACATTGTTTCAGGTCTGGGTGTAGTGGTACCACCTTTGTTTCTGATTTACATAACACCATTACGTAGCCACTTACTTTGGGATTAGAGCAATGTATGCGATTGCTGTCCAATATTTATTTATAATATATTGATGTGGATTACAAAATTTGGGGTATCTACGTGAATCAAAGTATTAGGCAAGCATAAAACAACTGATGTTAATCCAAATCAAAGCAATATTAGCTTCAATTCGATTTTCGCTGCATTTCTTATCAATTTTAGTAGAAAATTGCAATCATAAGCCGTTGATTTCGTGTTACCTGTTGTAATTAGTTGTTTATTAACTATACTATTTGGTGCAGAACTAATTGCTTGGTGAAAATTAACGCGTTCGTCAGTTGATTAGGTAGGATTTGAGATTTTATTAAAAAATGTCTGTCGGTGATGTGAGACTGTCGGTGTACGTAAGCTTGACATGATACACACCGCGCTGCTCGCACGGAAACATTCAGCTCCGCGTATTTATATGTAAAATAATTACAAATCTAGTGCTCTTGGCGTTAAAATGCGTACATAATGTAGTTCGTAGCATAAATACTTAGTGACAGTGTTATCTCGGAAAATGGACCACAGCAAAATATAGTATTGAAACAGTGACCAAAATAACGTACCAACAAAAACTTGAGCATTGTGAAAAAAACAGTAAACATAACATTTTAAGTGATATTGTGATGAAACTGGCTTGACAAAATCATAATATTTACATTAACTGTGAAATTAATTACATTGTGTTTTGATATTGTGACTGTGATAAACAAAAAGTTAAGGTGCTACTATAATAGAAAATAGCACACTACCTGCATCATAAATCCATTATAATAGAACATCGCACTGGAATAGTAGCACTATTTCGACATAGAGCGTTAAGCATCGCTGGCCTAGTGGCTCAAGTACCAGTCTTTTAAAGCGATATCTCCGGAGTCTATCGTTCGAAACTCCATGTTGACCGAGTTACTTAAAATTTAATTTTTGTATTTTGTGTATTGAAAATAAATATTTACAATGAGTACACCAAAGTCAGATATTGTGTCTTGTGCGCAATGCCACAAAGTTATAAAACAGAAGCAATATCTTAAATGTTGGCGCTGTAATTTGATATACGATCTTAAATGTACCAACAAGGAAAAACTGTACTATCTAATGGACAATGACAGAAAAACTAAATGGGTTTGTGATACATGTAAACGGAAAAAGATAACTAAGAATAACACAACCCCAGTTACTTCCAAGCCAACAAATAAGAAAACTCAAGATAAAACAAAGCAAAAAAATACATATAAAAAACCTATGGAGTTTGATTCACCTATTGTCATTGGGACTATATCGGCACCACCAATTGACACACCGATGCATGATGATACTGATAATATTACACATCGCATAAAGAATGCAATAGTTATCAATATTCCTACTGATAACTCCTTTGACTCTTTGAAGACGGATCTAGATGAGTATGAAGAGCAAGATATCTCCTGTAGCACTCCACAGCAACTTAATAGAAGCTGTCTAAATATTATAGTAAAAAGTCATCTAGACTATGAAGCATTACAGGAAAAAATGGATAGTCTGCAGCAAAAATTTGAATCAGCTGAACATCAAATTGAGATTCTTTTATCCGAGAACTTTACTTTAAAAAAAGTTATAGAAGAATACAAATCAAAAATAAGTAATTTACCATCCGTATACAAAAATATAGAACTACCATCTGCATCAAAAAGTAGATCTGACTCTGTCAAAAAATCTTCTGGAAAAAAGATAAGGAAATATATGAATGACCCTCTGAATACTGAAAGCTTTCATGAACCTTCTAAAGAAAAAGTTACCAAGACCTCACCAAAGGAGGATTGCGCAGAAAGTGTAATGAAACCAAAACTCAGTATTCTAAGTACCAACAAAAACAACAATATAATAAAAACAGTCATTAATACCTTCAGAGATGGATATGAGTTATGTCATTATAAAACACCTCACAGAGGTATATTAGATTTGCTACAATCAATAGATGAAAAAACAAGGGAACACACAAAGGACGACTACTGCGTCATTATGGTTGGTGAAAAAGACTTTGAGACGTCACAAAACTACAAAGGATTGGTAAGAAACATAAGAAGTAGACTAATTTCCCTAAATAAAACCAACATCATAATTTGTCTACCGACATTCAAGCTTGGAGAAGTAACTCAACTATTTAACAGAAGAATAGAAACATTTAACCGTCTCCTATACCTGGATATACAAGAACATGCATATGCATATTTATTGGACTCAAACTTGTATCTCACGTATGACTACCAGATGTTTAGTGAACCACAGGGTATTATAAATAACAAGGGGATAAAAAATATTGTGACTAATCTGAAATACTTAATTGACGACATAATGTTATATAATGGTAATAATGACATCGATTGTGAAAGTTCTGACATTAATAATTTTTTTTCGAGGTTGTAAACAATAAAATATTTAGAATAGTGCATCAAAATATAGCAAGTGCTTTATCAAAGGTAGACATAATGGAATTGACACTAGCTGATCTTAAACACTCGAATAATACTCCCGATGTGTTATGTCTTAGCGAAACATTCTTAAAATCTGGACATGAAAATTATTTCAAGCTTGCAAACTATGAATTGGTATCGTTTTATAGCAGGCCAAAAAAAAGAGGGGGTGTTTGTATACTCGTTCTAAAAGGACTTATCTACAAAAAAAATGTAAGCGTAGTCAGACATGCTAAACCCAATGTTTTTGAATGTTGCGCCATAGAAATTCCCCACAATAATCTAATAATTGTCTGTCTTTACAGAACTCCAACATCTAACGTAAATGATTTTTTGAATAATCTGGACTATTTGCTACATGAATTAAACAGTGATAGAAAAAAGAAAATTGTTGTCTTGGGTGACATCAACATTAATACACTCAAAGCGGACAAAGAAAATAAAGCCCTGCAGGATTTAACAAAAAAATACAATCTGACTATACACATAAACGAACCTACACGAAGATTCTCTTGTATAGATCATATCCTGAGTAATATTGGCAACGCTTCAGCATACGTGCTGCGTTTGGGATTATTAGACCATGAAACTGCTCAGGTGCTTAACTTTCTAGTAGAGAACAAAAAGCATAATCCAAAAGTTACTTATATATTAAAAAAAAATTATAGCCCAGATAACATTAAAATATTTAAATCTTGTCTTAAAAGGCTCTCCTTTAGTGAAGTATGGCTGGAAAATGATCTAAACAAGGGATTTGATGCATTCCACGACTTGATACTACTTTTCTACAAGCTTTGCTTTCCTAAACTTAAAGTAAAAATATAAAATACTAAAACTAGAAACAAGTGGATAACAACAGGACTTCGATTAAGTTGTAAAACTAAACGGACGCTTAGAATTAGGTACTACAAATCAAAAAATACTAAACACAAGCACGATTATATTAGGTACTCTAAATTACTTAAGAAATGTATTTCTCAAGCTCAAAAAAATAAAAATGGGAATTTCATAAATAGCAGTAAAAACAAAACTAGAGCTGCCTGGCAAATTATCAAAGACAAAGAGAACCATGACTCTAATAAAGATAGTATTGATAGTATTTCTCTTAATAATTTACAAATTAATCACCCGATGCTTATAGCTGAAGCACTTAATAGGCATTTTAGTGTAACAACGATTAAATAATCAAATTTACCAACAAAACATTCAAACTTTAGACTAACAACTAGTGTTAATGCTTTGGGTGGATCTATGTATCTAAAACCTGTGTCTAAGGATGAGATAAGGAAACAAATACTTACTTTAAATAACACTAAGTCTGAAGGACCTGATGAGATTTGTACTAATGTTTATAACAATGTATAGACGAGCTAACTCCTATCATAACTTACCTGGTAAACTTGTCTTTTGAAAGAGGTGAATTTCCTCAACGACTTAAATATTCTATCGTTAGACCAATTCACAAAAAAGGTTGCAAGAACGACATGGCCACTTACAGACCAATAACTCTAATTCCTATTGTTTCAAAATTATTTGAAAAGTGTGTGTTTGACAGAGTGATGAGTTATTGTAGAGATTTTAACATAATTAATAAATACCAATACGGATTCCAAAAGCAAAAATCAACAACACTTGCTATGTACGCCTTGTTTCAAGAAGTTATAACAAGTGTTGACTTAAAAAAGTTGACAACAGTTTTGTTTTTAGATATGTCAAAGGCATTTGATTTGGTAAATCACAGCATCATGCTCCAGAAACTGGAAGGAATAGGAGTAGGAGGCCTACCTCTCCAGTGGTTTGAATCATACCTCAAAAATAGGCAGCAGTCTGTTAAAATAACGAAAACAAACAAACACAATTTAAAGAAATCATATAACTCAAAATATCTTACAAATAAATTCGGAGTGTCACAGGGAAGTGTGCTTGGGCCTCTTTTATTCATTATTTATATTAATGACATAGTAAACGTTACACGACATAGGACTATACTATTTGCAGATGACATTTCTATTATTGTTACAAATGACTTAAAAGACGGTATGACGAAGCACGAAGCGGAAATTAACAATACACTAATTGACATTATTGAATGGCTTGATGATAATAATCTTAAAATTAATTTAACTAAGACAAATTTTATTCAATTTAATAATTTAAGGCAATGTAATTTAAATATTTCATAAAGGGATACTTGCATAAATCAAGCTGACTTTGTTAAATTTCTAGGGATAAATGTAGATAAGAGTATAAATTGGAAATCACAGGTTGAATCGGTATGTAACAAAATTAATCGCTTCGTGTACGTCCTAAAAAGTCTACGCCACATAACAGATCGGAGTACAATCCTTACAGCTTATCATGCTTATGTCACTTCTATTTTGCGCTACGGGTTGATACTCTGGGGAAATAGTGTAGATGTACATAAAGCATTTGTGACACAAAAAATATGTGTTCGAGCAATATTTGGTATACCACCATACCAAACATGTAGACCTCTCTTTAAAGAGCTTAAGCTGTTAACATTGCCAGGTCTTTACATATTTGAAATTTGTAAATTTGTTCAAAATAATCTTGGTTTATTTTGTAAAGCTCGAGATGTCTATCCTCGAAATAAGAGAAATCCCGATCGACTTATGTCGCAATTTTCTTCCAGAACTGCACTTTATACGAAAAATTGTTTAAATATGTGTATAAAAATTTACAATAAAATACCAGAAAATATTAAAACACTGAAAGATAAAGATAAAAAGATATTTAAAGGCGCATACATGAAACTAAAACCTTTTTTTTTGTCAAACCAATGCTTTTTTTTCGTCTGGCAACATTACCGCTTACACTTGATCGGCTTTTGTCCCATAAAATAATTTTAATTAATTTAGTTTTTAAGTGTTTCATAGGTCAAAAACGTAAGAAAAAAGTTTGATAATCGTATTCTGTGTGCGTTTGTGATAATCAGTGTTTTAAATACGTATTTAGGGCTAAGTGCTACTAGTGATAACCGGTCAATGACTTAGCAAAAATTCAAATTGTTAATCGTTGTCATCGCTTTTATTTCATCCGATCTAGCATTATAACCGTGTGTATTCAATATATCACGCGTTTATAAGCTTATTTTTATGAATATCTAACAATTTACTGAGCTACGGTTTTGTGTTTCTATCGCGTTGAGGTTATAACTTTGTTTACATTCTATAAATAACCTCGAGTTGGTCTAGAGGCACTTTGGTTTACGTTTTTGTTTTGATCCTTTGTATTTTGACGTAAATATGCTTACTCGCAAGGCCTGCGCTCGCCAGGAGGAGTCCAAGCTCAGGATGGCTTTGAGCGAACTACAGGCGGCCAAGGAGTCGATCGAAAAACTGCATAGGGAAAGAGATGACAATGAATGGGAAATGCTAGGTGAGTTTTATAGGAATGCTAAACTAAGAAAAGAGATGGCTGAGCTGCACACCTACTATAACTTGGTTGTTAAAGAACGGGACCAATTGAAATTGGTGATAGAAGGGTTCGGTGAGTGCCGTGAGGAGTATGAACGGAACCTAAAACGCATATCTGTTCTTGAACAAGATCTTAGTGATGCCCTTGATTATATCAACCAGCTGGAGACGGAGAAACAGGACTAAATAAACAGCCAAACCACCCTTCAATTTAATAAGTTGGTTGGTAGTGCGCCCAGCCTGACAACAGCTGCACCGTACTGCCGACTGCCGTACTGCTGACAGTAATCAACCAATTTTGACAATAGATTTAACTCATGACACACCTTCTAAAGGTATTACTAAGTGCAGCAAAAATAAGTATAAGAAATATGTTAGAATAAACCGTCTCATAAAAAAAAACTAATAAATTAATCAAGAAACAAAAATCCTTACACACTAAAGTAAAATACATCAATGAACGGAGACAACGTGGAGATGAACTGGATATGTATTCTTTAATTTTAAAACAAAATGTTGGCAAATATGAGAAAGATGTTATGAGTTTAGAATGTCAAATTAGGGAACTTAAGCAGTCATTAAATGACTTATAATTGTACAAAAAAGGAGTGTGGTGAACATATCCAGGCTTTGACAAATATAAAAGCTTCCTGTGAATGTAACTCTTCACATGTGATTTCAAAAAACTCCATTGATATCTCTGGAAATGAGTCATCACATCTCACCAAAAAGATCACTAGAACTAAGTGTAATGTGAACCCTTCCTGTTCTCAACCCAGTGGATCGCTAAGCAAGTCTGTTAAAACTATACTTTTGTTTAGTGATCAGATTGGGAAAAACATGGGTCACTTATTATCAAAATACATGGGACAAAATGTGATCAACCATTGCATGCCAGGGGCATCATATTCAGAAATAGTTCAGAAAGTGCTTTCTTATGAGTTTCAAGAAAATTCAGACTTAATTATTGAAGTGGATCTCTAATTCGGTTAAAGTTGGCACGGAACCCATAGTGTTGTAGTCCGACTCGCACTTGGCCATTTTTTTTCTAATATTTACACCAGTCAACTGTGATTCTAGGACGTGTGACCTGTTATTTTTTTTACCTTATTCCAATAAAAAAAAACTGTTCTTCTATGTTGACAATTAGCGATCGTACCGTGCTGAAAAAAATGATCAGCTCAAATAGTGTTTGAAAGTTGACTAGATGTTCCTCAATCCTCAAAAGGTTTTATTACGAAATACAGTACTCTTAAGTACCTTCACGTCGAAGTAAATAAATATGTTATACGTACTTTCAAAGAAATGTAATGTGAATATGAATTCTATTTTACTTATTGTATAATAGAACTAGCAGTCCCCCGCGACTTCGTCCGCGCGTTTTGAGTTTGCTCCCTCCCCTCCCGTCGCAGCGTGATGTTTTATATCCTAAAGCCTTTCTCGATAAATAAGCTATCCAACACAGAAATATTTTTTCAAATCGGTCCAGCAGTTCCTGAGATAAGCGCAAGCGCACGTTGTACTTAAGCTGCGAACATTATTTTGGTGCGGAGTTATGTTAAAACTGTGATAGCTCCTAAGATATTTATTGAAATCAAATGATATAAAGGGCAACTTGGTTCTAAATGAAATGCTCGTGATGATGAATGTATTTATTTTGATAAGAATAAATACCTGTGTGTATAATACACCTCTAAAAATAATGCATTATTTTTTTACAAATTTATTCACATAAAAAAGGTTGTAGTAAGTCAACCATAAAAGATAGACATATGCTGTCGCGGACTTTATTATAGAACTCTTAATGCTGAACAATCCTGTCATACATGATTTTTGTGTAACTTAAGCGGTTTCCGCAGCGTATGCAGCGGAAGCTCTCAAAAGGAATATCTTTCTCCCGTTTTCGCAACATTTTTCATTTCTGCTGTGGTCTTATGAGTTGTATCTTTATGTTATATAGCCTAAAGCCTTCCTCGATAAATGGACTATCCAACGCAAAAAAAAATTTTCAAATCGGGCCAGTAGTTTTTGAGATTAGCGCGTTCAAACAAACAAACAAACAAACAAACAAACAAACAAACAAACTCTTCAGCTTTATAATATTAGTATAGATGAACGTGTGATATTAAATTTTGAGCGTTGACAAAATGCTTTCTCATGCAAAATGCGTAATTTATACGTCCTTGTGTTGTTATGAGGCCAATGCGCCGTGACTGAAAGACCAGACGAGTGCATTAGACGAGAATTTGAGAATTCCACTTGACATCAATAAGATTAGTAATATTCTAGTCTGGGTCTCCTTCCAAGTAGCTGTATGTTGATTGTCTGAGTGGCTGGCTGAAAATCGACAAAGGTGAAAATCCAGTAGGCTTGCTTCATCAAATGAACGCTGTCTTATCGCTAAGTGCGATCTGTTCCAGATAACCTTTGAGTTTTGTCCTTTTTCTGTAATGTAAGCTAAACTAATGTAATCTATAGAGGACACATAATGAATATGTCGTGGGCTTATGGGTGATATCCGAAAGTAAGTAGTATTGCAATTTTTGTTTGTCAATTAGTCACACACAATATAAAGGCTATAACCGATATTGTATATTTCATTGCTGCCGAGAGCCTACTGCATAGATATGTAAAATGTTGAGTCAGTGAAACCAAATTTATGTAGCGATGCTGATTATTATGTGAACCATTATTTTAAAAAGTACCGTACCAGTTTTCCGACGCGGCCTGTCAATAACGCCCAAGGGTTAGTGTTATTGGAAAATGTATCCGTGACTGTTTGATTTATTTTATCTCAATTTATTCGATTATATGATTATTTTATTAAGTTGAATTGTATTGGATTTTAATCTTTAATTCTTAATATTTGCATGCATGCATGCAGGCTGGATACAATTACAAAGACTGATTTTTGACCTGTTCTGTTTATTTTATATGATATTGTATGTATTTATATTTAGATGTTATGAATCTATGAAACTGAGTTAATATGATGTTATGCGATTGTAAAATTAAATAGAAGTACATATTTCTAATTTTAAACGAGGTGAACCTCATTATGTTTTAAATAAAAATAACAAAACTTTGCTTTGAGAATGGAATTAGTCATTGTTAATATTATAACCCGAGTTCAATGCTTGAAAGCGCTAAAAGCTGAGTTTGTATCGAGACAAAATGAAAGTTGTCACCCTGTGGAGTATTATTCAACTTTTATCATTTAATCTTATCATATTCCATTCACGACGAAAAAAGACTCAACTATGTAGAATTCAGACCACCTATGTTGAGATAGGCAAAAGTGTTAATACTTTAGACACCTTCGCGTATCGTATCGCGGGCGGCACTAACATGTTAGACCGCGTCCTGCGTATTAGCATATTCGCCATCACACCGCGCTCACTGCACGCTTTCTCCGAATCACGTACTGCCGTTATTTTTCCTGTTTACTGCTTCTGCCAAGCCCGCTTTTGGAATATTGTAATGTGAAACATGCCTACACTCGTGTGTCTCATGATTGTAAAGAAAATTATCATTTTAGAAGTTTATTTAAACATAAACTTTTTTGCACAACCAAAATTTTTGTACAAAAGGAGGACTTTACACCATATGGCATTTTCTACCAATCATACCTTCAGAAGAAGTCAGTCAGAAGTTGTAGGTAGATAGGTAGATACGTGATCGAATACGGAACCTATACCTCCTACTTACCAATAGTCCAATGGGTTCATGCCCATCTAAATGATTGGTACCGAAATTTAACTTGCATTCCAACATTAAATTAAGATAAGTTTTAGGTAAACCACATTTGTTTTTTGAAATAAGTAATAAATTCCCATTTAAATAAAAAAACTTCATAGGTATAGGATGGCTTGACGTATCGTATAACGTAACGTTCCTTACTTCCTAAATTCCTTCATTATTAACCGCGCAAACAATATTGTTTGCGCGCTTAATAATGAAAGAAATTATTTTAACCATATGGTTAAAAGAACTGCTGGTATTTAGTCTAAATAACTGGCAGACATCCTCTCTAAGCTGATGGTTAAGCTGCGTTCATAAAACAGAAACGACAAGAAAACGGAGTCCGACGTGCATATTCATAAACCGAGTTCGCAATTCATCGCGAGTAAAAATTCTATTACGCCGGTCGGCACTATAAACATTTGCCGACCCACCTGTCTCGTGGGAAATAAAACTTTTACTATTCGGAGCGGCTTTAATATCTCGGATTGATCCCGCTCGCCAGATATAATACGCCATTTTATTGGCCAGCAGTAAAGGTGCGGGAGACATTAGTGCTTCAAGGTCTTAGATGGAGCATTCCTCTGGGGCTATACTTTTAACGGGTTCGGGTTGTTTGGTAAGACCGGCCAAACAGAAACAAAATTGGCGCGTTGATGGAGGTCAATAATATACCTATAAACCAAGGTTAGTACGAGAAGTGTGTTTATTGCTTAATGCCCTAGATGCCTATGTATATATTTTAGGGTAATATTTTATAAGGTAGTTTACGGAAAAGCTAGTTGCCTAACTAAAACAAGGGAATTGGCTAGTTTTTTTTAATGAAATTAAGTTAGAGAATGGTCGCTAAGGTTGACCTGTTTTGTGGTGTTGAATGGTCTGATATAGGCTCTCCGTTGCGAGCAAAAACTGTGTGCAGTAAACGTTTGGAAAGACCTGGCTGCACTAGGTACACCACACACAGCGAGAAGGAACTGGTGCAACAAAAAGGTATGCTAACATCATTTTCGTATTTAACTCTGCTAAAGCAAGAGAAGTGGCTATGCGCTGAAATATTTTTTTGATTTAACTCTAGAGGTACAGGTAGAGAATCGAATGTTGATCATTAAACAATTAGGCGTCTGAACAGTTGATAACTACCTAAAGAGGTAGGTACTTTAATTTTTTCGATACTACTTTGATTTTTTCCTCGTATTTATTCACTTTGTGTAGTTGAGAGTAAGTCTACTATCAACAAAGTATCCTTGTTATTTAATGATATCTGTTAATCTTATTTTCATTAGCAAAAACTGGTCATTACAATAAGATTTTAATGGACTAAAAAGGACTGGATTATGGATAAGAGACTATAAAACTGCTGCACGATTTCATATCCGGATGAATCCCTAAGTCGTAGATGTCTGGCGAAAGAGAGTAAGACGTTTGTTATCGATCTGGGGGCGAGCTTCGATGAATAAAAAAAAAATTGGACACCATTCAATGTATGTACTTTGCTCTGATCCCAAAGTAAGTAGCCAATGCATTTGTGTTATGGAAATCAGACACAACGCTGGTACCACAACACCCAGACCCGAGACAATATAGAAAATATCGTTTTCTACATTGACCCGACCGGGAATTGAATCCGGAACCTCACGAGATGGCGACGCTAGAAACCAGCGTGCTAGCCACTCGACCACGGTGGTCGTCAAAAATCAGGTCCTGATCAAACTCGACTTGAGCGTTTATTACTCTTCCTCTTGCCTCCATCGCTTTTACTATTTTTTTATTACTAGAGGCAACGGTTCTACAATTATACAGCCAATCAAGCAAACGTATTTAATAAACTTGCTCTTAAATCGTTAAGTCTGTGGATAAATAAAATGGTAAGCAGCGGTAGGTAACGTGGTAATCCCTTGCAGTAAAAATACCTAACGATAAATCCATTCGCCTTCATTTTTAACCGACTTCAAAAAAGGAGGAGGTTATCAATTCGACTGTATGTTTTTTTTTTGTATGTATGTTACCTCATATCTCAGTCGTTTGTCGACCGAATCAAAAAATTTTTTCGCCTACTTGCAGGGTGTACCTTCTAGTTGGTCCCATTTTTTCCATTTTGGGATCTGATAATGGGATCTTGGTGTAATCGAGGGAAACCCTCAAATTATAAAGGCACGTATAGTGTTTCTTTACTAGAATCTTAATGTTGACGTATTCAACTCTCCCCGCCCCCCCCCCCCCCCCCCCTCTTATGTATTAACTAAAATAAAGAAATAAAATAAACTTAAAAAAAAAGTAAAAACCGACTTCAAAACCAAAATGAAGACTGACTGAATGACTTTGATGAAAGACTTTTTAGTGCATTTTGGTTTTGAAGTCGGTTTTTACTTTTTTTTTTCGTCACCAAATCGCTTCCATAAATCCACTTTACAGCCGCACCCGATGTCAATATCCGCGTTCGGCAGGTCAGCCATCGCATGTGAGCAGTTGAATGAGCCAATAATGTTAGGGAGCACATTCGAACGTGTTGCAGATTCAGACAGGTGAAATGTTTCCAACGTTCAGTTGCGTAAGTCTTCAGACAAACTACTTGAGTAGTAGTTGGTAGAACTATTTGATGAAGTAAGTACCTTAGTAATAATGAAATGAAAAATAATTAAAAAAAATAAACTGACTTCAAAAACTTAAAATAACGCATTTGTCTTCTATTTAAGAGAAACAAATTCTTTTGGAGTCGGTGCATGATGTGCGTAGACTGTTGGTGTATGTAAGCTTGATATTATGCACCGACTTTAAAATAATTTGTTTCTCTTATAGAAGACACATACGTTATTTAGACCTTTTTAGTAATAAACATACACTTGCGAAATTTAACACACTTATTTGGTCGCCTAAATAGATCATTATACTCGAAAAGCTTATTCCAACGATGTCAAAAAAATCAGGGCAAATTGAAAACCTGTCCTATTTAAAGTCGGTTTAAAACGTAAATATGTATAACTTGTAGAAAAATTATATCAGCTTTCATTTTGCAGAAGGTTTCATGTCGCTAAAACGCAGTTTCCGTTAAATAAGCGAAAAATCTAAAAGGTAACTTTCAAATCCTTCCCCTCCTACCAGCTCAAGAGGTAGGGGCTGGGACTTTTGATATGTACCTCCCTAATAGTCCAATCAAAGTTACGAAATCCAAAATTGATTTCCAAGCGATTCCCTCTATAATTTTCGCGAAAATATTTGCATAGCTTTGAAGGATGTAAACAAAAGCATTATGAATAATCTGGCCGTAGCAGCGTGGACATTAATGTGCCGTGTTGGCGCGCTTTTGTGGATTTGCAGTGCTCCGGCCTTGTGGCTGTGATGTGTCGGTGTTATGAATTCTGAGTTCATTGTGAACGCAACGGGCCAGTCAAGCTGCCTGTGAGTATTCTGAATAAGTATCCAGTAAGCCTAGTATATAAAGATCTAAGCCATTTGTTACGGACACCCAATCATGTTTAGTAATAAGTTTAGTTATATTTATTTGTAAGGATTTTTGATGATAATAAATATAATTTTCTGTTAGGGCCATAGCGAGTAAGCATTGTACTCGTAATTAGCTTAGGGCTCGTTTTATTTCAATAATAAGAAACCTGTTTGTTAGGAATTCCCATTTGCAAATTAGGTAGGCAGGTAGGGTAACAATTAACTAGCTAGGAAATATTAAGAAATATGTAGGTAGTTTGGTACAGGGGCGAAGGAGACCCGAGTAGGCTGTCTCGCTCGGGTGGAGCGAGGCCGGTAAAGCCTTCGAATTTCCTGTCCCCCATATCGCGCTTTCTGAGGGTAGGTAGGAAACTCATAGATTAATGTAGGTAGGTTACAAAAACGTTAGAAGGAATACGCAGATGATGTTATGTGTCCGTCCTTGTTTGTAACTAATCTGTATTAGTCGATAAGTCAGACATGTATTTTTGGTTAAATAAAGGGCCGTGAGCGGGCCAGATCGTACGCGCTCTCACGGTCACCGATCTCAAAAAGAAGAGTTTTATTTGGAATCTACAGTCTACACATCGAAGGAAAGATCGTCGGAAAATTGACTCAGCCTGCCTGTAGTCAATATCGTCTGGTCCTTCGAGCCGGATATAAGAAGAAATCAGCAACGCGGCATCGACTTGTGCTTTGGTTAGCACATACGCCGAGGGATCTACGCCGAAGCACAGTGTAACCAGGAGCCGCGAATCGGCCTATACTCCTGTGGAGAGACGATCACATTTACACGGGTGTTCCGTGGCTCGGGCATTCACCACCTAACGGTGCCAAACGGTGTCTGTCTCGGGTTTAACGCCGATTCCCAGGCGGTGCAGTTTTCGGGCGAGCTGCCACATATCGCGCCAGCGATTGTGAACAAGTCCGACCGGCGCCGGTACGGTGTGCGTAAGCGTGGGGGCCGGACTGTAGGCACTGCGGAGGGTTCTGGACATTCCAGCCAGAACTGAGCACCCCACGGATGCGTACACTCTCTGCCGGGCGGTACCTCCCTTCCGATCCTGCACGACCATCCATCCCCAGACAGGCTCCCCTTGGTAGTGTACCTGTTTGGGATTGATAGGAGTAGGGGCAGCAAGTAAGAAGATGCCGACTACGCGCAGCCAAGCTGAGAAAATGGAAGCCGAAGACTCAAGACTACGCAACTTTGAAGAGCCACCCGCATCACCGTCTGTGCAAGCCACCGCGAGTACGTTACGACAGACTGAACTACCCGCAGAAGGCGGACGAATGGAAACGGCAGCAGAGAGACGTCACGACGCTAACGCCGACGCGCCTAGGATAAGGCCGCCGCCGTCGTCAAATAGGTCAAGCGTCGCCGCTCGTTTAAAGCAAGCCGAGTTGAGAGCAGCCGAGCAGTTGGCGGCTATTGAAAAGAATCTAATTCAGAAGAGATTAGAATTTGAGATCGCTACGATAATGGATACAACAGATGAAGATGACCGTGAGAGCCTACCCGCCGGTGAGACCCTAGCGAGGGTGGATGACTGGTTGGATCAAGCCCAGTCCCGGCGTCAAGATGTAAACATGCAACTACCCACAACCGAGATGTCTTGTAGCGTTCCTACCCTCCGTGAAGAGAGGAATGAAAGAAATAGACATTTGTTTACGCGACGCAAAGAAAAAGATGCGCGTAATATAGAAGTGGATAGAAACCGACATTTGAATTCGCCGAGCATAGAATTAAATGAAGATGTAAACAACATTCAACAAGATGTGCAGCGACAGGTCGAGTCAAACAATGATTGTACAGCGAGACCCCAAGAGTATACGGACGGGGCGGAACGACTTGCTTACACATTGGAGAGGATTATGTCGAAGCGACCGGCCCCACGTCAAGCTATTGAGTTACCGATTTTTAATGGAAACACAAACGACTGGTTACCATTTAAAGCTGCAATGGAAGATTCAACGCGATCATGCAACTACAGTAAATCCGAGAACCTGGCTAGATTGAGGAATTGTCTAAAAGGAGAAGCCAAGGAGGCAGTAGCGGCGTTGTTATACCGTGCCACCGATCCGGACAAGATCATGCGAACGCTAGAACAATGCTATGGAAGGCCAGAAGTGATCATTGATCGGGCACTGGACGACCTCAAGAACCTGCTGCGAGTTGGAACGACAGCCAGTGAACTGAATTCGTTCGCGATTAAGGTACAGAACATCGCGTATACACTGGACTCCATAGATAATAAAAGCTACCTCAGAAATCCGATGATGACCCGAGAGGTGGTCGATAAGCTGAGCCCACACTTGAAAACAAGATGGTGCGACTACGCAGCGCGGTACGCAAGCTACTCGGAGCCAGAGATCGTGACATTATCGCAGTTTTTGATGGAGGAAGCGAATAAGGCGATTCGATTCGCATACGTGTCGCAACCTAGCAACAGTGCAGCGAAGAAAGAAGTGCAAGCTAAGCAGAAGGCTAACTCAAAGAAGCGAAACACTGGTGTGTACGCCACAGCCGAGGAAAAAGCTACGACGGCACAAGATAAGACGTGTTTATGTTGCGGCGGGGACCACGAAGTGTCGAAGTGCACAAAGTTTAAAACCATGACAGTAAAGCAAAGATGGGATTGGTTGAAAGAAGAAAAGATATGCTTTCTATGCTTGAACAATAAGCACAGGCGAATCAAATGTAAAGCACCGATGTGTAATGAGAATGGCTGTAACCGACGTCATCACAGGCTGTTACACACAGAGCGTGAAAACAGCGAAAGTCAACACAACCAAGAAGTGGTAGCCTCAGTTAGCCATACTGTGGGGGCATCCAAGGTGTTGTTGAAGGTATGTCCGATCGTCATTGAGGGGCCACGGGGTAGAGTAAACACACACGCTCTACTTGACGAAGGGTCTACGGTTACGTTGATCGATCAGGACGTGGCGGAATACGTCGGTGCAGAAGGCCCGCTTCGAGACTTACACATATGCAGTGTGAATACACAGAGCGTACCACACACAAGCAGAGAGGTGGAGCTTCAAATAATCGCCAGTAACAACGAGAAACATTTGGTGAAAGCGAGAACAATGAAGAATCTCCGCTTGAATACTCAAACGGTGGGTCGGAGCTGTTTAGAGTATGGACACATGCATAACCTGAACGAGAGTGACGTGTGTTATGTAAACGCCAAGCCGCGTGTCCTCATAGGCGCGGACAATTTGGCATCTGATAGTAAGCAGGAAGCTGTTGACAGGCAAACGCCACGAGCCAGCAGCATCGCTCACCAGACTGGGGTGGGTGATACATGGTCGAGCGCCGTCCCAAGTCATAAGGGAGAGAGATACGGTGTTGTTCGTCGACGACCATGGGAGAGCTCGGTCTACGCAACCTGACGAAGAATTACACAACATGGTGAAGTCATACTTCGACATCGATTCGCTGGGCATTCAGAAAAAGGAACGCGAGAACCCTGATGATGTGCGCGCCTTAGAAGCCTTTGAGTCAACAGTGAGATGTGTCAAACAGCGATATGAAGTTGGATTGCCGTGGCGCAAGGTTAACACAGTTATGCCGCCGAGCTACGAGGCTGCGAGGCGGAGGCTCACGTCAATAGAAAGGAAGATGGACGCATCTGAAGACTTCAAAGCAAAGTACACAGCCCAGATCGAGAGTATGTTTAGAAAAGGCTACGCAGAGGAATGCCGAGAAGCCGACACACAGAGCCCGCGTCTCTGGTATTTACCACACTTTGCCGTGGTAAATGTTAACAAGCCACAGAAGATTAGACTAGTTTTTGACGCCGCGGCCAAAAGCAACGGAGTTTGCTTAAACGACGCGCTACTAGAAGGCCCCGATCTGCTGAGGGACTTGGCTGGAATCCTGTTTAGATTTCGAGAGCGAGCTATCGCCGTAACAGCGGACATCAGGGAGATGTTTCTGCAAATTAAGATTGCTCAAGAGGACCAACCGGCGCAAATGTTTTTATGGAGAGGCGAGGACAGAGCAGCGCAGCCTTAAAAGTATAAGATGACATCAATGATTTTTGGCGCAAAGAGCTCACCGTTTCTGGCGCACAGTGTTAGAGACCACAATGCGAAGCAACATGCAGCAGAGTACCCGAAGGCATACGAAGCTATCACGAAGAACCACTACATGGACGATTGGGTAGATTGTTTCGATACACAAGAAGAAGCAAGCAACGCCGTCAGAGACGTCACGCACGTACACGCGCAGGCGGGATTTACGCTCGCAGCGTTCAACTCCAATGGAGCGCAAGTCATGCGTGAAGTGCCACTAGAATGCCGTGCTGCGGACGCGTCGAAACAGCTCTGCTCAAGTGGAGAACAGCAGGGGCGTACCCTAGGCCTCGTGTGGAATGCCAGTACAGATGAATTGGGTTTCAACACTGACTTAGTTAGAGTGCCGCGTAAGGTGAAAACGCTAGAGCAAGCGCCGACCAAGCGAGAGGCGTTGAGCGCGGTTATGTCAATATTTGATCCGCTGGGACTGCTCAGTTACTACACGATAAGAGCGAAGATTCTTATGCAAGAAGTGTGGCGCCTACAAACCGGCTGGGACGAGATTCTGCCTGAAGAAATAGCGAAGGAATTCAGCGTTTGGCTGCGGAACGTAGAGACACTTAGCAGTCTGCGTCTACCCCGCCTCTACACTTTGACGGGGGGAGTGACTGGAAAGCAGCTGCACGTGTTCTGCGACGCTAGCGAGTCTGCTTACGCGACAGCAGTCTATTGGCTTGTAGAGTACGAGGATGGATCACGTCGTGTGGTATTAGCGGCAGCAAAGGCAAGAGTAGCCCCGATGAAGACGCAGACGATACCACGTCTAGAGTTACAAGCGTGTCTTATCGGAACGAGTCTTGCGTCGACAGTAATGGAGGAGCACAGATGGCAGCCCGATAGAGTTACGTATTGGACAGACTCTACGACCGTTCTGCACTGGATTGGGAACGATAGAGTGCGTTACACGCCATACGTAGCGCACCGCTTGAGAGAGATATGTGAGTTTTCAAGACCCGATCAGTGGCGGTGGGTGCCGACGCAAGACAACGTAGCGGACGACGCGACTAGAGTCGTCACAGAGATGAAATCAAATGAAGACAGATGGTTTACTGGGCCATCGTTTTTATACGAACCGGAGAATACATGGCCGTCTCAAGCAGGCTGCACAGAGAGCAGCGAGGAGACTGTATATAGCGTCGCGACAGAGGACAAATGGAGCGTGCCAGACGCCGGGCGCTTCTCGAACTACGAGCGCTTAGTGAGGGCGATGGCGTATGTGCTTCTATTTATAGATAAATGTCGCAAGCGCGCAACTGTTTTGACCAAAGAACACATAGATAGAGCGGAAAGATGGCTGATGAGGCGAGCGCAGGCAGACTCATTTCGAGAAGACATAGAGCGCCTAGAAAGAGGTCAGAACTTGAAGGCGGGGAGTCGCATCCGAAGACTTGATCCATTCATCGACGAGGAGGGCGTGTTGCGGGCGAGAGGAAGGACGAGGGCAGCGGGTGTGTCTGCCCCCGATACTACGCCCGTAATATTGGACGGCAGCCACCCGTACGCGCGGTTGTTGTGCAATAGGGAACACCGTCGCGCCCATCACTCGCACAACGAACGCGTCGTCAACGATGTACGACAGAGATACTGGATACTGCGATTGCGACCTACTGTTCGGGCCGTGGCCTATAAGTGCGCCTTTTGTCGTATGAGAAAGGCGAGACCTGTGACACCTGTGCTGGGAGACTTGCCACGCGCTCGAGTAGAGGCTTTCACCAGACCATTCTCTAACTGTGGTCTAGATTTCTTTGGTCCCATGATCATAACTGTGGGCCGTCGTCACGAAAAACGGTGGGGAGCGTTATTCACATGCCTCACTACGAGAGCCGTGCATATAGAGTTGGTAGCGAGCCTGTCGACTGACTCGGCTATCATGGCGTTGCGGCGTATGGGAGCGCGACGAGGGTGGCCACAGAAAATGTACTCAGACAACGCGACGAACTTCAAAGGCGCAGACAAGGAGCTACGAGCAGCGAATGAAGAATGGGAGCCAGCTCTACGAGACTATGCGCTCACCCAGCGCATCGACTGGCGCTACATAGCACCAGGGGCACCGCATCAGGGGGGAGCGTGGGAGCGTCTCATTCGCTCTGTCAAGAACGCTCTACGAGTCACTCTACATGAAAAGGCACCGAGAGAAAAGGTACTGCAAACTCTACTGGCGGAGGTCGAGCACACCATGAACGCGCGACCGCTAACACACGTGCCGGTCAGCGCTGACGACCCGGAGGCGCTCACCCCGAACCACTTCCTACTAGGGGGACCGCGCGGCCTACCCATCATCGGGCCGTGCGAACCAGCGTCGAGGAAGACGTGGAGGGCGGCGCAAGCGCTGGCCGACGAGTATTGGCGCCGCTGGCTTAAAGAATACCTACCGGACCTGGTGCCGAGAAGAGGAGCCCGAGATGTCGCCGAGGTTGCTATCAAGCCCGGTGATCTAGTCGTCGTGGTGGACCACACACTGCCTAGAAACGTGTGGCCACGAGGCGTCGTCACAGAAGTACATCCTGGACCTGACGGAGCAGTGAGGAACGTCAAGATTCGGACCAAGGGCGGCGTGTTTCGTCGACCGGCGTCGAGATTGGCTGTCCTGCCGGTGGAATAAGAAGAGGTTCGCACTTCGCAGCGCTTCACCGGGGGGAGACTGTTACGGACACCCAATCATGTTTAGTAATAAGTTTAGTTATATTTATTTGTAAGGATTTTTGATGATAATAAATATAATTTTCTGTTAGGGCCATAGCGAGTAAGCATTGTAATTAGCTTAGGGCTCGTTTTATTTCAATAATAAGAAACCTGTTAGTTAGGAATTCCCATTTGCAAATTAGGTAGGCAGGTAGGGTAACAATTAACTAGCTAGGAAATATTAAGAAATATGTAGGTAGTTTGGTACAGGGGCGAGGGAGACCCTAGTAGGCTGTCTCGCTCAGGTGGAGCGAGGCCGGTAAAGCCTTCGAATTTCCTGTCCCCCATATCGCGCTTTCTGAGGGTAGGTAGGAAACCCATAGAGTGGATTGTTGCGAATGGGAATTTTATCACGATTAATGTAGGTAGGTTACAAAAACGTTAGAAGGAATACGCAGATGATGTTATGTGTCCGTCCTTGTTTGTAACTAATCTGTATTAGTCGATAAGTCAGACATGTATTTTTGGTTAAATAAAGGGCCGTGAGCGGGCCAGATCGTACGCGCTCTCACGGTCACCGATCTCAAAAAGAAGAGTTTTATTTGGAATCTACAGTCTACACATCGAAGGAAAGATCGTCGGAAAATTGACTCAGCCTGCCTGTAGTCAATACCATTCTTACTTACTTATTAAGCAATTTTCCAATTAGATTGGACATGCTGTACGTACTGTGCACTCTTGCACACAGCCCAAGTTAATATCATTACTTTTATAGGACTATGTATTTATTAAATGAAATTCAAGTAAACGCACCGAGTGCAAGGTTATTGGGGAACCATTTTTGTGAAATAGTTCCTTTATGTAGGTAAGTATAGGTACACAAGTATAATACATAATGGTAATGGTCCCCCTAGCTGATTACGACTATGGCTGCCAGTCTCAACGAAAAACCGACTGTAAAGGACATATTATAGTGCACAAGTGAGAGCGCCAAACACAGGTGCACTCTCTATTCCTTTTACTCTGATGGCCCGATGCGACAGCAATTTGACACTACCGGAGAGAGGCGCAGGACTATCGACTTTACGTGCTTTTCGAGGCAAAGGGTTGAGACACCGCCAACTTCTTGACTCTAGGCTACCCTGAGAATTTCGGAACAGAAATACACAGGTAAATATTTAGGCCCGACCGGAGGATCGAACCCGGGACCTCTAGCACAGCCATCGCTTTTAAGTGTGTTTTTCAAACCGCTGCGCCACCGAGGCAGTTACACAAGAACATAATCAAGTTGGAAATCCGAATTAACCACTCGATAAAAAGAAGTTCATAAGTGTAGGTTCTTTGCCGCGCTCAAAGAACGCCTACGTTAAGAATAGCCATTGTCCAAAAATTGTGTAGTCTGTGCAGGACTATAGCGGATCATAAAAGCGGCACCGTAAGCGGCAATGTGGGCCGGTAAAAATTCGCTGAGCGCCCCTTAGCAGAATAGTATGATTTATTGCTGAGTGTAAAGCGGGGCTTGCACGTCCGTAGTGTATTGCGAACTCTTTGAAAATAGATTTCAGCGCTGGTGTAAAGATATTGAACATAATCTTCTTCATTGCTTCTACTGAAAAAGACCTCTACTGTAGAAACCTTTATTTTAAAGTCGTTGAAAATACGTGACGGTCTTTAGTATAACAATGTCATCATAGCCCCATGTTTTTCATCAGGATTCCTTGGATTGAAACATGGAAAATCTAGGACCAAACTTTCATAGAGGAGTCCATCTCTTCAGAAAGCGGACTCTTAGCAAGACTAGGCTAATGCTGACCTACAGCGTTTCTCAATCTTTTGGTGACGGAACCCTTTAAAGGAAAGTGTACTTGATGGACAATAAAACACTTATTTTAAAAGTGTATTTTTTATTGATAAGCATAACAAAAATACCTATCATGAAACTTTTAATTATTACTTACTTACATTAGTGGTATAATAAATGAAGATATAAAAAAAACATGTGGCGGCATATTAAAATGATACGCTTCTTCTGAACGGTCGACAGTACTCGCTAGCGACGACGGTTTTACTCGATAGCGACGACGTTAAAACGATAACGATATTAAGTAATATACTTATAGCAATCTATCCTTAAATTATTTATAAAAATTACGTGATTTTATACCGTTTTAAGCTTTCGGTTTTAATACAGAAAAAGTCTAGATATCTCACTGTCAATTTGATACGTGGCTTATTATTATAGATCAGAATCGGGTGCCTCCTTACTGAAATCTCTAACGGTTTGACCAGTAGTTTAAGACCAAAATAACTAGAAGAAAGATGACGGTGCACAAGTTTACGAAACTTTTAGTATGGAAAATTTTAGTTCTGTCAGCGACGCTAGAGGCGCTGTGCAATTTTCCATAGACTCTTTTTACGTTGTCGCTAGCGAGTAAAACCGTCGTAAACTCATGGTAACTAAAGTGCATAGGCAGTTAGTCTAACTACCAGATAAGTGATCTTAAATAAGTATAAAAGGCAGTTTATTGATTTTATATGCCACATTACAGAAGAGGTTGGATATAATAGAGAGATGTTTTCAGATCGAGTCTTTATAATTAACTGAATTTACATTTATTGATTTACGTACATACTATGATTTAATTAAGATATTAATAAAATATCGTAATGGTGGAATACTTTTATAAAATTTGTTACCTTTTTACGCGGGTCGTTGGTGACTCCCTTTCTTAACCATAGAGCTGAGTGGAGACCAATTGGGTGTTACATCGTGATTTTATTATTTTATTTTGTATTTTAGTTAACTTCTGTTGTTTCATTTTGTCTATTATGTTTGTAATTTGGTGTGTACCATATAAAAACGTTTTCATTCTTTCACTACAACAGTCATTGCGAGTACTTAAGCTACGAGTTACGTGCTAGAGTTTGTTTACATCCATCGAATTACTACGGAATAAGTTACTACGAGTATGTTTGTAGTCAACTCTAGCACAAAACTAACTTCTATCAATCGCGCCGCTGCGTAGGTAGCGTGCTCGTCTTAGACCTGATCTTTTTAATAAATTAAACAATGAGTCTGCCTTAGCTTTAAGTATGTCCAGCCTGACGTCCAGCCGCCCTAAGCGTGACGGTAAGTTTGATTGATGCCGGGTATAGCTCTATCGTTGACGACCGACTCGGGCCGGACATTTTTTATGATTTACGTTACTATAATTTGGGAGAATTATTCCAGAGCTGATTTATTGAACGGGACTGCCTATCTCGGCATACCAAAGGTGGGTAGAGAAATCGGGTATACATGTTTGGTTGACGTTATTACGTTAATAACATGTTTTCCTATGAAAAATGTTTGATCAATTATTACATTTCGTAATTTATTGCAATGGTTAACAAATAATAGTTGCAGAATTGTAAGTATTTCAGGGAAGATAATATGATCTGACGTTTTTTTGTATCAATGTCTGAAAGGTAAGTATATCCTACTATATATAACGTAAGTTACTGATAGCTGCGACTTTGTTCAATTGTGTTTTTTTGCCTGAAACCAATAATTGGCAATCCTTTATTGTCTATTTACCTTGACTATAACATTCAAGGATTTCTAGTGTGGATTTCAGTACCTTAACCTTAAGAATTTTAAAGGTTTCAGAATAACATTTCAAAAAAAAACAATGTCTTTAGCGGCCATATGTTATGATTTTATACATTTCGCAATTTAGACGGTGATATCAAAAATTTGTATTCTCCCCTATCTTACCTGAAATTACATTTTCCCCGTATTCGCTGTCTGGCGTAGTTATCTATCGACCGATAGCCGGAGCGATCGAGCCGAAAATTAGCCCATACATCGTCGCGCCAATTCGTACCCGCTCAACTTAGATGAACTGTATATGTTAACCTTTTTGTATCTGCTTCTTGATGGGTTTATATTGTTATTAAATAAATAAGTAGCAAATCTCCGCGAGTACGCAAAAGTGTTGCATTTTCCATGCAAATTTTGATTTCCTCTTTTTACCTCCTCAGATCATTGGACTAAAAAGTATACTGTGTTCGTCTCCATGATCAAATGGACTTTAATGTTAATATTTATGAAAATGTGTTCAGTAATTTTATCGCGCAAATTGAATTAATTACATAATTTCACAATTTTATTACTCTTGTAATGTTAGTAGGGCTTCAAATTTAAATGGAATCGCTAGAATGAATTCCATTTTCAAATTTAAATTTGGCAAGCAAAAGTAATAATACCCAATTTTCGGAGTTGATATGGCTAAATTATACCTAGATAAACACTTGCCCCTTTGCCCTTATTCTAAACCGTCTGCCTTTGTAAGCAGACAGGGCTTAGGAGTACCTATTTCACCAGACTTGAGTTTAACTATTTGTGCAAATTACAATATACAAAGAATTCTGAGCTTTAGATTATTACTGACTTTGACTATCCATAAGTGCAATAATAATAATAAATATTCTTTATGTCACAAGTAAAGACAATAACAACAATAACAGACAAACAATTTGTAGAATATTGGCTGTCTTATCACTGGAAACAATCTCTTCCAGACAACCATTGGGTAGAGGAAACAGTGGTAGAAAGCTGTTGCAATGTCCGTGAATTTAGGAAAGTAATCTAACAGTTTGCCAGCTAAAGTTTTCATGCGCCGATTTCGGTTTGAACGTGTCCCTAACCGCTGCACATTTCAGCACGTAATATAAATTTAAGACATCGCAAATCAAAGTAATAAGCCACTTTCTAGACAATTGACTTGACGACCTCCGTGGTCGAGTGGCTAGCACGCTGGTTTCAAGCGTCGCAATCTCGTGAGGTTCCGGGTTCGATTCCCGGTCGGGTCAATGTAGAAAACGAACTTTTTATATTGTCTCGGGTCTGGGTGTTGTGGTACCACTGTTGTGTCTGATTTTCATAACACAAGTGCATTGCCTACTTACTTTGGGATCAGAGCAATTTATGTGAATGGTGTCCAATATTTATATATTATTAATTAAAATACGAGTAATTATAGAACCGGTGATTTGCAATCCGTTCGCGTGCGTAAATAAAATGCTGGCCCAATTGTACGACTCATGTGGGGCTGTTTCGGGATATCTGGGTAATAGTGTGCTATCAGCCGGTGCAAGCGATGATTTATGTCTGCTTTGGGTCATGGGACCTAAGGTAACAGCAAATCATGTAGCTTAAAGTACTCGAAATGTTCGCCGAAATGGGAATCTCAATTTAGCTTGTTCTAAAATTAAACGATGTAAGATGTCAAAACGGTTAAATAAATATGCATATTTGCTCGTACACGAGGTGCTCGTAGCGCAGTGGTAGCAGCGCTTTGGTGGTGATACCGAAGTGAAGCAACCTACGGCGCGGTCGTGTTTGGATGGGTGACCATTCCGACCATATAAGTGGCATACATCACGAGCATCTCCGTGCTTCGGAAGGCACGTTAAGCTGTTGGTCCCGGCTAATATCGGTTGATATTAGTCGTTAAGCCTAGTCAGAGGCTTTATGGGCGGCTTGATAAAATCTGACAGCAGGGTTAGTCGCTTGCCTTGCAAACACCCCTCCACCAACCCGCACTGAGCCCGCGAGGTGGAGTATGGCTCAAACTATCACATAGTTGAGGTAAGGCCTTTGCCCAGCATGGGATGTTACAGGCTAACTTTACTAAGTTTCATTTAAAAAAATGAAGAGCCAATACACTAAATAAAACCCATAGATTTTTTAACACCAATTCCAACCAAAAAAAATACAAGCTGCCAATACCACTTCCGCGTATGCAGGTCAACTTACAGTCATCACGAAGGAGACGTACTCGTATATCGCGGCTGATATTAACATACAAGTGGCGGCGATTAGTGTACTGTCCCACTCGAAACGGGACATTTGCATTCAGAGCCCGGGAACAAAGAATATCCATGAAATTGATACGGTGTAGTAATTGGATAAGACTGTAGCTATGTAGCCGAATTTGGATATAGTTTCTTTTTCTTCCTATCTATGAACCTTATAAATGTCACCGTCGTAAAATCCACGTGATTGCAACCTAACAGATTTAAAACCGTTAGATTATAATGTCCCGGTTTTCACAATATTACGGTGACATATATGTACCTACTTTGGTATGCCACGTTAAAAGCTGTAAAGCTTTTTACTAACCGTCAGTTTTATTATTTCTGGGTTGAAAGTGTCATGATGAGATTTAGAATAATGCTTTGATTTCATATACAGGATGTATTTATGTCTGGAACATACGTCCATAGTTAATTTAGAATTTCCACTTAGAAACTATAGCATAGCTGTAACCATACATTTAATTTTATTGTAGATGTTTTCTCAAGTCTACTCTTTGTCAGTTTATTTATCCTCTTTCAAAACAATTTGTCTTTACCGTTTTGTTCTCCTGACCTAAACAGAGATTTGGGTACAAACCTGGGATTACCTTAGCTTTACATGAAGATTTTATTTATCTCACCGAGTAAGTAAATATCAAACCACAACCGGTGGGAAATTTTTGTTATCGCTCTGAAGATTCGACCTAAGTTTGGTTCTATTCTATAAAATAATGATATAATTTATTTAAGCTCTTGTGGTCCCTGTCATACATACCGGTAAGACAATGCAAAAGAGCGTGACGGTCAGACTCGCAGTTTACAAGTATTACGAATCTTGCATACTTTATTTGCCATGGCATCAATTGCTTGAAGATATTGTCTAAGTTATTAACTGAAGCACAAGTATTCTGAAAAATGGGAACACTGGTGATACCGGAACCCCCCGATTAGAAACAGCACGGCACATAAATTTGATTTCTTTTCAGTTCAAGTGCTGAGATGAACATGTCCCGAGTCATGCCTCTGTTTGGACTCGAGACCTCAGAGAGGGTTAAAACTTATAATTTACGAGCCTTTTACCAATAAGATGTTAAATAATAGTCGTTTAATAAAATCATTATTTCGGTCAACAAATCAAAATCAATGCCAAACAATACAAATACCAAAATAGGCGTGACAAATCCATGTTTTCACTAATGATTGCAATACGACGTCGAGCGAGTTAGGTAGCCCTTAATTAAGCTCCGGTAGCTCCAAAAATAGGCCTAAGTGTAACATAGTAGGCCCTCTAGCTACGAAAATATTTTCGGCATAAGGGTTTCGGGACACGTCATGCTTTGGGAAATTAGATTTTCAGCAAATGTGCGCAGATGCGTGATCGCGTTCGCATTTACTGAGTTGCACGGTCCAAGTGTTTTGACAATGGAAAGGTGATAAATTCATTATAAAGATGAGACAACCAAAGCACTTTGTTAAAATTACCAGGACAGTCTTAGGCCCAATTCCTTTAATGTCGTTACCAGCACTTGAATATTTCCGATTGTGTGCGTTTTGGAGAATAAATACCTTAACCAAATGTCAAATCGTCCAGTACCAACCAATGGTTAAGGTAATTTTTCTTCAAAACACACACAATGGCAAATATTTAAACGCTGGTAAAGACATTTTACCATTACTTTCGATGGAGAAATTTTACAATTGTGTATGTTTCTTCCCACTACATATGTATAATCTTAGTTAAGATATTCTTTATTTTAGATCGTTTTGTAGTGGTGAAGGTAGATTGCCTATTATGAGTTAAATAGGTAAAGATGAAATGAAGTAGGAATCAAAATTATATAAGTGGGTCCTTATGTGCGGGTGAAATACGTCTGTCTTTTCAGCAATTAGCTACTGCTGTAAAAATATCATTATTGTAACTAGTCATATTTTTAAGTCGTAAAATAAAACGGTAATGGATGATCAAAATTAAAGCCTTGAAATTTAGGTGGGAAAGTGGGAAGGGGAGACTTTTAACAATAATATTCTTAGTAATCCTCGAAATCAACAAAACGGTGTCTATTTACTGTTAAAATGGCTTGTCCTGCTTACAAGCCCTCCTTCAAATTTTTATTATTCAGTTTCCATGAAATTCATTCATTCATTGAGCTCTGACACGAGGCAATAAAGATCACATTTGATTAGCAGTGGGTAAGCAGCGCCTATTGTGTTTTGTTGACTTTCGAAAAAGCACGTTTTACACTGTTCGACTTGAAACAGTGATGGAATACGAAAGGGTTATAACTTGGTGTTCATTTTTGTAGAGCTAGGATATGCAACCAATAAATTAAATATTGTGGTCGCCATTTAAATGAAAAAAATATATTTTGCATTTTCCTCCCTCTCAAAAAGATAGACTATTGTATTTGGCGCAATATCTCAGGAAAAGAAGCGTTGTAGGTAAGGCAAAAGATTTGCTTTCTTCTCATTCTAGGATTAATATAAGAGAGAAATAAAAGCACTTTTTATCCGGCTGCCATTACAGAAATCAGTAGAAAAATATTTATAGTCGTCATATGTGAAAGTATCTCTAAAGAATTAATTTTAATCTCAACAACCCCTCACTCCGAAGACTGTAAGAAGATCAGGTCAAAATACTAAGTCAAATTATTAAGTTAGTTAATCACTGAACGGCGTATTGGGGAAATTAAATCTTTGCTTTTTAATCAAGAGGGACGTTGATTTGATTATGGAAGTAAATATTATCTTGATGGCTGAGTTTGAAAGCAGCTAAAAATTTAAGTTCAAAATAAATTTCAGTGTATTGCCTGTTAAAAGGCTGTTTAGTCATCCGGAAAAACAAGACTAGCTTGTTTATTTAAACTTGAATATCGCCCAAAACTTAAGTATCATTTTTAAGAGTTCTGTAGTCCAACAACCCTTATAGTTTCGCCATGTCTGACTGTCCGTCCGCAGTTCACCGCAGAGACCTGAGGTACCAGTAAACTTAAATTTGGCAAGGGTATATTTTCTTATCTCCCCGCCAATGTGGTAGAAACAATAATTATTTTGGAAAAAAAAATGCAAATGACGTGCAGACTTGCTAAACCCATCGTGTGGGGTATCGTCGAATAGTTCTTCTAAAAAGATTATGAGTTTTTAACTGCATCTTTGATAAAGTGGCCTGCTTCCATTATATTCAATTTTAAAAGACAGATTTTTGTTAGACTCCAATGTCCCCACCCTCGCCCAACTAAACGGTAGTAGTTGGGTACGTAAATAAATTCACAGCACTACCATATATGATGAATTTAGAAGGTAAACTATCACGGCTGTTATAAGTAAAAAGAAAAAAAAAGAAAATTGATGTTATTAAAAAAATAAGGAAGCTTGGAGCACAAAAAAATAAGGTTTTCGCAAAAAAAAAAACAGAAAAACGCGTTATGATATGAAACCGAAACTGTTATAAAATATTAAGTTTGATTGTTTCTTTTAGCTGTAAAAAACAATATTGTGACTCATCGCCATGAAAAGATACAAACTGTTTGGTCTTATAATTCAGATTATTTGTTATTTTAAGGGAATAACAATCTCTTAAGGCAATAGCATGTTTTATAGGCCAATAATTCAAGTAAAGCTTATGTTAGATACGGAACACTTCGTGCGCGAGTCCGGCTCGCACTTAGCCGTTTTTACTAAGGTGAACAAACATTGTGAGGACTCATGCAAACATGTCAGTAAGAAGTGTAACAAAAATATTCTTAAAAAAAAGTTGCATTTAATCCCGTAGTTTGTAGGATTTCGTTTAAAAATGCAACAAAGCTTCAAATCGTATAAAAATGTTCATGTTTTTAAAACACAGTATTATTGGTATCAAATATCTTAAGTAGAAAATACTGTGATATAACATCTAATGAGTTTCATTTATTCTTATGGTTATTTTTCTTGTTTTAGGTATTCAGAGTTCGATTTGCCGTTCTTATTATGATCGTCGAACAGAAAGAGCGGCAGTATATAGGAAAGTTTTTTACAATCCTTGAAACATTGATTTACATGCTACTTAGAGGTCTTGGAAACAATATCCGTATACTATTGTAAATATACTTGTCTAACTTTATTTACGTAACGTCAATATTTTCCTAAATTACATTGGACTCTTGTAGCAAACTTTTCTACTCACACGCATATTTTGACAAATCATTTCGCCAAACATAACTGGTACACGTGCTTCGATATCTTAGCATTTTTTAGGGTTCCGTAGCCGAATGGCAAGAACCCTTATAGTTTCATCAAGTCTGTCTGTCTTTCTGTCTGTCTGTCTGTCTGTCCGTCCGTATGTCACAGTCATTTTATTCTGTAACTATAAGGATTACACTGTTGAAATTTGGTAAGAAGATGTATCCTGTTAACCGTTTACCGATTCGCGTACAAAAAAAGAAATGACATTCAAGGGGGGGGCTCCCATACATGAAACTAAAACCAAAAAAAATTTTTTGTCAAACCCATGCGTGTGGGGTATCTATGGATAGGGCATTTAAAATGACAAAGAGGTTCCTAAAACCATTTTCTTTTAAAGTCTAACGTTTCATAACTAGACGCTTCCAAATTGGTAAAATGGGCGTCCCCCCCCATCTAACTTCTAAACCAAGCAAGTGTAAATTTTGAATAAAATATGTAATGTAGATCTTAATAAATACTTTCAAAAAAAATTGGTTCGGACGGGATCGAACGAGTAGTTTAAGAGATATAGCACATTTTCTACAACCGCAAACATAAGTTTGTTCTTCATACAAACGCTATGAAAAACAAAGTTATATTTGCAGTCGACAAAATATTGTGGTATTTTACTTAGTAGAAGTAAGTGGATTCCCTGATTCAGTTAAACTTGGCCAGTTTTTTTCTATTTCAATATCGTCACCGCAAATACTTACTTATAAATCATGGAATATCGAAAGCTCGTGTCCATATTCAATGCGGAGTCATTCCATAGAAATTTGGTTTTTATTTTCGTTGCTTTAGGGTTGATATTGGGTTGTGTTGGCTGTATGACGTGGTTATTGTCTTGTAGGAATCACACGTTGCATGAATACGTTAGGCGCTATGTATGTCCGCGGGGCGTATCGACCTCTCGCGGTTATTGGTGACACTTGACACAACTGTTTTCTGATAATATTGTTCTTGTAGGACTTTTGGATTTGGCCGCCTGGGTTTTGACTTGAAATGTATGTGTCTATTTTAAACATTCTGTTATGTATCTATTTAAAAAATAATTACTATTTCTGCATCACCGTAACGCGATGTGTCCTAAGTTGACGTGGTGGGATCGTAACCCAAATATAAATTTTAATAAAGAAAAGGCTAACAACTAACATTAAGATTTCATTTTTTTTGTCATCCTGTAAATATCAAATGCGGATTATTTTGTTAAATTTTAGCGCTGCTTTTTATATTTCTAAGAAATACGACCTTATTACGATAGTTCGTAATTTATACTACTACCAGGAAACCATCCTAAGACTAGAAAAGAATACTTTCAGAAGCGCCTTCCTTCGCGAACTCCCACCGGGTAATTATGAATGAATGAGCACAAGCTCTTAGTATTCATGAGATTTTTCCACCTAAATTAAAACGTAGAGGAGCAGTTGACACGAATCACAATATTCTCTCGTTTCAGGACAAACCCGTAATAATTGGGTCGAATTTCAAAAACCTTAATGAACGTCTTGGATCCAAATTAGAACATCACCAATGCGTATAAAATATACACACATGAATGTGGTATTATGAACCATTTTATATCGACCTGCTTAGTAAAGATCAAAACGTCGCACAATATCTAAGTAGAGTAAAGGAATCTGGTTATGAGATCTTGAATAAAATTAATAAGATCATAGTACCCGCAAAACAAGAAAAACAAACACATTAATAGACCACATATGCACAATTATACGTAATAATACATTTGGCGTTTCTTTTATAGACTCATCATTATCGGACCATAAGCAGATATTTCTGGAGGTGGGGATCTTACCACCAACGATAAATAAAAAAGCTCAATACATGGCTTTGAATTATGAAGAACTTTATAATAGTGCAATTAAGGCAGAGTTTAGGAACGATTACCATGAATATAATCTATTAGAAAATTTTATATAAGAACATATACATGCTAATAAAATAATAAAGACTAAAATATTAAATTCCCCTAAAAATGATTGGATATCTAAAGATGTAATTAATCTAATAAATCTCCGTAACAACTTATGGCAACAGCTGAAATTAAATCCATGGGACGATATGTTAAAAAGTAATCACTCTGAATTGCAAAAAGAGGTAAAGTCAATTATAAAAAGTCGTAAAAAATGTTACTATCTTTCTTTGTTTAAAAATAGTAGAGACAACCCAAAAAAGACATGGGAAGTTATAAACAGTTTAGCGCTCAATAAAGTGAAAGAAAGCAGTGCTCCTCCCAGACTCCAGAATACCAGACGTGTATCACAAAGAAACTAAGGGCGTACTAATGTATGGTGATAATTATATACATGGTTTTAAGCTCAGTGAGCTAACATGTTGTAGCGTCGATGAGGTATCTAAAATTATAAATAACTAGCGGTCCCCCGCGACTTCGTCCGCGCGTTTTGTGTTTGCTCCCTCCCCTCCCGTCGCAGCGTCATGTTTTATATCCTAAAGCCTTTCTCGATAAATAAGCTATCCAACACAGAAATATTTTTTTCAAATCGGTGCAGCAGTTCCTGAGATAAGCGCGTTCAAACAAACAAACTCTTCAGCTTTATAATATATTAGCGCAAGCGCACGTTGTACTTAAGCTGCGAACATTATTTTGGTGCGGAGTTATGGTAAAACTGTGATAGCTCCTAAAATATTTATTGAAATCAAATGATATAAAGTGCAACTTGGTTCTAAATGAAATGCTCGTGATGATGAAAGTATTTATTTTGATAAGAATAAATACCTGTGTGTATACACCTCTTAAAATAATGCATTATTTTTTTACAAATTTATTAACATAAAAAAGGTTGTACTAAGTCAACCATAAAAGATATGCTGTCGCGGATTTTATTATAGAACTCTTAATGCTGAACAATCCTGTCATACATGGTTTTTGTGTAACTTAAGCGGTTTCCGCAGCGTATGCAGCGGAAGCTCTCAAAAGGAATATCTTTCTCCCGTTTTCGCAACATTTTTCATTTCTGCTGTGGTCTTATGAGTCGTATCTTTATGTTATATAGCCTAAAGCCTTCCTCAATAAATGGACTATCCAACGTAAAAATAATTTTTCAAATCGGGCCAGTAGTTTTTGAGATTAGCGCGTTCAAACAAACAAACAAACAAACAAACTCTTCAGCTTTATAATATTAGTATAGATATAGATTTGGATAGCGATACAAGTACGGGCGTAGATGGGATAAGCACTAAAGCTTTAAAATGTTTAAAACGTGTCATCTTAAATAATTTAACGGATTGCATTAACAAGTGTTTGGCAAGCGGTATTTTTCCCGATATACTGAAAATTTCTAAGGTGTGTCCTATTTACAAATCTGGCTGTAGAACCGACCCAAGCAATTACAGACCAGTTTCGGTACTACCAGTTATATCAAAGATTTTTGAACGGATTTTATATGACCGTTTAAATAAATATTTAATCCAAAAAAACTTTTTAATAAATGAACAGTATGGGTTTCGTCCGAGATCGGGTTGTCTGACAGCTGCAATAGATTTAGTTACTAAAATAAAAACTCATATCGATAAAAAAAAACTTCGCTTTAGGAATTTTTATAGACCTAAAGAAAGCTTTCGATTTGATCAGTCACGAAAAGCTGTTGCAGAAGTTAGATAACATCGGTATCGAAGGCGTGGCTTTTAATATGTTCGAGTCTTACTTACAAAACAGATATCAAGTTGTTAAAATAGATAACTGCACTAGCACTACTCAAAATATCACATTTGGAATTCCTCAAGGATCTATTATTGGGCCATTAATGTTTTTAGTATATATAAAAAATATTTGTAATATAGGTCTCACCGGGCACCTCACCTTATATGCCGATGACACCTGTCTCTTTTATTTTGGGGAGTCAATCCATGAGCTCATAAAAGATGCTCAACATGATCTTAACATGCTCAATGTGTGGCTGAAATCCAACTTGTTAACAATGAATACTTTAAAAACATCTTTTATGATTTTTGCCGCGAAAAATAAACAAATACCTGAACTTGCACCACTAATTATTAACGATGATATTATACGCCGCGTCGGTCAAGAAAAATACCTAGGACTTCATATCGATGATAAACTAACATGGAAGTTACACATTGAGCAGGTAAGAACAAAATTAACATCTGTTTTAGGAGCATTAAAAAAGGGCCGCACACTGCATCCCATACAGCGTACGGAAAATGATATATAACACGCTGGTTAAATCACATCTTGAATACCTGATTGAAATATGGGGATCAGCAGCCGTAACTAATTTAGCCCAATTGCAAAGGACACAGAATGAAATCATAAAAGTCTTACTTCATTACCACTACTTTACTCCAACACATCAACTGTATCAAAACACAAAAATATTGAATATTAATCAATTTTATAAATATTATACTTGCATTCTCATTCGAAATATTAACACTAAACGGATTCAATCAAATTCACAATTAAATAAAAGGAAATTTAAACATAATTTAAGAAATCGCAACCGAATTCAGATAATAAGTGCGCGTACGAATTATGGAAGGAAAACGATATTGTTTGAGGGAGTGCAGCTGTACAACAAATTGCCAAATCATATTAAGGATTGTGAAAGCTTGAATTTATATAAATCTAAGCTAAGGGAATATGTTTTAAGCACGCATTAATTCTAGTACCTAAGAGGCATTATTATTAGAAATATAATAAATTTTATGTATCTCATTGTAAGTGAACTGTAATTAGTTTTTATGAGAATAAATTTTTTAAACCTAACCTTACCTGAATGGTATAAAGTGCAGCCGTGGAAATGATAAATTGTTGTTGAATAATGATGCGCTGTGGTTCTCAAACTGTTAATACGCTGAGTACTTTCGGGGCTTAACCCTTTTACTAGAATAGTTAGATACGGGATTGCTACCATGTACCTTATTATTTATGAGTTTCCGATATTTCGGCACTGTTGCAAGCGCCATGATCACGGAGTTACTGAAGAGAATTTGCGGGTGGGTTGTTATTGGCAGACATATCGGTCTACCCTCCTTCGAATTCGTTTATTCCGCTCGCTGCCGGTACCATTGTCCACAAACTCACTGTTTTCTCGCATCTTTTCTCGACACACAACACTGACAGTATCTGTTCGCGAAACAGCACTATGTTTATTTACACGGTTTTTACACATACGAACCACTGGATTCCAGACACATACATTATATTGTTAACCGGTACGGGCCGGATACAGCAAAATCAATAAAAGACCTAGAACGCTTGCGTAAAAAGTGTGAATGTTTAAAGGAGTCCATTAATTTCCTAGTGAAGTGTCGTGATGCCGATATTATCCCATTGTGTGTGAGGATAAAGCCTAGACCTGACATTTACGGCTCCGCGAGTGTTCTAAGAAGTGCGAGTGTCAAACTATTACGCAAGTCGATACGAAATTGTAGGTACCAGTTGGACCAAACACAGAGTGAGTTATATAAATTACATCTTAAGTGTAGTGAAATGCTAACGAATAGTGACTTTGACATTTGCGATCGTGTGACCTACTTACAAGCACAACGTACTTAGGAAATGAGAGCGATGAAACATGACCGTAAGTTAGAGTCACTATGTAAGAAACAGAAGCCCGCCGCCTACTATAAGAACTCGATCGCAACTCGAACGGTGATAAATATGTCAAGTATCGAGTTGTCCGATTCTGCAAAGTCTATTCTGGAGAAAGGGTTGAATTTTGCCATTACACCGACACGTATTCCCTATGAGGAGCTGATAGGGTCGGTTGAGGAAGGAATCATGCGTAACAAGATACCATCAGTAGATGCGGACACGTTAAGGCAAGACATTGCCGTAATATTACGTCATGTTACACCACTGAAACCGAATGTCACTTCTTCCGAATCAGCGGCTTTAAGAGAGCTTCGTATGAATGACAACATTATAGTCCTTAAAGCAGATAAGGGTAATGCGACAGTTATTATGGACATTGTTGAGTACGACAATAAGATACAAAGTTTACTCAGCGATGTTAATACTTACAAAAAAGTAGATTATAACCCAACGGCGAGAACTGATCGTAGCACTCGGTCACTTATCAAACAAAACGCAGACGTCATAGACGACGATATCCTTAAGTTCTTACTACGACCTAGAACTGCCCAGCCTCCTAAACTATATGGTTTACCTAAGGTACACAAGCGGAATGTGCCCTTGCGACCAATTGTGAGCCAAATAGACTCACCGACGTACGAATTAGCTAAGCACGTAGCAAAAGTATTGCAACCAATAGTAGGCCGAACGTCGTCTTTTGTCAGAGATTCCCGCCACTTTATTGAAATTCTGCACGAAACTACAGTAGAGATGAATGAGGTGATGGTCAGTTTTGACGTAGAATCGCTGTTCACAAATGTGCCAGTAACGGAGTGTATGGAAGTGGTGAAGGTGAAGTTGCAAGAACATGACATCCCAATGGAATACGCAGCACTTTTACATCATTGCCTATCAAAGAACTTCTTTGTTTACCGGGGTCAATACTACCTTCAAATAGATGGAGTTGCCATGGGCAGTCCCGTAGCTCCAGTGGTCGCGAATATATGGATGGAGTTTTTTGAAGAAAAAGCCCTTGCCACGACTACTACGGAGATAAAACTATGGAAGAGGTATGTAGATGACGTATATTGTATATTAAGGGGTAACAGACAAGATGTAGAGTCTCAATTGGCGTATTTAAATGGCATTCACCCTAAAATAAACTTTACCTTCGAGGTGGAAGAGGACAGAAGTCTAGCGTTTCTGGACGTAAAGATCCGTGTACGAAGTGATGGATCACTCAGTCACTCTGTGTATAGAAAATCTACTCACACTGATCGCTATCTAAACGCAACCTCACATCACCATCCTAGACATCTTGATTCGGTGGTGACTTCCCTGACGAACCGTGCTTATGATTTGTGCGATAGCGAAAATCTAAGCCAAGAATTAGACCATGTTCAGCGGGTCCTGCAGAGTAATGGATATAAAGGACAACTTCCACCAAGACACAAAGTAAGACACAGGAAAGATAGGGTAGATAGACAACCAGTATTTTTGCCATACATAAGAGGAGTGACAGATAAGGTCGCTAACATTGTAAATAAATATTCATTAAATACTGTCTTCACTCCATTCAGAAAAGTGGCACAATGTTTACGATCTCCCAAAGACAGTTTCCCACTACAAAGACCTGGTGTCTATAAAATTGACTGCAGTTGCGGAAGCTCATATATTGGTCAAACTAAACGTTCCGTAGCGTGCCGAATGAGTGAACATATAAAAGCAGTCAAAAACAATGACAGACATAAATCTGCTATAGCGGAACATTTATTAGAATCCGGGCCGAATCACTGGATTGAGTTCCACAACCCTCAGATCATCTCGACAGAACGCCACTACATACCAAGATTGGTTAGGGAAGCGATTGAAATAACTAAATACAAAAATTTCAATCGCGAGGACGGGTTTAAATTGTCAAGTGTCTGGAATCCAGTGGTTCGTATGTGTAAAAACCGTGTAAATAAACATAGTGCTGTTTCGCGAACAGATACTGTCAGTGTTGTGTGTCGAGAAAAGATGCGAGAAAACAGTGAGTTTGTGGACAATGGTACCGGCAGCGAGCGGAATAAACAAATTCGAAGGAGGGTAGACCGATATGTCTGCCAATAACAACCCACCCGCAAATTCTCTTCAGTAACTCCGTGATCATGGCGCTTGCAACAGTGCCGAAATATCGGAAACTCATAAATAATAAGGTACATGGTAGCAATCCCGTATATAACTATTCTAATGTTAGTGACCATGAAAGTTTAAAACATTATATTAACCCTTTTACTACGTAACTTAAAGGTAACGATTATTTTGTGTATTGACTGCACTTGGTTTGATCTAAAAATATTATGTTTCTTACATTTTCACGGTTGCCAAGTCTCATAATCCCCTAGTTATAGAAGTAACTTTTTAAGTTACTAATTCTAAACAGCTTCCAATATTCTTTACGGGTTGTTTTGAAACACCTTGTATACAAATTACAAACGAAAACGTTTTGTAGTCATGAAAAATGTATATTTAATAATATGTCAACTATATCTTGAAGCTTTGAATTTTTAGTTTTTAGTGCATTTGGCCATTTTATGCACTATAAACTAACCCCCTTATTTTTATGAATTAGTCTAATAAACCTGTTTTAACTATTACACTGTTTTGTCTCGTTCTTTCTTGGCGCTGTTATCTTTGACAGAGAGTGACAAAACAGTGTAATAGCTAAAATAGGTTAATAGACTGTTTTAGTTATCTATACTTATAATATTATAAAGCTGAAGAGTTTGTTTGTTTGTTTGTTTGTTTGTTTGAACGCGCTAATCTCAGAAACTACTGGCCCGATTTGAAAAAATATTTTTATGTTGGATAGTCCATTTATCGAGGAAGATACGACTCACAAGACCACAGCAGCAATGAAAAATGTTGCGAAAACGGGAGAAAGATATTCCTTTTGAGAGCTTCCGCTGCGTACGCTGCGAAAACCGCTAAAGTTACACAAAAAACATGTATGACAGGATTGTTCAGCATTAAGAGTTCTATAAAAAAGTCTGCGACAGCATAAGTCTATCTTTTATGGTTGACTTACTACAACCTTTTTTATGTTAATAAATTTGTAAAAAAATAATGCATCATTTTTAGAGGTGTATTATACACACAGGTATTTATTCTTATCAAAATAAATACATTCATCATCACGAGCATTTTATTTAGAACAAAGTTGCCCTATATATCATTTGATTCCAATAAATATTTTAGGAGCTATTACAGTTTTAACATAACTCCGTACCAAAATAATGTTCGCAGCTTAAGTACAACGTGCGCTTGCGCTAATTATATTATAAAGCTGAAGAGTTTGTTGGTTTGAACGCGCTTGTCTCAGGAACTGCTGAACCGATTTGAAAAAATATTTCTGTGTTAGATAGCTTATTTAGTGAGAAAGGCTTTAGGATATAAAACATCACGCTGCGACGGGAGGGGAGGGAGCAAACTCAAAACGCGCGGACGAAGTCGCGGGGGATCGCTAGTTATGAATAAGGCTGTAAGTGTTGCTAGAGCTGCGATTCGCTGCATCCGTTCCAACTCCAAAGTTTTTCTTTTCAATGAATTTTGTTTAAAATTGATAGTGTCAAAGTGGTAAAGGACATTTCTACAGAAGGGCACTTTTTTTCTCAATTCGGTGGTTGATTTTTAATTTGGATTTTGTAGTAGTTTAAATAATAAAAAATGAAGTTTACTCCATCCTGAAACATAAAATAACGATTTGCCAAAATTTTGTTGATTGATCTATGAGAAAAGTTAGACTCCGAATTGAGAAAGCACCGAATTGAGAAAACGATGCACTGAATTGAGAAAATGAATCACCGAATTGAGAATAGATGCAACACTATCTAATGTATTGTATTGTATTGCATTCTATTGTGTATATATAATGTATTTGAATGATCAAAATAAAAAAAATATCTAAAGCGTTATGTTAACTGACTGCTGGTCTATCGGTTTAATAGTTTATGTGCCTATCTATATCAATAATTCTTTGTAATGTTAATAATAAAAAAAACTGACCAACATGTTTATTTTTCGATATAACTAATAATCAGTCTTGTTTTTAAAACTCAAACAATTTAAACATTACAATTTTCAAAGAGGATAACACAATAATATTTATTATCGATATATTTATATCTTTATTGTTTCATATATTTATTTTGTCTTTTTATCTTTATTGTATATATTTATATCTTATTCTCATCCTTATTCTTTATTGCTTTACTTAATTAAAGCGCTGAAGGAATCATTCTGCTAACTGAACGAAAGTTCAAATTCACCACATGATAGTAGCTAGTTACGTATCGGGAGCCGGGTGGGGAGTTTTTAAAAACTAACAAAATTAATTAAAATTAAAATGCGAGTAATGTCTGCACCGATTCAAATATGATTTATTACTGGCTAACTAATTCTAAATACAGGCACGGGCCGTTGAGGCTGAAACGGCTAATTCGATAATAAAATACATGAGCTTGCCCTTAAATATGCTGAGGCAACCCTAATCTAAGACAGAAGGGTGAGGGGGTTCCATAACTCCTCTTTCCCTAAGAGTGAAACTATCAGAACGATCATTTTCAATATCTTTCCGATCATTTTGTAAAATTTTTAATAACCTTTTACGCAACACATATAAAGGGAATAAAATTAAACATATTATAACTAAACATAATATTATTATGACAAAATAACCTAAATTAACACTGAAGTTAATGTCTTTTTTATCACTCAAAACACTTTCCACTTCCGCACTGTGCTTTAGAGCATATGACATATATTTTATTTCATACAGGTTAACTCCAACCATGTTTAGTGCGTGTGTGCTTGATAGATTCGTATGACCGTGCATCACAGGTAAGTTTATGATCGGGATCGGTTTCGCGGTATCTTGCGACTCGTAGATATGGTGATTGATTTTGAGTCCAAGGACTTCTAGGTTGCAGGGTTCATCAATAGTAACGAGGTAAGTCCCAAAAAAAGGGTTCTTACTGTTCTGGTCGTGGTTATCACACAGACTAGTTATCGTTGTTGGTCTTCGACTATACAAGATCCAATTGTTGGTATTAACCCTCTGGATTCTTACTTCTTCCATTTGAATTTGATGCTGGTGACAATGTGTATTGTCAAACTCCATAAGCTGCTCCGCATAGGTAGGTTCATGGTAGACAGTTTGGTTGTCTGTCGTACATAAGAAGTGGTTGCCAGCAGCAAACGCGCGGCATGGCTTGCAAATTGGTAAGTAATTAGACTTTCTCGCCAATAGGTAAGGAAATTCAGGAAAGATTGATATTGTGATGTTTTGTGACTCGTGGAATATTTATTTTATTTTTATTTATTTAAACTTTATTGCACTGTAAGTTGTACAATTGGCGGACTTAATGCCTAGTGGCATTCTCTACCAGTCAACCACCTGGTAATGCAGACAGTTTAATCAGTGGCGGAATATTAATAATATGTGAGAAGAGTGGTAAGAAAAAGAAGTAAAATGCACTAACATAAACATACATACTAATATTACACAAATATATAATAGGATACATAAGCAAAAAAATAATAAACATACAAAGAATACATAAACTTAATAAATACAAAATTATGAATGATAAAGGTGATGATAATGACGACATCCAAAGAACACAAATAAAAGAAAATGGCTGTTAATTCTGAAGAGAGCCAAGGTTCAGATAGTGAGTGCGGAGAGACTTTTTAAAAGTAAATTTGTTGGGGGACATTCTGATTTCATTGGGGAGAGAATTCCAAAGTCGAATCGCAGAGATGGTGAAAGAGTCCGACATAAAGCCGGTCTTGAAAAGAGGTGTGAAAAGAGTGAGATTATGGGAAGAGCGAAGGTTGCGCGAAGTAGTGGAAGCCAGATAGTTGAAGCGCTGTGCCAAAAAGGTCGGAGAGTGAGGGTTACGAAGTATGTTGAAGAGAGTGCACAGGATTCTTATTTCTCAGCGATGTCGGATGGGAAGCCATTTAAGCTTGAACTGGTAAGCAGAAATGTGGTCGTACTTACGGAGACCGAAGATAAAGCGAATACCATTGTTGAGGAGACGGTCAAGTTTATTGACATAAGCTTTACTGATGTTCGTACAACAAACATCGGCGTAGTCGAGAAGAGGAAGGACGAGAGGCTGTACAGGAAGAGTTTTAGTATGAGAAGGGAGAAAGTTTTTAAATTTAT
Organism: Pyrausta purpuralis; assembly: GCA_963924145.1. Classification (NCBI taxonomy): domain Eukaryota; kingdom Metazoa; phylum Arthropoda; class Insecta; order Lepidoptera; family Crambidae; genus Pyrausta; species Pyrausta purpuralis. Next base: position 4,161,302 of record OZ001646.1, read on the forward strand.
AGAGAGCCCGTAAAGTGGCGGTTACTTTCCTGCTGACCTCGGAAATGTGTTTAGACCAGCAGAGGGTGCTGTCCATGTATAGCCCCAGGTTCTTGACATTTTCACTGTAAGGTATCACGGCCTCATTAAATAAGATCGGAGCAGTGGAATCCATGTCGATCTTGGCCAACTGCCTTGAGCTGCCAATAATGATGTCTTGACACTTGGACGGATTCACTGATATCCCAAATTTCTCGGACTAGTTAGCAATACAGGCGAGGTCACGATTAAGGGCTGATATGGCCGAGCCTATGTCAGGCACCTCTGCCTGAGCATATAGTTGCAGATCGTCTGCATACAGATGTTAAGAGCAATTAAGATGGCGAGTAATAGAATATTGGTAAGGAATAAATCTTATAATAACTATAATTATGAAGTATGATTATCAGTTATTGGTATCTCCATTATAAATGTTATCTTGACTTTCTTAACGTATGATTTGACATACATTGTTTCCCCTATTTTTTAAAAAAATCCTCTAATTGAATACCTCGTTAGGTAAATACATAAGATTTGCAAATTGAGCTATCGATTTTAATGATTTATTAATTCTTTCGAATTAACTATGGATTGATGTAAAACTGTCAATTTACTTAAGGCTAGAGCTGTTTCAATCTCCCTTAATTGTGAATTTAGACATACAGGGAAAACGTGGAAACTCCTTGAAAAATCCGATCCGGCTGCGCCAGTTACGAATCGGGAGCCGGGCGGGGAGTTTTTAAAAACTAACTAAATTAATAAAAAATTGAATGCGAGTAATGTCTGCACCGATTCGAAGATGATTTATTACTGGCTAACTAATTCTAAATACAGGCACGGGCCGTTAAGGCTGAAACGGCTAAGTCGATAATAAAATACATGAGCTGGCCCTTAAATATGCTGAGGCAACCCTAAGACAGAAGGGCGAGAGGGTTTCATAACTAGCTACTTGGTGCAGCATGTTTGTTAGTAAATTATGTCTTCATAATATTTTGTTACATTTAATATTTAAATACAATAAATCACATAAAATATTTTATAATAATTTAATATTTAAATACAATTAATCACATAAAATAGGAAATTGAATATGTTAGGTACGTTCGTAATATAATATTGTTGAATTGTTAATTTGTCAATTTTAAGACACTTGTTAGTATTTTTGTACTAACTTACTGATAATTTATAGGGAGATCTGTAATTGGCCATACCCAATGTATTAAAACGTGAGTTATAACAATGAATGTGCTGTTGATTTTCTCGATAAACAACAATAATCAACAACAACAATTAGCTAAATTAGTAATATAAAAGTAAAACCTCAATTTGGTGTAAGTTTTCTCAATTCGGTGCACCATTTTCCACGGAATTGAGATCCATGGAATTGAGAAAATAACACAATACATCAAATTACCCAAAAATGTTATGAGTTACAGTAATTTCTACTAAACCTTACGATAGAAAGCTGTTAAACACTCAATAGTTTTAGCACAAATCTCATAAAATACTTTAGATACATAATCGAGGTGGCACACCGATTTGAGAAATTACCATGTACCAAAAACACCGAACGATTTCGTACCTTTGAAAATTGCTCCTGAGTGCTACAGATCTCCCGTTTACACTGTTCGTCCGCTCGGGCGCAACTGTCAGATGACGGGAACAAGTAGTGCGCGTTCCTATTATGCATAGTTAGTGCTACAGGTACATAAAAGTAAATTTCACCGAATTGAGGCACAAGCCTCGGACAAAACTTAAATGTGTCACTGTATTCAAATTAAAGGATTCACGATATATGTAAGCACGTATATGGCTTCATTATTTATTCCTTGTTATAGGAATGTAGGAATAATAATCAGCAACTTATTATTTTAAAAGTTATGAAACGAAAACGAGTAAATTCTGGAAACCGGACACTCCATTTTAGGCCAAATTCTGCCCGTTTTTGAACATTCCAATTTTTTTTAAGACCGTATGTACAACCTGGTGGTCTTCTTGATATGCTCTCCATCAAGCCAAGAGTTGTATAAATGCGTGTGATTTTTTTCAGACTTGTTATTCAATTTTAAAGGTAGGTTTTTTGCTCCAGTCGGCAATCAGTCGCTTCTGTAGAAATCCCCAAAAGTAAATAGTGTTTGACAATAACTGCAGGCTGCAGCAAGGGTGAACGAGAGCTGTGTCGTTAGTCGCTTCTTTTTCTTAATAAGTGCGCCCTGTTATTATGCGACATTTCTCCTATTACCTTGTTTTTTCGTATCTTGGAAATAATATATTTGTAGTTTATCAGGAATCACATTGATAATTTGGTGCTGTTTGCGCAAAGAAAGCCAATAGTACAAATTATTACGCAAGATTGTATTAAAAACCGGCCAAGTGCGAGTCTCGCTCGCGCACTTACTCCCACTTAGTCAAAGTACCACCATATTTGTTGACAGCAAAAATAACTTTGTTTTTTTATAGTATTTGATGAAAAAGACAAAGTTATATTTGCAGTAGTTAAAAATGTCCTTCAATATCTTAAAAACTAAACTTTTTGAGATATAGTACATTTTCAACAACCGCAAACATAACTTTGTACTTCATACAAACACTATGAAAAACAAAGTTTTATTTGCGGTCAACTAAATATTGTGGCATTTTACTAAGTGGATTCCCTAATTCAGTTAAAGTTGGCACGGAACCCTCAGTGCGCGAGTCTGACTCGCACTTGGCCGGTTTTTATTTTTTTACCACTCTTCTCACATATTATTAATATTCCGCCACTGATTAAACTCTCTGCATTACCAGGTGGTTGACTAGAATGCTACTAGGCATTAAGTCCGCCAATTGTACAACTTACAGTGCAATTGAGTTTAAATAAATAATTTTTTGAGATATATCACATTTTCAACAACCGCAAAAATAACTTTGTTCGTCATACAAACACTATGAAAAACCAACAAAATAGTGTGGTATTTTAGCTAAGTGGAAGTAAGTGGATTCCCTAATTCCATTAAAATTGGCACGGAACTGTCGTAGTTTCCAAATAAGTAGCTGCTATAAATTATTGAAACTGTAACTTAATCACTGTAATATCAAAATTAATTTACTGTTATCACCGATACATGTTTTTGGAGGGGAGTTTTTCTCATTCGGGGAGCGCACGGATTCCGGCAGCTCAGTTGGTTTGCGGCATCCAGTTGACATAGTTGTTACTACCCTTGTATTAAATTATCTGTGCCTTGGAGATCGAAGAATAAAAGTATTCAAGAAGTATCCAGTTTTATTATTTTATGATAGAACCTTCAGTGCGCGAGTCCGACCCGCACTTGGCCGATTTTTATTGTTTGTGATTTTATGAAATAAAAAATCAAAGGGTGCATTCAATAACTTTTATCCGACTTCAAAAAAGGAGGAGGTTATCAAGTCGACTGTATTCATAAAGATGAAATAAGAAACCAAAAATTTGCGCACGGGCGGGACTTGAACTAGCAACCTTTTGGCAGACCGCCCCGCCAGTCCCGCCCGTGCGCAAATTTTTGGTTTCTTATTTCATCTTTATGAATACAAAATATGACACTGTGAGTGTTAAAAACATTCGACTTTAAAGCAATTCGACTTTATGTTTTTTATTTTTTGTATCTATGTTACCTCATATCTCAGTCGTTTGTCGACCGATTCGAAATTTTTTTTCGCCTACTTAGAGGGTGTACCTTCTAGTTGGTCCCATTTTTTCCATTTTGGGATCTGATGATGGAATCTTGGTGTAATCGAGGGAATCCCTCAAATTTTAAAGGCACGTCTAGTGTTTCTTTACTAGGATCTTAATGTTGACGTGTTGTTACGTCTGATAGTCAACATCTTGTGGGGTCGAGCTGATTGTGGAAATCCTTAACGCTTAGGAGTTTCAGTAATATAATATAACTTATAATAGGTAGTTTGTAGCTTCTTAAAGAACAGAGTCATAAGGTGCAACTCCCCCCCCCCCCCCTCTCCTATAATCTCTAAAAATGAAGTAATAAACTTAACTTTAAAAAAGTTAAGACCGACGTCAAAATCAAAATACACTAAAAAGTCTTAAATAAACTCTTGACTTTTGAAAGGAAAGGTGGGTTCTAGGCAAAAATTTTCTTTTTGGAGTCGGTGCCATCACTTTGCCCATCAAGCATCAACTATCACAGCACCGACTCCAAAAAGTTTATTTAAGACTTTTTAGTGCATTTTGGTTTTGACGTCGGTCTTTACTTTTTTTAATTAACTAATATACTCAATAGAATAGTCCTATTCATTCATATGTTTAATGTTCAAAGAAGAAATAAAAATCAAGTGTTCATAAACCCCCTGATAAAAATAAGCAATTGGAATAACAAAGTTGGTATCAGCAGTTGCCACAGCTAATTATGCCTGGCGGTCGGCTTATGATGTGGACCCTGGCGATCATCCGCGTAATGGCGGCATGAGCTGTGCACCCGAACTAGTTATAATAACAACACATTTATATTTGCTCTTAAGTAAGTATGCTTTTATCAATTTTTAGTGTAACATTATAGAACTAATATTACATATTCGCTGAGTATAACTACTCAGCGAAAAGCTCTTCTAAGCGAGCTTTCCGTGTATTTAATGAATGTATGTCTATGTCTTTTAGGTGTCCGGCATTCGCGAAAAAATTATATAAACGGGTTAAACCTCCCTTAGTTTGTCCGCGAAGACTAATTAAAGATTCCATTTTGGAAAACCTTGGTTTACAAAAACAACAGCAAAAAACACTTTAAATGTTAAAATAAAATTAGCTTTCCTCTTTCCTTGACAAACAAAATACAACGGCTTATGATCGTCGCGAAACAATGATATTGAATTTAGAAGTAGATGACGCCTCGTGAACTAAAAGAGTACACAAATATGGCACAGTCTGATTAATGGATGTCAATGGATTGACATCCATCACATCAGAAATCTGATTCGGAACAGAGTCTTAATAGAGTAGCTTGCTTAATATACTTTTTAAAGTATGTAGGCATATTACAATAGACACGTTGGAATAATTTTAAAATTGAGCTCACAATTTAGCTCGGTAGTATATTAATCAACAAAATCATTTTATTTTCAAACTGTTTAACATTTAAAATATTGAATAATTACCTAATAAATGCAATTTTAATGTATCACATGAAACGCCATGGCGCCAATATCCGAGTCACGTTCACTGTTATGCATTTACGATCAAGTGATCACATGTATATTTATTACAAATTAAATTAATTAAAATATTTACAGTCCTTATTTTATTAAATTAAGATATATTTATTAATTCACCATAGCCTGGCATCATGTAAACAGGATGATTCCTTCAAATAACACGCTAATAGTAAGCGTACATATTTTTTTCTACAATCGTGAGGACCATCTCTCACAGATGTGTTTATCAACAGTCTTTTGATATACTTTTGTTAATGCGAGTGCCGGTGACCTTTTGATCCGTGAGCGTCTACGCTGTAACTTTTTAAAAAATGAAGATGTAATTTATAGTTAAATAACAGACATATTAACATACATTTCCATAGACATATTTGTTAGGGTCGTGCGGGCGGGATTCGAACCCGCGACTGCTTATCTTTGTAGTCTGTAAAGTAAACCACCACACTGTGACGGTCGTTAAATTATTATTAAAAAATATAGTACCAAATTACTCCATGTGTAGCACTGTCTTAGAATATCGACCATTTTAGTTCGTGGGTTGGCTAAGAAACAAAACTCACTAATTTTATTGAAAATACTTCAATCATGAATGATAGGCATCATTAAATACAATTTACTTAACGAAAATATGATATTCGGCCTTTTTTTTATTTAGTTAAGTGTTTCTGCAGTTTTAAAGGCGCACTGAGGCATTAAGACACTAATGCCATCAAAAACAGACTACGTCAAAATTATGACCCCAATTTAAAGTGAGGTGATGTTTAGCTGAGCCATCTTTTAGCCTCTCACCGGTGATCTAGTTCTTAATACAATATCATTGTCGCGAAATGACGCCACAATACTACCACCTAAAAAATCTTGAAGTCTTTAACCAATAGTAGCACTTTATTTGGGAGCGTTCCTGTCTTGAATATTTCTTGCGTGAAATGATATTTCCACCATGATCGTATCTTCTCACGTACACGAAGCAAAACAGCACTTACGTTTTCTCGACGTTATTATGTATTTATGATACTTAATGTGAATGCACCAGACACTCTTTTTATTTGATGATATAGGTATGGCGTGGTGGAGAGTGAGCATTACACTTTCTAGCTCACACACACGTAGAAATTTTGCTCGTTGAATTTCTCTGACTTCGAATTTTGCTTGCAGTAGTTGAGAAAAAATTGCTCACACTCCGTCAATCTTCGTGTTACATGTCTCATGTTTGCACTCCTAGTTATTATAGTTGTTTTGTTCAGGCCTTCTTTACACTAGCAAAATTATGTTTAGTAGCTTTCTTTTCCGCTAATTCATTTCTTCCGAAGGACCAATTTGATCGGTTCTTAGGTTCAAATAAATAAAATGGCCCAATAACACACAAACTATATATTAAAATATTTTAGAGTGAAGAAACATACATTTTTATAGAGCTAAAATTAACTTTAAAAAAAGTAAAAACCGACTTCAAAACCTAAATGCACTAAAAAGTCTTAAATAAACTCTTGACTATTGAAGGGAAAGGAATCCGTTTTAGGCAAACAATTTTTTTTTAGAGTCGGTGCTGTGAAAGTTAATGCTTGATGGTCAAAGTGATGGCACCGACTCCAAAAAGAAATAGTTTGCCTAAAACGGATTACTTTCCCTTCAATAGTCAAGAGTTTATTTAAGACTTTTTAGTGCATTAAGGTTTTGAAGTCGGTTTTTACTTTTATTAAAGTTAATTTTATTTCTTCATTTTTAGAGATTACAGGAGAATGGGGGGGGGGCACCTTATGACTCTGTTTTTTTAAGAAGCTACAAACTACCTATTATAAGTTCTTTCATTATAATTACTGAACTCCTAAGAGTTAAGGAGTTCCACCATCAGCTCAGCCCCACAAGATGTTGACTATTAGACGTAACAACATGTCAACATTAAGATTCAAGTAAAGAAACACTATACGTGCCTTTAAATTTTGAGGGTTTTCCTCGATTACACCAAGATCCCATCATCAGATCCCAAATTGAAAAAAATGGGACTAACTAGAAGGTATACCCTCTAAGTGGGCGAAAAAATTTTTTCGAATCAGTCTACAAACGACTGAGATATGAGGTAACAAACATACAAAAAAAAACATACAGTCGAATTGATAACCTCCTCCTTTTTTGAAGTCGGTTAAAAACAATTGAAGTGCGCGGGGACGCGCCAGTTCTACCATCCTTACATAACGTTTTAGGCAAACAATTTCTTTTTGGAGTCGGTGCCATCACTTTGACCATCAAGCATTAACTTTCACAGCACCGACTCTAAAATGAAATTGTTTGCCTAAAACGGATTCCTTTCCCTTCAATAGTCAAGAGTAGCCCGGTTAAAAACAATTGAAGTGCGCGGGGACGCGCCAGTTCTACCATCCTTACAAATATAAAAACTGCGCAAGGCGCTAACATAAATATATTATGTTTGGGGTTGCCAACACCTTCACAACCATTTTCAAGATCTTGTTTCACAGCAAAGGTGACACCTCTTGCAAAAAAGAAATAAGCAAAATACGGAATGTCGTCAGTTTAATGACAGACGAATCTACTATTAAAAATGAAGACAGAAATAATTGAGGGTTCTAAATAAATGGCGTTTAAGGTCATTTAATGAATTTCAAAAAGCCTCGTGAGTTCGTGAGTCATTTGATTTTTAGTTAACGTTTGTAAATCAAGTATTTGACACTTACTTTACTTTATTGTTTGTGCGTTTTTCTGAAGAAGTTGTCTGCTACATATTAGACGTTCATAAAAAAACATTTTTGACCGACTTCAAAAAAGGGGGAGGTTATTCACACAAAAATGTAAGCATGATACAATCTATTGCAATTTGATCTGAAACTAATTAGCTTAATTTAAAATTTAAGATGCGACCTTGTGTAATTATGTATATGGTGTGCATTATAGTATTATTATTTATATATAAAAGCTCAAGACTACCGAGTAACATAGCTATAGTATAAAAAAAAAACATCCAGCAGCGTTTGTTAGCGAAATTGTACCATATGAAGCCGGAGCTCACTGATATTTTATTATTGACGACAGAAATATTTTTTTCCGCTACCATCAGTGGCACACTGCGTCATCCAGACCTCCTCTCATAACGTTGATTACAATCACTGAGTTGATTAATTTCCTAAAAACTTTCCGCTTTCGATTCCCGAAGCCGGACAAAGTTGGCGAATTAATAATTTAACGAACTCCCAGAGAGTATATTTGCGTAAGTTAGAATTTATAAGAGAAAGTTTAAGAACAAGTATGTCGATTTGAATACACAAGTATCTTCTCCTAAGCTATTAAATGCTCGTATCTTTGTTTACCGATAGATACTGCGCGTTTAATAATGCTGCGATCGCAAATTGAAACAAATTTCGAAATGATTGAAGTTTGGAGGACTTTTATGTACGTAGGCCCGATTTCACCAACGTCAGTTAAGGAATGTTTGACGGATATGATTTGAAACGTCTAATTTGTAAAAGTCACCCTTTTAATCAGCAATCATTTATGTAATTGTCATTTTAAAATCGGTCTTGTTATTCTTATTCAGTTGGATACGTCTTATCTGACGTTAATAAAATCGGGCCTTAGTTGGATAATTAAATCTATGTTGTTAGCTTACGGATATTTTCAGAACAAGTCCAAGACACACAGCCGATGGTTAGGCGTATGGTTAAGTTGTGTGTCTTGGACTTGTTCACACCATACAAATAATAAAATTGTGTCTCTGGAGCTGAGACAAATTACATACTCCAATATATACTAGTCAAAACAAAATAAGGGCCACAGTAAATTTTAAGTTTTGTGACAAAATGATTTGGGTTCTGGGATAATGACATGATTAAATTAAATTGATTGATAACTATTTAATGTTAAAATCATAAAACAATAACTAAGAATTGAAAAATTATGAATATGCAATATGTTTTCGAAAATATGCAATTTTACCTAAGGATGAAAACCATTTTTTAAAAAATAAAAGAAAAAATAATCTTTTTTTAAATGATTATTGACTTTTTTTAGTATAGCGTGTGTCCTCCCCTTTTCTGAACTCATTCTCGAATCCTGGAAGGCATACTTTCTACCAGATGTCGCACAGTCTCTTGTTAAATTTGTACTTGCTTGCTTTGAGCACGTTGATGGGCTATCTCTCATTATGCACGGGTTGAGTTGTGTCTCGGACACTTCTTTTTAACAAATCCCACATATGTATTAAGGTCTGGACTGTTCGCGGGCCACGGCAAGACCTGTATTCCGGCTTCTTCCAGAGCGTCCCTGGTGGCTCGAGCTGTATGGGCGCAGGCGTTGTCGAGCATCAATTTGATTCCTGTCCCAAATCTTTGTGCAAATGGCACCACATGGGGTCTGATCACCTGCTCAATGTATCGTTGAGCCGTTACCGTGCCTTCATTTAGAATTACGAGCTCAGTTCGGCCCGATAGAGAGATTCCTCCCCACACCATAACATTGGGACCCCCGAATCTATCACCTTCATGGATTCAAGCATCCAAAAATCGCTCACATTCTCGTCTTAAAACACTTATGCGACGATCGCCACTAAAAAAATCACTTTGCTTTCATCTGTGAACAATACAGTGCTCCAATCACTCATGTCCCAATCCTGGTGCACCCTTGCAAATGACAATCGGTTCGCACTTAGCGTTCCTGTTAATCCCTCAAGCGTATGTGAACGAGACACAATAGGTATTCTATTGTTATGCGGTCGCATGCGACCGCTCGGGTGTTGAGGTATTAATGGAATTCGCACTATACGTCGTCTGGAGAATCGCTGGTCTTCATGCAAACAATTTCTAATCGTTTGGTCACTAACACGGGTACCGGTTGTTGGCGCAAGCGGTTTTGTAAAGAGCGGGCGGTAACCAATCGCTCTCTGCGTGCAGTCAGGCGTATGTAGCGATCTTCCTGTGGCTTAGTTGCTCGAACTCTGCCTGATCCTGCTCTTCTAGTTACCCTCCCAGTCTCTTGAAAGCGGTTCCAAGCATTCTGGATTGCTCGTCGTGAAAAACCCAGCTGGAAAGATACAGAACGTTGCGAATGACCCTCCTGTATTAATAAAATAGCTCTAGTTGCGGTTTGGAGGTCCATATGTCTTCGAATCTTACGCATTGCTCTTTTTGAATGTTTACCTACACTATAACCTAGCAAAGCTTTAACTGTTCACAAAGAAATACACAGTTTAAATGTGTCAAACATTCGTCATAAAGTGGGGTAATTTAAGTGGTTAAAAAACAAAATGAAAATTCTACCTACTTTAAATTTTATGCAAGTGGTACAGTCACCAATTGCTCGTAAAGAAACAAGAAAACATATTACAAAAAACTGATCTTTACCACGATGATAGATTCTTGATAGTTTCAAAATTATCAATTCGGTCCAGACATAGAAATAACCAAATGGTCCTTATTTTTTTTGACTAGTATAGGATATGCGTACACAATAATGTGTTATTTGAAAAAATGACATAAGAAGAATATTAATTAAAACTGGGCGATTCTCACGTCAATCGCATTTTTTCCGTATGGTAACTCAATTAATACAATTTTTACCGAATAATAGAAAAAATTAGGTAATATAGGTATTTATGGCAAGACTAGGTATATCAAAACATAAAAAAACAACCGCGCGGAAGAAATCGACATGCATAAAAATAGTGACCCTGATAAACAGAAACGGTTCCCCCGGTTAGTATGAACTCGATTCCTCTGCAAAGGGAACTAAATTAAAATATTTAGGGCATATACGTGTACTCACCTTGGATGAATTAACCACTGGATATGAAACGCTAGAGCGAATGTATGAAAACATCATTAGCCAATTTCTGCGGGGCGGGGGGACCTTGTCGTGTCAATTTTTGACATTTAGTGCATAAAAGTGTCGATATTTTTTTATCGATATGTACGGCACGAATGAATGAACGAATCTTTTGTAAAAGACATATAATTTTTATCACTAAAATAATAAATTACATTATGGGCATGTTTAATGCACAAACCATCGAATGAACAACTGAAACATAGAACGTTTATATGAACGGTCTGGCAAGTAACAATAGCTAGAACTTCCTAAGACATTGTGAAACCGCCTATAAGTACATACAGCCCAGCACCATTTAAATCCTCCTATGGGTTAATTAAGCAGTAGATTTTTGCGTTGGCATTAAATCACACTGGTGTTAAATGGATACCACATATTCGGTGATGTTTTGTGGGGATCCATTTTGTCTCCCTTCGACCCACTTTATATTACTTAATGGATCCACAAGTAATCTGAAATTATATTTTAAAGACGTATTGCCATAAAATATGAGGTTTAAAATTTTAAAGCAAACTGTTGTATTTTTAAGATTACCTTAATTTATTCTCGAGTGAAACTTTTTACAGATTTACCATTTTATTTTAAAAGAATTTATATTAAAAATTTAATAAATGTTTATCGATACGATTTATCGACAATTGTCAAGCACAATTAAAATTAAACTGACAAGAGAACGAATGATAAACAAACGACAATCCTACCGTATAAAGTATACGTTATCTTGTTGATTTTGTAGTAACTGACCACCACTTTTTTAAATGGCAATGTTACTTTTCTCTTGGAAAACACATTTCACTATTTTCATGAAAAATATCAGCTTTTTTTGGGCTAAAACGTTACTTACGGATGAAAATGAATATTTTTGTCTTGCCGCTATAATTTTTATACAAAAATAAGCCACATTTACCCATTTTTTCCGACAATGTTTCTCACTGAGCTCTATCATCGTACTGACAAGACGTCACCTGTAAGTGAGGCCAAAAAGCCCGCTTCGTGGCTAAGGGGGCACAAGCGAAATTGCATGTCATTGCGCGTCCAGTGGTTTATTCGTCCAAGGTACTCACCAACAACCTCAACGATCACGTTTATATGGGGCGGGAGCGGAGGGCGCTGTCGGTAAGAGCGAATAAGATGGCTTGCAGGTTAGCCAGATGCTCAAAATAGGTAAAACGACGCTATTATATTAATGTCTAAATGTACATTTAGACATTACATATAATTTGCAATACAAATAAATTGCTTGGATAACAAGCAAATAAAATAAAAAAACCGGCCAAGTGCGAGTCGGACTCACGCACTAAGGGTTCCGTGCCAACTTTAACTGATTTAGGGAATCCACTTACTTCCACTTGGTAAAAAACCACATAATTTGTTTACAGCAAATATAACTTTGTTTTTCATAGTGTTTGTATGAAGTACAAAGTTATGTTTTTGGTTGTTGAAACTGTGTTATATCTCAAAAACTTTTCGTTTAATCCCGTCCAAACCAATTTTCGTTAAAAGTATTTGTTAAGATCTACATTATATATTTTTTTCAAAATTTACACTCGCTTAGTTTAGAAGTTAGGGGGACGCCTATTTTACCACTTTGAAAGCGTCTAGCTATGAAATGTTAGACTTTGAAGAAAATGGTTTTAGAAACCGCTATGTCATTTTCTAAGACCTATCTACAGACACCCCACACGTATAGGTTTGACTAAATTTTTTTTTGTTTCATGTATGGGAGCCCCCCTTAATTGTCATTATTTTTTTATTTTTTATATGAGAATCGTAAAGCGGTTAACAGGGTACATACTCCTACCAAATTTCAATAGTGTGATGCTTATAGTTACAGAATAAAATGGATGTGACATACGGACGGACAGACAGACAGACAGACTTGACGAAACTATAAGGGTTCCGTTTCTTGCTATTCGGCTACGGAACCCTAAAAATGCACATCACTACAAAGTTCCTGAAATAACTAGCACTTGCTAACAATGCAGGCTGCGCAATCCCTTAAACCCAACGAAGCCGCAACTAAATTGTAAAGGGATTGTACAAAGTGCACGGATTACATACGCGTATTTACGCGTATGTAATCATATTATGCACTCCTATTTATGTACTCCTACACTTTTATACAAATATGTTTACATTCAAATTGATTTCTTCGATGCTGCCCTCCTGATCAGTATGTTTCCGTATCTCTTTTTATGGCAATTTTGCTTAAATTTAATTTCCTCATCCATCAGCCAAAACAATCCGTGTTATTGACTTATAATAACAACTAGCGGTCCCCTGCGGCATCGCCCGAGAAAATTTCGGATTTCCCGTAAAATATTTCAACGCAAAACACATAGTTTCATTAAAGTAAGAGGCCTGAAACCTTAGCGCTTAGCGCAAGTGCGTGTTTTTCTTAAGTTGAGTGCCTTATTTTGATGCGGAGTTATTTTGAAACTGTGACATTTTATAAGATGCAAAGTGCAATTTAGTTTAAAATAAAATGCTCGTGATGGTGAATATGTTTATTTTGATGAGAATATATACAAGTCCGTATCAAAACACCTTTGAAAATAGTACATATTTTAGTATCAAATTTATGAATTTAAAAAAGTTTGTAGTGTGTAAACCATATCAGATGGACATTACGCTATGCTTTGTGTGTACTAGCACTTTATAGCGAAACAATTCCGTTATACATGATTTTGATGTATCTTAAACGGTTTACGCAACGTACGCAACGGAAGCTCTCAAAAGGAATTACCCCTCGTTTTTGCAACACAAAAATAATTTTTCAAATCAGTCTATAAGTTTCTGAGATAAGCGCGTTCAAGCAAACAAACAAACGAACTCTTCAGCTTTATAATATAGTATAGATAAACAAGCCTCACAGCTTTTATGTGTCGACGTTTAAGTAAACAGACTACTGTAAGTTGAACGGCCGTATAAATTACAAGTGCAAGCTAATAACACTTTAGATAATCTATAGTGAGCTAGGTAATGATTTCACCACCCTTAAGTGGAAGTAAATATCTTCTTCTGAAATCTGAATGTAACCATGCGATAGCGGTACTGAATAATTTATCAATAAGACGATATAAAACGTATTTGTACCTACTAAGTCTTAATGAAGTCAGATACGAGCAAGTATACTGTATCTGAGAATGCAGGGTCTTAAACCGGGTTGAACCCCGCGTTATTTTAAGCTTTTTAATGACGATTTTACCAACGTCAGATAAGACTTTTACGAATAAGTATAAAATGACCGATTTCAAAATTACATGTACATAATTTATTGTTGACAAACAGGTGACATTTTCAAATAAGGCGTTTTGTACTATAGTCGACGAATATTCCTTATCTGCCGTTAGTAAAGTCGAGCCTTACGGCCTTTCCCTATATCCATTCTAACTGTGGTTTTGCCCTACTAGAGTTAGAAATGGTTATCTACCTTTAGATTTTTTGTTTCTATAAACCTACTGGCAGTAGGGTAAACTATCTCTGGATGCATCTTATCGATGGGAGGACGGATAGCTTGCTGGGGATAGGCATTTGTATGAAATTGACATTTATTGCGTTGCTATAATGTTTTTCATCTGAATGTCAGTCAGTTTGACTATCCCTAGTAACCTCAGAATTCAATCCTAGGATTTTGGAGGATAACACTCTTGTACAAATTATTTATGGAAAAGTCCTGTCTGCTCACAAGGGTAAGATGGAAACTTTCTCCCTAGTGGCGAAGATGCTCCTTTACCCTAAGAAATTGACCCTAGCCATAACCCCGCCTAACAAAAGATACTTAGATATAATAAAGATGATGTGGTAGGAGAGCTGCGTTCAGGTCCTCCAGGGCAGCAGCGTTAAGACGGTAGGTAGGTGGTGGGACCGCTACCAGTCTGACAGACTGCCCAAAGATCATAGGGACGGATAAAGGTGTCTGCTGCAGTGGAGGGAAATGAGAACAACAAGGACGGATAATATCTGATTTATTGGTAGTAAATTAGTTTGTTTAAAATATTAACATATACATTAATAGGTGGGCCGCCAGTGTGAGTTCCGACGGTGCTGGATTCTGCTATGTAGGTCACTGACGTGTTCGTAGTTGTAGAATGTAAGGTGCTACCTCATACAATTTATGAAAAACATATAAGTTTCGGGTGGCGAACAATATTGAATCCAAGTTCAAGCAGTCAACTTTTTCTCTGGGAACAGCTGAGTGACTGGGAAGGTACCCGATGCTTTGCATAGCATTCAATGAGCCTGAAATAATTCCACCAGCATCATCATCTATTCCTTTGTCAAGGGAAGGTGGACTTTTTGCTGTGGCTGAAAGAAGTAAATAAAACAAATCAGTATAACATGAAAACAACTGGTATTTAAGCAAAGGATATTGACCAAAACTCTATAGAAACTCTGCACACTTTGCGGCAGCATGCGTCTTTACAAAATGTTTGGATAAAATATATACCTAAATATTTGAAAGAAAACACACAAAAAATATTTTTGATAAATAATCAGGTTTACAAGGAATTCAATGGCAGATTAGGCATTTTGAGGTTATGTTTTGTGATTGCAGAGTTAATGCACCTCACCTACATTCATTTTGATACATTCAGAAGGTAATTGTTATATTTTACTAAAGTAATTCAATACTTAATAACTTAGTTACCCTTAAAATACCAGTACAATTATAATTCAAACAAGATTTTTAAAATATAAACTACAAAGACGCAATCTGGACCCAGCTTTGGTCAATATCCTTTAAAAACCGTAAACGACTTGTTTGTGAAAGTACAATTGATACTCACTGCACTTATTTTATGGAAATAAAGTCCTCCTTGAATACATTGTGTACCAGCTGGACACATTGTTTTTTCTAAGCAATCGGACTGATAGCATTCTGAAGCGTTTGCGAAAATAAACTGGAACTATAACTTTCTAATTCCATTTGTTTTCATCGGTCGTTTTGAATTTTAAAATTTATAAATACTTTTTACGATAAAAAGTATTAATTTTCAATCAATTGACTTAGGTATGATGTCAATCAATCAGCTGTCAGTCAGAGCTCAAAAAAGTTCCATTTGACGTAAAGTCTATGCATGCTTCACATAATATTTTTACCCAAAATAGAACATATATATAATTAGGTACATAGCAATAAAAATAAATATTATTTTAAACGTATTATATAAATATTATCCTTGGTGTATCATAATGACCACAAATATCGTGAAAACGTTGACGCGACTTAATTGAGAGGGTTTTGTAAAACTGCGTAATTCGAAACGTAAGGGAGGGCTTGGATAATGTGGCCTATCTTCTGCTAACTGGAGATAAGCAACACCTATCTGTAATATAGAAACTGTTTATTATGGTCGATAGCTGGTGACAACAGTTCGAGGATAGCTATCTATCTTTGATCTTAGTTTGCATATAGGGAACGGCCGTTAGTCAGCTTTTTGAAGGCAGTTTGTTTTTTAAATGTTTTTTTATTTAATGATTTTTAGTTATAATCCCACTATGACTCCTTGTTTTCGAGAGTTCCGTGGACAAACATACATACACTAACGACATTTTGCTTGAAAGCCTTAATAGATCAACATGCTCAAATTTTATCATAGTCTAACGATGCTTTAGAATGTTTTTAACACTCACAGTGTCATATTTTATATTCATAAAGATGAAATAAGAAACCAAAAATTTGCGCACGGGCGGGACTTAAACCAGCAACCTTTTGGCAAACCAGGCCAAACGCTCTTACCAATTGAGCTACCGTGCAATTACCGTGAATACCGTGAATTTCGCAGGGTCGGACTAACAGCACGGTAGCTCAATTGGTAAGAGCGTTTGGCCCGGTTTGCCAAAAGGTTGCTGGTTCAAGTCCCGCCCGTGCGCAAATTTTTGGTTTCTTATTTCATCTTTATGAATAGTCTAACGATATCACGTATATACACATTGAATTGATTACCTTCCTTTTTTGAAGTCGGTAAAAAGGGCCTGTTGAAGAACAAATTAAAGTTGCTAGGTTTTTCCGTTGCCTTCAAACATAAAATGTGGAATTTTGGAAGTGTGTGTTTGAAAATCACAATTACTTATTGCTTACGATACCAATGCTAAGTATTGCTGTACACTTGATTAGACGGTTGCACGGCTAACATTCAACCTTAAATCAAAATATTCTTGTAAACAGCTAACAATGCTTAAATGTTTCATTCCGACATCCAATAATAATACCGGTCAAAACCCAAAAAAATATATAAATTATCGAAAGTATTTTCTCCAGTATTTGCCAAACATAAATCTAACAACTTTCCCGGGCAATACCCGCGCGGTGCACCGCCTTAAAATTCTCGCCACACGGGCTGTACCGTTAGCGGCGATCGCCGCATCTATCACCCATCGCATCGGGACCGCCATTACAGTAATTGAACTGCGACCGATTTGTTTCCTCGCAAGAAATTGTTTATATCTCCCCCCAACAAGACGTCTACCCTCTTCGGCAACTCTATTACCAGCCAGTAAGAACCACTATTGAGTAGCAAAGTTTTTTCGCGTTAAACAGAAGGTGGTAATCGTAACTCTCGGTTTTGATTTATTAAAGATACTATACGAGTTCGGTTATTCTCGATCACGCGTCGTAAGTCTCGAGAAATATATGCTAACAAGAATTATTATCGATACTGGTTGTAAGATATATTTTTCTAACGCAAAATGAGAAGATTCGTGCTTTGCTAGGTTAAGTATCTTTATCGCTTTGGATTTTGTTTCATTGTGGTTTTAGACCTCTTACACACTGCGACTTTTAGCATCGAAGCAGTCGCGTGTTTTGAAAACGTGCTTCAGCATCGCGACTCCCGCAATGAACAGATTTAATTTAGCATCGCCGCAGTTGCCAAAATTCAGTACATAATTTGTCAATTTCCAGCTTCTGCATCGCGACTGTATCGATGCTAAAAGCAGCGCAGTGTGTAAAGGTTGACATTTTGCGACTGCATTGATACTAACGCGCGTAACCATCGCTACTAAAAGTCGCAGTGTGTAAAGGGTCATATTCATGTTTTTAGAATTGTTGCTTCCTGCGTGTTATGTATGTATGACGCAGGTAGCAACATAATAAGGTATATATTTCTTCGTTGATTTCAAGTGGAAGATACCTAATTTAATATAACAATGACAATAGATACATAATAATAAAAATATGTATTTCGTCACAAAAAAAATCACATAATTTGTACACTTAGGTTATATGAATGGTGTTACAGATAAACTTTTGTGAAGGCCGGTGCTTGCTTTGGATTCAGACAATCTGGAATTCAAGACACCAGGTCTCCACCTCCTAAACTAAAAAAAACCGTTATAGTAACAGTAGTACATTTTTATGTATTGTACCTAAACTAGTATAAGTACAGTAAAGTCTTTTAAGCTAATATAGTAACAACGATAAGTATTTTAAGTATAGGTATAAATATAAGTTGATCTAAATATTAAATTAATAATATTGTATCAATAGAATAGCCTAAAAATAGAGATGAAAAACACTACAATAAAAGGAGACCAAGTTTTCTCAGTAACTTGGAAAGATTAAAATGCCTCCACACACTTGAGAAGTCGCGAACTTTGACAGCCAACTTTGCGGGGCCCAGTCAACTCATCAAATATTACCGAAGGTGCTTACCCGGTGAGAACTTGTTATTTTTTCATCTTATTGTTTTATCCTTTGAATTAATTTGGTTCTAGCGGTCCCCGCCACTTCGTCAGTGCGTTTTGAGTTTGCTTCGTCCCCTCTCGTTGCATCGTGATGTTTATAGCCTCAAGCTTTTCTCTATCAATAAGCTATCCAGTAGTAAAACAACCATTTTGGTTTGAAGAGGTCTTTGTGTCTATGGCATTTACATTGTCGAGAATAGCGGAATAAGTAATTAGTAGTCGTCACAAGTACAACAAAACGCTAAAGCTACTAAAAACTAATACGTAATTTGTATTATATTTATACCGAGCTGAAGTCATAGATGAGAAGTAACACGATCCCCAGAGATGTTTCATAGCAACTCGTAGCCCCTATTATTTCGTAATAAGTGCCAACCCGTAGCACGGCTACAGCCTTTTCGTAGCAAAGAGATTCGTAGCTCGCTCCTAGTGTCAATGTTTCCGTAGCAAGGTTACACGTCGTAGCACGCTTCCCGTAGCAAAATGCTCGTAGCAAATAGATGCACGGTTCTCGCACAGCGTAGGGCGTCATAGACAAGCTACAACTTTTGAAGCTTTGTAATAATTACTGAATATGAAGATGAAGATGTTTTCAAATAAACACGTGATTTATAATGCTTTCATAGTATTAATTGAAATTACTTTTTTTTCCCTATTTTCCTTGGAATCCGTAAAACTATCTGCTTCTGAAAGCGTGTCGTCTACATAAAACGGGTGATTGAATAAAAACACGAAGTTCAGAAAAACATTCACTGTTATTACTGATGTCACCTTTGCTTTCATAGTTCGATAAGCAGCCACGTACAGATAGAAAATTAAAATCAAAATTGAATAATATTAATTAAAAAGAGCTACTAATACATGCGTCCACTACTTTGTAAAATATTTGGTAATCAGCTATATATGAAGTTATCTTGCGAATGTAACAAGAAACATTGATTTAGAATGTTTTTAACACTCACAGTGTCATATTTTATATTAATAAAGATGAAATAAGACACCTAAAATTTGCGCACGGGCGGGACTTGCTCGTTCAAGTCCCGCCCGTGCGAAAATTTTAGGTTTCTTATTTCATCTTGATGAATAAGAAACATTGACTAAATAAAGGCTGATTCACGCTACACCGTTCCACCGGACGGGGCACTGTCAAACATTATTGTATACATTTAGTATGAAGTGATTCATGCCTGAACGTGCTTCGTAAATTACTTCAAAACAGTCTAGAAAATGAAAGCTTTTAAGACAAACTTGAATCTATCCCATATTAATTCATTTAACAATTGATACATAAATTGTGTAATCTGCGTGAGAATCAGATCTTAAGGAGTCAGTTTTGAAACTAACTTGCATATTTAGTATAATCAAAATAACATGGTAATTAAGAAACAAGCCAGCTCTACGCGCTGATAGTAAATAATTATAAATGTTTTAGATAAAATTTCAAAGATCTACAGATACAGATAGTCGATTGTTAACTTTACTTGTGAACTTAAAATTCTTTGCTTTCATAACACTGGTAAAAGGAGACATTATCCCATGTAAATGTACGGCCTTACAACCTACGTATTTGTTTTATTTTTTTCTATATTATTGCTATTTTAGTACTATTTTAAAAACTACAAAGTAGAGTAAAGGTTCTGATCTATCACTTTAGTTAGAATAAGACCTTGCCTATAGCATTATGGCAGTACTATACCTCAATGTTAAATCTTCCAACTCTGAATAATCAAAATGGCTTTAATGGTCACTTACTTTATTCTTAACTTAATTCAACTCCACTGTTGAATAAACAGATGGGTAGATAGGCTTGACGTCACGCGCAATGACGTATCCATAAGAGACCATAAATTTCGCACGTTCGGACCGACAGCACGGTAGCTCAATTGAAAGAGCTTTTGTTTCGGTCAGCCTGAGACCCGCTCGTGCGCAATTTTTGGTTTCTTATTTCATCTTGAAAAATTTTAAATATTGAATTGTATAATGCTTGCCATATTTAAATGTGAAAGATTACAAGAAGAATTACCAAGGACATTTTGAACATTCTTAACGGTTGGGAGCTACAACAATGGCAGTAAGAATAACGTTTTCTTTGGGTCTAATTAGCCGACAATTTGGAACACCTCAACGTTCAACATTGCGCGCGATATCACAAATCTATACTTTATATAATAAAGCTGAAGAGTTTGTTCGTTTGAACGCGCTTATCTCAGGAAACACGAGTCCTAGAGCGATTTAATGATTGCGTGAATCATCCTTTATGTTTCTGTTTATAAATTTTGCCACCACTTTTTTTGACCATTGATCTCTGCCCTACTTTGTTTTAATGTGACTCAATGTCAATATTTAATTTAATTAATAATTCGTTTGCCGAGGATATAGTTTACAAAAACAAATAATATCTTCCAATAATGGAAGTGCGTGTATTCCGCCTGCACGCAGGCATGCAAAAAATCACTGGTTACAAGATATCTCGTTAAAGTGAAAATGCAACTACTTTTTATTTAAGTTTATGTAAATTTAAAAGGCATTCATGCTAAAGGTAACAAATAAGTTAACTATTCTATAAAATCATACTTGTATAATTAATTTAGGCATATATTGCAGGCAACAAAGACTCCTACAATAGATACCTTAAAGACTAACAATTTAATATTGTGCTTATCCAGCTAGCAGTGCGTCGCCTAATTTCGGATTTTCCGTAAAATATTTTAAGGCAAAAACTATTTTTTATTGGAAGTAAGAGGCCAGAAGCTATGGCGCACCGCCATAACGCGAGCTGCAAGCATTATTTTGGTACGGAGTTATTTAAAACTGTGATAGCTTCTAAAATATGTATTGAAATAAAATTATATTAAGGGTAATTTTGTTTAAATGAAATGCACTTGCTGTTGAATATGTTTATTTTGAAACGGTTAATTACCCATGTGCATCAAAACAGCTTTGAAAATAGTACATATTTAAAAAAATAAACACACAAAATGATTGTGGATACCATCTGACGGCTATCGACGCAGGGAGACCTAAAAAGAGGTGGTGTGACGATCTGTCCAGCTTTGCGAGAGATTGGGAATTGTTGGCCGCTGACAGTGACATATGGAAAAAATTGGGGGAGACCTTTGCCCAGAAGTGGCATGATGTAGGTGAGATAAATAAAATAAAAAAAAATAAGTATGTAGTGAGTAAACCATATCAGATAGACATATGCTGTCGGGAACATATTAAAGAACTTTTAAAACGGAACAATTCCGTCATACATAATTTTTTTATGTATTTTCAGACGGTTTACGCAACGGAAGCTCTCAAGAGGAATATTTTCGTCGCTTTTGCAACATTCGATACGTATCGAGATTTTTTATAGCCTAAAACCTTCTTCGATAAATAAGCGATAATTCGAAGCTTATTTCCAACACAAAAATAATTAGATTCGCGCGTTTTAATAAACAAACTCTTTCAGCTTTACTTATAATATTAGAATAGATGTTAATAATTAAATTTTAAGAGTTATTTCTTATCCGTGATTGCAGTAAGTAAGAGTGACAAACATCATCTTTTTTTCCTTGGTGCTGTCTCCAAAGAGTTATAAATATTAGCACGTCTTATAAAAATGAAAATTTTCGACCAAATAATTTCTAAAATTATTTATGTGCTCTATCTTTATGTCTACTTATCACCCGTTCTACTCGATTAATGATTTGATGAAACATGAGGTTCATTGTGATGTCACAGCGAGTTCAGAAATGTTCACTAATTATTCTATGCGTCCCGTGAGGTCGTTTCATTGCCGTCATCATTGCAGTCCGCAACAGCATTTCAAATAGAGCCGTGGTAATTCTGGTTGTAATCTTTCACACCTGAAATTTTCGCGCCGTGTTGAATAATTTGACGAAATATGCTGTTTATTGTGATACTAGCAGTCTCTGAGACATCGTCCGCACGTTTTAGAGTTTGCTCCCTCCCCTCGCGTCGCAGCGTGATGTTTTATGGCCTAAGCCTTCATCGATAAATGAGATGCCCAACAATTTTTTTTTAAATCGCTCTAGGACTCGTGTTTCCTGAGATAAGCGCGTTCAAACGAACAAACTATTCAGCTTTATTATATAAAGTATAGATTTGTGATATCGCGCGCAATGTTGAACGTTGAGGTGTTCCAAATTGTCGGCTAATTAGACCCAAAGAAAACGTTATTCTTACTGCCATTGTTGTAGCTCCCAACCGTTAAAAATGTTCAAAATGTCCTTGGTAATTCTTC
Source organism: Pyrausta purpuralis (assembly GCA_963924145.1). NCBI lineage: Eukaryota > Metazoa > Arthropoda > Insecta > Lepidoptera > Crambidae > Pyrausta > Pyrausta purpuralis. The sequence goes on from OZ001646.1 coordinate 4,184,268, forward strand.
TTGTAATCTTTCACATTTAAATATGGCAAGCATTATACAATTCAATATTTAAAATTATTCAAGATGAAATAAGAAACCAAAATTTGCGCACGAGCGGGTCTCAGGCTGACCGAAACAAAAGCTCTTTCAATTGAGCTACCGTGCTGTCGGTCCGAACGTGCGAAATTTATGGTCTCTTATGGATACGTCATTGCGCGTGACGTCAAGCCTATCTACCCATCTGTTTATTCAACAGTGGAGTTGAATTAAGTTAAGAATAAAGTAAGTGACCATTAAAGCCATTTTGATTATTCAGAGTTGGAAGATTTAACATTGAGGTATAGTACTGCCATAATGCTATAGGCAAGGTCTTATTCTAACTAAAGTGATAGATCAGAACCTTTACTCTACTTTGTAGTTTTTAAAATAGTACTAAAATAGCAATAATATAGAAAAAAATAAAACAAATACGTAGGTTGTAAGGCCGTACATTTACATGGGATAATGTCTCCTTTTACCAGTGTTATGAAAGCAAAGAATTTTAAGTTCACAAGTAAAGTTAACAATCGACTATCTGTATCTGTAGATCTTTGAAATTTTATCTAAAACATTTATAATTATTTACTATCAGCGCGTAGAGCTGGCTTGTTTCTTAATTACCATGTTATTTTGATTATACTAAATATGCAAGTTAGTTTCAAAACTGACTCCTTAAGATCTGATTCTCACGCAGATGACACAATTTATGTATCAATTGTTAAATGAATTAATATGGGATAGATTCAAGTTTGTCTTAAAAGCTTTCATTTTCTAGACTCTTTTGAAGTAATTTAGAACGTGGTTGCATGTTATATTATGCATAGTTAACATTTTTGTCCCTCTCTCGACTCCGGTTATTTAATATTCATGACTCCATGCGTGTTTTGTTGACAAACGGGATGTAAGAAGCTAAGATAAAATCACGTTAAACTAATTATTTCGCAACACGCGAGGTCGAGATCTTCTTCTATGTTATACGATATTAATGATACATTGCTAGGTAAAAACTATATAAGAAAATCTAAGTGTGTGTAACACGTGTGCAGAACTTACTTGCGATACTGCAGATAGGTTAAGATGCTTGAGTTCAAGAACCGACTTCAAATCTTAAAAGAGGGTAAAAGCGTTATTTTGAGCTTTTTAATCAGTTTCTTGAAGGTGGTTATTTTTTTTAATATTTTTTATTTATTCCCAAAAACAACGATTATGATTTAAACTTACACTGTACCCTAAGTTGAAACAAACCTGGCTGGGCGCGTATTAGCTTTACTGTCAAATTAGCAATTCGTATTGCGATTTCGCATGATAATTATAATATACTGATAATATTCATTTACACTGAGTCGGAATTGAGCTGCCAGGAAATTTAACGACGTGTGAAGTGAAATCGCAATACGCGCTCTGAAGTAAAATAATCATCTCGCTATGACTCCTCGTTCCGAGAAATCCGTGGACAAACATTCAAATATACAAATAAACATACACTAACGAAATTTAATACACGTGTTTGGAAGCCTTAATAGATCAATGTACTCAAATATTACCAGATTATAACAATATCACATATACATTGAACTGATTACCGCTTTATTTGTAATCGGTGAATTTTACAGAACTTCTTCGGAGTTCTTTCAAAAGCCGTTACTAGTAGACTATTATTTTCACTATGTTGAGAATTTTGCATTTCTTTAAAAAATACTTTAATCATTTTTTTTAACATATCTGCGATGAGTCCTTCGACTACAAGCGGATGGGTTGCAGTGGAATTGCTTGTTAGGTGTACCCTCCAGTGCGGATACTCCCTCTATGTAATTACTGTTCTCTCCAGTGCAGCTTTAGTATGTCGTGCCGTTTGAGGCGATTCTCGAAGCTTTGCAGTAACAGCTGTGTAGGTTGTTCGTTCGGTTGAACAGTTAGCCGGTTTTGGTAAGATGCTGCAGCGATCCGTATCTCTTCAATCACTGTGTCCACCTTAAGGGCCTCGTGAATTTCGGTGTTTCTCACAAGCCATGGGAAGTTAAATATTGTTTTCAGAATAGTATTCTGAGAACAATATTTTGTCTTAGTATCATCGATAGATTGGATTTGTTTTGCACAGTCTCACAGTTGTACGCCATAATAAATCTAAATTATTCCACTTTTTGTTACGTGTCATCACTGCAAAGAAGCGAAGTAAATAAGGTACTCGAGTGTTTGTGGAGATGAGATGACAGAATATTACGGCGTTGGGGCTTAAGACGCCAAGGTACTTTATCAAGCTAATTATTCCTACGCGTATAACGAATTAACTTCATTCCTCAACATTACATGCAGATCACGGCTCTTCAAAAACATAAGGCTAGCTTAGGCAGTCTTCTTTTACGTACTTAGCTTTCTTTACATTAATTATGTAAAGAATTGAGCTTTTCGCTTTTTGTTATTTTACTCACATTTTTGATTGGATTGTTTATGTTATCTTTGCTTCAAATGCAGGATTACACGCATAATTATGAATGTACGGTTCGTATATTACAAAAAAAATTTTTTCGTGTCCTGAAAAAAAATGATTTTTAAGCTCAAGATTTGCTTCCTGTAACTTTGACACATAAGTTTTGAAAATACTTATTCTGAGTTAATAACTTTTCTCAATTTCCATTGCAAAATTGTAAAACTAGTTTGACAAGTTCCTAAAACCTAGTTGGCACAAAGAAAAGTTAGAATTATCGACGTGTTCTTTTTCCAGTTAATAATTGAGGCACATGTTAGGTCACAAACAAAAAGGAACGTATCGTACGATCAAATTAGCTTTCTCCCAAGTCTGTTAGCTGAAACACTAAAGCCCCTAGCACGCTGCGACTCTTAGTCGCGATGCTGTCGTTGCAGACGGCTGCATCACAATGAACAGATTTAATTTAGCTTCATTGCAGGCGCGTTAGTATATATACAGCACAAACGAGTAATGTGTTAATGTCCAGATTCTGCATCGCGACTGCATCGATACTAAAAGTAGCGCAAGTTTGTAAAGGTTGACATTATGCGACGGCATAGATGCTGCATCACTGCGAAAAGTCGCAGTGTGCAAACGGTCTTAATCAAGAAACAAAACAGACTTCATTAGAATAATAACTCTAGCGGAGTAGTTTACCTTTGTTCCGAATCAATCATCCTTCATTCCCAAGGGGGTGATTCTTTAGTTGAGTCAATTATGAGGACTGTTCGCGGAATTATGTGAACGCTCACAGATATTGAATTATCTTTCTGCTAGTTACGGTTTTGGTGATTTATTGCTCGGCGAATGTTTGCGGAAGGATATGGAAAAAAGAAATCATTTTCAGTTTTCCCATTGTTATTTATTGTAATAAGGACTTATTGTTTGGTTATAATTGGCTTTACCCTGCGTGTAACCATGATCTGGATGAATCTGTTGCTCTCCTTTTTTAATAACGTAGGCATATATTCAATTCGTTACGAACACTTACATTGTACGCTCCCAGATATTGATGCCAATGATAGTTCTAGTGAATATAACTAATAATTTAGTACTGTAGTTCTTGGAAATACTAATATAATTGAACAAATTGAGTACAATCGACGAATACATTTCACTGGAACAAGCTAATTCTATTATATGGACGACTTCTCATGAAATGTTTTGAAATTATTGTGCTTTGTTCCATATTTATTGTAATGTGAATGTAATTTTACTATCATTCTAGCGCAGAATTTAAGTTTCGGGTGTATGTTTTATTAAGTATAATAATACAGACCTAACAATATAAAATATACTACAAAACACTAAAAAATATATTTATAAAAATATAATTATAAGTCGGCTTCCTTCGTCTTAACCGATTGTTAAATATTTGTAAAAATATTTCCTTCGGATATTGTGAGAGCAATCTCGCAACATAGATGAGTACCCCAATCACGAACTTTTGACGTATTCGTCACGTTATCGTAGCGAGTTTACGTAGTACAACGTTAGTCGGCATCACGAAGCACTCTCGTGTCGTGTAGTAAGCTCGATAGCATTGACGATGATGACGTCATACTAACGTAAACATGGCCGTTGAATGACACGTCCAGAAACAAATTAAGCGATATTTTTATGAATATTATCGAAATATAAAATTATATTCCAATAAAATCTAAGAGTAATCAATAACGGAACAAAATGACGATCAATATGTTTGGCAGGATTAGCAAATGTAAAAATTTGGTCTATTAAAATATGAAGATATATGTTTTTCTGTACTCTTTAGATTTTTGAACTGTTTACTAGACTGTCAATTGACAGATTGACGTTATGCTATCATATTGTGACAAATTTTCAAAATTTTACAAAAGATTTAGTTAAAAATTATGAAAAAATATTAAAATAACGAGTACAAGTCGTTTGCAGTACAAAGTATCAATATTTGAATTTTGAAAAAGTAAGTACGTGTAAGTAATACAAGAATTTGTGATTAAAGTGGTTGTTTTTTCATTGGCTATTATAGCGAGTTAAAACTCTAGCTAGACCTTATTTCTCAAGAAATTGTGATTTATCCAAGCCCTCAGCTCTCCAAGAAGACGCTGTTTCTAACGAATGGAATGAAAAGCATTAACGTCAGTATAAAATATATACATATTATTTTTTCAGAATGAACACAGACCAAATACAATGTATAGAAATACGCCTACCCAGCTAGAAGAAATAAAGTGAGTCTAGCAGCTCCAGCGGTCTTCGTTACTCCCATATGTCATATTGAGAGCAAAGATGAACCCAACAAGATCAAAATCGATATACCTGTTACAAGTGCCCTGTTCCTGATTTCTTTTAAAGTTAAAAGTAAGGAGTATAAGATAAAAAATATTGTAATAAATTTCGTATTTCTACTGCAAAAGCTTAATTTTAGAATAATAAATATGACCACAAAAGTTTTCTTTATTCCACACGTTTCTTTATTTCTCGCCAAAAGTCAAAGTTATGTAACAATTTAGGCGGTCTTGTCCGTAAAAGTTACCTAGTTTCTCTTCGCTCATTTTTGACACACAGAATCTCAAGTAATCTTGTGGCAACTCACGATACTATACGTCAAAGAAAGATTCGTGATCGCAAATCCAGTTTAACACTATAGAAAATGTTTACTCACAATAAATGTCAAGTATTTGAGCTGCCAAATTTAGTTTGTTTTACGTCCGATAGAGGCGCTTTCAGATTCTCATACAAATGATTACGTTACTATACGAATACTTTGACGCAAATTATTCGTGATAGGGGTAGAGGTCACGCAGCGTACACGTTAAAGAAAGCACTTGCACAATTCAACAGGCTTGCCAATGTGTTGGTGGCAGTGTGGTATAGGCATACGCCCGGATAGCGTAAGACACGGCTTCGATTCGTCGTCTGACACAGTTGCTTTTTTCAAGTGAATTTTATATTATTACGTTTGTATAGTGTCAAAACACTATAAAAACAAAAAAATTTTTATAAGTTAGCTTCCTTCTTCTAAAATAATAAATATTTGTAAAAGTATTTCTTCAGATATTGTGAAAGCAATCTCGCAACATTGATGAGGTCACGCAGCCTACGCGTTAAAGGGGGCACTTTCAAAATTCAACAGGCTTGCGAATGTGTCGGTGGCCGAGTGGCATAGGCATACGCTCGGATAGCGTAAGACACGGATTTCGATTCCTCGTCTAACAACCATGGAAAACTGAAAAAGCTACTGAAATATGCCACTATTCTTCTTAATTGAAGAGCTGTGCTCTTGACGGTTGAGTTAATTCCATCCCTTTCTATTCGATGTCATTCGTGACGCCCCTTTTATCTTTAATCTTGGTCAAAAAACATATTTAACGCTTTTACTAGTTGTTGAAACCTGTGGCTCAGAAAGTAGAGCAAAGCTCATAACGTTGTTTGTAATTTTAACTCCCGATATCTATAATTCATTCAACCACAGCTGCGCAGTATTATAACTGAATCATTATATCAAAACGCAACCACAATTGTCCCTACTGACTCTTCGAAATTCACCTCATCTATTGATGCCACGTTTTCATTCGCATTAGTTCCACTGATCGATGACTCACTTATTTCGGAAGTACTATTGCATATCCAAGTTGCTATCATAATGCAATCTTTTATGACCTGATACCTTAAGTGTTTGTCTCTGTTCGCTTCTTAAGTTTACCGAAGCATACCGTGACCGTGCCAGAAACGTGTCCGGCAAAAATGTATATCTATATTGAAAACTGCGACATATTGCCTAAATGACCGTTCCGACACCAAACAAGACCGTTGCGTAATTTTACCGGTGCTGACACGCTCCGTACATGTCGCGATACATTGCTATACCGATGAGCATAAGGGTTATTACCGCGTATGATGATCTTTATAAAGGCGTTAGTATATATGCATTGATAGTCCTGTCGATACAGGCTGTTGAACTGGTCACGATGGGGACTAAGAATTATGGGTCAGAGCCTTACGTGGACCTTGCCAACGAAATATAAAACGACGCGGTTCGTTCACCACTACCACCAAATAACAGACGGGTATCATGCGGGTTGCATACCGGTATCATACGCATTGCATACTGGAGACCGATTCTCGCGGCAATCTGACTTTTTTCGTATGGTAATTCGATTGCGAGTTTACCCGAATTACCTAAATAATCAAGTAATAGCCTCCTTGCCTCAAGGTATTTTTTTTATGTAGCATGTCTTAGTTTTATTTCTTCTTGTTTGTTATTAATAAAGACGACTTTCTAGAATAGTAAAATATTTACACGTAAAAAACTATAGCACAAACAAAATTTAAATACATAAAAATCGTGACTGAGAAATCAAAAACAATTTGAATGTCGAAAAAGAAAATTATGTACTTCTTTCGTACACGAATTGCATGAAAATTGGCCCGTCTCATAAGGATTATATACGGGCACAGAACGCTGTCGATCTGTTCAGTTTCTTCAAAAGCCTTTCACACACGAACCTTTCAGTGAAAGGTTTCTAGCAGGGTCATGGCAGGTACGGTGCAGTGGGGAAATACCTTTAAGAAACAATGTAAAAGGCAAGTATTTGAAGGCTGACAGTAAACCCTACCTAGCTTTTGGCAGCGATTATGAATTATACAACAAACACACTTTAATGTCGTCTCTTGTTAGCACTTATTCCGACGTCCACCCGCGAAATGCAATGACAAGAGCGTGAGCGGCGCAGCGGTTAGTTATAGTTAGCATAAATTCCCGTCATGTTGCCGCCGCGGGCGCCGGTTAAATTGTGGCTCGCGTCGGATACATTTTCAGTTTGTATTAGGCTATGTTTGACAATCTAGGGTACTAATTATGGTTCCGTAGCCGAGTGGCAAAAAACGGAGCCCTTATAGTTTCGTCAAGTCTGTCTGTCTGTCCGTCTGTATGTCACAGCCATTTTATTCTGTAAAGCATCCCAGTGATGTAACCTATGCGTGCGGGGTGTCTATGGATAGGTCTTTTCAAATGACATTCTAAAACCATTTCCTCTAAAAGTCTAACGTTTCAGAGATAGACGCTTCCAAAATGGTAAAATTGGCGTCCCCCCCCCCTCTAATTTCTAAACTAAGCAAATTTAAATTTTGTTAAAAATATATGATGTAGATGTTTACAATTACTTTCAATGAATATTGGTATAATAAAGTGATAAAGTAAATTTTCAACAACCGCAAACATAACTTTGTTCTTCATACAAGCACTAAAAAAAAAAACTTATATTTGCTGCCAACATAAATATTGTGGTATTTTAGCTAAGTGGAAGTAAGTGGATTCTATGTATTATTCAGTTAAATTGGGCACGGAACCCTCAGTGCGCGAGTCCGAATTGCACTTGGCCGCTTTTTATTTTTTTGTTTATTGTTATCTTACACTAATTTGGAGTCCATAATGTGCGTCATCTGTTCGTCTACAAAGCTTGACATCATGCACCGATCCCAAAGGAATAAATCTCTCCTAAATAAAAGACAAATGCGTTATTTTAAGCTTTAAAGTAAGTTTTTGGAAGACAGTTTCATTGTCTTAATTCTTAATTAAACCGCCTTTTTATTTTAATATATGTTGTTCTAAATATCTCAAAAACTACTCAATCGATATTGATGAAACTTACACTGTACCCTAAGTTGAAGTATACCTTATTGAACTAGAAAAAGAATCATCTCGCTATGACTTCTGATTTTTGAGAAATGGACAAATTACAAATTGTGTATGTAACACTTACGAAGTAAGTGTATGTAACACTTACGAAATTTAGAAACCATAATAGAACAATATACTCATATCACATACATACATCACATACATTGAATCGATTACCTCCTTTTTTGAGTCGGTAATAATGTGTAGGTAATGTAAGGTACGCCACTAGTAAGTTCCTGAAAAGTCGTCAACAAAAGTACAAAGTCGTATGGAAAACACATTGTTTAAGTTAGCTAAAGTTAATGCAAAATCAAAAAACTATGCATTTAATAACAAACAAAGTCGCTAAAAGGCTTTCAAACTCCAATTTCCATATTCCAATATCGTGTTTGATCAAGTCGATACGACTTTAATACACATCCATTTTTTACGGTGATTTAACAGCAGGCTTAATATTTATTTATAGACGCCATAAAACCTTCGCTGTTGTTTTATGAGTGTTAAAATTTATACAATGATACTGTATGAATGACTCGTATAAATTGAGTTTGAAAAATTGTAACGGTTGCAGAATAATTACAACGCAAACTTTTACCAGAGGCTCAAGTTTTAACGATTTTTAGAACAAAGGCATGTATATAATTTATATTTTTATTCTGAGTAAAACATTTTAAGAGAATGGATAGGATTTTAGTTTTTTTAAGATTATACAAAGTGATTTTCGACCACGATTTTTTTTTTGACATAACAGACAGCCTATTAACAATCGCTTCTTTGAACAATCAATACAAACAAATGTTTACAAAAACGGAGGCCCTCAACATTTGGAATTCGATAATGCGACGCTGAATAAACAGCGGCATTATGAGTACCTTACGCGCAGAAGACAGGCCTTATTTATGGAGGCGCGCAAGCGTCTGGGCATCACTAGCTGCTGGTCTCTTGATGGGAACATCTATGTCAAGACGCCAGACGGCATCCATCACCACATCCACAGTGAGGAAGACCTCAACAAAGTAACATGTGTTGTCGCCGCATCCCAGCAGAATCTGTCACATTAACGCACAAAGTATTCCCTGTCATTACTTGGAGCTGCTTGAGTCCTTTTCGCTTGATGCCTTAGACGCTCTCCTCATCTGCGAGAGTTTACTAAAGCCGGAACTTGATTCAGCTATGTTCGTACTTCCTGGGTACATATTGATCCGTAATGACCGCACGGGCAAGGGTGGCGGTGGCGTCGCTATATATTTACGTTCCCACATTCCCTTTAAGGTTTTGGCTGCGTCTCCTGCTCCCTACCATGCTTCAGCCGAATATCTATTTATAGAGGTAATTATCAAAGGTGTTAAGGCGGTTGTAGGCGTTGTTTACTGTCCTCCGGGAGTCAGCTACATCGAGAATCTTGAATTTGCCCTGGATTCAATCAGTTCTGAATACACTCATCAAATAATCATGGGTGATTTTAATTCAAACCTTCTTGGTGATTCACCAACGGCTGCTAAGCTGCTTTCCCTCATTGACTCGCAGAATCTCACAAACCTCCCCCTTAAAGCCACTCATCATAACATTGATGTTCCCGATACCTGGCTCGATCTTATTCTCACGTCTTCTCCAACCAATGTAATCACGCACGGGCAGCACCCCGCACCTGGTTTTTCACGCCATGACCTTCTTTACCTTTCCTATAAGCTCCACACCACTAAACTCAAACCCACTGTGGTGCACATGCGCAATTTTTCTCGAATTGATGTGGAAGCTATCAGAGCGGACGCGGCTGCCCTCGACTGGGGGTCAGTTCTCGAAAGTGTCTCGATTGACGACAAAGTTGCTCTGTTCAATGCCAACGTACTGTCGCTTTATAATAGCCACGCGCCAGTTCGACCGGTCAAACTTAAGCGACCTCCAGCCCCTTGGATCACTAAAGGAGTGCGCATGGCTATGTCTAGTCGCGACCGTGCTTTTCGGACGTTAAAGCGTGACCGCTCTGATTTGAACTGGAATAAATTCAAAACTGCAAGGAATCGCTGCAATCGAATGGTGAGATCAGCCAAACGAAAATATATACACGAAAATATTTCTGAGTCGTCTCCAGCAGATGTCTGGAAGTTCCTCAACACCCTGGGAATTGGTAAGGGTAAAATTGACTTTCCCCTTCCTACGTCTATTACGCCCGATGATTTAAATACTCATTTCTCCTCTGCTTCTATTTTAGACACGGCAATCAGATCCAATACTATTTCCGAAATTTCTTGCAAGCCTCGCCTTGACCTCGATCCGTTTTCTTTTACCCTGGTATCAGTCGATTCCGTCAGGAAATCTATCCTTTCGATCAAATCTAGATCTGTTGGACCCGACGATATCAGTAGGGCTATGATCATCATGATTTTGGATGTAGTTCTTCCTTACATTACCCACATAATTAATTACTCACTCGGATCTGGATCATACCCCACTGAATGGCGCAAAGCCTTTGTCATCCCTCTACCCAAACTTCCCAACCCTACTTCTTTAAATAATTTTAGACCAATTTCAATACTCCATTTCCTCTCTAAAGTTCTCGAAGCTGTTGTCCATTCTCAAATTTCAAAATTTGTTTTTACTAATGATCTTTTGAGTCCATTCCAATCTGGCTTTCGCCCCGGCCATAGTACCAGCATCGCCTTACTTAAGGTAACTGAGGACATTCGGAAGGGCATGGAGCGTGGTGAAGTTACAGTGCTTGTCCTTATTAATTTCTCAAACGCTTTTAATTCTGTTGACCATGAAGTCCTACTCTCACTTTTAGCTTATCTTAATATATCTTCCGATGTTCTAAATTGGTTTGGCGCGTACCTACGAGGGCGGCAGCAAGCTGTTCGCGTGGATAAGACCACTTCCCGCTGGCGAGACCTTCTCACCGGAGTACCCCAGGGAGGCATTTTATCACCTTTACTTTTTTCTTTATTCATTGACTCTATAACACACGACATTGGCTCCACCTACCATTTGTATGCGGACGACCTGCAGCTTTACCAGCACTGCCGAGTTACCGATTTAAATCAGGCTGTACAAAACCTTAATATTGATCTCCAGCATATACTGACCTGGTCGAATCGTTATGGTATTGCGGTAAATCCTTCCAAATGCCAAGCCATAATCATCGGCAGTAAGCGGCAAATGTCACTTATTAATATTGCCGATGTAGCGCCGGTCTGCTTCAACGGGGTTAATATCCAATACTGTACTTGTGTCAAAAACCTCGGTCTGTACATCGATCAAACGCTAAGCTGGAACGTCCACGTTTCTGAGGTGAGTCGAAAGGTTATGGGCACGCTGCGTTCGCTCTTCAGGTTTAAAAATTTCCTCCCTGTCAAAACAAAAACATCTTTAGTACAGTCTTTAGTTCTCCCCCTTATTGATTATGCTGATGTGTGCTATCCTGATTTAAATCAAGACCTTTTAAACAAGCTTGACCGCCTAATAAATTCTGGCATCCGCTTTATTTTCTGTCTGCGTAAATTTGATCACATCTCATCTTTTCGGTCACAACTTGTATGGCTACCCCTTCATGTTCGACGTAAAATCAGAGTCCTCTGCACGCTTTTCTCGGTATTAAATGACCTCAATTCTCCTAGCTACTTAAAATCCCAGCTCACCTTCCTCAGTGAGACGCGCGCACACGCGTCCACTGCGCTCTTCTCATAATCTTTCCCTCGCTACTCCTTCGCACCGCACAGGTTTTCTCTCAAACTCTTTTCTTGTCCAAGCCATTCGTCTTTGGAATGCCCTTCCGGCAAATATTCAACAAGCTCCCAGTAAGTTCACATTCAAGAGACTCGTCCGTGCACACTTCCTTCATATATCGGAATCATCTCCATAACATCTATCTACAACGATCGTCATAATATATAGTATATATATATATATATAGTGTATGTTGGTATATGTATGTATTATTAATGTATTTATTTTATTGCTTATGTTATGTATGTGTAATATTATGTAAGTATTAATTGTATTTATTTTGGACTTTTTTTTGTATATAATTAATTTCGTTTCTTTGTCGCACCGCCCACAATCATTTCTGCTTAGCCCAAAGGCATGACTGGTAGAGGACGCCATATGGCGTTAAGTCCACCTTTTGTACAAAATTTTATTATTGTGCAATAAAGTATAAATAAATAAATAAATGAGCTACTGGCGTTAACAAGCACCTTTAAAAATACGAATCGCGAGGAAAAAGCGCTCATTTGCGAGAGTACGTTAATCCCGGATAATCCGGGGACCGGGATTTCGGGGGAAATAATGAGATACAGCCGAAAGATATGTCTTCTGGGCTTCTGAAGTGATAAATATGAGGAGACGCCTTTGAAAGACCATAATTGAGTTTCGCCGCTTCCGTTACAGGGAACGTGTAACGTCAACACGATCAAAGCTTTGTTAGGACAGTGGTAGTCTGAGTGAATCAAAAATATTGTCACAAGTGATGAGTTCAGCGTTTGAGTGGCTTGAGGTACTTAAAGTGTCGTCACAGCTCCGAAGTCCCGATACCATAGCGCTTTGCGTCGTTTCCGTTGGCCTAGCACAAGAGCTTTGGGTACTTATGGATCAAAGCAATATAAGTGATGTGGTCCAATGTGTATGTGTGTGTGTTGTAATATTATTTTTACTAATATTAAAGAGTTCATTTGTTTGATTGTTTGAACGCGCTTATCTTAGGAATTACTAAACCGACTTGAAAAATTATTGTTATGTCGGATAGTTTATTTATAGAGTAAGGCTTTAGGCAATAATCACGAAATTGCGGGGGAACGCTAGTACTATGCAATATCGTTAGAATGAAAAAAATGACACTTTAAACTGCTAAAACTTCATTACTAACCGTTTGTAAATGTGTATACGAATATGCAGTCCAAAGCAAATGCAATTACATATATTTCATAAGATCCTATCAGTCCCGCAAGATGCAGCCAAACCGCAGAAGTCTGTTGAACCACAGCGCTATTTGCAACAGCTTTTATTTCTAATATATAGCTATATTTTATGTATTCTTTTAAAACGCTATTTGCTCTAATTTACAGAATAACTAACAGTTAAACAATTCTGTTAAGCGGATACTTAGTTGTCTACATGTATTTGCATCTGGTCTGGGTGTTGTGGTACCACCGTTAGGTCTGATTTCCGTAACACAAGTGCATTGGCTACTTACTTTTGAATCAGAGCAATATATGTGATTGGTGTATAATATTTATTTTCTAGTTTTGAAGCTAACGATTGATTTCTACTGATGTTTAAGTATTTTTGTTTGTATTAAAATATTACAAAGATTTAATAGGATTACTTTTGAAATAAATGCTATTAAAATATCTTAAAAACAGTAGGCGGTAGGCGTCTGGGTAAAGTATTAGCGATCAAATCTGTAACGTTTTTCATCGATATTATAATATTCCCAGACGGTGTTACTGACGGGGGCAGGTAGTAACAAAACAGATTGTCTAGTCTCCTCCGCATTTAATATTTAATTCTAAAGAGGTTTAATCGTGTACAAATTTTGCTAAAGATATTTCATTTCACGAAAGTAGAAATCACGCATAAGTGTATGAATAAAATATTATGCGCAATGCGGCTAATTAGCTATGTGTATTTGTGAGAGCTATTTTATTGTTATTTGGGGTTTGTGTTTAAAATTACTTCTTAAATGTCACCTTCTTCCAAATCTTTCATATTTAGCAAAATATGGAAAATAAATATGTGTATGCCTATATGTGTATGATCTCACTCGATTTTTCGCACAAAAATGCATGGAAATTGATAAATCACTTGCCTCGTTTGTAAGATGTGCTTGTTTTATTAGTTGCAATTTTTTCAACAAAGTCCTCTTATTTATAATGTTCTTATTATTATAGATATTAATAATCCATCTTATAGAATAATTCATTTTATAGGTATGAATAAAGTCTCATTATATTTAGCGCAGAAAATCATATTGAAAATGATACTTCTTTACTTGCCTAGATTACTAAATGTGCATGTTTAATAAACATTTACATTTTTTAACAAAACCTTGCATACTTAGCTTACATATCTCGTCCATGAATATAAACAAAGATTTTATTGATGTTCATATTTTGCCACCAAAATACCCTACTTTTCTTGAGCTTCATGGAACCATACGATTTTTTTTCGCATAGCTCGCGGACTTACGTGACACGATCTATTCTAAAGGGTTGGAAGATTGTTTGTCGGTTGTTTTAGAATGTTTTTAACACTTACAGTGTCATATTTTAAATGTTGCATAAACAGACGGGTAGATGGCGCTAAACGTCACGCGTAATGACATATCCGTAAGAGACCACAAATATCTCAGGGTCGGATAGACAACATAGTAGCTCATTTGATAGAGCGTTTGGCCCAGTTAGCCAAAAAGTTGCTGGTTCAAGTCCCGCCCGTGCACAAATTTTTGGTTTCTTATTTCATCTTTATGAATTGTTTGTCGGTATTTCGCATCATTTTATGTCATGTACTACATAAGTGTTGATTTACCTTTTATTTCAAAGTATACAAGGACAAAAAGCTGGGATCCATATTTCATTTTAGAGCGGAAAATGTCGTGCAATATGCATGTAGCCCTTAACAATATTAACTGAAAAAAGGATTTAAGCTTAAAAACACACAACAAAAAATCTTTCACTTTCATTAACAAATGCGATTATTGTTAATCAAATGATCCGCGAAACGAACGTGGTCGGTACAAGGGGATTAACATCCATGTTACTTTTCGAAGTATTTATTATGTTTTCAACATATGTGATAATTGTGGGTAAACCTTTTAAACTGATCATCTTGTGTAAGTTTGAGTGCAGTGTGTAACTGCAGCAGCTGATATGAAGGCGTTAGTATACATTCGCATGCGGCAGCGATGCGGCTGAACGATGCCGACTGTATTATAGAGCTATTGTTAATCGGATTACAGGAGACAACATTAGCGTATGGACAGCACTAGAGCTGTCTTATAGGTCGTGGTTGCCATGAGATCGATATTGATTGTTGCTCTATTGTTTTTTCCCGCACAAATTTTACGGCACCAAAACGGTACTAGAGTTTGTACCGAGTTGTATTCAGTTAAGATCAAATAATAATTTTGTTTAGTACCTACTAATTTTGAATGTTTAGGATAAGTTAATATATAACTGTCATGTACAAGATGTTTAAAAGTCCCTTAATAAATAGTTTTTTGTTTATTGTGGAATTTTGATCACACCGAATAATCATTAAAACTATGTTAGAGTGAGACATAGCATATGCTAATGCCACAAGCCGTATAATGTCTAATTATGCATGCGAACGCAGAGTTGGACCATTTAGTTAATAACTTTACCAGTGTATGGACAAATTTTAAGCAGCATCCTTTTGGGGAAAACGTTTCTTCATAAGTCACAAAGAAATCTTACAATATTGTAATAAACTGAGCTACTTTATAATTAAATTGCAAAAGTAATAAAGTTCTTAATATAGAGGTACAGTTCGACCTGCGGGCGAAGTCTGATGCAACATTTTTGACATTTCGCGTAGACAAATTTAATTTCATAATTTTCTAATTTAACAAATATCCTTTTAACTCATGTAGCTTGTATGTTTAATAAATCTTAAAAAAAAATTGAAATTTTTAAGCTTCATTCGAAAATTCCTCTCGATCAATAAATACACGAAAACACTAATTTTGTTACGGCATTTTTCGAGCGCCACCTGGTGGTTTTACAGGGAACTATGTCGAGACTTCCGACACTGTACTAGGAGCAATACTTTCAATCAATTATTGTACAGAGTATACGTAGTTACTTTGACCTGTTTATAGTGTCATTCATCAGTCATAGAATTAGAGATTTTGTAATCCAAGGGTTTAATCCCTAATCAATGATATCAAAATTGCTATCTCGTTGTAGTAAATAGCAATGTCAAGTTATATGACTATACATATTTGTTTTTAGAGAGTTAATTGCTGGTTACCCTTTATGTAACCAGTAATTAATTCGTTATGGTTATAGCTTCTATCATATTTTCATTTTTTGCTCCTTTTATAAGACACATCGTATATATGGACGTATGTTAATGTTTGGTCACCTGCTTAATTAGCAAATTAATAACTAATTATAGCTACGGGTGTAGTGTTCGCTCGGTAGCTCGTTACCAGACGAGCCGAGCTGAGCGGAGTGAGGGCTCCGAGGGATAGGTAATTAGCAAACATGGCGTAATCGCTCGCGATGCGCTGCAAATACAAAATACTTGCTAAGCGGCAAAATTAGTTAATAAGCAACTAAAGTTGATAATGCAGCCTTAGATCAATTCCGGAAGATTGAAAAGTATGTAATAAGTTGGTGTCTCACTACAGATGGTCAGATTGACAATAATGTGTTCCAAAATTTAAGATTTAACTCTTTTCAATCCTAATTTAAGGTTGAATGCATTTTCTTATATTATTTTATTCTTTGTTTGTAAATTATAATATAATTTAATGTGATTTTTATTAATTTTAAGGCGTTGTATCATTTAATTTGTAATATTTATTTTAGTTGATTTTTTTTTTAAATTAAGTTGATCTTAATTAAAATGTTATATTGTTTGTGTATTTCTCCGTCAAATTTATGGAAAAATATGCCTGAAATGACTGCCTGGTTATTTTTTATTACGTAGGGTAATTCCTTTTTGCTTGTCCAATTTTGTAAACAATCTTGACATTGAAATAAGATAAACATAAAACTCACCAACTACATAGATAATTGATAGTTTAACACTGAGATCTTTTTAATTCAAATAGTTAATGATTTTTATTCATTAGTATTATTTAAAAAGTTGTAAAAAGGTTGTTTATTTCATTCGACTAGCAAAGATAAATGGACTTTACGAATACTTATTTTTAGTGGAGAGTGGGTTTTGTTATTGTGTTACAAATTGAACAACATTTATGGCTGCTTTAGCTCAGAAATCGAGTCTCGAGTCGACTCGAAACAAGTATGTTCAATGTAGTCTATAAATCTTATAAAAATGTGCCTATATCGCTGAACTAACCATTAATACCACTGAAACTAGTACTTCCCTACCTCTCCTCTTCAAAATTCCTTCGTTATTATGAGCGATAATCCTCTCGTGTGTCGGCGTTCGGGATACGGTCTCGCAGGTGTTAAATATTAACGCTATACACCTCACTCGAGGGCGAACCTCTCGAGAAACAGATTGATTCTCGCGAGGTTTTGAGTGTAGTGGAGGTGGGAATGACAAGGCGTATGTGTATGAGTAGCGGTAAAAAACGTTCGTTCACCCGTGAAATTATGACCGCAGTTAATGGCCTGGTCTAACTTAATTATTTTAAAGATTTATAAAAGTCACTATACAAACTTAATAATATAAACTGCACTTTTAAAAAGCAAGTTTGTTTATGTGACAGACGAGCAATCTCGAACCCCGTGTCCTACGCTATCCAGGCGTATGCATATGCCACTCGGCCACCATCACATTAGCAAGCCTGTTGAATTTTGCAAGCGCTTTCTTTGATACGTAGACTGTTTGCCGTGCCGACAAAAAACGTTTGCCTTTTCGGCAATATTGCCAATATTCAGTTGAGCTTAAAAATGTCAATTCAAAAAGTCCTTTTCATTCGTAAATAAACATTTTGAACTAGTTTTTTTTATTGATGCTGTAGGTGAACTATTTTTTCGCTGTGCCATATAACTGCGAGCATGGAAAGATTTGCAACTTTTTTTTCTTTGTAAAATAAAATGGCTAGGAGGTTTTTAGGCTATTAAAATAATTATGACGCAAAATGTAGTTTATTGGGACAGTTGGGAAACTTAATTGAGTGACTGAGGGAGAAGAAGCAGAAGTCACATGAAGTCTAAGCTTGGTTTTTCAACGTTTGTTATAAAAGAGTTAGGCATCAAAATCAATTATCTCAGAACCGTTAGCTCTAGATCAAACTGACAAGGAGACCCGACCCTACGCTAGGGAAAGAAAAAAGCAGGTATGAATGAGGTGGGTATTCTTCACGAGTCAAATCTCTTGCCAATGCTAGTGACTTTATGCACGTTAACGCTTGTAGCCCAGGGCGCGCTGGCTGGGCCATCAGTGAACACCATCTGAGTCAGCGCCATCCGCCGCGCACGATTTAGAGCAGGCACGAGGACAAATACATGGAAGCTGAAGAAATGTAGACAACCATAGGCAGAGTTTGAAAATAAAGAGGTTAGTATAATTATCGATTTTTAATTATAGATTATAGATTCAACAATAGTTTTAAAAATTCCTAAATAAGTGATTTACATGATTTTAATACCAGAAACAAAAATAAACTTTCTAAAATTTCATTATTTCCGTTCTAAAATTTCATTATTTTATTTCCAATAGAAGAAAAACAGCAGGGTGCTGAACTCTTTTATTTATATATAAATATTTGACACTAATCACATAATGCTTTAGAATGTTTTTAACACTCACAGTGTCATATTTTATATTCATAAAGATGAAATAAGAAACCAAAAATTTGCGCACGGGCGGGACTTGAACCAGCAACCTTTTGGCAAACCGGGCCAAAGAGCGTTTGGCACGTTTTCATAAGAAACCACAAATTTCGCAGGGTCGGACTAACAGCACGGTAGCTCAATTGGTAAGAGCGTTTGGCACGTTTTCATAAGAAACCACAAATTTCGCAGGGTCGGACTAACAGCACGGTAGCTCAATTGGTAAGAGCGTTTGGCCCGGTTTGCCAAAAGGTTGCTGGTTCAAGTCCCGCCCGTGCGCAAATTTTTGGTTTCTTATTTCATCTTTATGACTAATCACATACATTGCTCTGATCCCAAAGTAAGTAGCTAATGCACTTGTGTTATGGAAATTAGACACAACGGTGGTAACACAACACCCAGACCCGAGACAATACAGATATTTTTTTATTTCTATATTGACCCGACCGGAAATCGAACCCGGGACCTCGGAGCGACGACGCATTGAAACCAGCGTGCTTTGCCACTACACCACGGAGGTTGTCTGAAGACTGAAGTTTGACTTCAGTGTTTTTCTTTTATTGGAAATAAAATAATGGAAATTCACTCTTTTATTGGAAGATGTATTACTTTTTTTAATAAATTGCCTCAAAATATAATTGAATTACCCTTACGTAAATTCAAATCGATTGTTAAACAATGTTAAATGACTAAAGGATATTATAGAATAAATGACTATATGAATGAAAAAAAAATATGGTCTAGCTTGTAAGAGCATGAAAATTTTAATATGTTAAAAAGAGGCATTTACAATAGTGACTTTGTTGGGCAGCTTCTCCTCAGCACTAGCCCACAATTGTCACGAAGCTGTGGTAGGCCCAATGTTGGGTCGTGTATAAGTGCTGGACAGAATCTGTCCTGTGATGAATTTTTGCGGTGAAATAAAAACTTCTTGAATTTGCGAATTGATCCTTTACTTGCGAAATTTTATAATGATTAAACGTTAACATTATGGCCAACGCGGATTGGCCTAATTCGAATCGATCGCGTGATGCAGCTCCTCGCCGATTGGTGGTGGTCGCCGCGAGCTTCACCGGAGCCTCATAGATGGCGCTAGGAGTTTGAACATGCCCCCGGCCTTGGAAGCGTCAGCTTACAACACTGTAGTCGTGTCTTCCTCTGGCTGGTCAAGAAGCAGGGGGCACACCTTGACGACGGCACGCCTGATGACACCAGAGGCTGTGCGAATGTCTGCTACTCTCACGACACCATCTTTACCGGGTATAGTCTTCTCAACACGTCCCATTTGCCATTTGAGTGGGGGCAAATTATCGTCTTTAATGACAACGAGAGTGTCTGGTTTCAAATCAGCTGCATGCTGCTTCCATTTGCTTCTTGTTTGCATCTCCGATATGTACTCCTTGGTCCAGCGCGCCCAGAAGTGCTGCCGAATTTTCTCTAACAGTTGATACCGGGTCAGACGATGAGCTACCGCGTCTTGGTAGTCAGTGCTCGCAGGCGATGTAAGTGGACGGCCAACCAGGAAGTGAGCAGGCGTGAGAGGATGAAGGTCGTGCGGATCAGTGGATAACGGACTCAATGGGCGAGAATTAAGGACTGCTTCCACTTGTGTCAATAGTGTGGTAAGCTCTTCAAAAGTCAAATGCGAATTGCCTAACACACGAAGCAAGTGATATTTGCATGATTTAATTCCTGATTCCCACAACCCTCCAAAATGCGGACTATAGGGAGGTATAAGTTTGAATTTAATTTGTTGATTGCTGGCATATTCAACAATATCGGACGAGCATTCCGATAAAAACCTTTTAAATTCATTCATCAAACCAACAAAATTCTTGCCGTTGTCTGAAAAGATTACCTCTGGCTTGCCACGCCGGGAAATAAAGCGTTTGAGAGCAAGGTGATATGCGTCTGTGGTCAGAGCGCCAACAAGTTCCAAGTGTATGGCCCGCGTAACAAAACATACAAATAGGCAAATATATGCTTTAAAAGTTTTAGCGCCTCTACCTCTACGGTTTAATACGAACACCGGTCCCGCGTAATCCACCCCGCATCGCATAAACGGATAAGTAGGCGTGATTCGCTCTATAGGTAAGTTTCCCATTAAAGGACTTACAGTTTTACCTCTTAAGCGAGTACAAATAATACATTGATGCATTACCTTTTTTGCGAGATCACGCCCCCTTACCGGCCACCAACGCTCGCGCAGCGTCGTCAGCAGCGCCTGCGGAGCCGCGTGCAACAGTCGCGTGTGTTCGAAGCGGAAGAGCAACACTGAAAAGCGATGTTTACTACATATGAGTATGGGATGTTTTTTGTCGTAATTGAATGATGACGAGTATTCCATGCGACCGCCTACTCTTATTAATTTGTCATCATCCATAAATAAATTTAATTTTGAAAACTTATGATTCGGTTTTAAGCCGCCCTTTTCTGACAATGATTTGTACTCTGGAAACGATTCAAACTGTGAAAGACGGGCTAGCATTTTCACAGATTCTTCCAACTCATCAACGCTGAGTGGGCCACTTTTTCGTTCACTTTTACTGCGTATGTTGTATATGAATCGAAGTGCATATGCGGCTGCACGATTCATGCGATTGAATTGGGAAAACCTGTGAAATGGAAACAGTGACATACCGGTACGTTGCTCTGATACAAGTGCATGCACAGCACTAAGTTTGACCTCTAGGAGCTCATGCGTATTGATTTCACTGTTTGTGGCCCTCGAAGTCGACTCAGGATCAAACTCAGGTTGGCGTAAGAATAATGGGCCATTCCACCACAAAGACGATGTCGAAAGGTCACCCAAACTCATACCACGTGATACTAGGTCAGCGGGGTTGTCTTTACCACATACATGGCGCCATGGGAGATCCTTTGTAAGTTCGTGAATTTCTGTGGTTCTATTTTGGACGAAAGTTTTCAATAGGCTAGGGGCCATACGTAACCATCCTAACACTATCGTTGAATCCGTCCAAAACATAACCTGATCAAATTGACGATGGAGTGATTCGCGGACTTTCTCATACAGTCGAGCACCCAATAGCGCGCCACATAATTCTAGCCTCGGTATACTGACCGGCTTTAGTGGTGCGACCTTGCCCTTCGAACACAATAATCGAATCGTCACCTGATTGCCGCTTAGTGTGCGAATATATAAGCATGTGCCGTATGCTGTTTGTGACGCATCTGTAAAAATATGCAACTCGATCCTATCAGGCGCTAGCCCTATAACGTGCCGTGGTACCAATATGGTTTTGAGCAAAGATAAATCATTAACAAACCGGTTCCACTCGCGCGTGACGTCACTAGGAACTTCATCGTCCCAACCCAATTTAAGCAACCATAGTTTTTGCAATAAAACTTTCCCGAGCATGACAGTTGGGCTTAGGATACCTAACGGGTCAAAGATTTGTGACACAGTCGATAAAATTACTCGTTTTGTGATAGGAGTGAGATTACTTTCGAATTGCGTAGTAAAATGAAACTCGTCGGATGTATTATAATATCCCAGACCTAAAGTCTTGCTTTGACTGTGTTCGCCTAACGATAGTTCCTTAGAACACTGGGACATGGGTACCGACGACCGGTTATCAGTTGCATTGAAATTAAAAGTCCACTTGCGCAACGGAAAACAGCCTTTTTCGAGTACGTTTGCAGTATTTTTACATAATTCGATTAATCTATTTTTTTCGTCATGAGATGTGATCATGTCGTCGACATAAAAATCCTCATTTATGATTCTTTTGATGTCACAGTCTGAACAGTCTTGCGCTAATTGTTTTAAACATCGACAACTTAGAAATGGTGCTGAGGCTGTCCCGTATGTGACTGTTTTCAAGCGGTATACGTCAATAGGCTGTGATGAGTCATCACGCCAGAGAATCAGCTGTAGGTCTCGCTGATCGGGCGTAACAAGTACCTGTCTGTACATTTTTTCTACGTCGGCGCAAGCTATGTACCTATGCTGCCGAAACCGTAACAAAATTGCAAACAAATCACCCTGTATCGGAGGTCCTACTAACTGGATGTCGTTAAACGACTTTCCACTAGAGGAAAGTGCACTGGCGTTAAATACAACTCTCAATTTGGTGGTAGTACTGTGCGCTCGAAATACGCCGTGATGCGGCATGACAAAATGTGGTTCACCATATAATTTAGCTATAGACATATGACCTAAAGCAATATACTCATGGATGAACTCAGAGTACATTTTTTTATAGCTCGGTACGCGGTCTAATCTTTTTTCTAACGCTAGAAACTGCCGTTCTGCTTGAGAATACGTCTTACCTAAGGAATCAGCTGATTCTTTGAGCGGGATGCGAACGCAAAACCTTCCGTCAATATCGCGTGTAGTATTATTTACGAAAGATTTTTCACACTCCAGCTCACTATCGCTGAGCGCGTTATTGGCCTTGGGTAGTTCTTCAAGCTCCCAGAACTTACGCAGTTGCGTATCAATGGATTGTGAAGTACTATCGCTAATTTGTGAAACGTTACAATAAACTTGACTGTTGCTTTGAGGTTTGTTATTGAATGAACCCGAAATAACCCAACCTAACTGAGTATTTTGCAAAAACGGGCCATTCGGTAATCGCATCTTTCCTTCGATAAGCAAGTCCCAAAAATAATCTGCGCCGATTAAAATATCAATTTCTTGGGCTTCTAAAAACTGTGGATTAGCAAGTCGAACATTGTCTGGTATCCGTATTTGCGCGCTTTGTATGATAACGCTAGGCAATGTTGAAGTTATTTGCGGCAATACGAAACATTTAATGCGCATGGAATAGGTATTAACGCGCGATCTAATTTCTACGTCGCAAATCTGAGTTGATTGAGACACAGAATTACCTACTCCACGTATTTCGTGCGTGGACTGTATGACTGGTATATTTAAAGTATCGCATAGTGATTGTTTTATGAAACATCGTTGACTTCCGTTGTCGAGAAGTGCGCGCGCTAAATGATAATTATTGTAGTTATCAGCTATCTCGACTAACGCAGTCGATAACAATACGGGATGCACACATGGATCGAGCGTATCAGTGTGCACCTTGTTTACGTGAACAGGAAAGTTACTGTTATGCGTAGGTACGGAATCAGCTGTAGCGGGCGGCCCGAGGAATGATGCGCCGGGGCCGCTCGTATCAGCTGCTTCAGTCGTAATTACACTGGTTGAGAGTAAGGTCACGCTAGGGTTCGCGTCTACGTTGTCAATATGTAGGATCGAGTTGTGCTTTTGGTTGCATTTTCGGCACGGACCGAATCTACAATCGTTCACTGAATGACCGGAACGTAAGCAATTTTTACATAACCTGTGCTTTTCCACTAATTCGAGTTTTGATGAGTTATTCAAATCTAAAAACTTTTGACATGAATAAAGAGGATGTTTACTATTACACATCACGCAAGATATATTTGTTCGCGACTGATTAATGTGCGGTTTGTTGCTGGAAACATTGCAGTGCACCTTTGAGCTTTCTTGTGAAGTGCTTTGTTTTCTATTGCTAAATTGGTTTACTTTTGAGTGTGACACTTGTAATGTTTCCAACATATCCGCCCTGCGTCTAAGAAATTGAAGTAAATCATCAACTTTTACAGTTATCTTAGTGGCACCGCTATTAATATTTAAACTTGTGTATTTATATTGTTCCCACTCGCGTTCTGTGGTTGGATCTAGCTTAGAAACAACAATATAAATAATCAAAGTGTCCCATGAATCTGTGGGCTCACCAAGAATCTTTAAAGCGCGTAAATTTTTCAAAATTGTGTCAATAAGCCGTCTGATTGATGCAGGAGACTCCTTATTGATAGTTTGAATAGAAAATAGGGCTTTAACGTGATTGTGCACCAATAAATTTGAATTATTGTAACGGTTGAGTAGTAACTCCCATGCAACAGAATAATTAAGTGCTGTAAACTCTAATGAATCAATCACTAGTTCTGCGCTACCTTTGAGTGATGATTTTAGATAGTGAAACTTTTGAATCGCACTAATTTCAGTAGATCTGTGAACCAACGACAAAAAGGTGTCTCTAAACTCCAACCAGTGCTCGTATGACCCGTCGAAGGTTGGCATGGAAATGGTGGGTAATTTAACTGATTTATGAATATCCGTACACTTGGAACTATTAGCCGTCGGCTCATCAGACAACATACACTCAGCCCGAGCAAGTACACCGTAGTAGCTGTCTTCAAAGGAATCGCGTTGAGATACTTGACTTGCCAACTCATTTTCAGATACAGTTTCTTCTATATTGTTTTGAAGATCGCTAAACTCGGTAAACAAGCTCGTGATGCCCTGCACCCGAAGCCTTAAATCGACACGTAATTCCTCAGACAACGGTTTATCTACAAATTTTATATTGTCTAAATAGCTAGCGAATCTAGTCAATCTGCCTTTTACTATGCCTCGCTTTTTGATTAATTTACTAAGCAGGCTAGACTGGTTTGAAGGAGAATTTAAATTTTCAACCGTTAATTTACAAGGGGACTTAGGACGTGCCCCACTAGGTTCCACATTATCAGGCATGGTAAGTAGGTAGTGGAAATCAGGAATACTCACAATTAAGATGTGATCCGCGAATGCAGCAGTTATCAGCGAAGATCACAGCTGATGATCACACACACTAACGCACGTAGGTATACTGGAATTGGCTAATTGCACAGGTATTAACACAAGTGAAAATCAAGGTTTCGTGGATATTTTAGATGGTTGACCGTACCAATTTCTTCCTTTTCCGTAGTTGATGGCGGCAATACTCCTCTCTGGATAGATCCTTACGTATGGAATCTTGCGTATAGCAGAGATTTATATCGTCGCTAACTTGCAATTTATATGGTCGCGTAGCTTCTATATGGCTCTGAAGGCCCAAATGGACAGAATCTGTCCTGTGATGAATTTTTGCGGTGAAATAAAAACTTCTTGAATTTGCGAATTGATCCTTTACTTGCGAAATTTTATAATGATTAAACGTTAACAACATGGCCAACGCGGATTGGCCTAATTCGAATCGATCGCGTGATGCAGCTCCTCGCCGATTGGTGGTGGTCGCCGCGAGCTTCACCGGAGCCTCATAGATGGCGCTAGGAGTTTGAACAAGTGCTAACAATAGCCTGTCTACTTTTTTTTTTGTTTTTTGAATAATGTCAGGTTTATGAGTCAAATCTCTTGCTAATGCTAGCGTCTCTATGCACATTGACGCCCCTCAGAAGCCAGCCCTGGCCAGGGCGCGCTGGCTGGGCCCCCAGTGGAGAATCATCGGCGGACGCCGTCTGTGCCAGCACCATCCGCCTTGTACGATTTGAGTTGTTGACAGAGCTGCCGTGGACGAGCAGGTATAAGAATATAACGACGTCACCTCTTTCGGCGATCACGGGTGTTGCGTTGGAGAGGGGGAATTTCGTCTGTAAGGGTAAAGAAATACAGTATTTTTTCAAGCCAACAAGGCTGGTATGACAATAACGATTATTTGGTTTTATAGTTTTAAAAGGAGACTTTTACTGTCTTAAATGAAATAAAATGAGGTAGTTTTTTTTAAATATGGGTACTAACTAAACATCATGAAATAAAAAGATAATTAAAAAAAAATAACCGCCTTCAAAAAACTTACTAAAATAGAGTCTGTGCCTTTTTTGAGCTTTTTAGTAAGATTTTAGGATATTGTTCATAAATTGTGCATGTAAATTAAAGTAACTTCTATGAAATTGTCCTGTGTTGTGTGTAGCTATGAGCAGTATTGTTATTTATTTACAACAATTGGTCTTTATATTTGGTAAATAAATAAAAACAATGTTTACCTGGTCTACATAGTGAAAGTTTCCTTCTTTTGCGCCCTGATCTTCAAGTGGTCCTAACTTATGTGATTCGGGGTATACGAAAAGTCCTCCATTTTCAGGGTCTGCTGCGTCTAGATGTAGAAAACTAGCTACCATTGAATCTTTCTCATACGGGAAATAGTGGTAATCCTGAAATGTAAATGTCACAATAATGTATAAATAAAATTGTACTGTCGTCATATATTTATAACTTTACAAACTGACGAAAAAAACATTAAGGAATAGGAAAGTAATATAAAAAAAACGATTGTTAAATAAATTCGTCGTCATGGGTAGCTCAAACTTAAATCAGTAAAAAACCGGCTCAGTGCGAGTCGGGCCCACGCATCGAGGGTTCCGTGCCAACTTTTACTGAAGTAGGGGTCGACTTACTTTCACTTAGCCACAATATTTTGTTGACAGCAAAAATAACTTTGTTATTCATAGTTTGTATAAAGGACAGATTTTGATTAGCGGTTGTTTAAAATATGCTACCTACATGTCAAAAGCTTACAGTTTGATCTTATTCATCGTATATTTCCTTCCCCCCACCCTCAAAAATCATTATTTTCTTATTTTTTGTATGGGAATCGTGGAGCGGTTAACAAAATACACCTATATACTTACCAAGTTTCAACTTTGTAATGCCCATAGTTTCTGTCTGTGACATACGGACGGACAGACAGACTTGACGAAACTATAAGGGTTTCGTTTTTTGCCATTCGGCTACGGAACCCTAATAAAAAAGTTAAATTGTACAGATAAGGATAATAAAAATCTTAAAACGTCCTATTGGACTCCATGTTTTCTAATGGTTGACATTACATCTCCATAGGTCCATAGTATGAGCTCCAGAGCTCATTCAAACCGTGAACATGTAAATATCTTTCACTGATCTACTGAAGGATCAAAACGTCTGATTAATTACCTGATGCATTGGATAAGCGGCTCCTCTCTCAGGAGGCTTTAGATGTGCCTTCGTGTGATGAAGTATGATGTTCTTCGTTTCCATGACGTCCTCTAAGGCATCTAAAAGATTCTTGTTAAACAGGAACAAATTGAACGCTGCTGAGTGATACTGCAGATTGTGTATGCTTTTTACCTGCCATTTTTTTTTATATAGAAATACTTTCAAAATCCAAATATTTCAATATGATAATGAGACCTTTTATTAAATGTGCTTCATAAAAAAAATTATACAATCAAATAACACTACTTCATTTTCCTAGCCATCGTTAAAGCATAAAGAGAAAGCCAACATTTACTTTGAAGCTCAAGTACTAATTAAAAGGTCATTGTTTAGTAGTGTTTTGTGTTGGTCCAGTAATTTTAGTTATACCAGAAATATACTCTTTTTCGCGCACGGTTTGTTAATTACTCCGGTCCTGTATATTATAGAGTTGATCACAAAGTGTGACGTTAATGACATTTATTTCCAATTAAGCGCGTTCACAACAAAACAAATAAACTCTTTAGCTTTAAAATATTAGGATAGATTTGTTTCTAACCGTAAAAGCACTAGTAGTCTGTCTGTCGTTTTCATCACTTCCCACCCAGGAGCTCTCCGTCTTTTCCTGATTTTTTCTTTTAAACAACTGATCATATTCCTTACTGATTAACCTTAAATCTTCTTCACTTAACAAGTTTTTCAGTAGAATGTACCCGTTGTCTTTGTAAAATTTCTTCTGTTCCAAAGTTAACCAGCTGATTGCTCTTACAAAAAATATGACCGTTTCATGTAGCAGACAAACCGTGTGTGTTTATGCTAAAAATAAGTAAACTATTTTTTCTACTGTTGCTTATCATGAATCATGATATTACACTTGTTTATAAGACCGTGTGATGTCTTGCGACTTCTTTTGCATCAATTTAATTATTTCTGAACAGAAAAAACTTTTTGTATATTATCCGAAAAAAAAACCTCCCGGAATTGTTTTCTTTTCCAGTTTTCAGATAAAGACTCTGAAGCACTAACTTTCTTTAATAAATTAAAAGAACTAAAACTCATATTAAGCTTAAGAGCCAGTTTTAGTTTTTCGTAAGTTGAAATTAGATTAATCTTACTAACCCAACCTAAACGGAGACAAAACAAAGAATTCCCATTCCACAAAGAAATACTTTGTGAGATGATGCAAGCGTGCATATTCCCGGATATCTCCACTTGACACATTCTACCCCCAGCTTTCTACATTAAAACCATAAATCTCTCTAGCTGGACGGCGAATTTAAAAGTTCACAATAATAAATCAAGAAAGAGAGATGCTAAAAGGCTGTAATGAAAAAAAAAACACAGGTCAGAATATCTAAACCATTATAATGGTTTAGATATTCTGACGCAGAGCTCTAGCTAAAAAGGTTTTAAAACGTTACACATTAAAAATATTCTTATATCTAACAGAAAATTCAAATTATATGTAATAGGCATAACATCATGAACGGTTTGGGTCAAAATGTCATTGAAGTTGATAAATATTATTATCAAATGTTACGCATGAAGAGATTATTAGCTAATGATTCAAACTGAAAGTAGGTCTAAAATACGAGCAGTAAGCATCTATTTTTATTCCGTGATTAGGTAATTATGTTATTAGTTTTTTATTGCAACAAGTAAACGTCAAACATATTTTAGACACGATCTCGACAGTGGCCTCTATGCACACAACAGTGCCGGCACAGTGCCGACATGTGTCGATCAGTAACGTGATCTGAAAGTCACTGTCACTGATGTTACAATATTTTTTTTCCCTGACGCTGACGGATACTACTGATCGGCACGTGTCGGTACTGTTGTGTGCGGATCGGCCTTATGATGCGATCTCAGAGAACTCCTTGTTAAGGGGCTCCCCAAATTTTTAACACGTACACTAGCGCCACTTTATAAGAAAAATCATAACTCGTTAAACATAAGACTAATCGAAAATCTGATTGATGCGATTGCAGCTCTGGTTTTGTGGTTTAGATACAATGTTTAAGTTCAATAAAACAGAGTTATCTGCAGTAACAGTTAGAAAAACTGGCAAAAATGGCCATATTTAGCAGTTTTTCTAACTCTAACTACAGTAAACTACTTTTGAAACAATTTAAACGAACTATATAAACTATAATACCGTTATATACCGTTGTTTCCGATTTCCATAACACAAGTGCTTTATCTACTTAGATTGGGATCGGAACAATTTATGTGATGTTGTCAAAATATTTATTTATTTATAGAACCTGTACTACAATCGTGTCTGCCAGTTTTTTTTTGTATTTAAGGAGTAATAATTATTTTGTATTGAGTGGCGCTAGTGCGCGCGTTAAAAGTTTCGGGGAGCCCTTAATAAATGAAGCCAAGAACAAATGTCTCAATTAGAAAGCGCAGAAGTGAAGGCATTGTTATTGAAATCAGATCGAAACAATACGAAATGAAAAGAATCAAGACAAAATATAAGCGTATACAAAGTACAGAGCCAGCGGCCAGCTGTGGATTTCTACTATATTCAGAACAAATAAGAAGAATACAGCCAGTTCATTTGACTGACTTCAAAAAAGGAGGTTATCAATTTAATGTGTATGTATGTGATCTTGTTGTAATTTGATCATATTTGAGTATGATGGTCTATAAAGGCTTCCATGCGCAACATTTGACAAGAGTTTGTATGTTTGTCCAAGGATTTCTCAAATACAAGAAGCTATAGATTGTTCGAGATGATTCTTTTTAAGTTCAATTAGGTGTATTTTAACTAAGGGTACCTACAGTGTAAGTTTAATTAAAATAGGTCCAGTCAAATTTGAGATATGGGTACAGAACTAAAAATCATCATTAAAAAAAAACTGACTTTTACTCAATGCCATTATTTTTGGATTTTCTGCTAATCAATTTGGAGCTGGCTGTAATATTTGGGCTGTGCCTGAGTTTCTGGTAGATTTGCCACTGTGTCGGGGATGCATTTTATGGAAGATGCACCCCCTTGAACCAAGCAACCCCCTATCTACTACCTTAACCTACTACCTTAGCGCCAATACTTAATATTTTATATCTTACGCCCCAATTGATTATTCTGTCAAGTAATAATACTTACGTTCTTACAAAATTTATGATGTAATATAAACGATAGATGCGTGACACAATATCTTATTTATGCATGTCTTTTAGCTTATACTTATTCATTACTAATATCGTCACCGGAAATATGAATTAATGTAAAGGACAATTTGTCGAAATTGAGTTTTATATACAGTTCGACTGCAAATTTTCCGCTCTATCCAATGGTATATTTAGAATTTGGATATCTTTAAAAATGATGTCATTTACATCAACTGAATTGGTAAAAAAAAAACTTAAAAAGTAATGCATAGTACAAGTAAGAACTGTGTAGAATTCTTGATTCATGTAACGTAGTATTTATTTTGTAGGATTTTACTGTAAATACACTTACTTAGTAAATTTGTTTTTTACATTAGCTATGCTACTGAACTTCTACAAAACTGTTCCTTACATGAATCTTATAAATAATTTTTAATGTGTATTTTGTCAAAAAAATAATGTAAAGGAATGTGGTATTGTTAAGAGTCCTTTACATTAAAAAAAGTTACTTAATTCCCGCAGAAGTGTACGTTACATTAATTTCTTGAATTATATTTTAAATAAGCACTACCGTTACATGATAGATATTCCGTGAACTCTCTGTTTCCTGACAAATATAATCTGGGCGCCTTCAAGTCAAGAGTGAATACGTTCCTTATAGGCTAGCGCGGCTCATCTTAGACTACAGCTTTGCTTACCATCAAGTGTCTACTAACTAACTGTCATAAAAAAATACCCCCAAAATTCCGAGAAAGTTGATTGTTGAAAAGGTATCTGTAAAAGACAAAATATGTCCGTTTACATTATTCTTCTCATGCTATGAACTCAATTTTGACTCTTACATTAAGTATTTTAAAGAAAATAAAAATAAACAGTTGATGTTAATGTCGACAGGCTGATGATAAAAAAAAATAAGTTTATTACGCTAAACTTTTTACGATATTTAATTAAAACGTACCCTTTACAGCAACGATAAATTAAAGAATAAACTATTTTTGTCCTTTACATTAAATATTTTAAAGAAGCTTAATAATCACCTGGGCCTTTAATTTAAGGTTACTATTATTTATATTCAGTAAATGATGCTTACATTACTTATTTGGAACCATCCACTCCTAGAAAAATAGTTTATTTTATTGGGCGGCAAAATTATTGTGAAATAATTACGTGAAGTGTGCGAGTATTTAGAGTGCAAGTATTAATGTAAGGGGTCAATATGAATGACGAAAATGATATTACCACTTTAAATTCGTTATTAGCACGAAAAACCAACGATGAATTAAGAGAAACGTGAGATAGCGTCGGTCCGTGTTATTTATTTTTTATTTATTTTTATTTCTCCCATGCCTGACTGGGAGCGATACAAAAACATAATGTTCCAGCTGTTTCGCTTCCTGGGTACCTATGGCCAGTTATGGGAAACTAGGTAGGAATTGCAACCTAGGCGGAAATTAGGTATGCTGATGAATTCGGCACGAGCCTACTTGTTAAACAAATTCATCAATAGATATATTTCGATTAACTCGTTGCTTATTTTTTTCAGAATTCAGCAGAAGTTTAAAATAAAAAAATATCTCATATATTAATTAAGGATCGCTGAAACGACATAGAAGAACATACGTACTTAGTTTTTTATGAACTGAAGGTTTTCCTTCGGTTTATAAAATGTGACAATTCTTTCAGTATAATTAGGTAGTTAACATAAAAATAATATTCCGGATCGAAAAATAATTATAGAAAGAGAAGGACAAGTAAAAGCTGTCAAACAAAACCGATTTAAGATGTCAGTAACTAACATAAGTAAGTAACTTTTGTAGCTTAAAATGAGATTACCTTTCATTCAGGTGATTTATACCAATCTTCCTAAGTTAAACATATCAGTTTACCGCATGATAAACAGTCGACACAAAATCGAACATGCAGCTGTAGTGTAAAACGAAATATTATTTCTTTATACAAATTTTCGTAGATATGCATTACCTGATTATTCTGACTTTATTTTTTTCGTAAATTAACGTTTAAAAAACAGAATAATCAAACTGCGTGCTTTAAAGCGCATTGGCAAATATAAATGGTATATTAAGAGGCTTCAATTGGACTAATTTACCTGTTGAATGATTATTTGTTAGGGTCATTTCGCTGTAAAGAACAACAATCAATCACCGTCACCACGTTTCAAGAGAACTATTTCTTCAAAATATACACAATTTCACTTTATTTTTTAAAAAAAATGAAAGCAATGAAATGAAAAGCGAGCCTTCATGGGCTTCCAATCTGACTGACCGCCGCCAAAACGGTTCTGCTACATCGCATCTCGCATCTCCTTTTATCACACTATGCTACTAGTGACTAATAACTAATAACTTTCTAACACCAACAGTAGCAAATTTGATCAGTGAAAATAGCACATCTGAGTACAGCGGCAAGAAAAAATCTGGTATAAATTTCTCTAAAAAGATGACCGTTTTTTCTGATAAGATTATTTAAAAAAAATTAGCTTTAAAATTCCAGAATCTCAAAGTACCCCAAACCCAAAAACATCTAAATTCTCTGAAGATATAGAAACCACAATAAATAAGAATATTAAACACCCTGCTTTAAAGGAATTCGAGGAAAATAACAGTCGAATTGTTAGAAAAATTATCCAATACAGGTCCGTACAGTTTTTTTTTTTTTTTTTACTAGCATACTACATATTGGTAGGTTTTTGGGCTTTATAGTTGCCAAATCGACCAGGTACGATCTATTGTGGCAGCCCTTATGTTTAAAGTTCACTGCTTAGTCCCGTTGAGTCTATAAATTGCCAGATTCTTTGGAGCGTGATATCTGCTATCTCATCCGGTTGCAAGATGTATCGCCTGAGATGCATACTTCTTTTGCTCATTAACGGACCGCATGAGCAGAGGATATACGTGGCCGTTCCTTCTTCTGTATTGCAGAATGTGCACAGAGTGTCTTCGGTCATGTTCATATTGGACAAATGTTTGTTCAGTTTACAGTGTCCGGGTACTATTCTAGTCACTGCACATGTTTTGTATCTTACGAAATTTAACAGTTTTGTAACTTTATTGTTGTAACCACGAATGAGTGCTTTTAAATGTGTTTTGTCCTGGTATAGACTTCCGTGACTCAATAGCCTCTTGTTTGGGGGTGCGAAGTGGCGCGTTGTTTAGTGATGCCACAGAATGGTTCTACGCCGATTTGAGGGTTATCGGCTCCTTCTCTAGCGAGTTCATCAGCTACTTCGTTTCCTTCAACATTTAAATGCCCTGAGACTTTGTTGGTGTTTCCCAGTTCATTCTATGTCTCAGTGCATGTTTGCACCAGTTTTGACTTTTTTTCGAAGGATTTTAAAATCGGCAGGGCAGCTTGGCTGTCTGAGTTAATGTAAATGTGTTGGTTTCGGTTTTTCCTCTCAATATTTATCTCTGCACATTTGTTAATGGCAAAGACCTCTGCTTGAAAGATTTCAGTCCCCATGTTAGGCCTCTCTCCGTAGATCCTACGGCGTCCATCAATTAATGTTACAGATAACAGTTCATTCACAAAATAATTATCATTAAAGTATCTGGTTTCTATAATAAATAAATCTAATATAAATCTTAGTTTATATAAAATTAGAATAAACTATAATCTAGAAATTAACTCTTTTGCATAAATATTGGGAAAAAGTTGACAGCAGAGGGATTAACTGTTGAGGTGACGCAAGAAGATGAAAACATACAAGATAATAAAAGAAAAAAAAACACTGAAAAATTGAAACAAAGGTCAGAAACAACACCGAAGAAACAAAAAAAATACACCACAGAAATTAGACAAAGACTATGAAAAGGTAAGACAAATAGGAATTAAAAAAATAGGGAAGTAAGACATGAGAGACCAAAGAAAATTATACCAAAGATAATTGATATTGACGATGAAACGGGAAAAAGAGTACCAGAGCAAGTGCGAAAGAGAAGAGGCAGAGGGACAGGAAGAGGAAGAGGAAAGGGCAGAGACAAGTAAAAAAAATCGATGAGGATATTTGATTAGGTACCTAAAGAAAACTTTGTTCTTGTTGTCAAAAATTATACTTCTTAATTATTTTTGTAATACTTATTTGTTTAAACTGTTGCATTGAAAAAAAATTGATTACGTTTTAAATAGTTTTTGTATAAAAATGGTAATGCTGTTGAAGTGTAATGTACCTAGTATTGTATGAGAGGACTTGTTTTTGTTGTTTATTAAGTTTCCTACTGTAAGAGGCTGAGGCTGTACGGAAAATACTTTTTGTTTTTACAGATGATCCTATTTGTTTTTAAGAGAAGCCATTTATTGTAAGACTGTGTTTTTTTGGTGTAATAGTTATTTTTGTTAAGCGATAATTAAAGGATTTTTTTTAATTTAAAATAAAAAAAAAATAAAATATGAATTTTACATAGTAATTTAAATCATTTTGGTATTAGGAGAAAATCAGTTGAGCGATCGTAGTTACTACAATTATTTCGTTAACTATTAAGAAGCAGCCAATTAAACTTTAACTTCTAAGATTTAAGTGCCATTTTCCTTTAAACACTTCTAATAGCGTAACTCTATTACAAAATTTAGTGTTTCTTACATTAACACAAGTATTTTTTTTAAGGACTTACATTAAATCTCATTTTTTCATTTTAAAAAAAAGTTAGTGTATGTGACATTTAAAACAATAAAAATAACGTAAGGGACAGTCTATTTTTAAAACTATGAAGATTAGAACATTTTTAGTAAACTTATGTAATAAAGCTTTAAATGTAAAGAAACTTTGCTGTAGTTGTCATTTCAATCGCATTACAAACTCAAAAAATATAACACATTTTTAAAAAAAGAGATAGTTTTTTGGCTCTCCTGTAAATTTGTGGTTTGTCCTTTACAGTAATTCATATTTCCGGTGACGATATTATAAAGCTGAAGAGTTTGTTTGTTTGTTTGTTTGAACGCGCTAATCCCAAAAACTACTGGCCCGATTTGAAAATTTTTTTTTACGTTGTATAGTCCATTTATCGAGGAAGGCTTTAGGCTATATAACATAAAGATACGACTCACAAGACCACAGCAGAAATGAAAAATGTTGCGAAAACGGGAGAAAGATATTCCTTTTCAGAGCTTCCGCTGCATACGCTGCGGGAACCGCTTAAGTTACGCAAAAATCATGTATGACAGGATTGTTCCGCATTAAGAGTTCTATTATAAAATCCGCAACAGCATATGTCTATCTTTTATGGTTGACTTACTACAACCTTTTTTATGTTAATAAATTTGTAAAAAAATAATGCAATATTTTTAGAGATGTATTATACACACAGGTATTTATTCTTATCAAAATAAATACATTTATCATCACGAGCATTTCATTTAGAACCAAGTTGCCCTTTATATCATTTGATTCCAATAAATATCTTAGGAGCTATCACAGTTTTAACATAACTCCGCACCAAAATAATGTTCGCAGCTTAAGTACAACGTGCGCTTGCGTTAATATATTATAAAGCTGAAGAGTTTGTTTGTTTGAACGCGCTTATCTCAGGAACTGCTGGACCGATTTAAAAAATATTTCTGTGTTGGATAGCTTATTTATCGAGAAAGGCTTTAGGATATAAAACATGACGCTGCGACGGGAGAGGAGGGAGCAAACTCAAAACGCGCGGACGAAGTCGCGGGGGACCGCTAGTTCATTATAATACATAATTTACACAGTGGGGTGACAGGGATTGATTAGGATATTTGATAAATTGACTTTAAGAGAAAACGGTGCTAGGATTCAAATTGTATCACCACATAATGTCTTTATAGTAAATATAACCTAATGTTATATACAATCCCCATGATGCTTTTGAATGTTTTTAACACTCAAAGTGTCATATTCAATTCAAACCGCATGTTCAATTTTAGCACAACCAGTTTATTTTTCCGACTTCAAAAAAAGAGGTATTCAATTCAACATGTATGCATGTGATATCGTCAGAATATGATGAAATTTTAGTATGTTGATCTTTTTAGGCTACTTTATACGTGTGAATTTCATTAGTGCATATTTGTTTGAATGTTTGTATATGTGTATGTTTGTTTTAGGATTTCTCGAAACAAGAAGTCATAGCGAGATAATAATTTTTAGTTTAATCATATATAGTTTAACTTAGGGTACAGTAGGGTAAAATCATAAAATAGATTGTAGACAAAAAACAAATTGTAGAGTTGTAGGTAAAAGTTTAGAGCGTTCTATTTCGCTGTACCAATCAGCGGAGTATTACAGGCGAACCGAGCAATGAAAATCGATAACGGTGCACCTATGATATAAGTTGCGATCAGGTGCTTATTATCTTACATAACATGTATCAATAAGGATGAATCATAATTATACGTATGTAATAATCAGCTCAAAAGAACCACCGAACATTTATTGTGACCGCCGCGCAATAACAGTATTTTTAAAATGTTTCATTAAGTAATGTATTAACAAGTTGCCTTTATGTGGAGTTATGAGTGTGCTCATAATTTATGAGAGATAACAAAGCAATTATTCCGTAGCCAGTGAAAAATAACGCATAAGTAGTGCACTCGCCGCTATGGCTGTTTTAATTTATGACAACGAAAATATTTTAAACAAAGAAACCTCTCTGCTGGTTTTATGAACAGCGTGGAGCTAAACATCCAAGTCACTTGCTCACTACGATTTCGTCTTCAAAGTTTCTCATTTTCCAACACTATTTTGTATGCAAGGTCTCTTATTATCCTGTGAATTTGTTATAATTGTATATTCTGAAACCATTGAATCTCTTTTTTTTTCTCTTTTTGAATACAGTACCATTACCATGAGTTTACTCGAAAGCGACGACGGTTGTTCTCACTAGCGACGACATAACTTTTTGTATGGAAAATTTCAGTTCTGTCAGTGACCGCTAGAGGCGCTGTGTAATTTTCCATAGACTTTTATTACGACTTCGATAGCGAGTAAAACCGTCGTAAACTCATGGTAACGGTACAGTAATCGACAGTTACAGGATTAAAACCTTAACGTTCACGGATCAAAAGGCCGTTGGCAGTCGCGTAAATAAAAGCATAACAAACGACTTGATAATCACATCCGTAAGGAATTAAAACAATTTATACCTTCTTCACTCTTAATGTAAGACTTGCAATGGTCGATTTAATTTAACTTGCATTATCACAAAGGGGCTGGCGTTTTCATTTAAGCTTATAATTAATTTTAGGAAAATAAACAGGTACACGCGGAATCTAAAACATTTGATGCAAGGTTGCTGTCTGCATGTAAATAAAGAGGCCAGACGTAGTATTTTGTATAATGACTTGCGATTATGTAAATTATCAAATTCTTTTTGATTCAAGCACAGTTATTTTTAACAGCTAACCACTATTGTAAAGAATCGATAGTAACCTAAATTTAAAAGACTTCATGTAGCCATGAGGCGGACGTAGTCCGAAGGAAACTTATTGGCATTTCGCGTAGAGAATTAAAATTTTCTGATTATATGCTGCATCAAATATCATTTTAACTTAAATAAATTAAAACACCTTCAATAAATTTTATAAGATATTTGTAATTTTATAAGCTTCATTCAAAAATTATTCTCAATCATTATATGTATTGATAAATACACGAAAACACCAATTTTGTCTCAGTTTTGACAATTCTGTCTACGCGAAATGTCAAATTTCTTCTTCTTTTTTCTTTTGTGGTGACGAACATAAGATCAAAAATATTGCTTCAGTTAGACTACGCCGGGTTTGACAGCTGTAACTCGTAAATTGTAGTCAAATTGAGGTAGCGCAAATGAGTATTTTAAAAAAATAAGTACCCACATATTAAATCCTAAAAGTAGGTAGTAACCGAAAGCTGCTTTCAGCGGTAACTACATATTTATAAATCTGAGCTCTTGTTTGAGTAAAATTCTTTCTCTATCAAATCGCGAGTACGTAGGCATATATTTAAGCGAATGAATCCGGTAAATAACACGCATAAAAACTGAAATGCGATCTGACGATAAAATATACGTAATGCTTCTGACAGTTCACAGACAAATAGAATTATGTATATTGATGACTACAATAAGTGCATGAAAGATGAAAAAGTCCATGCTATGCTCTGTAATGTGCACTCCATCGCTTGAATTCTTAATGAATAAATTTGATTGAAGTGTGCAAAAAGGTTTAAAATGTTTCATCTCTGCAATTGGAATACGTGTGTTTAAATGTGTTTGAAGTCAAAGAAATATGTATAGTGCTACCAACTTGTAGTGAAAATTGAATTACAGTTGTCATGTTGAAAATACCACTGCTAACGGTACCGACACCATGAGTATACTTCGGTTTTAGAGAGATAAATTTTCATGTTTGAAAAACCGCAGTCACACGTTGTCAAAGTGCTACGGTAGGTCGGTATATGTAACGTGTGACTACGCCTTTCCAAACATGAAAATTTATCTCTACACAGTGAATATTGCATACTTCAGAATAGTATTGTATGACATTATTGTCAATTTACAACGAAGGCATCTTGGTAGAGTCTACTGTGTCCATTTACTTGCAACTAGATTAGCAACTTTGTTCAGTTCAGTATTCTGAAAATCTTGTTTTATACATTTTCAGCGTCGTTTTTTATCGTAGTTGGGTTTCAGTTTTTAGTTTTTATTATTTGTACTATTTTGATGTTAAAGTGTATTTGAGGCGCATAATATTATCAAAACAAGTGATACCAAACACGATATATTAATTTTAATTTTATATTAACATACAACTTTTTGTCCGCTAGAGGGCGCAATACTAAATTTGGTGACAAGCTTTATAGCCTATAACCAACAGAATATCAAGGCTCTTCTAATGGTACTGCAGTGGTCTTATTCTGATAAGTAGTTAAGAAGAAATGAACGAAAAGATGTGAATTATATGCAATCAGCCCATCAATACAGGTAAAGTCACAAGCAAATGCTAGTAATAAATATAAATTCAAAATGTACAAGCTTATAGCGTATGTATAGCGCTTTCAAATGATACCAAACACGGCATATTTATCTTAACTTTATTTTTGACTCTGTATGTTTTGTCCGCTAGAGGGTGCCACATTAGATTTTGTGAAACCCCATATAGCTTATAACCAGCGGACAATTAAGACGCTTCTAATGTTATGTATTTGTCGAATTATGATTAGTAGCTTAGAAGTTACGAGGGAACAAATAAACATACATACATACATACATAAACTGTCAAAATCATAACCCTCCTTTAGCTTTGCCGTAGTCGGGTAAAAACCGTCGTCGCTAGCGAGAAAATTGATAGTAACGGTAATAAAAGTCAGTGTGACCAATAACAAAAATTAATTTTAAAAGGGATAATTTATAAATTATTAACTACCTAATAACCATAAAATATTTTAAATTTTATTATGTAACTCCATTTCTCCACACTAAATAATATTTATGGGTAGAAACGGGCAAGGAGGCATACAATAAAATAGAACACATTTAAATTTTCTTTAGCCCTAAGGAAAAAATGGTAGAAAATGCCACCTGGCGTTAATTTCACCTTTGGTTGTGCAGTTAAGTTAAACAAACACATGTTTTTATTCTATCATCATGTTGTTACGGTGAGTATAATAAAAGCCAGAAGTGTTTATTTTAATTAAAAAAATAGCGACAGTCTGACAATCTTCAGATAAGTTCGTGGCACTATAGTATGAGTTTACAGCATGAAAAATTGTTTCTATTACATGTATTGAATTGGTCAAGTTGTCAGTTGATATGGTTATTGTCAAAGGAATTCAGAATTCTCTTCAACGATGTATGAAATAATAATTCGTCTCGTTTCATGTACCTACGACAGTTTAAATGTTTTTTCAGGTTATCACTTAGCACTGATCATTTTACGACGTAATAAACATTTATTTGAAGCCACACGTTAACCACCTAGTTCTTATTATAAAAGATACAATGTAACATTGATTAAATTAGAAAAAAAGCCTTTTTTATTTAAGATTTTTTTATTTCCATCAGTGACTACTCCGAAATATTGTACACAAAAGAACACAACCATTCACAAAACATTGTATTCAATTCTTAACGTATTTCTTATGAGTGTTACCATATTCTTACTTCACAAGGCACTGGTGCAAACACATCACACATAGAGTATAGAACTGGAAATCATCTGAAGTAAAATTTCAACAATTATAAACAAAGAAACGAATCTTAGTAACTTCATCTAGCATTAGAAAACGTAGATTCACACATAAAACGGCAATTGTGGCTATCAAAGCCGCACATAAAGTGGAGTGATATAAAAAATCAGTTTCCCAACATTGGAACAAGAGCACAATAGGTCCCGAAGTATTGGCACTTACATAAAGAGGCTCGGATGGAGGGCATTCGGAGGGCAGGCCGGAGGGTCGCCGCGGGGCAGATAACGCCGAC
Organism: Pyrausta purpuralis; assembly: GCA_963924145.1. NCBI lineage: Eukaryota > Metazoa > Arthropoda > Insecta > Lepidoptera > Crambidae > Pyrausta > Pyrausta purpuralis. Next base: position 4,225,237 of record OZ001646.1, read on the forward strand.
GTATGGCCCCATTACTGACCGCCACCGGGAATTATTTTAACTGCAGCCTCTCACGGCAGAGAAAACAGTCTGATCAGTTTGTACTTTATCATAAGAAAGCCATGCCATGCTTGTGTGTGGAAATACATAAATGAAACTCGATTGGTTGATTGACAATAATAAATACTTACATGTCTAACACAGTCACTATCGGAATCACGTGCAGATTGGTTAATGCACCTTGAATATGTCGAATTGCTGTCTCATTATGATAATGATGTGATTCAAAGAACAGAGAGTGCATCTAAATTGCAACTAACCTCTCCGGAAAAAGGCTGAATTAAATGCTGACTAATTTATTTTTATTTTTATTTATAGACAAAACAGTTTATAGTTGAGGTGAAACAAGATTAATAAACTGTAAGCCAAACCATGTGCTTGAAGAATGTTCATAAGAATAAGTAACATCGTTTCGTACATTCAACTTTAATTACTATTTTTATTACACACGAATTTGTGAAGATGGAAGCTTGTTTCTTTTCAAACTGCTACTTATCATAATATTAATTTTTAAAATTTGGTAAAACATTAAGATATTATTGCAGTTATGCATAGGAATAGCACAAAGACTATCATTAAAAATGTTATTTTGTGAAAATTTATATTAAACGCGGGAGACTGTTACTATTCTAAATATATTTAAACAAAGAAAACAATAAAGAACATAAAACTACCACGTTTATGGTACCAAAATTATTGTATATCCACACCGCCCGGCGGCAGGTGCCAGCGGCCATGCCGCTCATGCCGCAGCGGTTTTTAAATATAATATAAATGTTAAATAAATAAATACATATGCGCCAGACAACACACCAATTGTCGTGGTTTCGAAGTAAGAAATCTTTATCCTTGTGTTACGAATACCAGACAACGATTATGACGGGGGCGTCTTCCATAAATACTTAAATACATAATAAACAACCATGACTTAGGTACAAATGTTCGTGCTCATCACACAAACATTTGCCCCTTGCGGGATTCCAACCCGCGACGGCGGCGTAATAGTCAGGAGCGCTAACCAATACGCGTCGTCGAAGTAAATAGACGTATACCGCCGGCCAAGCCGCCGGGCGGTAAGGATACACCATTACAGTTAGTCAATGATATTGTATTTAGAAGTAGATGACGCCTCGCGAACTAAAAGAGTACACACAAATGGCACCGTCTGATTAATGGATGTCAATGTATTGACATCTATCACATCAGACATGAGATTCGGGACAGAGTCTTAATAGAGTAGATTTCTTAATATATTTTATAAAGTATGTAGGTACATTACAATAGACTCGTTGGCCTAATTTTTAAATTGAGTTCACACGTTAGCTCAGTAGTATATTAATCAAGAAAAACATTTTATTTTCAAACTTTTTAACATTTAAAATATTGAATAATTATAAATGCAATTTAAATGTATCACGTGAAACGCCATGGCGCCAATATCAGAGTCTTGTTCACTGCTAGGCATTCACGATCACGTGACCACATGTATATTTTTTACAAATTAAATTAATTAAAATATTTACAGTCCTTATTTTAATAAATAAAGAAATATTTATTAATACACCATAGCCATCTGGCATCATGTAAACAGGCTAATATACACGCTAATAGTGAGCGTACATATTTTTTTTTACAATCGTGAGGATCATCCCTCACAGATGTGTGTATCAACAGTCTTTTGTAAACGCGAGTGCCTTTTGATCCGTGAGCGTATACGCTGTTACTTTAAAAAAATTGGAGGTTTCATTATATAAGTATATATAACTGACGTATTAACATACATTTCCAAAGACATATGTGTTAGGGTCGTGCGGGCGGGATACGAACCCGCGACTGCTTATCTTTGTAGTCCGGAACGTAAACCACCACACTGTGATGGTCGTTAAATTATTATTAAAAAATATAGTACCAAACTACTCCATGTATGGCACTGTCTTATAATATCAACCATGTTAGTCCGTGGGTTGGCTAAGAAACAAAACTCACTAATTTTATTGAAAATACTTTAATCATGAATGATAGGCATCATTAAATACAATTTACTTAACGGAAATATGTGTTTCTGCAATTTTAAAGGCGCACTGAGGCATTAAAACACTGACTCCATCAAAAACAGACTACGTCAAAATTATGACCCCAATTTGAAGAGAGGTGTTGTTTAGCTGAGCCATCTTTTAGCCTGATCGCTTATAGCCGTGATCTAGTTCTTAATATAGTTAGTAGTAAAGATGGCGGTTGTTCATGCTCTATGGTGTTAATCCAAGGATGTGAGCAATGACAGTTTTACGTTGCGGCCTTAGATAGAAGCGGACAGCCTATGATTAATCCATGTGTTACAGTTCGGAATTGGTACCCAATTTCAACAATCATATGATCGAAATTTAAATTATCAACGCCCCACAAACCCAACCCCAACTACAACTTACAAGACCAACGATTCAAAAGATCGACACTTCATAATATCGACGGGTCATTTGATCAACAGTCGAAATGACAACAATTTTAATATCTAAATCGTTTTGATCAACACAAATATTTCACTATCACTTTATTGATTTTAGGATGATGTATACCTAAATAATGCCACGCTAAATTTTTAAGAGGGAAGGAACTTTTTGCAACATGTAATCTACAAACTTGTGATATAGGTACACGTATGCTTCGAATAACAATAAAATTACGAATCTATTAATAAATTACCTTTTTATCAAACTAACCGTGACCTTTTTGGTTCGGTCGGTGGTAATTTGTGACGGTGCCAGACAGCATAACGCACATAATTACCGATAAGACTGGCACCGCCACCCTGATGCTCACAACGATGACGTAGGCAAGCGTCACACGCACGGGCCGCGTGCACAGCGGTCGCCCCCCTACACCCCGCAACCTCCCCGCGCGCCTATATAACGCCCTGCGCGGCCGAGCACATCGGCATTCGTTGGAGCCCGGCCGTAGTGGCAACACGTAGGCGCGCGCAGTGGTGCTATCCGGTCTCTGGCGAGTGCTGCCCCTTCCCTCATAACTTCCCTATCTACTCGGGGTTAGGAACAAAGAGGCATAGAAGAAGGCTAAGTCGGCGGCTGGGAGTTCGCTCGACCCTTCACAGTTAGGAGTCGCCTGGGTTGGGTGACCAGGGGAGCATAGGAGAAGGCTAAGTCGGCGGCTGGGAGTTCGCACGACCCTTCGCAGTTAGGAGTCGCCTGGGTTGGGTGACCAGGGGAGCATAGGAGAAGGCTAAGTCGGCGGCTGGGAGTTCGCACGACCCTTCGCAGTTAGGAGTCGCCTGGGTTGGGTGATCAGGGAGCATAGGAGAAGGCTAAGTCGGCGGCTGGGAGTTCGCTCGACCCTTCGCAGTTAGGAGTCGCCTGGGCTGGGTGATCAGGGAGCATAGGAGAAGGCTAAGTCGGCGGCTGGGAGTTCGCACGACCCTTCACAGTTAGGAGTCGCCTGGGTTGGGTGATCAGGGGAGCATAGGAGAAGGCTAAGTCGGCGGCTGGGAGTTCGCTCGACCCTTCGCAGTTAGGGCAACGTAACCTGGGGTGACAGCACACGATACCGTGAGGTAACTAGACTCCCACTATCCCCGCACCAAACCTAATTTCACTCCCACGATTCCTACTACTAACTCAACCGCGAGTGACTTCGAAACCGTCTCGACGCCAGAGCGATCACACTTCACGATATCTTGATAGTTTCGCCTTTCGATCAGGGATCCCGTTAGTCAATAAGTGTCCGATGCCGTTAGAATAAGGAGTAGCCAATAAGGTAAGAATTGTACTAATAATAAGCTAAGCCGAATAGAGCCGTATCCATTGTAAAGGTGGTTTCATTCACAAGTTTCCCTGCAATAGTTAGGTACACATCTCTTCCTCCCGTCGGGCAAGGGCAGAGCAAAGTACTTTATGCTGACGAAGGACTCAGGCTGAGCTAGCCGCGAGGGACCTTCGTCACAAATTAATATAACTTCTGAATCTGAACTGATCTGAACCAGGGGTTGCGGGTTCACATATAGTAGTACTATGTGTGAATTCTTGGCCGCAAAACCTAGTTCAGATTAGTAGGTAGGTACGTACCTACAAAAAATTTTGTGCATGAACATGATAAGTAAGTAAATAAGTGGTCTGGGTGTTTTATTGTAAGATTAAGTACATATGTTTTTAAAAAAAAAGTAATCAAGTGTTATATCGGTTTGCTAGTAACCATAAATTATTTATGATAGTTACCTACCTACCTACAAGTTGTGCCTACATGTTTGCATGTATATGAAAATATATGATTTTATTTAGACTTTATAATTTTATTGACGTCTTTTTAATAACTTAAAACCAAATGTCAGAAAAATACGACTATTCTAAGAAAAAAAGGCTTAGTACAAAATTAAACATTCATATTTTCCTATTTGATTGTAAATAAACTAATGCATGTTTTACTTAATTCATGATTTTTAAATAATGTTATGATGCGAGTTTATTCGAAAAGAAAACGGCTCAGGGATGCCGTTTTTAAAAAGATGATTGCTGACGTTTTAAAATAAAACTCATATCAAATTTGTGTTATATATATTAATAAATCTTTTATACGAGTATCTCACTCAACTGAAAACGTTGTTGCCTAGCTAAGTAGGTATTATAAAATAAAGTACCTATGTACGTTGAAAAAAATAATTACACATATTATTAATGTAAACAACATCCCATCGTCACGGACCAAACCACGTGGTTCCAACGTGGAAGGAACATTTATGGTGGCAAGAGCTCTTCTGATGGCGTCATTAAGGGTAGCGTGACGGGCGAGACGCCCAGCGCTTTGTTGGCAACAAAGGCAGTGGAGACCAAATTTGTCAACCTCCTTGCCACAGGGACACGTAAAAATTTCACATATAGGGGTGCCAAGGCGGAGACCCACACACACCCGGAAAGACACACTATCGAAAAGAGTGCCTAAATTTTTCGACGGTAAAGCATGAAGCCAGTGACCAGAATCTGTGCAGGAAACCGCCAAGAGCCTTGCTCGACTACTGTCACTGACGGAATTTTGAAGTAAAAAATTGAAGGTCTCTCTCGCAAGAGGACATCCCAAAATTTTTGTTCCGCCTCTCTCACCTCAGAAAGTTGGCGAGGATGCTCAAAGATTTTACCGGCTAAAACGGAAGTGCTATGCAAAGAGGAGAGAAAAGCGGGGAGGGCTATACTAGAAATTTGTCGAATTCCGATCCCACCAAAACGAATAGGAAGCGAAGCCTGAGCCCAAGAATTGTTATCAAAATGTAAATGTAATTTTTTTTCCAAACTATTTTTAAGAGTAGTGTCAAATAGTTTTAAATAATTATTTTATTTCCAGATAGGACTAGCACGTAAGAAACATGTTAATTTAGGCACAAAAAGACACGATTTCAGTATAGTAAAAGCATTGTGTGAATTTAGGTGTTCTAATCTGGGGGCTGATAGGGTGAAATCATTCAACTTTTTATCAAGAAAAGGTTCGATGCTGGGATCAAGAAGGTGCCACTCACCTAAAAGGCATAGCGATTCAAAATTATGAATTTTAATGTTAGGAGCAAGGGAATTAAATTTATCAATGATATCCTGACGGGAACCAGACGAAACGTGATCATTAATAAAAAGTTCACATTTTGAAAGGTTTAGTTCTAAGCCAAATTTCTTAAATCCTTCTTAAACCAGGACAAGATCTTGGAAAACAACATCTGCTTTGCCTCCAAAAGAGCCATCATCCAGATACCAGGCATTGAATTTAGAATTTAAGGATGAAATGACAGCAAGGATGCCTAAACTAAAAAGGGCTGGACCTAAAGGGTCGCCTTGCTGAACACCGACTGCAGAAACAATTGAATGTCCATTGTAAAGCAATTTTGATTGATTATTGTAACACTGAAAAACAAAGGGATAAATCTGAGGAGTGTGAGTCTGAACTTCATTCGGAAAGGCAGACCTGTCAAGAGAATTGAAAGCATTCTTCACATCAACTTTCAAAAAAACTTCAGATTCGTCACAGGAGAGGAAATTGCAAGCTGAATGAACCACAGCCTCGCAACCGCCCCTACTGCTGAAACCAAGTTGGATGGGTTGAAAATACTCTTTCAAAGGAGAAAAAAGATCACGACAGGCTAATTTGGCTGCAAGACGACGAAACGTTGAGCCAATAGCAATAGGGCGAATGCCACCATCTTTTTTTCGAAAGGCACAAAGTCTAGCACCAAATAAAATCGGGAGAAAACTTTCAGAAACCCTGCCAGATAAGAGAAGCTTGCACAGTTTTGTAATGTTGGAAAGCGTGTTGGGGAGTGATGCCGTCGATGCCACCAGCAGAACCAGGAGGAAAAGACATGATGGCAGCAAACGTGTCACCGTCATCAAGTATCTGTAAGGGTTGGAAATTTTGAAGAGGAGGAAGAGGTAAAGATGGAGAATCTGGAAGTGAAGGATGCTTACTACGAAGGCTTTCGAGAGTTTCCTGATTAGGGGGAGCGACAGTGTCATCGGAGAACAAGATTCGGGCTGCGTTTTTCAGGTCGCCGTCCATAACCTTGTTCTCAACGGTACGATAAACTTTAAATTTGGAAGACAGCGTACCAGACGAACTGAACGGAAGGGATGGATTGTGGGAATTCGAAGCATTATCTAATAGCTCCCGAGTTAAAGTTTTAGACTGAGACTTTACATGAAAAAACGAGTATGAAAATGTAAAAAGATTTTGCCAGGCAGTTTCAGTATTATCGAAACATTTTTCAATACAAGATGAGAGGCATTTAGCTAAAGCTATTCTCGCTCCCCTAGGGATTTTTAAACCAGCGAAGTAGATTGGTGGAGATTTGTGATAATAGCTTCAAAAGATGGAGAAGAAGATATAGGATTTGAAGTAGAGGGTAGTGGGAGAGATGCGGGTAAATTGGTGCTATTATGACTATGGGCAATCTATACTAATATTATAAAGCTAAAGAGTTTGTTTGTTTGTTTGTTTGTTTGTTTGAACGCGCTAATCTCAGAAACTACTGGCTCGATTTGAAAAATTAATTTTAAGTTAGATAGTCCATTTATCGAGGAAGACTTTAAGCTATATAACATAAAGATACGACTCACAAGACCACAGCAGCAATGAAAAATGTTGCGAAAACGGGAGAAAGATATTCCTTTTGAGAGCTTCCGCTGCGTACGCTGCGGAAACCGCTAAAGTTACACAAAAATTAGTATGTATGACAAGATTGTTCAGCATTAAGAGTTCTATAATAAAGTCTGCGACTGCATATGTTTATCTTTTATGGTTGACTTACTACAACTTTTTTTATGTTAATAAATTTGTAAAAAAAATAACGCATCATTTTTAGAGGTGTATTATACACACAGGTATTTATTATTATCAAAATAAATACATTCATCATCACGAGCGTTTCATTTAGAACAAAGTTGCCCTTTATATCATTTGATTCCAATAAATATCTTAGGAGCTATCACAGTTTTAACATAACTCCGCACCAAAATAATGTTCGCAGCTTAAGTACAACTTGCGCTTGCGCTTATTATATTATAAAGCTGAAGAGTTTATTGGTTTGAACGCGCTTATCGCAGGAACTGCTGAACCGATTTGAAAAAATATTTCTGTGTTAGATAGCTTATTTATTGAGATAGGCTTTAGGATATAAAACATCACGCTGCGACGGGAGGGGACGGAGCAAACTCAAAACGCGCGGACGAAGTCGCGGGGGACGCTATTATATTATAAAGCTGAAGAGATGTTGGTTTGAACGCGCTTATCTCAGGAACTGCTGAACCGATTTGAAAAAATATTTCTGTGTTAGATAGCTTATTTATTGAGAAAGGTTTTAGGATATAAAACATCGCGCTGCGGCGGGAGGGGAAGTAGCAAACTCAAAACGCGCGGACAAAGTCGCGGGGGACCGCTAGTATGAATATAAAGGCCCCTCTTACCTTTAAAAGCCCTGTTGGTATTACAAATTGAGCAGTGAAAGAACTGCGGCTGTGAGTGTGTGCCCACCGATGGAGATAATGTGCTCATAAGCCTTAACACTTATCACAAAAAGAAATTTGGAAAAACCTGCCAAAACACTAAATTAAAACTTATGACACAATATCAAATATAAAAACATAAAATTAAAATAAAACACTAGAATGACGGACGCTGAAAACAGGGGCTGCGCAGGTCTGGTTGCCTTAGCAGCCGGATTGAGTCCCTGCCAACGCCAAGTGTCAACTGGAACATAAAAATGCAAGAATTTAATATAATATAGAGAGGTCTTCTGGAGGCCTACTCACAAACTCATTGCCTCTAAACACAATAAGGAAATTATGGAGAGGCCTCGGGAAGAGGAAAAAAGAAGGGAAATATTTTTTAAATTAAAAAATCTATACGACAAATACTTATCTTTGGCAGGTGTCAGGTGTCAATCTTAATAGGTTAACTTTATTAATTTATGAACAACTAACAAATAAGTAACGGTAACGACAGTCGTGCGTTACCGTGCGTAGCGTGCAATGACGTCCTTTTACGTCACATAAAAGGGCCCTCATTTCAATTTCTTTAGCACTAAGGCAAAAATGCTAGAATTTCCATTTGGCGTTAAGTTCATCTTTGTTTATGCAACGAAAATAAATAAACCCATATTTTTAAATTGTCATCATGAAGTTACGAAGAGTATAAAAAGGCAGAAGTGTTTATTTTTGTTAAAAACGGCAAAACCCTTTTCGATCGTGGCGCCATTCTGTCACTCTTCAGATAAGTTGGTGGTACTATATTATTTTTGTTATGTCCAATGATTTTAAAAATAATAGATGTGTTACCCAGGCCCATACAAAAAGTTGTTGTATATAAGCAACAGAATCGTCACCGAGAAGAAATGCAGTTGATTTTGTTAAACGCTCTATATGTTTATATAAGGTACTTAATAACTAAGTTAAAACCTTGAAGTACAATAATCGCTAAACTCCCTTTTCATTGAAGAAATCAACGTCCAGGTGTCGACATCGTGGTTTTCGGTGCTTTAGTAACTCCGAAATTTTTGTGTCTCTGGGATAGGTTCTGGTACACCTCCTGCCAGCGCGTCAGGTAGAACTCGGCCCGGGATACGATGGCGGTTTGTGGCATTAAGTTCTTCAAGAATAACATCTGTTCATGGTACTCGAAGCACGGACCGCGGTGCAGCAAGTTCCACCCTGAATGATAAAGCACGAAAACCAGAATCTTTTATTTAGGAAATTTGTTACGTTTTTATCAATGACTAGTGGTCCCCCGCGACTTCGTCCGCGCGTTTTTTGATTTTTTCTCGCCTTTTAAACCTTTCCTCGACCTCCACGAACATTACAAGACTAAGAAAAGAATCACTCACTAAAACTCGAGAATGGCTGAACGGATTTACCGTTCAGCCATTGTCGAGTTTTAGTGAGACTAACGAACAGCAATTCATTTTTATATTTTTTACCGACTTCAATAAAGGAGAAAGTTATCGATGCGACTATAAGTTTTTTTTGTGGCTGCGTTACCACATACCAAAGTCATTTGAAGACCGATTTGTAAAATTTGTTTGCCTTCCTAGAGGTTGTACTTTGTAGTTGGTCCAATTGTTGCCAAGTCGAGATGTGATGATGGGATCTTGGTGCAATCAAGGGAAACCCTTGAATTTCATGACAAAGTACAGTGTTTTTTTTACTTGAAAATTAATGTTTACATTTATGTGAAGCAGAGCTAATGGTGGAACTTTTTAACGCTTAGGAGTTCAGGGAATATAATGACAGAACTAGGTAATTTTTATTTTCTTAAAGAACAGAGTCATAAGGTGCAACCCTCCCTCCCCCCACTCCTTCTGCAAGCACTAAAAATAAAAGAAATAAAATAAACTTATAAAAAATGTAAAAATCGACTTCAAAACCGAAATGAACTCAAAGTCTCAAATAAACTTTTGACCGTTTCAAGGAAAGGAAAAAATATTAGGCGAAATATTTTGTTGGAGTCGGTGCCATCACTTTGACCATCTCAAGCATCAACTATCAGAGCCCCGACTCTTAAAAAAAATTGTTCGCCTAAAATGGATCCCATCAAAAACAATACTTGTCAAAAAAACCAAGTCTCGCAACTCAGTTGTTCTGCGGTAAAAAGTTGTGAGATCCATGTAATACCAAGTCGGTTATTAATTTATTCAGTCTCTACTTAAGCGACTTTCTGTCTTAATACGTCCAGTCTCTAAGACCACGATCGTGGTCCACAACAATTGAAAATCAATTGTGTCTGGAATCTCCGTACTCGAAGCATTAAGTTGTTACGTAATAATTAACAGCATCTTATAGTGACGCATATCAATATTAAAATTCTTTAATGTTTTATGATGGGATCTCATTTCTTTTTATATTTTGTAGACAGTTCTACTTTTTTCCTTTTCAGTACCTTCTACTTATTGTATATATGTATATCTACCAGCAACGAATTTTATTAAAGCCCTCCTCTGACTTATGAACTTTTCACCTCGCGCTAGCACCGCGACAGCTCGCTCGGCGGAATTCACCTTTCCGCGCGCCCCGCCACTGTCCCCGCCCGGGCCGCGCCTCTCGCGCTAGCACCGGGCAGCGCGTAGTAAGTAACGGCCCGCGCTCACTCGCTAGCATCGCAGCGCGTGGTATAATAATTAATTTACAACCTTACGCACTCGTAATAAGTACGAATACGCACGTAGGTACGTTTTTTGCATTAAATAATTTAATTTACTCGTGTTTTCATGACGGGAATACCCATTTTTTGCTCGATTTGGCAGGGGCACTACCATGCGCCTTTATTTATATGGGACTAGCTTAAACCCGCGGTTTCGCACGCATTAATAATAACTGCCGTAAAACATCGTTACGAATAAAGCCGATATTGAAAAATTTAACTGAAGACTTGGCTGTATGGGCTTAATTTACTTTGCGGTCTTTTCTAGATTTTTTAGTTTTTCCTTGATTCATACACCAAACACTACTTATATTCCAAATTTGAAGCTTCTAGGTCTGCTAGAAGTGCCTTAGCATTTTGATGATCGGTGAGTCAGTGAGTGACAAAATTAAGAAATTTGACCTGTTATAATTCTTAAAATACTGGTTCAAATTGAATGAAATTTGAAATATACCGTGTCTTTACAATGCTGCATGGTTACTGAAAATATCAGTCTTCTAGTTTTATCCACAACGAAGTTATAGGGGGTCGAAAATGGTCTGAATTGCTTCGAGAAAAGGATGGTACAGCCGTGACGCTTTTTTGCTCGACTTGGTGGGGGCACTGCCGTGCCCCCAGATTCCCTTTGCATTTCGGTTTTGAAGTCGGTTTTACTTTTTTGTAAAAGTTAATTTTACTAAGTTCTCGATATTGTGGCACTGTTGCAAGTGTCAAGTTCACAACATTAAACGACGTCTTAGTGATCATTAAAGTTTGAAACAATATTCACCTAACCATTAGATGGTATGCATCACAAATAAGCACATAAAAGTAATTGTGAAATCGGAACAGTAGTTCCTGAGATTGGCAAGGACAAACAAACTTTTCAACTTAAATAATTAGTATAAATGTACGACGATACTGACTCTCATAAACGCCAGTTCGGCATTGATGGTCGAGGAAATCGCAGTAGGTGGGGAAAGTCCGGAAGACGTTAGTAAACGCCTCCTTCAGATGCTCTCCCGTGCATTCTCCCCACCAGCACTTGCCGAACTCGTACGTGTCCGATTTTTGTCCGCATACTTCTTTGATCCTGCCAAAATATATTGATTCAAATAAAATTAAATTATTTAAACCAGGTTAAGGCCCGACTTTACCTTAATCAGATAAGGAATATTCGTCGAATATAATACAAAACGCCTAATTAGAAACGTCACCTACTTGACAGCAATCATTTATGTGAATTTCATTTTATGATCGATCGTTATAAAATTTTCGGTCGAATAAGTCTTATCTGACGTTGGTAAAATCGACCCTCAATTCACTTATTTAAATTTAAACACGGTCTTCTTCTTCGTCGTTTCCTCTTGTCTGAGGGTCTTGACCACTAAAAGCAGCGTTGCGGGTCAGGGCTCTCCAGTCATACCTGTCCTGGGTTTGGTGGATTGCCTCTTGGGTGTTGCAGTTAATGGACTGCAGAATGGCATCTGTCCACCGAGTGGGTGCTGTACCTCTACTCCTCCTTCCTTCGACGTGCCCAACCAGTATTAGCATCTCCAGATTTTCCGGCTCCCGGCGGGCAAAATGACCGAAGAAGGAAAGGGACCTTTGGAGGCATATTGTAGATAGGAGTGTTTCTATTTTGAGCTCCTGAAGAATAGAGATGTTAGTGCGGCGCGCAGTCCACGAGATGCCCAACATTTTACGCCAACACCACATTTCGAACGCATCTATTCTAGATCTTAATCGAACTTTGAGTGTTCATGTTTCCGATGCATAAAGGAAAATGGAAAATACCAAAGTACGCATAAGTTTCACTTTCGTGCTGCGATAGATGTTACGGTTTTTCCAGATGTTCTCCAAGCGTTTAACTGCTGACTTTGCTATCTGAGCTCGGCGAGCGACTTCCTTTTCGCAATCTCCATCATTACGAACGAGGGACCCCAGATACACAAACTGTTGCACCGTGTCTAAGTCTCGCATCTCAAAAGATCTTTACAAGACTTCCGCTCTGTCAACGAACATCAGTTTGGTCTTGCTCTGATTAATCCGCAGTCCGTACTCCATACTTGCGCTTTCAAGTCTTCGTAGCAGTTCGGCGAGCTCACCTTCGCTTGCACCTATCATCGGCGAAACGCAAGTTATGGATAAGGTGACCGCCAATCCAAATTCCTCCTCCCCAATTCTCTAGCACTCGTCTCATGATATGCTCTTCTACACGAGGTTGAAAAGTTGTGGGGAGAGAATGCAGCCTTGCCGAACTCCGCGTTCCGTCTTAAACGGTTCAGACAATGCGTTGTCCAATCGTACCTTCGATTGCCCATCCATATATAAATTTTAGACGAGAGATACCTCTGCCTTTACCGAAACCAGCCTGTTCCTGTTCTTTATCTGGCTACAGATAAAGTTCTCTAATCTCCTATTGATTTTGCGTAGAAGTATTTTACCCGCGTGAGATTTCAGGGATATGGTGCAATAGTTTTCACATTTTTGGGTAGACCCTTTCTTGTGTAAGGGCATTATGATGGATTCAGTCCAGTCCTCTGGCCATTGTCCAGTTCTCCAGACTTAAAGGCATATTGCGTGCATTAATTTAGTGCCTAATGGTCCTAAGCGCTTTATTGATTGCTCTGTTATTCCGTCACCACCACTAGCTCTTAGTTTAAGTTTCGTGGTTGCAGTTTCGACTTCATGAAGCGATATGTCTCTAACAAGGAAAGCTCTCTAACAAGGAAAGTTTGCCTTTCCTCCGAAGCTTCATCTGTGTTCACCCTGTAAACCTCTTGGCAGTAACGTTTCATTCCATCATTTATTCCATCTTTGTAGCACAAGGTTTTTATCAAGTAAAGGATTCCTTTTTTCCTCTTCGATGGTCCATGCCTTTGGATTATGCGTCTTAGTAAGGAGCTTCACCTTTTCAACCAGATCCTTGGAGTGAGATGTCTACGAGCTTTTCTCGATATCGCTACAGAGAGATTTGTGCATTTCTGTCATGTCAACAGAGACGTTGCACACGCGTATTCAGCTCTGAGTACCGTTACTGCCCAGGACCTGGATCAATACCGCGTTCTTTCTGAAAACTTCTTTTCTCGACAGCAGCCCATGTTTCATCGCTCATCCAGCTTTTGGCCGCGTTATTGCGCACACCTTGGCAACAGCCTCAGCCGTTTCGACCACTATTGTTTTCAGTTGGCTCCATGTTGAGTGGGCCGAATCAAATGGATCAAACTCGACTCCGGCTATTTTAGAGTAGAGAAGGTCTTCAAAAGGCTTTTCAGCACTTTGAGGCAGCTTTAAAGTTTTGATTGGATTGTAATTTTTTTAAGAAGTTCCGACGCATTATCTATTAGAGCTGCCGAAAATGTTCTTCAAAAAGAAAACTTGAAGTCGGACTTGGACTATATTGAGGAATTTTTTAAGGATGTATAAATTGGGTTATAACTAAAATCTAATATGTCTAGTGGAACCCTTAGAGATTTTTGACCACGTTAGAACTGTACTAAGCTGGTGTTGGTCTGAGTACATAAAATTAAAGTTGAAAATTTTATATCGAGAAATCCCGACCTAGATAAAATTAGAGACATATTTGACATATGGTCGTTTTTAACTTATAAATGGATTCTTAGCACAAAACCAAATCACTTGGTTGTTGAAAATATATATAATTTTATGATTGTGTGTTTTAGCTCTTCTGACGCAAAAAAAATAGATTCAGATATTGAGCTTGCGGAATCAAATTAAGATGATTAAAATAATACTTTTGTGTATATTTACGGTATTTTAGAATTTAAATATAGGTAATATGATTGTTACAAATTTTATTCACTGTATTTGATAGTTTCATTTAACGTTGTAGTTTTATATACAGGGTGTGGCGTAAATAGTGGTCCAAAGCAAAGGTGTGGATACACTGTACACTGAAGCGCCACATACCAGTATTTAAAAAAAAATGTATGTACAGGGTTATCAAAATAAAAAAAATATTTTTTAAAAAAATCGTTACCCTGCCTTACAAATTTGGTTATAATTTTTATGCAGTTTTTTTAGTATTATTGCTTATTACATGTAATTAGTGTTTCATTTGAATTAAATTTAAAAAAAATTAAGTGTTTTTCAAAATTCAATACTCACTGCTAGCAAATCGTTTGACTTTAAATGCTTTTGGTGCAAAAAAAAATGTAAGACACTGTCAGTGCCCATTATTTTTAAAAAATGACCATCTTTTGTAGATTCGAAAATAGTGCAACAATAAGTGTTACGACTTACAGAAAAAAAGTTATTACTTTTCGAAACAAAAAGGAACCTAATTAAGGAAAACATTTTTTTTAAAGTTAGGTACATCACAAGTGTTGTAAATTTCTCTGGACATATTATTCAGTTCAAAAACCTTTTACTGAAATTTGTAAGGTAAGGTAACGATTTTTGAAAAAAATAAAAAAAAAATGATTGAAAACCCTGTACATACATTTTTTTTAAATACTGGTATGTGGTGCTTCAGTGTACAGTGTATCCACACCTTTGCTTTGGACCACTATTTACGCCACACCCTGTATAAATGCATAAAACAAAGTCTGATAGAGTATAATAATCTCAGGGTTAGGCCCCCTCCGTAATATAGGTGGGATTTATATAGATGTATGTAGCTATAATACTTTCTAAGGTATTTTTAGGGTGCCGTAGCCGAAAGGAACAAAACGGAACCCTTATAGTTTGTCTGTCAAGTCAAGTCAAGTCTGTCTGTTTGTCTGTTTGTATGTCTGTCTGTCTGTCCGTCACAGCCAATTTATTCTGTAACTATAAGCATCACACTGTTGAAATTTGTTAGAAACATGTATCCTGCTAACCGCTTTACGATTCTTATACAAAAAATAAAAAATAATGTTATTTAAGGGGCATACATGAAACTAAAACCGGAAATGTTCTTTTAGTCAAACCTATGCGTGTGAGGTGTCTATGGATCGGTATTTTAAAATGACATACAGGGTTCCTAAAACCATTTTGTTTTAAAGTCTAACGTTTCACAGACGCTTTCAAAGTAGTAAAATGGGCGTCCCTCCCATCTTACTTCTAGACTAAGCGAGTGTAAATTTCGAAAAACTATAAAATGCAGATCTTAAGAAATACATTCAACGAAAATAGGTTTGGGCAGGATAGAACGAAAAATTTCTGAGATATAACACATTTTCAACAACCGTTCTTCATACAAACACTATGAAAAACAAAGTTATATTTGCTGTCAACAAAATATTGTGGTATTATAGCTAAGTGGAAGTAAGTGGATTCAGGTGGAAGTTAAAAATGGCATGGAACCCTCAGTGCGCGAGTCCGACTCGCACTTGGCCGCTTTTTTCAATTTGTCCAGTCGTTAACTCAAAGTAAACAAAGATCGATCACTTATTTCATTGTTTTTTAGTTACCTTATTAACACATTTATGTACGCATACCAAAATATTTAACTTATAGAGAACTCCTTACAAAATTATAAAGCAAACAAAATACGTTGACTGTTTTTATACAGAAAAAATGTAAAGATATTTAAGGGAGGGCTCCCATACATGAAACTAAAACAAAAAAAATATTTAGTCAAACCTATGCATGTGGTGTCTATGGAAAGGTCTTTTAAAATGACAAAGAGATTCATAAAACCATTTTCTTCTAAAGTCTAACATTTGAAAGATATACGCTTCCAAAGTGGTAAAATGGGCGTCCCCCTTTTTCTTATCTTTTAAAATAAGCGAGTGTAAATTTTAAAACATATATAGGACGTAGATCCTAACACATACTTTAAACAAAAATTGGTTTAAAGGAGATGAAACTAGTGGATTTTGAGTACTTGCAACAACGGCAAACATTATTTTGTTGCATACTATGAAAAACAAAGTTATATTTGCTGTCAACAAAATATTGTGGTATTTTAGATAAATGGAAGTAAGTAGATTTCCTAATTTAGTGGAAGTTGTCACGGTACCTTATATCCATAAAGTTGCATTCTTCGCCGCACACGAGCGGTATCTTAGTGGTGGACGCGTCGGACGGGAGATCCTTCATCGGGTCGTGTAGCGCCCATCCCCCGCCCTCCCAGTACGGCTCGTACCCGTAGTTCGGCCAGTAATACCGGGCCGCTAGTAGCGGGTCCTTAGTGGCGTACTTCTTTGTAGCCGCAAATCTCGACCGTCTCCTACAAATGATATTTAAAAGTGGCTTCATCATTGTAATTTTGCATTAAATAGTACCTTGATGTTGTACAAGCGAAGAGTAAGCGATCCATTTCACTTGAGATGGTTCTGGTTCTCTCCCTGCGTTCCCGCACCCATAACGACGGTAAAATTACCCGATTTCACCCGAGTTAAATATACTATTTTTCATTTCGACTGTGAGAAAAAACATTTAATTTACCTGTTTGTAAATGTGATGATGAGGTATTTTGTAGTTCAGAGAGAGACAAATCTCAAAATTTTGCACAAAATGACAGTTTATTAACAATTCTTTATTGATTTCGAACATATGACTGAAAATTTTGATTTTGATTTTTGATTGATTGATGAGTAACGGCTCACATTAAAACAGAGTACAAATAAAGCAGACGACATCAAATAATAAATCCTTGTTGAAAATATCGATCGAATTTTCCCCACATATAATCTTTGTGATGATGATTATTATATTTTAAAAAATAGAAAAAAGTGACATCATGGCACTATGGTGGGCAGACGAATATTTTAATTGTTGATTTTATGAAATTGTTTAAAATATGACCAATTATTTTATCTATCAACAATCATAATACTCACGTTTTACAGTTATCTTTTTTTATAGTTCGGTCAGGCCAGCTTCATCTTAACATGAGCATACATTATTCCAACTTAAAGCTAGAAAGAGTAAAATTAATTACAATTTTAGCGGTCTCCAAAGTCGGCTCTGCTAATTAATTGGTCACTGGACTAATATCATATTTATTAATACTAATGTCGTGAATCAAACTCGTTTGAGTTTATAAAGTTCTTTATTCGATCAACACACTTACCTATGATACAAATCACTATCTCTACCACAATAATAATTATAACTACATTTTAACGTAGGTTCCTTCCCTCAACCTTTCGCTTCGGCGGTCAGCACTAGACTGGATTGCCTTTCGAGTGCACTCCGCAAGTAGATCAGAAAATAAGAAGGGAAGGGGCAGCCAGTGTTGCCATTTTTAAATAGCGATAACGTTATTATATAAAGTAACAATACTCGTTTTTATATAAATAACGTTAACTATTATTATAATGAGTTAAGATTACAACAGGGCTACTGATTGAATCTAAATACAAAAATCATCACACTAAATAATCTATATACTATGTCTATCAGATTGCGATTCCCCTTACATTCCATTAATAAATGATGTATATCTTCTAATACTCCGCAAATTGTGCAGTTCGGGGATTCTATCAATTTCATAGGAAATCTGAATTTATTTAACGGCATGTGACCTGAACGCAATCTATGGGCAGTAATAATTTGTAGTCTGCTAAACTTTGGATTAAAAAAAAAACAGGGAATGTAAGGAGGTTCTGATTGTAATATTTTACACCAAATTCCTTTTTCGCAAGACGTCTTATTAAAATATCCTTTCCACGCAGTGTAAATTGCTCTTTTGTATTTTACGAAAACTTCTAAACTACATGGCTTTACATCTAATTGATACCTTCTGTAACTGCTACTTTGGCAAGACGATCAGCCTCCTTGTTTCTCCAAATCCTATATGACCTGGTATCCATTGTAAGACAATGGTTATGTAGCGATTTTGTTAGTCAGACAATGCAATTAGAATGGCATAAGCTAACGAAACTCCTCTTTTTGTCTTTTGGAGGGCGCTTTTGCTGTCTGTGAAAATAACACTTCGATCACACTCAATTTTTTTGCATAAGATAATGTCTCATTAATAGCAGCTAATACTGCAGACATTAAATTGATATAATGATTAATTTTAAATGTAGCAGTACTTTTCGATTGTGAATCAAAATAGGAAACACCAGGCGCATTGTTGTTCTTGGAACCATCTGTAAATAGCTTCCACTATTCGTCATATTTATCATTAATTTCTTGTAAAACCTCAACTTTTAATTAATTCTTGTCTATCTATGCTTTTGCAGCCTCCAGGCAATTTAGGTTACTATTTAAACATTTTAAATCAATTTTGGAAGACCAGGTTGTAAGATCAAAAATTTCTAGACAAGGTGTTTTGTGCATATTCACATATTGAACTTCCTGGAATATTAATTGTAATAGAGGCTTTTTCTTTTCATTCTAGTAAATATTATTTCCAAAAGCACAAAGTTTCTGTAAAAGAGTAACTGTTACACTGTTTGACCATGCAATCGCCCTCAAACAGTATTTATATCCCAAATATTTCCTTCTAAGATGTAGTGGAGGAAGACAAAGCTCACTTCCCATTACATGAATTGGAGTTGTTCTTATAAATCCACCAACAACTCTTAATGCTTTGTTTTAAAGCTTTTCTAATTTTGGAAAATTACTGTTGTCGTAATAAAATCAACCGTAATCAAGACGACTGCGTACTAAGGCTATATACAAAGCTCATTTTCCAGTACGTGAATTGGAGTTGTTCTTATCAATCCACCAACAACTCTTAATGCTTTGTTTTGAAGCTTTTCTAATTTTGCAAGATTACTGTTGTCGTAATAAAAACAATCGTAATCAAGACGACTGCGTACTAAGGCTATATAACAATATATATATATTTGAACCGAGCATTGACTCTGTGCCATCTATGAATGCTGCCAGAATACATTCAAAACACGGAGATGCTTGACGTATAGTCGTTACTCATATGATTGGGATGATTGGATGGTCAACCATACAAACACAACCAAAACACTGCTGCCTATATGCTGAACTACGAGATTAATTTTAATATTTAATTTAGTATAAGTTATTGGTGCTCTTAGCGCAGTAAATACCAAAGTTAATCAACCTACAGCCGATCGCGTATTGATGGGTGACCATTTCGACCATTACGTGACGTTTATCACGAACATCTCGGTGCTTCCCAAGGTACGTTAAGCCGTTGATCCTGGCTAATATCGGTTGGTAGAAGTCACGGCTTGCTTGGTAAGCACCCCTCTACCAATCTGCACTGAGCCCGCACAGTTGAGGTAAGGTAAGCCTTACAGTGGGATGCTACAGGCTAAATTTACTATACTTTTAGCGTTATTAGTGTTTCTAATAAATTATTTCATCTCTTCTGTTCGGATAATTTACCTTTCATGTCTAGATAGACGGGTAAAAAATAGCTTTTACATCCTTTGTGGAAAGCAATTTAGTTTTAATTGGTATGGCCTGAAGTGCAAACTTAGGTCAAAGCTAATGGACTCAATTCATATTATCAAATTCAAAGCTTTTGATAAATTTTTGCTCAACTATACATTGCAAAACATGTGTGTTATATTCGTTGATATATTTTTTTTACAAATAGTCTATTTTTTCTTATTTTACAATGAAAAAATTAACAACAATTAATATATTCGGCTGCCCACCATAATACCATAATGTCACTTTATTTTATTTTACTTTGTCAGTGTCAATTTTTCTTTTTGGCTCTCCGTCATCTTTTTTCATTTTTAACCGACTTCAAAAATAATTTATTCGCCTAAAATGTATTCGTTAAGAATTTTATAATCATTTGATATCGTCTGCTTTTTTGTGCTCTGTTTTAATGAATACGTGCGGTTACTTTTCTTAATCGTGTTGGATGTATTAGTATTGTTAATCAATTATCATTTTGTGAAAAATCTTGAGTTTTCCTCTCTCGCTAAGCTCCAAAATACCTCATCATCAAATATATAACAAATTAGGTATATTTAATGTTTTTCCTTAAAGTCGAAATGATAAAAAGTATGTGGAACTTGGATGAATGCATCTATTTCACTCTTCAACTATTAGCGCTCTCACTTAGTTTGAGCGCCCGAAACATTTCGAGTAAAATGGGTTGCTTTCTTCCTTGTATAACCATCTACTATTAAACAAAGCGAAAATCTTTTCCTACTCTGGTGCAGCGTTAATTATTACGCCTAAAACTTCAACCCACTTTAACATATTTTTCTTACCTCCTAATAACAACCTCAATAATTGATAATAATAGTTCTAAATAGTTCTTTAGTTAGGTAAGTTTAAATGCTAGCGCAAAATTGGTGGCCTCGTCCCCGTAAACTCTGATAGGTATTACATTTTAGTATTATGGTATTTGTAATAATCGGTCTTGCCGTTTTAAGTTGGATTCGACCTAACATAGGCTTACACGCGCGCAACTATATGATTTTTTTTTCCGAACTCATACTCGGAAACTCAGTCGTTTTTCAACGTAAATGCAATAGAAAGTACATAGAGGTTAAAAAAAAAGCTTTAAGTAGGTACTAAACTCGACAGAACGAATGATTGTGAGCACCAGAGCAGTATGGTGTGAAAATAAAAATCGTATTGTACGGTGAAAAGTATCGAGCTGACTAAACTTTGAATTTGATTATCATTTTGACATAGTGACATAAATCATAATATGGCAAGCAGACGTCATTGCGACCGTCGCGCTGCTAAAGCGCCTAAGTATGAAAGCTCTCTAAGAGTTACTTCCGTGTAAACCATAAAATTAATATTCCTATCGGAATAGAAGGACAAGTAAAAGCTGTCAAATGAAACCGATTTAAGATGTCAGTAACTAACAAAAGTAAGTAACATTTGTAGCTTTAAATGAGATAACCTTTTGATCAGGTAATTTATAACAATGTTCCTAAGTTAAATATAGTAGTTTACTGCATGATAAACAGTCGACACAAAATATTGAACATGCAGCTCTAGTGTAAAACTAAATGTTATTTCATTATACAAAATATTCGTCGATATACATTCCTTGTGTTATTCTGTCTTTATTTTTTACGTAAATTAACGTTTGTAGAATAGAATAATCAAACTGCGTACTTTAAATTTGAAGCGCATTGGTAAATATAAGTCGTATATTAAGAGGCTTCGATTTGGACTAATCTACCTGTTACATGATTATTTGTTGGGGTTATGCCGCTGTAATGCATAACAATCAATCACCGATCAAGTCACCATGTTTTAGACTCATTATTTCTCCAAAATATACAAAATTTCACTTTTAAATATAAAAAATCAAATGCACTTAATTTTCAGCGAGCTTCTGCCGGGCGGTCAACTGTTTGACATCTGACAAAAATGGTTCTGCTACCCATCTCTTTTTATCACACAGTTTGCTGCTAGTGACATCTCGCTTTTGTCGTTCTATTCCAAAGGGATAATAATTTTATGGTGTAAACGCGATTCTAGAACAGTAGATCGTGAAATGAAAAATAGATATTCTCTCGGATAGCAAGCAATTTATTCTAAGGTTCACATTAATTATCGTTGGTCGAATCCACCCTTAATAGGGTAAATAAATATCGCAATAAATTTAAATACAAAGCAGGTGTTATAAGTGTAAAAAATACTCACAATGTGGTAGATTCCTCGCGTTTTGTTCTCTTAGAAACTGGTGATAACGGTTACATTTTAGAGTTGACAGACATAGCACTGCGTAAGAAATACACATAAGCTGAGTAAGATTCGTTACGGTGGAACCACATTTGCCGGCGAACACAATCGGACTCTCCACTGCCATTATAGATGAATACATTACAAATAATTGATCGATTTTCGTATTTATATTTATTACTCTTTATTGTATATCACAAAAACCGACTTCAAAACCAAAATGCACTAAAAAGTCTTAAATAAACTCTTCACTATTGAAAGGAAAGGAATCCGCATTTTGGTTTTGAAGTCGGTTTTTACTTTTTTTAAAAGTTTATTTTATTTGTTCATTTTTAGTGATTACATTATAGGGGGGGGGGAGTTGCACCTTATGATTCTATTTTTTAAGAAGCTACAAACTACCTATCATAAGTTCCGTCATTATAATTACTGAACTCCTAAGCGTTAAGGAGTTCCACCATCAACTCAGCCCCACAAGATGTTGACTATCAGAAGTAACAACACGTCAACATTAAGATTCTAGTAAAGAAACACTATACGTGCCTTTAAAATTTGAGGGTTTCCCTCGATTACACCAAGATCCTATTATCAGATCCCAAAATGGAAAAAATGGGACCAACTAGAAGGTACACCCTCTTAGTAGGTGAAAATTTTTTTCGATTCGGTCGACAAACGACTGAGATATGAGGTAACATACATACAAACAAAAAAAAAAACATACAGTCGAATTGATAACCTCCTCCTTTTTTGAAGTCGGTTAAAAATTAGATACAAATCGATAAAATTAAACGCAGCCAGCATCATAGCCTCCTTGCCGCAAGGAAATGGTTTCGTTTTTGAATAGGTAGATATTAAGTTATTGTTTTATGTTACATGTCTTACTTTAATTTTTTCTTGTTTGTTATTAATAAACTATTATCAACAAGCAAATGTCACATTTTTACAGTTAAGCTGTACTTGCTGTGTTCTAGTAGTTAATTTTGTTACAAAATAATTATCACACTAATATTATAAAGGTGAAAATATGCGCGTGTGTGAGTGTGTGAGTGTGTATGTTGCTACTCCTACCAAAAACTGCTGGATGGATTTTGATGGAACTTTACAATAATATAGCCCAATTCATAATGATATTTTTTGACATCGAACACTTAAACGCGGGTGAAGCCGTGGGGAACCGCTTGTGTAAAATATTCCGGGAACAAGTCGCGTCGTGATGTTACAAACATTTTAATTATTACCGTTTTCGTTAAATAATATTTCGCACCAGGTAGTGCGATGATGCAGTTGCTACTTGCGACTTTTCTGTGCATTATGTATCAGATATATTTAATATCAGAAATACTAACGCGCAACGAGTAGTTCCAGCAGCATAATTCGTGATTCTACGGCATACAATCTTAATTGGCTTTGGTACTTGATTAATCAAAGGAATTAATTGTTTATTTAATAAACCATACGGTCCGAAATTGGAATTGATTTTATGACTTTGACTAAGTTTCTGGGCTATGTTAATGTTGTTTACTTTATATGAATTAACTTCTTGACTTAGCCGTTGGTGTAGGAGTTAGTTCACTGGTTGCTACCCACAACACGACGTGCCGGGAAATTATGTTTCAGAAGTTTTATGGCTAGAAAAAAAATGAAATAAAATATACATAATTTTTAATTCAAAATTCCCACCTAATCTTAAGGAACGCTTCAACTTTCTGCAGCCGTTGCGAGGTCTTGATATGCGGTCATCGAGGAAACTCCACCTTGAATCTCCCTGTCACACAACGAGCTATTATTCAAACTCTTTAATTGTCAAGTCAGTACGCTTGTGGAACCCCTTACTCCTGGCTATCAAGCAATCAAAATCTATAACTGTTTTCAAAAAAGAACACCTACTCTCTCCAAAACAATTCTATCTACTCGTATGGCTCAGTCAAATTCCTTTCATTTCATATTGCTAAGATAGGTCTTTTAAAATGACATTGAGGATTCTTAAACCATTTACTTTAAAAGTATAACGTTTGATAGTTAGACTTTTCCAAAGTGGTAAAATACGCTGTGGTGGTAATTCCCACTCTGATGGCTAACCTAACATTTATGCAAGGTTACTCTTTTAATCGTGGTTAACTTTTGAGTAACTAATATAATACTTATATTGGACACCAATCATGTACATTGCTCTGATCCCAAAGTAGGTAATGCACTTGTGTTAAGGAGTTCAGACACAACGGTGGTACCACACCACCCAGACCCTAGACAATATGGAACAATTTGATTTCTAAATTGACCCGACCGGGAATCGAACACGGTACCTTAGAGCGGCGATCAGCTACAATTATCAACGTCGGAGCGCAACGAGCCATACGCCGAAGACAGCTACAATGATCTACGTCGGAGCGCAGCGAGTCATAAGCGGAAGTTAGCTACAGTAATCAACGTCGGAGCTCAGCGAGTCATAAACCGAAGACAGCTACAATCATCAACCTTGGAGCGCAGCGAGCCATAGCCGAAGACAGCTACAATGATCAACGTCGGAGTGCATTTAGCCACAAGCGGAATAGTTACAATGATCAGAGCGCAGCGAGCCAAAAGCCGAAGACAGCTACAGTGATTAACGTCTGATTGCAGCGAGCCATAATTGGAACAGCGAAAATGATCAACGTCGGAGTGCAGAAAATAACAGATACAAAAAACCACAATGGTAAGATAGCCCAATCCCTTGCAACATCAACGCACACTACCCATGGATGATACCCGTCTTACCTACTCCTAGACCAGTTTAGGCTGGAATAGCTACTTTGGTTTTGGTCGAAGGACTGCGGCTTGCCGACCTTCCTCTCCCATCCCAGAGCGTGTCCCTTCTACCTTCAACTCGTGCCTCGGTTTGCCGGTTTTATCAGGTCTGAGCCCTTCAGGCCTGGCTGAGTAATGCACTATCGAATAAAATAGATCGAATTGTCATGAAGTTGCATAAAAATGTATTATGATGAAATTGAGCATTTTCATCTATCTAAACGCTTAGCTAATCTCAATTGGCTGTGGTCGAATACGACCAGAAAAAAATATTTGCCTCTACAAATAAGCATCTCCAGTCTAATATTTTATTATTTTATTTTATTGCTTGCTTGTGTTACGACTCGGGGGCTGAGTGGTGAATCCGAGCATATGCCAATATCTTTGGCTGAAGCGATCCAGAATGTTACTGGCGTTGATAATGGCTAGGAAGGGCGTGGAGACAGATGGGAGGTAGGTGTAGAAAAGAGGCAGCTCGGCTCGGCACGTGCCACGGTGCGCTATGTACCATTCTGAAACAAACATTGCATGATTAAATTATTCAATTCGCTTTAAGAAATACTAGGCTGGATTTCTAGGTGCCACTGACTAAGACTTAACTGTTAACCAAACGGGTAACCTCTTCTTAAAAAACATAATGAAACAAACTTTACTAAATTAGCAAAATAGTTGTGTTATAAAATAAAATACGCGCAAATAACAAGTGTCGCGGGCAAACATTCGTTCTTTTTTTTCAACACCAGCAGGAATCATTTTTTCGTTGAAAGTTACGTGGTTTATTAAATTCATGATATGAAATTCACGAGAAATATGAAAACGTTATAACTAAAGTTTCCACATTATTATTATTTAAAACACTACCACCTAGCAAGAGACATGGATAATTAATTCTATGTTTACTTAATTTATTGATTATAATATTAAGTTCTAAAGTACTTATATAGCTTATTAGATATAATTGGAACTAACAATTTATGGGCTAATATATTCATTTTGTTTTATTTATTTAAAAGCTTTCGTTTTAATTAGATTGTAAGGCCATAGAAAAGTTGCGGTTAACAGACATGCACATGAAATTACTCAAAAGTGGCAAATGAAAACAAATCGATGAAACTTCTCTAAACAAAGAGATGAAGAATGGAATACATTACGAATGTGTTACGGAAATTACTAAATGTGAATGTGTTACAGAAATCTCTTAAGTTTAAAAATATTTTGATCAGTCTCTACGACGCTGGCGCTACTCCGTGGGAGAAATTCGAATTGAAGTTTTTTTGCCAATCACTTAAAATAATCCGATGGTCCAAATTAAAATTTTAATTGTAGAGAAATAATAATCTTTGTAAAAGAAAATTTACCGTTTTTGTTTCTGCAATCGTGGATTTTAAGCTCGCAGTAATTTTCGAAAGTTTGAGATTCATGTAGTTTGTTTCTGGCGCATATTACTCCGTAACTGAAACAAAAACAGTTACTTTTAATCCGTCACGTCGTAGTTGACAAACAAAAGTGTGTAATTTGAAATTTTTAACACTCAGTGGCATTACCGACTTCAAAAAAAGGAGGTTATCAATTCAATGTGTGTGTGATATATTTGGAATTGTATGATATTTGAGTATCTAGTGAGGCTTCCAAACACGTGTGCAAAATTTCGTAAGTGTATGTATGTTCATAGCGAGATGATTATTTTTAGGGTTCCGTAGCCAAATGGCAAAAAACGGTATAGTTTCGTCAAGTCTGTCTGTCTGTCTATCTGTCTGTCCGTCCGTATGTCACAGTCACTTTATTCTGTAACTATTAGCTACACACTGTTGAAGTTTAGTAGGAAGATGTATCTTGTTAACCGCTTTACGATTCTTACAAAAAATGAAAAGTGATGATATTTAGAGGGGACTCCCAAAAATGAAACGGAACCCAAAAAAAAAACATAACTTGAGCGTGTGGGGTCTATGGATAGGTCTTTCAAAATGACGTAGAGGTTTCTAAAACCATTTTCTTTTAAAGTCTAGCGTTTGATAGAAATGGGCTTTCCCCCGTATCTAACTTTTAAATGAAGCGAGTGTAATTTTTGAAAAAAAAAAATACAATGTAGATCCTAACAAATACTTTCAAGGAAAATTGGTTTGGACGGGATCAAACGAGAAGTTTTTGAGATATAGCACATTTTCAACAACGGCAAACATAACTTTGTTCTTAATACAAACACTATGAAAAACAAAGTTATATTTGCTGTCAGCAAAATGTTGTGGCATTTTAGCGAAGTCAAAGTAAGTGGAATCCCTCATTCAGTTAAACGGAACCCTCAGTGTGCGAGTCCGAAACGCACTTGTCTGGTTTTTAGTTCAATTTGGTATATTCCAACTTAGGGTACTGTGTAAGTTTCATTAAAATAAGTTCAATAGTTTTTGAAATAATAGGTAAAATAACTAAAAATTACTACATAAAAAATATATTCAAAAATAAAACCGCCTTAAAAAACGGAATAAAAGTTTAAAATTAGGCATTATTATGTCTCCTATTTCGTTAATTAATGTTTCCTATATAGAACAAATGCGAAATTTAAAGCTGTTAAGTTAGTGTTCAAAGAATAAATAAATAGCAAAATATTAATATTATTTTTTTGAAAGTTTCGATGTAAAGCTTTTAGCAAAGGAGTTCAGAAAAACCTAAACTAAAGATCTACATTACGCATTTTTTTCAAAATTGTCACTAGCTTAGTTTAGAAGTTAAAGGATGGGGGACGCCCATTTTACCACTTTGGAAGCGTATATCTTGCAAACTTTAGACTTTTAGAGAAAATGGTTATAGGAACCTCTCTTCTATCCTCTATCTATTTATTTTTAAAGACCTATCTGTAGGCATCCCATATGCATAGGTATATTTATTTATTTATTTTAGTTTCATGTGTGGGAGCCACTCCTTAAATATCATTATTTTTTATTTTTTTGTATAAGTTTCGTAAAGCGTTTAGCAGGATACATCTTCCTACCAAATTTTAACAGTGTGATGCTTATAGTTACCGAATAAAATGGCTGTGACATACGGACGGACAGACAGACAGACAGAATTGACGAAACTATAAGGGTGCCGTTGTTTGCCAATTGGCTACGGAATCCTAAAAATAAGCCATAAGTTAAATAAATAAACGAGGTCACACTTCTTGTATGCTTCTGTGCACTCGAACAAACAGGCCATCTCTGTCGTCACGTCGTCATCAGTGTCGGCGTTTGTGGTGGTGGTGCTAACGAAGACCCAGTCCCCGCCAGCCCAGTACGGCTCGAAACCCGGATTCGGGTTGTAAAGGTCACCGCGAGTTGGCTCCAGACCAGTAACAAAATGCAACGCTAGCAGATCTCTTGGTACTGTCGGCACACGCTGAAATAAGAATTGCTATTACACTAAGAATTGCACTAACATTAAACATAAAAAAAAGATATTTCTCTGCGACCGTTTGCACACTTTTAGCGATGCAGTATCGATGCATTCGCAAAATTTTACCTTCACATACATGCGCTAGTTAGTTAGTTAGTTTGGCCGGGGTTTTATCCGCACTTAGCCACACGATCGGGCCATTGTACGTATGTCCCTCTTTTTTATTCTAACCACCCTAAACTTTCCCAGAAGGCTAGCAATCTGCCTAGATTGCTAATGGCGTCCGGGAAAGTGGCTGGGGATTTGAGAATATTTGCCCGTTGTTGCATCACTCCTGTGCACTCCATTAGCACGTGGTGTGGTGTTTCTTCTGCCTCCATGCACCCTCTGCATAGGGGGCTGTCTGTGACACCTATTGTGAATAGGTGCTTGTTTAAAAGAGTGTGGCCAGTTATAGTGCCTATAACTATGCGTAGTTTGTCTCTAGGTAAGCGGATGAGGTTGCGGGCGAACCTTTTCGAAGCTACCGGGACTGCGTTCTTTGTTTGCCTGCAGCCTTTACCGTTTCTCCACTCTGCTTGATGTGCTGCTTCGGTTTCTGCACGTAGCCAAATTCTTATTTGGGCCTGCGGTATGGGCAGTATAGGTTCCGGTCCATATACTGTTGTTGCTGAGCCTCGCTTGGCCAGTTCGTCAGCTGCGTCGTTACCTAAGGAGTTGCTATGTCCTTTGATCCATTGCAAGGTAACCTTATTTGTGTTTGCTATGTATTGGAGTGCTTTGTGGCACTCCAAAATAAGGACGGATGTTATACTATTACCGGATGTTATACTAATACTGGAGCACCGACGCACTGTCCGAGACGATTTTAATATGCAAGTCTTTGACGTCTCTGGCTGCGACTACCTGTGCTGCCCTAGTTATGCCGACACATTCTGCTTGAAAGATTGTATTTAGTTTGTCTAAAGTGGTTGATATTTTTAAATTAAGATCATTTGAGAATACTCCAGCTCCAGTACCCTGTGGGGTTTTGGAGCCGTCTGTGTATATCCGAACCTCCTTTATGCCTGAGCTGTCTTTAGGCTCTTCAGTGAGTTGGATATTGTACCTCCTGTCAAAGACATGTTGGCATGGTGTCCTGTCCATGGGTGCGTCCAGAAGTGGTTTTTCTTTCAGGATCGCATTTAGGATTTTTGAATGAGTGGTCACTGTGTTTTGCTTCCATAGTCCGTTCGCTCTAAGTCTGAGGGCAGCTGCCTTTGCTTCCTCCTGAATTACCAGATGTAACGGTCTTAGATTCAGGAGAAACTCTAGTGCGGCTGATGGAGTGGTTCTAATACATCCTGTGGCTGCGATGCTTGCTAATCGTTGTAGGCTTTGAAGTTTTGATTTGATCGTGGTCAGTTGCGTTCTGGACCACCATACAACTGATCCGTAGGTAATAGAAGGCCTGATAACTGATGTATATAGCCATAGTGTGATCTTAGGGTTGAGGCCCCATTTCTTGCCAATAAGTCGCTTACATTGATAAAAAGCTATGCAGGCCTTCTGCAATTTGTCATCGATATGACTCCCCCAGTTCAGTTTACTGTCTAGAGTGATGCCTAGATATTTCACTTGTGATGAGAGAGCTAATTCGGTGTTAAACAGTTTTGGTAGCTGTAGTACAGGTAACTTCCTTTTGTTTGTGAAAAGGATGAGTTCTGTCTTTTTCGGGTTTACTGACAGTTGGTGTTCTTCACACCAGTTTTCTACTATCTGAAAGGCGGAACGCATTATGCCACATACATGCGCTACTCTTAGCATTGATACAGTCGCAATGCTAACGCGCGTTAGTATTGATGCAGTCGCAGTCCAGAAGCTGGACATTAAAATTATGCACTGTATATTGGCGACTGCATCGATACTAACAAGCATTAGAATCGGTAAATCGCGCTTCTGAATCGATACTTACGTGCGACTGCATCGGTGCCAAATTAAATCTGCGGTGCTGTCAGCATCGATGCTAAAAATCACACTGTGTAAGGGGTCTATGATATTATGTTCAATAACATTTTATTCTCTCACAAGATGACGTCAGTGAGTCATTTAAAAAAATACCTTGGCTCTGTTTCTATGTTCTCAAAGTTAAAAGAACGCCATCTCTTGATGATTTAAAACCATCTCATGATAAAACCTTATGTAAACCTGCTTATTTAATTATTATTTAAGACAAGATGAAAAACATACTCTTATTATCACCATCATTCGCATCAGCAGTACTATGAATCATCATCATTATCAGCCAAATGACGTCCACTGCTGAACATAGATCTCCCTCACAAGCGGTCTGTTCTACGAAACGTTCTAAGAAGAACTGATGGCCGTTGGGGCAGAAAATTTCTAGATTGGACATCCTTAGATTAAGGACGCGGCGAACTAGGAATAAACCTATTAATTCTATGCCATGAGTTTTGCCAATATCAGTCTACTTACAGTGTTTTGCCTTGCATACATTTTTGGTGGATACGTGTAGTACAAGCATCTGCCTGCCAAGGTTTGAATACATCGTCCGCGACTTGCCATCATGCCAGATGAGTCTAATAGCTTTATTCCTTGCACTATTAAAATAAAAACTGGGAATAAATAAACATATTTACAAAATACTTAGCAATCAAAATTGAAAATTTTCGTAGATTGACGATGTGTTGGTTGTAAATGTGTATTTATGAAAACGCACCGTTGACCGATTCGATGTGACATTGCACGTCCATTGTAATAGAAGTTTAAAAAATAATAATTTTGGGTTTGTTGTTCTCAAGAATCGCCTGGTAGGCGAGGCATAGACTAGGTCGTCGATGAAGCGAACTAACCCAGAAAAAGCCTGTACACATTTTTTTAAATAAAAGGGTTGTAGAAGATAAGAAGCGCTTTGTTCGAGTAAGTGGAATATCAACGAGGTATGGGTTCACAGTGCATCTTGTTGTGCGATGTGTGCGATAGAAAAAAGGAGCTGGTGGGATGAGCTCAAGGAGTTCCTTTGCACAGGCTTCAAAATAAAGCCGGTAAAAAACCGACAGGCTGGCGACTTTATGGCGGTGGGCCAAGCGCTTAGAGCATCATCACCGACAAGCCTTCTAGCACTGCGCTCCACTGAATCTAGACCGGGTAGTTGGTACTTAGCTGATCCGTCCCAGAGGTGACAGCAATACTCCATGCAGGAACCCCCTTGAGCTTTGTAGAGTGTTAGAAGCTGTCCACGCGTGAAGTATCGCTTCACTCTGTTGAAGATGCCAGCTTTTAGGGGCAGTGTGAGCTTTGTGTTCAATGCTTGCACCGAAATTGAGACTAGGCGTCAACTCCATGCCAAAGAGCTCGAGATGGTCAGCCACTACTACAGTTTGATATAGAGAAGGTTCTACTTACAATTATTAATGTAATTTAAATAAAATTAAGCTTACTTAGGACTAACGCCACAGCCCACTGGTAACAGAAGAACATTTTATTTTCACTTAATTCGCAAACTTGGTGTTTTGTTTCAAAATTATGTTTTCTTTAATTCGTTTTGACGAATGCACTGCTCCGATCATCAGCGTGTAATTTTTAGAGTTGGAATTTTATGTCATTAAGATATTTGAGTAATGCAAGTATACGGCTTTAGCTATCAATCCTAGGCTATCAAATCAATACTTATGGAGTAAATCATTCGTTCGTTGAGGATTGTTTGCCTTTTCAAACTATTGGGGTACTCGGTAGCTCTATTTAAGCCCAAATCTAGTCCACAGTATGTTGAATTGCCTTATTGTGATTCAAGATAACTTTTTAATTGCGTTTTATCAACAAAAAAAAAAACTTTTCACATATTGATGTCTTATTTTTCTTATAACTTTATACCATGAAAACTGTAGAATGTCAAGTAGCATCCGTTGTAATCTTCCGTTAGCACTACGAATTCATCATATTTCACAGAGCACGCAAATAGTGTAATAAATATAACATTATATCGGACAAGCCGCTCAGATACGCCGGCTTCGTAACTTAACAACGAAAACATAATTAAAATGCAATTTCACGATCAACTGCCTTCAGTTTTGTGAATAATGGCTCTGATGAAATGCTAGTGGTGAAGGTAACGATACAAATATTCAGAAATATGTCGATATGCTAATTGTATTGTTCGTGATTGCTGCGATGGCGCAGCGGTAGGAGAGTCGCCTTTTGAAGCGATAGCTGTGCTAGAGGTCCCGGGTTCGATCCCCAGGTCAGGCCAAAAATATGTACCTGGGTTTTTCTATCTAGAAATTCTTAGGGCAGCCCGGAGCTTGGAAGTTGGCGGTGTTTCACCTCCGTGCCTCGTAAACACGTAAAGCCGTTAGTCCTGCGCCTGATCTCTCTTTGGTCGTGTCAGATAGCTGTCCAATCGGGCTAAAAGAGTGAGAGGAATAGAGAGTGCACCTGGGTTTGCGCACACACTTGCGCACTATAATATGTCCCGCGCAGTCTGTAAGTCGTGGTGACTGGCTATCGTAGTCGAAATCGGCTAGGGGGACTATTATTATTTTTTGCGATTCGTGAAACCGCCTGACTAGAGCGTGTCTAAGCTGAAATGACGCGCCTCGCTACTTAATTAGTTGATTTTGATGTGTGTTTATTGTAAATCTTTTTTTGAGTACGTCATTTGCCTTGAAGTTTTTAAAATCTATCCACTAATAAAAGATTTATTTTGTGCAGCAGTGCTTTTTGTATACATTTTGTTTTAAACAACGAGAACTAAATAAAACATCTATGGTTTTCAAGGGACACCTCTGAAACTGTCAGATTAGTTTCATCCGACTTTGTGAAATATTTTTTGATTGGATACGGAATAAGTTCAACAGCGCATGTAGTCTGAATGATTTTGCGTAGACAACGCTCAGACAAAATGGGTGTTTTCATGTATTTATTGCTTGAGAAGATTTTTCAATAAACCTTAACAAAACATTGATTTTCTAAGATTTATTATGGATATACTTAATATTTCTTATAAAAAATGACAAAAAAATTGTTTCACATTTCAACCACAGCACATTGTGCGATTGAAAGCTATTTTTCAAAATTAACTATTTTATATAATACCCACAGCCACAGGACATAATCAGCGAACCAGTAACATCACATGTGCAGAATAAATTTACAAAGACAGTTTTAACCATAAAAATAATATTCCTATCGGAATAGAAGGACAAGTAAAAGCTGTCAAACGAAACCGATTTAAGATGTCAGTAACTAACATAAGTAAGTAACATTTGTTGCTTTAAATGAGAAAACCTTTCGATCAGGTGATTTATAACAATGTTCTTAAGTTAAACATATTAGTTTACTGCACTATAAACAGTCGACACAATACATATATTGAAGATGCAGCTCTAGTGTAAAATAAAGATTATTTCATTATACAAAATATTCGTACATATGCATTTTCTGTGTTATTCTGTCTTTACTTTTTACGTAAATTAACGTTTGTAGAATAGAATAATCAAACTGCGTACTTTAAATTTGAAGCGCATTGGTAAATATAAGTCGTACATATATTAGGAGGCCTCGATTTGGACTAGTTTACCTGTTGCATGATTATTTGTTTGGGTTATTCCGCAGTAATGAACAACAATCAATCACCGATCAAGTCACCATGTTTCAACAGAAATATATCTTCAAAATATACACAATTTCACATAAATTTTCAAAAACTCAAATGAGATAAATTTTCAGATAGCCTTCATAGGCTTCCGAACTGACTGACAGCTGCTAAAATCGGTTCTGCTACTTCACAGCTCCCATCTCTTTTTATTACACAGTTTATAATATTTTTTTTATTTAAAATATTTGCTGCTAGTGAAATCTCACTTTTGTCGTTCTATTCCAAAGGTATAATAATTTAATAGTTTTAACAAAACAATAGCGATCACACAATCACTTTGAGGTGATCTTTCTTTGTATTCAGCTAGTGAATCAATCTATTATTGTGTAGGATACAGCTATTGTATTCTTTCAAAATCAAAAACAAAATGAGAATAGAAATGTTTTCTTTATTTTTCCATTTTAAAAGCGTTAGATGTCCCAATTTCCGCTACCTGTTTATTTCAATCATTTTATTCTGATGAATGCTAATAAAATTTAAATTAAATACCCTATAGGAAATCGGCTGGCGTCAGCCAGCCAGATGTTGAGGGTACATTATTTTGTTCAAAAATTGTTTTCGTCAACAAATATATTTTATTTGCGACGCTGATAATATATTTTTTCTGGACGTATAAGACCACGACGAACATACGAGTACAACTAAAGTTAGCTAGCGGTGGGGAACATCTTATTTATATTTTATTTTATTACTAACAAATAAACTAATTACGCAAGGTACAATTAAAAATATAATGGAACATCAAAGTAGAAAAACGTTATTTCTATCACCTTGGCTTAATTATTTCCAATACCAAATTGTATGGGTTAGCTTCAACCCTTTTGTACCTTCTCAGAAATATCTAGCTACATGTTCCAAGTGATTTTGACCTAAACGGGCTTAAAATTTCATTAGTTACCAAATTTTGAGTAAAGTAGTAAAAGTTGTTCATATCCGTCAGTGGAGTTTTCATACCAAATTTGGTCACTGTTATAATTTCAGTCTGTATGTCGACCGCAAAACTGAGACATTTCTGACGTTACTTTTGTGGCCTTTTTTTTCATTTTCCTCCCAGTTATGTATTAAGCGATGTTTCTTTTAACCTAAAAGGAGAACATTTATTCATAACTAGCGGTCCCCGCGACTTCGTCCGCGCGTTTTGAGTATGCTCCCTTCCCTCCCGTCGCAGCGTCATGTTTTATATCCTAAAGCCTTTCTCGATAAATAAGCTATCCAACACAGTAATATTTTTTCAAATCGGTCCAGCAGTTCCTGAGATAAGCGCTTTCAAACAAACAAACTCTTCAGCTTTATAATATATTAGCGCAAGCGCACGTTGTACTTAAGCTGCGAACATTATTTTGGTGCGGAGTTATGTTAAAACTGTGATAGCTCCTAAGATATTTATTGAAATCAAATGATATAAAGGGTGACCAAGTTGTGGTTCTAAATGAAATGCTCGTGATGATGAATGTATTTATTTTGATAAGAATTAATACCTGTGTGTACAATACACCTCTAAAAATAAAGCATTATTTTTTTACAAATTTATTAACATAAAAAAGGTTGTAGTAAGTCAACCATAAAAGATAGACATATGCTGTTGCGGACTTTATTATAGAACTCTTAATGCTGAACAATCCTGTCATACATGATTTTTGTGTAACTTAAGCGGTTTCCGCAGCGTATGCAACGGAAGCTCTCAAAAGGAATATCTTTCTCCCGTTTTCGCAACATTTTTCATTTCTGCTGTGGTCTTGTGAGTCGTATCTTTATGTTATATAGCCTAAAGCCTTCCTCGATAAATGGACTATACACCGTAAAAAAAAAAAATTCAAATCGGGCCAGTAGTTTTTGAGATTAGCGCGTTCAAACAAACAAACAAACAAACAAACAAACAAACAAACAAACTCTTCAGCTTTATAATATTAGTATAGATACTCAATACGAAGTTCATAACTTGGGAGAAGAAGACGACAAAAAATGATAATTTGAATTGGTAATAACACTAATAATAAATTAAAATAATGTATTTGATTAAATTAGAAATAAGCGAATAACATTATAGGTTTTATTATGCCAAATAATCATGATTCTGCTCATGATTTAAGGTTTGTATAATTCATTCTAATATGCGAGTTTTGGGTTAAAGATAGTTTACCTATTTTGAAATTTTGCTTTTGTTTTCTTTTATTTGCCTATTTAATAATAAAATATGTCATGTCTTGCATTTTGAAAGTTTGACTTGTACGAGTAAACCGTAAGTAACTTACTTATACCGGCTTAAACACGAGTTTTGATTTAAACAAATTATAAAAAGACATATGATGAAAAGGCACTCTACAATTTCTAAATATAATCTCTCTTTATTTCTGGGTACAGTTAGTTTTATTTTTTACAGGAGTTCCTCCGTTTAAGAAAAAACATTTATTTGGGGTATGTGCATGATGTGCTAGACTATTGATTTACTTGAGATCATGCACCGACCCCAAATACATTTTTTTCTCCTAAACAGAATATCTCTTTGCGTTGTTTTGAGGTTTTTAGTCAGTTTTTAAGGCGTTTTTTTATTACATTACTTTCAGTTACTACCCATATCTCAAAATCAACTGGACCTATTTTGATGAAACTTACACTGTACCCATAAATTAAAATAAACCTGATTCACCTAAAAAGAATCGTCGCGCTATTGCTTCTCATTTTCGAGATATCCGTGGACAAACATACATACACATACGAAATTTTGCATACGTGTTTAAAAGCCTTAATTAACAATGTACTTACATATTACATATCAAATTATACCGATATCACATTCATGCACATTGACTTGATTATCTCCTTTTTTGAAGTCGGTTAAATCAGACGAAATCTCATTTAAAATGATAGCAGCTGATCGTACTTTTACAAGAAACGAGCATAAACGCTAGAAAAATATTGTAGCAGTATTAGTCATGCGAGAAAGGAGTCCTGATGGAAAATCAACGAACCATATCAACGAACCATTTACTCACAGTCGAGTGTATTTGTATTTTTTGGCAAACTAAAAACATCACGGGTGTCGCATGGTTATCATCACGCATTCACGGCACGATTCACTAATACACCCTCTAAAAGGCGCGCGATAGAAAGGAACTAACGAAGAATGGAACCTACGCGTGTCTCGCGTGTATTTCTTACACAAAACTGCGATCTTTAAAAGGGCTTAAGTTATTCCTAGGCGAAATAGAATATTTAATGCTGTAAAGATGCAGACGCGGTGTGACGGTTTTGTTGTGGCAATTTGGTTTTGCAGTGGTGACTGGGGTACGTTTCATTTTCAGGGGCGTTGGGATCATTCGACATCATAAGAAACTGTAATGGAACCTTGTTTGCCACAGTAAAAACAATAAAAGTAGTCCTATTATTGTTTTTACTGTGTATGTGTTATGTGCGTACGTAGATTGCTGTTGTCCGTTGTAAGGTTTTGACATCATGCACTAACTTCAAATGAGTTTATTTCTCCTATAAGCGTTATTTTAGTCTTATAAGTGTTTTTTGAAGGCGGTATTTTTTGTGTATTGTTTTTGCCGCTTTTAGTTATTGTTTAGTTACAATTTACCTGTTTTAATTTAAATAGTTTCTAAAAACTTCTCTTTAATGGACCAAATACTTTTCTGCAGACTGCATCGAAATCAATTGTGTCAAACATAAGTTAATTGCAAAATATATATATAAGGCTTCCTCGTTTTAAGTGATAATATTTTAAAGGCAGATTCAGAAAAATAAATGAAACATATTTTGTACAAAAAAAAAATTATACGCTAGTTTTCGAGAAAATCGCCTCTAAACATGTAGAAAAAAGAGTAAAATAAAACACCCCGTGCCGCGTGTTGCTGAGCGGAGCTCTCAGTCTTTGTAGGTATTGTCATACGCGCCGCCCATCGCCGCCGTGTTGCCTGCTTGCCTACACGTGTCGCACTCGCGGCCGCTTCCCGCCCCACCGGATAGCCGCGCGACGCGAGTCAGTCTGCCAAAAAAAATCGCGTTTGTATGTCGTGTGCGCGCGCGTCGCGGACTTGCGGTGCGTTTTCCGGAACCTGGGCCGGGTGACCAGCATCACATAGTTTCCCGCCGCGCCTTGACTTGGTACAGCACCTACTGCCAAACACCGCAGACGCTTGCTATGGCAGTTTCTGCACAACGAAGCCCTCCACCTTTATCACTTGAGGGTCCAAGATTTGCTTTTGGCGGGGATTACGCCTTTATCACTTGACGGTCCAAGTTTTGCTGCTGGTGTGGACTATGCGACGAAGATCGAGCAGCTCGAGCTCGAGTCTTCACTCCTCCCGTTGACTACTGCGCAATTGCACGATGCATGGATAACGTGCATGCACAACACAATGCTGCAGTTATTCGCTACCAATTTCAGCAAAGGTTCAGTGCATACGTGTGTGAATGAACAGTGAATGCCGTGATGTCCAGTGAAAAAAAGCAGTGCTCGTGATAGCTAGATTGTCTAGCGCTCGCTTCAGGGCCCTACTTTTTGAATCACTCGCGTCAAGATGGCGTGTGAAATTCATTGTTTAATGTCCGATTTTCCTATGAAAATTAGTATAATTTCACGTGGAAGTGATTTGCAAAAATGATTAATGAATTTTGTGAGTACCAACGCCAATATTTTGCGTGATTTTTAATTTGTTTTCAAACAAAACTCACACGCCATATTCAAGCGAGTGATTTAAAAATAGAGGCCCAGTTTACATAATAAGGTTAGAAGGAGGCATCGCCTCAGTTGGCAATTGTAAAATAAGATGTTACCGTAAAAATAGTAACCTGTTTTACTGCAAATCTCTGACGTCATTGTTTTCAAATGTTAACTTATCGCTGCTAATAAAGAAAACGTATTTGTAAACCAATGCAGAAATCCTAGTTTTAATTTATTTTATTGTGAAACAAGACTTGTATTCCACATATCTGTACAAAAACTGAGCAAGTGCGATAATTTAAAGTAAAAAATAATAAAAATGTACGTAATTTTCAAAGATGTGTTCGCGTTTTATGTGTTACGTTAATTTACAGTACCTAATAAACGAAATTTAAAACAAAACTGTGTTAAATTTAATCACGCAATTTTTTGTGCATATCCATCTACTGAATCAAAAGGAATCAATAGGTACTCATTAGGTAGGTAGGTAGGTAACAACATCTGTTAAAGTTAGATTTAGTAAGATTAGAAAATTTAATAGGTATTCTTTTTAAAGTTTACTTTCACATAAGATTTCTCTAATTATTATTTAAAAAAAACAGAGGTAACACAACACAATTAGGTAGTTTCAGTTTATCATTACCTACAACATCTGTTAAAGTTAGTAATAAATTTTAATAGGGGTTCTTTTAAAAGTTTACTTTCACATAAGCTTTGTCTCCTTATTATTATGAAATAAACAGAAGGAACACAACATAATTAGGTTGTTTTAGTTTATCATACCTGCCCAGCTGTTCATGTTTTAAGCCTGCGATAAACACATAGGTACCTAAGTTGAGTTTCTGTCTTAGTTTATCATACATACCCAGCTTTTAGGGTTTTAGGCCTACGATTAATGAACACATACCTACCTAAGTTGAGTTTCTGTTTCAGATAATCATACCTAGCTGTTTTAGGCCTCAGATAAATGGACACATACCTTCCTAAGTTTTTGTCTTTGTTTTCATACCCAGCTGTTTTGTTTGTTTAGCGTTTATCTAACTGATCTGTCTGTTTGATTTATTAGGTACTGATACACGTTGATAATGTTTTTTTCATATAAGTGTTTCGTAATAATAATATTTCGTAATAGTAATCGAATGCGGTAGGTAGTTACCTTTATTATTATTATTATGTAGGACCAAATAAACAGGCGCGCAGCGGCGCCCCTCTACCGCCCGAGTACCGCGCATCGGCACGGCCGCATAAATGAGATAGGCATCTTCTGTCACGCTCAAGCCCACGCGTCTGTCTCGTTCTCGCTTAGCTAGTCCATCTTCCGTCACACTCAGGCCCATACGTCTGTCTAGTTTTCGCTCAATCTAGTACTTATGTAAGAGACAAAAGGCGATGTCGCGGAACAGGGTGTGTCGGCGAGATTTTACATTCCACCAACAGATGGCGCTGACTGTCACTTTACTCGCGCTATACAAGCGATCTTACTTGTCCATAATGTTGTTGAATTTTTTAAGTGTAGTTAGTTCTTTAATACAGAATCATACCTTCGAATAGTGTTTCATTAAGTCGGTAATTTGTCGGAACAAAGTGGTCCCACGAGTCGGACAAGTGAGTGCGTATAAGGAAGTGTTAACGGCAATAGGACAAAGTGCGGTTTACAAGTGAAGTGTCGTGTAGTGACAACATTACGGATTTCAGTGTTATGGATGGATTGTTGGACCTTGGTAAACCGTGAGTAATAGAATAGTGCCAGGGACTTGTAAAATCTTTCGCGAGTGTAAACACATAGAACAATTTCGGAGTGAAATCGTATGAACATTGGACTTAGAAAATTCGCGAGTGAAAAACACTTCGAATAATTTCGATTCATTTTGTATGAACATTTGACTTAGAAATAGTGCGAGTGAAACAAACACTTAAAAAAAAATCGATTAATTTTGTATTGACACAGGACTTAGTAAATTTGCAAGTAAAATTTACTTTAACTCTAATTATTTACTAAAACACTTGAAATAGTTTAAAACCATATCTGAACTTTAAATATATACCAGTGAAAGTAAATTCTAGTTGAACTTTGATCGAAATTTATATCAAAATATTTTCATAACCAAAAAATGTAACAAATAAATAAATCGTTAAACCTACAACATGAAAGACTACATGAAAGGCTAGAATCAATTTAGCATACTTGCAGACGCGTTTAGAAATACTGGAGTTGAAGAGGAGTTCTTTTAAAAGTACCCATGAATACCTTGTGCAAGAGACACCTAAAGAATCAAGAAGTGCCTTAAGTTATTTTAACGATGATTTATATGAGACCTGTAAGGAGATTTACATCAATTACAAGAGCGATTTGAAAACAAAAATGTCCGAATTATCACCCGTTACGCCTACTACCGCCTTAACTGAAAACAAAAAAACAACGCCCGAGTTAAAGTTGCCGACAATTAATATACGACAATTCTCTGGAAAATACACCGAGTGGCCATCGTGTCACGACTTATTCAATTCCATCATACGTACAAATCAATCAATAGATGACGTTCAGAAGCTCCACTATTTAAAATCAAGTTTGTCTGGTGAAGCGGAACAGCTGCTTCGTACAATAACAGTTACAAGTCAAAATTATAATGAAGCGTGGGAAATACTGAAAAATAGATACAATAATAAAAGATATATTTCAAACAGCATTTTCAAGATTTTTTTTAGTATCAAAAATATAACAACCGAGTCCGCTTATCAGATTAGATACCTACTGGATACGACTGTTGAATGTTTAAGCTCATTGAGGAATCTAGGGTTGCCAATTAAGTCGTGGGATGCGATCATGATTTATATAACAGTTTCTAAATTAGACACAGAAAGCCATCGTTTGTGGGAACAGCATATTGCTTCAGAAAAAGATGAGTTTCCTTCCTTTGACACTTTAAAGACTTTTTAGAAACTAGATTTAGGTCTTTAGAAATGATTGAAAACACCACTAAACCAACGAAAACCAAGATCTTTCACACCTCAATGGAACCTACAAATATCTCTTGCGCATTTTGTAAAGAAAAACACTACATTTATCAGTGTAAACAATTTGCTAAACAACAATACAAAGAGAGACATAGCTTCGTTCAAGATAATAATTTATGTTTTAATTGTTTGATACCAAATCATTCATCTAACAAATGTATGAGGAAGACGTCGTGCCGAGTTTGCCATAAAAAACACCACTCTTTGCTGCACCCGGAGAAAAGGGATGAATCTGTAAAGGAAAATTGTCATAAAGACTCAAGTCAAAACATAGTATCACATTTCGTACATCAGCCTGGTCAAATACTATTAGCCACCGCATTGGTAGATGTGACTTCGCGTCAGGGTCAAAAACACGTCTATCGTGCTCTCATTGACCACGGTTCACAAGCCTCGTTCGTCACCGAAGATATCGTTCAGACATTGGGTTTGAAAAAGATAAGAATCAACGGCGTGGTTTCAGGATTGAGTGAAGGCAAACAGCTTCACACCAAATACATGGTTGAAGTACAATTGCAGTCGAGACATAATACAACCTTCACTATTCCAGTAAAAGCTTATATTTTAAAATCAATTACAACATATTTACCACAACAAACAATTTCAATTTCTAACTGGCCTGAGCTGGAGCAGATGACGCTGGCAGATCCAAAGTATAATACACCAAACCAGGTTCATCTGCTGTTAGGCGCCGAAGTCTACAGTAAAATCATAGAAGTTGGATTGATCAAGAGTCCGTCTGGTATTATTGCACAGAAAACACAACTGGGCTGGATTCTTTCTGGTGATATTAGCAACACAAAACGTGTAAAACAAAACAAAATAATTAGCATGCATGTATGCGTATGTGGGAATGATCTTTTAAGAAAATTCTGGGAAGTAGAAAATGAAGTACTTACTTGTGAGAGAAAGTTAAGTAAAGATGAGCAACGATGTGAAGACATCTACAACAAAACTACAACGCGAACAGAATCAGGAAGATATAAAGTAAACTTACCTTTCAAAGAAAACAGAGACACCTGTAGACAAATGTGGGAATACAAAAGAAATTGCAATTTCAAGATTTTTACAATTAGAAAGAAAATTAGAACAGAACCCAAAAATAAAAGAAGAATACACTAAAGTTATAAAAGAATATGAAGAATTAGGTCACATGGCTTTGACAAATGAAGACGATACAAATCTTATATTCTTACCTCACCATGCTGTGATTCGGGAAGATAAAGATACCACAAAATTGAGAGTGGTATTTGACGCCTCCGCAAAGGGTTCCAAGGGACTATCACTAAACGATACACTACTAACTGGACCTGTAATACAAGATGATTTACGCACTTTGATAACTAAATGGCGACAACATAAAATAGCATTGATAAGTGATGTAACAAAAATGTATAGACAAATTTTAGTGCAGGATAAAGATACCTACTACCATTGTATTATATGGAGAGACAACCCTAATGAAACCTGTAGAGTCTATAGATTACTTACTGTCACATTTGGAACTGCAGGCGCGCCGTACCTTGCGGTTAGAACTTTAATGAAGGCAGCTGAAGACGAAAGTGATAAATATCCTGAGGCTGCTGAAATTGTTAAAACGGCATTTTATATGGATGATCTGATGACAGGTGCCAACACAGAAGAACAGGCTATAGAAATCTATAAACAAGTCAATAAGCTATTAGAAAGCGCTGGTTTCATCATTCAGAAATGGTCTAGTAATTCAGATAATTTGTTACAAATAATACAGCAAAACAAGGAAAACACACAACCATTCGAGATAAAATTAGACAAAATCATAAAAATATTGGGAGTTGCATAGGACAGGAATGATGACCAATTCAAAATATCTGTCAACTTGCCTGAACCTGTCAAACCAATTACAAAAAGAAGAGTGCTATCAGATGTAGCTCGCTTATTTGATCCCTTTGGATGGCTGGCTCCAGTTATTATCAAAGCAAAGGTGATTATACAGAAACTATGGCTATGCAGCGCTGATTGGGATGAAGAAATACCATCGGACCTTCTGGAAGAATGGCTGATTTTTAGGCAACAACTACTAACACTACAAAATTTGAAAATAAATAGATGGATACATACTCACCCTGATAATGACATGATTGAACTGGTTGGCTTCGCAGACGCGTCGACAGCAGCATACGCTGCAGTACTCTACGTAAGGGTGATACAAGGAGATGAAGTCTATGTCACAATTCTGGAAAGTAAAACAAAAGTAGCACCATTAAAACAAATCTCAATCGCACGGTTGGAACTATGCGCTGCCGTTTTATTGGCAAAATTACTTGCTGAAACATCAATGAAATTAAAAATACCTAGTAATCAAATATACGCCTACACCGATTCAACAATAGTTTTAGCTTGGATTCAATCACAACCCATAAAATGGCAAACATTTGTAGCTAACC
Source organism: Pyrausta purpuralis (assembly GCA_963924145.1). Lineage (NCBI taxonomy): Eukaryota > Metazoa > Arthropoda > Insecta > Lepidoptera > Crambidae > Pyrausta > Pyrausta purpuralis. Next base: position 4,269,395 of record OZ001646.1, read on the forward strand.
GAATAACCGAAATACAAACAAGACTGGATAATGATAGATGGAATCACGTAGCTTCAGCAGAAAACCCAGCAGATATTGAATCTCGTGGGATAGAACCCTCAGAACTGCAAACCGCTGAACTTTGGTGGAACGGACCTCATTGGATGAGAAACCCTAACAGACATACCAACAAAATACAGGTTCCTGAAACAACATTGGAAGAAAGAAAACAACATGCAAAGGTATTTTATAACAATATGGAAGAATCCATAATAAGTAGATTCTCAAGTTTCAAGAAAATGGTACGAGTACTCACCTATTGTAGACGATTCCTAAACCTTAAAAAAAAATAGAAATAAAATGTCTACTTACCTTACTGCGGAAGAAATGAGGACAACTCTCGACGCATGTATTAAAATTACTCAAGCAACTGAATTTTCCGAAGAACTTGAAGACCTGAAAACAAAAGGAAAGGTTAAAAGAAGTAGTAAATTAATTACACTAACACCATACATAGATAACATGGGTTTGTTACGAGTTGGTGGCAGATTACAATCAGCTAATATATCACATGATTATAAACACCCAATAATTATTCCAAAAAATACTCACCTGGGAGATTTGTTTATTAAGGATGCACATGAAAGAGTAATGCACGGAGGAACTGCTCTTATAATCAACTACCTAAAAAGCAAATATTGGATTATAGGCTTAAAACAGTCAGTGAAAAAATACCTTAGTAAATGCGTTACATGCACAAGATACAATGCAAGAACGCAACAACCAATTATGGGTGAACTTCCGAGCGTAAGAGTAAACCCTGGAAGAGCTTTTGAGTATTGTGGTGTAGATTTTGCTGGACCTATACAGATGAGAGTGTCAAAGGGTAGGGGACAAAAATCTTACAAAGGATACATCTCATTGTTTGTATGTATGAAAACAAAGGCTATACACTTAGAAGCTGTAAGTGACCTTACCACAGGTGGATTCATTGCAGCCTTTCGCCGATTCGTGTCACGTAGAGGTCACTGCGCTGAAATATGGAGTGACAATGGCTTGAACTTTGTTGGTGCAGCAAATGAACTTTCAAGGATGCTTAATCAAAGTATGACGAATGTATTGAAAGAAATAGCAGAAATGCTTGTAAATGATGGAACTTCATGGCACTTTATTCCTCCAAAATCACCGAATTTTGGAGGCTTGTGGGAGTCGGGCGTGAAGTCGGTTAAAGCACATCTGATGAAGACAATTGGCAACTCGACGCTTACCTTTGAAGAGTTTACTACAGTCCTTTGTCAAATTGAAGCGGTTCTAAACTCACGTCCAATAAGCAGTCTCAGCGATGATCCAAATGACACAACTCCATTAACTCCAAGTCACTTTTTAGTGGGAGAACCTTTAATTGTGATCCCAGAACCTAACAACGCTATCGATAGCATAAGTCCTCTCCAACGTTGGAAGTTAACCCAACGCATGACAAAAATATTTTGGACAAGATGGTCTAAAGAAAATTTGAATACCTTACAACAACGGCACAAATGGCACACAAAGGTGGATGCACCAAAGGTGGACGACTTGGTTGTAATAAAGGAGACAGACCTCCCTCCAGCCAAATGGTTGTTGGGACGTATAACACAGCTTCATCCTGGGCCCGATGATCAAGTCAGGGTAGTAAGCTTGAAGTGCAGAGGATCGACCCTGAAGCGGCCTGTATCCAAGCTGATCCTGTTACCATGAAGAAGAACGGAGTCCTTGGCGGGCGGGATGTCGGCGAGATTTTGCATTCCACCAACAGATGGCGCTGACTGTCACTTTACTCGCGCTATACAAGCGATCTTACTTGTCCATAATGTTGTTGAATTTTTTAAGTGTAGTTAGTTCTTTAATACAGAATCATACCTTCGAATAGTGTTTCATTAAGTCGGTAATTTGTCGGAACAGGGTGCTCATAAAAAATAATATTTTTTTTGTTAGGAAAAATAAAAACGTAAACGGGCCAGTTTTAAAAAAAAAATTATTAGGTCCTCTTTCAATGTTATTGTTTGATGCTCTGTTAAAATATTATCACCTAAAACGAGGTAACCTTATATTGTAACGTTGTATATTTTTGTCTAAGTTCGCGTGAAACGAAAAGCTAAATGGATGTAGGACTCCAGTCCATATTTTGCATAGATATGACAAATGCTGGCACTGACATTTGTCAAATGTGACAGCTGCTGTTTTTTTTGCGGTTCCGCCACTGTTGGTCGTGCGTCGGAGTGGAATGTGTGTGAAAATGTAAAAAAGTAAAAAATTTGATTACGGGGCAAGCTCCATTTATTTTGTAGTTTGATAGTTATTCCTGACGCCGCCAACATGTCAATTTGGATGAATTAATTTCGAGAATGATTTGATATAAATGACTGGAAATGGTCTCAAATAGAATAATTAGCATAAATGTTTAGTAATCAATTCAAAATTTATATGGCGAGCCAGCTGTTGCAGGTTTCGCTTTTGATATGTGTCTGTAAGTTGTACAGTCACAATTTGGTGATCATGTTGTAACCTCAGTGACCTTACTTAGACCTCATTTGGATTATTTGTGAAGTCAGATTTTACTTATGTAATGATTTACTTCTTGTCTGCTGTTTTGAGGATGGACCGGTATTGGTGAAATTTTGGGGTAATGTTGCAGAGTTGTCTGTAGTTTGATGCAACAAAAGATTTGAAATATTAACCTCCGTTGAAATCCAAGGTTGGTTTTTCCTTGTATTTACTTTAACTGTAGTGAAAAGTGGGATAATTTAGCTATTAATTTAAGCATAACTTAGGAATCCCTTTGAGGATAAATTTTGGAATCAATTAGGAAATTAAAAACTTAAATTGGTGGTTTATCTTTATTTAATTAAAAATTTGTGAACATAAAGATTTGTAATAGTAGATGTAGATAACTAAATTAGAACCTAACCTAGTCTCTACTGAATTCTGAGCTATTAAATTTTGTATTTGATTTTCTTGAAGGTGTTAAAAGGTAATTGTGAAATAGCAAATTTGAATAAACTTTTGTTGCCAAATGCTATACCCGGATTTCTTTATTTCATTCGAATATTAGTACCTTTTAAACACCCTTTGTCCACACTAGCCGGGAGTGAATGTGACAATATATATACATATAAACGAGTCAAACTCAGAACCTCTTTTCTTGAAGTCAGACAAATTGGTTACTAAAATACTTTACTGAGAAACGCATCAAAATCGGTCCAGTCAAACGCGATATATTCGCGGACATACATACAGGTTGAACTGAGAGACTTCTTTTTATGACGTCGGTTGATAAAATCAAAATTGAACTGCTATGGTTTAAAACTAATGACACTGGTTTAAGATGTTTTAAACACTCACAGTGTCATTTATTTTTTCTTTTAAGATGAATCAAGATATCAACAATTGCGTACGGCAGTGACTCGAAACCGTTACCTCTGGCTAACTCGGCTAACGCTCTTTCCATTTGAGCTATTACGCAGTCGGACCGTGTTAAATTCCTGGTCAGCTATGGATACGTCAAAACGCGTGACGTCAGCGCCATATCCCCGACTGTTTTCGCAACAGTGGCTGTTTTTGGTTTCTTTTTGCATCTACATACATACCTGGGTAAGTAACCCAGGTATGTACTATACACATATATTTCCGTGGTACGTCCACTTCACATAATGGCATAAAAAATGCTGCGATTTACCAGTAAAGCTGCACGATATGATTGTTCCAAAGAACTAATGTGTTTTCCTACTGAACGAGTGAAACCGAAATCACAAAACTTATGAATTAAGAGCATTACTTGAGACAAAGTTGTGTGTCTGCAGCCTAAAATAACAGACAACTGTCTTAGATCTAAGTCGTTTGCCAAATTCGCTATAATTATGAAGGCAATTAAACAAATACCTGGTGGGCTCGTATCTTCTAGAATATCATAATTATGAAGTAATTATCCCGGGGTTTTATTACGCTGTATCTCAGTTAATCTGCCCGAGTGCCGGTTTATTTTCAGTTTAATATTACATTACTGGGTTAAAAGACATTAAAATTGTTTTTGGTAAATACACTTTTATATAAAGCTAATCTCATCAGCGTTAATATGTCTGTTTCTCATACACTACACAAATAACATTTTGTGCTACCTCTCCCCTCCTCCTCTTTGAACAATTTGGTTGCCTTCAAAAAATATTAAGAATAACCCTGGTTTGGAAGTCTCTATAAAGTTCTCTGTAAAACAACCAGGTGACGCTTGGAAAACGATGAGAAAAAAATAGTGATTTCGTGTATATATTGATTGAGAAGATTTTTTTATCAAACCTTATAAAAAAATGTTTGCAGTAGAAAATCAGAAAATTTAAATTATCTACGTGAAATGTTACAAACTTTGCTTGAATTCAGCCGCTGGAAACCGCATTTTTTACGCGTAATTTAATAAATATCTTAAAAAATATTTGCGCTATTATTATTAAAAAATAACATGCACACTCGGGCCCGAGAGGTCGGCTCAAAGCGTGCTGGTGGGCACTCGGGTTTGAGTGCTATTTAAAACCATTTGTTTAAATATTTAAAATTTTATAAGCCGCTTACTTTTCCTCTAGATTTTTGACCTAAACTATATGGCCACTAAGATGTCTTCAGCAAAGGAGTTGTCATATCAAGGTAACCACAATAAGATTGTTTTCGTCAAATTCTTCGGACGTCCTTGTCTGGCGGAGTTTAACACGCGATTTGCATATCTTGACGTTTTCCTCCGTTTTGCCTTGAATTGTTATTTTCAAGCGCCCGACTCTGAGCAAAATGGCGAGCGAAAATGAACTCCAAAGCTATCCGGTCTTATGAATTTTTCAGAAATTGTTTTTTAGTTTCAGGCAGATGGAAAACTAATAAATCATAACTGTCAAGCGTATATTTACTTTTATAAATGAAGTCTTTTTCCGATCCAGATGTATGTAGTATCATTTGAAACTACAATTTAATACAATTATTTATTACTAGCGGTCCCCCGCGACTTCGTCCGCGCGTTTTGAGTTTGCTCCCTCCCCTCCCGTCGCAACGTCATGTTTTATATCCTAAAGCCTTTCTCGATAAATAAGTTATCCAACACAGAAATAATTTTTAAATCGGTCCAGCAGTTCCTGAGATAAGCGCGTTCAAACAAACAAACTCATCAGCTTTATAATATATTAGCGCAAGCGCACGTTTTACTTAAGCTGCGAACATTATTTTGGTGCGGAGTTATGTTAAAACTGTAAAAGCTCCTAAGATATTTATTGAAATCAAATGATATAAAGGGCAACTTTGTTCTAAATGAAATGCTCGTGATGATGAATGTATTTATTTTGATAAGAATAAATAGCTGTTTGTATAATACACCTCTAAAAATAATGCATTATTTTTTTACAAATTTATTAACATAAAAATGGTTGTAGTAAGTCAACCATAAAAGATAGACATATGCTGTCGCGGACTTTATTATAGAACTCTTGATGCTGAACAATCCTGTCATACATGATTTTTGTGTAACTTAAGCGGTTTCCGCAGCGTATGCAGCGGAAGCTCTCAAAAGGAATATCTTTCTCCCGTTTTCGCAACATTTTTCATTTCTGCTGTGGTCTTATGAGTCGTATCTTTATGTTATATAGCCTAAAGCCTTCCTCGATAAATGGACTATCCAACGTAAAAATTTTTTTTCAAATCGGGCCAGTAGTTTTCGAGATTAGCGCGTTCAAACAAACAAACAAACAAAAAACTCTTCAGCTTTATAATATTAGTATAGATTAGCGCAAGCGCACGTTGTACTTAAGCTGTGAACATTATTTTGGTGCGGAGTTATGTTAAAACTGTGATAGCACCTAAGATATTTATTGAAATCAAATGATATAAAGGGCAACTTGGTTCTAAATGAAATGCTCGTGATGATGAATGTATTTATTTTGATAAGAATAAATACCTGTGTGTATAATACACCTCTAAAATTAATGCATCATTTTTTTACAAATTTATTAACATAAAAAAGGTTGTAGTAAGTCAACCATAAAAGATAGACATGTGCTGTCGCGGACTTTATTATAGAACTCTTAATGCTGAACAATCCTGTCATACATGATTTTTGTGTAACTGAAGCGGTTTCCGCAGCGTATGCAGCGGAAGCTCTCAAAAGGAATATCTTTCTCCCGTTTTCGCAACATTTTTCATTTCTGCTGTGGTCTTATGAGTCGTATCTTTATGTTATATAGCCTAAAGCCTTCCTCAATAAATGGACTATCCAACGTAAAAATATTTTTTCAAATCGGGCCAGTAGTTTTTGAGATTAGCGCGTTCAAACAAACAAACAAACTCTTCAGCTTTATAATATTAGTATAGATATAGGCAATACGAAAAGGTCATTGTTATTTGAGTCTAATTTAAAGATGTCCAATGTCAAGATTTGAAATGTTTTCTTTTGTGTATTAAATTAAGTTATGTACTCACTGCATATTATTATCCAAGAATAATAAAGGGTTATTTTAGTGTTTTTTATATGAACATGGGTCGATTTTACTTCCGTTAGATAAGGAATATTCGTCGAATATAATACATAACGCCTAATTTGAAAACGTTAGCAATCATTTATGTAAGAAAATCGGTCGTATATCTTATACTTATCCAGCCGGGTAAGTCTTATCTGATGTTGGTTAAATCGCCCCTTAATGAGTATAAAACGCCTGATTTTAAAAAGTAATTTTTATAACCTATTGTTGACAAATAAGTGACGTTCATATACGAACATAGGCCTCCCCCACGGTTTTCCACAGCGACCGATCACAAGAGGATTGCATCCAGTGTAATTCTGCGATCTTAAATAAGGTCGTCCGGCCATCTTGCGGATGGACGTCCCACGCTGCGCTTTTGGTACAAAGGTCTCCAATCTAGATCTTTTCTGCCCCAACGGCCATTAGTTCTTAGCGCCCCCGTCCGTTCCGCTACCTTAGTTCTTTTACGTATGTCCTCGTTTCTGATTTGATCTCGTAGAGAAACACCGAGCCTAGTCCTCTCCATCGCTCGTTGTATGATTTTGAGCTTTTTTATGAGGCCCATGGTTAGAGACCACGTTTCGGATCCCGATTGTAATGTTTGTTTGAATATTTTAACTATGTGACTAGCATACTGACGCTTTGGGTGACGGTAAGTCAATATGTTTACTGTCAAAATAAATGAAATCTCAACAATCAATTCATAACTGTGCAAAAGAAATAAATATGGTTTAGAATTTTTCTATTTACAGCAAAATATAACTCTCATCAGATCACATTGAATTAGTGTTATCATTTCAAGAAACCAAGACGACTAATTTTTAGTAAAGTTTTATGACGATTGTGCACAGATCTTTATCTCTCAAATGAACATCAGCACCTGTTTTGCTTCTAGTCCGACTATTTACGTTCTATTACGGATTGGTTTACTCACCAGGAACTCGTTACGATAAACAGGTTACACGAAGGAAGGAAAACTGAGGGGCATGGAGAAGATAGAAAAAATAAGGTGACGCTGATTAAGTTGATAAGTGTGATCTCATTTACTGGGTTCAATTTCTTCCGAATTGCATTTGAAACAGATGAAAGATAATTATTTTTATTTATTCTCAAAGCACAAACAACAAACATCAAAGTACCTACATGAATTCAAAATCGTGATCTAAGGTTACGGAAGGTGCGATCAATTTTAATGTTTTCCTTATTAAGCGAATAAAATAAGTTCGCTATTTGCAAACGGTTAGTCCCCTTTAATCCAGTAGTCGATAAGGTCCAGTGTGGCGCTGAAATGCAACGCAACTGTAGCGAGCTGCATGCCAGAATATGTTTTCTCTCTTTGTGCCCCATCTTTTTGCTATTTTGTTGGAATAAGTCTATTCTATTAACATGAAAATGGATACTAGGTATTATTTATTCAAGCATCCTATACGCGGTCTCACCTCAAAAGTGGGATGTGCGAGAATCACGGGTCTAACGCTGCCGGGCCCTGACCAAAGAAGATGAATGGAACAAAAATACTGCTAAGATTTGGAAGACCAGGAAGAAAGGTATCCTCGATTGACTCATGCTGACGTGGAAGTTATCCCCAAATTTCCTCGAGAAGAAAACTTGGAGATGAAGAGTCTTATTTTTTGAATAAACAATAAACGGCTAGTGGTCTCCTTTACTCGAATATTTGATAATGTCCAATGTAGCACTGAAATGCAACTCAAATGCTCCCACTTACATTCCGCGTAGCGCCGCGCCACTGCACCCCAGTTTGCATTTCAAAGTGTCTCTGTGTACTTTTAAATTAGTGTACGCCCATTACGCTTGTTTTTATCTCCTCTTGAATATTTTACTTGCGTTAATTAATACTAAGCAGACCGTGTAAGATGTTCCGCGTTCGTTTTGGTGGAAAAAGTAACGTGTCAGAAGTTGGTAAGCCGTAATTAAAGTATATTTTTGCGGATATTTAATAGTTTCTGAAGAGTACCACAAAATATTCCTCACTGTTCCACAGCGACGCGACCTATTACAAGCGGTCTGCATCGATTACTTTCTCACTATTACTTCGACGACCTCCATAGTGTAGTGGCTTAGCACGCTGGGTTTCAAAGCGTCGCCGCTCCGAGGTCCCGGGTTCGATTCCCGGTCGGGTCAATATCTAAATCAAAATTTTCTACATTGCCTTGGGTCTGGGTGTTGTGGTACCACCGTTGTGTCTGATTTATTTATTATTTATATTTATTTATTTATTAGTACTAAAATGTGACTAATGTGGATTTGACTGCGGAGCCATAAGTAGGTTCAAAAACGGTAGTCTTACCTCACGAGCGATCGCTCGATCCAGACCCATTTTTAAGACAACTGAGATGTGTACAATAAAGTCATGACTGTCTAAATATAAAATATGACACTGTGAGTGTTAAAAACATTCTAAAGCATTAGATAGCGAAGCGACATCTATTTCCAAGTTGAATTTATTCTGTAAAGAATAACTGCTTGGGCCATCTGTTTCATAAACAGACGGCTAGATGGCGCTAAGCGTCACGCAATTGACGTTTTCATAAGAAACCACAAATTTCGCAGGGTTGGACTAACAGCACGGTAGCTCAATTGGTAAGAGCGTTTGGCCCGGTTTGCCAAAAGGTTGCTGGTTCAAGTCCCGCCCGTGCGCAAATTTTTGGTTTCTTATTTCATCTTTATGAATATAAAATATGACACTGTGAGTGTTAAAAACATTCTAAAGCATTAGATAGCGAAGCGACATCTATTTTCAAGTTGAATTTATTCTGTAAAGAATAACTGCTTGGGCCATCTGTTTCATAAACAGACGGCTAGATGGCGCTAAGCGTCACGCAATTGACGTTTTCATAAGAAACCACAAATTTCGCAGGGTCGGACTAACAGCACGGTAGCTCAATTGGTAAGAGCGTTTGGCCCGGTTTGCCAAAAGGTTGCTGGTTCAAGTCCCGCCCGTGCGCAAATTTTTGGTTTCTTATTTCATCTTTATGAAAATAAAATATGACACTGTGAGTGTTAAAAACATTCTAAGCATGACTATCATTGTTCTAAAATAAATTAAAGATAAACATGCTTCTGAGCTCTATCTGCCGAATCTATGCGCGATAACAATTGGTTGTATTCAGTGTGAATTTATTAAAGGGATTGAAAGTAGGCGTGCTTTGGTGTGCCAGCCAATATTTTGCGTTGATTTTTCTTAGCAAATCAGAAATATTTCTGCTTATCTTAATTATCTTCAAATGAAACGTCTCATCAGGCTTGGAAACAGATCCCATCAAAAAATAAATATCAGGACCTACATGTATTCAAACGGATTTCTACCTAAATGTCGAGTGTTCTAAACATCTTTCAAAGTGGCAAAATTATGGAAATTCTAAACTCCCCTTACAGAATCGGGACGAATTAATTAAGTGTCCATTATGAGTGAACAGAATATAATTATTGTTTTATGTACTGCAATCTCATCTGATTTAATTATCCCAGTCATGCCCTTAGGACGGGGATGGAGGGCCGATGTGATAATTCAGTTTGAAACTCATTATACCTAGTCTTGCCATAAATATTGTCACATAGAAAAAATATATGCAAATAATATTTATTACGTTTACAGTGTATTAGTTTCATACATAAATATAAAACAATTTAAAATATAAAAAGCTTATTCGAAGTTTTCTCCATTGGCTGCAATACAATCCTTTAAACGTTGAGGCCAGTTATCAATAGAAGCACGCACTCTTTCCATAGGAAAATTCTTCAATTCCAATTGTACGGATTGTTTTAGGGACTCCAAATTATCATGGCGTTTAGAGCAAGCCGTACTCTATAAAACTCTCTGACCATAAATCATAATCCAGCGGATTAAGGTCAGGACTAGACGGCGGCCAGTCTTCAGCTCTGATCAAGTCCGAAACGATCGCTTCTAACCAAGACTGAGTGGACCGAGCACCCGGCGCCGAGTCTTGTTGGAAAGACCATGCTTGGTTATTGAACATGGTGTTGTTAAAGGGCTTAGATACCTTTTCAAGAATGTTATCTTGATACACTTGTGCCGATGTTTTGATACCTTTTTCACAAAAATATGGCTCAGTCACTCCTTCATAGCTAACACCCCACCAAACCATCACTGAAGTCGGGTAATGCCCACGTTGCACTCTGCCGACTAATTGGGAAGCTTCCTTAGAACATAAATATTGTCATTTTGTTTGTTAAACTGTTGCTCAATTGTAAAGATTTTCTCATCCTTAAACAATTTTTTTCTGTGACCTCCATTTGCGTACCGCTTCAGTAGTTTTTTCGATTTTACCACCATAATATTTTTTAAATTATCAGTTAAAAAATGACCAGTGCGTCTCTTATAGACTGCAAGTCCTAAGTCATTTTTTAAAATACGCGACATGGTTCTGGGTGCTATCTTCATTTCCCGAGATAAAATCTTTTGCTTTCGGACAAGATTTTTGCGAATTCTTTCCCTTACTGCTTTGACCACCTTTTTCGTACGAAAAACGTGGATGGCCAGATGTTTTTCTTTCACAAACAGAGGAGGTCTTATTGTACATATTGATAGCCCGGTACACAAACATTTGACTAATACCAAGCGTATAGAGAGGTGTTTAAATTGCTTTTGGCTCCATACCAGCTTTGTGTAATGCAATCACAGCGATTCGGTTCTCTTTATCACCCCACTTCATTTTAATATCGCAAAATAGTATAAAATGTATTAGCGCAAAATTAAGAAAACACCAAAAGTGACCAAAATGACAGATTTCAAATTCAAATGTAATATCTTTCTTATTTTTAATTGTAACAGTATTTATGGCTAGACTATGTAGTGATGACAAGATATATATTAAACGTACATAAGACTCTTTACACACTGCGACCTTTAGCAGAGATGCAGTTGCGTAGCCAACGCGCGTTAGCATCGATGCAGCCGCAAAATGTCAACCTTTACACACTGCGCTACTTTGAGCATCGATACAGTCGCGATGCAGAAGCTGAACATTTTCAAGTTATGTACAGAATTTTGGCGACTGCATCGATACAAACGCGCGTTTGCATCGATGCAGTCGCTCTTCTGCATCGATGCTAGCGCGTGACTGCATCTATGCTAAAAGTCGCTGTGTGTAAGGGGTCTAAGTGGTACTTGACGAATAAGCTGACAGTATGATGACGGCGTTGCGATTGTCGACAATTCACTGTTGAAAGATCGCCTCTTTTACGAATTTTACGCCTTTTTTAAGAAATCCCTTACATAGGGGATAACAAGAACAATATTTGTGTTTCAAACGCGAGGTCAAATATAAGGCAAACTACTTGTTTCAAAATTTTTTTTTCTCAAGAGATGCTTTTATTGTCTCAAAGCTTTCCAAAATCACGAACGAAGCATGAGTCTCCTTCACTCTACTAAGAACTACAAGTTATTGTCTAAATTATATAATAACGTACTTACAGGGAACCATTTTGGAATAGGTAGAGTTCTCTTTGAGACTGAAAAAGAGAACCTTTCCTGTTTAAGTCAAACGATAGAATACGAGGGGACCTAAAACCCCCTACACACTGCGACTTTTAGCATCGATACAGTTGCCAAAATATAGTACATAATTTGTCTATTTCCAGCTTCTGTATCGCGACTGCATCGAAGCTAAAAGTAGCGCAGTGTGTAAAGGTTGACAGTTTGCGACTGCATCGATGCTGAACGCGACTGCATCGATTCTGCAACGTGACTTTCTTTATTTATTTTTATTTGTTTGGTACACACAACAGCTTTAAAACCATTACAAAATAAAAGTATCCATTCAATGCTATAATATGATTCAGCTCCAAGGGCGAGTCTTAAACACGCAGTGTGTAAGAGATCTGAGACTAATGAAAGAAACTTTAAAGCGGTCGGTAAATAGGTTTATTGTTGGTACTATCGTGCCTACATTGCCTATAACGGGATCCTGAGGGTGCGTCGAGGGAACACCTACTACAGTGCTCGCGCCGCCTGCGCACTCGAAGGGGACCGGGGGGAAGATAATTGCAACTGAAACTGATGCCCTGAACCAGATAAGCTATTAATATACCTCTAAAAGTCGATTTTACCAACGTCTGATAGTACCTATACGACCAAATAAATATAAAACCACCGGTTTTAAAATGATATTTACATAAATGATTGCTGACAAATAGGTGACGTTTTCGAATAAGGTAAGGTTTTTTGTATTATATTCGAATTCGAATTTCGAATATTCCTTATATGAAGTTGGTACAATCGACTTTAAATAAAATAGTTTAGTTAGGTTTTGGACTGGTATAACAGAGCTATTAGATATTCGGTATGCAATTGCTTTTCCCTTACACAATTCCGCACCCACTGTAATGAAAGCAATATGTACTGCGTCGAAACGTTATAATAATTTCATTTGTCTGTGTTTCCTCCTTCACGGCTCCGGGGGCATGAAGTGAGAGAGAAAATGATAAAGATGCAGGCAGAATATTGTAATTAGGAGTGATGAAACGGTCGGCCTTTCTGAACCGAAAATGTTGAAGGCGAAAGATGAAAACCTGCTTTGTGTCACTCATTTCTGAGTTTATATTGCTTACTTTTCAACTCTAGCGGTTTCCCGCGGATTCGTCAGCATAAATTTCGGCCTTCAAATATTTCAACGCATAGCACATATTTTTATTGGAAGTAAGAGGCCAGAAACCATAGCGGTTAGCGCAAGCGCGTATTGTACGAGCTAAATAATGCTCGTATTGTGGTGTGGAAAGTTATTTTAAAACTGTGATTGCAATTTTGTGAACTGCTTGTAATGATAAAAATGTTTATTTTACAAATACCCGTGCGCATCAGAACACCTTTTAATAATACATTACTTTTTATCAAATTTAAGATTTAAAACACTTTCTAGTGAATAAACCATATCAGATAGACACATGCTGTCGCGGACATTATTAAAGAATTTTTAATGCGGTACGATCCCGACACACATGATTTTTATGTATTTTAAACGGTTTACGCTGCGTTCACAACCAAAGCTCTCAAGGATTTTTTCCCGTTTTTGAAACATTTTTCATTGTTGTTCTGCTCTTATAAGCCGTGATTTCGATAATAAGCTATCCAATACTTTATTTCTTTTTAATTAGTTTTCTAGTTCCTGATATTAGCGTTCGAGCAATCAAACAAACTCTTCAACTTTATAATATTAGTATAGATAGCGTAGGAAATATGATTTAGTAAGAGCATATAACATTTGAAGGCGTTCCTTTGCTGAACGTAGTCAAGTAATTGCAGCTGACGATTGAGATCTCTTACACACTGCAACATTAAGCATCGATGCAGCCGCGCATTTTAGAAACGCGCGTAAAAATCTGTTAATAAGTCAATGAACAGATTTTTGCAACGATGCAGAAGCGCGTTAGTATTAATGCAGCCGCGCCTTTGCTTCGATGGTATGCGTTAGTATTGATACAGTTCTCAAAATACAGGTATATTTCTCAATGTACAGCTTCTGCATCGATACAAACGCTCGTTTGCATCGCGACTGTATCAATGCTAAGAGTAGCGCAAGTGAGTAAAGGTTGACATTTTACGACTGCATCGATGCTGCATCGCGACTGCATCGCTGCTTAAAGTTGCAGTGTTTAAAGGGTCTAAGATTTTCATAAGAAAGTGAAAGAAGTAATTGGGTACGAAACTGATTTAACAAATAAATAAAATGATTTAAAAAACATTGTCTGATCTCAAATCACTAACCTACGACAAAAGCGGGTGATTTTTCGGACAAAATATTTACCTAACTATAAGTTAGGATTGTTCTGTATTTTATATCGAGATATTTGTTAACTCTGCTTTCGCTGCAGTAACTTTAAATGGGTGCATTCCGTGCAGCGCGCAATGAAAGTACTTGTATGAAATTGGACATACTCGACACAATGTTGAGGGAAACTCTCGACACTAGTTGTAAATCTATACACAAAGTTGCGGGTTAGAGCTTGTAAAAGCATAATTTTTGCCCCATAACACAGTTTCAAACATTATGACATTTAAATCCAAACGCCAAAATTGCACCTATAAAGCAAACGTGCCATAAACACGTAACAAATAGTCCCAACAATCTCGCGAGCGCTATAAAACTAAATGGTTGATGCTCATCTGAGGGAAATATGATTAAAAATTAAAATTAATTAACAATGTGACGACATTAGCAAGAATTTATGTCATGTTTATATGTATCGACCAGCTGACTTTAAACTTATTACTTACTACTACATATCTTTTGTTGCTCTTCGCAGACGATCAAAAATACCTTTATACCTACATATCATTATTGATAATGACACGTTTATTGCATGAGGCAAGGCAAGCTTTACTACTATTCGGGAAATGCAAATGGAACAAGGCGGGCTATCAGAAAAATGGAGTAAAAATATGGCACAAAATCCCTGAAAATTCATAACTAAGAGGAAATAGTTGAAGTTAAACACCGACCGTGCGACATAAATCGCGCGACCGCTGCCAAGACGGGGCCACACCGACCGGGACGCAGATAAAATTTAACGGGCAGCAGTAGTCTACGTACCTACGCACATCATGCACCGATTTCAAATGAGTTCGTTTCTTCTATTAGCGTTTTTTTCATACACGAAAGAAAACATTCTCCTCCCATCTAAAAAGTGAATTCGAACTCGCCTCGAACCCTCTAAATCGTGGGTAAACCGTCGTTGGCTGTGAATCGCCGTTCAAATTCGCCCGTCTCGGCTCGTTTCATGGCTTCACGGATGTCCGTGAAATATTGCACCTGCATAGCTATTCTAGTCCCTATGTCTGATATTAATGCACTTACCGTGCTGCAACGTACTCAATACTCTGGTTTAGCTGCTAGGAAATTGTAAATCAATTAGTTATTAAATATGATCATTTTTCAAGATCTTGAACGAACATGACACATGATAACACAATGGTTAATATTTGAATATGAATTTGCCAGCAGCCTTATGCAACTTGGACGGCTCGATTTTACCAACGTGTGCTAATGCAAAACGCGTTATTTGAAAACGATACCAATTTGTCAGTAATCATTTATGTAAATGTCATTTTAAAATTGATTATTTTATACTTATGTAGTCGGATTAGTCTAATCTGACGGTGGGTTAATCGATACACATAGATATGCTATTATTATGTTCAGGGTGGTTTCGACCAAACGAAAAATATTTTTAACTTTAGAATATACCGCTAGTTATCCGAGAGTATGTCTACTCTCTTCCAAATAATTCTATCTACTCTTATGTCTCAGTTAATTTCCTTTCATTTCATATTGGCTTGTGTACGAGTATGTATGATTATTATTGTGTTGGTATATTAATTATATGTTATATATTGGTGTGGCGTGTAAAGACCACACACACCTTCAGGAGGAGGAGAAAATTAATTCTCGAGGATAAAGATGGGAGAATTCCTTTCATTTTATATTGGCTTGTGTATATATTATTATGTATAATTATTATTGTGTTGGTATATTAATTATTTGTTATATATTGGTGTGGCGTGTAAAGACCACACCTTCAGGAGGGGGAGGAAATTAATTCTCGAGGGTGAAGATGGGAGAATTCGGAGTATTTCCTTAGCGGGGGCTGTACAGGTGCGGCGGTCCACAGTAATATATTCTACCGTACGACAAATTAAAACACACTAAGGTGGGCACTTAGGTACCAAAACTCCGGTGAAGAGAAGCAGCGATGCACTGCGCGGTGAATTGATTGGTGAGGTTTAATAATGAAATCTGGTGCAGCAAATCAGTTGTACACGTATTTTATATCACTGATCATGTAATTTTATATGGTGAAAATTTTGAAGAGCTTTTTGAAGGGTGACAATTACTGAAGACTGAAGACTTTGTTTTTTCTTATTTCAAAATTATGACAATTAAGCGCCCTCTATGTATTTTAAGGGACACTAGAATCAGATGATAAGGCAGTGCCCGTAGTGCATGCCTTGGATGGCAGATGTCGCTAGCAAAATACATTAAAATAGACCACGCACAACCATATATTATAATAGTACATTATGAAACAAGTGTGCTAAGTTGACCATTATATACAAGGCGATATTGTGTGCGCACGAGCGAAAGCGAGTGCGCCATAAGAAAGCCGCGTATATTATGGTCACAGGCACACGTGTTTCATACGACGTTTTTCAACACACTTGCGAGGAATAAACAAGACTCTTCATCAAGTAAGTTTTAATTATTAAAACAGTAAAGATACATTTCACTCCATTTTGATGGCAAAAGACTATCGCACGCGTTATTCGCCTCGATACGTATGTCCGGCGGAGTTAATAATAGGTTTTCTTCATTTTCTTCACTTGAAGAAGACATTTTCTTTAATATTAAACTTCACAATAATAAATCCAAACTTCGTCACAGCCGACAATTAATTTGGAAAAAATGGCGAGTTGTTTTTTTTTCTTGCCGCGATACCGATGCGCGCGCAAGGCTAAGGCGCGAACTAGATCGGCCAACAGCCAAGATTTAAAATGTAAAAATTCGTGTTTAGAACACAAATTACAGAAAACGTTAAATTAATTTGTGTTATTTTTTATTAATAAAGCTGAATTTACCATTTCTTGAAATAAATATGTAGATACTGTTATTTTTCGCATAAATACTGTTTGTTGCCAAAATAAAAGTTATAACCCGACTAAATTATATCGCTTCTTCTTCTCACTTACTACTTGGTACTAGGGTACAAATGTAAATTGGGCGGGTTTAATAAACTAAAGGCACTAGTGCAATAATATAATGAAAAAACACGCGTGTTTAATATCTAGGATTATGAGCCAAAAATCGGTGGAATAAAAACGTCATTTTGAGCAAGTGTGTTGAAATAGTAGTTTATGAAACTGGTACATAATGTGTGTACTGTACACTCGTGTGATACTTTTAAAAAACTCGCTTCGCTCGTTTTTTAAACTCACACGAGTGTATAATACCTAGTTATGTGCAGTTTCATACACTACTTTATCTACTCTCATTGAACACGAACATATCAAATAAAAGATAAAGATTTCCATGCTAAAAAGTCTTGATAACATTTATCGTATAATTTTCTTGACTTTACTGGTAGTAGATTAAGACAGACTGCTGTCGCAGTCTCTAAAATGTCGGGTGGCGTCAAATTTTCTGCACTTTCACTATCAGACATTTTAATAAACACTAATAATTATCTACCGAAACACAAACGTACTATGACGCCAAAATTCCCGTTATCACCGCGCATGCGCCAAAGCAGAGCCACAGATAAAAAAATAAATAGATGTATCTATGATCTGTAATCTGTATCGTAATGAAAAAAAAAATATTATAACATTATTTTGTTAGAGAAATAGTGTCATAATTTTTTTTTTTAATTTCATTTCGATATACTATTTATAAAGTACGTCTATATAAACTCGTTTTGAGTTTTGTATTTTGAATTTAACGATATGAGAGTAGATAAACATGTATATAATTTATATCATTTTTTATTTGTATTATTAAGATACATTTCTATTTCACTGATTCAGCTCTTAATTTTCTATGCACAAAATACTCCTTCCTATAAAACTCACAATACGTAACGGCTCACAATATCTACAGCTCTTTTATCAGATCTTCACATTCGTCTGCCCTGTTCCTCTAGATTCAAGCACCCCTTTTTTATTCCGTTCTGCAATAATAACGTCTTAGCACATAACCCGGTCTATAGAATGTGACAACAGTACAACTCACTTTTACACAAACGCGTCGAAGTACCTGACATCCATAACTCTTCTATCACGAAATGGTAAACATCTCTTTATAAATTTATCGAGAAGTAATACTGTGGAATTTGTTTATTTTAATATATTGAATTCTCATAATTTGTATTATTTATTAATTTGTTGTAATTTTACCACTATTTAATTAATCTGTTACATAGATCGATGTTAAGTTTATCATGCTGTGTGTACATGATAGTGGAGTCGCAGCATACCACTGTATCTTACTTACTTTAATTCATTTTTACTTGTCAAGCAACTGTTGTAACTCTGTTTTGTACACCTAATAATAAATAAATAAATAATTTCTTTACCCAAAGGTTGTCTGGAAGAGATCGCTTATAGCGATACGACCGCCTAAATTGTTCGTTTCCTTAAAACAATTTTGTAAATCAATTTATGTAATGTGCAATAAAGGGTAATACAATAGGAAATTGACATAAATAGATATATTTATGTCAATTTCCTATTGTATTATCTGTTTTAGAATATAACTTTTATGCAGAAGTAAATCTTTTATACTCACCATGATCGTTGAAATAGGAACTAATCGAAGTTTATCATAATGACGCCTGCTTGCCATTGATTAATGATTAATGTCAGGATATTTTGTCAAATTCAAAACTTCTGACAGCTCGATACTTTCCCACGGAATATTACAACATTGTTTAACTAACATGATTTAACTTTTACACCATACCGCTTTTGCGTAGCATAGATTTGCCGGATAATACTTTACAAGGAAGGGATATCGAACTTGTCTCACTGACCTCTTTTTCTCTCATGTTTACTATTAGTATTATTTTATTATAATGTATTAGTATCAATTTATTATTCCATAATTATGTAATAATATATGCGGTATTTATTTAATTAGTAGTATGTATGTTAATTTTTTGTTTTAAATACCTGTTGTAGCTTTAACCGTCAAGCTTTTTCTTTTGCCCCTCTATCAATTCCTTGGCGCCGCCAGCATTTTCTCTGTATACACCTAAGGTTAACTGGAAGAAAATGTTTTTAGCATTAAGTCAGTCATATGTACCTTTCGTTTGTGCATGAAGTGTTAAAAAACAGTTAAATGATTAGTTCTGTTATGCGAGTTTAGTAATTTCGATTTCAATTTTACGTCGAAAAACGACTTTGAGTTTTTCAAGGATAAAATCGAGAAACAAAATTATCTTTCGTATAGTTACACCTATGTTTAGTCGATACCAACCTTAGTCTGGAGGTCAAATAAGCATGACCTGACCCCGTTATAATTTCGTCTTAATCGTGCATTGTCTTTGTAGATCATATTTCGCCGGTCGATTAATTAGTTGTTTGATTGGCGCGGTCAACTAATTCTGATGTAAATCGAGGTTAATGAGACGGCAATTAGGGACTGTGACAGAATGACTGCAGCAATATTATATATAGTATAATAGTGCATGAGGTCTTATACAAAGGAACGTGTTAGTGCGCTACATAGAACACATTATTATTATAACGTACATGCGTGACAGAAGGGGTAGGATAAATTAAAGAGAAGTTTACAGATCGAGTCTCTATAATCAACTGAACTTACACTACTACAGTGATTGTTAGTACTTAGTCTATGAGCTACGAGCTACGGTTTCGGTACATTCATCTTATTACTACGATCTAAGTACTTTGCTACGAAGCACAGTGGGTCGAAACAGTAATATGAGGGACATAGAGGTTTTTTTTGACAAGTCGTATTTTTTTGGATGCCGATCGATAGTCCTTTAAACACTCGTAAAGACATGTTATATAACATTTTTCACGAAACCTAATAGTTTGGCCATAAAAAAATGATTTGTGTTTTTTTTGTATGAAACAAGACCTAAAGTACTAAATATCTCCCAGGAACTGCTTGACCGTGCCTTATAATGACTTAGGGTGGCATAAGTGCATTGTGCACTAACATCCTAATCTATTTTTAGCTGCTCCAAACGGCAATTTTGCCTGTTAAACAGTTCGGAAAAAAATATATTTTTGATAATCCTATTATGGGGTATAATGACAATTCTAAGAAAAAGCGTCGATTAGGGTACTCGGAACTAATTAAGTTGTTAGTCTACATTGTTCTGTACTATCAAAATCTTTTAAAACCTTTTTTTGTTATCATCGGATAAGTTTAAAGTAATAATGATGTCAGGTCATTAGGATATTAATTATACAAATAAAGCGATAATGGTTTGGGGTTTTACCTGCTCCTGTTAAAAAAAGCATCGATTAGGGTACCAGGAACTAATTACGTAGTTGATTTACATTGTTCTTTATTAACAGAATCTTTCAAAACCCTTTTTTTTTAGAATCGGATGACTTTAAAATAAAAATTATCTCGGGTAATTAAGTAAGACAACAGAGAATAGCAATTCCATAAAATATTAATATAACTTCTACAAAATAACACATATTTATAAATATTTGTTTAATAGTAATTAAAATATAAAATAAATGAAAAATGATTAAAATCTTACAATGCTAGCTTAAAATATATAAAAAAATCTAAATTATAACAAAAACAAATATTAAACAATATGAATAAAAAATACAAAGCTTAAATTGTACAGCACCAATGATAATATTAGTGCTTAAAAGAAGATTGTTCGATATACTGTTTGTTATACTTAAACAATGATCAATATTGTGCTCAATATTTTCTTCATTTATAATTTGTGGCCAATTATTTGGGGTTTCTAACCAATCTCCGTTTCTTCTTAAGTATTGGAGAAATGATCGATGGAATTTTGTCCACCTACTATTAATATAAGCACAAAAACACTTGCAAAACTTTTTTAATTTAACACTGTTTTCTTCTCGCCCCATTTTCTCCATAAGATGATTATATAACTTTTCACTGTCTGTCAAAGATTCATACGTTTCCCTGAGGATTACGAAAAAATCTAAATTATTCACAATTGACTATTACTATTACTAGTAAGTACTATTACTTCGCAAATCAAGTTAAGTGTTACTGGTAAGGTTTCACTGCACAAACTATTTTTAAAATAAATACACCTTCATTATATAACACAGTTCCAGGTTACTTACCCCCAACCCTTAACCACTGTCTCTTTAATATCCTAATTACCTGACATCATTATTACTTTAAAGTCATCCGATGATAACAAAAAAAGGTTTTTAAAGATTCTGATAATACAGAGCAATGTAGACTAACTACGGAATTAGTTCCTAGTACCCTAATCGACGCTTTTTCTTAGAATTGTCATTATAATCCCATAATAGGATTATCAAAAATATTTTTTTTCCGAACTGTTTAACAGGCAAAATTGCTGTTTGGAGCAGCTAAAAATAGATTAGGATGTCAGTGCACAATGCACTTATGCCAACCTTAGTCATCATAAGGCACGGTCAAGCAGTTCCTGGGAGATATTTAGCACATTAGGTCTTGTTTCATACAAAAAAAACACAAATTATTTTTTTATGGCCAAACTATTAGGTTTCGTGAAAAATGTTATATAACATGTCTTTACGAGTGTCTAAAGGACTATCGATCGGCATCCAAAAAAATACGACTTGTCAAAAAAAACCTCTATGTCCCTCATAATACTGTTTCGACCCACTGTGCGAAGGGTGGTTGTCACAACACACTCTCTAATAATAGCATACATCGGTATTCACAATAAACACATTTTATTATATTTTACGTATCACAAAGAAGTAATGAGAATGTCGTGTATAGATTTATTAGATTTCCGGAAATTTATTATGTCTAATTTGGTACTAAATTAAAGACGTAGTCCCTGGAATCATATGAAATTGAAATGTGTTTCTTAGAAAAAGATATTAAAATTCAATGTCATAAAAAATCAAAGCATTCCTTTTAATTTATTGAATCATCAAGTACATAAGGTAGAAAATTCAGGCATCAATTCAAATCTTCGTCCTCACTTTGAAATCACGTTGAAAAGTGAAAATAATAAGATCCTTAGATTTTTCCGACTCCAATAGAGGTTTTTTTTTTCTAATTTGACTTATATGGATGTGATAGTATGTATGTACGGGTATGTATTCAACATACAACATTTTTTGTTAAAATTCACCGATTCAGAAGTATATTACGAGTATGATTTGTTTGAAACAGTTGTTTTTTTCATTGACTTGGTCAGTTTTTTAGGGTTCCGCAGCCGAATGGCAAAAAACGGAACCCTCGTAGTTTCGTCAAGTTTGTCTGTCCATCCGTATATCATAGCTACTTTATTCTTAAACTATCAGCATTACACAGTTGAAACTTGATAAGTAGGTACTTGCTTAGTAGCACATTTTTAACAACCGTAAACATTACTTTGTTCTTCATACAAAGACTATGAAAAACAAAGTTATATTTGCTGCTGAGTCCCTCGGTCAGTGCCATGAGGAAGCTATTGGGAATTTGTGAGGACTACGCCAGTGCACATGGTCTTATCTATAACGTTAAGAAGAGTGATTTGGTGCTATCTAAGGCATCAAATAAATGTCCAAGCTTTATTCCACCTTTTGAACTCTATAACACCCCTCTGACCAGGGTCTCACACTTTAGGTACCTAGGGCATTATGTAACAGATGATCTAAAAGACAACTTGAGCCCTGGCAATCCGGAGTAATATGCTGGCCCTGAGGTTTGCCCGATGTAGTAATGAAGTTAAGTTAACTCTCTTCAAAGCATACTGCCAGTCGTTCTACTCGTGCTCCCTCTGGGTTAGCTGCACGCAAAAGGCGCTAAAGGCACTTAAAGTGCAATACAATAATGCATTTAGAATACTGTTGGGGTTCCCACGTTTCTGCAGCGCCTCAAGTATGTTTTGCGAAGCACGTACAGAGGGTTTTGGTGCCATTATGCGCGTCCTGCTTGAGCAGATTACGGGGGAGTACCAACGGTATTTTAAATGCTATTACCCAAAAATATGACTGCCCCATTATACGACAGATCGCTAGAATAAGTCAAACTTAGAATTTAAATACCAAGACAATTAAATTTAAATTTATTATTTTATCAACTATTATTATCATTTCTACTTTTATTTATCAATCGTAATTTTGTATTTTTTATTTTTAATTTAATTAATTTAATTTTTAATTTGTATTTTATTGTTTGTTATTATGATATGGATGTTATTGTCCGAAACAAAGATTCATTCATTCATTCATTCATTTGCTGACACTAAAATATTGTGGTATTTTGTCTAAGTGAAATTATGTGGATCTCTAATTCAGTCAAAGTTGGCACGGAACCCTCAGTGCGCGAGTCCGACTTCCACTTGGTCGGTTTTTTAAATTAAACGCATCACTCATTTTCACCAAAGGCATCCAAAACGCCTCCCTAAAATAATAATAATAATAATAATAATAATAAGTAACTTTATTCATAACCAAATAATGTTTACAGTTGTTTGTTTAGTATTACATACTTAGTAGGTTAATAAATATAATATGTTGATTCGGAAAGAGTCCCTGACATTGAAACTAGTAAATACTGTATTTTCAAGGTCAGTGATTCCTCGACACTATAGAAAACTTAATTACAAACAATAGAATAGAATTACAATATAGATAATAACAAAATGTGTATAAATGTGAGGTTTGTGTGTGTATGTGTGTGTGTGTGTGTGTGTGTGTGTGTGTGTGTGTGTGTGTGTGTGTGTGTGTGTGTGTGTGTGTGTGTGTGTCGCGTGCGTGCGTGTGTGTGAGTATGTGTGCGTGTCATTATGTATGCGTTTGAATAAAATTATTTATTTAAGAAGATTTTCGGTATCTAGGTACGACATCATAAGCAGGTAAGCCGTGGTTATCTTTTTTACCTCGTATCTATTTAGTGTATATATATGTGAAACTTTATGTATCTTATTATATAGATTTGCTGAGAGGGCTGTGTATTGACGTTTGGCTAAGGCTGTTCGGCATTTTATTATAGGACACACGTGTGTTAAGGCCCGACGACGATTTAGGAGCAAACCATCAAGAGGAAGAGAAACGTGTCTTCGCAATACACTGCGAAGAATATATAGCTGTCGGACTGTTAGGACCTGGCACTCTAAGTATAACAAGTTTGTAGGGTATCGAATACGTTTGCAAGTCATGATCTTTAGGATGGCTCGTTGAGCCCGCTCTAAGTTCAGCATCAGAGTACTGCCAGCTCCTCCCCAGATCGGTATGCAGTAGCACAAGACAGATTGACATAAAGCTAGGTATATGGTTTTAGCTGTGACTGGATCTACCAGGCTCCTTATTTTCTTAAATATATAAATTAGTTTGCGCACCTTTACTTTTAACATTTCAATGTGTGGACCCCATTTTAAGTTGGAATCAATAATGACACCGAGGTATTTAACATTATTAACAATATTAAGGGGTTGACATTCACATATTGAAGATAGATCACAGGTATGCACCAAGATGTTTGAGTCATCAGATGATGGAGAAGAGGCTGATGAAACGCAAAACGGTAGAATCTGGGTCTTGCTTAGATTTAAGGTCAGAAGATTTGTTGACAGCCAGTTCATCACAGTTTTGAGAGCATTTTGGGCGTGTTGCTTAGCACTTCTCCAGTCATTGCCATATACTAGTAGTGCAGTATCATCTGCATAAGCAAATATACTACAGTTAGGCATTTTGAGTTTGCACATATCGTTGACGTATAACTGGAATAGGGTCGGTCCCAATATGCTACCTTGTGGGACGCCGTAGTCAATGGGCTGTAGGTCACTGATGTATGGGCCTATCTTAACGCATTGCTCCCTGTGCAGGAGATAACTTCGAAAAATGTTCAGCTCACGACCACGAATGCCATGACACTCTAGCTTATTGATCAATATGGGGATCGACACTGTGTCGAAGGCCTTGGAAAGATCAAGGAAAAGACCCAAGCATTTCTTTTTTGCGTTAACCCTATCTACTACTTCAGTTGTTAAAGAAGCGACTGCGTCTTCAGTAGACATTCCGGATCTAAAACCAAATTGGTTGTGGGCTATTAAGTTGTATTTATCCAGAAATTTGGTAAGAGCGTTGTTTAATATCATAAACCTAATAAATAAAATAAACCTTCATTAGTGTTACTTTCCCGTGTGTCCTTGTTTTATTTCTTCCGCGGGGTGTAATTTCTTGCAGCAGTTGCTGGAGTCAACGACGGCGCGGTAACGGTGACCGCAACAAACTGGAACGAGGCGAGGTCCCTGAGGACGCTGTGCTAACTGAACCCGGGAACAAATTAATCAAAAGTGAAACGTAGTTGTGCAAACGTCGAATGTCTAGCAAAGCCGAAAAACTTCTCCGAGAACTGGACCCTATTTTTTTTTAGGGTCCGTAGCTGAATGGTAAAAACGGAACTCTTATAGTTTCATCAAGTCTGTCTATCTGTCTGTCTGCCTGTCTGTTCGTTCGTATGTTATTACACAGTTGAAACTTAGTAGGTAGATGTATCCTGTTAACCGCTTTACAATTCTCGTAAAAAAAATAAAAATAAAAAAATATTTAAGGGGGGTTTCAAAAAATAATGATATTTAATGTTTCCCATATGTGAAACGAATAATTATTTTTTGTCAAACCTATGCGTGTAGGTTGTATAAATATAGGTATTTAAATACCACACGTTAAATCCTATTAAACTTATAATTTCTTCACCCAAAGGTTGTCTGGAAGAGATCGTTTATAGCGATAAGACCGCCTAAATTGTACATTTCCTTAAAACGATTTTGTAAATCAATGTATGTTATGTGCAATAAAGATTTATTTATCTTTGTCTAACGTTCTAGAGATAGACGTATCTGAAGTGGTGATGAATGGTCTCTAATTCGGAAAAAGAATTCACAATTTTGAGAATACTTACGTCAATAATTCGCATGATTATCGTTGATTTTTATAGGTTTTCAAACGATTATCATATCATACGTCATATTTAAAGCAAGTGATTCAATGTTTGTGGTAATCATACAAGTCCATACATTATTATCTTTTAAATAATCATCTACTTTATAATACCCTTTCGTCATAAGGGTTTCTTTAATAACAGTTTTAAATTTATTAACCGGTAAGTTTACAATGTGTTCTGGTAATTCAAATATTCAAAATTCAATATTAAATTATTATCTACATGATACATTGTACGTCTACCTCGAAAGCTGCCCAGTGTTGTGGCTGAGCAGGCTGGTTTCAAAGCGTTGCCGCTCTGAGGTCCTGGGTTTTATTCCTGGTCGGGTCAAAGTATAAATCATTTGAAATCAAATCATTTACCATCAACATACCTGTATAAATTGAATTTCACTTCCTGCAGTTTTCATATGAAATTGATTTCGTAATGACCTTAAATAAAGCTCATGGTTAAACCGTTTGGGTCATTTTTATATTTCACTGGAACACTATAGCGGCGGAACTAGTCTTCCCACTGTGGTGTCCGTAAGCTACCGAATAAGACACCATAGGTACAGATACCAGAGCCGCCACAACATCTTAAAGGTTTAATATTTTACGCGGTCACCGAAAAATGGCGTCCAATAGTTTTGCCCCAGAAGGTATCTCTTACAGTGAGACAGATAACGCTTATAAGAACTCATTCAGATATTGTAATGCAGAAGCTAACTATCTATATCGACTCGTACCTCAAACGGAAACAGTTTATGGCCGTATTTCTCATTTTCCGGATACACTATGTTGGAATATGTCAGTTATTCGTCCGTGTCAGATTTTGAATCCAATGTACGGTTTCAGGAAACACATTACTAAATTAAAGTGTCGGTGCATCCTGCACCAGAAAAATACATAGCAGTCCCTTATCGTTAAGCAAATATTAAAATAGAGAGGACCATCGTTAAGATTTTCTGAGTACAATACTTCAAGATTTTATTAAATACATACACATGCAATATAAAGCAATCTCAAATGTTAGTTTATTAGTCACTCAAATCCGTAAGGATACCCGATATTTGCGTCGATAATTGTTTATAAAAATATTGCGTTTCAGGAGCCTAGATCAACTCTATTTGGTCAACAAACCGACAAACCCAAAAGCGAATAAAGTTTTTCAACATATTCCTAGTATCCAATGGACTAGTTTTATTTGCAAAAGAATTGTTAGCATAGTTTTTGCTGTCACGGCGTATTCGCAAAATGATATGATAGGCCCGGTATCGTGATCGATAGTCAAAGTTAAATATCGTTACCATTGTGCGTATTATGAAGAAAAAATACATGGATGGTGGTCTTTTGAATAACTATTCTAATATTAGTGTAAGGTATTTTTCTTTTAATACTCACAATTGTAAATATTCCATAGAAATTCAACCATACCATCGATCAGGATATTGACCCTTAGTACATAATATTTTACTGGTAGTTCTGGAAGATAAATACAGTCACTCGAGTAGCTATACGTCTTATTGCACGTAATTTCATTGCGCGCTGCGCCCAATCAATGTCCGTAGTCAATGTCAACAGGAGATACATTTTTTAGAAGTTCATTAGTGAAAAAGACACAGTACAACAGTGCCCCTATTTTTGAATCATTTTGAAAAGAGGCATTGACAATAGTGCCTGAGTTTGTTGCGCAGCTTCTTCTCAGCACTAGCCGACAATTGTCCCGAAGCTGTGGTAGGGTTTGTATTGGGACGTGTACAAGTTAATTAATTAGTTAAATAGCCCCGTTAAAATATTAATTTCAATAAAATACGAACGAGAACTTGGTCAATTTTGTAAAATAAAGTTTATGCAAAATTTGGAGTTGATTGGACCAAGGAATCACGTTATTCCATACAAACTTTGCTGCCCTTTTTCATCCCTTTAGGGGCAGAATTTTGGAAAATCCTTTCTTATCGAATCCCTGCGACAAACAAAGAACATACACTCCAAGTTTCAAGTTTCTACTATCTACGGTTTAGGCTGTGCGATGATCCGTCAGTCAATCAGTCATTCAGTACTAAGCATTTTATATAGAATAATACAGTTGTATTTGGTAAAATGTTGCGCTAAATTATAGTTTTGTAGCAAACCTTTGTTTTCATCGCATTAATTCCTATGATCGCTAAGAGATGGCGCTGCATGTTACTTATTTTGCGCGCCGACTTGTTTTCTCCGGGTCGACGTAAACCATGGGCCGCATATTTCAAGAAAATATCAACATATGTACGTTTTATAAGGATTCGAAATTGTAAATAGGGCTGGTAAATATTGTACTCTAGCACTGCACTCATCATTTCAAATTTTTACTCAAAAAGAGCGCACAGCGTGTCTTGGTCGAGAAAAAGTATGGGCGCTGAATTTTTAAGAAGTCGAGGAGGCCACGCGATAAGGTTTATAATTCACTCCTTTGCGTTAAGAATTATACCCACTTTTGTGAGGGAATGTATCTTGCGTTTTTTTTTTGTAATGCACTTATGTCTCGTATGTAGTAATGAAACATGTGAAATTGTAACTTTATTTTTAAACAAAGTAATACCAAGTATCATATTTTATAAAATAATGAAACTGGATACTTCTTGAGTCCTTTTATTCTTCAATCTCCAAGAGAAGTCACAACTATCTCAATTGGACGCCGCAAACCAACTGAACTGCCAGACTCTGCACTCTCCTCGAATACAAAACACCCCTCTAAAAAATAAATCGGTGTTTCCTGTAAATTATATTGATTGAAAAATTTAAATGACAAACTGAGACAATAAATGAAAGCATCTTTTTTTTGACAATTACGATACCTTAGTGGTTCTTGGTGTTCAAAGAACGTAAATACCTATTTTTAATGAACTTCAAAAATGAAGTGCTTCTCAATTCGACTCTTTGTTTTGTTTTTATAGTGTTACCTCATTTGAACCGATTTAAAATTACTTTAATGTTGTTTGGTGGACATCTCTAATTGTTCAAACCTGTTCGTTGTACCGACACTGATACTGCCATTGTGTTCGAGTAAATAGCATTAAAGTTTAATTTTGAACTCGAAAATCCTGGGCTTGCTTCACTCAATATCTACCTAAATATTTAACATTACTATCTTTCAAAATCAATTTGATATTCATCACAAAACAAAGCCCGATTAGGATTCCTGTGATATGATTACGTTAATTAACAATGGGTTGCCTGTTAAAGTCCTCCTGCTCATTAATGATGGACTAAATTTAGTTTGTCAATTTTAATATTAAAATTAAAACACTAAAAGAGTGTCCTTGCTTGTTAGCAAATTTGAGTCTACGCCTTTGCACACTACTTTACTTAAAAGTAATTTCCGACACAATTTTAAAGACAGTTTTAATAAAATTCTTGTATGTCTTCCATCATATTCTTAACAAGCGATCAAAGCGGATCGGATCAAGCGATCGCGGACAAAGCGCGTGGGCTTTGTCCGCGCGTTTGTAGTTTGCTCCCTCCTCTCCCGTCGCAGCGTAATATTTCAAAACCTTAAGCATAAAGCCTTCCTCGATAATAGAGCTATGCGACACAAAAATATTTTTTAAAATCAGTCTAGAAGTTCCTGAGATAAGCGCGTTCAAAAAAACAAACAAACTCTTCAGCTTTATAGTATTAGTAAAGATAATCTGGCCGTTTATTTTAGTCAGTTGCCTTAACTAAAAAACTGCGAATAGTAGACCTAGTAACTTTATCCTTACTAATAATATTCGAAGTTCAATTGTTTGCGTCTTGTTAGCTTTCGTTTACTCGTAGTTAAACAACTCAAACAGCCAGCTAAAGTAACAAGAAATTCAGCGCCGAACCATCCTGAGACTCTCATTATGATAGTTGTTTGACTAGGCTGCTTCAGAATAATTCGAAAGTATCGGCACACCGGCAAATTAATCAAAACATGAATTATCTATAGCTCAAACAATAACATATCGAGCGGGCCTGTTGGCTGAATAAACATATTGGTATTAGATTAGGCGTGATAATCTATATATCTCTGCTACAGATTTATTAGTGTTAGTATCTAAATACAGATGATAATTATAACCTTCTTCTTTGAAGTTTAGGAGTTGTTCACTCCTAGAAAAAATGCTGGTCGTGTTCTACTCATCGGATTCGCAATAAAAACACAACTCAAATGAATGTACAAATTGCAGGTAATGCAAACGATTTTTAGAGAACGCAAAAAGTAACATGCACAGGGCGTCGAGTTTGTTCTTCTTCCTTGTTGCCATGGAAACAATAGATGTCACCATCTTCCCGGCGCCGTAGGTCGCGCGTACAGTTGAAACTTTGCTGTGCGATGCGATGCGATAACTATGGTTTAAGAAAGTAATAAATTTGTGGAATTTTATTTGTAATTTAAATATGTGTTTGTTTAATGTTTAAATATGTATATGTAAGTTATTTTTGTACAGTGTAATACATAGTATCTGTAAATATTTATGTGTTTTAAATAAATAAATATAATAAGTGGGATCTCGCCACATCGTCATTAAAACTTTGTTAGCTCGAGGGTTCAGTTATCATTTTGCACATCAGGATACCAACATTTGTTGCAAACTAGCTAAAGAAATGATTTATATGTTTTCCTTGACCTGCTGTTATCCTCAGTATGTTTCGGTGTACCAGTAAGTGCGCCTTCATAAAGAGCGTCAGCAGCGCGGCAGCAGCGGATGCATTTACATTAGCAGCGCGACGGTCGCGCGACTGGGTCGGTCCCACTACACCCATTATCCATTTTAGTGCTAATACGGGGATAGTATTATCACAGCAATGGAAATTGGGTATAGTGGGACGGACCCGCGTGACTTACGCGACTTACTTGTATAGTACGAAATCATCGGCAGCGCGACTGTCGCGCGTAAGACGCGCAGCTGCCGCGCTGCTAAAGTCGCCTGAATGTGAAAGCGCTCTTTGTGTAATTAGTGTTAAGTGCTAAGCGTATCCTCGTGTAAGCATCCGCGCCAATTATTACATTGCTCATGCATTGAACTGCCTCAGTGGCGCAGCGGTTGGAGTGTCGCACTTTAATGCGATGGCTGCGCCAGAGATCCCAGGTTCGATCATGGGTTGGGTCAAATATGTAACGGTGTTTTTTCTGTTCAAAATTTCTCAGGTTAGCCCGGAGTTTGTAAATTGGCGGTGTTGCATCCCCGTGCCTCGGAAAGCACGTGATGCTGTTGGTCCTGCGCCTGATCTCACTCCAGTCGTGTCACAGTGCTGACCCATCAGGCTTAGAGAGTGAAAGAAATAGAAACTGTGCACCGGCCACCGTAATGAAAATTGGCTTGGGGACCATTATTATAACCAATATTTCTCATACTTTCACTTTCATCCCCTTTTTAGGGATTTTACGGTTCCGTAGCCGAATGGCACAAAACGGAACCCTTATAGTTTCGTCAAGTCTGTCTGTCTGTCTGGCTATCTGTCCGTCCGTGTGTCACAGCCACTTTATTCTGCATCACACAGTTGAAATTTGGTGGAAAGATGTATCCTGTTAACCGCTTTTCGATTATTATACTATAATAATAATATTGAGGAAGTAATAAAATAAAGGAGAAAGGATAAAATGGGAGTCCCCCTCTCTACCTTCTAAACTTAGTAAGTGTAAATTTTGAAAAAAATATGTAATGTTGATTGTAACAAACACTTTCAACGAAAATTGGTTTAGGCGGGATCGAACTAGTAGTTTTTGAGATATAGCACATTTTCAACAACCGCAAACATAACTTTGTTCTTCATACAAACACCATGTAAAACAAAGTTATATTTGGTATCAACAAAATATAGTGGTATTTTAGCTAAGTTGATTCCCTTATTCAGTTTAAATTGGCACGGAAGCCTCAGTGCGCGAGTCCGACTTGCACTTGGCAGTTTTTTTTTTTAATTGTTTAGTACACAGACATGTTACAGCCGGTGATTACCAAAACGTGAAAATGAAACATATAGAACTAGACTATAACCTATGAGTTTTGTATTCTCTCATACCTGTTAAAATTGGTCAAAACATTTTTCTATATCGCTCTGTAAAATTAGGTGAAATCGATTCATCTGCTTAATTGCATGAAATACGATCATAAATACGTATATAAAAATGTACTTGTCATTTGTATAATTCACATGCAAATATGAATCTTTGAGAAAGGTGTCTAGTATTTCGATTCCCGGTCGAGTCAATGTACAATTCAATTTTTTCTATTTATTATTTTGTCTCGGATCTGGGTGTTGTGGTACCACCGTTGTGTCTGATTTCCATAACACAAGTGCACTGGCTTCTTACTTTGGGATCAGGGAAATGTATGTGATTGGTGTCCAATAAAAAAAGAAAAAAATATATATTGTCTACATAACATTATTATCAGGTCTATCAAACTAATCATTCGAAATTACTTTTTATACATTCACGACACAGAAGAAACGAAACGATTTTTAATTTGTGATCATTAGCAGCGCTCATTGTTGAGTTTATGAGCACTTCCATCCTCTAGAGGGCCGTAACGAAGATAAAACGGTAATAATAATTAACTTACTTCCCGGAGATAACACTTTGGGACATAATAAAAAAAGTTCCATAAAAATATTGTTTATAACAACCAAACTACCTCGAAGTAGATTTTGAAAGTCGCAAACTTGGTTAGCGTACGTCGACTGTTTATAAAAAATTTAGAGGCAATTCTCTTTACATGTTAGAGAATATTTATGGTGTCACTAGTATTAAATTGTACAGCAATGCAGACGTGGTGTTCCATAAAAAAATGTTGCACAGCCTTTACCTTTCGTTAAGGTTGTTATTTTTTTAAAGTAAAATATTAATAGCTTTTATTTTATTAAAATAGTGTACCAGTAAGGTAAAAAACGATACCACTGCACGCCTTCCTCCAAGAATGATAATCGACGATGTCAGCGTCAACCCCCGACACTCTGCGCGTGACATTCCGGGCCTACGTCAAGGCACGAAAAGTTGAAATTAAAATGCCTACATAGTATTACTCGACGCGCCTGGAGTGGCTGGGAACATCGGTTGAATAAATTATGCCTGCGTTGCGGATTTGATTTGATATCGGCAAAACTCTTTTCTTCAATGTCAGTTGGAGGTGGATAACTATTAATCCGTGTTCAGCGCAAACAGCGTTTGATTCCCGTCACGTGGCGGCGCGTTTCGGATAAAGGTCTGGGCACACAGCCGGCGGGGCGGGACGGCGACGCGACGCCGGCGGAACGCCAGCGCTATGAGGCAGTCACACTGCCGGCGTGACCGTCCCGCTGGCGTCGCGCCGGCCGTTCCGCCCGCGGTGTGACGTGATGGCAAGATTGCAGGCAAGAAATGGCAGATTTCAGAGAATCTTTTTTATATTCTTTGTGGCTAAGGTCGTTTATCAGTGTGTAACCTCTGACTCATTCTATCAGACGTTCAATTGTTTCAACATCTTTTATTTGGTACTAAAAGTTGTATAAAAATACAAAACTCCGTCCCGCCGAGCGCGACGCGTCCACGCTCCGCCGTCTGTGTGGCTACTAAATACGAACATCATATAACACAACGCTTGCCGTCCCGCTCACGCCACGCTCGGCGCGACGGTGGCCCGCCCCGCCGCGCTGTGTTTTGTATTCGCGCTCGGCGCGACGCCGACGCGACGCGCCAGTTACCGCCCCGCCGAGCGTGGCGGCGCTGTCTGTCATGTCTCCTATATTTCTATATTATACAACTCGTCCAACCCGCTGGCGTTCCGCCGGCGTCTCGTCGCCGTCCCGCCCCGCCGGCTGTGTGCCCAGACCTTAAACTGATAAAATGCAAAAAAGTAGGCTTGAGCGATCGCCCGCTCCGCCAATACGCCTAAGAGGGTTGAGCTCTTGGCAAACGGTAATTAATATCATTTAGGATTTGGAATGGTTTTAATATTAGCCAACCTTGAAAAGAAAGTACATTTCTAAGAAAGTGGAGCTCTGAAATTGTAAGAATGTTTTTTATATTAATTTTATGCACAATGTCAATATGTATAACTAAAAACACCTACTTGTATTTGTGATGAAGGATGAGTATTTTTATGTATCCATGGCTTTATTCCATACTTTTAAGAAATAGTTTTGATATAATTATTCAATAAAGTTTTCTCATTTGCGTTCATAACCCTAATAAACATAGACCTTTTTCCATTTCATCACAAATTAATGAATGGAAACAGTTACAAACAAATCGTTTAGAAAACGGCTCAATTAAGCGATGAAATATAGATAGATAACTCTTTATTGCACATTACATAAATTGATTTACAAATTCGTTTTAGGGAAATGTACAATTTAGGCGGTCTTATCGCTATAAGCGATCTCTT
This sequence comes from Pyrausta purpuralis, assembly GCA_963924145.1. NCBI lineage: Eukaryota > Metazoa > Arthropoda > Insecta > Lepidoptera > Crambidae > Pyrausta > Pyrausta purpuralis. The sequence continues at coordinate 4,303,906 of OZ001646.1, forward strand.
CCAGACAACCTTTGGGTAAAGAAATTATGAGTTTTATAGAAAGGGGTATTTTGTGCATAAAAAGAAAAGAAAATGAAAATGAAGAGCTGAAAAAGTGGAATAGAAATATATCTGTATAATAAAATTAATTATATAAAAATAAGAACCGATAAATAAATAATATACATACGAGGGTCAAACTGAAAGTTCTTAGAAAATCAAAAACTGATTACATTAGCCAGTTATTATTATTATTATTTTTTTCATTAATAAAACTACAGTCCACAGACTCTTTGGTCCGTGCCTTTTTTGATTTAGGTTTTTGTTATGTTGGGTTACTTTTTATTTTTGCTCCGCGCAAAAATTTACAGTGCTTTTTACAATACTTATTACTAGGGTTGTTAGTTTATGCTATAACTCTCTTATAAGTTAAACATCGTCTCTTATTTCTACTTAAGATAACTTAATATATATATTTTTTTGTTTTTTATTTGTTTTTTTTTTTTGTTTTTTTTTCTTTTCTTTTTTTTTCTTGTGTTGTTGTTATAGTTGCTATTTTCTTTTTCTATAATTATTTGTACATGTGCTTATATTTTTGTTGTATTGTTTTTTTTTTATTATTATTATTACATATTTGTATTATTCTATAAGGTTTTGGAATTCTATTATCCTTGTGATTTTGCTATACAATATTAAACAATATTGCTCTTATTCTAGTTTGTGTTAGTGATTGTGTTTGTGTTTGGGGAGTAAAGTAATCCCTCTACGTCGTCGCCTTTAGGTACTAAGATGTTCTTAGTGACTTGGTTGATAGAGTTAGTTATGTTAGTGGATTGGCCAATATCTTGTTTCGGACTTGCTCGTCGCCCCTGCGCATGGCCATCCGCAGGTTGTAGTCCCGGATTACTGTTGGTGTGGCCTTCTCTGCCCGGATTATCAGACGAGCTGTGGCGTCGTCGGTGGCATTGTCTGTGTAATAAACACAAGACTTTGTGTGTCTAGAGATGGCCACAACAGCGTGGGGAACACTCTTTAGGAGATGGGATTTTTTTGATACTGTGCGCACTATCACCACTGACTCAAAAGTCTGCCCCTGTGCTTCATGTATGGTAAGTGTGCGTGATCCTTCGTCTTTCCCGTACCCTTGGCTGATAAGGCTTGCCTTTTCAGCTTGGGTGTGAGTGAGGTATAGGGTTCTTTCCGATTTTGGGATCACTGCACCTGAGAAGCGCTTGAGGTAAAGGGACTGTACTTGAGTATTGGCTGAGTATATGCCGCTGTAGATTTCACTAAGGGCATACGCTACATCCTGGGGGTTTCGATAGGTGCACAGTAACTCCTTAGTAACCTCTGTGATTTTATTAGGTCTGTTTATGTCTGTTATTAGTCTGTTATTAGTTTTATTATATCTTTTCAAAATATTGTCCATTGACGTCAATCCACCGCTGCATGCGATGGAACCACTGGGAAAAGCACTTTGCCCACTCGTCCTTAGGGGTCTCTTCAATGGCATCGCGATACGCAGCCACCGCTTCTTCAGCATTCATAAACCGCTTTCCTTTAAGTTTTTCTTTAATTTTTGGAAATAAATAAAAATCACAAGGCGCGAGGTCGGGGCTATACGGCGGGTGACCCAGTAATTCAACGTTTGATGTCGCCAAATAGTCGATCGTTCGCTTGGCGGTGTGCGACGAGGCGTTGTCGTGGTGAAGGAGGATCCTACTGCGAGGTCGTTTCTCTCGAACTTTTTCCAAGACAAGTGGCAAACAATTGGTAGTGTACCATTCTGCAGAAACTGTTTTTTGATCCTCTAACACAATTGTTGCGAAATGACCTATCCTTCCAAAGAACGAGGCCACCATTTTTTTTCCCGCACTTCGATCTCTCTTCACTTTAGTTGGCAACTCCTCGAAAGGAAACACCCACTGAGCAGATTGTCTTTTGGTTTCAGGATCATAACAGTAAATCCAGCTTTCGTCACCTGTTAGTATGTCGAACACAGCATTTGAGTCACCTCCGTTAAATCTTTCAATCATTTTACGGCACCAATCCACACGATGGAGTTTTTTAACCTTAGTCAAATTATGAGGTATCCACCGGGCGCAAAGCTTCCTGACCGCTAAATGTTCGTGGAGGATTTTGTGCACTTGACTCATACCGATGCCTAAGCTTGTCCGAATCTGCTGATAGGTCACTCTTTTGTCAGTCTCTATCATACGCCGCACAACACAGATGTTATTTTCAGTCGTCGCCGTAGAAGGCCGTCCCTCACGTACATCATCAGTGAGATTAGTGCGACCACGTTTAAACTCATTAAACCAGTTGTAAACAGTCGCACGAGATGGGGCTTCATCGTGAAAGGCCAATCGTAGTCTATCATAACTTTCTTGTTGACTTAAATGACATCGAAAGTCATAAAAAATCATTGCACGAAAATTTTCTCGTGTTAAATTCATGTTGACGTGACACAGACAATTTTCAATTTGCCGCCAAATCGTAAAACAAATGACAAATGAATGAAATATATACTCAGTAATATTGGCAAAGAGTTCTATTTTCAAATTTTAGATTATTTTTTTTATTATATTGTTTATAAGTGGCCAGTTCTAAGAACTTTCAGTTTGACCCTCGTATTTATAAAATATATATATAACACATTTATATATATATACCAACACAGTTATAATCATACATAATAATATATACACAAACCAATATGAAATGAAAGGAAATAAACTGAGACATAAGAGTAGATAGAATTATTTTGAAGAGAGTAGATGTTCTTTAAGCAGTTTTTTGAAAATAGCGATAGATTTTGATTGCTTGATAGCCAAGGGTAAGGAGTTCCACAAGCGTACTGATTGGACAGTAAAAGAGTTTGAATAATAGCTCGTTGTGTGACAAGGAGATTCAAGGTGGAGTTTCCTCGATGACCGCACGTCAAGACCGCGCAACGGCTGCAAGAAGTGGAAGCGTTCCTTGAGATAAGGTGGGAATTTTGGATTGAAAAGTATGGAATACAATAAACATAGAATATGGTAATTTCGCCGAAGTCTAATTGGGAGCCACTTGAGCCGAGAGCGGTATTCGGAGACGTGATCATACTTGCGTAGACCATAAATTATCCGAATACAGAAATTTTGGAGACGTTCGAGCTTGTCGAGGAGATTTGAAACGGTTCCTTTTCAACCTTATTGTTTTTTCCTTAAAACCGAACGGGGCTCTTTTGTAATGACCAGGGAACAATGGGCCCTCCAATTAGAAGGCCACTTGCGCTGAATAGTAACGACGGCTATGGTCACAACGACCCGTAGGAATTAAAGCAGCAATTATAAAACAGGCGTAGAGAAACAATGTGTCGAAGATCCGTAGTCAAATTTTTAACTATTGACTTAAAACGGAATGAGAGTTTGGTGTTAGAATTCTAAAGTCGTGCGAAAACGCCAGGGATGCAATCAGATGACGTTTTATATCGAAGAATAATGTAATATTATAGTACGGGGTCGGAGATAGTAATATTTTTTTCATTATTATGGTTTGTTAATATTATGCCCCGGGCTATCATGCGCAAACAAAGAAAATTCGGAAAAAGTATCATTCTTGACATACCTAACATTGTCATTAATGAAAAAAACATTGAAAATAATTGGTCTAGAGGTTGTACAGGTAAAAAAACACCTTTGCACCTTTTGACTCTGTTCTTTTATAAGCTACACAGTACCATACATAAGTCCTGGCATCATAATCACCGAACTCCTAAAAGTTACGGAGTTCCATCATCAGTTCAGCTCCACAATATGGTGAATACTAGTCGTAAAGACTTGTTAACATTAAGATACTAGTACAAAAACAATTAACGTGCCTTTATAATTTAAGGAGTTTACTTCAATTACACCAAGATCACATAATCAGATCCCGACTTGTCTACAAGGGATGGGAAGGTGACGTACTAAAACCACTGGAAGATTTCTCAAGATAACGTCCAATGAGTTAGGCTAATTCTTTGATCTTAATAATACAGGCGCTAAGGGCTCACCAAAATTAGTTTTGAAATACTCTCATGTGTCCATCTAAATAGTCCACAAGACAGCTAACCAGATTATCTTTCACGAAACTTTCACGAAACTTTCACGAGTTTGAACTTAAACTACTAAAGACAAACAACTTTACGACAAATTCTAGGCTACGAAACCCCAAGATGTTTGGTGTTTGGAAACCTTGAATTTTCCATGAACAAGCTCAACAGTCATTTTTGTGCTACTTGAGATACATTTTCGTTACTTTTAAATTGGGTCATGTAATTTATCTAAAAAAGCTTATGGTGCGGAATTATCCAACTAGAAAACTAGTTGGATTCGAGGGGACAAAGAATAGTCCTCATAAATTATCTGAGACGTTTATCCAGTGTAGAGTGCTATCTATTTGGAATGATTTGGAAGATATTCGGACTACAACGAGTTGGGTTTGCCAATGTTTTTATGGAAACTTACATAACGTCTTGTAACACGTATTACGTACCTTTTTAACAGACTTGAAAAAAAAGGAGGTGCTCAGTTCGACCTGCATGTTTGTATGTACGGACAACAGCACGTCAAGGTAAACATTGCGGTTTCTTATTCAGTTGTAATAAGGGCTAGTTTTCAACAAAAATGGCTAACCTGATATGGCCACTGTACAAATGTTTATTTTTTCATTTTATAAAAACACATACAGAGTACAATCAATACAAAAAACAAAATGATAAGGCTTTTGAACTTATAAAGGTGTAGATCGTAATTCAAAACAAGTGTTCCTAGCATGTTTAAAATATCTGAAAAAAAATGGTTCGAGATAGGTGAAACAAAAAAATACACTAAAAACGATGCATGACAACCAATTACAAAAATTGGTACCAGGTGTGTACAGTGCAATTTTATTTTGTCATGAAAACGTGTTCATTTATCTGAAAACATAAACAACCAAAGAAATAACAAAAGAAAATGTAATGAAATTGAAAAGAGGATTCTTTACAAAGTTACAAAGAGGGTTTGTACGTATATTTATATACTAACACAAACATTCACACATGGCCATACTTATAGGATCGATATTTGTAAGACATGTTATAAACAGCCTTGGTTTTTTAACAAAACCACACAACATTTACAATAAGGCCCCTAATCCCCTGGGATAGGGAAGGATGCCATAATTTTGGCAGGACTCGGTTATAAGCAAAGGTTTTATTGATGTACATATGTTGCCGCTAAACAATCTTATTTGAACATATTTTACCTGAGCTAAAAAGCTAACAGCAGTCGCCGCTAGTAGACAACGGCTGCTGTCGACTCGCCGCGCTGTTGAGGCACCGGTGGCTGTCATTGTCAACGCTGATAATTACGTGTAGTTGAATATATGCTAATCCCATACTGCCTCCAGAATATATTTTGATGCCAGCAGCGCATCGTTATTAAATTAAGAAAGCCATGAACATACAAATTTTGTCATAAAGTTGCGTCATTTAATCCTTGTCATATATTCTCTATACGTAGTGATAACAACTCGCTAACATAATTGTGGTTTCTAATAGCGATCGACCGAAAACTGGTTATATCTGGCTAGCTAATGTGATTCTGCCATCTTCGAAACGCACCTCTTTTCCCGTAATGGGAAAGGAATGCTATTTTTGAATTAATAGCTGTCAGAAATCCTACGCCGTATCTAGTAAGCTACAATGAGGCGACCTGGTGTTGGTAGTTTTGACTTCCTCTCTAGTCCGCAATAATAAATTGATTTTGTGGAATTTTTCCTTTTTTTTTTGCATCGGTATCGTTTGTACATCCACCCCTATGTCGCCTGTCGCTGACCAAAACAACACTCTGTATAATGCAACTGGACTATAGTCATAAGTTATATCATACTTGTGTATATTGTGGTATTAGGGCGGCTGCTAAGTGAACATTTTCACATGATATTTGATGTCAAGTTTAATAGATGATGACGATGAACTTATCAGTTCTAACTTCCGATAAAATCCCTCTCCCTTAAAAGTAATGAATCATAACTGACGACCTCCGTGGTGTAGTAGTTAAGCACGCTGAATTTCAAGGCGTCGCCGCTCCGTGGTCTCTGGTTCGATTCCCGGTCGGTCGAGTCAATATATAAATTTGTCTCGGGTCTAGGTGTGGTACCACCGTTGTGTCTAATTTCCATAACACAAGTTCATTATCTATTCACTTAAGGATCAGGGCAAAGTCATGTGATTGATGTCCTATATTTATTTATTAAAGCGACATTATATTATCTTATTAAGAATCCAAATTTTGGCTAAGTGTTTACGGGTCTTCAGATCAGACGTTATATCTATTAGTAAAACCGGTGGCAGACGTGACAGGAATATGTTAAAGCAGTTTGCTGTAAGAATCAATAGGTCAATGTTCAAAAAGTATTTCAGTATTTATTAGTTTGTATTTCAGAGAGTAGTGATGTCCGAAAATGAAACATGTCAAATATAATAATTCCAAATGACCATCACGTTTATTCTATTCATGATTAATTAAGTGATTTGTATCTTTAGTTTCAATAACCTTCTAAATACTATTCGAACGCAGTTCTGGCATGGTAATATTAAAGATAACATTATAGAAAGTGATTTTTTTGCTGAATATATTTGCATGTATTTATATATATTTGATAGGTGTGATCATTAGAATATTGCTCAAAATTAAACGGTTCTAGAAATTTTACCATCTACTCTGTTTTTGACGTAATATTTTTCGTTTTCATACCCTGTCGCGTCTCGAAGGCGTATTACAGTAATCGATGTCGTCACTTTGCGGGCGATGAATATTTCACATGAGCATTTGCGCTTCTGCTATACTTAGAATGTCAAAACTGTGCTTGTAAAATATTTTTCGAACGTGAATGTAACGAAAACACCTTTCTATTGGAGTGATCCTTATGCTCCAGTGAGACATATTTTTATATAATATTTCATGTGTATTATGCTACGACATTTATTTAATCTGTCTGAAAACAGTAACAGGAATGTTGGGATTCTCAAAAAGCATAACATTTCTTTACCAAACCATCATACTCGTAGTACCTACTATTACAAAACGTTACACAAACGTGTTTGATTAAATGTTTCTCTCAACTTAATTAATCCAGACATTTCTACATTATAGAAACCGCATAGTGTAGAGACTATAAATATTTTTCTACTTTATGTACTTAATAAGTAAATTTTGTAACGTTTTTGACACCCTTATTCCGTACAAAACGTCAATCTGACCGCAGTGTCATTTCAAGAATCGAAAGCTGCAATGTGGCAATGTGGTAATACGAAGATTCAGTAAAAATATTTTGCTGTAATTTCGCCTGTGGTGTGTCATCTAACTATTACTCATCTAAACCACAAATTTTATTATCTTTCAAGTGATTTTAGATTCCTCCATTCTAAGATGTGTTGCAAAAGCGAAAATGCATATCCATAAGTGATAACCTCTTACTTTGTTGTCAACGGGGTACAGTTTTATTGAGATAAAATTATGTTAAACACATACCTAATGTATCCTTGAGTTTCTCTTAAATCTTCGCTCTCGTATTTGAACTCCAGTATTTATGAAATCCGATATCCGCTAGCTTCGAACACATAAAGCCGGCAACATTTGCCTTGCGATGGGAATTGAATTTCAAACGTTGTTTTGCCGTAACGCGTAGCGCGGTGATCCGAGAAATGTGCCGTGCGTAATATGTTAATGTGAAAATGTGAAGTGCTTTATTAGACAATGCTACTGTATTTGCTTACTCGAGGTAACATGATATTTTGTACGCGTATCTCTAAACTCAATTCAATCGTGATGAATAAGCGGAAAGTCCTGGCGAAAATAATTATTCCATGTTCTGCAGAAATTTAAAGCACATAATAGTAAACTTAGATCCCCACTGAAAATAATTTAATGTAAAATGTTGCTGAAAGCCGAGATCGTATCGCTTACAGTGTCAAAAAGTTATGAGATTTCATTAAGAGTCAATCTTCTAACCCTTCGCGTCCTCACTTAACTCACAAACGTACTACAAAATCTTCTTAAACTCTACACTTTAGTCTAAAAATCATGGAATAATGAATATTTAAATCATTTACTACCTAAAAATACTTTTTACAATTAAATACTTTTCAGACAGTTTTTAAGGCAGTTTCATTTTTTAAAACTTTATGTGAACGTTTCCTGTGATACAGCCTACTAAGGTATGCAGGCTTAGTTGATTTGTAGACTGTGTTTTACGTCGTACAAATAAGTACCGAAAAAGTGAAATTTTATAACTTTTTAATGAATAATGAAAAGTGTTGGTTCATTTATTATATAACAGAGTGGATGACGTGTTATGTAAATTGTTGATAAACGATGCAAATGGCAAGATATTTAAAAAAAATACAAAGTTTGAAAACTACGAACAACATTTAATGCAGAGATAATGTAGAGTCTATTTATTTACGAAACACTGTGTTTGCGTCAGAAAACATTTGGAATTATACTCATTGGAAATTAGAATCATAATCTCATCCTCATAATGTTTTATGTGTTTAAATATGTTTCTCGTTACTACAGCTCTTTTGTACAAGGTATTCGCATGACTAATGATACCTTGCAGTAGTAAAAAAAAACTGACTTTCACGTTCTACTTGCAGTTCATGCATATTTGAGTTAACTGTAATCTTTATCTGTATATCATGTCGTGTAGCAAATATATGTTAATATCGAACAGTTGTATACCGTTTCCGAGGGTAACTTTATAGGCAATGATAAGGGTGTAACTGGAACTGGTATCGACGTCGATAAATCTAAAGGAGTTTTGCTAGATACTCGTTTGTTTTATATGACCATAGTTTTCTCTTTTTACCGACTTCAAAAAAAGAGGTATTGAATTTGACCTGTATGTAAAGTTAGCCTGTAACATCCCACTGCTGGGCGAAGACCTTCCCTCAACTAAGAGGTAGTTCGAGTCATACTCCACCATGCGAGCTCAGTGCGGATTGGTGGAGGGCTGTTTGCAAGGCAAGCGACTAACCCTGCTGTCAGATGTTATCAAGCCGCCCATAAGGCCTCTGACTAGGCTTAACGATTAGTATCAACCGATATTAACCGGGACCAACGACTTAACTTGCCTTCCGAGACACGGAGATGCTCGTGATATACGTCACTTATATCATGGTCGGAATGGTCACCCATCAAAATGACCCGCGCTGTAGGTTGCTTCACTTCAGCATCACTACCAAAGCGCTGCCACCACTGCGCTACGAGCACCTTTTATGTATGTTGTATAAATAAATAAATATTGGACACCAATCATATACATTGCTCTGATCCCAAAGTAAGTACCTAGCCAATGCACTTGTGTTATGAAAAACTCAAAAACGAGAAGTCATGGAGTGATGATTCTTTTTTAGTTTAAACAGGTGTAGTTCAATATTCAGTACAGTGTATGTTTCATCAAAAATTTGGATCAGTTATAACTAAAAATAATGAAAATCAAAATAAAAAAAACACCTTTCAAAATACTGACTTTAACGCTTAAAATAACGCATTTGTCTTCTATTTAGGAAGACAAAGTGTTGGGTATGTATTAGGTTGACATGCTGTACCCAAAAAAAAACATAAATGCTGAACCTCGTCGAGCTTGTTCATAATAAATTGACATATTACAATCTAACGCGTTAGATTATAACCTCGCGGTTTTTAACAATATAACGGTGACATCAATAACCTCAGCGTTCCCTTTTTCTAGTAAATATTCATTAAGGTTACTAACGATACTATTTGAAAGTCAAAGTTGACCTGTTTATTCATTAGAGAATAGCTGCAAAACATCGCGCGATTGTTGATGTGGGTCCACGCTGTTCTTTATCAGTGCTATAAATGAATTCTTACGTCAAATATTTCATTTTGCATTCTGAATTGCGAGACCAGGGACTTGCACCATTTCAGACATTCTGAATGCTGTGATAAATAAGTTAGGGAGAGTGTTTAAAGGAATGTGTTTTATTTCAGATATACGTTTTTTCTACTTACGTTATTTTGCTGTCTGCGTTTCCACCAGGTGAGCAGCTCCAGATTTAATTAAATGTATATTTATCATTTAGTTACAGGTTTAAAACAATTGTAAAAACAAGGTTTTCTTTTTGTAATGCGATTGAATGAAAGATATTTAGTTAAACGTGTGCTCACTCAGTCCACACAAGCGGTCAGCTATATCTTCATACTGAAATAAGTTGGTCGAGTCATTCAGTGTCCTTTTTTTTGTTACAGCTCTATTTAATTGGAGCCTGTAATTTCAGATCATCAAGTTTCGTATTAAAACATTTACTATTAATTTATTGTGCTCACTCCATCCACACGCTATTGTATCTCTATGAACCAACTATAGATTCGCATTCCATTGTTTACATTGTATGAATTGGCTAGAAATAGGACTATTCAGTATAAAAACAAACCACTCTTACTGTGCGTTCATGAGTAAAACGGATGCTTGGTGCTCACTCCGTCCGCCATCGCTAAATACTTAAATCTTTTGTGCTAAGTTAAGTTAAAAGAATGAGTGAACATATGATTTTTTTGTACAAAAATACTATAAAATATTTCGAAGTACCCAGTTTGATATTTCTTTTTACTTTTAGAGTAAAACGAAATTTCATATTTTGTATGAAGGACATGGAATAGGGTGTCTACACGTGATAAAATAGCAGGACTTGGCTGACTAAACTTCACGTGTTCACGCTAGCTGCGTGTCATCCTCGCTTACTTGCCTGAAGGAAAAGGTTTTGTTCTTAATAGGTACTTTGTTTGGACTGGGGTTTGGGTTTAGTTTAAATTTTGAGGTTTTGTGTACTAAATGTAAAATGAATATATCTGACCAGTCACATTTGTCAGAAACCATACATGACTGGTCAAATACGGTCAATATTAATCAATTTGACCGTATGTGATGAACCGTAAATATAATATTCTGACTCAGTTTTCGCAAGAAAAACACATTTTGTGTCGTTGTGTGAATGAGTTTTGATTACTTATTATGACTTTTTATTGTTTTTTTGTAAATATGGTTGAAATCAGATGTAAAGAACGGTGTTTCACGGACCTGCGCGAAAGTCACGTGACCTACCGAATTCGACCAATCGCGTACGCACAACCGAAAAAGTAATAAAATATTACTGAATCAATATGATTTACCATTCATGACAGTTAATGACCGTTTTTGACTATTTAATAGTCATTTTCAACACTAGCTTTACAGCCGAATGGTAAAATACGGACATTAGGAAAGAACTAGAACAGAAAATAAGTTAAGAATTAGACCGTGTGTGACACTGACTGCCATTTGAGTTTTAACTGACAAGTGATTTTCCGTTAATGTGCGTGATTCTTATCGGTTATGGCTAAACGAAGGAAGATACGCCGTTCGATTTTTAGGTATGTTGGAGATTCTGTTTTTTTAATTGGAATTACAAAATAAATGTTAATTTCTTGCGGGACTTTGTGAAATAAGGAAAATAAACATGTGGGGAACATATGACCTTAGCCCGTTGGAGCTAAGCGTTTTATGCCGACTTATGCCTGTTTATGTCAACATTAAATAACTTCCTTTTGAATACTAGGTGTTTCTCCTGACATTTCTTTGTATTGCATACTTATAACACTTCAGCAAAATAACCTCCTTATATATATAACGTAATTTAAATTAATTTACAAGAATTATATGTAGCAACAAAAAAAGGAAATCCTTACCCAGGCACAGGGATTATTTCCCACATTTATTTTTCAGGGTTATTAGTATTTTTTCTGGACTCTGTTGATGAGGAATGAAACAAGGCATTATCCAAAACTAAAATCTAAATGCAACTTTTATTTTCCTTCATCAGTTTTCCGCGGCCTGGAAGCCGAGTCTCGTGGCAATCGAACTTTTTTCGTGAGGTACCTCGATTGCGAGTTTAACTTATTTACCTAAAAATCAAATCAAGAATGTAGATACATGTAAAAAACTATCCCACGACCAAAAACTAATTATATAAAAATCGTGACTCCGACAAATTTAAAAATATTTTTTATTTGACAAAGAAAATTTGATCGGTGAACTTTTTCATATTCGAATTGCGCGAAAATTGGTTAAGGATTAAACCGTCTCATTTTTTAGTCTTACTTTATGTCCTCTTATTATTGTCACGTGGAGACACCCTATTATATTTCATTTAAACCAATAATTTAGTTTTGTATATCTATGAAAGTAAAAAGTAATATTGAACTGTGTACCGCCGAATATTTTATAGTATTTTTGCACAACAAAATCATATGTTCACTCTTTCTTTTAAGTTAACTTAGCAAAAAATATTTAAGTATTTAGCGATGGCGGACGGAGTGAGCACCAGGCATCCGTTTTACTCATGAACGCACAGTAAAAGTGGTTTGTTTTTACGCTGAATAGTCCTATTTCTAGCCAATTCATACAATGTAAACGATGGAATGCGAATCTATAGTTGGTTCATAGAGATACAATAGCGTGTGGATGGAGTGAGCACAATAAATTAATAGTAAATGTTTTAATACGAAACTTGACGATCTGAAATTACAGGCTCCAATTAAATAGAGCTGTAACAAAAAAAAGAACACTGAGTGACTCGACCAACTTGTTTCAGTATGAAGATATGGCTGACCGCTTGTGAGGACTGAGTGAGCACACATTTAACTAAATATCTTTCATTCAATCGCATTACAAAAAGAAAACCTTGTTTTTACAATTGTTTTCAACCTGTAACTAAATGATAAATATACGTTTAATTGAATCTGGAGCTGCTCACCTGGTGGAAACGCAGACATTTTGCTTGACTATTTCTCACGAACGAAGGTATGAAAAAAAATGATTTTTCTTGATTTATGTTTTCGTAGTCAATAATTTTAATGAGCTTTGAAACCACAACAATGGAATGGATAATACTCTGTTTAAATGAGATACCTATTGCAATAGCTTACTGATAAGTCTGTATTTACACAAAAAGATTATTCCCCACTCAATCAAAACTAACCGATTACTTGGCAATCATAAAACCGAACTTCGCAATGATATAATACCTCACCAACCATGGCTACCACAGGGAATACTTACATCGCTTTAACATATCCACAGTCGACACATGGGACCCTATTTTTGAATTACTCGCGTCAAAATGGCGTGTGATATTTATTAATTTCAAATTTTGGAATGAAAAACCGTTTGTTTCCACAAGGAAGTGATTAAAAGAGGTGACTCAATTTTGTAAGTGACGTTATTTACACGTATATATTTTGATCGGTTTTAGTTGATTGTTGGTTTGCTTTCGAACGAAAATTACACGCCATATCCAAGCGAGTGATTAGAAATTAGAGCTCATAATCCTGCTTTTACCAGTCCACATAATCATGGGTTCACTTAATAAAATTATGCCCTCCTTTTGGAGCAAAACGCTCATAGCATGTAAAAATATTACGATTCCTTGATATAGACCCATACGAAATCTCTGAAATCATGACTGAGGACACTACAATCAAAACTTTTTATTCGCTCATTGAATTTATATTTTTAAAGATTTTAATAAAACTCCATTAATATTTCACAAACATCATCCAATATAAAAAACACCAGTCGTTGTCGCGGAGTAAACCGATAGCACCGCGAGTTTAAGGGAAACCTCTACCGAGGTCATAAAAAAACCGGCCAAGTGCGAGTTGGACTCGCGCACTGAGGGTTTCGTGCCAATCTTAACTGAATTAGGGAATCCACTTAGCTAAAATACCGCAAAATTTTGTTGACAGAAAATATAACTTTGTTTTTCATAATGTTTGTATAAAGAACAAAGTTATGTTTGCGGTTGCTGAAAATGTGCTATATCTCAAAAACTACTAGTTCGATCTCGTCCAAACCAATTTTAATTGAATGTATTTTTTAAGATTTACATTCAGTATTTCTGTCAAAATTTACACTTGCTTAGTTTAATAGTTAAAGGGGGTGGGGACACTTTGGAGGCGTCTATCAAACGTTAGACTTATACACTTTTCCACCAAAATTCAACAGTGTGATGCTTATAGTTACAGAATAAAGTGGCTGCGATAGAAGAACGGACAAACAAACAAACATACTTGACGAAATTATAAAGGTTCCGATTTTTGCCATTCAGCTACGGAACCCCAAAAAAGGCTACTCGCTATGATGGATAACCATGCTTTTTCGAATGCTAAATAGCTTTGTCTACCTTGGGATTACTGGATATTTATAAACATAACCCGAAATGACATCTTTGAGTGAAGTGGTAAGTGAAATAGAGTCGTTAACACAGTTTGCGCGGCTGAATCATAAAGAGTCCTTGTATTGTATAGTTCCTTTGTGCAACCTTGTCGTAGTAGTCTGGTGTCTTCGCTCCAGCAGGCTATCTTAAACAGTTGGTTGAATGCTCAATTTACGTGAATGCTTGCGGCGGAAATGCAAAGTCGTTTTCTGTGCGAACGTAAATCTTTACGACGCTGAAACAGCAGACTATACGGCCGCAAATAAACTGTTTTCTTACCTTGGCAAACTGTGCACCGATACAGAATTAGGTAATTTATAGAAAATGTGTACTAGATAGTTGCATAGTATGAAATAACTTCGTAAGTAGAGGTAGGTACATGACATGTGTGACTCATATTGTGTCGATAGCGTTGTTTTATGTTATTAGAATGTAATTTTTCCTAATATTATAAAACTTTTCGAAAATATTTTGCACTGCATCCATTGCCATTGTTTCCCACATGACCTTAAGATGATGTATTGGTGATTAGTGAAGGTACATATGTAGTGTCGGTCTATTTGAACCACACATGAAAATAATATTTAGGAAACCGATTCTGAAGGACATTAGCTTCTTCAGTAGTGTTGCTGAAAGACGATTGTAACAGAGTAACTCGTGTCAAAGATACCTCTTCTGAATATATATTATCAAATTACTGACAAACGGAACCTTATTTAGACTATCAGCTCTCTATGCATATACGTTCGCTCTCTGTGAAATTGTAGAAGTTTTTTTTTATTATAAAATTAACTCTATTTTGTTTCTTTAACTTTTATCTATATGGATATTTCTGACATGTCATTTTGTAGGATACAGTTTGCAAAGAGTTTTTTCCGGTGGTGTTTGGGGCTTTATCAATGTGTCGCCTTAAGGTGTGACTTGTGGATAGAGCTTATATCATTAAGTTTATATTTTGCATTTAAACACTGGGCGTAAAGCTCAACTCCATTATAAAACAACAGTCCAAAATTCTACTTCGTCTATGTTTTCTTATTAATATCTTCTGTCACGGTAAGTTTACAATTATTTCTCAAATATCGTAATGACATAAACTTAGTTTAAACTGAAGGTCCGATATAAGATCTAAAGCACCGCAAACTAAACTATCCCCGGAATTTGATCCCAGCCACGAGATACCGACAACAGCTACACAAATACAAAATCACTTTCCGAAGCGAGAGTAACATTCGCAGTATAATAATTCGTAGGCAGAGAGTTGGACAGAAATTTTCGCATTATCACTCGATCATTGTTGATCCCCTTGGGTCGCACCGGGCTTCCAGCGGGCGTAGTCTGAAGCAAATTTTTTATCAGTTTGCGTAGACAGCTGCCAAAATTTGTGGTTCCATGTATTTATTGATTGAGAAGAATTTTTGAATGAAGCTTACTAAATTGAAAATATTTTTAAAGATATTAAAAGGTAAATAAGTTAAAAAGGATTCAGCAAAAAATAATATTTTCTTCGCGAAATGTCAAAAATTTTACTCGCTGGGCTATTTTACTGAACTTGATGGGTTTTGTATTGCTATCGCTAATCACTATTATGACAGTATTTTGATACTTAACACTCTTTGGGGTTTTATATAATGCAACTTTTTGATCCAAAATATATGCAACCTAGGATCGATTCAGTCGCAAATGCTTACATCATCATCATCATCATTATCAGCCAAAGGACGTCCACTGCTGAACATAGGCCTCCCCCACGGTTTTCCACAGCGACCGATCACAAGCGGTCTGCATCCAGTGTGATCTTGCAATCTTAGTAACAAGGTCGTCTATCCATCTTTTCGTTGGACGTTCCACGCTGCGCTTTTGGTCGAAAGGTCTCCAATCTAGAACTTTTTGGCCCCAACGGTCATCAGTTTTTCGCGCTATGTGCCCTGCTCACAGCCACTTGACTTACTGGTTCGAAGGGATAGGACCGCCGTTGCCGTGCCCGCTACCGGAATCAGGAATAGCGGGGCTGCCGAAGACTGAGGGCCTGTATTTCTTTTGTCCTATTATTTTTGGGGGGTATTTGCCAATACTCGCCACGCTTGGCAGGCGGTTTGGCGAGCGCAGAGGCGCAGCTTCTTTTAGCTGTGACGCTGCTGTCCGTCACAGCTTAACATTTAACTACGCCTTTTATTAGATGGTTATTGAAACAGGACGCACCGCGTAAAGGTGAGGTAGGCTTCGAACTTTGGGTCTTAGTTAAGTTCTCTTACGTCCCGTCTCGCGTCCGTAAGTGTGGTTACACACGTTAGAAAAGCAGCAGAACAACCAAATTGATGCCTATTGGCTTCCATTATTTTATTTGGAAAACCTGACTTTTCTTTCCATCAGCAATAGCTGTCGCTATCGCTTTATGTAAAACCTCTGTCTGCTTTATTTGTAGCTAATAATTATCGGGATTTGTTAAAGTCATTATTTGCTCTTAATATTACATTTCATAAGAGGTTTTAATGTTGATTTACTCTCTTTGACAACTACTTTGTCAATGTAATGCATACTTACCTTATTGAAAACTGGAGTTTGATTAAAAATAAATAGATTAATATAGTGTTGTTTTAATTATTAACGCAAAGATGATAACGAAATTTATGGCATTTAATTAATTAGTTTTGGCTAGTTTAGACAGCTGTTTAAATCACGAGCTTCGTTATGTCAGCCTGTCTTATCTAAGAAGTTTTGTATGTTCTTTGATTAATTTTAACCAAATCAAAGTACAAGATAGATTTAAAATTTAATTTTATTTGATTGTTTTACCTTTGTGATCGTATTTTCTTTCAAGTATAAAGGACGTGGCCGTGGCGTGGCAAATTAATTAATTTTATATAAAAAAATAAATTTTTCTAACGAAATAAATCGAACCAGCAAGGTATTGCAAACATATGAGTCCTAGGAATGAAATGAGAAACCAAAAATTACGCAGACGTCACGCTTAATGGCGTAGGTATTCAGAGACCAGAAATATCACCCGGTCCGACGGCACAGTAGCTCAATTGGTAGAGCGATTGGCCAGGTTAGCCAGAAAGTTTGCTGGTCCGAGTCCCACTCGTGCGCAATTTTTGCTTTCTTATTTCATCTTTAAGAATACAAAAAATACACTGTAATTGATAAAAACATTCTAAAACCATTGGATAGCGAAGCGTTTTCAATTTCCAAGTCGAATTTATTCTGTAATGGATAACTACTTGGCCGCTGCTGTTGTAAAACAGTTGGGGTGGATAGCGCAGACGTCACGCGTAATGACATAGGTATTCATATGAGACCAGAAATTTCACCCGGTCGGACTGGATGGCACGGTAGCTCAACTGGAAGAGCGTTTGGCCCGGTTAGTCAGAAAGTTGCTAGTTCGAGTCCCGCCCATGCGTAACTTTTTCTTTCTTATTGAATTTTAAAGAATACAAAAGATGACACTGTCAGTGTTAAAAACATTCTAAACCCAACCACAGAACTTGACATTGTAATTAACTACAACGAGTTAACGATTTACATATACATTGATTAGAGATTATAAC
This sequence comes from Pyrausta purpuralis, assembly GCA_963924145.1. NCBI lineage: Eukaryota > Metazoa > Arthropoda > Insecta > Lepidoptera > Crambidae > Pyrausta > Pyrausta purpuralis. The sequence goes on from OZ001646.1 coordinate 4,321,723, forward strand.
TTTGGATTACCTTTTCTCTGAGTAAAAGCATTATAGAGTCCTATGACCAGATCAAGGAAACTACAAAAACTCTGTAGAATCATTGATTATTTTTGCTTCTATTACAGGCCACACGCTGTATTTGTACTGGTATAGATATCTGTTGTATCGAAAGTTTTCGAATTAACTCTCATTGCAACTGCGGCGAAAGACTCTTTACACACTGCGACATTTAGCAGCGATGCAGTCGCGATGCAAACGCGCGTAAGCATCGATGCAGTAGCAAAATGTCAACCTTTACATACTGCGCTACTTGTAGCATCGATGCAGTCACATCACACGCAGTCACGAAGCAGACACTGGAAATTATCAAATTATGTACTGAATTTTGGCGACTGCATCGATACTAACGCGCGTTAGCATCGATGCAGTTGCGCTTCTTCATCGATGCTAAAATCTGTTCATTGCGTGAGTCGCGATGCTGAAGCGCGTATTTAAAACGCGCGGCTGCATCGATGCTAAAAGTCGCAGTGTGTAAGGAGTCAGGCAGTCATTACTCAAGGTATGCCATAACTCTCACTTCAGGCATGTAGGACCTGAAGTAATAATAGAAACATTTCTTAAGTTGAATATGAAAAAAACTGAGGATCTGTGGGGACTATCCGTGCATATTATAAAATCAATTATCGACACAATAGCTCCTCAACTAGCAATAATTTTTAATAAGTGAATTGATGATGGCCAATTTCCTAGTTTAATGAAGATAAGTAAAATAATACCGCTTTTCAAATCGGGTGACAAAAGCGACCCCTCAAACTTCAGGCCAATATCGATTTTGCCAGTCTTGAGTAAAGTATATGAAAAGATTATATTTAACCAAATTTTAGCTCACTTTTCATCAAATAACTTACTACATAATAAACAATTTGGTTTTACTAAAGGTAGAAGCACTACGGATGCAGGAGTTGCTCTTTTAACACATGTTTTTGATGCCTATGATAATAGGCATGATGCTTTAGGAATTTTCTGTGATCTATCCAAAGTGTTTGATTGTGTGGGCCATGAAACATTGCTCAAAAAAATACGTCATTATGGGGTATCATTAAACTCATTAAACTTAATTAATTTTTATCTATCAGGTAGAACGCAAAAAGCATATGTAAACGGAATTGAGTCTTCTGGAGCGCCTCTAACAATGGGTGTGCCCCAGGGATCTATATTGGGACCACTTTTATTTTTGATATATATAAATGACCTCCCGTATTTTGTAGGAAATCTTTGTGATATAGTATTGTTTGCAGATGATACTTCACTTATATTTAAAATTCCAAGAGGTAAAGGAAATTTTGACGATGTAAATAATACTCTTTCACAAGTATTACATTGGTTTACTGTTAACAATCTCCTTCTTAATGGAAGTAAAACTAAATGTGTAAAGTTTACGATGCCTAATCTCCGACAGGCATCAACTCAGGTTAAGATAAAAGACAAACCGCTTGATACTATTCATTCCACATCATTCTTGGGAATCACTTTAGACTCCAAACTACAATGGGGTCCTCATATAGTGGCCTTGTCAGGGAAACTAAGCTCAGCTGCTTTTGCTGTAAGGAAGATAAGACGTTTGACTGATGTAGAAACAGCTAGGTTAGTTTATTTTAGTTATTTCCATAGCTTGATGTCCTACGGCATTTTACTGTGGGGCGCGGCTGCTGATGCAGAGACAATTTTTGTGTTACAAAAAAGAGCCGTGCGAGCTATTTATAATCTTAGACCTCAAAATTCCTTATGAGAGGTGTTTTAAGAAATTAGAATATTAACTCTAGCCTCTCAGTATATTTACGAAAATTTAATGTATGTACGGAAAAAAATACATTTATTCACGAAAAACAGTGATATACACAATTATAATACTAGGAATAAAAATAAGCTTGCTATTCCACAATTAAGACTTCGAAAGGTTGGTAATTCTTTCATAGGGAAATGTATTAAATATTTTAATAAACTACCAGAACACATTGTAAACTTACCGATCAATAAATTTAAAACTGTCATTAAAGAAACCCTTATGACGAAAGGGTATTATAAAGTAGATGATTATTTGAAAGATAGTAATGTATGGACTTGCATGAATACTACAAGCATTGTAAACCTTTTGAAAAGAGGCATTGACAATAGTGACTGAGTTTGTTGCGCAGCTTCTTCTCAGTACTAGCCCAAAATTGTCCCGAAGCTGTGGTAGGGTTTATATTGGGACGTGTAAAAGTGCCCTCAGAGGGCCTATTTGCATAAATAAATGACTTTAATGACTTTTATGACTTTTATGTCTCCCGTGACCTATTGGTGGGCTGGGTATCTGCGAATATGTCATAGTGAGTACTGTGGCATTGTGAAATATTTGATAGTAGAATTGAATTTAAATGCGACTTCGATCTCTTTACTTGAGTGGTCTCACACCAAATTGTATGGAAAACATCCCTGTGATATTATTTGTCTATGTGACAACGTTCAAATAATTCCAGATTTATTTAAAAAATATAATGCTTTTGATACGACGTTTTTTGGATAAAAGATCGAATATCCAGTGGAGTTATGAAAAAAAATAGCGTATCATAGCGTAAAATATCGCGTTCTGACTTCAGATGGGTATGTATAGGGTCGACCAATAAGTACCCATGTTTGAAACGAAAATACAATTTGTTTTATTTACTTTTAATCAAACCTAGTCTCACTTTAGGCGTATACACTTTTCTTCAAGGGATCCCACTTCAGTTTGATAAATAACAATAAATATTATGAAGCCATGCGGTAACCTAGACTGGGGCTGACACATAGAGAAAAAGGGTTTGCTTTATACTACATTCTATGGCTCCACATCACTACCCCTCATGTATGTCGATGACATTATTTTGTCATATTTTTTTTTATAAGCCGGCTTATGGATTTGTGAGGATTTCAAAATTGTGAAATTTTATAAAGACATACCTCCACGAGGACAAGGAGGATAATATATATCAGACGATAATGTATTGAACAAAAATAAAATCATGCATCAAAAGCTCTCATCGTAAACTCACACAGTTTGACGTGCTTTCATGGATTAAATTAGGGTGAAATGTCACGTGACAGGTACAAATACAGTGATAACAGATATCACGTATTGCAAAGTTATAATTCAAACTGTGAAATCGGTTTGTGACAGACATATTTACGGAACGGCCTCAGTAAAAATGATATTATTCCTTACTTAAATCTGTGATTTTCATGTAATTTGTTTAATTGTTTTGAACTTCTTGATATTTTTAAAATTGTTTTGTAGTTTTGGAACAAATTAAATTAATTTTTATTTTTAAATGGTATGATGGACGAGACTAAAAAGATTCTCCTTCACTAAAACTCATTAGTATAGGTGATGAAATAACAAAAATATCTTTGTTGCGTTTTGTATTGACAGAAAGGTAGTTTATAAATAACGATTTCCACGTAAGAATCGATTTAAAATGTTCATCTCATAAGAAATCTAGATTTATTGTATCTCTTTACATAATTTGAGAGTGTAAGTCATCCAGCTTTCACAAAATTCTATTTCTTTTTGCAACTGCACCACAAAATAACCCTAGAAGGTAGCTATAGGAGTAACTCATCAGACGCATCGAAGATACACCTGTGTAACGTCAATTGGCTACCAAATTGATTCAGTCGTGATTGTTTTGAGAGCATAAGATGGGTGGCTGATACCTTGATATGGATTTGTAGATTTATTTATGCCTGCCGTGGTCATCGCATTCAATCAACTCATTCATAGTTAACCTCCTTCAAATTTTTTTTAAATATTGGACACCAATCACATACATTGCTCTGATCCCAAAGTAAGTAGCTAATGCTATTATGTTAAGGAAATCAGACACAGCGGTGGTACCACAACACCCAGACCAGAGACAATATAGAAGATTATGATTTCTACATTGACTCGACCGGGAATCGAACCCGGAACGGCAACACCTTGAAACCAAGCGTGCTAGCCACTGCATAATGGAGGTCGTCAATAGGATTAAGATGGTGCATGATGAGTGTAGACGGCTAGTGTAGTTAAAAGCTTTATATCATGCACCGACTCCAAACCTTGTCATATATTTATTTTTCCTAAGCCTAGATACTAAGGATAAATGAGTCATTTGTATTTATTTATGCTGCCACTCGGTTGTCTTAACAGCTCTACGCTTTGAGGTTACTGACCTCGATTCTTTATTTATTTCCCGGCTTAGCATCTAAATCGTTAACGCCTAATGTCAAAGGAGATAGAAATCAGCGCGCCGCTTATTCGCAAAGTATATAATAATAATTAACATTATAATAATAACATTTATAGTAATATTAATAATAACATTGAATAATTATTATAATGAGTTACAATAGTTCCAATAATTTTGTTGACAACCGGCGTGATACCTAACCAGCTTTATCAATCACTTCAGACCCTTAATCTTCGTAAGTGTACAAATACATTCAATTGCAAAAAGCAGCCATGTTAAATACATGTGAGATTGTCAAAATACAAGTCATTAAGAAACGCAGCTCCACTCAGTCCATCCACCAACTTCTTAAACTATACATTGATTTTACTTGGCTTCGGTCCGTACTGTTAAAATACCAGTTTAAGTGACTGAGATATAAAAAACATAAATAATTATAATAACTTTTTAATAATCATGTTATTATTTTATTAAAAATAACAGTTTAATAATTACAATAACCTTTTAATAATAATAATATCCTTTTGTAATAATTAACGTCACGCACGCTCTTTTATTTTCGTTTTGTTACTATCTTCGCGCTGCCTGTATTTTCTCTGGTAAGACCTATGGTTGACTGTTAAAAAATGGTTTAGCATTAGGTCCATCATAATATGTGCCGTTTGCTTGTGCATGAAGTTTAAAATAAATAAATACATAATAGTTCCCTTGTCGATTTCGACCACGAAGGCCAGTTACAACGACTAATCGATTGCGCGTGACACATTATAGTGCACCAGTGTGCTACACCGCAAACACAGGTGCACTCTCTATTCCATTCGCTTTCATAGTCTGATGGAACAGCAATCGAGCAGGACCGGAGGGTGATCAGGCGCAGGACCAACGGCTTTACGTGCTTGCCGAGGCACGGGGGTGAAACACTGTTGTGCATACAACGCACTAAGCAATGTATGATCGAAAACTCTGTAGCATTGTGTACTAAACTAATCAACACTAGGGATTTAATGCAACGATACACTTATTCGTAAAAAGGTGAATATCGTATTTACCTTCTCGACGTTTCGACTCGGTTACACGAGTCATGGTCCCGGGGTGACTAAAGCAGCTCTTCGTCGTCTGCTGGTGCGCGTTGAAACATATTCTTCCGCATATTTTCAATATTTGTGAACTGTAAAAACATAATCTTGGAAATTGTATTTCGATGGAGGTACTATGAAATACATATAAAAATAATATATATTTGATAACTCACCATAATGCATCTGTCGTTGATATAACGGTATAAGCTCTTCATAAAATAACTGTTTGATGATTATTACGTACATTTGCTGGAACGTTGCTAGATATTATCTATCGATTCGCATACAAGAAAAACAAAAGAAGTTTTCTCCTGTCAGTTTCTTTCTTTTTTCATCGCGTGGCGCTCAGGTGGCCAATGCGCGCGGCGAAGAGATTGCATATGGAAAAAAAAAATTACATGTGGTTACGCCACAACCGTCAACTTCTAAACTCCAGGCTACCTTCAGAATTTTGGAACAGTAAAACCCAGGTACATAAATTTGGCACGACCCAGGGATTAAACCCGGGACCTCTGGCGCATGATACTAACACGACTCAGTTGATAAATCGTCGATTATTTGTTATTCTTTAGGTGGGTGGCAGACTGGGTGTCGCAGTTTCTTTGTGTAATCTTTCTTTAGTTTTAGAAGTCAATTAAAACTTTACGAGGACCAGAAAAGCAGTGGTAAAGACGTTTCCAGATTTCCTCTCGTTGCTTTAAATCTAATTCAAATTCAACACTAACTTTAAAGAGTCTCAGCCGTTTTGTGGTTAGTGGAAATTTCAGTTTTATCTTTTGGCAACTTACCACAAAACTGATAAACGTACTGAACACGATGAATTTATGCGTTCCAAGCCATTCCGTGTGAAACCCTAAAAATTATGGTTCCTCTAATCCATTTAGTGGAAACATTAATCATAAAACACACACATAAAGAAGGTTCTTCTTGCAAACAAAATTGCGCAACAGGTGTAATACACTGAGTGTTTTGGGTATATACATTTGATTTATAGTATTCATTTTAAATCCTAGTCGCAAGTCCTAATGTGACTGTAGTGTTTGTGGTATCGATACCACCTCGGGGCAAGTCACATAGGTTACCACGTCGGTGACATAGTCTCTAGAAGTCTAGATGTCTATGGTCACAACACGAGAGCCGCGGGCGAGAGTTGTCGTTATGTCGTTATGTGTGCTTGTGAGGCGAGCCGGTGTTGGGAGTCATGTGAGTGTGAGGATATGAGAAATGCTATAGTGACAATCTCAATTTAATATGAAAAAGTGCACAGGTTACCCTATTTTGAGAAAATGCTGAACTCTAGTTTTTAAAAAGATTTTTGCCTATTTCAAATGGTTTTCAATTGAATAAAATTCTGTCACTGATTCAGAAGCAAACCGGTAACATGCTTTTTATCAGTGCGATATTAGAGCTCGATTCCCCAACATGTTTTTACGTATTTTGGATTCATATTAAGGCCAAACAATAATTTACCAAGAAATATTACTTAAACAGCAACAATATAGACAATAAAATATTAATTTAAAGAAAAATCCCTTGCTACTTGCTTTTGCTCAGTGGAAGTACTCAAGGTATCTACCTTTTTTAGCTACGGTTTTAACCATTTTTGTGATTTTGCTCAATTTCAGGCAGCTAAGTAGAAGAGTAAAGAATAAATTGTCTTTCTTATTAAGAAGAAAAGGTATGGTTGGTAGATAATGCCCCATGGTGTTAAGTCCACTTTTTATGTAAACAATGATCAATGAGCAATACAGTGTAAATTTATAACTTATTCGGAAGCGTTGATTCCCAAAAATATTCCACACTGTGCTAGGAAAACCCATAACTATTATTCATAAAAAATAAGCTGTGTACGGATATTACATTTCGATTAAAATATATTTCCTGGCAAATTGACGATTGAAGTTACATCAAGCGTTTTTAATTTATGCATTGTTCAATCATTATTATTTTTTGGTTAAACACTCTGGTGGAATCACTTAACTTTATTATACGAACACTGAAATATTATTATGATTCCACGCAAAGAGTAAAGATTCGTATATGAGCCTATTTAATAACTGTATAAGTCGAAATAATTAATATTTACGTTAACTTTGTAACTGTTTTATGTGTACTTTGGGAAAACTAACTCATCTGTGGTAAGGAAAAACTGGCGGTCCTCCGCGACTTTTGTTTGAAGTTTTGAGTTTGCTCCCGTCACTCCCGTCGCAGCGTGATGTATACGTGACTATAGCCTAAAGCCTTCCGCGATAAATAACCTATCCAACACAAAAATATTTTTTAAATCGGTCAAGTAGTTCCTGAGATTAGCGCGTTCAGACAAACAAACAAATTTTTCAGCGAAATATCTTCTCTAAATATAAAATTCTCGTCTCACAGTTTTCGTTGCCATACTCCTCCGAAACGGCTTTGATGAAATTTTTTGTGCTTATCCAGTATCATGAGAATCGGCCAACATCTATTTTTCATCCCCCTAAATGTTAGGTTACCACACCTAATTTTTTTTATTTATTTTTTAGACAAATTTTTAATTTCTATTTTTATGATTTACCATAAAAAAATACATACAATCCTCAATTTTCACCCTTCTACGATCAACCCCTATTTTTTAATAGCCATTTTAGTAATTTAAGGGCAAAACAAAATTCGCTGCCAATGCTTAACTTTTAAAATTACGGGACTCGGCGGGACGGGGCTGGGGCGGGACGGGGCTGGGGGCGAAATAAAGTACCACTTAGTGATAAGGGTTGTCCACCCATAACATTTTTCTTTAATTACGTGGCTAGGCGGGACGAGGCCGGGCTAGACGAGGATGGGGGCGAAACAAAGTTCGCTGGGTCCGCTAGTATTAGTATAGATTTATCCGCATTTTCTGATGATCTTCAACGAGAGATAAAACAGCCTTACGTTGTATCTTTTAAGTTTTAAGAACCAGTTAATAAAGTGGCCAAATCTAAAACTCTTTTGTCGGCTACGATAAAATCCAAAGACTATGTTTATAAACTTATAAACTGGCGCCCCGATATCCGATAACACGGCCACGTAATCTTCCTTGGAAAAACATTAAAAACCCAGGCCGTAAATATGTAAATGTCGCTCATAAAATAATCGGAAAACAAAATACCGTAAAAGCGAAACTTGGGAAGCACGGAAAAACCCGTTACACCTTTTTTTCTTTACCGAATCCTGTGATCAAGCTACCGATTTTTTCGAATTTGCTCCTCAGTATGTTACCTACTGGCTGGTTTACTTTTTTATCATTATATAAACTGTGATATCGATATTACATCGCAAATCTGAGCCTATGTTATAAGCTGATGAGTTTGTTGGTTTGTTTAACTACGCTTTGAAATGGTTTATCTTTGTTAAGGCTATAAAATATCACGCTGCAAAGTCAAAACGCGTGGACTCAATCGCGGGGGATTGGTAGTAAATTAATAAATAACATTTATCTACAACATCATCTAGCTTATACTTTAGAGTTAAAAATATTTAGTTTACAAGTATTTTTCTTTTAAGCCTGTGACGATTTGTGCAGCTTCGCGAGAGATTGAGAGTCCTTGGCCGCTGGCTGAGACAAGTAAAAAGAACTGCGGAAGGTTTTTGCCAAATAGTGGGATCATCATCATCATCATCATCATAATGAGCCAATGGACGTCCACTGCTAAACATAGGCCTCCATCACAGCTCCACAGGGATCGATCGCAATCGTAGTCTGTATCCAGTGTGATCCTGCGATCTTTACAAGGTCGTCTATCCATCTTGTTGGTGAACGTCCTATGCTGTAGTTCTAGTAGTGGGATGATGTAGGTAAAATATAAAAAAAGCCTTTAATAAAATGCATCGACGGCAAAGCTTATGTGTAAGAGCTGTTTTGAAAACGCAAAGATACGCATTAAGACAGGGTTCATATTTTCCTAATTAAGAAGACAAAATGTCCTTATTAGAAACTGTGTCTAGTGTCAGTATGCTCGTCCAGTCAGTCCGTGCCTCTAATTCCTGTGATACAACACCTCGGCCGTATATCGTTAGCAACCTGCTTCGCCCCACCTCTGGTTGCATTACGTGAAGTGAAGGCAACACATACTTACATATAGAAAACTGGTTACGATTTGTGCTACCCGGTTTATACTGTGAGCTGTACAATTAGTTGCTTTATTTATTCATCTATGCTAAAGAGCTATAGCTGAAAAACGCGCTTATATCAGGAAATTCTGACCTATTTAAAAAAAGTGCCGGATAGTTTACTTATCAAGGAAGGCTTTAAGCTAGGCATAAAATATTACGATGCGACTCATAAAAGCAGAGCAACAATGAAAAATGTTGCATAAACGGGGGGAAAATAAAACTTCCGTTGCGTACGCAGCGTAAACCGTTTAAGATACATCAAAATCATGTATGACGGAATTATTTTGCCTTAAAAGTTCTACAATAAACTTCGGTGGTTAGTATGGTTTCTGGCCTTTTATTTTCAATGAAAATATGTATTTTCGTTATAATATTTTACGAGAAATCCAAAATTCACGCGGGGGACCGCTGCTACTTCCCTTATGTACGGTAAACGATGTGGGTACCGGCGTTGATTAACAATAATTATTCAGCAAAAAGAACAAACAAACTACTTCATTTGAATTTATATTTTTACTTTGAATATACCTTTAAAATGTTTGACCTAACCTGAAAATTCGAAACGAACCAAATGTAATCAGAACACGTAATAAGTGCAGTTACGACTCTTCTTTTACTCATTGGAAAACTTAGCGAAAACACATCGAGCTTCGGAAGAAAAATAGAAAGATTTAAGTAATCAATTTTTCACAGCCGTGGAAATCTAAATTATCGGCCAATAAAGGCTCGATAAACTTTTATACGAGGGTCAAACTGAAAGTTCTTAGAAAATCAAAAACTGATTACATTAGCCAGTTATTAGTTTTATTATATCTTTTCAAAATATTGTCCATTGACGTCAATACACCGCTGCATGCGATGGAACCACTGGAAAAAGCACTTTGCCCACTCGTCCTTAGGGGTCTCTTCAATGGCATCGCGATACGCAGCCACCGCTTCTTCAGCATTCATAAACCGCTTTCCTTTAAGTTTTTCTTTAATTTTTGGAAATAAATAAAAATCACAAGGCGCGAGGTCGGGGCTATACGGCGGGTGACCCAGTAATTCAACGTTTGATGTCGCCAAATAGTCGATCGTTCGCTTGGCGGTGTGCGACGAGGCTTTGTCGTGGTGAAGGAGGATCCTACTGCGAGGTCGTTTCTCTCGAACTTTTTCCAAGACAAGTGGCAAACAATTGGTAGTGTACCATTCTGCAGAAACTGTTTTTTGATCCTCTAACACAATTGTTGCGAAATGACCTATCCTTCCAAAGAACGAGGCCACCATTTTTTTTCCCGCACTTCGATCTCTCTTCACTTTAGTTGGCAACTCCTCGAAAGGAAACACCCACTGAGCAGATTGTCTTTTGGTTTCAGGATCATAACAGTAAATCCAGCTTTCGTCACCTGTTAGTATGTCGAACACAGCATTTGAGTCACCTCCGTTAAATCTTTCAATCATTTTACGGCACCAATCCACACGATGGAGTTTTTGAGCCTTAGTCAAATTATGAGGTATCCACCGGGCGCAAAGCTTCCTGCCCGCTAAATGTTCGTGGAGGATTTTGTGCACTTGACTCATACCGATGCCTAAGCTTGTCCGAATCTGCTGATAGGTCACTCTTTTGTCAGTCTCTATCATACGCCGCACAACACAGATGTTATTTTCAGTCGTCGCCGTAGAAGGCCGTCCCTCACGTACATCATCAGTGAGATTAGTGCGACCACGTTTAAACTCATTAAACCAGTTGTAAACAGTCGCACGAGATGGGGCTTCATCGTGAAGGCCAATCGTAGTCTATCATAACTTTCTTGTTGACTTAAATGACATCGAAAGTCATAAAAAATCATTGCACGAAAATTTTCTCGTGTTAAATTCATGTTGACGTGACACAGACAATTTTCAATTTGCCGCCAAATCGTAAAACAAATGACAAATGAATGAAATATATACTCAGTAATATTGGCAAAGAGTTCTATTTTCAAATTTTAGAATATTTTTTTTATTATATTGTTTATAAGTGGCCAGTTCTAAGAACTTTCAGTTTGACCCTCGTATACACTAATACTTTCTAAAGTTTGTTGACGAGTGCGAACCGTTACTAATGTCCAAACTTCTTTAGTAGTTTATCATGCCTACATAGAATCCATATTGCGCTACGGTCTAATATTTTGGGGCAATGGCACAGGCATTGATAAAGTATTTGTTGCTCAAAAGAAATGCTTAAGGGCAATATTTGGTCTTGCACCCGACGCAACATGCCGCCCATGGTTTAAAAAACATGGTCTCCTTACATTAACGTCCCTGTATATTCTTGAAATATGCTCATTTGTAAGGAAAAATAATAGCTTGTTTTCACAGGCGTGTAATATCTATCCCAGAAATTCAAGAAATGCCAACAGACTTGTAATAAATTACACACCTAGGACATCGCAATACAATAGGAGCTGCTTAACTATGTATGTGAGAATTTTTAATAATGTACCTAAACACCTCAGAACGTTAGATTTAAGAAGGTTTAAGATAACGCTACAGAAATGGCTTGTAATGAAATGTTTTTATAATTTGAAAGAATTTTTTGACCAAATGCAAAGGAATGAAACATGATTTAATAATAATAAAAATGTAATTAATTCAAATGTAAACAAAAATGACTAAAACTTGTGTAATTGTTAAAATATTTGCATGCTATTCGTTAGTGGCTAAATGGGCTGAACATAAAATCTATACTAATATTATAAAGCTGAAGAGTTTGTTTGTTTGTTTGTTTGTTTGTTTGTTTGTTTGAACGCGCTAATCTCAAAAACTACTGGCCCGATTTGAAAAATTATTTTTACGTTGGATAGTCCATTTATCGAGGAAGGCTTTAGGCTATATAACATAAAGCTACGACTCATAAGACCACAGCCGAAATGAAAAATGTTGCGAAAACGGGAGAAAGATATTCCTTTTGAGAGCTTCCGCTGCATACGCTGCGGAAACCGCTTAAGTTACACAAAAATCATGTATGACAAGATTGTTCAGCATTAAGAGTTCTATAATAAAGTCCGGGACAGCATATGTCTATCTTTTATGGTTGACTTACTACAACCTTTTTTATGTTAATAAATTTGTAAAAAAATAATGCATTATTTTTAGAGGTGCATTATACACACAGGTATTTATTCTTATCAAAATAAATACATTCATCATCACGAGCATTTCATTTAGAACCAAGTTGCCCTTTATATCATTTGATTTCAATAAATATCTTAGGAGCTATCACCGTTTTAACATAACTCCGCACCAAAATAATGTTCGCAGCTTAAGTACAACGTGCGCTTGCGCTAATATATTATAAAGCTGAAGAGTTTGTTTGTTTGGACGCGCTTATCTCAGGAACTGCTGGACCGATTTGAAAAATATTTCTGTGTTGGATAGCTTATTTATCGAGAAAGGCTTTAGGATATTAAACATGACGCTGCGACGGGAGGGGAGGGAGCAAACTCAAAACGCGCGGACGAAGTCGCGGGGGACCGCTAGTGTATTTATAATCTTTTGTACCCCAATTAAGGCAAATAAATGATTCTGATTCTCATTCTGATTCTGATTCTGATTTAATAGCTTTATTGAGGCAGTTTTTTGTTTAACTGCTATGTATTTTAACTAATAAATTAGGCTGGAAGAGACTTGAATTTGATAATGATGATAATCTGACGGTCACTTATTTTGAAAATTTAATTTAGCTATTCGAAAATTAGTAACATTTTAATCGCATCAGCTACCACCGCACCGTATTATGAGGTAAAATTGGTTTAAGTGAACATATTTAAACTGAGTCTTTGTTTATATTATATAAACCGAACACTATCATATTTTTTAGAAAAATCGTAATTTTCTTTTCCTTTTTCTCTAACAAAGAAAATATCATTTGTTTTAAAACAGCACTCTGACGATTTTTAAAGTTCTACGTTATCGGCTTCGCCTTTCTCAATTCAATGCCCAATTCTTCCTTTTCTCTAAGCTTAACCTTCATTGATTAAAAAATTAAAAACAATCATAAGGTGATCTCTAATGTTCTCAAAAAATAGTGTATTAAAACCTAATGTGTAAAAAATGTATTGTGCTGAATCGGCCCTACAAAATTTAATTTCCTAAAACAAGGTGACCACATATAAAATAGTGGCTTATTTATAAATTATTATTACGATGACCTCCGTGGTCGAGTAGCTAGCACGCTGCGCTGGTTTCAAGCGTCGCTATCTCGTGAGGTTCCGGGTTCAATTCCCGGTCGAGTCAATCTAGAAAACGATATTTTCTTTATTGTCTCGGGTCTGGGTGTTGTGGTACCACCGTTGTGTCTGATTTTCATAATACAAGTGCATTTGGCTACTTACTTTGGGATCAGAGCAATGTATGTGATTGGTGTCCAATATTTATTATTTATTATTTAGAGCTTCTGGTGTCCCACTGCAAGGGCTAAGACCTCACTATGATTATTGCGTTTCAATGTATTGGACACCAATCACATACATTACTCTGATCCCAAAGTAATTAGCTATCAGTATAGTCAAAAGGCATTTACTCTTTTCATTACCTATTTTGTCTATAACATTCCTAAAATGGATTTATGACGACGATTTCATGTGTCTTCAAAAAAAAAACTTGTCCCCCTTTTGCATAAACAAGATATGATAAGATGTCATAGCAAGATTATTCCTTATTATTTCATTCTGGGATATTTCAACTTAGGGTACAGTGTAAGTTTTAGCAAAATCAGTCTTATATCTAAAAATCATGAAATAAGAAAAAACTAAAAAGCTTCAAGTAACGCATTCGTCTTCTATTTAGGAGAAACAAATTATTTTGGAGTCGATGCATGATGTGTGTAGACTGTTGGTGTAAGCCTGACATAGTGCACTGACTCCAAGAGAATTTGTTTCTCCTGAAAGGAAGACCAATGCGTTATTTTAAGCTTTTAAGTATTTTATTAAGGCTGTTTAATTTTTGTCTCATGCTTAAAACAACTAGCTGTGTACCCTTAAGATACAATTAATCAACAATTAGTATTAAGTTGAAATTGATAGTAAACTAGATGTTTTGACTATAAAGCTTGGATTTAGTAAATAACTATTCCTAAACTCTACAAATTTCTAGAGGAGCAAGTCTGAGGAGAAACAATATGTACCGCCGATATAATGAACATGATAGTACATAGGTAAGTATATTTATACAGAACCTCCCAGCCCTCTCACCTCCCGTTAGTCGCACTCGGAGATGACGTTCCATTTTCAAAATTTGAATCCCCGCTACCACGCTACACGATTGTTCGCCCTATCGGTTTTTGATCAGTGGATTCAGTGGGCCTCCAGGCGCGGAGTCGCATGCACGTTGCTACCTCGCGCTCCGACGCGCTTTGTTTACGGAGAACACGTGTTCTGTGCTCGGAAGTAAATCAGTTCTTATTTATGGTTCCGAATTCCCCGACTTTTTACTAAGTGTATGTTAAAGTTATGTAGTTCAAAAAGTTGTGTGCAGTGATATGGAGATGTGGGCGAAGCCGTTTCCTGCCAGGGCAGGACTTTCGGTTGTGTTGATGTTGCTGACTGTGGCTGAAGTGCCGGGATATGTGGAGACTGAGGAGTTCATCAGCGATCTCGATAAGCCAGGTAAGTTTTAATATTGGGTCAACTTTTGGGGAAATTATCAGTTGCTTTTGTTGAATTTTTCAGTGTAGTGACTCGTTATTTCTATGGAAAGAAAGGGAAAAATAATTAAAAAGCAGCTACGCTACAGTTAAGACGATTCTTTTGTACATTTATAAATAACAAATACATTACATAAATCGTGTAAATAGTCAAAACATGAGACAAAATATTCTTACAGCAATTGTTAAAAGATATGTGCGTGTAATTAATAGTTTTAGCATAATTTTTTCTAAGTCTCACTTGCCTGAAACGAGTCTCTGAAAAATGATTAAGTAGATAAATTTTACGGACTTTCCAATTAAATACCTCCGGAAAAATTAGCTATTGTCCAATAAGTGGACTCATGTGCCTTTTCAAGGACTCAACGTGCTTGAAAATACTGAGCTTTAATAAAAAAGTAACAATTTCTTGCGTCTTGTCTCGCTTCTATATTAGATATTACGAAAATTTGAGGGGGTAATGTGGGAATGACACCCTCAAATTTTCGGAATACAACTATTTATTATAGTTTTGTGTAGGGCATTTCTGCTCATCACATTAAGATATGATTTTCTTCTAAGCAAGCTCGATCCATCAAAGACCACGTCTGAGATTATGACAATTATACTATTTTATTATTATTAAGAGAAACTCGTCTTTGTGAGTAACTAATTATAATCTGTGCTCTTATTAACAACTTCATGTGAAACTGACTAAAACAAGTCTATAACAACTGCAATTAAAGCCTAAGCCTAAGCATAACTAAGCCTACTCAATTTCAGCAACATTAAACCATCGGTAAAAATTTCACTCACTCACATCGATTTTAAAACTTCCCCTCGGTATAGCGCTATCATGAAAGAGGCCTCCCGGATCGATTAAAAATAGATTAAAGAGACCGATTTATTTTTCTTATTAAGTACTAGAATTAAGGATTAACCGAGAAATAATAGCATGAATTAAAGTCTGAATCCCACTCGTAAATTACAAAGTGCAAAGTGATACCATCGAGGATTCTACTCACGCCTAGGTTTTTTAGGAATGCGACCTGCCAGCGAAATGCCGAGCCTCTTTCATTGGACTGTTAAGCTTTTCAGGCATCAAGAATAAATTGCCGGACACAGAAGTGTACTGTTTTTATCTCTTGGGTTAAATGCGTCACTTTTTGTATCATAGCGGTCTCCGCCAGACAAATGCTACGTTTAACACGCATGTAGAAAAATACAGGCAAGTACTTTTATTTCTATATTTAGGTATACAAATAGGATATGGTTTATGCTTAACTTATATAAAATTAAAAATACATAACTGGACCATAGCTCATGAAAAGTATGTAACACAACATGAGTGTTTATAGTACGCTAATGGAATATTATTTAAATTATTTTAAATCTAAACAAGTAATAATGAAAAAGTGTGTTAAAACTATATGACATCAAGACCAGTTATGATCTTCACCCTTTAGGGTGTAGGTAAGGCTTTTTTGTAAGTACGGAACGCTAATAATGAAAATACTAATTAAGTAAATTGAAATAAGTCTTTGCTACCGTGGATCAAATCGTTATACGTATGGCTCGTACTAACTAACGAGTTTAAAGATAATGTATTATTTTTATACCATCAAATATATTTGGGTTATGGGATCTATGTCAAACGTTAATGTTATTTCTTAGTTACGTATTGACAGTACCTTTTCTAATGCCAGTCAAATTCCGAATTTGGTGTGTAAACGATTGCCCACGTAAAGAGTTGACACTAATTTTGTCTAATAGTACGTATAGATGTTCGTTTGAATACGTTTATTTGAAAAACATACAGTTTTGGTTGCCACTAATGAACATTAAAAAATAAATACTTACAGCTGACTCTATCTACATCATGAACGAAACCTTTAGTTTGAATTAAGCTAAAGACTCTAAAATTGTTATTTTTTCCCTTTACCCGAAAAACGTAACTCAAACGAATTTTCTAATTTAAAATTTTACAGATATTAAATATTTATAGTGTTGACTTACATAATTATAGTTATCTTATGTTTTTCGAATGGAAAGATAAATACATACATTATTGAGGAAAAACCGGAACTAAATAGAGCTGAAGCGAAGGAAACACGATAGATTTCCTTTGAACGCCTGTCAGGAAAATAGCTAAGGTTTTTAATGTACCGACCCTTTGTAAGAAACCCAATTTTAACGGTCTGCGTTTCCACCAGGTGAGCAGCCCCAGATTTAATTAAATGTATATTTATCATTTAGTTAAAGGTTTAAAACAATTGTAAAAACAAGGTTTTCTTTTTGTAATGCGATTGAATGAACGATATTTAGTTAAACGTGTGCTCACTCAGTCCACACAAGCGGTCAGCCATACCTTCATAATGAAATAAGTTGGTCGAGTCATTCAGTGTTCTTCTTTTTGTTACATATCTATTTAATTGGAGCCTGCATTTTCAGATCATCAAGTTTCGTATTAAAACATTTACTATTAACCTCCTAAGGCGCAATTGCGGTGGCGGTCGCGTTACCGCGGTGGACTGCGTGCGCGTACGCAATTCGCGCGGTGTCAGGATACACGTTACGTAAACAGATATAAAATCTTATTGAAACAAGCTATTATCATTCTGTAAAAAGCTTATTGTTACTGAATTAATAACCTATGCTTGTAATAAAAAAAAATATATTCAAAAATGAAAAAATAGAACCAAAAAAATTCGTGGTGACGACATATACGAAAAAAATTGCGAGAAAAAAAAAATCGAATTTTAATCAATAACTGACAGCAACCGGATGTGTTTGCGGTCTATGGTGTAGAAACATCTGTTTTTTACTCATGAAGGTCAACATGCCCAAGGAATAAGCATTTATACACCCATTTTTTTTTTTGCAAAAAAGTAATTAAAAAGCGCCCACAGGTGGGCGCTTGGTAAAATCGCGAAACTCATGCTCAGCGCCCACCATCGGGGGCTCTGGCTATCCAAGGGTTAATATATTTTGCTCACTCCATCCACACGCTATTGTATCTCTATGAACCAACTATAGATTCGCATTCCATCGTTTACATTGTATGAATTGGCTAGAAATAGGACTATTCAGCATAAAAACAAACCACTTTTAATATGCGTTCATGAGTAAAACGGATGCCTGGTGCTCACTCCGTCCGCCATCGCTAAATACTTAAATATTTTGTGCTATGTTAACTTAAAAGAATGAGTGAACAAATGATTTTTTTGTACAAAAATACTATAAAATATTCGGAAGTACCCAGTTTGATATTTCTTTTTACTCTTAGAGTAAAACAAAGTTTCATATTTTGTATGAAGGACATGGAATAGGGTGTCTACACGTGATAAAATAGCAGGTATTGGCTGACTTAACTTCACGTGTTCACGCTAGCTGTGTGTCATCCTCGCTTACTTGCCGGAAGGAAAAGGTTTTGTTCTTAATAGGTACTTTGTTTGGGCTGGGGTTTAGGTTTAGTTTAAATTTTGAGGTTTTGTGTAGTAAATGTAAAATGAATATATCTGACCAGTCAAATACGGTCAATATCAATCAATTTGGCCGTATGTGATGAACCGTAAATATTATTTCCTGACTAAGTTTTCGCAAGAAAAACGCATTTTGTGTCGTTGTGTGAATGAGTTTTGATTACTCATTATGACTTTTTACTGGGTTTTTTTGTAAATATGGTTGAAATCAGATGTAGAGAACGGTATTTCACGGACCTGCGCGAAAGTCACGTGACCTACCGAATTCGACCAATCGATAATGCACAACCGAAAAAGTAATAAAATAATACTGAATCAATATAAATTACCATTTATGACAGTTGATGACCGTCTTTGACTATTTAATAGTCATTTTCAACACTAGCTCTATAGCCGAATGGTAAAATACGGACATTAGGAAAGAATTAAAACAGAAAATAAGTTAAGAATTAGACCGTGTGTGACACTGACTGCCATTTGAGTTTTAACTGACAAGTGATTTTCGGTCAATGTGCGTGATTCTTATCGGTTATGGCTAAACGAAGGAAGATACGCCGTTCGATTTTTAGGTATGTTGGAGATTCTGTTTTTTTAATTGGAATTACAAAATAAATGTTAATTTCTTGCGGGACTTTGTGAAATAAGGAAAATAAACACGTGCGGAACACATGACCTTAGCCCGTTGGAGCTAAGCGTTTTGTGGGAACTATACGTCTTTTTCCTGTTTCTGTCAACATTAAATAACTTTCTTTTGAATACTAGGTGTTTCTCCTGACATTTCTATGTATTGCATACTTATAACACTTCAGCAAATTAACCTCCTTATATATATAACGTAATTTCCTTATATATATAACGTAAATCCTTACCCAGGCACAGGGATTTTTCCCACATTTATTTTTCAGGGTTATTAGTATTTTTTCTAGACTCTGTTGATGAGGAATGAAACAAGGCATTATCCAAAACCAAAATCTATATGCAACTTTTAATTTCTTTCAGCAGTTTTTCGCGGCCTGGAGGCCGAGTCTCGTGGCAATCGAACTTTTTTCGTGTGATTGCGAGTTTAACTTATTTACCTAAAAATCAAATCAAGAATGTAGATACATGTAAAAAACTATCGCACGACCAAAAACTAATTATACAGGGTGTTTGGTAGGGAGCTGTACATACACCTAGGGTAGAAACTTGGGATGGTCTGCTACCTACCTCCGCCAATTATATTGACCTTGGCCTCAAGGTTTTATTTAATTTATTTTATTAAATAGAGACTACAAGGCCCAATGTGTTAGTAAAATGACTTACAACCTATGTTAGTAATTAATCTTAAAGAGTTTCTTAGTGCGGTTGGCTAGTGCCCAAACAAGCGGGCTGTCCAGCCGATCGGCTATCGCACGCAGAATGATGTTGGGGCTGCCGCGCAGCCTACGCAAAAGAGAGCCAGTTTTCTTTCGCCATGTGGCGTCAAACCCATCTGTGTGAGCCTCGGCAAACATTGACGACGCGCTGCAAAACCGCGGCAGCCGCAACAGCGCCCTGAATGCGTTGTTATATTGGACACGCAGAGCATTGTAAGACCTTTGGGTATATCTGAACCACAGGGCCCCCGAATACAAGGATGTACAGTATGCTTTGAACAGCGTTATTTTGACTGCTGCCGTGCACCGTGAAAACCTGTGAATCAGCATGTTCGCCCGCACTGACAATGCTCTGCGCTCCCTCTCCATATCTAAATCATCTTTCAGGTCATCTGTTACCAAGTGTCCTAGATATTTAAAACTGTGAACCCTAGTTATTGGCTTGTTGTTTAAAAATAATGGTGGTACATTGTGGGGATACTTGGTACCCGCCCTGAAGACCATGTACTCAGTTTTCTTAACATTATAAATTAAGCCATGAGAAGCAGCATATGACTCACACACCCCAAGCAGCTTACGAAGTGCACCAATCGAGGGGGCCAGTAGCACTAGATCGTCCGCGTAACTTATATTGTTGAAACATACTCCGTCAACGAAACACCCCGCACGCGTACCACTGAGCTGCTCGATTAGTGCAATTACATACAGGCTGAAGAGTATGGGCGAGGATAAGCCCCCCTGCCTCACTCCACACTCCGGCCTGCACGGATCCGATAGCTCACCCGCCCAGCGCACTCGGCTCTCCTGATTCAGGTACCAGTATTTAATAATTGAAACGAGCTCTGGCGGCACCGTAGTCTCTTTCAACTTCTTCCACAATATGTCGTAAGAAACAAGGTCAAAAGCTTTAGACAAATCCAAAAAACAGGCATAAATGGGTGTGTGCCTATCCGTGTAATACCTGACAGCGTGCTTTAACCCTAAAATGGCCGTTTCTGTGGACAGCCCAGGTCGGAAGCCAAACTGAGCGTCGTGTAGCTTAATATGCCTAGTTAAATAAGTGTTAAGCACGCTGTCCAGGACCTTCGCTATTACCGTGGCTAGCGAGATTGGCCTGTAGTTTGAACCGTCGGACACATCTCCAGTTTTGCATTTAACAACAGGAACCACCAGTTTATTTTAATGTTTTATTTTTTATTTTTTGGAAAAAACTATTTTTTTGGACTAAAACTACCTGTAGCTCAAAATCTATTTATAGGACAGGTCTTTCAATTGTCTTGTTTTAATTGTTAGAGTCTTAGTGTACTGTAAAAATTAATTTCACACCAGAAAATCTAAGAGGAGAAAAGTTATGGGGCGTGATGTACCGTAGTAAGGTAAAAAAATAATTTTCAGGGCAACTTTCTCTTGGGTTAAAAAAAAACTAACAATGTTGGAGTTCTCTTGATTTTTGAAAACCTTCCCAGTTCATACCCTTTCTAAATATATGCTAAACATGTTATTATCCCTTTTAGTTCCGAAGTTATTAATTAATTTCCGCAACTATGGCACTTTAAACAACAATTTCAAGTTATAAAAATTATATTGATAAAGATGAAATAAGAAACCAAAAATTTTCGCACGGGCGGGACTTGAACCAGCAACCTTTTAGGCTGACCGGGCCAAACGCTCTTACCAATTGAGCTACCGTGCTGTCAGTCCGACCCTGCGAAATTTGTGGTCTCTTATAAAAACGTCTATTGCGTGACGTCAGCCAAAAGGTTGCTGGTTCAAGTCCCGCCCGTGCGCAAATTTTTGGTTTCTTATTTCATCTTTATTAATAGAAAATATGACACTGTGAGTGTTAAAAACATTCTAAAGCATAATAAAAATTACTTAAATGTGGCCGATCGTAAAAGGATAGGAAATGAAATGAAACTTTGCTTAATGACTTATTTAATTACAAAATATGTTCAAATTGGTGACTTTTCACTTGTAAACATGCTCGACACCTCTTCCTCATCTCCACGGTCACCGTGCCAAGCAGCAGTTCCTCGCGCATCGTATTGAAAGCGGCGTGGATCTTGCTTATTAAAACTTCTCTTGTTGGTACTTCCTCTGCGTACACCAACTCTTTCGCCCTTCCGTACGTAGAAGTCAAGCAGGGTAAGGTCACCTTGGAGGCCAGGGAATTGACCCACCCTGACCAATCCAAGCATTAGGGAAGGAGTTGTTTAAAAATTCCCTCACTGCTAGGCTCCAATGGGCAGGACAGCCGTCGTGCTGAAAGACTTTGGGCCGATCTTCGTCAAACACAGCTTCCACTAAAACGGGCAATTCATTTTCGAGGAAATGTAAATAGTTTTGCCCGTTTAAGTTGTCTGGCAGAAGTGTGGCCCTATCAATCGATTGCCAATTACGCCTGCACATACGTTCACGGAAAACCTTCTTTGAAATCCTTTGTACCTCTTCACTCTCTGGGTGCCCAGTAATGGACTAACAAGGTTGGAGTTCTTCTGCTTTTTTTAAAACATCCCCAGTCCTTAAATTTTCTAAAAGTATGCTAAAAGTGTTACTATCACTTTTAGTTCCAAAGTTATTTTCCAATTTCACTATTTACCTTACGTCTGTTGTGTTAGTGCTAGCAGTTTCATTAGTTGAAATTGTTGCTTAAAGTGCCCTAGTTGCGGAAATTAATTAATAACTTCGGAACTAAATGGGATAATAACATTTTAAGCATATTTTTAGAAAGAGTATGGACTGAGTATGTTTTAAAAAAATCAGAAGAACTCCAACTTCGTAAGTTTTTTTTAAACCCCATAGAAAGTTGCCCTGAAAATTATTTTTTTACCTTACTACGGTACTTCAGGACCCATAACTTTTCTTTTCTAAGATTTTCTGTTGTAAAATTATTTTTTACAGTACACTATGACTCTAACGAGTAAAATAGGATAATTAAAATACCTGTCCTATAAATAGATTTTGAGCTACAGGTAGTTTTAGTCCAAAAAATAGTTTTTTCTAACAAATAAAAATAATACTTTAAAATAAAACCTTGAGGCCAAGGTCAAAATAATGGGTGGGGGTAGGTAGCAGACCATCTCTAGTTTCTACCTTAGGTGTATGTACAGCTCCCTACCAAACATCCTGTATAGAAACCGTGACTCTGACAAATTTAAAAATATTTTTTCTTTGACAAAGAAAATTTGATCGGTGATCTTTTTCGTATACGAATTGCGCGAAAATTGGTTAAGTATTAAACGGTCTCATTTTTCAGTCTTACTTTATGTCCTCTTATTATTGTCACGTGGAGACACCCAATTTTATGTCATTGAAACCAAAAATTTAGTTTTGTATATCTATAAAAGTAAAAAGTCATTTTAAACTTTGTACCGCCGAATATTTTATAGTATTTTTGCACAAAAAAATCATATGTTCACTCTTTCTTTTAAGTGAACTTAGCAAAAAATATTTAAGTATTTAGCGATGGCGGACGGAGTGAGCACCAGGTATCCATTTTACTCATGAACGCACAGTAAAATTGGTTTGTTTTTATGCTGAATAGTCCTATTTCTAGCCAATTCATACAATGTAAACGATGGAATGCGAATCTATAGTTGGTTCATAGAGATACAATAGCGTGTGGATGGAGTGAGCATAATATATTAATAGTAAATGTTTTAATACGAAACTTGACGATCTGAAATTATAGGCTCCATTTAAATAGAGGTGTAACAAAAAAAAGAACATTGAATGACTCGACCAACTTATTTCATTATGAAGATATGGCTGACCGCTTGTGTGGACTGAGTGAGCACACGTTTAACTAAATATCTTTCATTCAATCGCATTACAAAAAGAAAACCTTGTTTTTACAATTGTTTTAAACCTTTAACTAAATAATAAATATACATTTAATTGAATCTGGAGCTGCTCACCTGGTGGAAACGCAGACATTTTAACGACGTGTGACAACAATGTAATATGAAGCAGTGGGCTAACAAAATGTTCTTGTATATATATTTTTTGTAGCTATAGACAAATTCATCCTACGAGTCCTCCTACTATTCTGTAATAGAAAAAGAAGACATGATTCCCATTCCAGCTAAGTAATCCTTAATATTTGTCTTGCAGTCTTATTTACAAAACTATTACAGGGTACTTAATAAAGATGAGTCCTTTAACTACGTAGTAGAAAACACGACATTAGCTATTATTTTTTTCTCGTAAGCTTTAGACCATCGCGCTTTATGTATCGCGACTCTATCGATGCTAAAAGTAGCGCAGTGTGTATATGTTGACATTTTGCGACTGCATCGATGATAACGGGCGTTATCATTGCGACTGCATCGCTACTAAAAGTCGCAGTGTGTAAGGGATCTTAGGACTCGTAAGTGCTATTTTGCATTAGGACAGCATAGGGTAGGTAGAAACCGTTTTGTGAGTTATGTTTTTTTATTGGTTGATACTTCCCGTTGAAGTGGGTTAACTGTATATTAGTTTATTGTATTGTTCACACTAGCTTTTAACAAGTGAGGTTTTGCGTGCCTAAGTGACACGTGTCAGGAGAAACACGGAATGGGCCAGCCAGGTGTTGAATATGTGAAGCTTATACCCGATAAATATTAAGGGTAAATAAAAATATTTCTTTACCTGCAAGGTAAAACACACATAACTCAATCAATGTATTGTACATATTACTTTTTGTTATAATAAATATAGTAAGAACATAATACCTTTTTTATCCCTGTACAAAACCTTCTTACCAAAACCTTTATAAATCTAAAAAATCTTTATGTTGACCGTAAAATCAGCCCCAATCAAACCTGGATTCGAGTCTAATCGCTCAGCCTATAAGATTGCCAATAAGCCACAGGATGAACGTACCGTAACGTTTCGTCTTTAAATTTACATACGGAGTTTGGGCAATGTTTCTCTAGAACCACCAAAAAGCTGTAAAAGCAACCTTTACGACGTATCTTAGAGTTCCGTACATTCTGCACACCATCTTTATCGCTCTCAATTACTCCCAGGAGATGAGACTGGTTGGGTATTACGTATCTTGAAAGCATGCGGTCTGAATGTGATTGTAATCTTAGGATCGATTTTACCAACGTTAGATAAGACTTATCCGACTTAACAAGTAAAAACGACCGATTTCAAAATGAGATTTACATACATGGTTGCTGACAAATAGGTGACGTTTTCAAATTAGGCGTTTCGTATTATACTCGACGAATAATAGTAATAGTTCCCCTAGCCGATTTCGACTACGGTGGCCAGTCACAACGACTAACCGACTGCGCGGGACATATTATAGTGCACAAGTGTGTACGGAAACACAGGTGCACTCTCTATTCCTTTCACTCTCATAGCCCGATGGGACAGCAATCTGACACGACTGGAGAGAGATCGGGCGCAGGACCAACGGTTTTACGTGCCTCGAAAAGCACGGGGGCTACCCTAAGAAATTCTCAACAGAAAAACTAAGGTATGTATTTTTGGCCCGACCCGGGGATCCAACCCGGGAAATCTGGCGCAGCCGTCGCTTTAAAGTGCGACTCTCTTACCTCTGCGCCACCGAGGCAGACTCGTCGAATATTCCTTACCTGACGGTAAAATCGATGGACGCGCCGGCAAGCAAGCCTAAGTAGAATGCGCGAAGGCACATGCCAATAAGTTTACTTATCATCGTACATAATATCGACATTGCAATAACATAGCAATTAAGTTAGGTAATAGCCTCAATAGCTTTATACCGCAATGGTCTACTATTTAACGCTCTCCATTAGCAAAATACAGAACCATAGTTATAATAACCTTCATTAGTACGATCTTTCAATCATACATTTAAAAAATGTTTTGTACACTTTTTCCATAAGTAAAATTTGTTAAATGAAGTCGCTATAATGCATTGTTTAATGCCACCAATATTACCATAATACCTTTTCATTTAGATTCTGTGTTATATGAATTAATATCGGATTAATCCAGATCAAATTATCAGACGGCATCTTTGATCTAATATTATTTGTCATATTAGTAAAATCTATACCTTTAAAATACAGCGTGTGAACTGTAATAGGAGACATAATTTTAATCAATGACTCTACAGAGTATACGTAGTAAAAAGTAATAAAAAAAGTTATAACAGTAATATTGTACACCAATCACATACGTTGCTCTGATCCCAAAGTAAGTAGCTAATGCACTTGTGTAATAGAAATCAGAAACAACTGTGGTAAATTTCTGTTTTTCTTTTTTTTTAGTATAGAGTATATATTGTAAGCACGAGTACGATGACGACTCAACAAGCGCAGCGTTCGGTAAAACCACAGATGGTCTATGTAACGCTGTGAATAGCATAGTTTTCTAATTAAGTTTTTATTGTAAATTAAATAAAAAAAAAAAAAAAAAAAACCAACACCCAGAGCCGAGACATTAAAGAAAATGTTGATTTCATACACCACGGAGGTCGTCGAACGAGGTTATCTTGACATGTGCTCTAAAATGCTTTAAATCAGGTTGGATTCGACCAAACACAGGCTTACTTACATCACCGTCACGATTCGAATGTCAATTTTCTTCCTTGATTTAATACTCAAAAAACTCTAAGTCGTTTTTCTACGTAAAATGTATCAAAAATTACTTACTCGCATAAGAGAACAAATGATTAAACTGTTTTATTATTCAGCAAATCAATGCTGTACTAAAGCAATATGGCGTGAAAGTAAAAATCCTGTCAACTAAACAATGTCGTATTATACCGTGATTAACGTTCTGATATAATGTCATAAATCATATGGCAATCAGACGTCATTACGTTACATTTAAATTAGTTCACGAGACACGGTGGGTATAAAAGTTACTTTCGTATAAACGCGATTTTCTAGAAAGTAGATGGTAAAATGCAAAACTGACATACTCTCGGATAACCAGCGATTTATAATTAGGTTAACATTATTCTCGTTTGGTCAAATTCACCCTCAGAGATATAGTCATCCAAAGTTTTTGTTCCTAATCAATGTGTATCAAAATCACTATCGCGTCATAGTTCAGTCGACAGCACACCAGGTTACCTACTCTAATCAACTAGCCTTTATTACAACTGCATGTAATTGAAACTATTTAGAATTGATTACTGGTTACTTAAAAGGCCTATATATATTTTTTCTCTTATTACAGGCCACACCCTGTATTGTCCTAATTTACTTCTGTCTCTACGATGTTGGTGGGTAGAGCGAATTGTCGTACATGCTTTGAAGTAGAGCAAACTAGTGTGCAGGTTGTAAGTGGGTTAGTCTTTTTACTGTTTGCAAAGAAGAGCAGAAACATTTCTCTTGTTGGTGTTCCATAAACGACCAGGAAGCGGTTCGAAGCGAGTGTGACAATACGCTCAGAGGGTAGAATGCTTTCGTGAAAATTATGTACAAATGTTTGTCGTGCGAGACACATTGTATATTATTTTGACAATGAATACAAGTAGAAATTAGCTACATAAATAATTACACCCGGGTGCACGGGTAGGGATTATAAAATTCGTATAGCAATTTCGTATAATCCACTCATCAGACTAGTGTGGGACAGCACTACCCAAGTGAATGAACTAGAAATACTTAAAAGTTTTCCTGAAATGCATCGGAATATTCGCTATGCCAATTTGGCAACTCAACTATTGAGTGGAAATGGGAGAGCCTGGATCTTGAACGGATTAAAACAAGATTGCAATACATAAAATATTACGCAGCTTCTAAAATAGGTAACAGTACTCACATTCATACAAAATTAAAATACGTATTCTATCATGATTTTGGGCATAATACCGATTCTAATTTACAGTTAAATACATTATAATTATCTGTATGAGTGGAATTATTCGCTCTTTTGTTCCGCTATTAAATCAACATTACTGTACTAATATGAATTCATCTCATTAATCGACTCAATGAGCGGAATTAACAGCCAATAAATTCGACCGTCCATTCATCGCGACTGAATGAAAGTGCCCGTTTTAATGCATTTTACATAGTGTTGTTAAACTT
This sequence comes from Pyrausta purpuralis, assembly GCA_963924145.1. Classification (NCBI taxonomy): domain Eukaryota; kingdom Metazoa; phylum Arthropoda; class Insecta; order Lepidoptera; family Crambidae; genus Pyrausta; species Pyrausta purpuralis. The sequence goes on from OZ001646.1 coordinate 4,349,664, forward strand.
GAGCTTTGCAGTAAGACTGAAATCGAAATTTGAATCATGACTCCAGCAGTCATGAGTGTTTAGGGGAAAAATTTTCAGTCCTTTGAGTATATTTACCGACTTCAAAAAACAAGGAGGTAATCAATCCGACCTGTATGTTTGTGATATCGTCAGAATTGGATAAAATTGTAGTTTGTTGATCTATTAAGGGTTTCAAACAAGTGTGCAACATTTCGTAAGTGTATGTATATGTTTGTCTCAAGATTTCTCGAAAACGAGAAATCAGAGCGGAATCATTCTTTTTTAGTTTGATCAGGTATAGTTCAACTTGTGGTAAAGTGTAAATTTCATCAAAATCAGTTGAGTAGTTTTTGAGCAATCTTTGTTTTTTTTTTTATTCTTTATTGCACTGACAAAACTAAAGTACAAATGGCGGACTTAATGCTTAAAGCATTCTCTACCAGTCAACCATTGGGTGAAACAGAAACAATTGAGGCGGCGTAAAATTACACATAAAAGCAACAAATTAAATAATCTTCTTCTTCCTTCTAGATCAGCTCCCACATTTACTTGGGGTCGGCCTTCCTCGTCCGCATTCTCCATTTAGCACGGTCTTGTGCTACGTCCTTATCTAAGTGAGCTTCCTTCAGATAATTTTCGATCGATAATTGGAGACACTGCACTTTTTGAGCGTAAGCTCCTAAGCCTAGAGCATAGACGTAAAGTCGCGTGTCTCTCTGTCTACTACAGGCTGCATTTCGGAGAGTGTGCGAGAGAATTGCACGACCTGATTCCACCAGCCCCTTTTCACCAGAGAAACACAAGACGCGGGCGCGATTTCCACCCTTACGTTGTAGACATACCAGCAGCACGCACTAATAGATTTCGATCTACGTTTCTCATGCGCACGGCTAGGGAGTGGAATGCGCTGCCGGCAGAAGTGTTTCCTAGCCACTATGATCTGGACGAGTTTAAGAAGAGAGTGAATAGGCTATTACTAGTCAGACATGATCCATCCTAGGCCAGATCATCGCTTACCACCAGGTGAGATTGTGGCCAAATGTCTGCCTATATAAATATTTAAAAAAAGTCGTCATCCAAGTGGCGCGTGGTCTTCTACGAGTGCGTTTCGTCGCTGGTAAGTCTAAGGCAAGTTTTACCATATGGTCCTTCTGGTGCCTTTGGATGTGACCATACCACCGCAAGCATTTTGTCTTTAACCTTATAGACTATTGGGTTATTTTGAAACTCCCCTGATGTACTCATTTAGGATTTTGTCCAGTTTTTGAGTAATAACTAAAACTTATAAAAAAAGCCTTCAAAAACTGACTTAAAAGCTACAAATAACGCATTCGTCTTCTATTTTTGAGAAACAAAACATTTTGGAGTCGGTGAAAACTTACCTACAGTACCAACAGTTTTCTCTAGTATACGCACATTATGCAGTGACTTCAAAAAAAAATGTTTTTCCTAAGCCTAGCCTCCTTGTAGCTTTTAATTTTTTATTTGTCCTAAAAGTACTGTAAGTCTTATCAGACTTTAAGTCATTTAAATGTTCATGCGCTCATATGTTTGTGTTCCTGTATTTGAACCCGCAACCCTTGGTTTAAGAGATGCGTCACTACCATGCACCAAATAGTTTGTTCGACTACATTTCAGCTTAGGAATAAGAAAACTCAGTCGTACCAATTTGCGGAAAATGCCTACTCTGTTATTAATTTTCATAGTCTGTTCTTTGTTTTTTTAAAACAACTTGTAGACCTAAACTGGTCTCAGACTCAGACAGACAGAAAAAAAACAGTTGTACACAATACATAAGTTCTATTATTATTTACAGACTTAAGAACTTAAATCTCGTACAACACTAGTTTTACAGCCGATCTCTTTTCCTCTTCCGACGAAGGGGCAAGAGTGAATGAGATGAACAGGTTTGGAAATACACTTATGTATTGCATTAAAATCCAGGTTATGTATTGGAAACAAGTGGATTCTTAGTTGATTATATAAGTCTTGGATTTGTGGACTTGGAAATTTATTTTCAGTGCTTTTGATTAAGGTTTCGCTTATGATTGTTTTTAGTAGTTTTTTAAATAAACATTTTTCAAATAAACTGTTTATAATGTACCATAATTTGCGTAACTGTTATTAGTTACTTATTTATTTTGTATCCTACAATAAATCTACGCCGTTACAAAAATGGGTATTGGCGTTTTGCACCACGAAGTTTTTGGACCGCGAATCTCTCAGGTTCTGTTTCGGGAGGGGTTATTCGCACCGCACAGCGGTCGGTGAAATGTGTTGACTCAAAAGTTACCTCAGGCGATTTGCACCACTAAACCACTAGCAGTGCGATTGAACCCATTCTGGAACAGCACTTTGACGATAGGTACCGAGATCCAAAATCTGTGCAGTGTGAATCGTCCAAAAATAATTGCTCCTGAAAACGCTTGTGTAATCTTTAATCCTAAAATCTAACGAAACAACTCGCGTCCCGCAAAGTCTCTGAAAAAATTTCGTCGCGTTCACTATACAATTATAATGCGCCCACATCAATTTTAAACGCAATTTCTAGTCAAATCCTGTTGTGATTGGACGTGTTGCCAAGCAATATATTGCGCTTGGGGTCTGAGCCATATCGTAGTTTGAATATATTTTAAGCATAGTAACTATAACATTCAAGTGTCAACTTCACGTGAAGGTAACCTCCTGAAATGCGCTAGAAAATGTGGAAGCGCGGGAATTGCTTGAATACAGACTTTTCTTCTTTGAAATCGGTTCACGAGAATCGATCAACGCGTCGTGGGTATGATAAAATATGTGTTGTGCGAAGTCCTAGAGTTTTAGTTTTGGATATTTTTTTCTTACGTCAGTCATGCCCAGCTGAAGATATTAAGTAATGCATATAATTGATAGTTTCGACACTTCTGGCGACTATATCTAAATAGAAGTTTGGTGTGCTTAACTAAGATAATGATGTTATAAATAACATAAACGATCTAAGCCACAGTTAAAGCTATTTTTTGAGAGAGCAATCTCACAGCTTCATGACGTCACGCAGCCTACGCGTTAAAGAAAGCACTTGCAAAAATCAACAAGTTTGTAAGTGACAGTTGCTTTTAGCAAGTGCTTTTTTTAATACAGATAAAGCTCTCATTACTGCCTATATTGTAATAAGATGACTTAGTTACAGATAGCAATTTGACATTCGTAACAAAAAACCTCAACAAACAACTAAATTTTACGTCATCATTTCCTGATTTTTCTAACGTGAGATAAGGAATATCTGTCGAATAAAATACATACGCTAAATTTGGAAACTTCAACTATTTGTCAGCAATCACTTTTGTAAATGTTAGTACAAAAAGTAAAAACCGGCTTCAAAACCAAAATGCACTAAAAAGTCTTAAATAAACTCTTGGACATTGAAAGGAAAGGAATCCATTTTAGGGAAACAATTTCTTTTTGGAGTCGGTTCTGCGACATGTGAGGCTGAATTTTCAAAGTGATGGCACCAACTCCAAAAAGAAATTGTTTCCCTATAATGGATTCCTTTACTTTCAATGTCCAAGAGTTTATTTAAGACTTTTTAGTGCATTTTGGTTTTGAAGTCGGTTTTTACGTTTTTAAAGTTAATTTTATTTCTCCATTTTTAGAGTTTACAAGAGAGGGGGGGGGGGAGTTGCACCTTATGACTCTGTTCTTTAAGAAGCTACAAACTACCTATCATATGTTCTGTTATTATAATTACTGAACTCCTAAGCGTTAAGGAGTTCCACCATCAGCTCAGCCCCACAAGATGTAAACTATCAGACGTAACAATACGTCAACATTAAGATTTAAGATTAACATGAAACAACATTATACGTGCCTTTAAAAATTGAGGGTTTCCCTCGATTACACCAAGATCCCATCTTCAGGTCCCAAATCGGCAACAATGGGACCAACTAAAAGGTACACCCTCTAAGTAGGCTAAAAAAATTTGAATCGGTCGACTAACGACTGAGATATGAGGTAACAAACATACAAAAAAAAACATACAGTCGAATTGATAACCTTCCTTTTTTGAAGTCGGTTAAAAATCGGTCGTTTTATTTTTTTTAGTCGGATACGTCTTATCTGACGTTCTTATCTGACGTTGGTAAAATAGGCCCTCAAAAAAGGTTTAGTCGTAAGCCAATTGTGTAGTGCATGAAAAGGCATAAAAAAAAAGAACGTCGGTTTCACGGTAAGCATTAAACTTGTTTTTAGTGCTGACTATACGAGTAGCCCTCTTTTACGTTCTAAACCCATATCATACCGCTCCGGGTTTCCGCCAATTTTTGTTTAACTTTCATCGAGGGTTGGCCGTCCAATTACAGCAGGTATTTGGCCGTCAAACCGACCCGCGGCGGATGCAGAATGTAAATGTCTGCTGTGAAATATAATAAAACTAGCGGTCCCCACGACGTCGTCCGCGTTAATTTTGGATTTTCTGCAAGCATTATTTTGGCGTGGAGTTTTAATTAAAAACATTCATTTTTTAAGATAGCTATTGAGATCAAATGATGTTTATATTTTGATTAATAAAAAAAAAATATATTTCTTCCTTGTGTTATATAAATACCAGTCAACGACTATAAATGATACATTCATTTTATCTCCTATACTCTCTGTCTCTGATATGCCTGCTTTTGAAAACAAACTATTTAAGAGCCACTACTAAATACAACATATTTATACAGTTCGAAACATTTTGACATCATTTTCAATATAATACACAGATTATATAACAGACAACCCTTTACCTTTACCAATTTATCTATTTGGGAAAAAACGAGTTTTGCCGCGAGTTAAAAAGGTACAGCGCCATCTATGGAACACAAGGAACGAAATTTCCTTATGTTACGAATTACTTCGAAACCACGACAACTGGTGTGTTGTCTGGCTTATATTAATTTATATATTTATATACTACTGTGATGGGCTCATAGTACGGTCAACAGCACGTCAAGTTTAACACTACGGTTACTTATACAGTTGAAATAAGGGCTAATTCGCAAAAGTGAGTAACCTGATGTGCTGGTGACTGTACGTTTTCGTTTTTGCATTGATCGGAAATCAGGATTGCAAACTTCGATATCTGAATTTAATGCATATGTTGAACAAGTTTTGCCGTCGGGACTAACGTTTGGTCCAACTGGGACACAGCTAACATTTCGATCAGAAAAGGAATCCAGCCAGATGAGACATTGACCTGAAATCTTCTGTAGAACATCTCAGGAAATACTGAACCGATTTTAAAAATGTTTTTGTGTTGGATAGCTTATTTATCAAGGAAAGCTTAAGGCTGTGAAACATCACGCTGCGATGGGAGGGGAGGTAGCAAACTCAAAACGCGCGGACGAAGTCGCGGGGGACTGCTATAGTGTTCTTATATTTTAGTCTCTGTATCTGCTGTCGTGGATCAGTTGCGTACTTTTATGTAGGCTTGAAACCTCTTTTTTGTGCTAATAACAGTCCTCTGGGGGCGTATTACGATCCAACTTTAGCCGTTCAATTTCCAGGAAGCTCAATTCTGCCTCAATGTAAACGAATAATATCAATATTATAATCAGACTTCAATTGTACAAATATTGATATTTATGATCCGTTATTATAATTATATCATAAATATCATGCAAAAATGCAATACGAATTGCTAATTTGACAATGAAGCTAAGCCGCTTACCTATCAAAACTGCATCGCAATACGCGCGCAGTTCTTTTTAATCACTGCGTTTAACTGAGCTATGCTATTCCTACAAAGTTAAGTATAACAAATCCTTTTTATTTGAAAATAATTTCATAATTTAATGAGCATCGTGGTAATTGAATTGAGACCTCAAAGCTCGCTGCGCCATCACCGCAACCCAAGCTGCTAACGTGTTAAAAATTACTGTGAGACCCTGCGTCCCGTAAGCTGAATCTATATATATAAAAATGAATTGCTGTTTGTTTGCCTTACTAAAACTCGAGAGCGGCTGAACGGATTTATCTTATCTTAGTCTTGAAATATTCGTGGAGGTCTAGGGAAAAGGTTAAAAGGTGAGAAAAAATCGATAAACGCGCGGACGAAGTCGCGGGGGACCAGTAGTATAATAATATTTTGCTAAAAACGCAGGCATTAAGGGCTTCAGAACCTGACTTTTTTGCAGCACAGTGTGAGAGCGTCGAGTGGGTTTAATGAGCAATCCCCTAGGAACTAGCAAAAACTTCTCAACTACATGTAAATGTTGGAAAGGGGAATAAAATTCTGGAATTTTTCATGACGCGACGAATGAGCGATTTATGAATGTACAAATCACGTGATGAATGAGCGACGTGTTCCACATTATTTTTATCACTACTTCCTCAGTTGCAAAAGGAATGTATCATTTCATCATTTATATCATTTGGACATTCCCACACATCGCCATCTAGTCCCAAAGTAAGCTACTCAAAGCTTGTGTTATGGGTGCCAGACAACGGATATAATACTTAAATACTTTTTGTTTGTAAATACATACATCATATACATAGAAAACACCCAGACCAATACAAAAATACATGTTCATGCACACAAATGTTTGTATTCTGTGGGGATCGAACCCGCACCCGCTGCGTCAATCACTAGAATTTTGTGAAAATTTCGATCGTTTTTTTATCGACGATTGATCTGTCATTGCGTTTCGTTATTTTTATGCAGGTTTTTGATACTAAGAATTCCTTAATTTTTTGTGAACCTCGACTTGCCGTGGTCTTTTGGCCGTGGTACTAGTCTGCCCGATACTAGAGTGTAATTCCAAAGCCGGAGACGAGGAAATCCAAATTGCTTGCATTACCCCCTTAATAAAAAACATGAAGGTTAGGTTAGGTTAGAACTGCGACCACACAGCGAGCGTAGCGAGCGTGCCGCGGCAGCGGCCGCCGAGCCATTTTCTAGTGCTTCGTTAGCGTCTTATATGGGGGAGGAGGGGGAGGCATACGTGTGAGGTGGGGAGCCCCCTCTCCCAGGAGGGAATATTTTTTTTGTCAAACCTATGCGTGTGGGGTGTCTATGGATAGGTCTTTTAAAATAGCATGGAGGTTCCTAAAACCATTTTCTTTTCAAGTCTAACGTTTCATAGCTCGACGCTACCAAAGTGGTAAAATGGGCGTCTCATTTCTAAACCAAGCAAGTATAAATTTTGAAAAAAAAAACTGATGTAGATCTTAATAAATACTTTCAACGAAAATTGGTTCGAACAGGATCGAACAAGTAGTGTTTGAGATATAGCACATTTTCAACAACCGCAAACATAACTTTGTACTTCATACTAACACCATGAAAAACAAAGTTATATTTGCAGTCAACAAAATATTGTGGTATTTTACTAAGTCCAAATAAATGGATTCCCTAATTCAGTTAAAGGTGATACGGAACCCTCAGTGCGCGAGTCCAACTCGCACTTGGCTGTTTTTTTTTAACACTACTTCCTTAATGGCAAAAGTAATGACTTTTACCTGTCAATTCGATCGTTTAATAGTTTTGTTGCCAGGAAGTCTTTCGTTGGGTCGTTGAGTCAGCAAAGTAGTCTAAGAGCTGGTCAAAATTGACCTTTAGCGATCTGATAACTCAAAAAGACAATTTGTTTACTATTGTTTATCAGATACCTATCTATACTAATATTATAAAGCAGACGAGTTTATTTGTTTGAACGCGCTAAACTCAGAAACTACAAAACCGATTTGAAAAAATGATTTTTCAACACACTTGCTCAAAATGACGTTTTTATTCCACCGATTTTTGGCTCATAATCATAGATATTAAACACGCGTGCTTTTTCAGTATATTATTGCACTAGTGCCTTTAGTTTATTAACCCGACCAATTTACATTTGTACCCTAGTACCAAGTCGTAAGTAAGAAAAATAAGCGATATAATTTAGTCGGGTTATACAATACTTTTATTTTAGCAACAAACAGTATTTATGCGAAAAATATCAGTATCTACATATTTATTGCAATAAATGGTAAATCCAGATTTATTACTAAAAAATAGCTCAAATTCATTTAACATATTGTGATTTGTGTTTTAAACACGAATTATTACATTTTTAATCTTGGCTTTTGGCCGATCTAGTTCGCGCCTAAGACTTGCGCGCGCATCGGTATCGCGGCAAGAAAAAAAAAACAATGCGTAATAAGTGCGTAATAAATAATACGAGGGTCAAACTGAAAGTTCTTAGAAAATCAAAAACTGATTACATTAGCCAGTTATTAGTTTTATTATATCTTTTCAAAATATTGTCCATTGACGTCAATACACCGCTGCATGCGATGGAACCACTGGGAAAAGCACTTTGCCCACTCGTCCTTAGGGGTCTCTTCAATGGCATCGCGATACGCAGCCACCGCTTCTTCAGCATTCATAAACCGCTTTCCTTTAAGTTTTTCTTTAATTTTTGGAAATAAATAAAAATCACAAGGCGCGAGGTCGGGGCTATACGGCGGGTGACCCAGTAATTCAACGTTTGATGTCGCCAAATAGTCGATCGTTCGCTTGGCGGTGTGCGACGAGGCGTTGTCGTGGTGAAGGAGGATCCTACTGCGAGGTCGTTTCTCTCGAACTTTTTCCAAGACAAGTGGCAAACAATTGGTAGTGTACAGTGTTCTGCAGAAACTGTTTTGATCCTCTAACACAATTGTTGCGAAATGACCTATCCTTCCAAAGAACGAGGCCACCATTTTTTTTCCCGCACTTCGATCTCTCTTCACTTTAGTTGGCAACTGCTCGAAAGGAAACACCCACTGAGCAGATTGTCTTTTGGTTTCAGGATCATAACAGTAAATCCAGCTTTCGTCACCTGTTAGTATGTCGAACACAGCATTTGAGTCACCTCCGTTAAATCTTTCAATCATTTTACGGCACCAATCCACACGATGGAGTTTTTGAGCCTTAGTCAAATTATGAGGTATCCACCGGGCGCAAAGCTTCCTGACCGCTAAATGTTCGTGGAGGATTTTGTGCACTTGACTCATACCGATGCCTAAGCTTGTCCGAATCTGCTGATAGATCACTCTTTTGTCAGTCTCTATCATACGCCGCACAACACAGATGTTATTTTCAGTCGTCGCCGTAGAAGGCCATCCCTCACGTACATCATCAGTGAGATTAGTGCGACTACGTTTAAACTCATTAAACTAGTTGTAAACAGTCGCACGAGATGGGGCTTCATCGTGAAAGGCCAATCGTAGCCTATTATAACTTTCTTGTTGACTTTAATGACATCGAAAGTCATAAAAAATCATTGCACGAAAATTTTCTCGTGTTAAATTCATGTTGACGTGACACATACAATTTTCAATTTGCCGCCAAATCGTAATACAAATGACAAATGAATGAAATATATACTCAGTAATATTGGCAAAGAGTTCTATTTTCAAATTTTAGAATATTTTTTTTATTATATTGTTTATAAGTGGCCAGTTCTAAGAACTTTCAGTTTGACCGCTGTAACGAAGTGTAGTAAGTGTCGGCTGTAACGAAGTTTCGATTAATTATGAAGTTTAATATTAATGAAAATGTCTACTTCAAGTGCAGAAAATGAAGAAAACCTATTATTAACTCTGCCGGACATACGTAACGAGGCAAAAAACGCGTGCGAAAGTCTTTGCCATCAAAATCGAGTGAAATGTATTTGCAATTCGCAAGTGTGTTGAAAAACGTCGTATGAAACACGTGTGCCTGTGACCATTATATACGCGGCTTTCTTATGGCGCACTCGCTTTCGCTCGTGCGCACACAATATCGCCTTGTAAATAATGGTCAACTTAGCACACTTGTATCATAATGTACTATTTCATTTCTTCTGTTCGGAAAATTGAACTTTCATGTGAAGATAGACGGGTGGAAAATAGCTTTTCCATCCCTAGGATGGAAAGTAATTTAGTTTTAATTGCTACCATCAGACATGGAGCGAAAGGTAATTGAGTCACCTTATATTATTATTTTAAACAATCTTTTCATATTTCTTAGATTAGCTAAACATTAAAAGCGTATTTATTATGGTCACTAATTTGAAAAATGTACAATTGGTCTAATTTTTCACAATTTAAAATCAACAAATATATTTCGGTTGTCCGCCATACATATTGTTACTTTTTTCATTTTAAATTGTCACATTTTGTTTGTCTTTGACGATATTTTTTTTAGTTTGGTCGATTATTGCATAGATTATTAAGCAGGCGGAGGCGACTTGCCGCCATTTTTCTTGTTCATTAATCTTCTCACTCACTCCCACCTTTAGCTGTCATTCGCGTCATTCTCATGAGGCAAAATTGAACCTGGAATTTGACATAATCTGTGGTAGTTTTGGTGACAACTAACCTTGTTTTCGCAAGGTTGCGTTCTTCTCCTATTACTATTTTGTGAGAGAAAAAATCGATCGATATTTTTAACAATGATTTGAAATATTTGATATCATCCGCTTTTTATGTAGTACTCTGTTGTCTTTCGTGCCTTAACTATCCTTCTAATCTTGTGTTTCATGTATAACGACAGTAAACAAACTGATATGTGATGTAAAAACTTGAGATTTCATCTCTTGCCAAACAACATAATATCTACATAATTTTATTTATTTTTCCTTACAGTCGAAATGGAAAATAGAATGTTTAACTAGTAAAAGCACCCATTTCATGATCACCATTGGGTCATTTCTCCCCTTGTATAACAATCTACTATTGTGTTGTACAGCTTATGTGTTGTATTTATCGAGAAAGGCTTTAGGCTATAAAATATCACGCTGCAACGGGAGGGGAGGGAGCAAACTCGAAACGCGCGGACGATGTCGCGGGGGACCGCTAGTGTTTATATGTGTAAACAAATGTTTTTGAAAACCTTGCTTTTGAAAAATGTTCATAGCCATTTTCATTTCATTTATTTGTATCAATGTTATTGAATGAGTTTTATCTCAATTGATCGTTTTTAACACACATAGTACGCCTAGGTAGGTTTTTACCGATAAAGTTATGTACCTAAATTGACTTACCTGTTCACATCTATCCGCCACGCACGTAGCCATGCGCTGAAATATGTAGACAAGCCTACATATAGGCATAACCGATGTGCTAAAAACTATCGATTGAGATAAAGCTTATTCAGTTATGACAAGAGTGAAGGTGATGAAATAAATTTAAAACGTCTCATCGAACGTTATATAAAACGACTCATCGATTTATCAGATGGGTAAAAGTCATCCACGTCTTCACTATAAGTACAGATGTCACCGTAAATTGAATAAACCATGCTCAAGTGCAAAATCAAATTGTTTGTATTATTTGTCATCATATTGTGGTATAATAACCTTATTAGAGTTCCGTAGCCGAATGGCAAAAACGGAACCCTTACAGTTTCATCAAGTCTGTCTGCCTATCTGTCCGTTCGTACATCACAGTCACTTTATTCTGAAACTATAAGTATTATGCAGGTGAAACTTAGTAGGGAAATGTATCCTGTTAACCGCTTTACGATTCTAATTGATAAACTAAATAATAAAATTCTGACTCTTCCGTCACTATATATTATGGAAATGGCTCTGGTTGTGAAATCCAACCCTCATCTTTTCCCGAGCCTCTCGGATCTTGTTACCCGGAATAGACGAAACGGGGATAGATTGTGCCTACATCTATCAAAAAAAGAACTGTTACATAGTAGTGTTCTATGCATGGCACCAATAATCTTTAATAAAATCCCAAATCAATACATATGTTTGCCTATGACTCAAAATAAAAATAAGTTTAAAGAGTTTCTTAGTAGATAAATGTTATTAAACAATAAATAACTCCTTAAATGATAGATAAATCTTCAATAATATTAATTTATAAGTTTTTTTTATAATTATTGATGTGACATAATTCTTGAATTAATTTTATTTTTATTGTAAGTATTCGAAATGTAACTGTATTTTACTATTGTCAATTTAATATTTACATGCCGGCTATCGGTAAGACATGTTGATACTTCAACTAAACAACACCTGTAATGTACACTACACATGATTTGAGTAAATAAATGCATCTTATCTTAACTTATCTTAATACAACGCTTACATAGTGGTAAAAATGGCCGTCCCCCCATCTGACATTTAAACTAAGCGAGTGTAAAATTTGAGTTTTTCAGATAGAGCACATTTTCAATAACCGCAAATATAACTTTGTTATTCCTACAAATACTATGAAAAACAAAGTTATATTTGGTGTCAACAAAATATTGTGGTATTTTAGTAAGTGGAAGTAAGTAAGTGAAGTGGCAATTCAGTTTAAGTTGGCACGGAACCCTCAGTGCGTAAGTCCGACTCACACTTGGCCGTTTTTTTTAACTTTGATTATGGAGTCACATAAATTGATTTGGTCCGAAATTTTCATCGTGATAGCGAGGAGCTGTCTGCTTAGTTCTTGAATGCTATACACGACACTCTGAGCGCCAGACGTTTGTTAACTTGAAACTTTTCCGAAGCTTCATCAACAGACAATAGCCTGATCTTGTGCGGCCATTTGTACTGAATTTTAAGTTACGAGTATCTTCGTATGTTTAATTCATGAAGCCTTTCAAAACTCCTGAAGAATATCTTTCGTTTAGATGCACGCTCACCTACGACATTCGAATCATAAAGATGAAGCGTATCACCATTATATGAAGCGAGAGCGTATTTTGCAAGAGATGACACGCTACGTGCACGACGTGAGAGAAATATCTAGTTAGTAGGAAAGTAGTCAAAGTTTTCAATACAATAGTAGATTGTTATACAAGGGGAGAAAGTGACCGATTTCACTCGAGAAGCTTTTGGCGCTCGATCGGTGTGAGAGCGCTAATAATTTCGGAATGAAATGGGTGCTTTCACCCGAGTTAAACATACTATTTTTCTTTTCGACTGTGAGGAAAAATAAATAAATCTAGTTGTGTGATTGTAGATGTGATGATAAGGTATTATGTTGTTTGGCGAGAGATGAAACCTCAAGTTTTTACATGACATATCAGTCTGTTAACGGTCGTTATACATAATACACACGATTAGCAGGACAGTAATGGCATGGAAGACAACGGAGTACATAAAACGTGGACGATATAAAATATTTCAAATCCTTGTGGTACCACCGTTGTGTCTGATAATAACACATATCTGACAATAAACGTAACACAAGTGCAATTAGCTACTTACTTTAGGATTAGAGCAATGTATGTGATTGGTTTCCAATTGTTAAAAATATTGATCGATTTTTTCACACCGACTTAATAATAGAAGAACGCAACGTTGTCACGAAAACTACCACAGGTTATGTCAAATTCCAGGTTCAAATTTGTCTCATGAGATAGCGCTTTAAGTGGCAGCTAAAGGTGGGAGTGAGTAAGGAGATTAATGAACAACAAAATCGCAGCAAGTCGCCTCCGCCTGCTTAATAATCTATGCAAAAATCGACCAAACTAAAAAAAAATCGGCAAAGACAAACAAAATGTGACAATTTAAAATGAAAAAAAAGGGTCACTATGTATGGCGAGCAATCGAATATTATTTGTAGATTTTAAATTGTAAGACGATTGTATTTTGTTAATATCATATCAGTGACCATAATAAACACGCTTTTAATGTTAAGCGAATCTTAAAAATATGGAAAGCTTGTTTATTTTAAAAATATGATCGTAGCAATTAAAACTAAATTATTTTCCACCCTACGGAAGGAAAAGCTATTTTCCACCCGTCTATCTTCACACACAAACACATAGATACAGAAGAAATGAAAAGAATATTTTTTGCCTGGCACGTTCTCTAGGACATGGTATGTGAAAAGTTTTAGCGGGCAAAAACCTTAATGTTAACATTAGCTTAAAGTATTACACTTTCAAAATTATTAGACAATTTCTACTAACGAATTTGTTAAAATATCTTGTAATTAAATAAAATGACTCGGCGTTTAATCGTAAAAATATCTATAATTTTATAATTCAAAAACTTTTTTATTATTATATTCATTTTCTATATTTTGATCTTACAGATACCGTTACGATTGAATGTTGTTAACTACTTCAGGATACCTAGAAACCAGTAATGGTCTCTAAAATAAACCTTTTCTTTGATTTATTTATAGATCTGACGGTGAAAGTGTTTTTCATGTACATTTTCAAGCCCAAAATACATTTGCATTTGAGATAATCCACGCAAATATTCTCTACAAGGAGATGATAAAAATATCGAGAACAATTTTATCTCACTTTGTTGACACTCGCAAACAAACAACGAACCCGCATTAAAATTTAAGATCGTCCCCAACAATTCAAAAACAAAGCAAAGCTAGTAATCAATAGACCAAGTTTATCTGTGTCGGTTTGATATAAAAATATATTATTCGTTTAATCACACGACGGCTTACTGAGAGTTGCACAAAGCGTTGGCACCAAATCCCACGAAGATGAAGTGATATGTTCGCTTTAAAGATAATGTGACCGCGTGTGAGGTGCATGAATAATAAGCGCGTAGTATTAATAAACATCGTCAGGTTCTTCTCCAATAGTTTTATTCCAACAAATTAGCATAAAGATAGGGCAAGAGTAAGTACAAATAGAGGACATATTCAGGCATGCAGCTCGCTTTTATACAAATCAAAACCCTGATCAATTGTAGAAAACGGTGGGAACAACATCCGTTTCCATTTCTGAATATTTACTAAAATATTTGTTTGCAGAGATCAACAATCTGCTAATTAAATAATATGTAAATTCATTTATAATTTAGTTATTAATCGTACTGGATTTATTTACCCTTTTAGATTATTATTTTAATAGTTACAATGTTTGAAATAAATCTAACCTCCTCCATCCAATCAGAGTCAACTTGTGGCGCCAAAATGAATATTTGTTATGTGGCAGACATACAAATCTAATAAGTGTCCTAATAATCTTTAAATAATTAATTATCAGTAAATAAAATAAAATTATAATTATGTAAAGATTAATCCAAGTTATTCTTATATCATAGCCGAATAACCATAAGATGAATTGAACATATTGACGAAGAGAATGTGTAATTTAGTGAATACAGTGGGATAAAATAAGTCACACATAGTGAGTATGTGGTTTAGTGCTGAAGTATACTATTACAGAACTAACCAAATATATGGGACAGACTAGGATCGGGAATCATCGTGTAACACTAAGCATGGTGTAGCAGCTACAACCTATCACCAGGTACTGATGATTGACCCTCATGTTTCATAATATTGACTGCGTTGATTGGAGTAATCAAAACTAATAACGATGTCTTCTTACTGGGAAAAATATTGCTTAGTTATCTCCCAGATAACATGTGAATTTTATCACTATAGAAGACATATCTGATCCGCAAATTTGATTTTTGATTTCCTAGGTAAATGTTAGCGGCAACACTCGATGCACCGATCTTTATAAGGTCTTCCATCTCCCTAGTAATGTCCTTGCGCTCCTCATCAAAGGCTCTCCTTACAAGGACTTACAAAAATACTCGTCAAAAAGTGCTGAGGTTGGTTCACGCTTGATTGATTTTAGTGCGTATTTGAAGCAGCGGCGAGTCTGGTCCCATGACAATACCTTTTTAAGACTTATAAATCCTTTATTAAATGTAAGAACAAGGTTAGCCGCCCACCTGTGTCCTCGACGACGAGCCTGCGAACACCACCAAAACTCAGATCCGGATAAATATTCTGTGTTACTTGTTCCAAACTTTAACAAGTTTCGAGCACTTTAAAATTTTTGGCGAGGTAAAATTTAATAGTTTTAGTCCTGAAAATACGAGAAAAAATATTTGAAGCGAACAACTTAAACTGGAACTTGAGTTTTACGTTCTACTTGTTGTATTTTCGTTATAAATTGTCATCAATGCGTCAAATGAGTATATTATATCATATAAAATAGTTAATAGCTTAAATAAAATTTAATTCTCTGATCTGCAATAGTTTTATTTAGGGATGTCAGTCTTGGAAAGCTTGCTCCGTGGGCTAGTTGATCTATTAGCTATTTTCTACTAATCTTATATTACTCGTAAAAAAACAAGTAAGATTTTTTTAGAGTTTTCTATTTTAACAAGGAACCCTTATAGTTTCGTCATTTCATCCGTCGATCTACAGTTTAGCTCGGGGACCTTAAGTTTCAAAAAACTTTAATTGGGCATGGGTATGGTATTCTCACTTCCCCCCAAAGTGGTAAAACATTATTTTGGTTACTTCATATACAAGTAACGTGCGGATGTTTTTTTTGTCTCTTGCCTAACCCATCGTGTAGTCTATTATCAAATAGGTTTTTTAAAGTGATAGAGAGTTTGCGAACATATTTTCGATTAATTGTCCTGCTTCCGTAACATTCAGTTTTCAAAGTTTTTGTTTAGAGGCTGCACGCTCTTCCAACTCAGCGGTAGTAGGAAGATACGTGGATTAATCACAGTAGTGGCATATATGATGAATTTTGATGGTAAACTATCACGACTATGATAAATAAACAAATTTCAGAGTTGTAGTTTAGCTTATCCCTGATATAGGAAGCCCTGCTTTGGATAAAACAATAAAAAAGTAGAAAACAAGACATACACCAACAAATTAAAAACTTTCCTTTTTAACGTTTTTTTAGTCTAGGATTAACTTATCTTCAGTGTAAACAACAACAAAACCAATTTGTATTTTTACCTAAAAATAAAGTAAATGTTGTGGTAGAAACTCCAACACAAGCTTAATTAATCCTTGTAAAGTATAATGTTACCAAAAATTGTAATCCCAAACCTAATACAAAGCACAATACATGCTATGTACTAGTATATTAAGTGTCTACATTATTAATTAAACTTTTAATTACTTGCGCCGAGGCTAAGCACACAAAACTTTTATACGCGAGTGTACCTACTTAGGTTGTAGTTTCGGAAACTTATCTTGGAACTTTAATATCCTTTAAAAATTGTTAGCAAAAGGCTCATATTATAGGTTTCGCAATTCTGAAGTTGATCTTAATTAATTACCTTTTGATTTAACGGTCGCAGTTGGAGATTCTTTTAGAGTATACTACGAGTAAACTCTAAAATTCAAATTTTTTCAGAATAAAATAGCATATAATCATTTTATATAATAATCATTAATTTTTTAGACGACCTCCGTGGTGTAGTGGCTAAGCACGCTGGTTTCAAGGCGTCGCGTCGCCGCTCCGAGGTCGCGGGTTCGATTGCCGGTCGTGTCAATATAGAAATCAAAATTTTCTATATTGTCTCGGGTCTTGGTGTTGTGGTACAACCGTTGTGTCTGATTTTCATAACACAAGTGCATTAGCTACTTACTTAGGGATCAGAGTAATGTATGTGATTGGTGCCCATTATTTATATATTTATCATTTATAAGGGGTACACAGAAGGCACATTCATTTATTGCCAGTTGTTACAATTTGGGTATGGTCTTACAAAGTATAAATAGACAGTACAAGTGATGCCTTGCAAGCTTACAATAATAATAATCAACTCTTTATTGCACAACACAAAGTAAATTACAGTTTATAAGCTCAAAGCAAACGATCACCTAAGGCGGTCATATCACTAAAAGCTATCTCTTCCAGGCCACCTTTGGGTAAAGGAATAGGCTATTCGTAGAAAGAGTTCCGTGAAATAAATTTTGTGTTCGGCCTATTAAGCTATAAATAAATAGCATGCAAATATTTTTTGACAATAATTACGTTTTTTTATGTCTATGAGTAAGTATTCCGTAGGTCGAACTGAAAGTATGCTGACTTTGATGTAATAAGACCATATAAAAAACTTATGATATGTTGAATGTTTTGCAGTGTGTGTATGTCATTACCATAACTGGATATATAGAGTTTTTTTCTGATACCATTAAAAGAAGTTTTTTCTTCCTACCGATGGCACAGTATTAAATATCACTTCTACGCGTTTCTGAGAAAAAGGGTAGGATCAGACAGGTGGGCAAAAAACAAAGTGATCCTATAACGGTTCCATTTCCTTTCGAGGTATGGAATCCTAAAAAGTAATATTTTCATATTTTATCTTGAATATCTCGATATTTTTTTGTTAATCTTCTACCTTGTTTATTATTTATTTCCTTTTTCGACGATCACAGTAGCTGAGTTTTCTTCCATAAAATAGGTATCGACGCTGTTGTCAGGCAGAAATAAAACTAGTTCGGTATTAAGGAGTTGTAACATTTATATACGGTACCTCACGCTGCTAAGATAGACGTCTTCACGGGACACCGAAGACAT
Organism: Pyrausta purpuralis; assembly: GCA_963924145.1. Classification (NCBI taxonomy): domain Eukaryota; kingdom Metazoa; phylum Arthropoda; class Insecta; order Lepidoptera; family Crambidae; genus Pyrausta; species Pyrausta purpuralis. Next base: position 4,367,902 of record OZ001646.1, read on the forward strand.
GTGATATAGATTATTTTGGATGAATTCTAGCCTAATTTTTCCAAGAATAATGTAAGTTGCAATTTACAAACTTGAAACCACTCATATCATTATTATAAAACAAACAAATTACACAATGTTACACTAAGTTAATAACGTAACAAAACTTTTACATCATCAGACACTCTAAACAAAATCGTATTGACTTCTGGTGAAATATCCCTTTGATGTATTTTTTTAGATTCCTTCATAAATCATGTGTTTTTAAGGTGTCTAAGTTGTACTTGCCCTATGGCGGGCGGAAAGTTAACAAACTGGTATTAATAAATGGTAATAAATAAATTTCTTGTAAAATTTATGGATATACTGTACAATAAGGTATAATGTGGTAAATAAATATATTACATAAACAAAATTCACACACGTATAAGGACCAACGCTAAAACACGCGTAGGAAATCGTTTTTTCATTCCGTTTCATTCAGCGCTGCTGGATCAAAATTATACATCTCAAGCGTGTACAATTGTATCAAGTAGATTAACATGGATTATTTGCTGATTATTTTGCAAAGAGACGTCAACGCAAACAACTGGTAGCGCCGTATGCCCGCCGCCCGCCGCGCGTGTGACAATCCGTCGCCCGCGCTCGCGCTCCGTCACACTGCCCTGTTCATAATATTTTTCATTACAGACACGTGAGCAACGCCCGCGCGATTTTTAGCATTCGCCCTAAAATAACTTACTAAGTTCAGTTATAACTTTGCCTCATAGGTGGCGCTGTATGTTTTTAGCCCGCGGTATTCATTGGATTTTCTGGAATCATTTAATCAAAATGTGTCGTTAACACCTTATCGGATCATACGGTTGGGTTGAAACTATCATTGCTTTTGATTAATTTCCCCGCAGGTTAACGATTGATGGTTTATTCAATAAGAAAACTTGAAATATTTTTCATATCCAATAAAAACAAGAAATATCGTCGTATAACAGTATCTTATATTATTTACAAAATTAAACTTAACCTCTCTAGTCTTAACTTAACATTTTTGTTGTATGGCGTAATGGGTAGTCACACAAAAATTGTGACATCAGCTACAGTTAGCTTCCTCTAAATCCTTAGTCTAAAGTGTAAAGAGTGGTTCTTATTTTAGACTAAGTATTCACGTCAGAACTCCATCTTATTTCATAAAAATAGATGCCGTGTGTTGTCTGCCTAATAACCTTACCCTTTACTAATGTAAACATCAAGGCACACGAAAATAAGGGTCCTTCTCTCTAATTGTACGTATAATTCAAGGCTTGTATAAACAACTAACGGAATACCTAAGTGCTTTCCCAGCTCTTTTCAATAAAGTTTCTTCGAACTGTGTTATAGTGCTGTTCCCCACTTTTACCTAAAAACGATGTCGATTATTATATAATTCAGTTTACATAAAATTCGCATTATTAAAGCTTTTGATTTATCATGACAGTGCTATGATGCAGCACTCGTCAAAGACACAAGAATAAATTTAATACTTTTTTTAATTTGAATTGTATTAACATAGTTCTAATCCTACATTGTTACTGACACGATGTGGTCTCTGGTTCGAAATAAAGTTATTTAAGTTTTTTTTTTACTTATCTGGCTAGTAACAGCTTAAACATTTTTTTTATTAATACTATAAATCAAAGTTTTTAGTTAGGGTAGGTATACCTTGATCGTATACCCTATTCACATGGGAAAGTCTTTAAATGTAAACAAACCATTGACTAACCTTCTAACCCTATTATCTGAAGATTCTCGGCACATACACCAGTGAATTGCTTTGCAGAACTCACAAACACCTTTACCAATTACGCCGTAACAATATAAATATGATAATTGTTTGCAAACACACATAATTACACTCAAAAACGTGATTCATACGAAAAATATCACCATTTTGACATAGACAAAAAGATGACGGAAAACTTCATATTTTTTAATTTAGTGTTGAGACACCAATTTCATTCAATTGATCGATTCAATTGGTTATTCGAAACTAGTAGTTTAGTCATGTTAATCCCAAAAGGAATGTTTTTTTTTTTTGTTTAATTGTAGCATTTATTTGACAGATTACTGTTCATGAAATGATGTGTTGTGAAAGATTAAATGTATGTACATAGTTTTTTATATAAAATAATATAATCGAATGTATTATTTCATAAAAAATAATAAAAAAAAAGGTTTCAAAGTATGAATTACAGTTATAAAATATCACTAAACAAATTTAGCCGACCTAAAATAGAGGTATGTATGATGAACCGATTTTGATGCGGTTTCAGTTAATGATTCTAACTTTTTTAAAAAGACTCACTAAAAGGCCTTAAATATCAATTTTAGCATGTAATTAGGTGAGACAAAAATAATTTTGAGTCAGTGCATAATTTAACCTTCTGATACCTACACGGTTTCCAGATGAAAAAGATGTTATTTAAAAAAATGGATCTTAAACAAGATCATTAAATGTTCTGGTCCTAATTTAAACCATATTAAAATAAGTTCTTATTTCATGTTCATGTAATTGATAAAAAAACTTATGTGAAAAATCAATTAACTAAAGTTTGCAAAAAACATTTATTTATATCAGTTAAAATATTGTATACATTCGGTGGAAATAAATAAATGAAATAAATGAAAAATTCTTGTGTTCTAGTATATTTTATTTCTTGATGAGTTTGGTTTTATTGAACAATATTAATGAGTCAATATTCAACTATGTCACCCATCCCTATTAATGAAAACTACCCAACACCATCACACACAATAGACAAGGTAATGCATTGGGCTCGATTCCGGGGTGACTGCAATTAAATAAAACAAAAGTGTTAATGTATATTACAAAATAAATACCGTAAAAAATATATTTTTTGAGCAACTAAAAGCTGTGCTGTAAAACGTGTGCAAAGCTTTTCAAGTTGAATGTCATCCTTTTGCCTATTTTTGGTGTTTATTCATGTAAGTTTTGTGTGACTGAACCTCTTTTTCTTTCTTTGAATGTGAATTATGTTGCTAAACGTAATATATTATAATCACGGACATTTAACCTCAATGTCTTCATGACGAAAGTAAGATTTCAATTAAACTTTAAATTGACATTAAATTACTACTCGGTTTCCAACGTTTCGTTTTCAGGTAAATCCGTTATTAAATACCTTTTAGTGAGTAACCCCTTTTTTTTGTAAATCACTGATTAAGTGAAGTCACATCATTTCACTTGTATTTTTTTTATTCAATGCAATCGATTGTATATTGTATCAGTTCAATTGACTAAATTCCTCTACTTTTTCTCAACACTAAAGATTGTCTATGGTATTTAAGCCGCCATGTTTGTTTACATTTAAAGACTTTCCCTAGTGAATAGGGTATAGGTACGCATTAGAAATCTAGATACTTTAATTTATTAAAAGACAAAGAGCTTAATACTACGGTAAACCTATGCTACTTTAAAAATACATTAAAATACATATTTTATGGTGTATTCACACCGCCAGCTATCGTGCCGAAGGCCATGCCGCTCATGTCACATTAGCTGCTGCAGATGCCGCAGGGGCATTTTTCATAGTGTTACGTCACTTTTTGTTGAGAGAGTAATCACTTGCAGAATTTAACAGGCTTGACAATGTGTCGGTGGCCGAGTAGTATAGGTATGCGCCCACAGGGTTCGATTCCTTGTATAAGACAGTTGCTTTTTACAAGTGCAATTGACAAACTAACTATATCCTTTTATTAATTATATCCTTTGGACATTCCCACACATCGCCATTTAGTCCCAAAGTAAGCTACTCAAAGCTTGTGTTGTGGGTGCCAGACAACGGATATAATACTTAAATACTTTTTGTTTGTAAATACATACATGATATACGTAGAAAACACCCAGACCAATACAAACAGACATGTTCATGCACACAAATGTTTGTATTGTGCGGGGATCGAACCCGCACCCGCTGCGTAGTAGGCGATTTCTCGACCACTACACCAGACGGGTCGTCAATAACTAATGCTTGTTACAACGGTGATCTGTTATATAAAAATAAAATTGACTGACCTTCGGACATCACTAGTTAGCCAGAGCTACAATGTCTATTATGCTAAAACTCTGGATTTGTGAAGTTTCATAACTCGTAACAGATGGAACAGACTAGTTGGTAGATCTAGTTTGCGCTTTGATTTTCATGAGCAAGCGAACGGGTACTTAATTGTTATTCGTATTATTTTAACAAACAAACTGCTGTTACACGGTTATTATTGGACTTTTTTTTTAATTTAAGATGTTTAACCGTCGGTTTAACTTCATGCGTTACAAAACGTATAAGACCTCTTACACACTGCGACTTTAAGCATCGATGCAGCCGCACCTTTTATCGCGACTGAACAGTTTTAATTTAGCATAAATTTAGTTGCACGTTAGCATCGATGCAGAAGCGCGACTGCATCGTTGCTATCGCGCGCTAGTATCAATGCAATTGCCAAAGTTCAGTACATGATTTGTCAATTTCCAGCTTCTGCATCGCGACTGCATCAATGCTAAAAGTAGCCCAGTGTGTAAAGTTTGACATTTTGCGTCTGCATCGATACTAACGCGCGTTAGCATCGCTGCTAAAAGTCGCAGTGTGTAAAGGGTCTAAGATCTGTTTAATCCACAACAGTGGGTTTCCTTTCCTTTCTTTCTTTTCTTGACGTATGTTAACAAAAGACAAAATTATAGTTTAAATATTTTTCATATTTTCTTAATTAGGTAATTCACATTTCATAATCATCATAACCCAACCTAACTGGGAGTAAACTCAAAACACGCGGACGAAGTCGCGAGGGGCCGCTAGTAAGAAATAAGAGAGAAAACATCAAAAATGAAAACCTATTATCCACGTTCCTTTGTATTTGTACGGAAGTTATCTGAAAAACCAGCAGGTGGCCCTCGAAAAAGATTTGATACCAATTGGCGTTTTCGTGTATTCAATGATAGAGAAGAATTTATGAATGAAGCTCAAATCAGTACAATGTTTTTAGGGTTCCGTAGCCGAATGGCAAAAAACGGAACCCTTATAGTTTCGTCAAGTCTGTCTATCTGTCTGTCTGTCTGTCCGTCTGTCTGTCTGTTTGTCCGTCCGTATGTCACAACCATTTTATTCTGTAACTATAAGCATTACACTGTTGAAATTTTGTAGGAGTAGGTATCCTGTTAACCGCTTTACGATGCTCATACAAAAAATAAAAAATATGACTTTTGAGGGGGGCTCCCATACATGAAACTAAAACCTAAACATTTTTTTTTAGTCAATCCGATACGTGTGGGGTGTCTATAGATAGGTCTTTTAAAATGACATGATGTTCCTAAAACCGTTTTCTTTTAAAGTGTAACGTTTCATGGCTAGACGCTTCCAAAGTGGTAAAATGGGCGTCCCCCACATCTAACTTCTAAACTAAGCGATTGAAATTTTGAAAAAATATATAATGTAGATCTTAACAAATACTTTCAACGAAAATTGGTTTGGATGGAATCGAGCGAGAAGTTTTTGGGATATAGCACATTTTCAACAACCGCAAACACAACTTTGTACCTCATACAAACACTATGAAAAACAAAGTTATATTTGCTGTCAACAAAATGTTGTGGATTTTACTAAGTGGAAGTAAGTAGATTCCCAAATTCAGTTAAAGTTGGCACGGAACCCTCAGTGCGCGAGTCCGACTCGCAATTGGCCGGTTTTTGTGATTGATTAAATATATAGCTACGTAAGATAAAAGGATATTTGATAGAGAAAAAAATCAGAAAATTTAAATTGTTTTCTCAAAACAATTTAATTTCGGATTTCTACCGCGACTAAACACATAATATGTGAGGGATCTTTTAGCCGTTCGCACTACTCCTCAAGTGTCAGTAACTCCTACTACAAAAGTAACATGTGTATATGAAAGATACTGCAATTAGACTGACTTGTAGTCGTGCGGCTGATTTGATTTGGGAGACCACACTCGCGCAGAAATGGACTAGAACGAGAATCCCCTTCGTTTACGAGATACCTGCCCAACATCAAATGTTTGCTCGCTTTGAAACCTGATGTGGTTCATTAATTTGTGTGTCAGCTGAGGAGTGGGCTCCGATTCTCACGTCAATCGAACTTTTCTGTGTAACTTGATTCTGATATTACATAATGTTTCGACTGGTTTTGATATTTTAAAGCAAGCGTTTCTCAATAAATAAGCTATACCGAAATTATTTTTCAAATCCGTACTATAGTTCCTAAGGTTAGCGCGTTCAAGCAAACAAATACTGCAGCTTTATAATATTAGTATAGATTTACCAAAGGTATTCTTATTTCATAAACTAGTATCGTTTGTGTGTCCGTAACCAAAGAAGTCCACGACTATGTCCAACAGAAACGCTATCAAATTCTCACTACAAATAACATGTAAGTTTATAAAACTAAGGAATTTCAATGCATGATAAAGCGGTACAAAATGTGGATCATTAAGGGGCGTTTATACTGAACATATAATACTGCAACATCCATTGCAGTCCGACAAATAAAGATAAAAAGGTGGTTCTCAAACGAATGAGTTGTGCTTATCGCCATGGTAAACGAAAGAGCCTTTATATGACCCGAATAATGTGATGAATTCATACCAAATGGAACAACAAGTTTTTGTAAGGTTTTTTGGTAAAAGATATTTATTGCCAGTATCAAACAACAATGCTATAGTACTAACGGAAGTCAATATCTCAGAACGAAGTAAACAACTATTTGAATTACAAGGATATGACATGCACGCTGAACTACGAGCCCATAGAAAGGGTGGTGGTGTGATAATATACGTGCACAATAGCATGCGATTTAACAGGACCCAAGCACTGTTTCAGAGCTTTGAATGTGTAACAGGAGAGTTTTTCGAAACGTCAAAAAGCAATAAGATCAACCTGGTTGCAGTGTACAGACCACCTGACACAAATAAAACCTTGTTTACTCAAGAACTGAACCAGTTATTATCGCGAATATCGCCTACTAAGGATTGTGTGGTATTAGGTGACACCAATATAGACATAAAGTTGTCCCGATCCCCCACCACTGCGTACCTAAATAAATTATACGAACTAGGGTTTGAGTGCGGTATAAGTCAATATACCCGGATCGAAAAACGAAAAGAAGTCCTAACCAAATCGTGCATAGATCATGTGTTTGTGCGAAGTGTTAAAATGCTCAACGTCTCAACAGCCGTCATAGATGTCGCGCTTGCGGACCACCTGATAACCGGTTGTGCCTTATCTGGCCCAAGTACAGCAGTAAGTCCCGTCATCCGCCACGTAAGTAAATTAGACAATAAAAAAGTATATAGTGAACTAAAAAAGGTGAATTGGAAAGCGGCATTACATATGGACAATCCGAATGACATTTTAAATTATGTAATTGAAGGCTTTAATTCAGTGTATGAGAAGTGTCGGTATAATTGTAAAATAAAAATAAATAAAAGACAGATCTGTGAATGGAAAAATAACAAAGTCGTAGACATGTGTAAAAAAAGAGACAAACTGTATAAAATTTGGAAACAAGATGAAAGTAATAACATAAATAGACTCCTGTATAATAAATATAGAAATAAAACAAATAGGTTCATAAATAATACTAGAAATAATTTCTACAAAAAAGAAATTTGTGATAATTTCCAAAACCCCCGAAAAATATGGGAAATTGTTAATAAAATAAGTGGTAGAATAAGTAGATCTATTGATAATATTATTATAAAATACTTCAATGATAACGCAAAAGTTACGGCAAATAAATTTGCCAATGAATTTAGAAATAATGTTAAAAACATATGTACTCTCTGTAATATTCCGTTAATGAATACAGACTCGCATGCCAACGTACCGAGCTGTAGCATGAAAGTAAACAAAGCGACTAATGAAATAATACGAAAAATAATTAAGAATATAAACATTAGAAAAGCACCCGGATATGATGGCATACGTGTGTCTGACATTAGATCAATTGAACCAGATATTACACCTGTAATTACCCACTTAATAAATACATGTATATCTAGAAAAATTTACCCAGACGCTTTAAAAATCGGTATCGTTCGGCCGATACATAAAAAAGGTTCTTTCACAGACTGTAATAACTATCGACCCATAACAATCTTATCATGTATTGACAAAATAATTGAGAAGTATCTTGGCTATGAAATTAGTACCTTTTTAAGAAATAATAAGTTAATTAATGATAAACAATTCGGCTTCCAACAGAAAAAGAATACTTCTCAACTGTTATCTAGATTTGCTAGCGAGGTGAACGGACACTTAAACGAGCGTAAACAGGTTATACTAGCGTTCATTGATTTTAGTAAGGCGTTCGATGTTTTGAACTATAATACACTTTATACCAAGCTGCAGCAAATTGGTATACAGGGCCCTTTCCTGAACTGGTTTCAAGATTATCATAAAAATAGGTACACTATGGTAAAAATTGATGGCATTCTCAGTGACAAAATTAAAACAGAGGAAGGAACAGCTCAGGGATCAATCTTGGGGCCTACAGAGTACTTAATCTACGTTAATGATATGTGTAACATCTTTGCTGAGGGTTCTGTGTACCAATTTGCTGACGACACATGTCTAGTAACTGCTCATAACGATTTAAACGAAGCCGAAAAGCTCATGCAAACCAACCTTGATTTACTAAGTAAATGGGCACATGACATGGGCCTTATCATAAATTCCAATAAAACTAAAGTAATTTGTGTCCGTTCTGCTCGCATGCAGTCAACCCGTGAACCCCGGTTAATCGTTCACGAGCATAAATGCCTACACATGCCGAATGACTCGCCCTGTCTCTGTCCGCCGCTCGAACCCGTAAACAAACATACCTACCTGGGGCTCGTTATCGATGATAAATTCAATTGGAAGCCGCAGATTGTTTACTTATGTAATAGACTAAGAAACATATTATCTAAATTGTCAATATTAAAATATAAGTTACCGTATAAAATACTGAGAATGTTATATATGTCCTTAGCTGATTCATTAATTTGTTATGGTATAAGCAGCTACGGCAGGACGTACGTGACCTATTTAGATGACATATATAAAATACAACTTTCTATACTAAAAACCATTGTACCAGCAAAAATTAAAGACAAATACAAAGATGAATATTCTAAACTATTTGACTATTGTAAAGTTATAAACGTTTTCGATAGGTTTCGTATGTCTGTCATATGCGAGGAACATTGTAAAATTGCTAAGTTATGTAAAAAAACACGCAATAACAAATTACGCCGACTAGATTATTTACCTATGTATGTGCTACCGCGATATAATAACTTGTACGGAACGAGAAAGATGGAATACCTTTTGCCTAAAATATTGAATACTCTGCCGAAATCGCTTCTCGAAAATATTTGTACCTCGAACTCCAAAGAATGTAAAACCCTTTTGAAAAAATATTTTTTAATATATGAAAGTCCGAACTCGCCTACTGCGAGATAAACCCAATTGAGGTTTTTTAGAGTAGGAATCATTGTAAAGTAGAATAAGTTTTGAATGATGTAACTAAATAAATAAAAAAAAAAAAAAAAAAAAAACAAATAGGTACTTGTCGTATACTTTATTTAGGACTCACTAGTGGATACTAATAACCATAAACCGACGCGTATCAATATGGCTATTCTTCAATTATATGACTCTGCAGTATGTACTATAATTAAATTAATTACGTTTTTGCAATTTATCAATTTTCAGAAATTAATTTTGTTTAATTAAGTTAGTAGTATTTTCGTACATTTCAGAAACACGTTAATTTTAGGATATTAAAAGACGTTTTCTGCTTTACAATGGACATTGCGCTCTATCTCATGTATTTAGTATGTATCGTATTCAATTTTTAGCTTACTCAAAATGAACCCGTAGGTAATACCTATTAAGTTTGAAATATAATTCATCGAATCTAAGCTTATTTCTGATACATCAATCCAATCGACTAATTTGTATCAATTTCGTGGAGAAAAGATACAAAAAGCAAAATGTATTAACACATAATACGTTGCATATATATATACATCATAATAAACATAACCGTTACCATGAGTTTACGACGGTTTAACTCGCTAGCGACGACTTAAAAAAGTCTATAGAAAATTGCACAGCGCCTCTAACGGTCACTGACAGAACTAAAATTTTCCATACAAAAATTTACGTCATCGCAAGCTAGAAAAACGAAGACGAAAAGAGTCATGGTAACTGTTCGTTCTTAAACGAATGCGGTTTTTTTTTCTTTTTTTACGATGTCTTATCGTATCTTCGCAATACAAAGTGTTTTTTTAAACACCTCTGATTCACCTTCAAAGAGTATGGTAATGTTATGGATGTGGATGGGATTAGAGTGGATCTTGCCGTTAAGAAAGCCAATTTTCTTACGCGGATTCCTCAGGAAAGTTATGTTTACTTTTACATATTGCACAGGTAATGATTAGAATAGCCCGTAAACTCGTTTAAGTGGTAACGAGAGAGATCGTGCTCTAGAGATGTTTTGTATAAAAAAACGGTAATTGGATCTTATGTTTTCCAGATAGTAACCTATCTACCTTTGATTTGGATATAAAAACGTATAATAATACAACGTGAAATTGTATTTTTCTATTGGTATAGTAAAGTTTATAAGGAGTTGATGGCATAAACCTATTTCAATGTAGATAATTTCATATTTGTATTATAAGTAGAGATTTAGGGATTCAATTTACGCCTAATGATGAAATAAATGCACTTTAAAGATATTGCTTTGATGTCTAAATAAAAAATAACTATTCAGACTTAACGGTGCTATGTGTGTAACAAGTCTATTCAAATAAATTTGAACTAAAGTCCGCATAAATGGATTTTAAAATTAAGATGGCCGTGCCAAAATGGCGCCGCCCAGTCGGTCCACGGTTGAATGAACGCATTCTTATGAATAAGAAATATGCCATCAGATTACCTCGCTGTTCTGCCGCGAGATAACGAAATCACTATTTTCAGTTGGAAAGAAATTCAAAACGCGAAAAGATATTGCCAAGAAAGCGAGAAATGGGAAAGTTACTATTTAAGTTTCGGTTAGAAACACTTGTACAGTAGATTGACGAACTATGTCAATAAAGCATTTAAGTACAAAATAAATGAATTACAAAAGACAAATCCTCAAGTAAAGGAATATTCATTTAATGCTACCGCCGTTCTAAGCGAATTCATTTACCAATTGCTTTCCTAAGATTTTGTATAGACGGATGACGAAGTATCATCCTATTTAGCCGAACGACGGATCCCTGATTCAGTTAATTTGTCATTTTAACACCCGTTGACAGTTTTGATGGAATTAGCATAGCTTTTGAAGGACCGTCATTCCCCGGATTATCTCAAAGGGCACAGATTTGTGATTAAAGGATAGGGCGTTGGCCTCGGATTATGCCACGTATAATGCTTTTGGGGTAAGAGGTCTATTGAGTGTCCATTCATGGTAGCATACTTAAGAACTATTATTCAGTGTTGTCCTACACGTCTAGTGTAGGTAATAGGGAACAATGAATACGACCGGTCGCTGTGAAAACTATGGGGGCATAGTATAGGCAATTGTGCAGCAGCAGATTATGATAATAGCATTTACTTATTTTATACGTTAGATTACTAATGAAATAAAAAAATATTTAACGTGTAATGTTAAATGCGCAAAACCTCAGACACCCCAAATGTTTTTTAGTTCAACTGACTGAAAGAAAAAATGAAATTCAAAAATAATTTAAGTAGTTTGTTTGTTTGTTTGAAAAGTTTTTATTAAAAAAGAAAAGAATTTACAATACGATACTAACAACTAGAGTACATTTACTATCCTAGATTTAGTTTATTAATTAATTGAAATTAATTAGAAACTAATGTAGCTTTGCAGACCACAGTCCATTTAAAGCTTTAGTAAAATTTAAGTAGTGTTTAAGTTTTGAGTAGTGTTTAAGTTTCACTAGTACTTCTGACAATTTCTTGCTCTGCGGACGACGCTCTGTTGAGAGAAGAGTCGGTAGGTATATCACCGGGCAACTGCACTGCGCCGTGCTGACATTATTATTATTACTATCTACGAGTACGCTTTTAAAAAAAACTAACCATTGCTTTACGTAATTTGGGGGTTTGAGCAAGGGATGGCTTGTCTTATTAATAAATAGACAGGGCAATATTTTATGAAGATTTTTCAAAAAAACGTGACCCATATATATTTTCCAATCAAAACATTTTCAGGTTTTGCGCATTTAATATTACACGTTGTATGTAAACGCTGTTGAACTTCTGAGACGGCCAAAAAAGGACGTTGATTGCAGCCGCTTGTCTACAGTTTAACAAAAAAATGATTATGCCTCCACAGACACAATACTCCACTTGTTATAACAAACAGCAGATCAACCAAATCCGCAGGCATGAGGAAACTTGAGTGCGCTCGACACCCTAATTATACCTTAATTTTCTGTTAATTCTATCAAATACTCGTACAAAAATAGTGTTTTGCATTCATGTAGATCATTACGCGCTTATACAGTCCACTAATTAAATATTCCTTTAAAGTGATTCGTAGCCGAATGGCAAAAAACGGAAACCTTATAGTTTCATCAAATCTGTCTGTTTGTCTGTCCGTCCGTTTGTCACAGCCACTTTATTCTGAAACTACTAGCATAACAAAGTTTAAATTTTGGTACCCCACGATCCCCATACAAAAAATAAAAATAATGATATTTCCCCTCAAATATCATTATTTTCCCATTCATGGAACTAAAACAGAAAAAAATTGCACAAACCTATGCGTGTAGGGTATTCATAGATATATGGATTATAATAAAATGACATGGAGGTTTTTAATAGTAGATTGTTATACAAGGGGAGAAAATGACCCATTTCACTCGAGAAGTTCTTGGCGCTAATAATTCGAGAGTGAAATGGGTGTTTTCACACGAGTTATATATACTATTTTTCATTTCGACTGTGAGGAAAAATAAATTAATTAATTTAGATATTATGTTGTTTGGCGAGAGATACAATTTTAAGTTTTTACATCACATATTAGTTTGTTTACTGTCGTTATACATAAAACACAAGATAAGAAGGACCGTAAAGGCACGGAAGACAACAGACAACTACATAAAATGCGAACGATATCAAATATTTCAAATCATTGTGTTAAAAAATAAAAAAAAAAATCTTTGTATATCTGATTTATTCAATAATTAATTTAAATTTAAATTACAAAATTACTTAAACAATTAATTGAAAAGCTTAACTTAACAATATTAGAAAAAGAGAGCCGGTCTAGCCTATGGCAGAACACAAAGGGAGTTGTGGGTAGACTTTGGGGTGAGACCGGAGCCGATACGTATAAAATGATTTAGGGAGCATTCACAATGTTAACTTTGAGTAATGTAGAAATTAAATAAAAATGAAGGTGTGGGCGCCAGGCACTGCTGGGTGCAGCACCGTATTATAAGAAAGAGTAAAGATCCCTATACGGGTTACCGGGGTAGATGCCTCGGGCCGGAGAGAAATCGGAGACCCTGGAGCGGATTTGGGCAGGCCGGGGTTCTCCGCAAACGTAGATCCCGAAGGCACCCGAAGATGAGGTAATACAATCAAAGCAAAACCAAAAAAAACCCCTGGAAAGTGACAAAAGACCTATTTTATGGTTTGTCACAACCAGTACTAAAAATATTCAAAAAGGGGGAAAATTATCTCAAATAAAGGCTTTTCAAATATGAATTTACTTCGATAATGCTATGAGAAATCTTAAATAAAGTGAATTTGGAATGGAAAACCTAAATTTGTAACAATAGGGCGCGACCTTTTCATCTACCCTCCAGCAAGAATAAAAATGAAAAATTTACCTCAAAAGGGGTTGGAATGACGGGTTTCAGCGCCGAGTCGACTGCTGTATCACGCCTGCCACGCCGTCTCCTGTGACCTCCAAGAATTCTGCGAGGACGAGGGAAATACCACAAAAAGTTAGTTTTCGAAACAACACAACCTCAACGAACTCAAAGTGAATTGGAAAATCGCACAAAATGCGAGAATACTTACAATAAAAGATTTGAAATTGAGTAACGGTCTCGGGGACTGATCTATGAAGCTGGTGGCACTGTTGGGCGGTGGAAAGGTTGATCTGAACTTCACGACGCAAAATCCAAGAAAAAAGACCGGGAATCTGCTGACCAGTACTTTTATATCAACAACTGTCACTGTCACTGCATTTGACCAAACGACCATAGACACGTAGAATAAAAACTATTACAATCTAATTGAATTTTAGATAAATATTTAAAAGGGATAATATTTGTACTCTGAATTAATTGGAAGCAAATTAAACAAATTAAGAATCAAAACAAAAATAATTGGAAAGATGAAATTGCTGAGCTAACGAGCTCAACAAACCGAATCGCTACATAATCTGTGGCAACGGGAAAATAATACTTCTAAGCTGTCAACGCCAGTGTCAAACTTGATGAAATATTTGTTTTGGAAGCTAGCTACAAATCAATCTCAAGATTAATGAAATAATCTAATTAATGTAGTAAATAAATTAATCTATTTAATGATAAAACGAATTGCAGTGCAGGAATGAGACGAAAGAATGCAATAAAAACCCTAAACTATCGCAGGAGGTAAGTTAAAAGAAAGGTTCCATTTTTACTATGTAACAGTATTCCCCCAATTAGAAGAATTTTACGTAAGTAAAATTCGAGCTGGCCCCCAGCTCATCACTAAGAGAAAGCACAGCCGAAGCATGACTAAAAGATACCCTCCACAAAGAGGACGGACAGAAATGAAGAGGTGTCGTCGGCGGCGGTGTGGCGAGCAAGGGATGACCTGCGGGCCACACGTCCGTCGATAACAGCAACTCTAAACTAAAATAAAAGCGCAAGACGCTAAAACAAAGAATTACATGATACAATAATTAAGTTATGTCAGTACTACTACTGCTTGACTTCAAATCCTTGACGTGCCAAGAACCGAGTGACTTGCCCGTAATTGCGTCCTCCAACTCATACACCAGGTGTGAAACTTTTCGAGCCACTTTACATTTTTCGTACTTGGGAGCTAATTTGGCCATAAAGAACTTTGAAGCGTCACTCTGCGGGTAATTTTTCTTCCACACAGTGTCACCTACTTTAAATTCCAACTGTCGCCTACCCTTATTATAATATTTGGCGCTACGACCATGGGCGGTGACCAAGGCTTGCTCGACCTGCTCGAATATATCTTTTAAGACACCAAGGTTTTGGGCATAAGAGTCTCTAGATGCAAAATCAGAAGGGGGAAGAGAAGAAGTATTTGTACCGAACGCTTCACCCGAGCTGACAGCTTCTCGCCCGTGGACTAAAAAGAATGGAGTAAAACGAGTGGCTTCGCTAGTGGCGGTGTTCATAGCAAATTGTATTTTCGGCAAGTTGCAATCCCATGATCTGTGATCCTTTTCGACGAGTATGGACACAGCAGTCATCACTGTACGGTTATAACGCTCAACGGTGTTAACCGCGGGGCAATAGCGCGGCGTAAGATGAATTTGGGGGATTTTGTATTTCTTCAAGAGTTCTTGCACTTCCCGTCCAGTGAATTGCGTTCCGTTATCAGCAATCACTGTGCGAGGTATGCCATGAATGAGAAACACGCCATCTTCCAACTTTTGCGCTATGGTTTTACCTACGGCACGTCTTAGGGGAAACAACAGACAGTATTTGGTGAAGCAACACACCACAACTAACAAAAAGGTGTAGCCTGCTTTAGAACGAGGCAAAGGGCCGACTAAATCGATACTGATGCATTCGAAAGGTTTGGAACAAACTTTAGGATCACCTAGCAGACCAGGGGTGGGCTGCTGAGAGTGTTTGTAAGCGGCGCAGACGTCGCAGTTTCCAACGTGTTTAACCACGTCTCCATACATCTTTGGCCAAAAATAACGTAATGATAACCGCTTATAGGTTTTGAAAATTCCAAAGTGCGGAGACAATTCGCCACTGTGGTAGGACTTCAACAACTCCTCCCTACGGCTGACAGGGACCACTTCCTTCCAATCGTACTCGCTGGATACTCCGTAGCGATTTTTGGAGTAACGATAAAGCTTGTTGTCCTTTATCACGAAATTAGGAAAAGAACGGGGGTGTTTGGTGCACTTATCGAGTAAGCTGTTGTACCAGGTATCGTTGTCCAACGGACGAATCTCCAGTACGGGTACCGCACGTGATAAAGCATCAGGCACGACATTGTCTTTGCCACGACGATGTTCGATGGTGAAACTATAAGGAGATAAACGACAACCCCAACGAGCTAGCCTACCCGTAGGGTTTGACAAATTGAAAAACCACTTCAAACTGGAGTGATCAGTAATAACCTTAAACACAGGACCTCCTTCAAGGTAAGGACGAAAATGCTCGACCGCGAAAACGACGGCAAGGGCTTCGCGCTCTGTAGCGGAGTAGTTCCGTTCAGCGGAATTCAAGGACCGGCTTGCGAAAGCTATAGGGTGTTCTTCCCCATCCAATGTTTGAGTCAGTGTGCCTGCTATCCCGTAACTGGATGCATCACAATGAACTGCAAAAGGCTGAGAAAAATCAGGACAAGCTAAGACGGGAGCTGAAACAAGAGCAGACTTCAACTCATTGAATGCCTGTTCTGCTTCCGGGGTCCAACTGAACGGTGGGGCTTTCTTACTTGTGCTCGTAAGCGCATTAAGAGGAGCTGCGATAGAACTGAAATTTTTGATGAACCTACGATAATAAGAGGCAGTTCCTAAAAACATTTTGACTTCCTTACGGTTCGTAGGAGTCGGATAATCAACAATGGCCTCGACCTTGGAGGGATCTGTGTGAAGACCCATTTCATCTACAATGTAACCCAAATATTTTAAATCACGAAGTAATTTTGTAATTTAAATTTAAATTAATTATTGAATAAATCAGATATACAAAGATTTTTTTTTTTATTTTTTAACAGTATCTACCCTCCAGCAAGAATAAAAATGAAAAATTTACCTCAAAAGGGGTTGGAATGACGGGTTTCAGCGCCGAGTCGACTGCTGTATCACGCCTGCCACGCCGTCTCCTGTGACCTCCAAGAATTCTGCGAGGACGAGGGAAATACCACAAAAAGTTAGTTTTCGAAACAACACAACCTCAACGAACTCAAAGTGAATTGGAAAATCGCACAAAATGCGAGAATACTTACAATAAAAGATTTGAAATTGAGTAACGGTCTCGGGGACTGATCTATGAAGCTGGTGGCACTGTTGGGCGGTGGAAAGGTTGATCTGAACTTCACGACGCAAAATCCAAGAAAAAAGACCGGGAATCTGCTGACCAGTACTTTTATATCAACAACTGTCACTGTCACTGCATTTGACCAAACGACCATAGACACGTAGAATAAAAACTATTACAATCTAATTGAATTTTAGATAAATATTTAAAAGGGATAATATTTGTACTCTGAATTAATTGGAAGCAAATTAAACAAATTAAGAATCAAAACAAAAATAATTGGAAAGATGAAATTGCTGAGCTAACGAGCTCAACAAACCGAATCGCTACATAATCTGTGGCAACGGGAAAATAATACTTCTAAGCTGTCAACGCCAGTGTCAAACTTGATGAAATATTTGTTTTGGAAGCTAGCTACAAATCAATCTCAAGATTAATGAAATAATCTAATTAATGTAGTAAATAAATTAATCTATTTAATGATAAAACGAATTGCAGTGCAGGAATGAGACGAAAGAATGCAATAAAAACCCTAAACTATCGCAGGAGGTAAGTTAAAAGAAAGGTTCCATTTTTACTATGTAACAATTGTTAAAAATATCGATCGATTTTTTCTGTCAGACAATAATAATAGAATGCAACCTTGCGAAAACAAGGTTACTTGTCACCAAAACTACCACAGATTATGTCAAATTCCAGGTTCAATTTTGCCTCATGAGATAGCGCTATGAATGACAGCTAAAGTGGAAGTGAGTAAGAAGATTAATGAACAACAAAAATGGCGGCAAGTCGCCTCCGCCTGCTTAATAATCTATGCAATAATCGACCAAACTAAAAAAAATATCGTCAAAGACAAACAAAATGCATCAATTTAAAATGAAAAAAAAAATTGACATTATGTATGGCGGGAAACCGAAATATATTTGCAGATTTTAAATTGTAAAAAAATAGACCAATTGTAGATACATTTTAAAAATCAGTGACCATAATAAATAATAAATATTTGACACCAATCACGTACATTGCGCTGATCCCAAAGTAACAATGCACTGATCCCAAAGCACTTGTGTTATGGAAATCAGACACAACGGTGGTACCACAACACCCAGACCCGAGACAATATTGAAAAGATCGTTTTCTACTCGACCCGACCGGGAATCGAACCCGGAACCTCACAGATGGCGACGCTTGAAACCAGCTTGCTAGCCACTTGACCACGGAGGTCGTCAATAAACACGCTTTTAATGTTTAGCTAATCTTAAAAATATGGAAAGTTTGTTTATTTTAATAATATGTATAATGTGACTCAATTACCTTTAGCTCCATGTCTGATCGTAGCAATAAAAACTAAATTACTTTCCACCCTAGGGATGGAAAAGCTATTTTCCACCCGTCTATCTTCACATGAAAGTTCAATTTTCCGAACAGAAGAAATGAAAAACATTTTTTTATAAAATTATAATATTTGGGAGATAGAAGCAGTCAAATTGTTAAAGTGAGCGTATCTAACTTTTGAACTTAGCAAGTGAAAAAAAAACATGATGTAGATCATTACAAATACTTTAAACGAAAATTTTGCTTGACGTGGTTGTTTGCTTTTCAGCGCTTCAAATAATAAAAAATACACTTAAACTGTACACTTTAGTTGTACAGTACAAGAAAAAACTCGTACATTGCGTGAAAATGAAAAAGGATATAATACAATCAGAAATGACGGAAATCAACGCTTCGTAGTAACATCAAGTATTTCAAATGACTGTTTCATTTTCAATAGTTCTCGTTATAAATTAATCAAAATTCCTAAATTCAGAGAGCGTGGTGGGTGTCAAGCGTTTGTACAGTCAGTTTCATTGCTTTATGACTCCTTACACACTCTGACTTTTAGCATCGATGCAGTCGCGCGTTTCGAAAACGCGCTTCAGCACCGCGACTCACACAATGAACAGATTCAATTCAGCATCGATACCAACGCGCGGTAGCATCGATGTAGAAACGCGTTTGTATCGATTTTAACGCGCGTTAGAATCGATGCAGTCGCCAAAATTCGGTACATAATTTTACATTTTACAGCTTCTGCGTCGCGACTGCATCGATGCTAACGCGCGTTAGCATCGCGACTACATCGCTGCTAAAAGTCGCAGTGTGTAAAGGGTCTAAAATACGAGAAAATAAGTTTTCCGGCTGTGTTTTAGTTGTAACTTTAATTTATAGGTTCAAATATTTACTAATACTGTAGAAAATAGTAGTACAGTAATGAACTACTATGAAAAACTCTTTAATATTTTT
Source organism: Pyrausta purpuralis (assembly GCA_963924145.1). Classification (NCBI taxonomy): domain Eukaryota; kingdom Metazoa; phylum Arthropoda; class Insecta; order Lepidoptera; family Crambidae; genus Pyrausta; species Pyrausta purpuralis. The sequence goes on from OZ001646.1 coordinate 4,387,438, forward strand.
AGATACTCAAGTAAATATTTAAGAATATCAGTCCTGAAAGAGTATTAGCTCACTAGCTGACTAGAACTGGATAAAAATGTATGCTAGCAAAAATAATAAAACTTCAAGCTCCAGATACATTTTTTTTATTTCAGGCGTGGTAGTTTCGACGCGAAGTGACGTATGCTAACTCGAGTAACTCGTGAATTGCGAGACTCGACACGGTGTTTTGACAGTCGATACGCCGACAACGCAAATTTGCAGGACTCGACACACTAATTTTGACAGATGTTGACGATAACGCTTTCGAGGGTAATGAAAATCTGTAAAAGCTCATCTTAGCAGAATAATCGAAAATTATGCTAGAATTATGTTTAAAAAAATCAAAAGATTTTTCTATGTATTTTTTACCTTTACTCAAGGGTTAAATTCCTAGATACGGTGTTACTATTGTTTTCGAATGTTAAGAGCCTCTTGCGGATACTTCTAGGAACTAACTTCTAGAGACATGCTTTTTAATAGATTATGATGCTTTTAAATAATTTTTATACATTTCCTTTACTTAGGATTTGTATTTGAATACGGCTAATTTCGACGATAACTCCATTCGTCGGGACTTGCAATTTTTACAAATGTCAATCTCGCAAGCACAATTTTCTAATGTCATTTTCATATCGTCGAAAAAAGATAAGTAACTAGAAAAATATTTTATTTGATACTCGTGGCCCAGTTGTCGCATTTGTGCGGTAATAAGGTTAAAATAAACGCAGTATTTTTAATTATCATTTTCAAAAGCCTGATAACAATTCCAATGATGTATACAACAAATTGTGTTGAGGGTTGAATAATAAGAAAATAGGCAATCCCGTCGGAATTCCCTAATTTAACTCCATAATCTATATTTTTAATTAGATAAAGTATTTACTACTTAATTTACGTACCTTCTTACTTACGTTACCTCAAATTTTAAGGCACTTACGGAATAATCATATATTTAATATTATAATATAATATTATATTACGAAATAATGTCCAAGGGATATTTATTTATTTAATTAGTAATTTAGCTGATAAAACAATCTATAATATTGCACTTTTACTTTAAATTATATTTTTAAAGTATATTTGAGACAATAATGCACGATGAGGGCAACAATTTTTAAAAGAAAGTTGATAACCACTAGAACACTCGATCAGTATTTGCATCCCTTATTCGGCTCTCATTAATACAGCTAAAAGGTAGACTACTAGATAAATAACAGCTTCTAAAGCTCTTGAGATCTTTTTTAATTTTTTATGAAACCAAAGTATTTACGGTTTCGTCGCATTTGGATTGGTGATCATTCAAACTAAAATGTCATTTCCGTCCTTTTTAATTGAGTGGTTTTTATCTAAGCGAATACTTCTACGTCACCATCATCATTCTATATGTATAAGCTAGAATAGGCCTCCACCACAGTTTTCTACAGTAACCGTTGGCGGGTGGCATCCAGTGTGATCCTGCGATCGCAACGGACTTAGACCAGTAAAACTGTAGACCCTTTACACTCTGCGACTTTTAGCAGCGATGAAGTCACGATGCAGCATCGATGCAGTCGCGATGAAGAAGCTGGAAATTGTCAAATCATGTACTGAATTTTGGCGTTTGCATCCATACCAACACAAACTGCATCGATGCTAAATAAAATCTGTTCATTGCGTGAGTCCCGATGTTGAAGCGCATTTTCAACACGCGCGAGTGCATCGATGATAAAAGTCGTGTGTAAGGGATCATAAGTTCAAGTAGCAACGGGCAGAGTACATATCGCGAAGGACAGTCATTGGGACAGAAAAGTTCTAGGTTGCACCGATGAATAAGTAATATATGGTTATTAAACTAACATTAAATTCAAAATCATTTAATGATGATAGCTGTCGTATGTCCTATTAGGCGTTACGACGAATTCAACTTACTCTAAATAATGAAAATTGCGCCCCCGTATCGAGTTATAAGAACTGTAACAAACGCGACTTTCTGTTACTATACATAACGTATGAGTAAAGATAAATAAAATATTCTGGAAAGATACGCATTTAATTATAATAATAACAAATATTAAAGAATATTGCACAAATAAAACCACAAGAAACATTAACATTTCAATCAAATCATAAGATGTACAATATTGGCGGTTTTGTCTCTTATCTCTTCCAGACAACCACTGATTTGAGGGAAAAACGTCTATTAGAGGGGTAGAATCGTTTATTAGAAGGTATTTTGTGTTATTTCATTAAATTATTATACTGTCATTTTTTATTGTACTGCAATTATTGCTTTGTCACTCCTTCAAACTTTCAACTGCAGCAATGCGTGAAAAAGGCCTGAAAATAATTGAAAAAGCTATTATAAATCATTCCTAATGCACTTCACATGTCTCCTGCATCTTTATGCGCTCGTTCTGGTTTCGTTTTTCGGGTTTTGTAAGTTCTTGCTCTGTCTTTTAAGTCTTTTTAACTGTAATCTGCTAAAAACTTGTTTTTAAATAGTGCTGCAATATATGAGGGGTTCGGATCTTATGAAGTGAGAAACCGATCATAAACTCGGTTTGAAACCGCTACCCTGCGGGGATTTTGACCATTTTATCATCACTAGTTGAATATTATATTTAAATCATGAAACCAATAAACAGACACTGAATATCTAGCTACTTATGCACATAAAAACACGTAGCAAAATTTTATTACTTACATGCATGGAATCTAGTTATTTATCCGATCTCTACATTAAACGATGTACCGAAAGTCAAGATAATGTGTTTTTATATTATCCGATTTTGTATTTTAGTATAATTGGCTGGAAATTCTTGTGGAATTGAATTTAATATTTGCAATGATAAATTATTTGCAAAACGTTGTTTATTTAACGTCAAACTGACATAAGGTATTGATTTACTTATTACCGGTGTTGCAGGAATTATTTTTATTTTTCCTTAAATTAATATTCACCGCGAACATTCTAATGCTGGGAGCCGTCGGTGAAACCTATGGTAAAAACTCCATGTTATTTAAAAAGAAAAATGATGGCTGCCATTTATTGCGTCTTTTTTTAATGTAAAGGTATAGGTAGGTATATATGTATATACGAGTACGAGTGCAAAAGTTCGTCCACGCGTATCTCGAAAAATATCAGTAACTAAAATGATTAAAATAAGGCTCGTGTATCGTCATAGCCGTACCAAAAAGCTTATTTTTAGGGTTCCGTAGCCGAATGGCAAATAACGGAACCCTTATAGTTTCGTCAAGTCTGTCTGTCTGTCTGTATGTCCGTCCGTATGTCACAGCCACTTTATTCTGAAACTATAAGCATCACACTATTGAAATTTGGCAGGAAGATGTATCCTGTTAACCGCTTTACGATTCTCATACAAACAATGCAAAATGATGATATGTAAGGAGGGTACACGAAACCAAAACCAAAAAAAAAATTTTTTGTCAAACCTATGCGTGTAGCGTGTCTATGGTCTATTAAAATGACAATGAGGTTCTTCAAACCATTTTCTCTAAAAGTCTAGGTAAAATAGGTGTCCTCTCCCATCTAACTTTTAAACTAAGCGAGTGTCATCATCATCATCATTATCAGCCAAAGGACGTCCACTGCTGAACATAGGCCTCCCCCACGGCTTTCCACAGCGACCGATTACTAGCGGTCTGCATCCAGTTTGATCCTGCAATCTTTATAAGGTCGTCTGTCCATCTTGTTGGTGGACGTCCTACGCTGCGTCTTTGGTCAAAGGGTCTCCAATCTAGAACTTTCCTGCCCCAACGGCCATCAGTTCTTCGCGCTATGTGCCCTGCCCATTGCCACTTGAGCTTACTGATTCTCAAGGCTATGTCCGTTACCTTAGTTCTTCTACGTATCTCCTCATTTCTGATTCGATCACGTAGAGAAACACCCAGCATAGCTCTCTCCATCGCTCGTTTCGTAACTTTGAGCTTCTTTATAAGGCCCGTAGTTAGAGACCATGTTTCGGATCCGTATGTCATCACTGGTAACACACACTGGTTGAAGACTTTCGTCTTTTGACACTGAGGTAAATGAGACGAGAAGACACTCTTGCGTAATTTCCCGAACGCTGCCCAGCCGAGTTGGATTCGTCGATTTACCTCTTTCTCGAAGTTGGACCTACCCAATTGGATCACCTGTCCCAGGTAGACGTACTCGTCGACAACTTCGAGAGTTGAGTTCCCAATGGATACTGGAGTGGGTACAACAAGGGAACTTGACATAATTTTCGTCTTCTCCATGTTCATTTTAAGACCCACTTGGGAGACTCGGTCAAGGTCTTCGAGCATAGTGCCAAGATCGTCCAGCGTTTTTGCCACAACGACTATATCATCGGCAAATCGGAGGTGTGTGATGTATTCGCCATTGACATTGATGCCGATTCCTTCCCATTCCAGAAGTTTGAAGGTGTCTTCCAATGCCGCTGTGAACAGTTTCGGAGATATAACATCTCCCTGTCTCACACCTCTCCGCAGTGGCATCGCCCTCGTATTCTGCTCCTGTACTCGGACCGACATGGTGGCGTTATTGTAAAGGCACTTTAACACCTCTATAGTCTATGTGGCACCGCTGCAGAGACTGAAGCACCGCCCAAGTTTCGATCGAATCAAAGGCCTTCTCATAGTCCACAAACGCTAAGCATAGAGGCATATTATACTCCTCTGACTTCTGTATAATTTGCCTAAGCGTATGGATGTGCTCTATGGTATTATAGCCTTTTCGGAAACCGGCTTGTTCGGGAGGCTGGAAGTCATCAAACCTACGTGCGAGACGATTCGTGATGACCCTTGAAAACAGCTTGTAGACATGGCTCAGGAGTGAGATGAGTCTGTAGTTCTTCAATAAGGTTTTGTCTCCTTTTTTGTAGAACAACACCACCACACTCCTGTTCCACGCCTCGGGCGTGATGCCCTCTAGCAGCACGGAATTAAAAAGTCTCTGAAGGACTTTAAGTACCGGTGTTCCACCCGCCTTCAGGAGCTCTAGCGAGTGTAAATTTTAAAAAAATACATGATGTAGAAGTTGGTTTGAACAAGATCGAACTAACAGTTTTTGAGGTAGAGCATATTTTCAATAACCGCAAACATAACTTTATTATTTATAGAAATACTCTGAAAAATAAAGTTATATTTGCAGTCAGCAAAATATTATGGAATTTTGGCTAAGTGGAAGTAAGTGGATCTCTAATTGAGTTAAAGTTGGCACGGAACCCTTAGTGAGCGAGTCCGACTCGCACTTAGCCGGTTTTATTGCTGTGTGCTTGTGCTGAGATGAGGTTTATTGCATAATATTATTTTCTGAACCTTTATTATGATTTCATGCCATTTTTTTGTCACTATTTACAATCAGTCAAACATCTTTAATTAAATTTGATGAATTGTTGCATATTTATGAATGATGATGAATTGTTGACGACCCGTCTGGTGTAGTGGTCGAGAAATCGCCTACTACGCAGCGGGTGCGGGTTCGATCCCCGCACAATACAAACATTTGTGTGCATGAACATGTCTGTTTGTATTGGTCTGGGTGTTTTCTATGTATATCATGTATGTATTTACAAAAAAAAAAGAAGTATTTAAGTATTATATCCGTTGTCTGGCACCCATAACACAAGCTTTGAGTAGCTTACTTTGGGACTAGATGGCGATGTGTGGGAATGTCCAAAGGATATTTATTATTTATTTATTTATTTATTGACAGTAAAAACCATCAGTTCGACAGTAAGGACTATAAGCTCTCCAGTATAAAAATATCTTCCGTTATAACGTTTACCCTAGATAATGGGAGGATGTGTATCGGGTACGATTCGTGGCAAATGTGTATGTTTGAAGATTGCGATATGAATACGGTTAATTTTATCAGATTTCGTGATACTGCAAGCTATTTTTTGTGATTACGAAATGTCAAATTTTTGCAACATCAGACTACCAGCGCAGGTCAGACTGTACATCAAACTTCTTAAGCAATTTGTATTCAGTTGAGAAGTTCAAGGGTTCTTGTGGACAATACAGCTTCAGTTTTAACGTACTGAATCCAAGTATACTCCTCTGGATATTTCAAAAGATATTAAAAATCAAAGTTCTAAATATGAAAATTATATAAAGAAATAAATATTACATTGCTATGATCACTAATTAAGTAGCCAATGCACTTATGTTATGAAAATCAGACACAGCGGCAGTACTGCAACACCCAAACAATTTAGAAAATTATGGTTCCTCCTACATTGACCTGACCGGGAATCGAACCCGGGACCTCAGAGTGGTGACGCTTTGAAACCAGCGTGCTTAGCCGCTACACCACGGAGGTCGTCAAATTAATAATTTTATGTGAAGAAAGAACTAAATCAATTACCAATGATAATTCAGGAGCCACGTTGTGCATACGTAGTATTAAGCTACAAGGCTTGTAGCTTATCGACAGGCGATCGGTCGATCGCCGGGAACTTCGACAAACACCCCTAACATATAATCTAATATATTCGCATGTACAGTGGCTAGCACATCAGATTACCCACTTTTGTTGCAATATAGCCCTTATCGCAACTGCATAAAATACCGCAGTGTTTACCTTGACGGGTTGTTGTCCCTACCTACTGTGTGCAAGGTCAATAAATCAAGTCGTTTTTAGGGTTCCGTAGCCGAATGGCAAAAAACGGAACCCTTATAGTTTCGTCAAGTCTGTCTGTCTGTCTGTCTGTCTGTCCGTCCGAATGTCACAGCCATTTTATTCTGTAACTATAAGCATTACACAATTGAAATTTGGTAGGAAGAGGTGTCTTGTTAACCGCTTACCGATTCTCATACAAAAAATAAAAAATATTGACAGTTAAGGGGGGCTCCAATACATGAAACTAAAACCAAAATATATTTTTTTAGTCAAACCTATGCGTGTGGGGTCTATGGATAGGTCTTCTAAAATGACGTAAAGGTTTCTAAAACCATTTTCTTTTAAAGTCTAACGTTTCATAGCTAGACGCTTCCAAAGTGGTAAAATGGCCGTCCCCCCCCCCCCCCAATATGTAATGTAGATCTTAACAAATACTTCCAACGAAAATTGGTTTGGACGAGATCGAATGAGTAGTTTTTGAGATGCAGCACATTTTCAACTACCGCAAACATAACTTTGTACTTCATACAAACACTATGAAAAACAAAGTTATATTTGCAGTCAACAAAATATTGTGGTATTTTACTAAGAAGAAGTAAGTGAATTCCCTAATTCAGTTAAAGTTGGCACGGAACCCTCAGTGCGCGAGTTCGACTCGCACTTGGCCGGTTTTATTATATCAGTGGAGTGATCCGGATCAGAAAAATAACTATTCGAAGTTCTAGGACGGTTATGTGGAAAGATGGTAAGCTTTTTATCAGCGTTTTTACCGCCACGATTCTTTCAAATGAACATAATGAATTATTATAGTTATTAGGCACTCATCTCTCGAAGACTACTCGAACCATTTGGATGAAACTTACACTGTACCCGTAGTTGAAGAAGTTGTTTACACCTAATTTAACTAAAAAAGAATCATCTTGCTATGAATTTTCATTGTCGAATAATCCAGAGACAAAATTCAAACAAACATACACCAACGAAATTTTGCACGCGCGTTAGGAAGGCCTGAATTTATCAACATACGAAAAATTTATCCAATTCTAACGATATCACTTACATACGGGTCGAATTTGATACCTCCATTTTTTTGAGTCGGTATAAATCACGGTAAAAATAAAATAAATATCTTATATATAAATATGGGATAAATATATATATATATATATATATATATATATATGCATAAAAAATATAAAATAAATAATACAAATATCTTATATATTAATTACGGCGTATGTATTTGCTATTACGTGACACCACGAAACTACACGAAGTCAAAATAGTGTGTTAATTATTTGGTGTAATTTTTGTTTATCTATAATAAATAAATATGCGCTAGACAACACATCAATTGTAGTGGTTTCGAAGTAAGGATTTACCTTCCTTGTGTTACAAATAGAGTTGGGCAGGTAAAAAAACAAAATGGTAAGTAATGAAAAATATGGTAATTTATGGTAAAAATGGTAAAATACTCGTAATTTACTAAATAGACCGTAAAATATTCAGCTGCTATATTTATTTATTTTATAATTTGTGCATGATTTAAGCTTTTAATACAAATGGTTGTTGGCGGTGTTGATGGCAGAAAACACTTCAAAAAATGATTATTTTTTACGTTACTTGGGTCACCATATAAAACAGAAAACAAATATTCGTGCGCGTTGCGTAAATTATTAAATGGCATTTAACGTTCGCGCTCGCTTCTCGTTTGGTTATTGACGAAACGTTCGAGGAAATATTCGTGCACGAGAGCTGACACGAGCTCGCTGTTCACATTGATGTTCACACATCATCATCATCATTATCACGTCCACTGCTGAACATATGCCTTTCCACAGCGACCGGTTGTGAGCGGTCTGCATCCAGTTTGGTCCTGTCGTCTGTCCATCTTGTCGGTGGACATCCCACGCTGCGCTTTTGGTCGAAGGGTTTCCAATCTAGAACTTTTCTGCCCCAGCGGCCATCAGTTCCCTGCTATGTGCCCTGCCAAAGTGCCTGCTGCCACTAGAGCTTACTGATTCGTAGGGATATGTCCGTTACCTTAGTTCTTCTACGTATCTCCTCGCTTCTGATTCGATCACCGAGCATAGCCCACTCCATTGCTCGTTGTGTGATTTTAAGCTTCTTTATGATGCCCATAGTGAGAGACCACGTAACGGATCCGTATGTCTTCACTGGTGACATACACTGGTTGAAAACTTTCGTCTTCAGACACTGAGGTAATTGACACGAGAGGACGCTCTTATGCAGTTTCCCGAACGCTGCCTAGCCGAGTTGGATTCGTCAATTGACCTCTTTCTCAAAGTTGGACCTATCTAATTGGATCTTTCATCTAAGGTAGACGTACTCGTCAACAACTTCAAGAGTTGAGTTTCCAACGGATACTGGAGTAGGTATAACACGGGAACTTGACGTAATTTTCGTCTTTTCCATGTTTTTTTCAAAGATGGGATACTTGGTCGAGCATAGTGCCAAGATCATTCAGCGTCTTTGCCACAACGACTATATCATCGGCAAACCGGAAGCGTGTTATGTATTCGCTATTGACGCAGATGCCGAATCCTTCTCATTCCAGGAGCTTAAAGGCGTCTTCCAATGCCGCTGTGAACAGTTTCGGAGATATACCGTCTCCCTGTCTTACACCTCTCCGCAATGGAATCGCCCTCGTATTTTGTTCCTGTACTCGGACCGATCATGGTGGCGTTGTTATACAGACACTTTAACACCTATCGTCTATGTGACACCACTGAAGAGGCCTAAGCACCGCCCAAGTTTTGATCGAATCAAAAGCCTTCTCATAGTCCACAAACGCTAAACATAGGAGCATATTATACTCGTACTTCTCGGACTTCTGTATAATTTGCCTTAATAGATGTGGTCTATGGTACTGTAGCCTTTTCAGAATTCGGCTTGTTCGGGAGGCTGGAAGTCATCAAACCTACGTGCGAGACGCTTCGTGATTCACACTTGCGCGAGATTAATCATAGCATTTGTTGTACATGAAGATGCCGTAGGTCGAATTAGTTGTGGCTTGCGCTCTGCAACTCGTTAGTTTAGTTAGTTATCTTGAGTAAGAAAGTGAAAAGGAACCGGCGACGCAGACGATGGTGAGGTGAATGATAAGCTTAGCTTTTAGGTCAGTATGATAAGGAGGCATTTTTTTCAAAAATTGTACCCTTTTTCGTCATTTTCAGTTATCAAATTAATAACATATAAAACGAAAACTACTGGTTTTGATGCAACTTACACTGTAGGTACCCTAAGTAGCAATATATCTGATTGAACAAAAAATAATCATCTCGCTATGACTTCTCGTTTTCTAGAAATCCGTGGTGAAAAAAACATCAAAACACACATACACTTACGAAATTTCGAACACGTGTTTGGAACTTTGGAAGCCTTAAAAGATTACCCCACTCGAACATATAAAATTCTAACAATATCACATACCTTATAGGTCGAATTGATGACCTTCTTTTTTTAAATAAACATGAATATGTTTATATTACAAACACAATATCACTCATAAATTACAAAGTACAAAACAAAAATAAACCTAATAAATATATTTTTGCGTGATGTGAATCCAGCTCAAAAGTTCGTGTTCGTATTGGCATGTAAAGAAGTATCATCATGCTAAGACAGTAAAAATGAGTGAAATGTTATTAATGGTAATTTGGTAAAGGATTTAAGTATATTTATACATTAAGTTTTGTTAATTAAAATCATTTGAATATTTTCCCAGTCATCGGTAATTTTACCGAGTAAATTACATGTTTTTGGTAATTTACTCGAAATTGAGTAAATTACCGGTCACAAACCCAACGCTAGTTACAAATACCAGACAACGATTATGACGGGGGTGTCTCTCATAAATACTTAAATACATTCATAAAGATGAAATAAGAAACCAAAAATTTTGCGCACGGGCGGGACTTGAACCAGCAGCCTTTTGGCAAACCGGGCCAAACGCTCTTACCAATTGAGCTACCGTGCTGTTAGTCCGACCCTGCGAAATTTGTGGTTTCTTATGAAAACGTCAATTGCGTGTCTCTTTATGAAACAGATATAAAATATGACACTGTGAGTGTTAAAAACATTCTAAAGCATTACTTAAATACATATTAAACATCCATGACTCAGGTACAATACAATAACAATAAATTATTTTTATTATCTTTTTATATTCTTTAGTAAGTATGGCAAAATTGGTTGTAAAACAGTCTTTGCTATTAAAAAAGTGTCATCTTAACAGATAACCGATAAGTTTCGTACTCCCTCACGGCTGTGAACAAGACCCTATTATCATGGTACATTTGTCGATGTGCAGTTGAGTGTCACCTGACGACAATAGGGTGGTCTCCCTTCACGGTTCCATGGGAACGTGCTGAGGAAATTGTGAAAGCCGTGTTTTTTTTCTTATACCTCATGAAGCTTTTTGGTGCTGTATTACATGAGTTTCTTTAATTTTTTTAGCACTTCTATAAATATTTGACGACCTCCGTGGTGTAGTGGATAAGCACGCTGGTTTCAAGGTGTCGTCGCTCCAAGCTCCCGGGTTCGTTCCCGGTCGGGTCAATGTAGAAATCAAAATTTTCTATATTGTCTCGGGTCTGGGTGTTGTGGTACCACCGTTGTGTCTGATTTTCATAACACAAGTGCATTGGCTACTTACTTTGGGATCAGAGCAATGTATTTGTTTGATACGAATGTGCAACTTTTATTACCTAATAACCGTTGACCTCTTTTCATAGTGATTGAATAAGAGATATAGCATTTGAACATACGAAACCACAACCTACAGAAAAAAAATATTACAATCATATTTATTTTCTTCTTACTCCTATTCAAGTTTCAGTTATCACTCCAAACAAAATTTTGAGGAATTAATAAGCAATGTTAAGGAGGACGTGGTGACCCCGTTATTCCCGTCTAAAATAAAACAGAGCCGCTGGTAATAGGAATCAGTGATGCCTACTAATTATATGAAACTAGCGGTCCCCCGCGACTTCGTCCGCGCGTTTTGAGTTTGCTCCCTCCCCTCCCGTCGCAGCGTGATGTTTTATATCCTAAAGCCTTACTCAATAAATAAGCTATCTAACACAGAAATATTTTTTCAAATCGGTTCAGCAGTTCCTGAGATAAGCGCGTTCAAACCAACAAACTCTTCAGCTTTATAATATAATTAGCGCAAGCGCACGTTGTGATGTTAAAACTGTGATAGCTCCTAAGATATTTATTTGAATTAAATGATATAAAGTGCAACTTTGTTCTAAATGAAATGCTCGTGATGATGAATGTATTTATTTTGATAAGAATAAATACCTGTGTGTATAATACACCTCTAAAAATGATGCATTATTTTTTACAAATTTATTAACATAAAAAAGGTTGTAGTAAGTCAACCATAACAGATAGACATATGCTGTCGCGGACTTTATTATAGAACTCTTAATGCTGAACAATCTTGTCATACATGATTTTTGTGTAACTTTAGCGGTTTCCGCAGCGTACGCAGCGGAAGCTCTCAAAAGAAATATCTTTCTCCCGTTTTCGCAACATTTTTCATTGCTACTGTGGTCTTATGAGTTGTATCTTTATGTTATATAGCCTAAAGCCTTCCTCGATAAATGGACTATACAACGTAAAAAAGATTTTTTAAATCGGGCCAATAGTTTCTGAGATTAGCGCGTTCAAACAAACAAACAAACAAACAAACAAAGAAACAAACAAACAAACAAACTCTTCAGCTTTATAATATTAGTATAGATTAATTATTATTGTACGGTAATTTCAAGCCTCGCACGGTAATATATCGCAGTTTCAAAACGTATTTTTGTTCAATGAGCCAAAATTCAATCATTTGAACAGTAATTTGAATATGCGGCCTAATCTGTGTACTAACACATTGTAAAGTTGGTGAATTTGAGTGAATCTTTTCTCCATAGGACTTCGTATGATACATTTGGTCGCGATCTTTTTTATTCCTATTTGATGAATTAATTAACGAACAGCCTAAAAAAAATGAATTGAAATTGAAAATGACTGAAAGGACATGTACGATCGACTAAAATCAAGTACATTATAGTTACATCAAGAAATTTTTCATACAAAATTGTGTACTTTCGGTAATTTTACGTTAATTTTGGGGTGCATTTTACGGTAATTCTGGCAGCAGAGTCTAGCAACGCTGATGGGAATAGAAAATTAAACTAATTAAATACGGAACCGAATAAATAGGTTCCATATTTAAAAGCAAAGCAATCTGTATTTTTTAAATAAATCTAAAACTTTACAATGATCTCCAAGTCGCAGTAGTATATTCACTCACTTCACTTCGATTCTTTTAAAGCGCACAGATTTATAAATTAAGCCAGATCAGGAGATTACATCGGAACTGCTTGATCCTCCCGGGATTACCTACCCGAAAATGCAGGGATGAAACAGAATATTCCAGAATAGGTGATTTGGACCTGAGAGACCTGTTTTAGCGGTGATTCGTCTTCAAAGAGAGCCGATCTAAATCTACTCCAAGGTATATTTATAGAACCCTCAGAATATCTAGTTTTTCTCAGAAATCAGACGTATAAGAAGTATGATCTGGAATATATTTGTTTGTGTTATATACGCTTTTGTGTAAGCCTATTTTGTATCTTATATTCGGTTTGAAAATCTTCCATAAGAACACAATTATAGCTTTGGTTCTGATACGCTCCGCTTATACACTAGACGTACATAAAGAAAACATCAAACTCATTGATAATAATTTATTATACCTACACCAATAACAATTGTTACGTCCATTGCAAAACATAGTGACTGTTTTAAGAATTAGTTAATATTCAGCGTATGGCCTGTAATAAAAGCAAAAATTTTAACCAAACTGATGTAGTTTGGTAAAAAAATATATTTTGATTTGTATCATTTTTGCGGCAGCTAGTGGTAACTGAGTTTGTCCTGGCGTTACTTCTCAGCTCTTGCCATATTGTCTGTGTCTTGTCTCAAAGCGCTAGTAGGGCCCAAAAGATAAGGAGACATGTTCTAGCCCCATATGGGCAATCATTGTTTGATATCAGCTTATTATTGACGTTCATAAGTGTCATTTTGAGTCCTAAATTGAATAAATTATTTTTGACTTTCATGATCAATGATTCTACAGAATATATGCAGTTACCTTGACCTGCTCATAGTGCTCTAAAGTGCTTTAACTCAAAGATGTAGTTATCGAAAGTTAATAATCGATGTATATCAAAATCGCTAACTTGTTGTAGTAAATGACAATGTCAAGTTCTATGACTAGAAACCAATGTGTCCAAACTCTAAACAATGTTCCTGGGTCGATTTATTTTGATTGGCAATATCATTAAATTTATTTTTATTACAATAAATTAAAACCCTTTCGAATTGATAGCTGGTTTCTAACAAGGGTTATATTTTAAATTTTTGCTCCCTTTTACAGGGCAAATCGTGTAAAAATGTATAATGACAATAAATTTAATCGATAAGCTATTTCAGTAATTGTAATCTGTTTCTTTAAACATCATAATCGGCTTAGATATTCGCTGTTTAATTTTAATATTTACCCTAAATATTGCAAACACTTCAATGTAGATTTTTCTTAATATTATTTAAGGTTCCTTGATTTAAAAAGAAAAAAAGAAATTCAACACGTTTAAAAGTTTACACCACAAACACACAAAATCACATTATTACACATAATAAACAAACAGAATACAAAGATTGAGAAAAAATGTTTACACAGAAAAGGAAAAAATAAAGGTGGAATTTATCCGTTAGGAATTTCTAAAGTATGTACGCCTCTTTTCAAAATTGGTGAAGTGAAACGTGAATCCGTATCTCGTCCGTCCGTATTCATATGCTAATAAGCTACTGCCTTGTCCCGAAGAGTACCTGCCCCTAACATCCAGTTGCCACTTAAATGCCCAATTTGAGGCAGCAAAGCTCATTAATAAGGATTCGATTAAGACAACCCGCTTTCGTCTAACCCTTAATTGATATGGGGTTCCGTAGCTAAATTGAGTAGAATCAGACGTTGCTTATCTGTAACTGTTATACGCGGCATAATCACACTTAGGCCGAGTTTCAGCCCGAAACTTAGCCCCGAATATATCAAATGGAACCCCAAAATCGAGATAAGAAGTTGCCGGTTATTTTTGAAATTTATTCTGATGGTATCCGCAGGGATTTGCTGGTATATTTATTTTAGAGTTCGGCTCATAAGTTTAAGGGTTTGTCTCTAATAAAGTACCACGCTGGTTACAAAACAAGGGTCTGTAAGAGCATTACAAAGAGAAAGATAGTAAATAAATGAAGTAGGACTGAAAGTCTTTTCGAAAATAAATACCTCCGTGTCATCTGTATTTTCATTTATGCTTTACCAACATTATCATTGTAAAGTAAATGAACAAGTAAAGATGAATTACTTCGTCATGCTTAAGTAGTAGTTAAATAGAGGCAAATGCGTTATTTTAAACAGATTTAAAAAAAAGGAGGTAATCAATTCGATTGTATGTTTTTTTAATGGCTGTGGTACCTTATATCACAATCATAATTAAACCGATTTGAAAAATAATTTTGCCTCCTAGAGTTTATACCTTCAAGTTGGTTCCATTGTTGCCAAGTCGGGATCGTATGATGGGATCTTGGTGTAATCGAGGAAAACCATCTAAATTTTTAGAAGTATCTTAACGTTGATCTTAACGACTAAAAAGTTTAAAATAAACACTTATCTTTTTAAAGGAAAGGAATCAATTTCAGGCGAACAATTTCTTTTTGGGGTCGATGCTCTGATAGTTGATGCTTGAGATGGTCAAAGTGATGGCACCGACTTTGAAGTCGGAAGTTATAAGATTTTTAGTCAGTTTTCTAGAAGGCGGGTTTTGTATTTAAGTATCGAGCATGGCCTGTGATGAACATTAAGCTTGTTATGTAATCTCGGCATTTAATCACAGACAAGTGAGTGCAAGTAGAAAAGACAGATCGCCAAACTTAAAGCTTTTTTTTAAACGTGGAGCCGTGTTTCAATAAAAATAATGTTTGAATTTTTATAAATTCATCATCGGACTTTTTATTATTTAGCTATTCGTTTCTTTAGCTTTAGCTAGGCCTAACACTGGGGTAATTACATAGCAGTACACTCCTTATAGAATAAAAACCGCAAAAAATATAGAATATGAACTCAACAACAACAAAATCTTCCGTAAAAATGTTTTTTTATTTTCGTTCGCCATCACGGTCGCCTACACTTCCGGTTGTTTACGCAGAACAAAAATAAAACAATTTACCACAGTATAAACAATGGCTGAAGTCTTCTTTCGCTAGGCAGTGATCCTGTCATAATTTATTAATTCTTTCACCATAGGTCTCCTATTCTCGATAATTATGTTCAGATCTTATTATAAAGCCCATATTTCATTAATTCATTAACGTGGGTTTCCTCCAAGTGTTATTCATTGTAATGTATATTTATCATTTAGTTACTTTAAAACAGTTGTAGAAAGAAGATTTACTTTTTGGATGTCATTTTACATTTGCATTGAACGCGTTTATTCTTGTCTGATGCAGTGATGGGCGTTGGGAGCGATACAAATAATACGACTGACTGCGATCAAAAGTGTATTTATTACGATTAAATTCCTTATATACTAAAGAAAGAAGTGAGTGTGCGTAGTAATAGGTAGTGTACATACGTGAGGCGCACACTACACTGCTCCTGGGCTCTCTGAAACGGAGTTGCATTTTGAAATCGCCAAGTATATTTCAGGCACACATTTTATTTCATTTTATTTTTAAAGGCACAGTTACAATCAAACAACCAAAATAATACAATTAGAAATGATCATACAGTAAGGAAATGTCCGGTCGAGTGACCTGAAAAACCATGCACGACATAACAATATTATTATTTAACTATAACTAGGTGAAAGACGATAACTCACTAGCCACGTTAAGTTGACAATGAGACACGATGGCAGGACACTCAATTTGGCTTTTACACCAACTATTGTCAACTATGTAATTCAGACATTCAATACGCAAGTTCTATGAAAGAAACACAACACCTTCACACCACCTTATACTGAGGTGTTCCTATGAATATCCTTATTAAATATCACTTGACGACACGTGGTGTAGTAGTTAAGCACGTTGGTTTCAAGGCGTCGCCGCTCCGAGGTCCCGGGTTCGATGCCCGGTTAGGTCAATATAGAAATAAAAAACCAGCGGTCACATGAGACCGCATAACAATAGAATATCTATTGTGTCTCGTTCACATACTCTTTACGGATTAAATTCAGTTATGATTTTCAACGGTTTATGCTGTTTATACACTTATGTTACGACGACCTCAATAGTCGAGTGGCTAGCACGCTGGTTTCAATTGTCGCCATCTCGTGAGGTTCTTAATATCCATTAATGTATACGCCCAAACGAGCTCCGGAAAATGGGTGTTCATGGTGTACCTATGATCGATTACGACGCTCGTACCTCAATGATTTGCGTACCTGTTTATTTATTTAAGCAATCCTGAAGGTAGGTTTAGTGTTAGTTTTATTCGTAGAAAGTTTGTTTTTTTTTGCTTGTCGAATATTGTACTCAATATTGGCATTCCTTTTTACTTATTATTATGGATTACTTATGTCTTTATTGTTTCTTTCCACAATTGGTATATTCAATTAGTTTTCGCTTTTTATTATAATATTAGCAACCTGAAAAAATAACGATAGTCTTGGACCATTTTTTGTCGAGTAAATTTACTAAATTTCGTTAATTTACCAAGATTTTGCAGTGATGGAACTGTATTTCGTTAAGGAGTTTCTCCGATTCTCTTCTGCGTCTGCTTAGAATCAACGTAAAATCGAAGGGGCACATATATATTTTTTAAATACTGATAAACTCTACCGCTATAATTTAAACAGTGGAAGCAACAATTCAAGTACGTCAGACTCACGGTCTTAGACTCTTGGCACACTGCGACTTTTAGCAGCGGTGCAGCATTGATGCAGTTCCAAAATGTCAACCTTAACACACTTACGTTACTTGTAGAATCAATACACTCGCGATGCAGAAGCTGGACATGGACAAATTATGTACTATAGCAAACCGTATTCCTATACCTACCCGGGTCTTGCCCGACAGAGCCTCTCGCGGACGCATGCCGGCAAGATTGCTTGCTAGTGTGAGTGTGGTGCCAACGTAGTGCACTGTATAGCACGCACCCCTCTCACCTCCCGCGCCTCTGTAACGGTCAGCACGGCTCACGCACGCGCCGCCCGCCAGTCGAGTTGGAACCGGGATCTAAAGCGAGACTGCGCGTACCACTCCGTGTCCCGCGTATACACACCACGCTCGCACCGCAAGCGAACATAGCTCATTCTGTGTTTATCTTTATAAGTGACTCTGTACGGTTTACCTTATCTATCATTAATCCACAGCTTTGCTTAATAGTAAAGTCTTGAAAACACCACCCCTGAGTTCTCATTGTCTGCCTGCTGGCAGTGGCGCACCCCCTTTAAGTAGTTACCAGAAACTCTATCCGGCACCCCGCCTATAGTACTGTATATTAGCCACTGTCGCGTGTTTATCGATGCTAAAAGTCTTAGTATGTAAGGGGTCTTAGAGTCTTTGCAGCTTTGCTTTTTCTTTGAAAGTCGGTGCATGATGTCAACCTTAACAGACAGCAACAGTCTACGTACGCATATCATGCACCGACTTAAAATTAGTTTGTTTCTTCTATTAGCGTTATTTAAGTCCTTTTAGTGTTTGTTTTAGAAGGCGGTTATTTTTTTATAAATAAATACATTTATTTATTTTCGACATAATTAAGTCAAACATAGTAACTACATTTTAAATTATAAGATAAATAAAATTATTAAATTGCATAGAAATAAGAAATAAATTCGATGAAATGTGTCGACTGTCCAATAGCATTTTTGTATTAGTCCATATATTAACCATATAACAGTCAATCTATACTCTATACTAATATTATAAAGCTGAAGAGTTTGTTTGTTTGTATGTTTGTTTGTTTGTTTGTTTGAACGCGCTAATCTCAAAAACTACTGGCCCGATTTGAAAAATTTTTTTTACGTTGGATAGTCCATTTATCGAGGAAGGCTTTAGGCTATATAACATAAAGATACGACTCATAAGACCACAGCAGCAATGAAAAATGTTGCGAAAAAGGGAGAAAGATATTCCTTTTGAGAGCTTCCACTGCATACGCTGCGGAAACCGCTTAAGTTACACAAAAATCATGTATGACAGGATTGTTCAACATTAAGAGTTCTATAATAAAGTCCGCGACAGCATATGTCTATCTTTTATGGTTGACTTACTACAACCTTTTTTATGTTAATAAATTGGTAAAAAATAATGCATTATTTTCATAGGTGTATTATACACACAGGTATTTATTCTTATCAAAATAAATACATTCATCATCACGAGCATTTCATTTAGAACCAAGTTGCCCTTTATATAATTTGATTTCAATAAATATCTTAGGAGCTATCACAGTTTTAACATAACTCCGCACCAAAATAATGTTCGCAGCTTAAGTACAACGTGCTCTTGCGCTAATATTTTATAGAGCTGAAGAGTTTGATTGTTTGAACGCGCTTATCTCAGTAACTGCTGGACCGATTTGAAAAAATATTTCTGTGTTGGATATCTTATTTATTGAGAAAGGCTTTAGGATATAAAACATGACGCTGCGACGGGAGGGGAGGGAGCAAACTCAAAACGCGCGGACGAAGTCGCGGGGGACCGCTAGTGGTTGATAAATGGACAGTCAAATCTATTTGAGAGCACCCGTAGAGTGCTTATAACCTACTCGTATCATAATGCATATAAACTAATTAAAAACTAGCGCATATTAATGTAGTCATTTTTGTATTCACCAAATATTCCGAGCTGCAGCTGAGTGACAAACACAGTGTGTGAGAGAGCAAAAAACTTTTGAAGTTGCTGCTTTTCCGAGCTTTCCGAGCTGTAATTTCATAAGACTGTTTTCATCCCCATTGTTCACGGCTCTTTCAGAAACCTTATGAGAAGGTTGAATATAGGTACGAATATATTGAGATCCGTCACATTTTTGGAAGTTGTTAATGCTGTGGGTTTGATTCTTTCACATTTTGAGCAATAAAAGTAATAAAAAATATGAGTAGGTTACGCTCCGACTCGACTCTTTATCAAATTCTATACATCTAACAGCTATCGTGGTCCATGTTACTAGCAAAATCTGCATATTCAGATCGTCAGTCCTTTTGTATCATTTTTTATAGTCTTACAAAAAAAATCTTAAGTTTGATTATTGAACACTATTTTGTTTTGATCTATTTAACTTTCGAAATCATACAGTGTTTAGGAAACAACTTTTGCTCGCCGCTGCCGCTTATTGGTCTTCATTCGTACGCAATAGAAATGTAGATCCAAGACTTGGAACCCTGATGTGACAGTGCCATATATTTGTGCAGGCGCCGTAACCTCGACGTTTCGCTTGGTTGCGTGACTAACGTCTTCACATAACGCGACTTTGTACACATTTGTTCCGTTTAAATTTAAGTTTATTCAGGACGTTCTTTCTCATAAAATTGAGTAAAATTTTACCAACTCCAAAAAGGAAATAATCGATTCGACCTGTGTGATATAGTCAGAATTGAATAAAATTTAAGTATTTAGACCTAGTCTTTACTAGATTAATTTCATAAGAGCTTCTTACAGGTGTGCAAAATACGTAAGTGTTACATTTTTGTATATTAGTACGTTTGTCCCAAGATTTTTCGCACAAGGAGAATTTATAGCGAGAAGATTGTTTTTCAATTACGTTGTTTAGTAGCAACTAAGAGTTTAGTGTTAGTTTCATTAAAATCGGTACAGTAGTTTTTGAAATATGAGTTATTACTAAAATCATGAAATAAAAAATAATGTTAAAATTTAATCGCTTTCAAACTTTCAAAAACGAACTAAAAAGCTTAAAATGACGCATTTTTTTCTAGGAGATTTTAAATTCCTTTGGCGTCAGTGCATTATGTGTGTACACTTCGGGTGTAGTAGGTAAGCTTGATTAACATCAAGCACCGACTCCAAAAAATATTTCTTGTCAGAAAATTTAGGTTTTGGTTCGGATACTAGGTAAGTTACATTATGAAGTTGCGAATGAACTATAAACTTATATATTTTGGCTGAGTGGAAGTAAGCAGACCCCTAATTTAGTTAAAGTTGGTACGGAACCCTTAGTGCGCGAGTCCGACTCATACTTGACCGGTTTTTAACTACACAATGTAACTGGGTCCTACTATAAGTACTTAACTACGTACCTCATCACCCATGTAGGGTAATGAACTCGCGAATTTGCATAAACCGAAGCATGATTTATCGAGCACTTACCGCAGCAGCCGCTGAGCGAATGAACTTGCGTATCCTTATCTTCAGGTATAAATCCACTTACGGTGCAGTATCGAGCAATGATACATTACTGCTGGATTATGGACGAGACATGATTCAGATGTTACTGGTCGGATATAAGTAGATAAGACTTTGATATTAGCAGCTTCTAAATACGATATTTTAATTATTATTTATTCGTCACACATAAAGAAATAAAATTACTTCAACATAAGAAAAAAAAAACTACATGAAGCAAAAACAAAGCCCCAAAGTGTGCCTAAAAGGTCGCCGCTCTAATTCATGACAGCAGATTGGAAACACGCCACGACACTAATTTTTAGATTTATGTAAGGAGAAATAATAATTGTAATGTATGAGAGATTATACCAAAAATATTTATATACTTTCACCATTTTGAAAATAAAGTGACTTGATTGCTATATAGAGGAAAATGCTTTGTCTTGGATCTCAATTTCACGGAAGCTGTTTAAATTTACAATATAAATTGATAATAACTAGCAGAGTTTGCACAATATTGCAATTATTAAAGTTGTTTCGCTTAAACTTGGTTATGCAACTTTCGTAGCAGCTAGATAGTAAAACCGTTAATTTAACGACGCGTCTAGCGATGCTATCAAAGAACCGTCGGCTAACTATTCGGAAAATTTTAAAACGCCATCAGTTTCTACTTTGTACTTCCTAGCTCGCCAGTTCGTGACTGATTTCTGAATTGGGAAAGTTTACGATGTGCTGAGTTTTATGTATTTTAGATCAAACGTTATAAAATTCCTTTTATGGTTCTATGTATTGGTAATGATGATTACAGTATAGTAGACAAAAACAGAGGTATAAAACGAAGTTCAAAAAAAAAACAGCCAACGAAAGCTCACTTGATTAATTTTAGTTTGGGGACGCCTATTTCATCACTTCGGAAGCGTAAAAGACCTATCCACAGAAAACGCATACCCATATTTCAATGTGTATGTATGAAATATCGTTGGAATTTGATTAAATTGATCTATTAAGGCTTTTAAACACGTGTGCAATATTTCATCAGTGTATGATGTATGTTAACCCACGGATTTCTCGAAAAGGAGAAGTCATAGCGAGCTGATTCTTTTTTTAGAATCATCAGGTATACTTCAACTTAGAGAACAATGTCAATTGTATCAAAATCGGTTAAGTAGTTTTGAGATATGGGTACGTTTTCATGCCTTTTCCGAAGAGATTAGCAAGAAAGGCATTGTCTTGTTCTGCTTATAAAGGGGGTTATTAAAAAACTTGGCTTTCTGAAAACGTTTTTTGAAGCCGTTAAAAGTAAGCACGTACCTATTCTCTCCACATTTTAACAAATTTTTCGATGCGTACGCAGAGAGCGTTTCTCGACGGCTATAAAACGGATAGAAACAATAAAGTCGGCGATATAGTTTTAAATGGCTGAAAAGGTTGGTACTTGATACGAGACGACTTTTTAAAGCGCTTTAGCTTGCGGTGGGTGGAAATACTGAGCTGATTGATGAATGAGGTCACTGGATTCCATATTCATTTATTGAAGCTTTATTGCAGCATCCAATATAGTATTGCAAAGTTAAACAACAATTATGTTGACTTTTATTTATTATTGTGAGCAGTTTTGAACCTACCTTAAGTTACTCCTTGCTACATCATTGGCATTATTACTTTTACTCTCACTTCGATTATATTGGTTTTTAACTTAGTAAAACTTTTGTGACTCAGTGCCAACGAAAATTTTTTAGGGTTCCGTAGGCGAATGGCAAAAACGGAACCCTTATAGTATAGTCAAATCTGTCTGTTTGTCTGTCCTTCTGTCTGTCCGTCCGTATGTGACAGCCACTTTATTTTGTAACTATAAGCATCACACTGTGTAAATTTGGTAGGAAGATGTATCCTGTTGACCGCTTTACGATTATCCGACACTATGAACTGTGGTTTTGATTGAGGAGTTACAAGTGTGTGGCCGGCTGTTTATTAAATTCTATAATGCTATTAAGTACGTTTTGTGAAAGGGAATGGAAAGTGTTGAGATTCGTTTCTTTTGCGCAGCGCAGAGCCTCTATTTTTGAATCACTTGCGTCAAGATGGCGTTTGATAATAATTTATTAATGTCCATTTTTCTGATGAAATTGAACATAATTTCACACGTGAGTGATTAAAAAAAGGTTACTGAATGTTGTGCGTACTAACATCTATAATTCGCATGAACTCGGGTGAACAGAAATCGCAAGCCATTTTCAAGCGAGTGATTCATAAAAAGGGCTCCAGGTAATTTTGCTCGGTATATTTCCATCATGTTACTAAAACAATCTGAATAGGCTGATATTCTGTACTTTCACTTTCTGTAATACGTGTGAAGTATATTCAATCCCATCAGATTTGCAATCATGGCCATATCAGTACAGTAACAGGACGTAAAGGTAACCATAATTCGGGTTATCGCGATACTCGATACAAAAGTCGACCTGTGTAACCGTATTCAAACAAAATGTGAACTGCGAACTATTCGTAGCATGATTTCAAACTTAACTGGAGATTTAATCGCGTGAATTTAGACAGTTCAAGATCGTTATACACGGTCCATTTATCTGAAGATTGTGTAGGTAGCTAACTTAATTCAAATCGCGCTTCACTTAGTCCTTTGTTTTTACTATCTTCAGTCTTTTTCATTACTGCAATCAATATTCTAAACAAGCTGGTGATCATTTTTGGTACTACATTAGAGATACTGTAAAGCTTAGTATAGATTGAAATAAAGCTTATAGAAAAAGCGACGAAAAAATGGGAAAGGGAAGGTTTCATTAACAGTGCCGTCCAAAGCAAAGCCTACATTGGGATGTTTTAAAGTAACCAATTTATAGTCAACGACTCGAATAAGAAAACCTGTCTTGAGACTCGTAGAAGATTAATTGAGATTGAAGACAAATGCTTAGATGTTAAATTATAAGATCTTTTATTGTCGTCAACAAAAAGCTCAGTGAACATATATTTCAATGCAATGACAAGTGCAATAAAAAAGTATACGAACCCAGTTACAGCGGAAACTAGTGATGTGCCGATGCTGGGAACGTTGCCGTAGGTGGGAATATTCCCAGCAGCATTCTTTCAATTGCCGGCAATATTGGAAATATAAGAAAACATCGCCCTTTCTATTATGTTTTCACTAAAAATGCTTTTTTAGAGCCTTAGTGTACCATTAAAGCAAACCCAGTAGAAATCAAAGACTGACATACATTTCTAAAGTTGTCAGCAACTTAAGCAACATTCCCGGGAATATTTCTGAAATATTTTATTAAATTGCCGGTTATATTAGCTGATATAGTGATTTTGGTGTATCTTTTTTTATACTTACTGGCAAGACAATCAATGAAATGATTTCTTATCTTCTTTTATAGCTTTTTATCTAAACATTACAAAATAAGTACACACACTGTTATAGTAGGCATTTATAAGGATTCAATGGATTTAACGTCATAGCAATTTCAGAAACATTGCCGGCAACATTCCCATGGCAATGTTCCCGATAGCGGCAATGTTTCAGTGGAATATCTATAGACGAAATACAAATTTACTTAGAAGTTATATAACGTGCTAATTTAAGAAAAAACTACGTTAAAAATTTTAGGTAGGTATCAGCTGAACTTTGTAGAGCCAGAAACAGCAAAACAAAGTAAGTGTAATGCCTAAAGCATCAATGGGAATTATATCGACATACCTATATAAATGCGAGAGAGACACAAACAGCACCTTTTGTGTTAACAAAACTTACACTCTCTGATAACTGTTCCTTCCTGCAGACCTCAGATTCCTACCTTAACCACAACATCAAGCTTTTAGGAGATTGAAAACAGCGACCTTCGATTCAAATTCTTGTCTCGTTTGTAAAATAAACTGACACCTACCAGACTGAAATTCTGAACGAACGCTATCTGCGAGCGCCACTCCGCGACGGGGAAGCTACGCGTTTTGATAACGACGTCAGTTTCGAGCTTCGTACTGTATCTCAACTACTCCAAACACTAACTCGATTTTCATAATGTACTTTTTGCAAGTTGAGCTGCAATGTTTTTAAATATTGGTGTGCATGGGCAAATATTGCATTGTAATACACAGTAAAACCGTAGGAAAGTATGTATGTACCTACATAAATATATGTTGTAGCAAATTGTTACCAAATTTATGTACCGATTATATGAATATTTCATTGTTTTTCAAACCAAATCTTTTCTGGTTCTCTTTAAAATAAAACATCTTAGAATTGATCTCGCAATTTAATTCAATTTTCTAATATTTACATTGCAAGTTAAATAATAGTGATTTATATTATGTAGAGCTACTTTACCCGATATTCAGATGTTTCCTTGATATGGACTACTTTGCCCTCAGAGTGAACCATCGTCATGATTCCATAAAACGAGTTCACTGGTCCAAACCCTTTTATGCCTATGAACTAATTAAGTAGTTGGCTGTTAGTTTCTCAGTAATGCAAACATCCGTAACTACGTGAAAGTTTGGATCTTACTAAGTTCGAGCAAACATACGATTGTTAGGACCATCGACGAGCCTTAATGTGGGTCGAACTGTTAAAACTCAAGCAAACGCAGCCAGCGCATTTGAAATGGAACGAAATTGCTTATTTCATTATATTTAGCTTCAACGTTATTGATATAAATATTTATTGCGTTCATTTAATTAATTCAATTAAGACGCTGCAAGATTAAACGAAAATAATTTCAAACTCCCGTGTAGGCCGTTCTTGAATCTAAACACTTAAAGTTGTCAACAAACACGTATATTTGGGACTACTTTATGATTCGGAGGTTTTTGTAAATTATTTAAAAATAAGTTCTATTAAGAATAAAGAACCAAGTATCTTTCAAAACGTTATATAAGAAATTAAGTTTCAAATAGCTAGTCAAAATATTGGCTCATAAAATTTGACGCCAAAATTGTTAAAATAGGTAACGATCTAATAAATAATTGACGGTTTAAAAGGTACTTGCAGCTGACTGACAGTTTGGGTAAAGGTAAATGAACAGTATCAATTTTAATAGGAGTAATGTTCTATATTAATTGAGTTCACAAACAAAAACGAAAACCACGAAATAATGTTTACAGTGGGAAAATAATAATCCCGATAATAACTATGTAGTTTTAATCAGGAACAAAGTTTGTTTTACGTTTTTGGTATTGTGTAAGCAGGTTGTATTTAATAAGTGAACGTTGAAATCTGTAGGTAATATAATATTATATACAGCCGAAGAGTTTGTTTGTTTATTTGAACGCGCTAATCTCAGAAACTACTAAACCCAATTAAATACATTTTTTGTGTTAGATAGCTTATTTAACGAGGAAGGTTTCAAGCTATGAAACGTAACGATGTAATTAAGGACTTCTCAGAATTTAAAAAAAAATGCAAAAAGGGGGAAAATTTATTTCTTTTGAGAGCTTCCGTTGCTTGAGCAGCGTAAACCGCCAAAGATACTCAAAAGTTATTTATGACGGGATCCCGATTAGCATTATTTATTAACATTTTATTGCAGAACCAAAAATTTGTACAATAGGTGGACTTAACGCCATATGGCATTCTCTACCATTCATACCTTTGGGCTAAGCAACAATGATTGTGGAAAACACCTTTGAAAATAGAACATTATTTTATATTCATAAAGATGAAATAAGAAACCAAAAATTTGCGCACGGGCGGGACTTGAACCAGCAACCTTTTGGCAGACCAGGCCAAAGGTTGCTGGTTCAAGTCCCGCCCGTGCGCAAATTTTTGGTTTGTTACACGATGATTCCCGATCCTAGTCTACCCCACATATTTACTTAGTTCTGTAATTGTAGACTTATGCACTAAACCACATACTCACTGTGTGTGACTTATGTAACCCCACTGTATTCACTAAATTACACATTCTCTTCGTCATATTATGTTCAATACATCATAGTTTATACACCTATCTAGGTGTCAAACCTATTTAACGTTTGTTATGGAAATGCCGGAAGTGTCCACCATGTTAAATGTAACTCGGCTATGATATGAGAACATTTTGGATTAATCTTTAGATAATCGTATTATTATAATAATATTTTGTTAATTGTAAATTGAATACTTAAAGATTATTGGGTCACTTATTAGATTTTTATGTTTGCCGTATAACAAATGTTCATTTTGCCGCCAAAAGGAAGAAGACACTGATTGGATGGTGGAGGTTAGCTTTATTTCAAATATTATAACTATTAAAATAATAATCTAAAAGGCTTACTAAATTCAGAACGATGAATAACTAAATAATTAATGAATTTATATATTTAATAAGCAGATTGTTTATCGGACGATTCTTTATGAAACGGATGTCTTCCCCACTGTTTTCTACAGTTGTTCAGGGTTTGTGATTTGTATAAAAAGTAAGCTGCATGCCAAGATAAGGCTCTATTTGTACTTTCTCTCACTTTGTGCCCTATCTTTCTGCTATTTTGTTGGAATAAAACTATTGGAGAAGAACCTGGAGATTTATACTACGTGTTTATTATTCAAGCACCCCACACGCGGTCACAGGTTTCTTATTTCATCTTTATGAATATAAAATATGACACTGTGAGTGTTAAAAACAATCTCAAGCAACATTATTCTAAATCAATTTTTTTAAACCTAAAAAAGTTTGTAGCGAGTAAACCATATGATTTAGATAGACATATGCTATCGCGGACTTTATTGTAGAACAGGAAAGTGGAACAATCCCATCGTACATGATTTTTACTTACTGTATCTTAAGCGGTTAACGCTGCGTACGCAACGGCTGCTTAGAAGTGAATAAGTTTCCCCAGTTTTTGCAACATTTTTCATAGTTGCTCTGCTATCATTAGTCGTATCGTGATGGTTTATAACCTAAAACCTTCCACAATGAATAAACTAACCAACAGTTTCTGAGATTAGCTCGATTTAACAAACAAACAGACTCTTCAGCTTTTTAATATTAGTTTGGATAGTACAAATTGGAAAAAGTTTCATCAACGGGTATTCGCGTAAACTTTGGAACCAATTCAGGACCAATACGCGTACGGACCTAAGCACAAATAGCTATCCTAAGTTATTGACGTCACATGGTTGAAACTGTTACCCATCCAATAACATTTCGTAAATTATGTTTGATATTATTTGAAAATTATTTATCTACATCGAAACACACTTACGAGAACAGAAAACGTACACTGTTATCGCACACACTCTGTCTATAGCGTTATGCCAGCGTATTATGTTTCATACATAATGAATGTCTCATTTGAAATGCACTACCACATATACACACAATACACAACCGTTTATATAATATATAATAAGACCGTTTCTATGGAATATTCCGACATCAATTTCCGAATGTTTACGCTGAAAATTTATATGTAAGGTTTTCGTAGCAGTATCAATTTGTTATTTACAGAAGAGTCATACTTTGTTAAAATAATAATTCTTCAAATATTCCAAAAGCGTGATACAACGTTTCTGTGAACGAGCGCTGTTTATTTTATTTTGTACTAGCGGAACTTCGCCCCCATCCTCGTCTTGCCCGGCCTCGTCCCGCCCAGACACGTAGTTAGAGAAAATGTTAAGGGTGGACAACCTTTATCACTAAGAGGTATGAAAAATAGATGTTGGCTGATTCTCAGACCTACTCAATATGCACAAAAAAATTCTTGAGAATCGGTCAAGCCATTTCAGAGGAGTACGGGAACGAACATTGTGACACGAGAATTTTATATATAAGATTTACTCACCAACAACGCTTTGTGTTATTTAGAAAAACTCTTGCCAATAGCAACATTGTTGCAACGGAGTATTGATCCTAAATATTGTACAATTTCATCAATAGCTTGGTGCTCGTAGTTCTGAAATAAAAAAAAAAGATAATTAGTTTGCTATATTCATCTTTCTTCCGCTTTATAATTACTTCGTTAGTATTCTCGTGTTTTCAGCCGCTTGCAGTGCTGCATTGTTCTGTTTCAGCTTGCGATCGATACTTAAATGGCTTAACTAACAACTTATCTTAAGTTATACTAAACCACAGTTTAATTTCCTTTGAAAATGTTGTGCATTCGTCCGAGATAATCTTTTTCTTTAGCATCTCTTGTTTGGAGCTGCTTGCTCGCTTGTATTAAATAAATAGAGTTTGGTTAATATTTATGTTGCATTGAAATAAATCAAGACGTATATATTAAATATATTTATATTCTATGTAAGTTTATTAATCCAATGCTTATATATTTACAAATAATTTTGTTTATCTCTGTAATTTAAATTTATGTTTATGCTAATGCATTTTAAATTTTTGTCCCTCTCAGTACTTTTAAATATTCCGCCACTGATTTAACTCTCTGCATTTCCCAAGCGGTTGACTGATAGAGAATGCCATTAGGCATTAAGTCCGCCAATTGTACCATTAACAGTGCAATAAAGTTTAAATAAATAAAATATTTCGGGGCTAATTATTTAAAAATATATACTTGTCTTCGTATCCTCCCATTCAGTTAACACATCATTCACAGTTTGTTACTAAATAAAATAAAAGAAATAAACCGATATCAGCTTTAATAAAATCTAAAAATACTCTTTCAGCCGTAGATTCGATTACAGGCAAATCTTTTATTCATGCAATAAAAGTGTGTTGTGTAGGTGTTTATGTTAATCGAACCTAGACCTTTATTTTTGAATCACTCGCGTAAACATGGCGTGTGATATTCATTGATTAAATGTCCTATATGCCAATGAAAATTAGTATGATTTCACGCGGAAGTTATATTTTTAATTTATAAATTCTTTATTGCACAAACAAATTAAGTACAAATGGCGGACTTAATGCTTTACATCATTCTCTACCAGTCAACCTTTGTGTGAGGTAAAAACAGTTGAGGCGGTGTAAAATAACAAAAAAAAACTAACATAATGAGTGAACTACATATACTTACAAAAATACTTTATTTGCGTGATTATTTTTGAAATGAATGTTTACGGATTTATTTCGCGCACATTTTATTCAAAGTACACAGTCTGGTCATAAATACTGTTACACCAAAAAAAGAACTTTAAATTAAATTAAACACTAAAAAAAAAGTTTCCTAAATAATTTCAAACGCCATATTCAAGCGAGTGATTCAAAAATCTAGCTTCAGGGATTACACGTGTAGTTGTTTAAGGACAAGATTTATAAATACGGCTAGCATGGGCTTGACGACCGTTATACTAATCAACCGTACCGAACCATAGTGTGGCTTGGTACGGTGGATTAGTAATCCGTCAGGCGAGTTCATCGTTCACAAAAGACTTTAGTGCTTTTGGTTGAATTATTTTATTAAACGTTATTTTAACTGATTTTTGACTAACTCATGTTTTACTCACGTCAAGGTACTCATGTTAAATATTTTCACATAAAACGAGACACGAATACATTTTGCCTAATCTGAATCAGGGCTAAAAAACTAACACAGTGTTAGTTTTTAGCCCTGATTCATATTACGCATATTTAATTTAAATTATAGCATAATATATATATATATATATATATATATATATATATATATATATATATATATATATATATATATATATATATATATATATATATATATATATATATATATATATATATATATATATCGACGGCAGAAAGCAAAAACGTAGTCTTCCACAAAATTGAAACTGTTCACCAGAGCCAAAAAACTTTTGCCCTTTTTTAAAAAAAATCGTAACTACCATGTTTTTAAACTTAGACTCACGATTTTTGGATATTATATTCGTTATTTTTTTCTACACCTTATATTAGCTCTCAAATTTCATTCTCACAATTCTAACTCCAATATTTTGTGGACTACGACATTTTGATTTTTTTTCACAGAATGTTAAAACGCTGTTATTGCACTATCAAATTGTATGGAGCTGGGTCAAATGCCTTTTTTTAAGGAAAGCGAAAACGTCGTAGCCACCTATATTTGAAGTAGGGCTGATAAACTGTACGTTGTAAATGAGGTTCTGCAATGAAACTGATCCCTTAGATACGGTGTAAGCTAAAATAATTGGGTATTTTTGGGTAAGACAAAATGTATTACACGTAAAATAATTTAATTTGACAGGATTTTAAAACGTAGAGTATGATTGATTATAAACTTCAATTTATTTATTTGAATTTTTTTATGTCAAAAACTTAATCAGTAACTCTTATTATCACAAACCATAACAGGTCTAACTTTAAGAACCAAAACTATAAAAAAAATACTCTTCAAAGTAATTAAAACTTTAAAAAAAAAAAAAACAACATAGTTTCTTTCAAATTGCCTTAAAAATAATCAGTAAATATCTCTTCAACAAAAGTAAACTTTAAAAAAACAAAAGTCAACATATTTTTTTCAAATTGCCTTAAAAATAATCAGTACTTAAGTATCTCTTCAACAAAAGAATAAACATAAAACTTAATGACAACCGTAACAGATCCTCAAAACATAATTAATCATCATCCTCGTCGGTATCAGGTAAACAGTCACTTACTTTTGTACTGGTTTTAAAGCACAAATATTCATTTGCGAATCTCTCCGGAATAGACTTTTTAACAATCATTTTCTTTAAATCTGCATATTTTTTTTGAGAAATTGGCAATTTAGAAGCATACAAATTTGGTATTGGCATGGCACCATTCAAAGGACAGAGTTGAATTTCTTTAGCTTCTGCGCCTTGTAACATGGATGTTTTAACAATCATTTTGTCGACATGTTTTTTGTGAAAAGTAATGGTAGATATTTTCGAAATTTTAATGGCTTGATTCTTTTTGAAACTATGTTCCACAGCACTTTCGAACCCCAGAAAATCTTTACCATTCATTGTATTCACAGTGTATGGCGATGGATTTTTTCTAGCAAGTTCCATAATAGTTGGCCATAGTGACGGCGCCCAGACTATTGTTTTCTTTAGTGAATTTTCTATTGTAGCATGCATGCTGTCAACAGGCATATATGTATGGCCTGGAATCAAATAATTTATTTGAATACTGTTGATATTCTCACAAATCATCAATGCATATCGCAACATAGCTTGAATAGTTTTATTTTTATTTTGCCCGTAACAGGAGTCGCAGTAAAGTATCACTTGTTTCACATAGCCACGTTTGTCAACATCTTTTAAATAAGCAAGCAAACATGTCGCTATTTCATTAGCTCCTCTTTTAGCGTCAGCTTTAGTCCATGTGTTGCAAATGCCAAGTTGTGTATTGCTTTCGTAAATTGTGAAATTATAAACTGCTATTTTTCGGGTATAATAGAGAAGCATGCTTTCACCATAAGGGGTGTTCAACACTTTCTGAAGATCGAAGCTCGCACACACAGTTCCTTTGTCTACTTTATTCAAATTCTGGTGAAATATGAATCTTTTGTATGATTCTTCTTTTTCCTCTTGATGTTTTACAATTATATTCATCTCTTCTTCAGTTTTGCAATCGTAACTTTTTGCAGAAATGCACAATGAGCATTTATCTTTCTTGGGGATGTGGAAACCAATGTTAAAATTCTTACGAAACCATGCAGAAAATACTTTAAAGGACATTGTTTTCTTCTCCGGGAAATGGGCTTGATACACGCGATGCAAATTCGTAATATTTTTAAATTCTTCTGGAAGATACAACTTCTTTGAGTCTCTCCGACAATAATGAGATGGTAAAAGAGGTAAACCAAGAATAAAGTCCTTGGCCTCTTGCATTATTTCTTCAGACGTTTTATTTTGACCCCCGCTGGATTTTCCTCGACAATCCTCTTTTGCGAAACCGTCAGTCATGGAATCAAGTGTATACAGTACAAATCTTTGTGTTATGTCTAATGTAGCAATTATAAATTGTTGACATACCTTGCGTCTTCCTTCACCATCATTTATAAAATATTCATATCTCCGAGATTTACTGGATGAAGTATTCTCTGTAGGTCTTTTAATTGTCTTTCTAATAGCACACTGGGCTATCCAGTCTTTTCTTCTTTGGTAACTGCTTAAACCCCAAAAATGCATGAAGAGACTATTGCGACGCTCTTCGGGAATCTGTTTGCAAGTATTGATGCAGTTAGTCGCAGCACATGGATTGGGTTTCATGTTTTTCTGTTGAACTTTCTCTCCTTTTGTATTGAAGTATTCATCTCCTTTATTTTTCCGCTTACGATTTTGTTTTTTGAGGTCTGTTTTAG
Organism: Pyrausta purpuralis; assembly: GCA_963924145.1. Classification (NCBI taxonomy): domain Eukaryota; kingdom Metazoa; phylum Arthropoda; class Insecta; order Lepidoptera; family Crambidae; genus Pyrausta; species Pyrausta purpuralis. The sequence continues at coordinate 4,420,706 of OZ001646.1, forward strand.
ATTTACTTTTCTCTACTTGAAGTTGTTGTTCTTTTTCTACACCTGGATGTTTTTGATCGTTCTTTATTGCCACTTTTCTACTTTTTCTTAATTTGCTTTTCTTCTTTTTCCTCTCTTTTTTATCTGAAATAAAAATTGCATAAAAATATTATAAAATGCTTTCTTATCTACAAAATTACAAACATCAGATCCAATATATTTTCTAAATTCATGAGGTACCTTTTTTAGAATTGTCACATTCAGTGTCACTTGAAGAAGCTGTTTCTTCACTGAGCTCTACATTCGATTCTTCAGATGGAAAAGCTTCGTTCAGCAGCAGGGTGTCGGGATCGTCCTCAGCTACAAAGTCGAGATATGATTTATCAAAATTAAGTTTCCTTTTTGACCTTCTAGTTTCTGTTTTCACTATCTTTCCAGTTTGTGCAGATTCATTGTCATTTATTTCAGTACTTATTTGAAGAGATTCTGAATTAGTAAATGTTTCTATTTTATCAGCACTAGTATCATTTAATATTGCCCCATTCGTTTTATTAGCTGGCATTGTGTTACTGTAGTTTTCTTCAAAATCTTTATCAATATTATCTTCTTCATTTGAAATCTGCGATTCCAAATTGACATTCTCATTTTCACTTCCTTTACTTTCAATACATACCTCTACTGTTAACGTAGTAAGTGCTTTTTCACCATCATCACAAGTAGTAAATGAAATTGTTTCATTATTTTTGTAGCTGATAATCTCTAGATCTTGCTTATCAATGTAGTCTTCAAAATTTAAACTCTCTGTGTCTAATGAGATGCAGTCTTGAATCAAATTAATGTTAATGTTTTCCTTCTCTTCGTTTTCATTTAGTTTTGGCGATATTTCTTGTAAACAATCAGCCGTTGCTTCTAAATAATTTGTTGGATTTCTAAATGTAGGTGTCAAATTTTCTAATAAGTTTTTGTGTCTATGGACAGGAGTTCTGACAGTCTCTTGATTATCTGATTCTTGATTAAACTGTGCACTTTTCAGCTCATCTGGTTTTCCAGCTGCGGCATTTATGTTTTCGTCTAGACTACTTACTTGTACCAACTTTCCATCTACTTGTCTAAAGACCTCTTGTTTAAGGATTTGAACTTTTGACTTCTTAGGAAGGTTTTCAGGAAAACATTCCTCCTTCAGTTTCTCCCGCCAAACTCTTCGTTTCTCCGCCATCTAAAAAAAAATGTGTTAAAAGTTTGATACATAATACTAGCTGTTTCCCGCAACTTTGTTTCCGTGAATGTCGGTAAATTATAGCCTATAAAATATACCAAAATCCGTTTAGTAGTTTTTGCCTGAAAGAAGAACAAACATAAACACATACATACATCCATCCTCACAAACTTTCGTATTTATAATAAAATTAGTTCGTTATAGATACAACAACTTAACTGCCAAAAACGACTGTTTCAAATTATCTAAGTAGCATAGGGCGAAAAATTAAAACACGTAGCAGTACGATCGGTTGGTGAATCAACCCTTGGTGCGCGAATCTAACTCTCACGTAATGTTATAGATTGTTTATACTCGTATTTTACGTTAAAAAATACGTTAATACAAAAACACATTAAGCAGGGAGGTATCCGTTTATTTTGGAATAATAAGTTACGTATTAACGTTATATTGTAACTACTTAGGTACTACATGAAAAAACTGGCATACAGTCGTAGTACAATCTTACCCACACACTGTTTAGTAGTTTACATGGCTTCTTTGCCTATTTACTTAAATTAGACATTTTACTATTAAATACAGCAAAAAAGTACGAAAATAAAGTACATACCTTAGTTTTACGTAATCACAAGCACTGTTTAAAACTTTTAAATAGCTGACGACGTTTACGTCCACTCGCTCCGACTGCTCGGTTCCTACTGAGCGGCGAAGCGTGCAGCGACGCAAACAACAAACGATGCCGCCGCGGCTTCGATCAAAGAGCGGTAAATCGATGAAGTTTTGATTCTGCATCATACATAAAATGACGTCAAACTAGGTATTTACTTGAGATACATACTATTTTAATGTCGTAAATTCAAGAGTGTATTAAACAGAAACCTTACCAAGGGTTGTAATAGACTAAATTCCTTATACCACTTCCCGCTAAAACGTCGTCAATGCGCGCTACATAAAAACACGAACGGCAAAAACGTAGTAATCCGCACTGCAGCCAGCATTACTGACAAAGTGATCAACATGCATCTTTTTTTCCTGAAAACGATTTGTTGTAATCGACAAAGTTTAAGTTTGGACGGTTTTTTTTGTTACTTACAGCCTTTATGAAGGCAGGATTTTAAGCTAATAACTACTTTTTCAAAACGTTAACTTTAAAACTATTCATCCTAGAATTATGGGACCCGGACCATTCGATGCAGTATTTTTTTCTGATTCGAATGGTCAAATAAAAAAAAATATCATACTTTGTCGATTACGACGTTTTTGCTTTCTGCCGTCGATATTTAGTAATTTCATTTCTTTGTGCACTGTTGTTTTAAAATACAGTAAATTTATTTTTGTTTTTATTCCATAAAGATACCATTGCAATCACAGAGAAACTATCTGGTTTCAAAATACACGGCCAAAATGAAAGCAAGGTAACATTTCATGGAACGTTTTTGTCATATACTGCGTCTTCAAACTGTAGATACGAAACAACGAGTCTGCTTAGAATGTCTGTGTTTTGTAAAAGGTTTTTATCTTCCTTCGCCGTTGCTTATTCCCGGAAACCACCTTTCTTGCTTCTCACGAAGTCTTGAACCGTTTCGAACGCGACATCTAATCGCATCGTTGCATTTAACGACTGCATCGAATCCCTGCACTGTTTAATCTTTAGACACCGTTAAAAACAAAGTACTCGTTTATAAATGCCCCCATATTGTACACAATAAAGTCTAAGAGGCTTCTTAAGATAGCATCTGGAGCATAACGGACTTTCGATTTTATGCTTCCCAATAGTAAAATGTTCGCGTTGATATCAGTATTAGGTTTTGATTTGAGTTCATTATTTTATTGACTAGTGGTTAAGATTAAGTAATAAAATCTTTTTCGTGATTGTAATAAATACTATCTGACAAAAAAGAGCTGGCGAGTTCGTGTTTTACTATATACACTATATACAGAAAGAAATAAGTCAATTAATTGAACATATATTGGCTTAAATTGAGTGGCCCCGGATTTTTTCTTATTCGTTTGACAATGCTCGTTTTTTTAGATCAGTAATACCAAACTTACATGTATCCCTTGTCTATCTTGATTTTTTTCTTATTATTATTGTTTTAAATTTTCCACGGTTTGAATAATGTTTGAATTTCAATAATGTGTTACGATTTGCATGCCAGCTTCTGGTGAATTGTGCGAACTTTAAATTTGTTTGTATGTACCACAATTTCCGCAAATAAATAAATCTTAATCTTAGTAGAAACGCATACAGTTTAAGAAACATATACGTGTGTATATGTTTCTTCAACTGTATGCGTTTCGTAAACTGTGTAGTTTACAGTAAATTTTACTGTGATTGAATATGTATATTGACTATTTTCAAACGGAGTTTTTCAATTTTAAATAAAACACACATACGATACGATTTTTCCTTGTTCAAGTTTTAATTTAATCATCTTATGTTAGTTATTACAAAATTTCTTTGATGTGTATACATTTAATTAACAAAACGGTATTTATTACCTATCAATATTTCTCGTTAAATTTATCTTGTGAAGAAGACAGAACTATATATCAATGTCTTTCACTGATGAACAGTGGATTTCCAGTTGCAAAATCTACTGGATCCACCAACCTTCGTAAATTCGACAAGTTTGTCATCACACTGTTGACACTAATAGACCCTTTGATGCCTTTTCAGTCAGTACTGTACGCGAGGCCGGCCTCAGGATCAACCAAAAACCAAATTTACAACTAAACGATCAAAAGCAAAAACAAATTTGCACCCATCTAAACGCCTCTGTGTGGTGTCAATAAGCCACGCAGTATCATGTACACTTAATTTCCTGTTGAGAAAGCTTTGAACCTATTCCGGCTTTCGGGTATGGGCGTTTACTAATTAGTTTTGAATATAAGGTGAAATTAATTATTCCAGCTCGCTGAAACTTAGTTCGCGAACACATTTACGACGTTCAAAATTCTGTGATTCAGGAAAAATACTGACTAAAATACCATGTAGATTTTTCTATTAATTACCACGGCCCTTAACAATTTATAAAATCTAGTTACTGACTGACATTAAGACCTTGGGCTTGTTCGGTAATATTGATTTCATTTTTGCCTGTCCTAGCGGAATGCCCAGCAGAAATGTTTTTCCTCAGAAATCTCTCATATGTCAGCAATGAATCAGTATTTTCTGGATTATAAGTCAAAGAAGTAATTGATTTTACGGACCTTTTCCTTACATAAATTAAGTGTTCAATATTGTTTTTCTTTCAATCTAATAATATTATTTCACCTTACTTGACAAAGATGCGATACCTACTACCATATAAAGGATCTTAGCTTAAAATACTTGTCTGAAAGTAATAGCTATTAAGAGAATGCGTGGATGCAGACTTACCTACTTAAACAAGCTTTATTTTACATAATATTCGTGTAATTTTTGACGACTTACGTTGTGTAGTGGCTAAGCACGTTGGGTTTCATGGTTTCGCCGCTCGAATCCAAGGTCCCGAGTTTTATTCCCGGTCGGGTCAATGTAGAAAACATAATTTTCCAAAAAAGGCATGTTAATTAAAATTAATAATTATTGTTTACTTAGCTAAAACACAACTTCATAAAAAATAATATTGGCAACGAAGCTCGAAGTGAAAAGCTTTCATCGTTCCTTTTAACTCACTATTAGTATCAAACCAGTTCTGATTTCAGCACTTGAAATCTAGTTATTATTTAACCAACTTATCTATTTAATCCTAGATTGGCATTGCATTAAATTAGGTCAATCTTAGTGCGGATTAAATGTTAAATTGGACACGATATTTCAGTATGGTGTATCATTTACTAATGAGACCATTAAACTAGATTTAAATACGTCAAAAGTATATTAGCCCTAATGAATTCAGCCTTTTCGACTTAAGTGTCCTTAGGTATCTACTTTCAGTCATTAAATTCCTAAACTTAAACTTTAATGTTATGAATATAATTTAATTTCGGTCGAGGTTATTCTTTTTTTTTCTTTCTTTATGACCATTCCTTATTTATGTTGTTACCAAATTTCGAGAAAAGCTCTTGTAAAGGACAAAAGAACAAGTAAGCCAGATGCCACTAAATTAATTTAGTCAATGTCTTGGAGATATAACGTGAATGACTAAGATCGTGATCAGATTTCAAAGGCATCTTGTATTTACTTCAATAGGTCCAGACTGGAATGCAGATCCATTTATAATACCTATTACTCAGCACATCTGTGCCAATCGGATAGTCAGTGCACAACGGTATAGCATCTAATTCAATGCAGATAATATAGTTTGGACTCTCTTACTCGAAATGAAATTATGCAAATGTAATCCAATCGTATTTCACTTAGGTCCTGAAGAAGTCATTCTTAAAGATTGATGTAAGTTTGGTGATTGTGAAAAACAATGCAATGGTAGAAAAACCGGCCAAGTGTGAGTCGGACGCGCGCACTGAGGGTTCCGTGCCAACTTTGACTGAATTAGGGATCTACTTACTTCCACTTAGCCAATTAGCCAAAATACCACAATATTTCGTTGACAGCAAAAATAACTTTACATTGTGTTTGTATGAAGAACAAAGTTATGTTTTCGACTGTTGAATATGTGTTATACCTCAAAAACTACTAGTTTGATCTCGTTCAAATAATTTTCGTTGAAAGTCTTTGTCACGTTCTACATCATGTATTTTTTCAATATTTACACTCGCAGGGAAAATTGATTTCGGAACCTTACAATGGAACTACACGCATAGGTTTGACTAGATATATATATTTTTAAGTTTTAGTTTCATGTATGCCCCCTGAAATATCAAAATAATCATAAAGTGGTTAACAAGATACATCTACCTACCAAATTTATGTATATACTTTATATCCTGCTTACTCTTATGTATCTTATTTGTAAAATCATTAGCCTTAACAATTAAAATTATACCCAAAGTCTCTATTTTACGCGAACAAAGTCGCGGGCACAGCTAGTAACATAATATGTATCAAAGCATGTGTGAGGTGCTTTTGATTGTTGCAGCATGATTTTGTATAAACGCAAACTTAAAAAAAATAAAAAACTTTCGGGAATAAGTCATGGGTTTCTCCCACTGACTCTCTTTTACTGTCAATGCCGTATTCTCAAGTGCAGTACTGTTACTATGAGTTTACAGCAGTTTTACTCACTACCAACGAAGTAAAAAAGTCTAGGGAAAATTGCACAGCGCCTCTAGCGGTTACTTGCAGAACTAAAATTTTACATACAAAAAGTTACGTCGTCGCTAGCGAGTGGAACCGCTGTGAACTCATGGTAACGGCACAGAATATCACTACTTAATACAGTGAAGCCTTCCTCTCCCCTCTGATATCTACACTCTCTGGTTGTTAGAGACCTGCATCCAACGTGATCATGTTACATGGTGGAATAGTCAAAGAGCGCCAATCTCAACGGGATACGTGCAAATCGGCGGGAATGCAGGTAAAGGCATTAACGCACTGCTGTGTTGCGTGGTATGTGTGGAATTTCAATGCTTAATTTTGAAATTATATTTCTCCCCTGTACAGCGTGTTGTTTTGGGTGGTGTTTCGACTCAGAGGTGGTTGGACAAGCTATACTGAAAAAAAAAACATACTGGAAAAAACACAGATAACAATTTACTATCGTGACATTAGCAAGCGAGTCAAAACTACAAACGCCAAATCACTTTTTTATCGCTTACTAGCTATGGCGTAGTATTTCATTAATACGCGCGAGAGTCGGTGCTCTGATATTTGATGTTTGAGATGGTCAAAGTGATGGCACCGACTCTAAAATGGTTCCCCTAAAATAGAGTCCTTTCCTTTAAAGGGTCAAAAGTTAATTTAAGACTTATTTTCCTAGATCATGGACTCCGATATTTCGGCACTAATTGCAAGTGCCATGGTCACGACGCAACTCCAAAATAATATGTTAGCAATCTCGTCACAATCAATTCCAATGTTAATGACTATGTTAGTTTAAATCAATATATAGCTATAGGGTGTAACCTCTAGTTTGGCAAAAACCATTTTCAAAACGGTCTACAAATGACTGTGATATTGAAATATTGGACACCAAATACATACGAGTACATTGCCCTGATCCCAAAATAAGTAGCTAATGCACTTGAGCTATGGATATCAGACACAATGGTGGTACCACAACACCCAGACTCGAGACAATTATAGAAAATTTTGATTTCTATATTGACCCAACCGGGAAACAAACTTCGGGCCGCGGAGTGGCGACGCCTTGAAACCAGCGTGCTTAGCCACTACACCACGGATATATGAGGTAACACAGCCACAAAAGAAAACCGGCCAAGTGCGAGTCGGACTCGCGCACTGAGGGTTCCGTGCCAACTTTAACTGAATTAGGGAATCCATTTACATCTTCTTAGTAAAATAACACAGTATTTTGTTGACTGCAAATTTAACTTTGTTTTTCATAGTATTTGTATGAAGTATAAAGTTATGTTTGCGGTTGTTGAAAATGTGCTATATCTCAAAAAATACTAGTTCGCTCCCGTCCAAACTAATTTTTGTTGAAAGTATTTGTTAAGATCTACATTATATATTTTTTTCAAAATTTACACTTGCTTGGTTTAGAAATTAGATGGGGGTTCACCCATTTTACCACTTTGGAAGCGTCTAGCTATGAAACATTAGACTTTAAAAGAAAATGGTTTTGAGAACCTCTATGTCATTTTAAAAGACCTATCCATAGACGCGCATTGGTTTGACTAAAAAAATTTTTTTTGGTTGTAGTTTTATGTTATGGGAGCCCCTTAACTGTCATTATAATTTTTTTTTGTATGAGAATCGGTAATTGGTTAACAAGATACATCTTCCTACCAAATTTCAATTGTGTTATGCTCATAGTTACAGAATAAATTGGCTGTGACATACGGACGGACGGACAGACAGACAGACAGACAGACTTGAAGAAACTATAAGGGTTCCGTTTTCTGCCATTTGGCTACGGAACCCTAACAAAAGTCTAAAATTGGTCTGTGATCAAAAATATTGTCATTCTGTTAATATGTCAGTCAATTTCATAAAATTATTATCCCTTTGGAATAGAACGACAAAAGCGGGATGTCACTAGCAGCCGCCCTGCAGAAGCTCGCTGAAAATTACGTGCATTTGATTTTTTATATTTAAAAGTGAAATTGTGTATATTTTGGATAAATAATGCGTCTGAAACATGGTGACTTAATCGGTGATTGATTGTTATGCATTACAGCGGCATAACCCCAACAAATAATCATTTAACAGGTAGATTAGTCCAAATCGAAGCCTCTTAATATACGACTTATATTTACCAATGCGCTTCAAATTAAAAGTACGTAGTTTGGTTATTCTATTCTACAAACGTTAATTTACGTAAAAAATAAAGACAGAATAACACAGGGAATGTATATCGACGAATAATTTGTATAATGAAATAACATTTAGTTTTATACTAGAGCTGCATGTTCAATATTTTGTGTCGACTGTTTATCATGCAGTAAACTACTATATTTAACTTAGGAACATTGTTATAAATCACCTAATCGAAAGTTTATCTCATTTAAAGCTACAGATATTACTTCCTTATGTTAGTTACTGACATCTTAAATCGGTTTCGTTTGACAGCTTTTACTTGTCCTTCTATTCCGATAGGAATATTAATTTTATGGTCAATTTACACGAGTAACAATAGAATTCGACTGTTAAAAGTTACAATCTTTGAGGTCATAATATCTAACTTACCAATGTATTCGATACTGTGCCGGGCCTCATTAAATGTATTAATAGCATTGGATACCATAATATTTGTTTATTCAATCACAAAGTACACAAGGGGGCATGTCAACTCGTTATGAATAATTAATGACATCTGCTTGTCAACGATATGATTTTTCACAATCGCTCCCAAACTCGAACCAGCACCCCTTTGAAAACAAATCCCAAATAAGTAAACAGTTCTAATCTGCGTTTGCTTATATTTAAGTATAGCGTGTGTTTTTTAAATCACAGCTCGAAAAGAACAGTTAGTAAAAAAAATATATATGAGTGTCAGTGTCAAAAAATAAAAAATAAACTTGTTATTACTAAACTACACACAACGACTAACGGACTGCGCGGTACATAAAAAAGTGCACAAGTGTGTGCGCAAACACAGGGGCACTTATTCCTTTCACTCCTGTAGCCCAATGGGACAGCAATCTGACACGTCCGGAGAGAGATCAGGCGCAGCACCAACGGCTTTACCTGCTTTCCGAAGAACGTGGGTGAAACACCGACAAGTTCAAAACACCGGCTGCCTTAAAAAAATCTGAACAGTAAAATCCAGGTACACATTTCTTTGGCCCGACCCGACATGTTTTGGATTAAAACCTGGACCCTTGGCACAGTCGTCGTTAAAGTGCGGCCATCTTACCGCTGTGACACCGAGTATCTATAAAATTAACGAAACGTAATTATGATTATACTTTGAATAATCCTTCACGTCGTTCTTTTCCAACGATCAGTTGTTGACGCGGTACAACGATTCAACTGACCGGTACTTGTTGCTGAAGTATCAAAGACGTGGTTTGTTTTACTAAAATTTTGAGGAAAAATGTTTACACTTTTTTAGTCAAAAAGCCATTTTGAGGATTCCGTGGCCGAATGACAAAAAAAGAACCCTTATAGTTTCGTCAAGTCTGTCTGTCTGTCCGTCCGCATATCATAGTCACTTTATTTTGAAACTATTAGCATCACACAGCATAGCATCAGACGCACAGAAACTATTAGCACACACAAGCGTCTATCAGTGAGAGATAGACGCTTCCAAAGTAGTAAAAAGGGTCACCTCCCCCCTCCAAGTTTTAAACCAAGCAAAAGTAAATTTTGAAAAATAATATTTTATATGAAAATCGATTTATACAAGATCAATTAAGTAGTTATCGAGATACAATATAGCAGACTTTCAACAACCGCAAACATATCTTTGTACTTCATACAAATACTATGTAAAAAAAAGTTATATTTGCTGTCAACAAAATATTGTGATAAAATTTAGCTAAGTGGATCCCTAATTCAGTTACAGTCGGCTTATAACTCTCAGTGCGCAAGTCCGACTCGCACTTGGCTGGTTTTTCGTATAAGTTTTATTTTTACAGTAAGTTACAATAAATACCGTCCCCCGATTAAGTTGACATAACAGTCAACTTAATCCCAGCTATGATAAAAAGGAATCCCTCTGCTTTAGCAGACGTAAACATCATTACTTTAATGTCAATATCACCATTGAACCTATCCGTTCTCAAGTCCGGTAATGTATGCCTGCGGCTGGCCGGGGGTCGACGGTAAACAATGCTCTGATATACGCGATAATGTATGAGAGCAAGAGCGGGTGGTGTGGGGAGGCGGGTATAGTTGAGCTGTGGTACAAGTGTGCTGTTCCGTTACTATGAGTTCACGGCGGTTTTACTCGCTAGCAACGATGTGAAAAAGTATATGGAAAATTGCACAGCGCCTCTAGCGGTGGCTTGCAGAACTAAAATTGTTTATACAAAAAATATGACGTCGCTAGCGAGTAAAACCGCCGTAAACTCATGGTAACGGCACTGGTTGGATTGAAGCAAGTTAGGTCTTAGGCTAAAGTTTCCTTTGAATTTCCTTTTATGTAACGACGATGTTGACGACTTCCGTGGTCGAGTGGCTAGCACCCTGGTTTCAAGCGTCGCTATCTGGTAAGGTTTCGGGTTTGATTCCCGGTCGGGTTTCTATATTGGCTCGGGTTTGGGTTTTGTGGTACCACCGTTGTTTCCAATTTCATAACACAAGTGCTTTAGCTACTTAGCTTGGGATCAGAGCAAATGTATGTGATGCTGTCAAATATATTTATGTAACAATTACAATTGGTCTGGCGTAGTGTTTTGTGCAAAGTTCATAATGTGTTTACTGTTTACCAAAAGTAAAATATTATTTAAAGTACTTCATTTAATCTTAATTTATGTTGAGTACGACTACGGATTGAAATCTTCTGCTAGCAGAAGTGTCACTTAGGTGTTTTAATGTAGACATTTTAATGAAGAGAGTAAAATGGTGTACCATTCTTAATGGTAACTACGTCTGCTATGTTAATATATTTATATATTTTTTAACACTCACAGTGCCATATTTTTTATTCTTAAAGATGAAATAAAATCACAATTGGAAAAGCGTTTGGCCCGGTTGATTCATGTTGGAGTCCCGCCCTTTCGCAATTTTTGGTTTCTTATTTCATCTTTAAGGTTACTTTATTTGTTACTTGTGCGCCTACTACAACTCGCTTCATCTCCCATCTTAGGCGGCAAGCTGTAACCAAATTGTATAAATAATTCCCTGCGGGATTTCTTACAACCGCAGTTGGTCGTGTTTGCGCGTCTGATGCGGCGCAGCCGTCATAACTAGAAGTCCTACAAATAGTTTTTGTCCCACTATAGTCCTTACTTACGTTACTGCCCTAGGGCAGGGCTGTAAAAAGATAAACAAAGCAGGTGCGGCGGTCACCTAAATTTTATATTGTTGATAACACGTTTGGTATTTATGAACTGTGAAGCTTGACGCAACAAAACTCTACCCAAAGCTTACTTATAATGCCAAATTTACCCTAATTTATTTATTATCAAAGTGAACTGTGATGAGAGTGAAAATCATATTATTGTCTGAGTTATTGCAGTAATAAGAATCTGTAATTTATCCACTGTGTTCGAAACTTACACCCAAATAATTTAATTAACGTTTAAACCAATAAGATTTGATACTCATTTTATTTCTTAACATCAATTACACAAATACAATGAGTATTTATTGCTTAATGTACGCAACATTTGATTAAAAATAATTGTTCTTAATAGGCAGGTATCCCCCCACAAATTATTTGTTCAAATATTAAACTTTAAAAAACTCTATCGAATTGAATATAATTCATAAAAGTGAAATAAGAAACTAAAAATTGCGCAAAAAAAAACAGTAGGGTTAGGTTAGGGTAGGTAGTATCGCAGTCGTCACGCGTAATGACGTAGGTATTCATAATTTTGCCCGGTCGGACCAACGGCACGGTAGCTCAATTGAAAAGGCGTTTGGCCCGGTTAGCCAGAAAGTTGGTTCTAGCCCCCCGGGGTGCGCATCTTTGGTTTCTTATTGACGACCTCTGTGGTGTAGTGGCTAAGCACGCTGAGTTTATTATTATTATTTTATTTATTTTTATTTCATATTTAAGAATATAAAATATGACACCGTGAGTGTTAAAATATTTTTTAACCATTGAACATAATTGATACAGGTTTATGTCACTGTTTCTATATAAAATTAAAGCTTCAGGGGCCCTATTTTATATCACTTGCATAAGTATGGCGTATGATTTTCGTTCAATAACTATTCAAAAAATAATAAAAATAACGTGAAATATGGCTGTTCGTACACACAAAATTCAGTGGACTTTTCTAGGGTTCCGTAGTCTGACAAGAAACCTTAATAGCTTTGCCATGTCCGACTGCCCGTCTGTCCATCCGCAGTTCAGCGCAGAGACCTAAGGTGCTAGAAAACTGTAATTTCGTATTGATATATAGGTAAATTCTAATAACCTCGCCAAAGTGGTAAAATAAAATAAATTTTTTTTTTTTGGTACCTCTCCTACAAGTAACGTGGGTATATAATTGTTTTCCCTTGCCAAACCCATAGTGTAGGGTATCGTTGAATAGGTCTTATTAAAATGATTGCAAGTTTTCTAACATTACTCCAGTATAGTTGCTTGTTTCCGTAACATTTGGTTTAAAAAGTAAGTTTTGTTAGATTCGAATGTCCCCACCTTCTCCTGACTAAACGGTAGAAGGTAGATACGAGAAAAAAATCACAACACTAGCATAAACAATTATTTAAAAGAAAAAAAAACTATCGCTTCTATGATAAGTACACAAATGACAGAGTTTTGGTTAATAAACTTCAAGCATTTCTCATGTTAATTTTGGTTTAATTTTTGTTCCTTCAAAACGCAATAACATATGAAACTGAATCTGTAGTAAATATTGGTATTGATTGTCTACTTTAGCTGTAAAAAATAAAAGTTTTGAGTCATCGCCATCAACGGAATCAATCGGTTTTATCTTGAAAATTAAAATATTTTGTAGGGAATCGAATCTTTATCATATCTTTACAGGTGATTTTTATGGTAAAAAAGTGCTAACATACATAATAGTTACGGAAACCTTCGTACGCGAGTCCGACTCGCACTTAGCTGGTTTTTAATCAATCTCAATATCACACTCCATCTTGACGCAAGTGATTCAAAAATATAGGTTCTGAGGCGCGTCATTTTCTAGATTTCGTAGTTTAAAATGGCGTCCATTTTTTTGTATTTTGCTGTAATACACTTCACTAGCCGATGTGACAAAACAAAGGTCTTATCAATACCTACAAAATTGTATAAGACAGCTTAACCAAACACCTTCAAAGCGAGCAAATAGGCTTCATTTAATTGGACGCGCTCCGTCTTCGAGCCTTTTTCTGCCGTGTCTGGCTGAATCTAGAGCAAAAAGCAAACCAAATTCTGCATAACAATCATTTTGAAGACTTATTTTTGGCTTCCACGGACTTACCGGCGATATACTGGCCGAAGTACGATTACACACCTGTCCGCGCCACGCGAGCTAAAATGTCATGATTGAAATTCTAAAAGTTAATTCCAAATAGAGACGTTACCTAATCTTTATCTGTAAGAGATCCCATTCGTAACGCTTAAAAAATCTGTTTGTTACGTTACATCGGGCCACTATCAAGTTGAGTCAGCGAGTGTTTGTCCAATTGTTGCATTTCATGTCCTGAAGTGTCAAAAATCAACAGTTGGTCAAAATTAGATTAGCGAATTCGACATATAAGATTATTAAATTTAATTTAAACTAAACTATTATTTAAGTGTTACGATTTACTACCTCATTAGGGTTCTGAGCCGAGTGGCAAAAAACGGAACCCCTACCTATAGTTTCGTCAAGTCTGTTTGTCTGTCTGTACTATAATCATCACACTGTTGAAGTTTAGTAGGAAGATGTAGCCTGTTAACCTTTTTACGATTCTTATACAAAAAATAAAAAATATGATATTTAAGGGGGGCTCACATACATGAACCTAAAACCGAAAAAATATTTAGTTAAACCTATGCGTGTGGGGTCTTTGGATAGGTCTGTTAAAATGACAGAAGTTTATACAACCATTTTCTTTTAAAGTCTAACGTTTGATAAGACGCTTCCAAAGTGTTCAAAAAAATTTATCTTTGAATATTAAACGTAACTAGGCGACGATGGTTTCAATTAAATTTGCCTTGAGTTATACTCGGGTCATTCGTTTGTGGCCAGTAATTAAAATAAAAACCATGGAAAATATATTTTAATGTCTTAAGAAAGGTGATTGTATTATTTTACTTTTCTTGATACAAATTATTTTTGACAACGATGTGAATACCAAATATTATCACCGACCCTCGTTATTTTTGACAAAGAACAACTATTTACCCGTTTTTACCTGGGTCCAAAAAAAGAGTAAATCTCGGGTCTGGCTTAAATGCTTTTGAAGCAAAGCGCTGAAGTCCATAGCAAGGTGTTTATTTTTAGTTAGTTCAAACAGTTACAAAAATTTCAATTAGAACATAGTGGTCATTGGAGGTATCATCGAAACCTGTATAGCAAGATATGGAAAACTGACAAAGGCTAAAAAATAACGCATTTGTCTTAAAGAGTAACAATTACTCAGTTTTTCGTATTGTTGTACTGAAATGTTACTGCGCAACATCATGATCATCATTATCAGCCAAAGGACGTCTATTGCTGTAAATAGACCTCCCCAATGCGGACTGCATCCAGTTTGATGCTGCGATCCTTAAAAGGTCGTCTGTCCATCTTGTCGGTGCACGTCCTATGCCGCGTCTTTGGTTGAAGGGTCTCCAATCTAGTACTTTTTCGTCCCAACGGCCATCAGGTAGCCAGTTTATCGCCCATTGCCACTTGATCTCACTGATTCTCAGAGTTATGTCCGTTACGTTAGTTCTTCTACGTAACTCTTCACTTCTGATTCGATCTCGTAGAGATAGTTCGCGTATTAGCCGCTCAATCACTCCCTGATTGATTTAAAGCTTCCTTCCTTTCCTTATACAGCCCATAGTAAGTGATCTTTCATGTTAACACGCACTGGTTGAAGACTATATTTTTAGTCACTGAAGTGATTGAGACGAGAGAACACTCTTGCGCAATTTCCAGAAGCCTGCCCAGCCGAGTTGGATTCGTTGATTGACCAGTTTCTCAAAGTTGGATCTACCTAAATGTATTACTTGTCCCAGGTAGATATTATCATCGACAACTTCAAGAGTTGAGTGATACTGGAGTGGGCACAACAATGGAGTTCGACATGTTTTTCGTCTTTTCCATGTTCATTATAAGACGCACTTGTTGGAAAACTATTGCGTCTTCGAGCATAGTGTAAGGATTGTCTTGCGAAACATAAGTACTCGCAAATAGGTCTGTAACCTATTTTTTTAAATTAAACAACTTTTATCGCCAATATTTGTTAGAAAAATATTTCTGTTGCCAAAATTCTCAATTTTCTTTATCTAAATGAGAAAGTTAAGCCTGCGAAATCGCCAAGATGTCATTCGCAAATCTCAACTTCAGTTAACATTTAAGATTTGCCGAAATCTCGAGTTGAGGTGGAATACCAGCGGTTTTATAATTTTTAAGTTTTGTTATGAATTTAATCGGGTTTCTATTCTGTGAGTCTGATTTGGATTCTTTCTTAATAAAATATGAAACATACTTAACGCATACATAATGTTGAACGTCTTACAAGAAATAGAACTCTTACTTTGTATGTAATTGCAAATACTTGCACCAAAAAACATTAAATTAGTGCTGATAAACCAGATATCAAAGCATTTTATCACATGCCGATCAAATCATTGATTCAGCAAAATGTTACATGAAACTACCTCAGATATAGTGTTACTACATCATCACTACTACACCAGATATAGTGTTTGAAAATCGTATTCAGGATAATACCGCATAAAACTCTTCCTTTCACATTTTCCACACTTATTTATTCTTACAGTACAATATAACGAGCATAATCATGTTCCCTCCATCAAACAATGAACAGTTCCTGAAGACTGAGTAAATATATTCTTATTAATTAACAGTTTATCGGGGATTGCGCCGTTCGTCTTATGGATTCTCGGGATGACGTCATAAATCTTCCCAGGGTTCCGTGGCGGAAGGATTCTGCGTTGGATCCGAATCAGATATTTATGGCAAATAGTATCGGATAGTGCAGGATTTATTCGAGGTTATGTCAATACAAGTTTAGCGTCTTGTTTTTTCGATAAGGTTGACCTTGATTTAGGAAAATAAAAGGGTTTTGTCTATCCCAAAAAAGGATTATCACTTCGTATTTTAAACTTAGTCCTACGCAGCGTCTGTTATAAACATCACAAACGCTGCGTAGGACTCAATATATCCTAAGGTAGACAGACGTCTACTTTAGTATTAAGTAAATAAACCATGGCACGAACTCAATACCAAGATCATAAACGACTTTGCTAAATTTATGTTCAAAAGTATATTTTTATATTTAAATAATAAATTCATAGTCAAATATACTCGTATCTACGATACTTTTGCAGGCTCTCTTAAGTGCCAATCGAAAACTCCCCGCTACATTAGCAGTCTCGTAAAGTAGCCAAATAGGTAAGAATGAGAGCTAAACTAATTTCGAAGTGGTTAACAAAGATTTACATAACTAGCCCTTAAGCCCAAGGGCGTTAACTCTAATGCATTGCACAGCCTAAAGCTTATAGCCAGACCACTCTCTGACTAATGCACGGAAATAATGATTAATAATGACCATTTCAAGAAAAAAAATGTATCAAAAAGTTATGACACGGAATAAGTAATAAAATTCGTTCATCCTTAAAATTCTACAAATATTTTAATTTAAAACCAAAGTTTATTTTAATTCTATTCACCCGAAATTAGGAGTTTGGGCCTTATGACGGGTTTTTAAAACAAATACGCATCTCATTTTAATAACGTAATGACTATTTTCAAATTCAAATTTTATTTCTGTAATTGAAGCACAAAAGTAGAATATACTTCTGATTTCACATAAAACAGTGATTGAATTCTTCTATTTATTATTTTAAATTGCACTTGTTAAAAGCAACTTTGTGAGGCAAGGAACACACTTTATCGGACTAATATGTTTTTTTACAAGTGCAATTTTAAGTTTGTATTCTGGGAAAACTAACACATTAAAAACAAAACTACACCATCTTCTGTTTTAAATTAGAAAAGTTATTTAATAAACTTATCCGTTCTTGTATCGTGCCAATCAATTACTACTACAAATTTAATTGCATATTATAGACATTTTCAAAAGACGATCTCTTATAGAAACCCTTAAGACCCCTTACACACTGCGACTGTTAGCACCGATACAGTCGCAAACTTTCAACCTTTACACACTGCGCTACGCAGCAGCAGCGCTGCGCAGAAGCTGGAAATTGACAAATCATGTACTGTATTTTGGCGACTGCATAGATGCTTAATTAAATCTGTTTATTGCAGGAGTTACGATGCAGAAGGGCGTTTTTAAAACGCGCGACTGCATTGGTGCTTAAAATTGCAGTGTGTAAGGGGTCGAAGGGGTTTTAGACAAATGCATATTTATATTTTGTTACTAGAAAGTTTTTAGATCGTTGTTGGCTCAACCAATTGGGATGTGGTCTCAAACACGGCTGAGGCAATTACAGATCGCCGTCAACCTTTGTGTGCCATTCCATTTGTGTCTTATTAGCAGTCGTGGAGTGAGTGAACAGACTTGCTGAATACCAATCTGGTAATCGCCTAAATTATTTAAGTAATTTATACAACATTTGCAGTACTAAAATACAGTGCTAATAATTGGTATTTTTGACATGTGGAAATATTATTATGTTATATCCTCTTTTTAATATAATGTATGCGAAAGTTTGAAGATGGATGTAGATATGTTTGTTTCTCCTTCTCGCGAAAACTACTTGACGGATTTTTACAAAACTTAACAAAAATATAGCTCTTACATATACTTACATACGAATAACACATAGGCTATAATTTATTGTTTTTTTTTTTTAGTTCCAACATTTACTTGAATAAAAGCGCAGGACATCGATAGTATTTTAAAAAAAATAGTTATAATCTTCCGCAGATTTTTTGATCTCCTACATGTGCTAAATTCTACAAGCTTTGCTTCACGTGGTCAAGCATTATTTAGGTAAATATCCTTCAATGACTATTCATAAGCTAACAATTATTGTCACGATGATGCGGCGAACGTACTACTTAAGCTCGCTCTTGGTACCTAATCTCGGTTGAGGGTAAATATGAAACTCCATGACCCAGTTTAACCCGACGTCACTCGCGCGCCTAACAAAATATTGTATCTGAAACACTCATGTAGGAATGTACCAAGATGGCGGGGGCGTTCGCTCCATTTGCCAAGTAAGTTATCTCTCGTCAGCCTTCTAGGGGAGCGATGTGATTTTGGCTACAATATATTATACAAGTCCACATTTAAACATTGAAAAGAAAAACATACGCGAATCTCGACTGTATGTTAATTATAATGTTTTAAACTTTCATGGTCACTAACATTAGAATTGTTAGATACGGGATTGCTACCATGTACCTTATTATTTATGAGTTTTCGATATTAACGAGTGAGTAACGATATTAAAGTGAGTAACTCCGTTATCATGGCGCTTGCAACAGTGCCGGAATATCGGAAACTCATAAATAATGAGGTACATGGTAGCAATCCCGTATCTAACTATTCTAATGTATGGTAATTCACTTAGAATAAACATGAATATAAATTTGTTTATTTTTAGCTTATACGATTTGAGCTTTGGTAGTTAAAGAGCTGGTGTTAATACGAAATTGTTCCGTGAATAGCTTTGAAAAAATTTGTTAATAGAGTATTTCTGCTAGTAAAGTATCTAACATTAACTCTACAAAGTAAGAATATAAATAAGCTATATGTACTGTTCGTAAAGGCATTTGAAAGTGTATTGTATGCTCACCATTAAACTACTAATACTAGCGTATGGAACTGACACCACGAACAAATATTGTGCTCCATGATTTGACGCCATTTATCAACCTCATAATAACAATTTCATATTCGAAATTCAAATTTCCTTAAACCTCGATTTTAAAAAACGACTGCACACACAACACCGACAAAATGATCTTTGATTGATTTAATGCATTTTTTTACAATGTTTTTTGCAACTATTAAATTTTAAACATGTTTTCCAATTCCCGTGACAGTGGGTTTAAATCGACTTGTTTTCTTGTGCTTTTTCCGAAAAAATATCGAAACTAAGAAAATGTTACTTACTTGCAGCTATACCGTTCGTTTACTGTGTGTACATTTTCAGAGGAAGCATTCCATCGAAAATAGAAGCTGCAAAAGTTTAAAATGGTCGCAGCCGGTATGGCGCACTTTTTTTTACTAATGCGAAAACGAAAAATTTCCATTACTTGTCTTGTCTTCTAAAAGACAAATTTCAGGTTTTTTTAAGTGGCTATCACGCGGCAAGCGCACGTATCGTATTCGTCCACAAGGGACAGTCTCATAATTCCGCCAGTTCAGTTTCAGAGGGGCAAACTGACAAATTAATCTTTTACTGCTAAAAAAATGAAAAAATAACAATTTAGAAATAAAGACAAATAAGTAAGTGGTTTTGCGAGTAGGTATCATTCATTCAACAGTAAATTGGTTTTCATTATGTCAGCAGATGAGTGACACACACTGTCTGATGCCATAGCTATTTAGAAATGTGAAAGCTACCAATTCCAAACAAGATAAAATTAGTTTGACTGCAAAATAGTAAGTTTTCTATGATTGAAAAAAATATTGAGACATCAAAACTGCCTCTTTTCTCTCACATGTTTCCTGATAATTCAATGTGGTGATGTCGTTCTAACAATTTCTTCAAAGCATTTTGATGTCAATCGAAGACGCATAACCATTAATGTATGTGATAAAAGACTTTATTTTACAAATAAACAAATTTATCATTTTATATAAATTGAACCTGTAAACAGCAACTTTGGCTGTGTGACGGACGAGGAATCGAACCCTATGTCTTACGCTATCCGGCGTATGCCTATACTACTCGGCCACCGTCACATTAGCAAGCCTGTTGAATTTTGCAAGCGCTTTCTTTAACGCATAGGCTGTGTAATATTATCAATGTTGACAAAAATAAGGTTGTAAGGGGTAGAAAAGGGGAATTTCTTTATTATTATTTTATTTTTTTATTGCAGGAAAACCAGGGTTTTTAAATAGATGATATGAGATTGTATGGTTAACTCATAAACCACTTACATGTTTTCATATATAGAAATAGTATAACGGAAGAAGTATCGTAATTTTCGAAGCTAGAAGCTTGAAACTTGTTTTTAACTAGATATAAATAAATATACCATTCAAATTATCTAAAAAAAAATACCCTAAAAGGAATACAAAACGTAGTTAAAAATTCTACCCAAAGTCACTATTCCACGCAGACCAAGTCGCAGATACACCTAATATTATCATAAATAATATTAACGTACACCATAAAAATCACTTTAGTTTTATAATATTAAGCATTGTCTCATTAAATTACCTTTGAAAAGAATACGGTCATTATTCTGAGAGCTTCCCTGACTTTGCGCTTAAACTCATTTCCTTTATAACCACAAAGATTGAGCTGCTTCTCATCAGGTTTTCTAATTAACACGACGACCTGATACTAAAAGGAATTTTATATTTATTTTTAATTCTTGAACCATGAACAAAAATAAAACACGTTGGAGTTAAACTATTTAGGTTTTGATTTATATGGAATAAATATTTGTATTTTAGTTTCGTAAGTTACTTGCGATTCGTAATATTCTTAGCATGTTTGACTCAATGTTCCTATAAAATTGTTTATTTAAAGAAACAGGACAATATTCCTTAACTTAGAAAGTCACAGATACGGATACCTTATATCTAATTTTTTTTTTACAAACGCTAAACACGGGTTGCCCATTGTGTTTCTACGACACTTGACACACTGCGACATTTAGCATCGATACAATCGCGATGCTAACGCGCGTCAGCATTGATACAGCCGCGATTCAGAAGCTAGAAATTATCAAATTATGTACTGAATTATGGCAACTTCATCGATACTAACGTGCGACTGCATCGGTGCTAAATAAAATCTGTTCATTGCGTGAGTCGCGATGCTGAAACGCGTTTTCAAAACGCGTGACTGTATCGGTGCTAAAAGTCGTAGTGTTTTTAAGGGGTCTACAATGTCAATTATATCACTATTTGTATCTTCTAGCATTATTTCTATATCAACGAAAGCATGTAATCTCTTCGAGCCCAATAACAAAAGACAGTAACTCACACGTGTCACAATTACATAGACGCAATATACAGGTAGAAATTTTAATCAGTGACCAAATTTTGTGTGAGGTCTCCACTGATGAATATGAACATTTTTTACTACGGGAGCAATATCGAAATCGAGAAAAAAAATCGGTTCTCCCTTGTTTTGTCGAACAACGTTTGATATAATTTCACTTCACAAACATTTAAAACATCTAATTTCATTTGATATAATTATTCGAATCCTATAATATTTATTTTATCTAATTTTGATTGACATAATTGTTCATGTAATATAATTTCATTTCATCGAATTTTCACTTTGCCTAATATCACAAGACATAATGTTTGCTTGGCCTAATGAGTGATTAATGTAATTTTTATTTAACCGAAACTTTATAACTGAATTTATATAATAATAAAGGGGGATGACATCGACAAAGGGGAATTCTGGCGCTCGGCGGCCGCTGCCGCGGCACGCTCGCTTCGCTCGCTCGCCTTCGCGCGTTGTCGGATCACTGTTCTAACCTAACCTAACCTAGATGACACCAACAGAGGGGACTTCTGAGGCTCGGCGGCCGCTGCCGCGGCACGCTCGCTTCCTTCGCTCGCCTTCGCGCGTTGTCGGATCACTGTTCTAACCTAACCTAACCTAGATGACACCAATAGAGGGGAGTTCATAAAAGTATGTAAAATGGTAATTATACAAAATAAAATTAGATACAACAAAAGTTAGATGAAATGATTATTAGGTCGAATGATGATTATGCCTCTCAAATGTTAGCACAAACGTTGTTATATCAAACAAATATTATCTGTTATAAAAATTATGTTAAACAAAATTATGTTAAACAACCATTATGTTAAGAGTGATTAGTAAAAGTGAAATTATATCAAACGTTTTTCGACAAAACAAGGGAGAACCAAAAAAATCAGCTATTCCATACAAAATCTCAATTGGCGCGCGGTCAAAATGTACGGAACAGCAATTTTTTTTTCTAGATTTCACTAATAAAAGTACTGTATAGAGTCTATTGTATGACAGCGACCGCTATGATTGGGGCGCGAAGATTTGTCCTTACTACATTTTTATATCCAGCCACCTTTCAGAATTAGAGCGAGTGCTGCTGACAGTCGGACGGATGGACATGACAACTACTATCACATGTTTTAGGGTACCGTAAAATGATAACCTTACATAGCCACTAATAAGTTTAACGCATTGGAGAAAATGTTTGTTCAGCAGTGTACGTCTTTTAGATAATAATGATAGAATATGTTATACTTGGGCCGAATATAATAATAAAAAAAACGGCCAAGTGCGAGTCGGACTCGCGCACTAAAGGGGTTCCGTGCCAACTTTAACTGAATTAGGGAATCCATTTACTCCATTTACTTCTACTTAGTAAAATACCGCAATATTTTGTTGACTGCAAATATAACTTTGTTTTTCATAGTGTTTGTATGAAGTACAAAATTATGTTTGCGGTTGTTGAAAATGTGCTATATCTCAAAAACTACTCATTCGATCTCGTCCGAACCAATTTTTGTTGAAAGTATTTATTAAGATCTACATCATATTTTTTTTTCAAAATTTACACTCGCTGGGTTTAGAAATTAGATGGGGGGGGACGCCCATTTTACCACTTTGGAAGCGTCTAGCTATGAAACGTTAGACTTTAAAAGAAAATGGTTTTAGAAACCTCAATGTTATTTTAAAAGACCTATCCATGGACACCCCACACGCATAGGTTTGACAAAAAAATATTTTTTTGGTTTTAGTTTCATGTATGAGAGCCCCCCCTTAACAGTCATTATTTTTTATTTTTTGTACGAGAATCGATAAGCGGTTAACAAGATACATCTTCCTACTAAATTTCAATTGTGTAATGCTTATAGTTACAGAAAAAAATGGTTGTGACATACGGACGGACAGACAGACAGACAGACTTGACGAAACTATAAGGGTTCCGTTTTTTGACATTCGGCTACGGAACCCTAAAAAGTCAATGATAGATTTGTCATGTACTGAAATATTTTTTAAATATAACGAATATAACCATAATATATATAAAAGTTAATATTAGTCTAGCTTTACAGTGGCCGGTCATATTTTTGCTCTGACACCGAATTGTACAAAATATGCAATACTGGTAAAATTAAACAAATAATAACGAAAAATGTTACAGCCACGGGCACTGTCATTATAAGGACCTTATGAGTCAGATAATTTTAAAAAACGGATGACTGCACGTCCAAATATTAGGAATGGATCGTAACGAAGCAAGACTCGGACTGTCCCAACCGGAAAATATTAGAGCATTGGAACCCCAGCGTTGTGGTCCATTAGACGCACAAAATTGTTAGAAATCACACACCCGCCGGGTAAATTGGCTGTCGGGTTTTCTATTGAGTGATTTTAGAAGCGTTTTTTAAAAATTGTTGTAGCAAACGTCCGTGATGGCTTAAGAGATTATGTGATGACAATACATGATTCTTGTGATTACCTATGATGTGAGGTGATTAAGATGTCTATTTTATGATCAACGTGCATTTGACTTTGAAAATATCTTTTCTCATTGGCCACGTTAACAAGTAGCGCAATTAATTTAATTGTTTACACCAACCACTCGACAAAGATACGTAGGCAAGCCTGTCAAATTTTTATATTTTTTATTTTTTTAAATCTTTATTTAATTTAGGGACTTTAACACAGAGTACGTCTGTCAAATTCGTAAGTGCTTTCTTTAACGCGTAGGCTGCGTGACGTCATCAATGTTGTGAGATTGCTATCTTAACATCCAAAGGATATATTTTTACAAATATTTAACAATCGGTTCCGGTAATGAATGCCAATTTACAATTATTATTATTTTATTTTTAAGTGTTTTGTCACTATAAACTTAGCTTGTTGAGAGAGCAATCTCGCAACATTGATGACGCCACGAAACCTACGCGTTTAAAGAAGTATTTGCAAAATTTAAGAGGCTTTCCAATGTGTCGGTGGCCGAGTGGTATAGACATGCGCCCGGATAGAGTAAGACACTGTTGTTGCTTTTTACAAATACAATTTATGTGAAACCAATATTATATTCATTTTTTATATAAATTTCTGTCTCCATGGCATAAAAGCTTTTAAACTTATAAAAGTGTTATTCACGTGCTTGAGATTAAAAACATTTCAAAATATATTTTTTTTATGAAACGATTGATTCCCACATCTCAAATTTCGGCGGCGTCTGACGACGCGACGTAGCCAGCCGCCCGTTACGGGTTGCACGGTGTCCCCTCTCGCGGACGAGTATCCAATTACTTGTAAAAAAGAGATTGAACACACTCAATGTAAGGCAAGTAACGACATATAAGTACGTACAAGTTAACACATGTTATGATTAGTTTGTAGAAAATAATACGCTTTAAAGCTCTGGCAGCTACTAGTACTAACACGTCTATCGAAAGATGTTTAAAAAACATTGAGGCAAATTATATCGCATACAAGTGGTAAGATAGGTCTGGTGTTCTTGCAAAACGTGTTGGTATTTTTACCGACTTCAAAAAGGAGGTAATCAATTGTTCACGGATTTCTCAGAAACGAAAACTCATATCGAAACGATTCTTGTTTTAATTCAATTATATATTATATTTGAACTAAGGGTACAGTGAAAGTTTCATAAAAATAAGTCCAGTATTTTTTGAGATATGGGTAATAATAAGTTAATATCAAAAATCATTATGTTTTTAACATACTAATTTTTAAGATAACGCATTGCTCTTCTATGTAATAGAAACAAATTATTTTGGAGTCGTTGCATGATATGCGTAGACTGTTGGTAACGTAGGCTTGACATCATGCACCGACTCCAAAAGAATTTTACTGACTTCAAAAAATGGAGGTAAACAAATCGATCTGCATGTATGTGATATCGTCAGAATTGAATATAATTTTAGTAGGTTAATCGAATAAATCTTTGTAAACACATGTAAATTTTCGTAAGTGTATGTATGTTTGTACATTTTTATGTTTGTCTCAGGATTTTTCAACAACAAGAAGTCATAGCGAGATGATTTTCGAACTAGTATTTCTATTCCTTCTCTTTCATACACCCTTAATCACAAATAGAGCGGTCTCTTTCCATTTGTACCGTACATGCCTTTAAAAATATTTTATATAAGACTAAACTTTTTTTTTAAATATACTAATACCTTTCACTCGAATGAGCGACACAGACAGAGTTGGAACAAGGACATTGTGTAACAGAATAGGCATTCAACTCACTGTTACTCATCAGAGACTTGCTCGCTCAACGCACTAACATTGATTGATATCTTTGCAGACCAATTTGGACATATATTTATTCAATTCAGAAAAAAATTAAATGATATTTAATTTGATTGACTACTTACTGATTTTAAGTATCATTTCATTCCCTTGTATTTTACAAATTTGACAATTTTTACTACTTTTGAATAACATTATTATTTTGTTTTATATTATTTTTATTTCTGATTTAGACCTGATTTGTTGACATTTGAATTAATATTATGTCAGAATCTTACTGCATTACAATTATTATTGTCATTGTTATTTTAATCTTATTCGTGTGTTGTACTAGCTTTCTAAACTTACAAGTGTTTTGATTTAAATAAACAAACTGCCCATACTTATCCAACGGGCGAGAGACGATTTGTCCACTATGCACTTACAGTGTCAGTAATAGCTTCAACAGCTGTTAATGACCTACTTTTTACGTAGAAGTGGCTGTTGGTGGAAAATGTAAAAGTGCTGAGATAAATTGCTTCCTTATTTGATTAGCAATTTCTACACTACCCCTATTTCTTAAATCACTCGAGTCAATTCGCGATATTAATTGATTAGTGTCCGATTTTTTAATGAAAATGGGTACGATTTCACACGATAGTGTTTAAAAAAAAACCGGCCAAGTGCGAGTTGGACTCGCGCTCTGAGGGTTCCGTGCCAACTTTAACTGAATTTGGGAATCCACTTACTTCCACTTAGTAAAATCCACAATATTTTGTTAACAGCAAATATAACTTTGTTTTTCATAGTGTTTGTATGAAGTACAAAGTGTGTTTGCGGTTGTTGAAAATGTGCTATATTACAGAAACTTCTCGTTCGATACCGTCCGAACCAATTTTCGTTGAAAGTATTTGTTAAGATCCACATTATATATTTATTTTAAAATTTACACTCGCTTAGTTTAGAACTTAGATGGGGGAACGCCCATTTTACCACTTTGGAAGCGTCTAGCTATGAAACGTTAGACTCGAAAAGAAAATGGTGTTAGAAACTTCGGTGTCATTTTAAAAGACCTATCCATAGACACCCCACACGTATAGGTTTGCTATTTTTTTTTTTTTTGGTTTTAGTTCCATGTATGGGAGCCCCCCTTAAATGTCATATTTTTTATTTTTTGTATGAGAATCGTAAAGCGGTTAACAGGATACATATTTCAACAGTGTGATGCTTATGGTTACAGAATAAAATGGCTGTGACATACGGACGGACAGATTGACAGACAGACAGACAGACTTACAGACAGACAGACAGACAGACTTGACGAAACTAAAAGGGTTCCGCTTTTTGTTCGGCTACGGAACCCTAAAAAAGATAACTGAACTTTGTGAGTACAAACGCCTATATTTTGCGTGATTTTCATTTATAAAAATCACACGCCATAGTCAAGCAAATGATTAAAAATTGGGCCGCCAGTGCTTTACCTCATAACAATTAAGAAAAAGTCTAAATGTTTGTACGTTAGTAAAATCATTCATGTAGATAATATTTTAGTGTCAAATATGTACCGAGACCTCAATAAGACTGGTTCTTTGTGTACATTTCTTTTTGTTTTACATTGTCTTTGCGAGTTATACAACCGGCATCTTAATTACTCAATGCTGCAAGCGAAGATATCTATACAAGGTCTTGTAGCAGAACTTGACTTTTGTTTCTCCTATTAGCGTTATTTTAGTCCTTTTAGTGTTTTTTGAAGGGGGTTAAATTTTTATGACTTAATTTTTTTCGTCGTTTTTAGTTGTTGTTTCAGTTACAATGTACTTGAATGAGCTAAAATAGTGATTAAAACCTTCTTTTAAGTGTAACAAATACTTTAATGAAAGTGCATCAAAATTGATCAAGCCAAACGTGAGAAATTTGTAGAGAAACATACATACATACAAACATGCAGGTCGAACTGAGAACTTAATTTTTTTGAAGTTATTTAAAATAACCAATAAATCTTATCTATCTGCAGCAGTAATTAGATGGTTTAAAATCGGAAGTACTTAAGTTCACATCAGTTACACTTTTCACAGTAAATGGTTACCGTCTCAAAGTAAAATTCCGAATTTGCAATCGGAAAATACAGTATACAGTATATGCAGTCTGCACACTGGAAATGTCAATTGGTATCCAGAAACGTGCGCTTATCCGTATTATTTTGGACCCAGACCCCGCAGTGGGCACTATTTGTCATGCTTTATAGTTAGCTACTATCGAGGCTCTGGCCCTATTTTTGAATCACTCGCTTGGTTAAAATAATAATAAGTATTTATTTCAGATTAAAATCCATACAGTGTTAGTAAAATTGGTCTTATTCTATTACTAGCGGTCCCCCGCGACTTCGTCCGCGCGTTTTGAGTGTGCTCCCTCCCCTCCCGTCGCAGCGTCATGTTTTTTATCCTAAAGCCTTTCTCATTAAATAAGCTATCCAACACAGAAATATTTTTTCAAATCGGTCCAACAGTTCCAGAGATAAGCGCGTTCAAACAAACAAACTCTTCAGCTTTATAATATACTTGCGGTCCCCCGCGACTTCGTCCGCGCGTTTTGAGTTTGCTCCCTCCCCTCCCGTCGCAGCGTGATGTTTTATATCCTTAAGCCTTTCTCGATAAATAAGCTATCCAACACAGAAATATTTTTTCAAATCGGTCCAGCAGTTCCTGAGATAGGCGCGTTCAAACAAACAAACTCTTCAGCTTTATAATATATTAGCGCAAGCGCACGTTGTACTTAAGCTGCGAACATTATTTTGGTGCGGAGTTATGTTAAAACTGTGATAGCTCCTAAGATATTTATTGAAAGCAAATGATATAAAGGGCAACATGGTTCTAAATGAAATGCTCGTGATGATGAATCTATTTATTTTGATAAGAATAAATACCTGTGTGTATAATACACCTCTAAAAATAATGCATTATTTTTTACAAATTTATTAACATAAAAAAGGTTGTAGTAAGTCAACCATAAAAGATAGACATATGCTGTCGCGGACTTTATTATAGAACTTTTGATGCTGAACAATCCTGTCATACACGATTTTTGTGTAACTTAAGCGGTTTCCGCAGCGTATGCAGCGGAAGCTCTCAAAAGGAATATCTTTCTCCTGTTTTCGCAACATTTTTCATTTCTGCTGTGGTCTTATGAGTCGTATCTTTATGTTAAATAGCCCAAAGCCTTCCTCGATAAATGGACTATCCAACGTAAAAATAATTTTTCAAATCGGGCCAGTAGTTTTTGAGATTAGCGCGTTCAAACAAACAAACAAACAAACAAACAAACTCTTCAGCTTTATAATATTAGTATAGACTAGCTGTGCCCGCGACTTCGTTCGCGAGGAATAGTGACTTTGGGTAGATTTTTTAATTATTTAGGCTAATTATTTTACAAATAAGATATACCGCGAATATGTTGCAGCAGTATTCTCAAATAATAGCATTCAGTTTGAGACGGATGGACGTTGTAGACGTGGCAGACTGCCCAGAAAGCTGAGTCCTTTCTCTAGGCATTTTACTAATTAATTCAGTAGGTACTTTTTTATTAAAAATTATAATTTGGTAGGTAATTAAAAAATGGTGAGAAGATAAACAAATCCTAACAATTTTGTCATAAAAAATGTCGAAAACGTCAAAGCTTTGTAGAGATACAACAAAACAAAAACAAATATAAATTGATTCAACCAACCTATAAATTTAGCATTAACCTAATGTTATCAATTACTTTACAGAGAATAAGAAGAACAATATCAAATCAAATTACCTACTAAAAACCAAATTATAAATGCACATTTAGATTTAATACCTACCTCCTACTTTTAATGGTACTTATTACTAAGTCAAGATTTTTTTTTATTACATGCTGAGATGAGCTATCGCAGTTACTTATACCTATTCAAAATTAAAACCTACTCAGTGGCGAAAAGAAAACTTTAACCTACATAAATCTGAAGAAAGAATTTTAACCGTATTACTGAATCTACCTAATAGAAAATATCTGCAATCAAAATAATGAGCTCAAGTCCTTTACTACTCAGTCCTAGAAAGGAAAACTATGTAGGTATTAAGCGCTGAAATCACTTGAAGTATTGCAAAGAAAGCAGTTACGCGGGACAACCGTTCCGTAGGGAGCCGACTAAATTAATCTAATAGGTATGTATTAGGAAAATATTTCAACGCAAAACACGTACTTTAATGTAAGTGAGAAGCCACCAACCATACTTAGCGCAAGCTGGCGTTGTAAGTACTTAAGCTGCGAGTATTATTTTGATGTGGAGTTATTTCAAATCTGTGATAGCTTCTAAGATATTTATTGACATCAAATGATGTGAACTTTGTTCAAAATGAAATGCTCGTGATGATCAATATATTTATTTTGATAAGAATCAATACCCGTGTGTATCAAACACCTTCAAAAATATTGTTCGAATATAAATAGTAAAATATTTTAACGCAAAACATACGCAGTTTTATTGTAACTAAGAAGCCAGCAACCATAGCAAATAGCGCAAGCGGAAGTTGTACTTAAGCTGCGAACATTATTTTGGTGCGGAGTTATGTTAAAACTGTGATAGCTCCTAAGATATTTATTGAAATCAAATGATATAAAGGGCAACTTGGTTCTAAATGAAATGCTCGTGATGATGAATGTATTTATTTTGATAAGAATAAATACCTGTGTGTATAATACACCTCTAAAAATAATGCATTATTATTTAACAAATTTATTAACATAAAAAAGGTTGTAGTAAGTAAACCATAAAAGATAGACATATGCTGTCGCAGACTTTATTATAGAACTCTTGATGCTGAACAATCCTGTCATACATGATTTTTGTGTAACTTAAGCGGTTTCCGCAGGGTACGCAGCGGAAGCTCTCAAAAGGAATATCTTTCTCCCGTTTTCGCAACATTTTTCATTGCTGCTGTGGTCTTATGAGTCGTATCTTTATGTTATATAGCCTAAAGCCTTCCTCGATAAATGGACTATCCAACGTAAAAATATTTTTTCTAATTGGGCTAGTAGTGTCTGAGATTAGCAGGTTCAAACAAACAAACAAACAAACTCTTCAGCGTTATAATATTAGTATAGATTAGCGGTCCCCCGCGACTTCGTCCGCGCGTTTTGAGTTTGCTCCCTCCCCTCCCGTCGCAGCGTCATGTTTTATATCCTAAAGCCTTTCTCGATAAATAAGCTATCCAACAAAGAAATATTTTTTCAAATCGGTCCAGCAGTTCCTGAGATAAGCGCGTTCAAACAAACAAACTCTTCAGCATTATAATATATTAGCGAAAGCGCACGTTGTACTTAAGCTGCGAACATTATTTTGGTGCGGAGTTATGTTAAAACTGTGATAGCTCCTAAGATATTTATTGAAATCAAGTGATATAAAGGGCAACTTGGTTCTAAATGAAATGCTCGTGATGATGAATGTATTTATTTTGATAAGAATAAATACCTGTGTGTATAATACACCTCTAAAAATAATGCATTATTATTTAACAAATTTATTAACATAAAAAAGGTTGTAGTAAGTAAACCATAAAAGATAGACATATGCTGTCGCAGACTTTATTATAGAACTCTTGATGCTGAACAATCCTGTCATACATGATTTTTGTGTAACTTAAGCGGTTTCCGCAGGGTACGCAGCGGAAGCTCTCAAAAGGAATATCTTTCTCCCGTTTTCGCAACATTTTTCATTGCTGCTGTGGTCTTATGAGTCGTATCTTTATGTTATATAGCCTAAAGCCTTCCTCGATAAATGGACTATCCAACGTAAAAATATTTTTTCTAATCGGGCCAGTAGTGTCTGAGATTAGCAGGTTCAAACAAACAAACAAACAAACTCTTCAGCGTTATAATATTAGTATAGATTAGCGGTCCCCCGCGACTTCGTCCGCGCGTTTTGAGTTTGCTCCCTCCCCTCCCGTCGCAGCGTCATGTTTTATATCCTAAAGCCTTTCTCGATAAATAAGCTATCCAACAAAGAAATATTTTTTCAAATCGGTCCAGCAGTTCCTGAGATAAGCGCGTTCAAACAAACAAACTCTTCAGCATTATAATATATTAGCGAAAGCGCACGTTGTACTTAAGCTGCGAACATTATTTTGGTGCGGAGTTATGTTAAAACTGTGATAGCTCCTAAGATATTTATTGAAATCAAGTGATATAAAGGGCAACTTGGTTCTAAATGAAATGCTCGTGATGATGAATGTATTTATTTTGATAAGAATAAATACCTGTGTGTATAATACAACTCTAAAAATAATGCATTATTTTTTTACAAATTTATTAACATAAAAAAGGTTGTAGTAAGTCAACCATAAAATATAGACATATGCTGTCGGGGACTTTATTATAGAACTCTTAATGCTGAACAATCCTGTCATAACATGATTTTGTGTAACTTAAGCGGTTTCCGCAGCGTATGCAGCGGAAGCTCTCAAAAGGAATATCTTTCTCCCGTTTTCGCAACATTTTTCATTATTGCTGTGGTCTTATGAGTCGTATCTTTATGTTATATAGCCTAAAGCCTTCCTCGATAAATGGACTATCCAACGTTATATAAAATTTTCAAATCGGGCCAGTAGTTTTTGAGATTAGCGCGTTCAAACAAACAAACAAACAAACAAACAAACAAACTCTTCAGCTTTATAATATTAGTATAGATGAAATTTTTGACACAGTACGAGTATTATAATATTTAAATTGCTTTTGTTAAGACTACCATATTAGATATAGTGATAGTGGGTGGCAGGGGAATGAAACTGCAGTCAGCGGCGCAGCAGAGGGGAGTCGCACCGGTCAGCCAGCGCGTTTAGGATGCCGCTCGGGCTGCCTTACACGCGTGCCCATAGCGAGGCACACCGTTTTCTAATAATCGTTATAGCATGTAATTTTCGATCGAAAGCGAATAAAAAAAATCACACGATGATTATACGAATATAGACGTGAGTACCGACTTAAAAAATTGAGCGATCTTCTTTCAATTCCCCTCTTTTGTGGATTTAAACTGATTTTCATTCGAAAATTGGACTTTATTCAATCAATATGATCCTAGCATCTTGACGCGAGTGATTCAAAAATAGGACCCCTGGGCGAGATTATTTTAAGCTCAGTATCACACCAAACACAGTAATAGGACTGGATTTAGTGATAAAATCATTTAGAATTTGATTAACGACTATTTTATATTGATTTTAAACTTTCGCGTTGTATTAAAATAATAACTAAACATTTACTCATATTAGTATTTCATGTTTGACCCGCCATGTTTAGTTCTCATTGTAATTTTAATAATAAAAAAAATTAAACGCCGCTCCACGCTAGTTACCGAATTAATAAGTAAAGTTAGTCTAACGTCCCACTACTGGGCAAAGGCCTTGCCTCAACTATGAGGTAGTTCGAGCCATACTCCACCACGCGGGCTCAGTGCGGGTTGGTGGAGGGGTGTTTGCAAGGCAAGCGACTAACCCAGATGTCAGATGTTATCAAGTCGCCCATAAGGCCTCTGAATAGGCTTAACCTATACATGCTACCAAATCAATGTTTTTCCAAAATTTCGAATCCTCAGCCTGAATGTTTTGGTACAGCAAAGATCGTTAAACTTATAAAGTGGCCTCTACATAGTTATACAAAATGTCTTTCAAAAAGGTTTTGAAAAGCGCTAAACGCAATATTTAAAAAATATTTATAATATTACTTTTACCGTTCACTCAGAAAATAATTCAATGATATCTATTTTCGTTGCTTATGTCATGCAAACTGTTATAGATTACATGTTTTATTGTAGAATCTGTATTGTGAACAAATTGGTCGTCTAAAAATTGAATTTTATGAGTTTTAATTTGTTACATAAGGCTTTTTTCAAGTTTCAAAGACCTACATTTTTGCCAAAATAAATTGAAAAAGTACGTCACGCAAGTCAATGAAAAAAAGAACTAGAATCAGATATCAAAGCTATGCGTAAAAAAACATAGCGAGCTTTGCCTCTGTTAAAAAAGAAAAGTTTATTAAAAACTGAAAAAAAGTATAGTTAAAAATTTACGATGAAAATATTTGTACCTAACGGAATTATTTTCTTGTTCCAGTTCCTACAGCGCACGTGCAGGGAGTCTTGGGCAAGAAAGCAGCTCTCCCTTGCGATATACAGCCTTTGGCAGCGGGCGACCACGTCTCCATGGTCCTGTGGTTCAAGGAGTCTGACGGAGAACCACTCTACAGGTAACCCACATCATAGTTAGTCAGGCTTATTTCACAGCAACGTCGAGAAAGACGCACCGTTCACGTTTTCCGGCGTCAAAAAGCGCGCGTTTGACCAGCGGATCACTGAGACTCAAGTTTTAGTATCGAGCGCTTTGACGTCGATCAAGTACTTCGATTCGTTGCATCGTATACGCAACAGTACCGTTACCTTGAGTTTACGGCGGTTTTACTCGCTAGCGACGACGTAACTTTTTGGAATTGAATATTTTAGTTTTGCAAGTAACCGCTAGAGACGCTGCGCAATTTTCCAATTTTCCATAGCCTTTTTTCACGTCGTCGCTAGCGAGTAAAACCACTGTAAACTCATGGTAACGGTACAGTGCGCCCGGATGCGTCACTCTGCAACGCTACGTGCTTGTACAATGCGGTATTTGCATGCGAAATTATAATAATAATAAATTTGTTTTTTAAAGCAACATTACTAATTTTTAATGTAAAGACAAATGTAAGCTATTGATCAATATTTAATCACTACATATGACTACATAGTATAAAACAAATTCGCTTGTTATCTGTACGTATGTATGATTTAGGGCTGATTTTTCAATAGTCAGATAAAAATATTCGTCGAACAAAATACAATATGGTTAAATCAAAAACGTCACCTAATTGTCAGCAATCATAGGTACCTATCATTTATGAAAATCTGTCGCTTTTAAATTTATCAAGGGTAACTCCCACCACGGCCACTTGCTTAGATAATATTTTTTGTGACAAAAACGCAAGTGTCATTGATAAAGGTATTATAATTGGCCTCAGTTCTGATCATAGAGGTCAAAAGGTTTTATTTGAACACAATCATACCGCAAGTTTACCTGTGGAAACTATGTATAGGCCTGTCACAGAAAATAGATTAGATAGATTTAGGGATACAATTAACGATACACTATATTCAGTGAAACAAAATACTAGTGATAGTGTAGATAAACAATATGAAGACCTTTTTAACTTAATTAAAAACGAATTTAATGAAATTTTTCCCATAAAAAAGACTAAATCAAATAAGGTCCAATGTCAATTTAATAATTGGGCCACGCCGGGAATTCATAAAAGTAGGATTAAATTATATGAATTATATAGTCTACGAGAAAACTCTCAAGACCAAAATTTTATTGAATACGTTAGAAATTATTCAAAAATATTTAAAAAAGTTTGTGCTACAGCAAAATCCCATTACCTTCGTAGAATAGTCTCTAGCTCCAAAAATAAAGCAAAAGCTACATGGAGCATCATAAATAAAGAAACTTGTAAAAATAAATTGAGAGATGGTAAATTTGCATTAAAAATCAATGATAAAACAATAAATTCAAATTTAGAGGTTGCAACTGCTTTTGAATCGTTTTTTTCACATATTGCACCAACAACAACGAAAGAACTTGCTTCTTCTTCAGTAATAGCTGAATCTATTCTAAAAGTTAATGTCAGTGAATGTAATTCTCAACTGCATTTTAGGCATGTAGGACCTGAAGTAATAATAAAAACATTTCGAGAGTTAAATATGAAAAAAACCGAAGATCTTTGGGGACTATCTGTGCATATTATTAAGTCAATTATTAACATAATAGCCCCTCAACTAGCATTAATTTTTAACAAGTGTATTGATGACGGCCAGTTTCCTTGTTTAATGAAGATTAGTAAAATAATACCGTTTTTCAAAGCGGGTGACAAAAGTGACCCCTCAAACTTCCGGCCAATATCGATTCTGCCAGTTTTGAGTTAAATATATGAAAAGATTATATTCAATCAAATTCTAGCACACTTTTCATCGAACAATTTATTACAGAACAAACAATTCTGTTTTACTAAAGGAAGAAGCACCACGGATGCAGGAGTTGCTCTTTTAACACATGTATTTGATGCTTATGATAATAGGCATGATGCTTTAGGGATTTTCTGTGATTTATCGAAAGCGTTTGATTGTGTGGATCATGAAACATTACTTAAAAAAATATGTCACTATGGGGCATCATTGAACTCGTTAAATTTAATTAATTCATACCTTTCAGGTAGAATGCAAAAAGTATGTATAAACGGAACTGAGTCTTCTGGAGCACCTCTAACAATGGGTGTGGCCCAAGGATCTGTATTAGGACCTCTTTTATTTTTAATATATATAAATGACCTCCCGCATTTTGTAGGGAATCTTTGTGATATAGTTTTGTTTGCAGATGATACTTCACTTATATTTAAAATTCCAAGAAGTGAAGGAACCAATTTTTTGGTTTAGGCGCATTTGGGCTAATTCTCATTATGGCAACCGACTCGCTAATGGACTAGTTCTCATTATGGCCACTTCTCATTTTGGCTAATTCTCATTTGGGCTACTTCTGATTAGGGCTATTTCTCACTTGGCCTACTTCTCATTAGGGCTAGTTCTCATTAGGGCTACTTATCATTAGGGCTATTTCTCATTAGGGCTACTTCTCAAAATTTGGGAATGGTCATTAAAATAACTACTGTCTGTATGTATATAAAGATGTTTATTCATTCATTCATAAGAGAACAATGACATAATTTTAAGAATAAATCAATATTAATTGAACCAATGTAATATGTAAGTATTCAATATTATAAGTATTACCTCTTGTAATAACTTCAGTCTGATTTGAAACTAACATTTATTTATTTATAACATACACAAATCAACAGTTAAAGGATAGGTAAACATTACTAGTTGTCACTTCTTTGAATTACTTTAATTTCAATAAAATCAATATAAATCCACAGAATAATCAACAAACAATAATAATTAGGTAAATCTTTATATAAGCATAAATCAACACAATAATTAACAATCAGCATTAATTAGAGATCTTTATAAAAGAAGTTGGTAATAAGTCATTTTCTTTAAAAATGTTATTACTGTTATTTGACCATTTTTTAGTTTCGTAAGTACTTTTTTGCACTTTTTGTCGAAATGAATGTACTTATTATACCGTTTTTTTTTTGTTTGAAATTGACTGTTCTTGAGTTTGGAGTCAAAATGCTTGGCTTCTTTTCGGAGCTTCTGTATAAATGAAAATAAACTTGGACGCTTGGGAATTTTCACATTTATCCGATGGTGCCACCCCTC
This sequence comes from Pyrausta purpuralis, assembly GCA_963924145.1. NCBI lineage: Eukaryota > Metazoa > Arthropoda > Insecta > Lepidoptera > Crambidae > Pyrausta > Pyrausta purpuralis. Next base: position 4,458,006 of record OZ001646.1, read on the forward strand.
AAGAGCGTTTGTGGTGCGGTGGCGTTGTCCAGAGCAACTAAGAAGCGAAGGGTTCATTCTTGGATACCACTGTTTTGCAAAGTATTTTAAAAACGTTTCAAACAATGGTAACAACGATTCATTTTCGATAATCTCTGTTAGTTTTTGGCAACCCTCTGGAATATTCTCTGCGTTAAAGTAATTCAAAGAAGTGACAACTAGTAATGTTTACCTATCCTTTAACTGTTGATTTGTGTATGTTATAAATAAATAAATGTTAGTTTCAAATCAGACTGAAGTTATTACAAGAGGTAATACTTATAATATTGAATACTTACATATTACATTGGTTCAATTAATATTGATTTATTCTTAAAATTATGTCATTGTTCTCTTATGAATGAATGAATAAACATCTTTATATACATACAGACAGTAGTTATTTTAATGACCATTCCCAAATTTTGAGAAGTAGCCCTAATGAGAAATAGCCCTAATGATAAGTAGCCCTAATGAGAACTAGCCCTAATGAGAAGTAGGCCAAGTGAGAAATAGCCCTAATCAGAAGTAGCCCAAATGAGAATTAGCCAAAATGAGAAGTGGCCATAATGAGAACTAGTCCATTAGCGAGTCGGTTGCCATAATGAGAATTAGCCCAAATGCGCCTAAACCGAATTTTTGACGATGTAAATAATACTCTTTCACAAGTATTACATTGGTTTACTGTTAACAATCTCCTTCTTAATGGAAGTAAAACTAAATGTGTAAATTTACGATGCCTAATGTCCGATAGGCATCAACTCAGGTTAAAATAAAAGACAACCGCTTGATACTATTGATTCCACAACATTCTTGGGAATCACTTTAGACTCCAAACTACAATGGGGTCCTCATATAGAGGCCTTGTCAGGGAAACTAAGCTCAGCTGCTTTTGCTGTACGGAAGATAAGACGTTTGACTGATGTAGAAACAGCTAGGTTAGTTTATTTTAGTTATTTCCATAGCTTGATGTCCTACGGCATTTTACTGTGGGGCGCGGCTGCTGATGTAGAGACAATTTTTGTGTTACAAAAAAGAGCCGTGCGAGCTATTTATAATCTTAAACCTCAAGATTCCTTACGAGAGGTGTTTAAAGAAATTAGAATATTAACTCTAGCCTCTCAGTATATTTACGAAAATTTAATGTATGTACGGAAAAAATTACATTTATTCACGAAAAATAGTGACATACACAAATATAATACTAGAAATAAGGATAAGCTTGCTATTCCACAATTTAGGCTTCGAAGGTTGGTAATTCTTTCATGGGGAAAGGTATAAAATTTTTCAATAAACTACCAGAACACATTATTAATTTACCGGTTTATAAATTTAAAACTGTTATTAAAGAAACCCTTATGACGAAAGGGTATTATAAAGTAGATGATTATTTAAATTATAATAATGTATGGACTTGCATGATCACTACAAACATTGTAAACCTTTTGAAAAGAGGCATTGACAATAGTGACTGAGTTTCTTGCGCAGCTTCTTCTCAGCACTAGCCCACAATTGTCCCGAAGCTGTGGTAGGGTTTATATTGGGACGTGTAAAAGTGCCCCTAGAGGGCCTATTTGCATAAATAAATGACTTTTATGACTTTTATGACTTTTATCAGTCTGATTAGTATAAGTGACCATTGAAAAATCGGACTTGCTTTAATCTTTTAAATTTAACAATGGATTTTAATACTGTTATTTTTGATAGATAGAGTAATTCAAGAGGAAGCTTTATATGTATAATACATGCATAATATATTAGTAAAACACTGATGACTGTAGAGGTTTCTAAATGAAGTGGTTTTTTTTTTGCGCTTACATTGCAAACGCTGGCTGAACCCTTCGAGATGAATCAAACATTGTACCCGTGCAAAGTCGAGGCGGTCGCTAGTTTATTTATAATTTTTAACTCATTTGCGCAACTGCGGAGATTGTGCAACAGTAATTAAATATAGAGACGGTCTAGCCTACTCGCTATCTACGCATGACTACGAAATATCTGGAAATTATATGCCAACGTTCTTTCTGGATGCTATGTTATGATTATAAATGCCATTCCAACCAAAAAACTATTTATCAGAAACGACACAGCTTGAGGCACAGCATCTATACAGAGCAACAAGGATCTTCTGGCTGATAGATGACTTCGACAGGGGGCGCTCCCATTCAATCAGGATAGCAAATGCAAGAATCTCCCTTGATTGAAGGAGTTTGTGAAGCTGTTTAACGTACATTTTATACCCAACCATGGCAAAGTCAAAGAGAAGGGTTCTTATATAAAGCAGCAGGGTACTATTATGTTTGTTTGTTTTATGTATGTTACACTGATTTTAAACGCAAAATAATTGTATAAATAGGAAAAACCATTATAAGATATAACTTAGTTTAAGGAGATAAGCTCTACGGTATTTAAAAAAAAAACATTTTACAAGTATATACAGAAACTAGCGGACCCAGCGAACTTTGTTTCGCCCCCAGCCCCGTCCCGCCCCAGCCCCGTCCCGCCCCAGCCTCGTCCCGCCGAGTCCCGTAATTTTAAAAGTTAAGCTTGTTTCACCCTAAAATTACTAAAATGGCTATTAAAAAATAAGGGTTGATTGTAGAAGGGTGAAAATTAAGGGTTGTATGTATTTTTGTATGTTGTATCATAAAAAAATAGAAATTAAAAATTTTGTCCAAAAATACAAAATAAAATTTAGGGGTGGACTACCCCTAACATTTAGGGGGATGAAAAATAGATGTTGGCCGATTCTCAGACCTACTGAATACGCATATAAAATTTCATCAAAATCGGTCAAGCCGTTTCGGAGAAGTTTGGCAACAAAAACTGTGACACGAGAATTTTATATACAGAAATAAAACAGTAGGAAAAATTGGAAAATCGGCTGTATGATTGGGGAGGTTTGGCTACACTACCTAGACCTGGCAACCGCATTTTCGCCGTCTGCCAAAAGATCCATTTCCTATTCAACTGTGAGTGACAGATGACATTACTTCAGTGAATTGTAAGAGATAAATTGCGTCCCCTCGCTGGTATCTTTTCGCAGGTGAATGAGAAATGATCGTCACATAGACGCTAACTGCCCTAACCACGCGAGATTTGCCATCAGCGCGTTTCAACTGCGTAACTTCGAAACGTCCATTACTATCTAGTGTATAAATGCAATCACACTCAACTATGAAACCAGCCTAAGCATTCCACTGCTGAGGTTCAACTCTGTAAAATGATATCCACTTAATCCCCGCTCTTGTGCAAACGCGAACCAAAACGATTAGAATTCTCCTACTACTACTATTGAGATTGTTAACTGTATAGAGTATTTCATTTAAAAAGATGTAAATCTTTCAATCTGTCTAGCTAAACTTAGCTTGGTCTGGAATTAAGAACAAGGCTATTTTAAATAAAATAAAGGATCTTGAGATAAAAAAAACAAGCGGTGAAAAGAAGTAAAATGTTTCAATGACCGTACCGTATCGTTTTTAAGTAACTGTTATAATATCACGCAAGAATTATCATATTACAACTATATCTGTATTTCATTTATAAGTGAATTCTTCCAAAACGAAGTAAGTTGCAGCAATAAATTTTGATACACTTCCACGTGCAATTTTGAATTTATAAAATTCAAACGTGTCTGACTGATTTACGGTTGAAAACTTACACATGTAAAATTCCTTACAAACATGTAAAATTACTGTTGTTTCATACCGTACTAACAGTGTCATGCAGAAATGTATTTGAGCTATGATTTTTCTACTAAAACCAAATTTGACCAAAAACTATTAATGTAAGTCCAGATAATAGAAATGAAATAGATTTTTTTTATTACAAAAATATTACACAATATTACAGTGTATATACATAAGGTGGACTTAATGCTAAAAGTATTTTGTCCCAGTTATACCTTAAAGTCATGCAGAAGGACTGTAATGGCCTTTTAAGAGTTCCGTAACCTAATGGCAAAAAACGGAACCCTTATAGTTTCGTCAAGTCTGTCTGTCTGTCTGTCCGACGGTATGTCACAGGCACTTTATTCTAAAACTATTAGTATTAAACAGTTGAAACTTAACAAATAGATATATGCTGTTAACCGCTTTACGATTCTTATACAAAAATATATAAAAATAATGATATTTAAGGGAAGCTCCAATACATGAAACTAAAACTATGGCTAAGTGATCGTAAGTGGATCTCTATTTCAGTTAAAGTTGGCACGGAACCCTTGGTGTGTGAGTCCGAGTCTCACACTTAAAATATTGCTATTTCCATCAAAAAAACAATAAAAATGTTAAATTCCGTAGTTTATTGTCTTGAAAAGAAAATTAAACACTTATTTCTTCACTTTAATTTTTGAAGATGGCCACTATTAAATTTTCTTTTCTGGGATTTACGGCTTTGCGCTCCATCCTTTTCAAGTCTTTTGTAATCTAAAAACGCTCAAAGCCGTAAGCATGTCACAGCTAAACCCCAGTAAAAACTGTCAATGTCAATGTTACTTAGGTGCTGCACTGTATTGTATTATTATTTTATTGCTTTATAATACTTTTTGAAATAAAATAATAAAAATCATACTGGCACAAGTAAACTGACAAACGTCATTCAAGTGGCATAGGTGGCGTCCTCCGCCATATTATACTGAGTTGCAATAATGTGGTACAATTTCTTGTTTCAGCCAAAAAAACTAAGGTTTTCCTTAGAAATTAGTGTGATTAAAACTGTCATACCCATATTCATCTATAATTAGGTATACCTTACATGAACCTGGCCGAGGCTTCATACATTTCTGGGACATCTCCTTTTGTACCGAAATTGCTAGAGAAATGGTGAAGGACGTCAGAAGTCCTCCAAAGTTGTCTTTTTTGGCCACCACGAGCGCTGTCATTAATTCTGGTTCCCCCACCACCTACATACCTTCCTATATAATACCTACTTATACTAGTAACTAGAGAAACCTCACAGGCATCTAACTAATGTTTAGATTGCATAGTAAACGAGAGAAAATTAATTTGCATAAACAGTAAAGGGTGTGAGCGCATGATAATGATCGTTTGCAAAATTGTGAGACCTACGTCAATAAATGACATACGAAGGGATGACAATGCCCTCATTATTTTCACGAGAGTTAATTTAGTAAGGAGTTAATGACCAAAACTATTTGGGCCTGCCTTGGTCTGGTTTGTTATTAAATCTGCATAATTGTGGCTGCGAGTGAATGATATCATACTACTTGTCATCTGAATTCAATTATTAAGGATATTATCACAAGAGGCATATTTAAAAAAAAAAAAAACTATCCAGTACCTTTTTAAGCATAACTGCTTAAAGAGGTCCTTATAGTCGTGTCCTTGATAGTAATAACTTACTATCAAGGACACCTAAGCTATAAGAAACCTCATGTAGTTTTACCAATCGGCTAACTATTTATCAGTTTACATTTATTTTAAACCCAATTAGTAAAAAAAATGTACATGTCTGTGCACCTCAAATCCAAATTAGCGTAGTTTTGATTCAATTTACCTAATAAAAACATATTTAGATAATATTTTTGATAAGCAAGTTTTTTTCATATTTTATAGATAGGACCTAGGCATTTCCGAGGCATAATTTTTCCGTACTATCTGGGTTAAAAATACATCTGATGCATTTATGAAAAAAATAGAGAGCGTCAATCGCAGTGATTCTTTGCCGCAAGACGTGCTTAAAAATCGCATTTATTCAACTGACACAATTGAGACACCTTTCATTACAACACTTTGAATATAACACCGTTATGTGAACCGGCTTCACAAAAGGTGTCTAATGTACTTTAACCTCGAAAGGCTAGCCTGCCAAACTAACATCAGTCAATATCAGTTTGATGGACGTTTTAACTACCTTCTATCGCTCGATCTTGAGGTGAAGCCAGAATTTCGCTATGAACTACCTTCGTGCTCATAGGAGCAGATACGGATTTGATTTGTGGCTTTTTGAGGTGGTCTAGTATTCTGTAATGTGTTTGGATTTTGTATTCTACCTATATTTAATAAAATATTCTTAAAGTGTATCTACAATGTCTTCCTGCGGGCCTAAGATGCGCGCCTATTTATCATCAATCGATAAATTTCAAATGACTTTTTAATCATATTTAAAAAGGTTTTTACTTACTTTTATGTTTTCATTTGTTTTTAGAAGCAATTAGGATTATATTATACAAATGTGGAAAAACATGTTGTTTAGGAAATAAAATTATTTTATCGACACGATAAACGGTATCGAGGCGTGCATGTTAGGCCTACAGGCTCGTGTAGAGATATAAATAAGGTCAGTATGTAAATATAAGAAGTCTTTAATCCGCAAATTTGTTTTTTTTTGTAACCTACAAAAAAACATATACTGGATGTTGGAAACGATACAGATGACAAAAAAAATGGAATAAACTCACAAAATAAATTTGTTATTGTAATATTAGCGGGCGAGTTAAAACTTCCAATACCAGAGGTAGAATTGTGTAAAGTAATCGTATTCATTTGACAGTTCAAAACGTACGGTATGATCTGTCAAACGGCAAAGAACAAAGCGATATTGTACGTTATGAACTGTCAAATGACTACGAATGCTTTACACAATTCCACCTCAGGGGTGCGATCGTCTAAATCAATCGTATTCATTTGACAGTTTAAAACGTACGGTATGGTCTGTCAAATGGCAAAGAACAAAGGGTTTGACAGATCATATCGTACGTTTTGAACTGTCAAATGAATACGATTGCTTTACACAATTCCAGCTCTGGTCGCCTCTTTGTAGCTTACTAACTACGGCGTAGTATTTCGTAGATATGCGCGACTACGCACAAGGTTGAGAGTTTCCACAATCGTTTTTTTTTAATATTGTGTTAATTCGTGTTTTTTTATTTATAGAATAAGCATAACTCATATTATCATCCCTGAGTTGCATTTGGATGTCAATGACCCAAACAACACCCTGTAGAACTATTGTCATGTCGTATCAGAAAGCCAAGATGAAAGCTGAGCAGGCAGGCGTAAAGAATGGCGATTCATCGACAACGGCTTTTGGTTAAAGAAGATATAGTTTTAAACTGGTATTTGATAGAGAACTGAAACTTGAATCAACCCATTAAAAGTTTGCCGTTACATATAAAGTCAAATGCTGTATGCTGAAACAGTGATTCTGCATTGAAGCCGGGCTATTTACATGACAAAGCAATGCCATGTAATGTTAACGACTTTTGTCAACGAATACCACTCAACACCCGGATTAAATTGAATACGAGGGTGAACTGATTGATATTCCTATGGGGCTATAAAGCTGAAAGTTTTGTGATTGGATAAAGCATTTTTAATAATCAGTATTATCATGCCAATAGGTTATCGCAGATTAATGATTTTGAAATTGACAAGGGTAGTTTTAACTAGCTTGACAGTGAATTTAGAACTGGTTGATATAAATGACGTGTAATTATGTTCGAAACGTTATTCATACCTACTTCAATGTAAAAGATAAACCCTGCTTTGAATTTAGCTTTTAAGGGTTCCGTGGCCAAATGACAAAAAAGGAGCCCTTATAGTTTCGTCAAGTCTGTCTGTCTATCCGTCCGTATGTCACATCCATTTTATTCTGCAATTATAAGCATCACACTACACTGTTGTAACACAAACACTTTACGATTTTAATACAAAACATAAAAAATAATGGTATTTAAAACGGCCCCGTTTCCATAAATGAAAATATAACCAAAAATATATATTTTTTAACTTTTTTGCATTAATAGCCAGCAGTTCTTTGCGCTATGTGCCCTGCCCATTGCCGCTTACTGATACTCAGTGCAACGCTCTCAGTAATACAATACAAGCTCTTTGTTTTGAACAGTTATGACGTCCGCGGCCGTCTCGCCAGCCAGCCGAAGCTGTGGTCCTCGCCCACGGTGTTCGGCACGAGAGCCTACTTCAGGGCGGCGGCTAGTCCAGCCGTGCTGTTCCTGGACAGCGTCGGCCCAGGGGATGCGGGAATCTACCGCTGCCGGGTCGATTTCAAGAATTCACCGACGAGGAACTCAAGGCTCAACTTTACCGTTATCAGTAAGTGTTTGGATGTTGTTTTACAAATTCTCATTACAAAATTACAATAGTGTAAAAATTTTACAAATGGATTCGCAAATGACGTTGAGGACTTTCATGTTTCAATGTACGGACAACAGCACGTCAAGATAAACACTGCGATATCTTACGCAGTTATAATAGTTAAAATAATATAATAGTTAAGAGTGGGTAACCTGATGTGCTGGCGACTGTACGTGGGGTGACAACGTTTGCCATTTTTTATCAGATTAAATCTCTTTCTAACAACAATGTATTTACTCGTATCGATTGAACAGGTTTAAACTACCCCAAACAAGAGTCTTTTTTCTTGTCAAGTCCACTATATGTCGTACATTTATTATCTGTAGAAGTTCATACTTTGCAACAATTGCAGACATGTTTAGAACATATCAACTCACAAATCTACTCTAAAATCCAACTCTAATTCATAATCCAGTCCATTATATCATCTTTTATAAGAATGTAATTTGTGATTCCATATGGAGACGAGGACTAAGCACTGAAAACGATATACGACCCAACAAACGTTTAGGAAAAAAAAATCTGGCAGTCAAAACTGTACTTCCTTGAATATTTAACATTTTTATCGATAAAGGTCATATATAAAATTCGTCATATATGAAAAACTACTGCAATCAAATGACACAAAAACTACCCGTATCATAAGAGTATTGAAGTCGTCTCAATCTTAAACCATTTTACCTTAAATTCTGTGTCGGTAACCTCTTATCAATGACACACTGCTCGGTTACAAGGAAACAGATCTTCATCTACGACAGTTCAGACTACAAAGCGGATCCTAACGGCCACAATCTCGTGTCATTGGAGGCGCAATTAGGTAGGATCATTAGGCTGACCCGCAAACACACTGCAAATACAAAACGTTAGTTCTTAAACGGGGAAATCATTACACTTACTGGTAATACAAATGGGATCTAGCACATAATAATCAATGTGAATGTGTGTATTATGTACTATGTTAGATGTGCATGATTAAATTGCTGATGCTGATGAATTTTAATTAAAATGAAATGGAGATAAAGTTTCTACGGGTAATAAAATATTTGTAACGGGCGCAACCATGGAAACATGAAATTATGACATTGACTAAAAGGCCCATTTTTTTATCGTTAGTAATGATAGAATGGCGAGTTTAATGACCATCGGTTAAAGTATCCTTTCTTCAAGACACACAACCATCAAAATTCAACTGCCAGTAACGACATTTGACCATTACTAATCGAATAAATTTAGCGAAGACCCAGTTATTACTTATTATTTTTATTGTTACGTTAAGCAAACCTTGACGTCCTCTCATAAATATATATGTATAATTTATTCTAAATCTAATTAAGTACATAGCTTTAAGAATATTATATGAAGAAATATTACGGTTCTCGTTGAGAGAAAATTAAATCAGAAAGAGCAAACTAATAGTTGCTTCTGAAAGTGGTAATTGGCGCGAACAAATTGATAATAACGCAATTCGTATCGAATATTGTAATTCATATCGGCTCATTAACACTCTATCGTTAGTATTTCACTGTATGATCTATCATTAACATAATTTTCATAATTGATCTCATATGTTTCAATGCAGGTCACGTACGTGAAAATGCTATTTTTTAAACTTAGATAATATTTTTTTTTTCAATAAATGTCATAAAATATATTCATCAAAATATATCATACAAAAGGAATAATTTTATTACAGTAAGAGCTAGACAAATGTTCTTGCGTTCTACACGTTAGCATTTACAAATTGCGTAAAGAAACAAATAATTGAAAATTGAGAACAAATTGTTAACAGTAGATAATTTATTAATTATTTTAAAAAAAACATCACTTAGTATAATACGCAAATGAGCTCTGTCTTATGTGTCTTAATCACGTGACAATCTAGTTTCAGTGCTCGTAAGTGTATTGGCGAGATATTTTGCACTCTGTAACAGGCGTTCCAGATACGAGTAAACGTAGCGTTCATAGCGGATTGGGAACACAAATAGGACTTACGAGTATAAATGTCTTGTACGGGCTATTCAACATTATCAGTAGCCAGGTATGATTCTGTTATTTGTCCTTTCAACCATGATATGCATCCTGTAGAAGCAAAGAATTCATGTGTTAAATAATATCATGGCTCTTGATGTGTTTTAGTAAATAATTATAACTAATATACTTGTAATTATAACTAATAATGGCATCCTCCGTGGTGTAGTAGCCAAGCACGCTGGGTTTCAAGGCTATTGGTACGCTTCGAGGTCCCGGGTTTGATTCCCGGTCGGGTCAATGTACTCTAATCATAAATGTCTACATTGTCTCAGATCTGGGTGTTGTGGTACCACCGTTGTTTCTGATTTCCATAATACAAGCTTCTTACTTTGGCATCAGAGCAATATATGTGATCGGTGTCCCAATATTAGAATCAAGTTTTTTTTATTAGACATTATGTCAAGCCTTTGTGTATTAATAATGTATCAACAATAAGATTAATAATACAATTAAGATGTATAATACAATCGACCAAAATGAAAAACTACTACTTAGAATAAACAAAAACATCTGAGATCAAGTATTATTCTAATTAAAGCTTCAATAATTATTGTCCCAGCGTTTGATCTTCAACCTTGTCTCCGAATTCTTTAATATACCAGCTCAGATTGAATAATCCGATAATTAAATTGAATAGGCTTTAGGAAACTAAGCAATTGCTCGTCAAGATTAAATATTTAGAATCAGAATGGGTTTCAAATGGGACCGTAATGAAATTCAAAGCTTTACATAACTTGGGATTCAAGAAACACTTTCTTTACTTGCTTGGGCTGTAAATATAAACTATAAATAAAAACAGCTAGAGTAGGTTTCCTGCGAGTGAGATATTGGCTGTGGCTGCTAACGGTTGACAACCAAAGCTTGCTTTCGGCTTTTTTGTGCGAACATTATTTCACCCCGACCCCGTCCCGACCTAGCACCTGCCCCGTCGAACGGGATAAAAAGTATGTTATGTCCTTCTCCTGGTTCTAAGCTACCTCCCCACCGTTTCGGCCCGGCCTCGACTAACGGGATCAAAATTATTTTTTGTCTTTCTCTTGATTCTAAGCTACCTCCCCACCAACTTTCAGCCAATTAGTTCAGCCGTTGTTGAGTTATAAATAGTTTCTTTTGACTTTTTTATATATAGATACAAAAAGATATACATTTATAAATCAAATCAAATCAAATCAAATCAATCATTTATTTGCCAGAATACACAAAAGTATGCAAGTTACAAACTGCAGATCTTAAAAATAGGCAGTAATTGAATTCAGCCTGCATGCAGGCGTGCAAATATTAATAATCATTTTAACAAATTAACAAATAAGTCCGTTTATATTGATTTATCAAATAATGTCAAAATTGTAATAAAGATGTCATAAAAATTTAATTAACAATGTCATGAATGTTAAGTCATTAAATGTAACATTATATATATTTATAAGAGATATTAAACTATAAAACATTATTTATCAAAACTATTAAAATAATCTTGTACACTATAAAAATTCTCTTGTAATAACCAGTCAGTCAACTTTTGCTTAAATACATTTCCTTCAAGTTTTTTTAGTTCCTCGGGTAAGTTGTTATATATAACTATACACATATTACAAATATTTTTCTTATATATTACTTTGTTACAACGGGGTTGATAAAGTAAATTTTTAAACTTTTCCCTCTTTTGACGGGATATTACCTCACTGCGTTTTTTGAAGTAAACCGGGTGGGCTTTGACAAAAACACAGACGTCTCTTATATACATGCAAGCCAGAGGTAGAACCTTACATTTTCTAAATAGTGGTTTACAACTATCCAGATACCACGCGGCATTTATAACTCGTAAGCATCTTTTTTGCATTCTAAAGGCTCTGTCGGCATCTATCGAGTTACCCCATAACAACAAGCCATACCCCAACACCGATGACACATAGGCACGATACGAAGCGATAGCCGCATCAAAAGATATAGTCTGGCGTATTTTTCGGAGCGCAAATAATATGTATTTGCGCTCCGACGACGACTTAGTTTTTGGCATACCAAATTAACATGCTCCTTCCAGTTCAAAATATAGATGTAACTGAGTGCATATAGATACTTATAAATAAAAAAATATAGGTGTAACTGAGTCCAACTGAAAACCGCGTGAATTTATAATGGAAGGATGAGAACTTGATGACACTTGCAAGAAAAAATGTGGAGGCACCGTTGGGAGCAAATCAATTGCAGACGCTGCCAAATTCTGGTAACCGCTTGCTTTGGAGTTTAGCAAAATACTGTTATGAAGCACATGACGACTTCTATATGAAAACAAAAATAACATTTTTTTAAGGTAATATCGACTTAAAAAAAGGATTTGGAATCAGAATTTTAACTTTGAACTACAAGTTTTTTTAGGCAGCTCGTGAGGACTCACAAAAAGCTGACTTTTTGTGTGTATCTACTAACTATATCTAATAAGTGTCATTGTTACTAACCCATGAGGAGATAATAACTCTGAAATATTTTTTATTTTTATTATTTTTTAAGCAACACAGTTATTGTTTGTCAATGAAAGCTATCGGTATCGCACCAATAAATACTTTGTGGAGCTGTTCAACGTTCGGTTTATAGAATACAGATCTTACGTCAAAATTATTTTTTGCTAGTATAACATAGGTAAAAGTTGATATCATTTACACCATAATTATTGCTATAATTTTTATTAGCTCCTATTTTAATGGCGCTTATAAACGATGTTTGTTATGCCAACATGTACACTAACGTCGCACATGACACTAATGGATTAATTATCGTCTAAAAGTAATTTCAGTTAATAGAAACACGTTTTCACTCGACCTTATCTACGAAAAGAATTTGCTATGGTCTGAGTGCCTTAAGTAATAAGTGATTGGTCATTTTAAAAGTCATCGTCTTATCAGAGCTACAGTGGCTCGTAATTTCGTGCCAAAATAGAAATGTCGGCCTCAGGATGAGCATTTAAGGCCTATTATTATACTAATGCTAAGAAAATAAACGGTGAAAATTTTTTTGCTCCTTCTATTTGAGGACCAAACTTTATCTACGGCCAAGTCTGAATAAAAAAAATATGGATATGTAGCCTAAAAAATTTGAATTTACTGCACATGTGTAATCAATATTTTATCTCGACTTCAAAAAAGCATGTATAATTGAATTAATTATTATATTGAGCTCTTTTTATTTTCAAGGCACTATTTTTCGACTTTCCGTATAAAATACGCAATAAATATCTCCTGCTGATTTAAACCTGGTAAAAGAAATACAAAATTAAAACCAGCCAGTATAACAAATTAATAGCACAAAGCCAAATCTTTCTGTATTTTGAAAACAAAAGGCCTGTTACAAGTCCTCTTTGTCATTAAAATAATTTCCTAGCACCAACAAAAACAGTGATACAACTTTATACAAAAAAGAGAATACACGTAAATGGTTTATGACATTAAAACGGGACGATCAAAGAATGCCGATACCACCCGTAACGCCATTACGCCGTATTCAATAATATCCTCTCAAAATTAGTTTCCTGTGCCAATCATGATAGGAAAGGCGAATAATAAAAAAATAACGCGCCTTTTCTCGGCACAATTTCTTTTTCATTCTCGCTTTTTTTAATTTATGGCCAGTCTGTGCTTTGCGTGAACGAAGGGTCAAGATTCAGTAAACTCGGGTAATAGTCCTTAGAATGGGTATAATTTCCTATCCGTAACAGGCTGTCGCCCATAACGTATCCAGAAGAGATTAGCTTCGAGAAAAGAAGATTTTTAACTTTATAACTTGAAGTTCAGCATCAACAATGAATCTTTTTACGGACTGATTGTCCTTTTTGTTGTTGGTTTAATACATTGTCATTTTATCCTGTTAATTCTTCTACTGTCCATTTATAACACTTGATAATTCTCGTACAACCGATTGTTGGATGAGCATTATAATTGACTGATCACAATTTCTTACGTAGCTATCCAACCATAGGTGATTTTTTAGACTTTTTCAAGGTTCCATAGTCGAACAAGGAACACTTATATTTTTTATTTTCGTCTGGCAACATTACCGCTAACACCTGATCGGCTTTTGTCCCATAAAATAATTTTAATTTAATTAGTTTCTTAGTGTTTAATAGGTCAAAACGTAAGAAAAACGTTTGATAATCGTATTCTGTGTGCGTTTGTGAGTTTGTGATAATCAGTGTTTTAAATACGTATTTAGTGCTAAGTGCTACGCTAGTGATAACCGGTCAATGACTTAGCAAAAATTCAAATTGTTAATCGTTGTCATCGCTTTTATTTCATCCGATCTAGCATTATAACCGTGTGTATTCAATATATCACGCATTTATAATCTTATTTTTATGAATATCTAACAATTAACTGAGCTACGGTTCTGTGTTTCTATCGCGTTGAGGTTATAACTTTGTTAACATTCTGTAAATAGCCTCGAGTTGGTCAAGCGGCACTTTGGTTTACGTTTTTGTTTTGATCCTTGGTATTTTGACGTAAATATGCTTACTCGCAAGGCCTGCGCTCGCCAGGAGGAGTCCAAGCTCAGGATGGCTTTGAGCGAACTACAGGCGGCCAAGGAGTCGATCGAAAAACTGCATAGGGAAATAGATGACAATCAAAGGGAAATGTTAGGTGAGTTTGATAGGAACGCTAAACTAAGAAAAGAGATGGCTGAGCTGCACACCAACTATAACTTGGTAGTTAAAGAACGGGACCAATTGAAATTGGTGATAGAAGGGTTCGGTGAGTGCTGTGAGGAGTATAATAAATAAGTGTATTTATTTTCCTTCACAAAAAATAGGTATTACATGTTTAACATTGGTTTGAAACTTTTAAAGGTATGAACAGTTACCGTAAAATGTAATCCTAGATCTTGTGAGGGACTGGTGCCTGAAATAGGTTTGGGAAAACCTGTTCTACAGGTCACCAGGCCACCCTCGCAGACCTTTACAATTTAAGATTAGGAAAAGCGAATAACACTTGTGGAAAAAGTACTTTGAAAACTTACATAACAAAAGAATATACATAAAAATTACAAAAAGAGTCACATAATGAATGGATTTTTGTTAAGTGTGTAGTAGAAGTGAGTTTGAGCAGTAAAGTGTTTAAAAGAAAGTGTGTTATTTTAAGTGTGTGTGTTTGATGTGATTGTGAGGGAATGACGCGACGAACAGTAAGAATTATGTGGACGAACCTACGAAAATACCGTGAGAGTCATAAGTGGAATACAACATTTTTTTATTATTACACAAGCTTAGGAATCAAGCAAGAGGGCATAACAACTGTTAGGTTTCGTCATAGTTCAGGGATTTAAGGTAATTGCTG
This sequence comes from Pyrausta purpuralis, assembly GCA_963924145.1. Lineage (NCBI taxonomy): Eukaryota > Metazoa > Arthropoda > Insecta > Lepidoptera > Crambidae > Pyrausta > Pyrausta purpuralis. The sequence continues at coordinate 4,473,493 of OZ001646.1, forward strand.
ACTAGTTTTTTACATTTGTATCTAGTACAGGGATATAGACTTAGTTGTTTATTTAATTTATTGTATAGGTAAGGACCTAGAAAACAGAAGAAACTGCGTGCGAAGCCGTTCGCAGTAAAGTTTTTGGGCAAACAGATCCAGTACGCCTTTTACCTTTTATCAGTACGGGGTCATAATCCACTTGGGAGTGCTTTTTTAAGACAACCCTAAGAATGAAAGATTGCCTAACAGTAAGCACAGCCCATTTTTGTACAGATCCTCTGTTGAATAAAGTATAGGAAGTCCGGCTGCGACCTTGAGGAGGGCACGTTGTGCCCGTTCAACACGCATGATGTGAGTCTTATCTGCACCACCCCAGACAGAAATGCAGTACTCCAGTAGTGAGTGGCTCAGAGCGTATGAACGGAACCTGAAACGCATATCTGTTCTTGAACAAGATCTTGGTGATGCCCATGATTATATCAACCAGCTGGAGACGGAGAAACAGGACCAAATAAACAGCCAAACCACCCTTCTATTTCATAAGTTGGTTGGTAGTGCGCCCAGCCTGACGACAGCTGCACCTAGTAATCAACCAATTTTGACAATAGATTTAACTCATGACACACCTTCTAAAGGTATTACTAAGTGCAGCAAAAATAAGTTTAAGAAATATGTTAGAATAAACGGTTTCATAAAAAAAACTAATAAATTAATCAAAAAACAAAAATCCTTACACACTAAAGTAAAATACATCAATGAGCGGAGACAACTTGGAGATGAACTGGATATGTATTCTTTAATTTTAGAACAAAATGTAGGTAAATATGAGAAAGATGTTATGAGTTTAGAATGTCAAATTAGGGAACTTAAGCAGTCATTAAAAATAATGACTGAAACTTATAATTGTACAAAAAAGGAGTGTGGTGAACATATCCAGGCTTTGACAAATATAATAGCTTCCTGTGAATGTAACTCTTCACATGTGATTTCAAAAAACTCCATTGATATCTCTGGAAATGAGTCATCACAACTCACCAATAAGATTACTAGAACTAAGTGTAATGTGAACTAAGTGTAATGAGAACACTCAACCCAGTGGATCGCTAAGCAAGTCTGTTAAAAATATAGTTTTGTTTAGTGATCAGATTGGGAAAAACATGGGTCACTTATTATCAAAATACATGGGACAAAATGTGATCAACCATTGCATGCCATCATATTCAGAAATAGTTCAGAAAGTGCTTTCTTATGAGTTTCAAGAAAATTCAGATTTAATTATTTTCATAGAAAACAGAGGTAATATGAACAAGAAAAACCTAAATACATACTTTGAGAGTTTAAGAAAATTAAATGTGAATAAAACAATACTGTTTACATTACCTTACAGTAGTGGATTGCCAGACGAAGAAAATGATTTAGGATATAAAATTAATTTGCAACTGCATAAATTGACATTATATGAGGTGAATAAATTCCACCTACTTGACATGAATAATTATTTTAAAAACAAAGTGTATTTGACGCGAGATAATTATTATGTTAATAATTATTTCAAACGACAGATAGCAATGTCGCTATCATATTATTTTGACTATTCAGCCAAGAACTTGGCTACCAAATCTGCTTTTATTGAGCAGATTATTGACATGAATATTCAACCATTTGAATCAGTTCCAATAACAAACAATCATTTAAATTAGTAGATCAGACAATAGAGGATAACTCTTGCTTTTCAGAAATTGTAGAATCAAATCAATTAAATATAGAACATAAAAATATTCAAGGTTTTTCTGGAAAATATTTGGAAATTGAATTGTTTTTAAATAAAATGAATATTCATGTTCTCTGCATAACTGAGCACTGGCTCAAGCAGCATGAACTGATGTTATCGATAGATAATTATAATCTTATTAGTTCGTTCACTAGGGAGACTGCCATTCGCGGCGGGACACTTATATTAATTAATAATAAACTAAAATGTAAAGAGCGAAAAGACATAGTGTCTCTCACTATTGAGCGAACAATTGAGATATCGTGTGCGGAGCTGGACGACTACATTATTGTCTGTGTTTATAGACCCCCAAGTTTAAATTATTTGGAAACTTTAAATTATTTGAATCTGTAATGGAAAATATGTTAAACAAAATATGTAAAACTACAAAGAAAGTAGTTGTATGTGGAGATTTCAATGTGGACATTATAGATATTACGGAGGAAAATCGCGTTCGGTTTTTGAGCATTTTCAAATCATTTGACCTCACTCCGGTTTTCGCTGAGCCCACTAGAGTAACTCCTACAACAGCTACTTGCTTAGATAATATTCTCTGCAACTGTAAAATCATCAAACAATCTATTATTAATTTTGTAAAATCGGATCATTGCGGTCAGATAGTTACACTACACAACCGTTTTATTCCACCCCGTCTAGAAATCAAATGCAGGCCGGTCACTGCATCTCGTAAGGACAAATTTAAAAACCTTGTAAGTGATAAAATACCGTCTATACCTTTTGATAAAAAAATGCTAGTGACTTGTATGAACAATTATTTCAGGTAGTTAAAAAACAATTTGATATTACTTTCCCTCAAAAGAAAATAGTTATCAATAACTGTCAACCGAAATTCAGTGACTGGGCTACACGAGGAGTTTATACAAGTAGGAAAAAAATGTTTGAATTGTATAACAAAAAAGCATATAGAAAGGATCTATCGTTTCATGAGTACGTTAAGAGGTACTCAAAAATTTTCAAAAGAGTTTGCTATGTAGCTAAGTCGAATTACATACGCGATAAAATTAAAAAATCTAGTAATAAAATCAAAGAAACATGGAATATTATAAATAAAGAAACATGTAAAACGAAATCTCATGATAACAAATTTAGTCTAGAAATAAACAACAAGCTTATTAAATCTGATGACGAGGTAGCAAACGCTTTTGAGGATTACTTCTGTAACATGCCTATAGAGACGACTAAACAGTTGAATTCTTGCTCAAGTCACGCGAAATCATTACTTGTGTCGAGTGTTCATAGGTGCGAATCCTCATTTAAATTCAGAAATATTGGTCCTTCAGACATCATAAAAACATTTAAAGAATTAAAACAAAAGAAAACAGAGGATAAATCGGGTATATCAATAGACACAATAAAACCCATTATACCTCTAATAGCTCCTTACTTATCTTATATCTTTAATGAATGTATTGACCAAAATCAGTTTCCAAATTTATTGAAACATAGTAAGGTTGTCCCTTTATTTAAATCGGGAGACAAAAGTGACCCCAGCAATTTTAGGCCTATTTCAATATTACCCACAATAAGTAAATTTTTTGAAAAACTCATTTATAATCAATTACTTTCCCATTTTAAACTTAATAATTTACTACACGAAAAACAGTTTGGGTTCTCTAAAGGTAGAAATACAACTGATGCCGGAGTAGCACTCATCAGACACATTCTTGATGCTTATGAAGACAAACATGATGCCGTAGGTGTATTCTGTGATTTATCAAAGGCGTTTGATTGTGTAGACCATCAGACACTGCTCATTAAGTTAGAACACTATGGTGTCTCGGAAAACTCATCTAAGTTGTTAAGTTCGTACTTATCAGGTAGAATACAATCAGTTAACATAAATGGTACCTACTCTTCCGGAGCCCCTCTTCAAATGGGGGTCCCCCAGGGCTCAATATTGGGGCCTTTACTTTTCCTGATATATGTAAACGACCTGCCATTTTATTCCACAAATGTTTGTGAGATAGTTCTGTTTGCTGATGATACTTCTTTGACTTTTAAAATGAAAAGACATGAAGAAAATTTTGACGAAGTAAACAATACTCTCTCCAAAGTATTGAATTGGTTCAACACCAATAACTTGTTGCTGAATGCTAGTAAAACTAAATGTGTAAAATTCACTTTGCCTAATGTAAAGCAACTTACACCAAATATTGTACTAAATGGTAATAATCTAGTTTTAATAGACTCCATTGTATTTCTGGGCATTACACTTGACTTAAAATTACAGTGGGGACCTCATATTGAAGCCCTAGCTAGGAGGCTAAGCTCGGCTGCCTTTGCAGTTAGAAAAATAAGGTATCTGACTGATGTTGAAACGGCGAGGCTTGTGTATTTTAGTTACTTTCACAGTATTATGTCTTACGGTCTTCTCTTGTGGGGTTCTGCTGCAGACATTGATACCATATTTATTTTGCAGAAAAGAGCCATTCGTGCTATTTATAAACTTAGTCCTCGTGACTCCCTGAGAGAGGTCTTTAAGAAAATCAACATATTAACTGTGGCTTCTCAATACATTTTTGACAATATAATGTACGTCCGTAAAAATTTAGATTATTTCATGAAGAAGAGCGACATTCACTCATATAACACAAGAAATAAACACAAGCTTGTCGTTCCTAACTTCAGATTAGTTAAAACTAGTAATTCGTTCATGGGAAATAGTATAAAATTCTTTAATAATATACCACACAATCTTGTTGAATTGCCGGTTGATAAATTTAAGAAACACGTTAAAAACACGCTTATGTCTAAAGGCTATTATAAGGTTCAAGACTATCTGAACGACACGAATGTGTGGTCTGTCCAGCCTGCACCGACTGATGTACTTACCTTTGATGATTTTGATTTTACGGCAGCTAGTGGTGACTGAGTTAGTTCCGGCGTTTCTTCTCAGCACTTGCCTAATTGTCTGTGTTCTGTCTCGAAGCGCTGGTAGGGCCCAAAAGATAAGGAGACATGATTCGGCCCCTTCAGGGCACAATTATTTTTATTTTATTTTTCACTGTACATTTGACGTTCATAAGTGGCATATTGTGTCCTAAATTGAATAAATATTTTTTGATTTGATTTGATTTATATTTTTGCCTTGTCCGTTTGTCCGTCCGCATCCATTAAGAAGACCTTAAGTACTAGAAAACTGTTCTGGTCATGAATATGTATTAGAATTTCCACGCCAAAGTGGTTAAATAAAATTAAATAATATTTTTGTTACCTACCTCTCATACAAGTATTGTGGAGATGTTTTTTATTTCTCTTTCTTAACCCATCGTGTGGGGTGGCGTCGAATCAGTCTTTTAAAATGACTAAGTAGTAACATATTTTTTTGTTATAGTGTCTTTTAATATAAAATATATAGGCATACGCCAGGATAGCGTACGACCCGGGGTTTGTTTCCTCGTCACACAGCCAAAGTTGTTTTTTACAAGTGTAATTTATATTATTAAGTTTGTATAGTGACAAAACACTATAAAAACAAAAATGTAAGTATAGTGTCTTTTCTTATAGTATAGAGTTTTTTTTTAAACCCTTTGATGCTTGATATTAAAACCGTCTTTTGATTTTCAAATACCAGGTACTGTAAATATGCATTATGCATATAACTGCCTCGGTGGCGCAGCGATAGGAGGGTCGCACTTTTAAGCGACGGCTGCGGAAGAGGTCCCGATCCCCGGGTCTTATCGTTTCTCTTGGATAGTCCTTTTACGTAAGCAATCTTTTCATTACTTTTATTATGATATCTGTGAATAAAATTAAGTAACTAATTGATTTAAAAAGATCTCGGTTTTCAACAATGAAATAGGTACAAGTTGTGTATCTCATTTTAAAAATAATTTCGTAAAAAAGAATTATCAAGATTGTTTACAGTATTCTACTAAACAAGAAAAACGAATTGTACTTTGATCGTGCTAGAGGCGTGTCCGGCAAAAAAAAACTTTGTATTGAAAATGATGACACCTTGCCCACTAGACAGTTTCGACACCGACCAACACCGTTGCGTCCCATGCACGTAGCATCATTTTGTCAGTTGTAACATGCTCCGTGCATGACACGCTACGTTGCTGAACTGGAGAGCATACGGGTTGTAACCGCGTATGATGACCGTTATAAAGGCGTCGCCGTCACTTAGTCTATGCATTGATAGCCCTGCCGATACAGATTGCGGACTGATCACGACACTTCTGGGTGAGCCTTAGATAGACATGCCATAAGGCGTAATGTCTACATTGTGTATACATTTGGGTAGTGCGATAAAGTATAAATAAAAAGATTTTGTCAACAAAATATAAAACGAAGTTCGGTTCCCAAATAACATAATATATGGGTATCATAGCGGTATCATACGAGCATCATACTGGCATTATACGGTTTCAATAAGCAGGTGTAGCATATCGTGTTGTTTTTAATGCACTTGTGTTATGGAAATCAGACACAATGATGGTACCACAACACCCAGACTCGAGACAACATAGATAATATGGATTTCTATTTTGACCTGACCGGGTCTCGAACCCGGGTCCTCGGAGCGGCGACGCCTTGAAACCCAGCGTGCTTAGCCACTACACCACGGAGGTCGTCATATAATTATACATTATACATAGATACAGGTTTTTAACATGTATATAAGTAACATAAAGCTAATGCTCCATCAGACTGCTTCGTAAGTACTCGTTAAAGAAGAGATAAAAAGAAAGTTATAAGTTTGATAGCTCTATGTGTGAGTTGAGTCCCTTTGACATGATCTATTCAAGATAAGAGCTGAAATTGTGTAAAGCAATCGTATTCATTTGACAGTTCAAAACGTACGATATGACCCGTCAAACCCTTTGTTCTTTGCCATTTGACAGACCATACCGTACGTTTTTAACTGTCAAATGAATACGATTGCTTTACACAATCGCACCCAAGGTAGCGACATCTAGGCTAGTCAATAAAATATCTTTCAATCTTGAAGAGGGATTTTTAAGGATCTACCATGGAAATACGGAATGATACTTTCGCAGTCGCAGTCAACCACGAAAGTGGTTTGCGAGGCAATTAAGTTATATTGAAAATAAATTGTTAAATTAAAAATAAATAATAAATAATAAAAAAAATACGTTCAAACATTAAAATCGCTTTTATAACAAGGCTAAAAAGACAACAAATATTTTTTTTCCTGAACAAAAGTCAAAGGTGTTTTACAGCCTTTTGAAGAGAGTTTAAAAATTCACACTTATTTGGACGCCTAAGTAGATCATTCAATTATTTTCCAGTTTATCGATATATGTAGATGCAAATAAACAAATAATGCCTTTAAGCCCTCCTCCCCCTTGCGGCTCAAGAGGTACGAGGAGAAGTAAAAAAAGTGTTCCAAGCGATTCCCTCTAGTATCATATAAAAATTATAAAAATGATTTCAAAATTTTGTTGTCTACCTGCGCTTAAAAGTATATTGAAAATAAAAGTACAACAATTCAACAAGATTTATTTGTGGAAAGAGATATTGAATCTAGACACGCTGCAGTGTGTCTAGCCAAAATAAAGCAAAAAAATGGCCACTTAGCGCCGTGTATACACGAATCATTTCGAGCGACTTTTGACCTATCCATAACTCAAAACTAGAGATGAAAGAACTCGAGTCTTTTAAGTCTTTTAAAAGAAACTCGACTCGTTTTGACGACTTATGACAGTTCACAACTCGATCAAGTCTTTAAACCCTGAGTCCTGAGCCTTTTAGGAGTCTTCGACTATGACTCGAGTTTTATTTTTAGACTGAGTCAATTTAGAAAGACTCGATATGTTTAAACGACTCAGTCCTGACAATAGGACTCCAACATCTTAAAAAGACTCGTCTCGGTGGAGTCGTGAGTCGTAAGGTGCGCTCATACGCTGTAATGAGATATTAGATGGATGTGGATATAATATACTGTGTTTATGTAAGTGCAGTACGCACACACTCAATAATTAATACAGGGTTACTATAGAGGCATTATGTATCAAGTTTTTTTGATGATTAGTTGACATGTACCTAAAACATTTAAGTTCATAATAATTCGGTTAATTAATTAATTGTTTTTAAATTTCGAGTTGTTACATGAAGTTAATTTTTAGGGTTCCGTAGCCAAATGGTAAAAACGAAACCCTTAAAGATTAGTCATGTATGTCTGTCTGTCTGTCCGTCCGTCTGTTGTATGTCACAGCCACTTTTTTCCGAAACTATAAGAACTATATATACTGTTGATGAAATTTGGTAGGTAGATTATCTTGGTATCAATCAATCAATCAATATTTATTCATAGCAAAAAAGACACATTGCGTTGAACATTTTCAGAAAAAAAAAAAACACCAATTACAATACAATAAAATAAAACTTAACACAAAAACCTACCTACGTAATATTACGAAAAAAGGATTACTTAACAATGTCAAGATTTGTAAATAATAAAGAATAACATGTCATAGAAAATTTAAATAAATAATTAATCTTAAAATTAATTTAAAATGTCACTTTTATTACAAAATTTGTTAAACTATTTATCTGATCCATCCCTAAGGTATTCCACCACAGAATAATAACATTTTCTTACAAGTAATGACTTAAGTTTTCTTTTAAAGATTGATAGTTTGTTTATGGTCTTTAATTCCAAGTTTTGTAGGTACGAGTAGTAATGTGTGAACCGCATGATGTACTTTAGCATGCAAACTTCCATCGAAATTTGTACAAACGAGACCAATAAGTAGTTTTTTTTATACGTCGTAAATCGTAAACCGCAATTTTACCTTTCATTCAATCAAAAAACATATTTAAAAAAAATAAACACACCTTATTTCATCAGAACCCTTCATTAGCGAGTCCGACTCGCACTTGGCCGCTTTGTTAACTGTATTTAATATAATTATCTTTATTTCATAGATAGATGTTTAAATATATCAGTTCAGACTGCTACAGCCAAAGTTATGTGCTGACATCTAGTGACGTATAATGTAATGTAAGATAGAAACTTTCATTGAGGGTATTTTGTTAATAGATCGACATAAATAAAGTTACACTTAGTGGTATTTGATTGCGATTGTAATTTGTTCCTGTTGTTTTCTTCTTAATGACATAAATACCTATATCTCGGTGCTTAACAAAATGGGTGATTACGAAATACCACAAAAACGTAAAAGGAAATCATTAATACTAGAAAAATATGATAAAAAGGATTCTAAAGTAAAGTGTAAAATGTGTCAGAAAGAATATTCTATCAAATCATCTCATACTGTTTTGAAAAAACACATTGAAAGTCACAAAAACAATGTTTCGGAAGCTGCTGGAACATCTGCAGACTCTGCAGTTCTAGATCCTCGTAGACGCAAAACAAGTAAGGAAAGTATTCATTTGAATAGATTACTTATGAATTTTATTGTTTACGGAAATCATCCGTTTTGGATAGTTGATGAAACTCATTTCAAAAAAATCATTCAAAAGCTGAATCCTGGCTATTCTGTAGTTAGCCGTACACAACTACAAACAAATATTACAAATCTTTTTGAAGTAAAACAGACCGAGTTAAAAGAATGTTTAAAAACTGTTGCAAATAAGATTGCATTGACACTAGATTTTTGGACATCTATCACAAATAAACCTTATATTGTCATCACAGCACACTTCACGCTAAAATCAAAATTAACTGCAATAATATTAGATTTTGATTTACTGCCTTACCCCCATGGAAGTCAACAAATTTTAAATAAAGTGACGGAAATACTAAGATTTTATTGTATCGAAAAGCAAATATCTTCGATCACATCTGATAATGAAGCTTCTAATTTGAAATTTATGCAGCTATTAACATTATTCAATAATGACTACGAAAATGTAGTGCACACTAGGTGCCTTGCCCATATTTTAAATTTAATAGTGAAACGAGGATTGTCATTAGTAGGAAAACCGATAAAAGATATTAGTATCTTAGTGAAGCACATAAATTTGTCTCCAAAGCAAAAGCAGATGTATTTTGAAACGTGCACGTTGTTAAAATCTCCTGAATTATCACTTCTTCAGGATATGCCCGTGCGATGGAATTCAACTTATTTAATGTTGGAGAGAGCATACAAGATGAGAGAAGTTCTGGATTTTATTTGTAAAGAGAAAAAGGAATACAATCGTTATTTAATAGAAAACTGGGATGAAATAAATAATATTATAAATTTTCTGAAACCTTTCTATGATGCAACTTTGCTACTTTCAAAGTCTAAGTATCCCAGTATACGAGGGTCAAACTGAAAGTTCTTAGAAAATCAAAAACTGATTACATTAGCCAGTTATTAGTTTTATTATATCTTTTCAAAATATTGTCCAATCGATGTCAATACACCGCTGCATGCGATGGAACCACTGGGAAAAGCACTTTGCCCACTCGTCCTTAGGGGTCTCTTCAATGGCATCGCGATACGCAGCCACCGCTTCTTCAGCATTCATAAACCGCTTTCCTTTAAGTTTTTCTTTAATTTTTGGAAATAAATAAAAATCACAAGGCGCGAGGTCGGGGCTGTACGGCGGGTGACCCAGTAATTCAACGTTTGATGTCGCCAAATAGTCGATCGTTCGCTTGGCGGTGTGCGACGAGGCGTTGTTGTGGTGAAGGAGGATCCTACTGCGAGGTCGTTTCTCTCGAACTTTTTCCAAGACAAGTGGCAAACAATTGGTAGTGTACCATTCTGCAGAAACTGTTTTTTGATCCTCTAACACAATTGTTGCGAAATGACCTATCCTTCCAAAGAACGAGGCCACCATTTTTTTTCCCGCACTTCGATCTCTCTTCACTTTAGTTGGCAACTCCTCGAAAGGAAACACCCACTGAGCAGATTGTCTTTTGGTTTCAGGATCATAACAGTAAATCCAGCTTTCGTCACCTGTTAGTATGTCGAACACAGCATTTGAGTCACCTCCGTTAAATCTTTCAATCATTTTACGGCACCAATCCACACGATGGAGTTTTTGAGCCTTAGTCAAATTATGAGGTATCCACCGGGCGCAAAGCTTCCTGACCGCTAAATGTTCGTGGAGGATTTTGTGCACTTGACTCATACCGATGCCTAAGCTTGTCCGAATCTGCTGATAGGTCACTCTTTTGTCAGTCTCTATCATACGCCGCACAACACAGATGTTATTTTCAGTCGTCGCCGTAGAAGGCCGTCCCTCACGTACATCATCAGTGAGATTAGTGCGACCACGTTTAAACTCATTCAACCAGTTGTAAACAGTCGCACGAGATGGGGCTTCATCGTGAAAGGCCAATCGTAGTCTATCATAACTTTCTTGTTGACTTAAATGACATCGAAAGTCATAAAAAATCATTGCACGAAAATTTTCTCGTGTTAAATTCATGTTGACGTGACACAGACAATTTTCAATTTGCCGCCAAATCGTAAAACAAATGACAAATGAATGAAATATATACTCAGTAATATTGGCAAAGAGTTCTATTTTCAAATTTTAGAATATTTTTTTTATTATATCGTTTATGAGTGGCCAGTTCTAAGAACTTTCAGTTTGACCCTCGTAATATACGTTGTTCCTATAGTTGACGTCTTACAAGACCAAATAGCACAACGAGTAAACAATAATGACGCAGGCGTTGCAGCAGCTCTCAACCGCAGTAATTGCGCCAAAGCTATGAAGGAGAAGTTGGACCAATATTTGCCACATATAAATGTGGCAAATATTGGTCCAACTTCTCCTTCAAGCAAGATCTGTATATAAATACAGATCTTGCCATATATGCTGTTATCTTAGATCCTCGTTTAAAAATAGAATATTTCACAAATCATAAGAAAGAAGAATACTTGATGCGCTTCCGACAGCATTTTGAAACGAATTATGTAAACAAACCACAACAAATGGATAACGTGCAAAACACACCGGAAATAACACTGCCGCCTAGCATGAGCCAAACTGTATTTTCGGTGATTTATAAACAGAAAAATACAGTGCAATTTTACAATGAAATAGAGAAGTATTTATCTTTGCCAATTGAAACAGAGGACATAGATGTATTGTCTTGGTGGTTTAATCAAAGGAAATATTTGCCAATTTTGACAAGAATGGCGTTTGATGTTTTACCTGTTCCGGCAGGAAGTGTTCCCAGTGAGCAAGCCTTTTCGAAAGCTGGAAATCTAATCATTAAGAAAAGGAACCGATTGGGGAACAAAACTATAAAGGCTTCTATGTGTCTACCTTCTTGGCTCGAGGTATTACAGGAAAGGGCAATATTAAATGATGACTAATTGATGAATAAGTATAGAAAAATTATTAAACCAATGAAGCTTTGACTTGAATCAAAAATACCTATTTGTATTAATTTAGAATAAAAATACAATTATTGTATTTATTTATTAGGTACACTAAAGTTTTATAACCTATTATTTAATTTTTTAATAAATATTTTATTATTTAATTTTAAACAGCTCATTGTATGCTTAACGACTCGAGTTCTTTATTAAAGAACTCGCGACTAAGTTGTGAGTCTTTTAAGCTAGTTGTATTATAATGACTAGAGTCCCCTCAGATTAATAAAAACTTGAGTCGTATTTTTGGAGTCGAGTCTTGAAAATCGAGTCTAGTCCTAACTTAAAGGACTTAAAAGACTCGAGTCCTTTCATCTCTACTCAAAACCCATTCTACAGAAACACGTCAAACATTACATTTACTTATTTATATCTGTAAGGACAAATAGAACTTTAAATTTCATTACCGTATCACGATTGCAAAGATATAAAGGTCTTAAAATCACAATTTTCCCACTGAGTGACCTACACATCAAAAACCAAAACTGCTTCTAGATTACCTAGGTAGTTGAAATTTGGCATCTAGCCAGGAGATTTTATGTAAGCGTAGAAAAAAAAACGGAAACAAAGGAAAGGATGTCCCATGGATACAAAAACTGGCTGGCGCGCGCAGTGCCACGATGTAAATACATTGTGGCACTGCGCGTGCCAGCCAGTAATTATAGTAATTATAGCCAGTAATTATAGTAGTATAATTATAATGTGTAGGTATTTACCTACACATTATAATTACATTTTTGTTTTTATAGTGTTTTGTCACTATACAAACGCCCGCACTATACTAGGCATACGCCCGGATTGCGTAAGACACGGGGTTCGATTCCTCGTCTGTCACAGAGCCAAAGTTGCTTTTTACAAGTGCAATTTATATTACCTACACATTATTCTAAATTCATTTTAAAATATCATATTTTTATAAACAGACATTGTTATAGTTGATAATGATAAAACAATACTTGCTTATGTATAATGTTTATTTACTTCTCCTCGATATTTTATGCATTTTCGGTAGAACTTGGCACTCATTTAGATCTCAATACATACTTTATTCGAAAATTCCACAATCAAACACATTCTGATTATTGAACTTGGCTGTTATTTTACATATTAGGTAATTCATAAAGATTAAAATAAGAAACCAAAAATTGCGCATGAACCGGACCTGAACCAGCAACTTTCTGTTTAACTGGTTAGCTAGAAAGTTGCTGGTTCAAGTCCCGCCCGTGCGCAATTTTTGGTTTCTTATTTTCATCTTTATGAATATAAAATATGACAATGTGAGTGTAAAAAACATTCTTAACCATATAAGGTAATGTTTTTGGTGGGATTTAAAGCTATATTATTATGAGGACTGTAGTTTGTAGGTAACCTTAATCACCAAACAACTACTGCACTTAATCCAACCCGAAACCTGGATTTCACTGGCGATATTTCATCCAAATGAGGCTTCATTTACAGAGTAGGAAATATAGGGCTTCTGGATAGGCTTCCATTTGTCGGTAGGCGCACCTGTCTTATCAACGGTCATTGGTTCGCAAGGATGATTCGTTACGTGTTATCAGCAGTTTATCATAACGCCCATTTGTTGGTTCAAGAGTTATCTTGCGAGAGTGGTGAAAGGAAAATTGAAACGTCTTCAAAAACCTGACTTAAAAGCTTTAAGTGACGCATTCGGCTTCTATTTGGGAGAAAAAAATTCTTTTGGAGTTAGTGCATGATGTCAAGCTTACGTGTACACCAAGAGTCTACCTACACATTCATATACATACACATAGCTTTTTAGTCAGTTTTGAAAGTGGTTCATTTTTTTCAAACTACTAGATCCATTTTGATGAAACTGACACTGTACCGTTAGTTGAACCATACCTGATTGAACTAAAAACTAATCATCTCGCTTTGGCTTCTCCCACTAAATTTTGCAAAAAAAAAACATTCTGATGATATCACATAAATACAGATCCAAGTGATTACCTCCTGTTTTTGAAGTCGGTAAAAAGTTAGGTCCTTTTATTCGTACGTGCGGTCAAGTTTTCTGGCGCCTAACCGTCAAAAACTTTGAAGTGGCCCGTTTATAAATTGTGCGTGCAAGCGATTTTCATTTATAAGTGGTAAGGCGCCAGCGACCTTGAACGTAAACTAGCAGATAATAATTTTCTACTATTTTTAGACTTAACGTACTCGTAGCGCAGTGGTAGCAGCGCTTTGGTAGGCTTTCGAAGTGAAGCAACCTACGGCGCGGTCGTGTTTGAATGGGTGACCATTCCGATCTTATAAGTGACGTACATCACGAGCATCTCTGTGCTTCGGAAGGCACGTTAAGCTGTTGGTCCCGGCTAATATCGGTTGATATTGGTCAGTTAAGCCTAGTCAGAGGCCTTATGGGCGGCTTGATAACATCGGACAGCACTTGCCTTGCAAACACCCCTCCACCAACGTGTGGATGCGCGCACCGCGTGATGGAGTATGGCTTAACCCATTTGCTGTCACACTTGAGACACAATAGAAATTTAATTGTTATAACGCACCGGTGCGTGCTGTGGCATGAAACCAGTTAAACTACCTCATAGTTGAGGTAAGGCCTTTGCCCAGCAGTGGGATGTTACAGGCTAACTTTACTAAAGTAAAAAACTTTTACTATATTTTACATCAAAAACCTATACTTAGGGATATTATACTAAAATATTATTTTAATTTCAATTGAAATGAATACTTTATTCTGGAAATGTTTCAGTATCTTGATTTCAATATCTTCTTTTGGAAATAAGCTTCGATTATAAAAATTATAACTGGATGATAACTAAAAACAATATGTACAGAAAACTTCAATATTAATGATTTGAAAACTTTGATATTGTAAACTTTTGGGAGCTCCTGTTGAGTTTTCCATTGAAATATTATCTAAAATGAACCCTACATTGTTCAAAAAGGTATCTAAAAGTGTAATTTTTCGGTCCGTTCATCTAATGCAGTGAAAAGGACACGTGATTTCTTACCTGTTATCACTTGGGTATTATCACTATCATTTGTCAGAGAAAAGTCTGAAAAAGGGACGATTTATAGCGAAGTACTTACATTATAGATGTTGCAATAATGTTTTTAGGGGCACTTACTTCACTTAATCTGTATAGTTTTTTTTTTAAACTCACTCTATTTTTTGTTTCATACACATCAATATTCCTGATACGGTTTTGAGTCATTTTTACCTATATTCCTTAATAGACAATTGATTTCTTTAAAATAAGATACAATTGTTTTTCAAAATACATATTATAATAAAATCAAAGCTGCTCTCAAAGAAGGCAAATATACTTATACTATAAATATACTTGTTAAATTAACTGGCTAAACTCAATCTACGATGAATTTCTTCATGCTTTTGCTTTCATAATTATAAAACCTATTAAAGATTATTAAAAAAAATACTTCTTAATACAATGTCAAAAAATTTAAATAAATAAAATTTATAAATAGCAAATTGCACTTGTAAAAAGCAACTTTGGCTGCTGTGACAGACGAGGAATCGAACCCCGTGTCTTACGCAATCCGGGCGCATGCCTACGCCCGGATTGCGTAAGACACGGGGTTCGATTCCTCGTCTGTCACAGCATGCCTACGCCCGGATTGCGTAAGACACGGGGTTCGATTCCTCGTCTGTCACAGCAGCCAAAGTTGCTTTTTACAAGTGCAATTTGCTATTTATATTATTAAGTTTGTATAGTGACAAAACACTATAAAAACAAAATAATAATTATAAATAAAATTTAGAAAAAATAAAATGAGAGTCAGATTATTTAAACTGTTTAAACGTCAAAAACAGAGGTAGCCAAAATTAATTATTATTTACAGTTATTTTATAGCAACTTTAGTTTCTAAGCCACTCTATGAGGTGACACATTAAGAAGGCGTTCATGAGATACAAAATCAAAAGCCCTAGTAATGTCTAAAAAAAGAACTCTTACAGTAATACCATTATTTATACAGTTGGTAATAGTTTTAAAAATTTTGAATGTAGCTAAAGAGGTACTTTTATTTTTCCTAATCCATTTTGTTCATCTTTTTTAACCTTGTTACTGTCTAAGAAATTTAATAAACGTTCATACAAGACTCTTTATAGGACTTTTGAGAAAATCGGTATTAATGTTACAGGTCTATAGTTATTAACAGACGTTATAGGTCCTCTCTTATACAGCGGCCTTACAACTGATTTCTTTAGACTATCAGGAAAGACGCCTTCAGCGAAAAGTTTATTGACTACGAATACAAATGGATGACTTATTAAACTAATACTAATTTTGAGGATTTCAGTACGAATTTCGTCGTAACCAACTGGTTTAGAATTTCTAAGTGATTTAACAATTTTTAATAGCTCAGTCTCACTGACTGGACTTAGATTAATATTGCTTTCTCTGCTGATTGTAAACTCTCATCAAAACGTTTCAAGTATTTACTTGTTAAGTGCTGCTCTAAAACGCTGTCTATGAAAAACTGATTAAATACTTCAGATATTATAGTCTGTGGGTCATACACGTCACTCTCATTTGTACATATCTTATTTCGAATTATCTACTACATTTTTGGTATATTTATTGATCACATTCCATACAGCTTTGCATTTATTATTAAAGTTATTTATATATTTCAAGTTATTGTTTTTTTGTGAGAATTTAATTCATTTTTTTAATATAGTTACGTATCGTTTGTATGTATCATTATATCTAATGCGGTCATTGCAGTGTTTTAAATATAGACAACGTTCGGTACTAATACTTTTCGCAATACCTTTTGTGAACCATCTTGAAGTAGAGTGCCTTTTTGACGTTCTCTTTACTCTAAATACAGGAAAACATAAATCATAGAACAAATTATATAAACTATTAAATTCGTTAAATGAATCTAAGGCACCTATTTCTGCATTATATACCTCAGAAAAGGCAACATTTGCAAGACATGCCATAAATTTAATTTGATTTTCCTTGGAATAGTCCCTTCGTAGTTCAAACCACCACTTGGATTTTGCGTCGTGAAGTTCACATCAACCTTTCTACCGCCCAACAGTGCCACCAGCCTCAGAGATCAGTCCCCGAGACCGTTACTCAATTTCAGATCTTTTAATTTGTAAGTATTCTCGCATTTTGTGCGATTTTCCAATTCACTTTGAGTTCGTTGAGGTTGTGTTGTTTCGAAAACTAACTTTTTGTGGTATTTCCCTCATCCTCGCAGAACTTTTGGAGGTCACAGGAGACGGCGTGGCAGGCGTGATCCAGCAGTCGACTCGGCGCTGAAATCCGTCATTCCAACCCCTTTTGAGGTAAACTTTTCATTTTTATTCTTGCTGGAGGGTAGATAAAAAGGTCGCGCCCTATTGTTACAAATTTAGGTTTTCCATTCCAAATTCACTTTATTTAAGATTTCCCATAGCATTATCGAAGTAAATTCACATTTGAAAAGCATTTATTTAAGATAATTTCCTCTCTTTATGAATATTTTTAGTACTGGTTGTGACAAACCATAAAATAGGTCTTTTGTCACTTTCCAGGGTTTTTTTTGTTTTGGTTTGATTTAATCCCATTACCTCCTCTTCGGGTGCCTTCGGGATCTACGTTTACGGAGAACCCCGGCCTGCCAATTCCGCTCCAGGGTCTCCGATTTCTCTCCGGCCCGAGGCATCTACCCCGGTAACCCGTATAGGGATCTTAACTCTTTTTTTGTAATTCCGGCGCTGCATCCGGCAGTGCCTGGCGCCCACACCTTCATATTTATTTCGACGGTTCCCGGACTATTTGTATTAAGCGACATTTTGTAAACTTTATACCAGAGCTGTTTCAAGTTGTGATTTTTGAAAAAAAAAATCATAACTATCGTAAATAGTAAAATTTTAGAAAAATTTGGATATTTTTTGATTAGGTTACATAGTCTGCATAATCTGATAGGTTTTTTTCTGATATTCCTATTATTAACGAAGATATATGTGGTTTAATGCAAAATGATCCTTTTATTTTATTTTTTTGTTCCAGTCTAAATGATTTTAATTTTATTATTATGTCAAGTTGCCGTGTTGCTCCCACTCCAGTATCTGTTGGGAACTCATCTCTCGAAGTTGTCGACGAGTACGTCTACCTTGGATAAGTGATCAAGTTAGATAGGTCCAACTTTGAGAAAGTGATCAATCGACGAATCCGACTCGGCTGGGCAGCGTTCGGGAAAGTGCGTAAGAGCGTTTTCTCGTCTTAAATACCTCAGTGTCTGAAGTCGAAAGTCTTCAACCAGTGTGTGTTACCAGTGATGACATACGGATCCAAAACGTTGTCTCTAACTATGGGCCTCATAAATAAGCTCAAAATTACACAACGAGCGATGGAGCGGGTTATGTTCGGTGTTTCTCTACAAGATCAAATCTGTAAAAAAATAGGGGTTGGTGATAAAAAAGTAAACATTAAGTAGTTGTATGTATTTTTTAACGCCACATTATGAAAAAAATATAAACGAAAAAAATTCGTCCAAAAAATAAAAAAATAAGGGTGAACAACCCTTATAACTTAGGGGTATGAAAAATAGATAGACGCCGATTCTCAGACCTACTGAATACGCATATAAAATTTGGTAAGAATCGGTTACTATCATTGTGACATGAAAATTTTATATATTAGAGAAGATGAGTCCGAATGGAGATAACGGCTTAAAATTCTATAAGCCAGAATGGCGGCGCCAGCAAAACCTGCTGCAGTATTTGGTTGACCACAATCTTTCAGATCATTAATAAAGGAAGTTGCTTGTTATAGACGTACCTGATGGTCTTCTGAGCTAATTAGACCCATTACTCAAGAAGGAAGTAGGAGGGAATAGTTTGCAATTACCTCCCAGGGCTCTTTGGTCTACCAGTCCATATAGGTGAGGTTTAATATTATTTTTGTATTAAACAAGAATGAAATATTTTTAGAACTCAATTTCCACTTATTATAGGCAATAAAGGAATGCGGCGTCAAAATAGAATTCGACAAAAACGCGAGTTATTTGACTCTTTACGGAGCTTGTACACTCAAACTATTGGTTTTATTAAAAAAAAAATCTAAGCATTAATTGTAGGAAACTGTCTATACTTTAATTTCATAGTACATGTGTCTATCAGTACTTTCGTTTATAAACATTTGCGTTTAAAAGAGGCATAGTATGCATTAACGCGTTAACGCTAATTTAATAGCAGTTCAATCGTTACATCAGGGCTGATTAAGGTGTATATACCAAAACGACGGTTCCAAACTTTGAAGCGTCTTATTTCATTATTTACGGTGAGACGGTCTTTAATTCAAAACTTCCGAGATAATAAAGTTATCCGCCAAGTTTCTTTATGACGCTGGAATCCTGAATTTGCGAATTTTGTGATCGCAATTTCGGTTGATTAGCCAAAAAAAAAAAACAAAAAAAATATTTTGGCTTCTGATGTGACGACGCTTTTGACTTTTATAGCGTTGGGAGAAACTTTTTAAGACTGCGTAATTTATTTGTTTATGAAAGCTTGAGGTTACACTTCTGATCTGTTGTAAATAATCCAGGCAAGTCAGTTAATATACGTCGTTTTAATAGTCTATATTTTATAAATTAATAACATTTCTTTTAAACATTCGTAACAATTGGCACATATATTTTTTATCCGCGATAATTTAATGTGTGTACTTCCGCGTAAACTTTACCTTTTTTTATTTGATTACAAAGGTTCCAAGATTTACCGTAAATTGTAATTATGTTTTACGAAAATAGCCCTTAACATGACAGGCTTACGCCTCTACGTCATGCGGTAAGACAATGAGCACGGTAATTAATGAGAGCACTAACAAAATGTATGTAAGGTAGGTATGCCCAGAAGGCTTTGTCTTGAAGAATGAGTGACGGTTTTGTAAGAATATCAAATCTTAATTAGTTACTTAAGCTTTAAAGGCCAATAAGAAAAAAGTATACATTTTAATTTTTAATGTACAATGAGATATTTTCTTTTCATTCGGTGTTATTAGAAACTTTAAGATGTCCATTTTAGATATAAATCACAAAATTGAAAGAAGTCGTTTTACCCTGTAAGATGGGGTAATGAAAACTACGAGGGAAAAAATAGTCATTTGGATTGGCAGAACCCGCAGACATGATTGGCTTTGTCATCATCATCATCATTTCCCGCACAGCTATTATGACCCCATCTTCCACAGTGAAGGCATGATATCCACCCTTCAATTGAAGTAAAATATCCTGCCCTGCAATACATAAATAGTGTGACACTTTCGTCTTTTTGCTGTATTT
The DNA here is from genome assembly GCA_963924145.1 of Pyrausta purpuralis. Classification (NCBI taxonomy): domain Eukaryota; kingdom Metazoa; phylum Arthropoda; class Insecta; order Lepidoptera; family Crambidae; genus Pyrausta; species Pyrausta purpuralis. The sequence goes on from OZ001646.1 coordinate 4,493,866, forward strand.
GCTTGAGTGTTTGGAATAGTTATCTTTTTTTTTTAATTTAATCATTTTTCTACTTTGTTCTTTGCTACCTCATTTACCTCCTTCTCCCCTAGTTGAAAAAGTTGTCTGTGAAAATTAAAAAAGTTATGTCACAGCGAAAAACCATGATAGTTATTATGATGGGCCAGTAGAAAATAAACGGTTTGTAAAATTTAATTAAATTATGATCCACGTTTTAAATTAAACTCTATTTTATGACCTTTGCTATCTATTTTGTACGAAAATAGTTTTCGCAAGTGCAGATATCTAAGATTTTTACACTGGAAAATCCTTCTGGATCATTTTCAATAAGGTGACAGTGTGTTTTCGTAGCTAATGTGGGCAACAAAATCTTAAGATAGGAAACTTAATTACAGAGCAAATCGTGTAAATTAGGATTTATACGTAACATTAGTACTGTTTACCTTCCTCTTTATTTTTGATTTAAAAACCAGTTTACTTGACCAAAAACTTTTTATGTCGAAACAAGTTTTTCCTTATTTTACAATAGATTAAACAGAGTTTACCTTAGCTACAAGTAAATAAAAAAAAATTGGAGACATGACCTATTTTTGAATCACACGTTTTAATATGGCGTGGGAATTTCGTTCGAAACTGAATTAAAATTAATGAAAAACACGTAAAACATAAATAAATAAAAATTGGGCACCAATCACATGCATTGCTCTGATCCCAAAATAAGTAGCCATCGCCCTTGTGTTATGGAAAGCAGACACAACACCTAAATCCGAGACAATATAGAAGACTGGGAATCGAATCTGGGACCTCGAATTGGCGACGCCTTGAAACCCAGCGTGCTTAGCCACTACACCACGGAGGTCTTCCAAAACATCAACGTGAAGACTTTTAAATATTAGTTATTTTGTTCCTAGTCACTCCATGTGTCATTAAACTTATTTTTATTCGAATATCGGGCAATAATCGATGAATATCACACGCCATCGTGAAGTGAGTCATTCAAAAATAGAGCTCCCGTCTTTAACTTTTTTGGCGAGGTCACTTAAGAGCACCCACAACAAAGTCTGTGGCATTATAAAAAAGTTTGTCTGATGCAATAACTTAATTGAGTTTCTATTTTTAAAAACTTATTTTTTACATTTTTGCCATTGAGCTCCAAATTTTTTTTACACCCACAATCCCCGGCGGCTCGAGTTAACTTGCGGCAGAAGTTTGTATTGTCAAAAAGCGTCATGAAACAAAAACACATTTACTTCAATTTGTATCAACAAAGACGTCCAAACAATACAGAAGAGCCGTTGTTACTAATTCTGCTAGTAAGTTTCTCTTTGTGATGAAAGAAACAAATCTCGGCACGTCGCGATTTGGCACTTAGGTCTCAGACGTGCGTGCGGCACAGCTTACTTGTGAAGGATTAATAAAATAAACAGCTGCAAATCGTAGGCAAACATAAAGTACTCGTAACGTGTAAGTATTTATAACTTGAAGATTTATTTTATTTAATTATATTTGTACTATTCCCATATTATTTACTGTAGGGACCTTATAACCGTTTAGTAAGAAAAGTGACTGTCGTCAATCTTAGCACATAACCAACTGCCTTTTATTATTTTTAAATCTCCGTGCTTTCAAACAAGCCCTAAACGTTCCCCGGTGCTTTTTTCTAAGTGCTTTTCACATTAGAGCGACAGCAGAACAACCTATATATATATAAAAACACATACATAAAAACAGTGGCGTTGCTCCCGTGCGACTGCTGCGTGCCGCGGCTGCCATTTATGTATGTAATTATCAGTAGCGCGACTGTCGCGCGATCGTAGCGCTGCTAAAGTCGCCTAAATATGAATTCGCTATGCTCACGGACCGATAGGCTGCGTAAACAATAGAATGACAAAAGCCTGTTAATAAACTGTGAGGGATGTAAGCATCCCTTTTCACGGATGTGATAACAACATTCTTTTGTTAACGCGACCGCCGACGTCCTATCGATCCGTCAGGCCTAAATTTTAAGTTTTTGTGATTTAGCTTATGAGATTTTTTCTATCAATTGAGTATGTACAAGAATCCTTATGAAAAGACATGAAGATTACCAGACTTGCTAGCTGCGTTTTCCTGAAGAATTATTATAATTTGAATGAAACTTGACATGAAAAATAACTCATAAGGAAGGTGAAATTATTCGATTATATATTAGTCAGGTGACGTTATATCTAATTTCAATAAAAAGAATAGTCAATTAAACAATAAGCAATATCAAATGGCAATAACCGTTCTTTACAAACAGAAAGTGTAAAAATTTAACGACAACATTTTCGTTTAACATCTCTCGCGTCCCGCCCGGCGATAACTCAACACGAAATACAAGCAATTAGCCAAATTCTACGTATAAAATTACAGTATTGTGTTCCGTATTTACCTTCACAATCACCATTTAAAGCAAGAGTAGCGTCACTGTTAAAATTTCTAAATTGATCCATCAGTTGAACATGCATACTTTCGCGTATTGTTTGCTTTACGAGGATTATTGTGTGGAAAAAATCGTTTATTTGATCTTCGTTATAATAGTGTACAGAATAATAATACGTATTTCTGAGAATATAATAACTAAATATTCAAGCCTGCTCAAGGACTCACCCCTGACACGCGCACTCCGCACTCTTAATAATTTACAAGCAATTGATCAGAGGGGCATTCTCGCGCAATTGGTATACGAAAAATACCAATTGCGCGAGAATCTATCGTCGATCAAATTTTCCTTGTCGAAGAAATAATAGTTTTCTCAGGGTCACGAACTTTATGTATTGAGATTTTGTTCGTGCGATAGTTTAATTAGGTGTAGATATTTGACTTAATTTTTGAGGTAAAACGGTTAAACTCGCAATCGAATTACCACACGAAAAAAGTTCGATCATGCGAAAATCGGCCTCCAGATCTGTTCATTTGTACCCTGAGTGAATTTAACAGAGTAGCATTGGCGGTTATTTGGTATTGTAATTATTTAAATAGATAATTTATTTATTTCAATTAAAGTTAATTTTTCTTTTTTTTTTCTCTCTTTTACAACAAACATGTATGTCATACTTAAATCAAATATCTTACTTGAAAAAATAAATAAAAAAATATAGTAACTTGATATAATACTTTGTGGTCAAATAAGCTTAAGGGCTGTACTGTCGCATGCATTAGGTAATAAATCCTGTAATTATAGTATTAGTTGAATAAATAAGTACAAAAAAATATATAAACAGCATTTAAGATAACAAAATATTTGCAGTGTCACTAATCCCACTCGAGGTTTTTTTATAAATAATATTTAGCGAAAAAGCTAGTTGGAGTGATCATTGACACTATCATGCCAAACTAGCATAAACGATTTTATTTACCTATCATCTTCATTTAGTGCATAAATAAATAAATAAGACATCGAAAATCTTTTCTTAATTAAGGTTTTTGCCCAATACAATGAAGCATACCATGACCGTGCTATGAACGTGTCAGACAAACTTTTATTTTGTGTTGAAAAACTATGACACCTTACCTACTAGACTGCTTTATCACCGACTAACACCGTCGCGTGTCGTGCCCGGAGCGTGTTAGGACCGACAAAATACGCTCTCGCTCACGCTCCATATATCGGTAAGACGGAACGCTGTCAATCCGTACAGTGGTCATTGTAGAACGTACCGTGTTTCTTTTCGCGCCTGACACATTCCTAGGACAGCCACGGTATTATACGATTTCATCGTCATCATCATCATCAGTCGAAGGACGTTCACTACCGAAAATAGGCCTCCCTTCGGCTTTTTACAGCGACCGATCACAAGCGGTCGGCATCCAGTGAGATCCTGCGATCATTGTAAGTTCGTTTGTCCAAATTGTCAGTGGAAATTTCCAGTAAGCGCTTACATTTTATAAAAACAAATTGAACCATTACAACATGTACTTTTACTCAACAGCTCCACCAAACAGACCAGTGATAATGGACGCAAAGACCAGAGATCAATCGCGGCTGCTGGAGCCATACAATGAAGGAGAAACCTTGGAGCTCATCTGTGAGGTCTACGGAGGTAAGATTTATATTTTGGGATTTATGCCTCTTACCACATTAATCACGTGCCTAATGTTATTTTCACTGTAATATTTTGAAAAAGTAGTTGTTGAGGTTAGACAGGAACATTTTCAAGATTAATTTATTTGTGCCACAAGAATCTTCGCTATTTCTTGTTACGCAATAGTTTAAACGAGACAGATAGACTTTGAAAAGGTAGAGCCATTAATGGTGCAAATATTAATACTAAGATGTAGCTTTTTATTCTGTTTAGAATTTTTCAACTTATATTACTACATTATAATGCCAACATTGGCATTCATCATTTTCTTAAATAACTATTGCCCATCTAGAAAATTATAAGACAATCATTTTTTATCTCTAAGACCCCTTACACACTGCGATTTAAGCATCGATGCATCGCGCGTTAGTATTGATGCAGTCGTAAAATTCTGTACATACTTTGACAATTTCCAGCTTCTGCGTCGCGACTGTATTGATGCTAATGCGCGTTAGCATCGCGACTGTATCGCTGCTAAAAGTTGCTGTGTGTAAAGGGTCTTAGGTTTAATTTTCTCACTTTGCTATTTATTTTTAAAACTAGTTTTAAGTATACAATGTTTTTCTTGATTTAATTTCCTTATCTTATCTATTTTATTATATTTATTAAAGAATTGTTTTTATGTCTCGTTGCTCTCCCCAGGTGATCCCCGACCCCGTCTGACCTGGTACCTCGAGAACACCGTCATCGACGACTCGTTTTCGTACCGGGCAGATGGCGCCACGGTTAACGCGCTCACATTTCCCAGCGTTGGGAGACAGCACCTTAACGCAAGGCTGGTGTGCCAAGCCTCTAACACTAATCTCACGCCACCTGAGACGAAGCTGTTGATACTCGATGTCAATCGTGAGTGTTTATAAATGTAATCATCGGTATAAAGATCGTCTGCACTAGCTAGTTCCTGACTTTCAAATGTTTTGGAGTTACTAGTACTCCTGGTGCTTAAGATTTCGAAATGCTATCGTCTTAAAGTCATGTATTCTTTTATTGTAATTTGATGACACCCTCCATTGCCTGGAAATTGATTGACTGGTTACAGGCTTACTTAAATTATTATTTTAGCTTACATGAGTGTAAGTAAAGTGCTTTGTTTTTCGGGATCTTTTCCATTACATTACAATATTCGCCCTCAATCTATTATATATTAATTTTTGAATATTTTAATTCCCAAAGTCACTAACGTAACCCTGTTGCAGTAAGGCCACTGACAGTTCAGATCCTGAACAAGAGCGGGCAGGTGTCAGCGGATCGACGGTACGAAGTGGAGTGCAAGACTACTGGTTCCAGGCCAGATGCTGTCGTCACGTGGTGGAAAGGTAGCCGGCAAATCAAGAGGAGTGCTAAAAATGCAAGTAGACTGTGATTTCTTTTGTGTTTTATTAATGAGTGTAGGTCATCCGTAATATCAGTCTTAAGTGAATTGTGATTTCTGATCCTCATCCTGCAATAATGAGTTGATGCAATAACTTTTGTAAAGTGTTTTTGGCATTTCTTATCGTTGGAGAAAAACTTCTTGAAGTAACCTGCATACTCGTAGTTGATATTTATGGTATAAAATTTAGACGATAACTAACCGTAAAGATAATCTTTCAGATGGCCAAAGCAATAGCACTGACTCCAAAAAAGACATTGATTGCCTAAAATGAAGTCCTCTCTTAAACGTGTCTAAACTTTATGTAAAACTTTTAGTGTTGAAATCGGTTTTCAGTTCTTTAAGTTCGTTTTATTTGCTAATTTTCAGTGATTATAGAAGGGGGGGGGGGAGGGTTGTGGAGGTTGTTGCACCTTTTTTGACTAGGTATTCGAACTATGGTTTATGATTGTGGTTTTATGATTTATCTTGATAAAATATAAGTTGCAGTTGATGCCACAGAAATGAATCACTCGCCACCGAAACGAAAATACTAGGACCTACCGAAAACCTTTAACAAAGGAGAATGCCTAAATCTGTCCCACCCTAATTAAGCAGAGTATAAGCTGACATAAAAACCAAAATTCGTTTATTGTTTTTATAATTCATGATTGTTTGTTACGAAAAAAACTTTAGTGGGAATTTTATTTTCATTTTAATTGATCATTCAAATGACTAAATCCTATTTTTAATACAGTTAGCAGCACATCAGCTTATATGAAATCAGCTTTTATTTTGTAAGTAATAGAAGTGGCTTTAAGGATAGTCTGTCGTGCGGCCATGTAAACATTTACAGGGACAGTTAAAGTAAGGAATCATCACTGTTGCTTTAGTTGTTGCGTTGCAAGAACAAAATGCATGTTTAATAAAATAGATAACATTTTAGTTGTTTATTCTTTGTAATGGATCTGTGGGTATCGGAAATATAATTATCTTTACATGATGAGGATCTCGTAGGGCAATCGGCAGTATGACAAGCCCCGTAAATGGTATAAAATAAAACTATATCCGTCCGTCATCATGATTGATACAATACAATTAGGTGGTTTATTTTCGTTGTTCATTGCTTCTTATGAAATGCAAATGTTTTGATCATTAGATGCCACGAGCTGAGTTTTTATATTCCTCCACGTAAAGATTCTGTACTCTTTTGTGCAAGTGCTGTGCTGTTTTTATGACGAACGTTCATACGTCCACAATGCCAGTGCCTCGCTGTGTAAACTGTTCTCTTGCTCTACAGCATCTGGCCTTACAACTTACCACCAAGTGGGTGAGGCAAGCGATGCTATGCTTTGTATTCTACACTCCTGGATAAGCATGGCCATTGTAAGTAATAAACACTTCTGACTGCTGTTAATAGTAATTGTTAATAAAATGGTATTAAAATGTAGTGATCATACATATGGACCTGTTTATTATTTGGGTGTATAGTATTGTTATTATTTCAGATCACTGAAGACAATCATCTCTGTCAAGAATGTTTAGTCATACTACATAACAAATCTGCAACCTCCTCTTCTGGAGGTCCAGTAGTACAGGCTTGAGGGCACGCACAAGTGTGCCATGAATGTGGAAAGTTCATTATAAAAGCCAAGATAGATCAACTTCCAGAGAATAGTCTAGAGAGGGATGTTATTATTTTATGCTTAACGTTTCATCAGGTAAATATTTGCTTTGTTTATAAATTAAATAATTTAATTATAGAAATATGTATTTTGAATTAATTAAAACATTTGATTCCAAAAATCAGTTTTTAATTTCAGATTAACCGGCTTGAGAAAGTCTGTTTACCCTATTGAACAAATGTCTATAGAAGTGTGAGAGGACATGCATTAGTCGATCCGAGATTGTGCTAGAAGCAGCTTCTACATCTAACCAAAACTAAGATGCTTCTATGTCTTCATCGATAACTTCCATGGAGTCACCAATAAAAATACCACCTCCATTACCAACATTTCAATCAAATGTTGTTACTGGTGTCTGCGCCAGCATTATTTTTACACAATGTTTTTTATAAATATGAAGATGATGAATAAATCATATAATTAAAAGAATTTCGAACATTTTTTTTAATGATTTAACTTGTAATATAATCTAGATACAGCAGGAATTGCAACAAAACTACCAATTATTTTAAGCGTTCATTATATTATTGAAGGCAAAACTATGTATTTCCACACTTTCATTTTGCGTGATTTTATTTCTTAGACTACTCGCAGTTGGAGTGGCTGATGTTTATGTGCATTTTTTCATTAATACCTATCTTATTTACCTCGTATTACCTCATTTAGTACTTAGTAACACCTAACCTCAAAACTGAACTTTGTTTTTAATCATTAGGAACAAACAATAAGTTTTTTTTTCAAGTTCATTTTATTTTATAACATTACTTGTCCTTTATCACCAATTTTGGTAGTTATACAAATTCATTCGTTGCGCAACCAAGCTCCATAGTAAAATGGGCAATCTCCTTTAGTTCTAAATGCTATAAAATTAACTATAAAATTTAACCCTTTAGGTAGGCGAATCATTTATTCAAATCGAGTGATCTATTTATATACAATGATATGACTTAGATATCAGTTAACATAGATACAAAAGAAAACATACAGTCGAACTGTAAATGATAACCTCCGCTTTTTAAGTTGGTTAACAATCAAACAAACAAGGAAGATACTTTATTTTATACACGTGCAGCCTTAAGGGTCATCAAAAATTGCCCGACTGACTTGGTATTTGACTATAATCAACCGCCCCCAACACAACTTGTCTCTTGCCGAGTTCCTAACTCGTAAACAACTTACTGGTAATACTGCAAGTTCTGTAGTTAGTATGGAGCTGCGTCGTGTGCTAAGGTTTCTTTGGCGCTGATGTAACTAATATTATAACGAGACAGTAAACAATATTACACCGGTCTAGACACCAGAACTGATAGCTTTAGTTACAAAAAATATAACTACTTACATCCTGAGAAAGTGTAGAAAGATTTATGTTTGGTTAAAAGAATTAAGATGAAGCTAGACCTTTTGTGATCGTTAATTCTCATTTGTTTTTCACTGATTCTAATTGATAGTATTGCATTGACGAGTACTGACATTATACAATTCATTGTTTATGTATTAAAAACTTTTGCACAATATGGCAAATAAAGTGCAAAAAGCATTATCTGCAACTCTTCTTCTTAACAGAGAAAATGATCTTTTACCAGCCTTGGACACGCTGACGACGGCTTTTCATGTGCATATATACACCTAGTGTAGGTATTGATGCACTACTTTATGAAAGAAGAAGCTTACAAGCATGATGTCTGGTAGTTTTTTAATTGTTAAAACATACATGATTGATGGAAGAATATGCAACTTTAATTAACATTCACTTCTAGAAATCAAAATATTATCTAAAATCAAAATAGCTAAATTATGAGATGCTCAGCAGAAGATTCCCTACAGAAGCTCCTAAAACTCCTTATAATCTCCTACAAAACTTGATATTTAGATTGAAAATATTGATCGGCCCTAAACGACCTCGCTTGTTTCTAACTGTAATTTTGTTATCATTATCTTTACAACGAAGTAACTAGATGCGACACTTATTCTTAGAGTTTCCGTGCATTAATCTTGTACGGCGATATTTTACCAACGGTTTTTTATAACGCCAAGACAACTTGTTAAGCCGATACAATGGACGCTTTGTGCAATATTGTTAATGGCTTCATATACTCGTAGCTCAAAAATGTACGCATCATCAAGATTATTAATTAGTTCACGTCAGTTATGTGACAGCAAAAAATATAGTTATTTTCGTGAAAAGCGAAAATACAGCTGTGTTTTCGCGCTAGTTTCATTCGTAGTTTTGTTTGATTAAAAATGGAAAAATAAAGGATTTCGTAATCAATTTCTTCTGTTACCTTTCATTGAAAATGTTATTCGTCTATTGATTTTTGAATCCTATTTTAGGTTGAGAACTTCTAAATTTATAGAAACGTAAAGTCATATTTATATATGTATACATTATTGCACAACCGAAAATTTGAACAAAAGGTGGACTAAACGCCATATGGCATTATCTTCCAGTCATACCTTTGGTCTAAGTAGAAATGATTGTGGGTGGTGCGCCAAATAAAACAAACCGGTCAAGTGCGAGTCGGTCACGCGCACTGAGGGTTCCGTGCCAACTTCAACTGAATTTGGAAATCCACTAACTTCCTTTTTGAAAAAGTCCACAATATTTTGTTGACAGCAAATATAACTTTGTTTTTCATAGTGTTTGTATGAAGTACAAAGTTATGTTTGCGGTTGTTGAAAATGTGCTATATCTCAAAAACTTCTCTTTCGATTCCGTCCGAACCAATTTTCGTTGAAAGTGTTTGTTAAGATCTACATTATTATTTTTTTTCAAAACACTTCCTTGGTTTAGAAGTTAGATGGGGGGGACGCCCATTTTACCACTTTGGAAGCGTCTAGCTATGAAACTTTAGACGTTAAAAGAAAATGGTTTTAGGAACCTCGGTGTCATTTTAAAAGACCTATCTAAAGACACCACATACGTATAGGTTTGACTAAAAAAAATTTTTTGTTTTAGTTTGATGTATGGGAGCTCCCCCTTAAATGTCATATTTTTATTTTTTGTATGATAATCGTAAAGCGGTTAACAGGATTCAAACTCCTACAAATTTTAAACAGTGTGATTCTTATAGTTATAGAATAAAATAGCTGTGACATACGGACGGACAGACAGACAGACAGACTTGACGAAACTATAAGGATTCCGTTTTTTGCCATTCGGCTACGGAACCCTAAAAAATAAATACAATATAACTAATAAATACATATACCTATGTATACTATAATAATTATATATTATGACGATGTTGTAGAAGGTTATGGATTACGCTATGTTGGTGCTTCCGAAAAACATATGCAGAAAGTAATAATAATCATAATCATAAATCATTTATTTGCTCAAAACATGGTATAAATTGATATCACATACACTATTTTATTAGCGAAACATACTTCTCATGTTTCGCTAATAAAATAGCATGCAAATTGTTGACAGTGAAATAATTCACTTAAATCTAGGGGTTGTTTAAATAGGAAGCCATTTAACACTTTTATTTCATTCGGGATCTTGTTATAGATTTTAACACACATCGCAAGGCAATTTTTCTTATATTTACTTGTTTTGGGAATATTTCTTAAGACAAGTTTATGTGTGTCTCTGCGCACTCGAGTATTTTTTGCATCACTTGCTTATCAAATAGATCCCTATGTTGATGCACAAAATGACATACCTCATACAAGTAAAGCGATGGAAAGGGCAACAAACCTAGGTTTTTAAATATAGGGGCGCATGTGTCGCCAGGAATAACACCACAAATGGCTCTTATGCACTTTTTTTGTGCCACAAACATTCTATTCCAATTTGTGCTATTACCCCATATCATCAAACCGTATCTCAATACAGATTCTATGTATGCACGATAACATAAAATTGCAGTTTTTTTATTTGTTACTTTTTTAACTTGACTTAATGCATACACAAATTTATTTATTTTATTGCTAATACGTTCAATCTGATGTTTCCAGTCAAAAAATTGGTCTATTGTAACTCCAAGAAATTTTACGTTTTTGACTTCAATGATTTCAGTTTAAAATTATATTTCTTATGTTTAGATTGGTTGAACTGAATGAATACTGATTTATCCAAATTTATTTTTAGATTGTGTGCTTTGAGCCATTCAATTAACCCAGATAAGCCTACCGTCCTATATTTAGGTCAGTGAAAATAATTGATTATTACGACCTACCTTCAATATTCAAGTAAATCATTTGGTGATATTTACGACTAGTGAACTGTGTTATAACGTAGAAAAAATATATTATTGGTAACTTTGCGCATCAAAAAAGATTTATATTGCTTTGAAGTTTGAGAAAAATTAAGTTACCAATATAGGTAACAACAGGTATGTAGCAAAAAATACTTTTGTTTGTTTTGGGTTACGTATTGTAGTATTTTATTTAGTTAAAAGTGTGTTCTTATTGACTGTATAAGAAAAGTATTAAAATTAGGGTTTTCAAATGGAAATAATTGCTAGTATTTATTGGTGACCTACATATAGGACAGTAGGATAACCCGGGGTATTTTTGTTCATAGGCCTTTGGCGGCACATAGGATTTTAGATGCCTTAGAAAACATATCAGATGATGAAATAGATACAAGAGAGCGGATCATTAGCATCCTGCCACCTCCGGTAGATCCTGACTGTCCTACCGATGAAGACTCATGAGATGACAATGTTACTTTGAACAATTTGCCTCGAAACATGTTGCTGCAGAAAGCAGAAATGAATATCCGTGGTCAAAAACCCGTTGATGAAGAGGAGGAAGTACCTTCTGCTCGTTCAGCAGCTAAACGTTAACGATATACTGCGTAGTAGGTACTTATTTGTGGAGAAAGCAATATTTAGAAGATAGAAGAGAATAAGAAGAAGATAGATATATTTAGAAGATTTAATGAGATATATTTGACTGGCCCAGCTTCCAAGGAGCCATTCAAGACAAAAGTCCCGTTGATTGGTTTCAGAGCTTTGTAGAAGACGACGTCATATCTCTTTTTGTTTCTTGTACTAATAAGTAAAAATATGTCGGGAGACATAAAAATTTAAGAAATTAAATGTTTTATTGGGATTTTATTACTCAGTGGTTATACATGCCTACTCCATCAATGGTGTTGCAGCATTGATTGTGTCTAATAGAAAATCTGGTCGCAAGGGTCCAAGTTGACCTTCTTAACACGAACATGCAGATAGTCAAAAAGATCAGGTAAATCATCTAGTTTTGTTTCTACAAACAAAACTAACCACGCCGCGCTGTCGGCAATGCCACAAAAAAATGTTTGACACATAATTATGTCACACGAAGAGGCTTTTGTTATCTTTTTCATAAAAATAAATACATTTGGTTTTTTAAAACATTGTAATAAATAACATCTATTATAATAAAACACATGCTCTTTCTATAAAAAATACTGCCTATTATCCTACTGTCCTACATATAGGACGGACTTTTCCCGGAAAACCGTTCAGCAAATTATTTTTTCAGTATTTTTCCCAAGCTTTTGAATATCATTTTATTTCATATTTTAAAGAATTTTGTAAGATTTCAAGAAAAAAAATATTCAGGCTTATCTGGGTTAATATGTCAATGGTTGTATTATGGTAATTTCATGATAAGTCAATGAATTATTCCTCTTTCCAGTCGTCACTATTATAGAAATGTCATCTGCGTATAAAATGCATTTATGATTCGTAATTTTAAATATGTCATTAATATAAATTATAAATAAAAGAGGGCCTAGTATACTTCCCTGTGGAACACCTGTTTTATTTTCACGATTACTAGACGAAAACGACACGTATTCACCATTGATTACTTTATCTACTGTTACATATTGTTTACGGCTAGATAGGTATGATGATAACCACTGAAGAGCTATGCCTCTCACGCCTATATTTTCTAACTTTATTAACAGCTGATTATGCAAAACATGGTCAAACGCCTTGGAAAAATCAAAGAAGAGTCCTGTTGTCCAAAAATTGTCATTAACATTATTCAAAATGGTATTCATTAGATCAAAAATAGCCAATATCGTGGATTTACCATTCTGAAATCCATATTGGCTGTTATTAATAATTTTATATTTGACGCAGAAATCTACCAGCCTCTTGTACATGCACTTTTCAAAAACTTTTGATAAAATTGGGACAATAGTGATGGGTCGATAATTGTTAACGTTATCTTTTTCACCTTTTTTATAAAGTGGCCTAACAATAGACAGCTTTAAAGCATCAGGAAAAGTTCCTGTGTGAAACGATTTGTTTATGAGGTAGGTGAGAACTGATAGTATTTTGTCAATACATTTTTTTATTATTTTTGTGTTAATACCATAATAGCCTTCTGCATTTGTATTCTTTAGTTTTGTTACTTCTATTTTTACTTCTTTCTCTGTCATCGGCATTAAAAATAGAGAGTTGGATATTGTTGTGTGAGGCGGTTTATTCTTCATGAGTCTAGTCGACCAAGACTGGTTTTCGATAAAATGTTTATTGAAAGCATTTGCTATGTCTGTGGGATCAGTTAATTTTGTAAGTTCATCTATTTTTAGCTCAGTAATATTATTATTATTTTTGTAAGTCCCTACTTCATTTTTTATGACGGACCATGTCGCTTTACATTTATTGACACTGTTATTAATAAATTTTATATTTGATTTCTTTTTTGATTCGTTAATAGTTTTTCTCAACAATTTTGAATATGCCAGATAATTATTTTTATTTTTTATGGTTTTGTGTGTATAAAAAAGATAACGCAGATGTCTTTTGGTTTTGCAACTTGTTTTCAAGCCTTTGCTTATCCATCTACAATTAATATTGTTGTTTTTTGGTTTGACTTTTATAACGGGAAAGCACAAATTATAGAGCAGACGTAACATTTCGTAAAAGTTGGAAAAAGCTGTATTAAAGTCAGTTTGCTCATAGACGTCATGCCATGTAAGACTACTTAGACACTCTTTAAACTTATCTACATTTTCATGTGAATAGTCTTTTTTGAAAACAAAGTATTTTTCTGATGACAGAGGCTTTTGTTTGACATGAAAACTTAGTAACTGCGCCATTTCATGGTCGGATAAAAACAAAGGTAACGTTTTGGCCTCTGCGTTTTTAATATTACTAAGTATATGGTCAATGCATGATTTTTTCGGAGTAGGTTCATTTATGTGAATTTTTAAATAGTGATTTTAGCATATATCTTGTAAGCATTCTGTAATTCTACCCTTTTTTAACGTATTTATGTTTAGATCTCCTGCAATGACTATTTTGATATTAGATTTGTATTTTTTGTATATTTCAAACAACAAACTATCCAACTTCTCCAGGAACAAATTAGGCTCAGAAGTCGGAATTCCGTTTAAAGAAATCACTATTAACTTACAAAGGGGGATTTCAATGCCACATACTTCAAATTTTTTTGACAAAGCATATTTTTTAATCCACGTCAACACTTTATAAGAAATATTTTTTTTGGTTAATATGCAGGTTCCGCCCCTTTGCTTTTCTCTACAAAAAGCAGCTGCTAACTGATAGTCTTTGATTTTTATGAAACTTTCATAACCCGACTTAAGAAATATTTCTGTAAGGCAAATAATATCAGGATCCTCCTTCGCTTCACGTAGTTCTTGTGGAGTTAATTCCAATATCGACTGTTTAGAAAGAATGCTTGCAATATTTTGGTGAAATATTTTTAATTTTATTTGTTTAGTCTCGAAAAAATGTTTTGTTATTCGATTTTGTAAAATAGTAAATTCTGTTTTTATTTTTATTTTCAGATGGTTTGGAGTCGTTAGGGCTCATATTTGTACAAGAATTTTTATTTGTTGACTGTTTCTGGGCAAAATAATATGGAATCGTACCCTTTCTATAGTTCACTTGCATGGATCTAGATTCTTTCCTAAGTATATTTTTTTTTGAAAGCTGTTACATCTAAATATTTATTTTGATAGTTTGTACAGTCAATCACATAATTAATATTTGTACACACGGCAGCACGTCATGCTACCCATTATACATATCTATAACTACGACACAGTATGGAGTGTTAGAAAGAAAGTCTCCTAGATATTATTGGTGAAGTTGTCTATTTTATCAAAATTTGCCAATGTGCGATTTACTCAAAGCTAACGGCCAATAGAGACAAAATACTGGGGGTTGGCCACGCCTCCCTGCGCCGCCGCCACCGCCAGTCTGCCACCGGACCCGAGCTCCTCAGTCACGTTTTCGGCATTGCTACTATTGTTTGCATGTTGTTAATTACCAAAAAGAAAGTGTATAAATATGGCGCCTTCGCTATCCCAAGTAGAGAGGGAGCGAATAATTGCGTGTTACGTGTGAAAGACATTTGTGATCAGACTGGAGAAACGGTAAGTTATTTATTTATTTACTTTTTCGTTAACAACAGGTTAACTTCCTCACATCAATTTAAACCTCAAATTAGTTACTGAAGTGAGATTTTTATTTGTTTTAAAGATTTAGGAAGGATTAATTTCATTCGAATTTATAGACACACAAACAGTTTCCCAAACACTTTACTTGTTTTCATGTTTACTCACTGTTTCGAAGCACTTTTAGCTAACTAAAGTTGAGTTTTAAAATTTTCATAAATAAACGTAACAATTATAAAAAAGACTCAATTCATTATTTGATTTTATTACGAGTGTTTGACTGTCAGATAACGATTCAATTTAAATATCACATTACAAAATAAAATGGATGAATCTCACGGATGTGTTTAACAACAATCTGTTGTTATTATCTTGTTTGTTTACCTACGCGACCGCCAGCGGCCATTTGATACCTGAGCGATGTGTCATTTACTTAGCTAGGTATCATTCTTCTTCTTGAAAAATTTAGATATATATAAACCATCAACAATATTTTAAAATGTTATTAACTTTTACTCACGACCAACGTCATCGATGCCATTTTTGTTTTTAGTTTTGAGATGGTTTTACTAATAACTTTTAAAATAGCAAATCCGTGTAGCAAATAAACTAAGTTTGACGTTTTGTTTTAGCGAAAAACTGTTTATTTCTGGTTGCGGCGATGGTAAGAGTCAGGGACCATCGAAGCCCACCACCGCCAGCGCTATGAGAGAGCCACGACGGCAGAGGAGGACGCGGCCATAGTCGCGGCACACTCCGCTGATCCCTTCCCCAGTACGAGAGCTACTTCTTCTACTTACAATGTGAGTTTATTGCATCAATCCTAGATTTGTCTTTAGAAGTAGAATGAAAAAATGTATAGCATATTATAAAACACTGGCATTTAGTTTGCTTAAATACTTACTTATTTGATTGTTTCAAACTCTCAGGAAGTTGACCGACTATAAAAAAGATTGATGGAAAAATTGCAAAGACAATCCTTCGCCCAATGCATACTCTATAATAATTTATTGACTACCCTGCTAGAGTTATTTCAAAAAAATATTTTGCTTTTAATTTAATCGAGTCACAAGTTATATTTATTAGTTAGGTCCCTCCTTAATAGGGAAAACAGAGTAATAAAGTTATAATTATTTTTTTGTTTTTATAATGTTTTGTCACTATACAAACTTAATAATATAAATTGCACTTGTAAAAAGCAACTTTGGCTGTGCAAGTGCAATTTATAGTAATGAAGTTTTTATTTATTTTCCATATCCGCCCGATATCTCAGTGGTTGTTATGAATAAATTTATATGATAGTATAATTCATTATCATAACAATAAAAGTAAAAATAAGTCTCAAAAATATCAAAAAAATCATAGTGTTCATTTGGTTTGCTAAGGTAAAGTGTGATCAGGGCCTGTACAGCTGCGGCCATACAAGCTTTTACAGTTGCAGCAGTATAGCGTTGGTTCACACTATCATGTTCTATGTAAAAGGAACCAACACTTGTTTTTTTTTTGTTTTAGATTTCCCTGGATACAGTCAGGAGGAGACTGAAGGAAGCGGGGAAGAAGTGCTGCAGGACAGACAAGAAAATAGAACTATATTCTCATCACAAAGAGGGAAGAGTTAGTTTTTGCTTAGAAATTTATAATTTTGATTGGGAGAATAACATTGTTATATTTGTCGACGAGAAAAGTAGTCCTGGGTTCATATTAATGGTGAAAAAAACAAATTAATGTTCGGGTCTCACAAAGACATAATTGTATTAAACTTATTGTAAATCTAGAAAAAGTGGCAAGATAAATAAAGTCTGAGTTTGTTTCGCTCCATCTTTTCAGTAGTAGCCCAAAAAAGTTCCGAAGCTGTGGTATTATATCATTAAGTTAGAACATGGAAAAATGCCTATTTACAAAAATAATGACTTTAACGTAGGTAATTTTGTGTTATTTGTGACCTTTTTTCTCCACCTAGATGTTGTTTGGAAGAGAACGCTCCTAGCGATAAGATGGCTTTAATTGTAGGTATCTATGTCAATAGTAATATCAGCATCAACATGTTCATTATTACCTACAAACCATGATGAATTTGACATTGAATTTCAGCCATATTGCTCGTTACTAGTGTCATAATAATTTTCGTTCTTCTGTCTGTAAATCTTGGTAATCTTGTCCAATCACCAGTTGGACACACAAAAAGGTAAAAATATATAAATAAATGGTAGTTCTGGTCCTAAGATGGTTAGGTTTGAATTGTTTAATCAGATTTATTTTTAGGTTGGTAATAATTTAAAAAAGTAAAAAAAATATTCTTGCCTCTTTTTTCACGATGGCATAACCAAAATGAACTAGCGTAGAGAAGTTTTATATGTTTTTTTATTGTTAATAATGTTATCAAAAAGTTATCTTTTTTTCATAAAATGTTATATTGTAATTCAAATTACATCTATTTTAAAAAAGTTTTTGAGATATTATTGTTTTTGAAAATTTTTATAATCATCAATCAATCATGAATAAAGATATCATTGAGAGTTTTTAGTATAAATATATATTGTAAAAAATAAATATTGTAATTCTTTAGGTGAGCTTGTTTTTCTGTTTCTATGGGTATTCATTTTGTTACAAATTTAAGCGATAATTTTGCAAATTTTATGATGGAGTATGTAATTAATTTTTAAACTGCCGTTTTTATAAATATCTTAGTATAAATAATTTATTATGCTCTTATAAGTTAGTTATTAATTAATAAATAAATATTATTCATTTATTATGATGTTATTATTTTTCCTATCAATAGCTAGTTTATACTTTGTTATTTATATCAGAATTATAAAAGTAACTTTTTTATGAGCCATTATCATGCCTCGGATTCTCCTTTTGCGTTTCAAAACTCGTCAAATCGTCACCCCATCTATCGTTCGTTCTGTGGCCTTCAATACTATCTAATATCTTCTTTTCTTTATAATATCCCAAATAATCAATATTAGCTATCCGATATAGATATTAAATATCTGAAATAATCAATATTAGCTCATGCGATCGGACTCACCAAATTTGGATGCCGTGAGCTCAATTTGACTCAATTCTCAGACTAGGATTATAATACTTTATCGTTTGTTGTTTGTTTATACTTTGTTATTTATATCAGAATTATAAAAGTAACTTTTTTATGAGCCATTATCATGCCTCGGATTCTCCTTTTGCGTTTCAAAACTCGTCAAATCGTCATCCCATCGATCGTTCGTTCTGTGGCCTTCAATACTATCTACTATCTTCTTTTCTTTATAATATCCCCTAACCCTTGGCTCACTAGTTTTCGGCACGGGGCGTGCGAACGTGAAGCAGACGCAAACAAGTTAACTTGGCTTTGCGCGCAGCTGGCGAGGCGCGGCGAAAAAAATGAGAAGATAACAATTTAAAGTAAACCTTAAAGTAATGGTATACGGTTGAAGCTAGTAGGAGTAGTCGTGAGAGTCGCGCGGCGGCTCTTGTGGCATCGGGATGTCCTTGCGAGCGAGCCGTTTGCTATTTCAACTGTATGTAATTAAGTTAGGGTTTAGTTTCAATTGTTATCTTTTCGTTCTCTTTGTCGCGTCTCGCCAAATGTGCGCTCTTAGCCTAACTTAAGACCCCAGATAATATAATACTACTAGACTAACCTCATGGTTGCATGACCGCGAACTGATAGGCTAAGTGCCTTCTGAACTCGTCAATCTGATCAGTGAAGATTATCAGTTGTGATTTGCTCTTCAGCTTCACTATTTTGTAATGGTTTGTGGTAGGTAAACCTGCCGCTAATGCAGAACAAAAGGTAATGTTACAGCGTAATAATAAGTCAGTCATTCATTAGTTCATTGCACTTATTGCACACGCTTGGAACAAAATGTTTCTGTCCAAGACTGGAACTGAACCCACACTTCGCATATCAAGCGGGTATTATCAACATTATGCTTGAAATGCTTTACCTAAGGCTAAACGGTTCAAACAATATATCAAAAGACAGTTAAAAAATGATGTGCATTTTGAGTGCTTAAGCACTATTTTACTTCTCACGATACTTTTATAAATATTTGTTTTAAAAACGGGCGACGTAACTAATAGTAATTCATAAAAGGGGGGCCAAAGCATTCTTTGAAAGTGTAACGAGAGCGTAAAGAGTTTAAATGAGATAAAACTCAAAAAGTATTCTAAGGGCTTGTTTCACGGGTTCCAGATAGCTATATGGAACTTTAACAGGAACCGGTTATACAGGCACTAAAAGAAATAAGTATATAATCTGCAAAACTGCTCCTATATCATAAAAAAACGAAAAGTAAAGAAATACGCAACCGCTTGTTTGCATTTCAATAAATCACACCATCCTTCCCGCCAAAATCACATGAGAAGCGAGCCCACGGCGCAATGCATACAGCACGACTGCACAACTTATTTGAAGTAGGACTGAAATAGGATATTTGTCTCTTTCGCACGATTCTCTCCGTTCAACTTTCAAAGCGCTCAAGGTCAAAGTGTAGTAGTCTGACGTGCTGCCGTGTGTACACATGTCATTTAAATTATAGTTATTACAATATACAAATTGGCAATTATCAAATTCATAACATAAATTACTGAGGGCATTATTCACATAATTCTTATTCATATTAACATTCTAAAAAATATTCATCAGTAAAATGTCACAAAAATAAAATCTATTAAAAACATTTCGCAACAGGGACGTCAGCTCTTTTAAATATATGTCGTTTTCACCGACTCCTATTATCAACATGTCTCCAGGCTTCAAATCAATGTTATTGTAGTTTTTTAACACCTCGGCGCTTCGTGCATATGGTTTTGTTTCAGCTATAATTTTATATTTCCCATAAGGAGAAGTTTCTCTGGAAGATGTTAAAGCAGAAGAGAGACCTACACATTGTTGGGTACCTAGGATGTGTATCCGGTTGAAATCCACCTTATCGGCGGTTTGACTTGCCGATGAAAGTTTCGGTGTATGAGTCATCGTCGGTCGTATTTGTTGTTTTGTTTAATCTTGTAGTTCTGTATTTTTTTTACTTAACACTTTCGAGACACCGTTGTTCCCTTTGCCTTTGTATGTTGTTCTTTGATTCGTACATAATTCTTGTCTCAGGTCATCGATTTGTTTATTGAGGATATCAATCTCTGTTTTGGCATCTAAAAGTGATTGTTTCAGGACAGAAATTTCCTTTAGGAGAAGTAAATAATCTTTCGAGCGCTCGGTATTGTCTTCTGTTGAAAGGACCCTTGGGGGAGTAAAGAATATATGTGGCTGAAATGTTTGTTTTTTATGCTCCTTACTTGTGGGTTGTTGGAATTTTCCACAAAGATTTTTCAGCAGGTGTACTTCTTTATTCAGTTTTGATATACATTTATTAAGTTGATTATTTTCAAGTATTTGATTTTCTAGCTCAGATTCAGCAGAGATTAATTTCATTTTTAACAAATCAATTTCCTCTCGCAGTTCATATACCGTACTAGTATCATCAATCAGTGTATGTTCAGCACTTTTTGAGACCGTTTCTGTTACTGAGAACGAGTCACCTATTAATTCCTGCTGCGATAAAACATGCGAATCATTAAAGATTTCAGAATTGTATTCATATTAAGTTGAAGATGATACAAAAGGCGAGTTTAAAACATTATCATCAGGTGAGACGGCGAACTTTATATTGTCCTTTATAGGCAACTTTCTACGCAAGGTGACGTTTGGTTCATTAGAAGAAGTCTTTGTTTTGCTTTGCTTGAGACAAGTTTGACATTTCCATTTTTGTTTCTTATCTTTATACATAATTCGATACAGTTTTTCTGAGAAACCAATACAGTCGAATTCAAATCTATTCCTACATAGGGTGCACAGAATGGTATCTCTAATATTGCTGTTTGCACCACATTTAAAACAAATCACACTCTCGATTATTTTTAGGTTACTCATTTTACGATTATTCATGTTCAATAAGAAATACTCGGTTTTGAACGAGTCGCTTTGCGCACGGAGCTATCGCTGCGCTGAACGATTGGGCGAAGTTCTGAGTATAGTTCAAGTTTGATTGATATAACTGCGGCGTCTAATGGGTTCAAAGTCCACACTATTGTTTCCTCCGAAAGACTTAACTTAAGTATACCCTCGGCTAAAGTAATCTTCAGTTTTGAATTGTTCATTAATTCGTTGAATAATCACTTTCACTTTGATGTTCATAAAATATATTTACACACTCGTATAGTTCACCTTAAACAGATTGTTTTGGTATATAGTTTGCTTATATTTTAAGTCCGGTCAAATTAGACATCCAACGTTACAAAAATTCCCACCTAGCTGAAAATTGGTAGGATTGTTTAAAACACCATCATAAATAAAATGTAGAAAGTCCCCATCGATCCGATACCTGGAAAAAAGTTACTCGGGGTCAAATGTCACAAAAACGAGTTTTTCGCGATTTTCAGCAAAACGGTAATATTATCATAAAATTAGACACGACAAAAATTGTAGAACAGATAAATATCTACAAAAAATGTCTATATACTTTTCTTCCTAAGAGCCACCGTTTTTGACATATAACGATCCAAAAAGTTGAAACTATTGAATAATAAAAGATATTGGCAACGGTTAAAAATGATAAAAGTGATAAAAGCGGTGTAAGTTTAAAAAAAAATAGGGGTATTTATCCATCTGACTCATACTTCTCTAATACTTCTGCTTCTTCTTCTTCAACCTCGCTGCAAGTACATTGCTCCAATAATGACAAATCGCATGTCTCCTCGTTTACATCAAATGAATCCTAAATTGTTGGTGATTCAACATTGGAGCACGACCAGTCTTGACAATTAGTACATGCTATAGAACAAAACAGGTCAACATTATTGCAACCACATTTAGCACTACATCCCTTTTTACAGTTGCAAAAATTGAATTTAACAGCTTTTCCGGCGCAGGTGGGAGTAAAATTTGAACTGGTTCTAATGTATTGTCGACCAACTTCCAACCCCACTCTTTTGGGTCTAGCTGATAACCAAGCCACACTTGAACTTGGTAATATACCCGAAAAAGATGTTGATGAGCAGCCGCTGAGGTTGGAAGAAGACAAGCTAACTGCACTTGTTTTTTATTTCGGGTATTTTTAACGAAACATGCATATCGAAACTTATCTAAGCACATAGTTTTTTTAAGGAGCTCCATACATAGAGAGAAGGTACCAAATTCCGTTGGTGATAACTAACTTCTTGAGTTACCCGACATTCTCATAATAATAATATTTTATATGTGTAAGATACACTGACCGATAGAATAATATTTTTACTTGTATTACAGCTTCAGCGATGTATATACGTGGTGTACTTATACATATTATGACGATTACAACTTTTTGGATCGTTATATGTCAAAAACGGTGGCTCTTAGGAAGAAAAGTATATAGAATTTTTTTGTAGATATTTATCTGCTCTACAATTATTTTCTGGCTGATGTTATGATAAAACTTACCGTTTTGCTGAAAATCGCGAAAAACCCGTTTTTGTGACATTTGACCCCGAGTAACTTTTTTTCCAGGTATCGGATCGATGGGGACTTTCTACATTTCATTTATGATGGTGTTTTAAACAATCCTACCAATTTTCAGCTAGGTGGGAATTTTTGTAACCTTTTTTATGTCTAATTTGACCGGACTATTTATACACTTTTGTCCACCTTATTTTAATAAAAACATAAGAACGTTAACCAGTCACATCTTGCTTCCACGACGGTCGGGGGGCCTTTTTTAGTAGGCACGGACAAGTCTCTTAAATGAAAATTTTGTAAGAGCCTGTTAAATTTTTTTCCAGAGGCCAATGGCCTAAACAAGAAAAAAGTTTGAAAGGAAACCTGTGCGTTGAGAAGGAGTAGCAAAAAAAAAGTTTATTAGAATCACATCCAGACCGCGAATACTGAATATTTATGGCAAGTCGGTTAAATTATTTATGTTGTTGTGACAGATATAGAAGCCTTGCATTACGTTCTACTAATACTAAAGAATGTCCCCAAAGAATCACAAACGACGCGATGACGCAAATCAAACTTAGTAACATTTATATATTTTTCTGAAGTACCTTTATTACAGACGTGACCGTTATTATATCATATCAATAATTATAATCATAAATAAGTATTGGACACCAATCACATACATTACTCTGATCCCAAAGTAAGTAGCTAATACACTTGTGTTATGGAATTCAGACACAACGGTGGTACCACAATACCCAGACCCGAGACAATAAAGAAAATTATAAATTCCTATATTGATTTGACCGGGAATCGAACCTGGGACTTCAGAGCGGCAACGCCTTGAAACCCAGGGTTATTAGCCACTATACCACGGAGGTCGTCAAAATTTCTTTAATGTATAATATTAAACAAATAACCAGTGTCGTCACTCATAATGCAATCCAGCTGCATTAACACCCCTTACACACTGCGACTTTTAGCACCGATGCAGTAGCGCGGTTTGAAAACGCGCGTTAGCTTCGCGACTGTATCGATGCTAAAAGTAGCGAAGTGTATAAAGGTTCACATATTGCGGCTCCATCGCTGCTAAAGAAGCATAGTGTGCAAAAGGTCTAACAGACGTCGCAAATAAAAGGCGATCGTAATTACAGTGTAAAAATTGGATCATACTGGATGCAGACCGCTTGTAACCAGCCTTAGCGAAAATCCTTGGTAGAGGTCTTTTTTCTACAGCGGGTGTCATTTAGCTGATAATCAGTTATACTAATAAGTCGCAGTGTAAGTCGCAGTATGTAAGTTGATATATTGCGATTGTATCGGTGCTGCATCGCGACTGCATCGCTGCTAAAAGTCACAGTGTGTGACGCCATGAACAGATTTAATTTGGCATCTGTGCTAACGCGCGTTAGCATCACGACAGCATCAATGTCTTAAGTAGCGCAAGTGTGTGAAAGGTTCAAATTTTGTGCCTGCATCGATGCTGCATCGCGACTGTATCGCTGCTAAGATTGCAGTGAGCAAAGGGTCTAAAGCATCAATTCCGTCTTGGATTAGAATTCAAAATTCCCGTGTGGTTATATTATTGTTCTGGTGTTACTATATGCTTTTATAAATGATCGCGACAGACAACTGCCAGATTAAAACATGATTCAGAAATGTACGTTTATTATTGAAAGGCCAAATTGGTTTATTTGGAAGTCGCTCAATCACGTTTGTAAAAACAGTTGTTTTTAACAAACGTGTTTATGTGATCCTGTTTTGACTGTTTGACGTTAGTTTAGATCGATGTGCATCGTTTATTGTTAAGTTTAAAAGGTCCTGGCCATTCATATTAATTAACGTTTTTTGCCAAAGGGATAAGATCACGAATAATCTTTTGCTGTGATTAATTTTCATGTAAATTGTTTGCTAGATTTAAAAAAAAATGTTTACAGCTTAAGGCACAAGTGTGTAGCCTAGGAGTCTAGACAATATGTCTCACCAGCGGGCGAAGTCTGATGCAACATTTTTGACATTTCGCGTCGACAATTTCAATTTTATGATTTTCTAATTCGTTAAATATCATATTAACTTATGTAGCTTGTATGTTTTATAAATGTTAAAAAAATATTTGTAATTTTATTTTTAAGCTTTATTCGATAATTCTTCTCGATCAATAAATACACGAAAACACTAATTTTGTTACGGCATTTTTCGAGCGCCACCTGGTGGTTTTACAGGGAACTATGTCGAGACTTCCGACACAGGAGTGTTCGCGTAAAACTAACGTTTTATAAAACTTGAAAAGGGCATGTTTAAATGTGCTTTTTTTTAAATGATCAATTTCACTTAAATACTTGGGACAAAACGTTGTAGCCATATTTTTTAGTTAGAGAAACTATATTGAATCTAGTCTATCGAATATTTCAATAAATGAATTAATTTTATCTGCAATGAAATCCAAGGTACCTAAAATTTCACAGTTACAATCTTATATCAGCGGTCTAGAGTTAATAATTTTCTTACAGAGGGCTATGACACGTAGTTCAATTGATTAACTGAACATCGCAACCACTTGATCTTGATCCCAACTCATAATATTATGAGAATATAGCGCTCGTATTTGATCCGCCAAATATTTGGAAGTTCATCGCGATTATTAATTACAGCGCCACGTATTGTTCTCAATGTCACAATGGCCCCTTAGTCTTTTGTCTTTGACTTTTCAGTTAGCTTTATGTGCCAAACATTTTTCATTGTGCGTTATCTGAAAAGTTTTTGTTGTTTCCACAAGTTCGTGATCTAATTTTCTATTTGTAGGAGTAGGAATGCCTTCTTACATTTCAGTTCATTTCGCTCAAAATAAATACAGAAATAAAATACAATTATTAATAAGGACATCTCAAACACACAGTACAACACACTGACTTAATTATATGATACTTGTTTAATTAAAAAAAAAAAAAGACAAATGGGGTAAGAAACAAAACCAAGAATATTAATTATATTGAAATGTTATATTTTTTACTCTAATCTATCCTATAGTGTGGGGTATATTTGTGGATAGGTCATTGATTATGTGTTTGCTAACATCATTTACTGCTAGAGTCCACTATCCCCACCCCCGCCAGCTAAACATTTGTTTGTGGATACGTGAAAAAATCACGGCAGTAGCATATACGATGAATTTTGAAGGAAAAAACTATGAAAGTCATGTCAAGTTAATTATTTACGAAATTATTGCGTTTCACATAGTCGACTATTAGTAATTTATATACATATTTTATTCTAAAAATGTATTTCCCTCGTTAAGGTTACTAAACTGACGTCAATACACATTTCTACGTTCTCTTTTAGATGTTTAAAAAAAATAGTTTCCATCACAAAACTTAATTGCACGAGTCAAACTTGCATTCGGCAATTTTTTTGAAGCGTATAACTTATTATGTAAGTCGAATGTGAGTATTTTCATTTTCCCAAGTTATGGGAAATCATCTTGTACCTACTTAAAGAATTATCTAAAGGTCCAATCTATGTAAGTAGGTACCCAAACTACAAAGAGCCGATCGGCCCGGCGATTACTTAAAGGTTTGTGTAAACAAAACAAAGAAAAAACTTATTAGGCGAATCGATGGTCCTATGATAACAGTGGGGTAGCCGCTGAATTGCGTATTACGAGGATTGGACAGGATTTGACTACAATGAGGATAGTCTCAGTAGAATTATGCTTTACTGGCTTTATATGGAACTAGCGGTGTATAAAATTTTTAGTCTATTGTACTCTGCTAGTCTGACTGTAATCTGTAAGTGTATTTTTATTCAATTAATAAATAAGCCATAATTAGCGAAAATAATGTGGAAAATACCGGTTCAAACAGACAACACTATACCGCACATAATTATAATAATATTAAAAGACCGAAAATAATTATATAAATAAAATACACAATCAAACTTGCCTTATATATGTAACAACGCCATCGATTACAACGTAGGATTACAAGAAATAGAAAAAATAAGTAGAAACCACCCCCAGTGTCATATTTTATATTCATAAAGATGAAATAAGAAACCAAAAATTTGCGCACGGGCGGGACTTGAACCAGCAACCTTTTGGCAAACCGGGCCAAACGCTCTTGCCAATTGAGCTACCGTGCTGTTAGTCCGACCCTGCGAAATTAGTGGTTTCTTATGAAAACGTCAATTGCGTGACGCTAAGCGCCATCTAGCCGTCCGTTTATGAAACAGATGGCCCAAGCAGTTATTCTTTACAGAATAAATTCAACTTGGAAATTGATGTCGCTTCGCTATCTAATGCTTTAGAATGTTTTTAACACTCACAGTGTCATATTTTATATTCATAAAGATGAAATAAGAAACCAAAAATTTGCGCACGGGCGGGACTTGAACCAGCAACCTTTTGGCAAACCGGGCCAAACGCTCTTGCAAATTGAGCTACCGTGCTGTTAGTCCGACCCTGCGAAATTAGTGGTTTCTTATGAAAACGTCCATTGCGTGACGCTAAGTGCCATCTAGCCGTCCGTTTATGAAACAGATGGCCCAAGCAGTTATTCTTTACAGAATAAATTCAACTTGGAAATTGATGTCGCTTCGCTATCTAATGCTTTAGAATGTTTTTAACACTCGCTAAGCGCCATCTAGCGTCACGCAATTGACGTTTTCATAAGAAACCACTAATTTCGCAGGGTCGGACTAACAGCACGGTAGCTCAATTGGCAAGAGCGTTTGGCCCGGTTTGCCAAAAGGTTGCAGGTTCAAGTCCCGCCCGTGCGCAAATTTTTGGTTTCTTATTTCATCTTTATGAATATAAAATATGACACTGTGAGTGTTAAAAACATTCTAAAGCATTAGATAGCGAAGCGACATCAATTTCCAAGTTGAATTTATTCTGTAAAGAATAACTGCTTGGGCCATCTGTTTCATAAACGGACGGCTAGATGGCGCTTAGCGTCACGCAATTGACGTTTTCATAAGAAACCACTAATTTCGCAGGGTCGGACTAACAGCACGGTAGCTCAATTGGCAAGAGCGTTTGGCCCGGTTTGCCAAAAGGTTGCTGGTTCAAGTCCCGCCCGTGCGCAAATTTTTGGTTTCTTATTTCATCTTTATGAATATAAAATATGACACTGTGAGTGTTAAAAACATTCTAAAGCATTAGATAGCGAAGCGACATCAATTTCCAAGTTGAATTTATTCTGTAAAGAATAACTGCTTGGGCCATCTGTTTCATAAACGGACGGCTAGATGGCGCTTAGCGTCACGCAATTGACGTTTTCATAAGAAACCACTAATTTCGCAGGGTCGGACTAACAGCACGGTAGCTCAATTGGCAAGAGCGTTTGGCCCGGTTTGCCAAAAGGTTGCTGGTTCAAGTCCCGCCCGCGCGCAAATTTTTTGTTTCTTATTTCATCTTTATGAGAAACCACCCCCTTAAAGTTTAATCAAGCAGACTCTGGAACACCATTGTACCCATTATTGTGGGAGCAACCAGAATGCTAGCCGACATTAGAGCATACATACATTACAAATTTTCAATTTGCCATCTCGTTTGCATACAGCATAGTGTCGTTTTGCCAAAATCCACTGTCAGGATATTGAAAGTGTATTCAGTAGAATCACCGTAAAATTAATAAAAGAATTAACATTGTTTAAAAACCTACGTTTCACTATCAGTTTTCAATATCCTGTCTGATGGTAAAGTTTCTTTTTTATGTTGCTCAGACTACGTACCTGCTTGCAATTTTTTACCGACTTAAAAAAGGAGGTAATCAATTCAATGACTATGTAGGTGATATCTTAGTATTTGATATTAAATTAGTTTGTTGATCTATTAAGGCTTCCTAAGCTGTGTGTTAAATGTCGTAAGCGTACCTATGTATGTTTGTCCACAAGTTTCTCGATAGCGACATGTTTTTTTATTATTTCAATGAGGTAAGTATAATTTAACTTAGGGTACATAAAGTTTTATCAAAATCTGTCCAGTAGTTTTAAATAATGGGTACTTGAAACTAAAACATGAAATAAAAAATAGCTTAAAATAACGCATTGGTATTCTAATTAGGAGGAACAAATTATTTTCGATGTGCATGATGGTCAAACTAACCTACACCAACAGTCTTCACACATCATGTACCGATTCCAACAGAATTTGTTTCTTCTAACCAGAAGACAAATGCATTATTTTGAGCTTTTAAGTTAGTTCCTTAAGGCGGTTTCAAACATAGTACTGGCTGATTTTAGGATTCTTATGCATTTTCTACCAAATTTGTAAGAACTTAGTAAAATTCACTCGCACGATACCTACTTTTTGTGGCCAAACTGTGTCTCTGCCAGTAAAATTTTCAGAGAGTTCATTTGTTGCTTATTTGACTTGAGTTGAAATTTATTATTTCCGCTTTGTATCAAATTTATATTACAATCCAGTTAGTTGTTATTACTCGTACAGAATCAAAAAATATTGTGTAAATACGACTACAAGATAGTTTACGTATTTCTTGAAATTTGAATTTAGAATATCAAATCGTTTGTATGAGTTGATGACAAGTGGCGTCAATTCATAGATTACGAAATTTGTTTCTGGTTTCAATGTAACAATCATACTTGCTATTCAATACCGAATAACATTACTATTTGCGACCCATTCGACCGTAAGCCACAGGGAATTCGTGTGACCGCTAATTATTCATTTACGTAATCTACACAAAACGCTCTGCGGTTGGTTGAAATATGCAATATCATATAGTGCCCGTTCGCAATTACTTTCAATCAAACAAATTCGTACGAATGCAGCATATTACGCAAATACACGCACGAGTGGTTCTTTTAATTTCATCGGTTTTTTAAACGGGCTTCCATTAATAGAATTATGCTTTGTAAAGCTGGATCATTTTGTAACGGGTGGTATGTTTACTACGTTGGTCAACATTATAACAGACTCTTAATATTATGAACACGTGTACGTACAGTTTATTTTGGTAAATAATCTGTTTGTTATTGTTTTGTTAAATTCATGTGCTTCACAGACTTATGCGATGTTTGTGCAAAGTAAAATTTGAAAAACAAAAACGTGTATTAGCACAACATTATAATAAATGATCATTATCCGTTATATGGTTTAGAATGTTTTAAAGACTCAGTGTCATATTTTATATTCTTAAAGATAAAATAAGAAACCAAAAATCGCGCACGGGTGGGACTCGAACCAGCAACTTTTTGGCTAACCGGGTCAAACGCTCTATCAATTGAGCTACCGTGCTGTCCGACCGTGCGAAATTTCTAGTCCCCTATGGATACGTCCAAACCATTGTCTGGTTCTTCATAACTCAAGATAGGAAATTCCTTACTTTGAAACCAGACAATTAGTGTTTTGTTGTCTAGCGCATATTTATTTTTATTTAGGTACCATCTTATTCATAAAAACGCAAACAGTCTAATAGACCTGTTTTAACTATTACACTGTTTTATCTCGTTCTTTCTTGGCGCTGTCATCATTTGACAGAAAGTAACAAAACAGTGTAATAGCTAGAATAGGTTTAATAGACCGAGTTATTATGAATAACGGGGTTATAATAAAAAAATAACTTTAAAAAAAGAAAAACCGCCTTCAAAACCAAAATTGCACTAAAAAGTCTTAAATAAAACCTTGAAAGGAAAAGGAGCCATAAAAGGCAAACAATTTGTTTTGAAGTCGGAGCTCTGATAGTTGATGCTTGATGGTCAAAGTGATGGCTTTTACTTTTTTTGAAGTTTATTTTATTTCTTAATTTTTAGTCATTGCAGAAGAGAGACCTGGGGTAGCAATTTTCGACTCTGTTTTTTTAGATACTACAAATTACTTATTATAAGTTCTGTCATTATAAAAACTGAAATCCTAAGCATTAAGGAGTTCCACCATCAGCTTAGCTCTACAAGATGTTGACTATTAGACGAAGCAACACGTCAACATTATGATTCTAGTAAAAAAACATGTGTGCCCTTAAATTTGAGAGTTTCCCTTGATTACACCATGATCGTATCATCACATCCAATTTGGCAAAAATGGGAACAATTATAAGATACTCCTTCTATGTAGGCAAAAAAAAAACGAATCGGTTGACAAATGACTGGTATATGAAGTAAAATAGATACAAAAGAAAACATTCAGTCAAATTGATAACCTCCTTCTTTTTTGAAGTCGGTTAAAAAATCATAAAAACAAAGCACAACATAAGTTATTTTTCATAATAATGGGCTAAGGGACGTTACAGCGTTGCTTAAAACTGTCCTACTGGAGTAAATCTCTGAAAAATGATAATTTTATTGCCGCGATCTAAAAGACGGATGGCGGACGCCGCGAACGAGATTTGCCAGCAAAAATATTAGGTCCGCAAACGCAGGTTTAATATCAACGTGGAAATTGAATACGCAAAACTGTGAATTGAAACGTAAAAGAATATTTTTTTGTTGTCATGTATTACTCATTATTACCTTGACGACGCCCTCTGCAGAACATAGACCTTGTCCAAGGTTTTTTGCTTCGGCTGGTTGCAAGTGTGAACCGATCTTTACAATGTAATGACGATTGCCTTTTACTTGCTACGTCCGTTAGTCGCAAAATGTAAACCTTTACACACTTGCGCTACTTTTAGCATCGAAATAGTCACGATGCTTATGCGCGTTAGTATCAAAAGCTGGCCATTAACAAATTGTATAATGGCTGTGTATTGGTGACTGCATGGTTACTAAAGCGCGTAAGCATACATAAACTCGTATTTCTGCTTCGATAATTAAGCGCGACAGCATCGATGCGAAATTACATCTGTTCATTGAGTAAATCGTGATGCTGTCGCGCGTTTCTGCATCGACGCCAAAGGTCGCAGAGTGTAAGGGGTTTTAGTGCTTCTTTGCTTTAGGAATTTCGATTATTGGGAGAGCGCGGCCGCGGATGTCAATGAGCTCAAAAGCTGCAGAATTTCTCCTAGAAGCAACGTGTCAGCCACACTGCAGGCGGGTTGCTCTAAATGGAAAGGAAAACCTTGTTCTATGTTTGTTATTTGTACTTAAAATTTATATATTAAGGCTTATAATTACATAATGATCTTAAATTCCTTGAGAAACTTAAATTTATTTACCTACTATAAATAAGTTTGACATTATTTACCAATGTTAAGACGTATGAGTATCTCATTATCGAAATAAATGGTATTTTTTCCCCTGAGCCACAAGAGTTATTAGCATTGACCTTTCAAATTGCGCTGAGCTGGAAATCTTTTTTCATATAACCATAACCGATATTTCGGATACTTTTCCCTTGCGAAATGTATTTGTTTAGGACCAGTCAACGCTCTACCAAATAGTGTATTATCGAAACCTATTCCCGATCAAACTTCCACGAATGCTATCCCAAAAATCATGGTGGGGTAAATAAGAAAATGGAAATAGGGACAGTAAGTTTGCTTTTAGAGCGGTATTTTGTTTTACTTGAATCTGATGTCATGTAATGCTTGAATCTGATGTCATGTACCTGCTTCGATTTTTTATATTTCTAACTCTTAGTTTGTGACACATTCACACTCATACGTAATATATATACAAACAAACACATAGACACACACATACACGCGCGAACATGCGCGCGCGATACACACACTCACCCATGTAGAGATTTGGTGACCTGTATAAATAATAAATAACTTTATTTGTCTTTCAAAGGTACAAATTATGCCTCTTTATAGCAAAAAAGTACAAACTAAGAAGTTTAAACGTTTTGTAAAACGTATGTGTGTATACAGTTTTTAATGCCTACCACAGGCACCAGTCATCCACAGTTACTATAAAAAATTGGTTTGAAATTTGTGTGTACCAATTTTTTGCAACATTGTCGCTGTGGTGAATAATAAACGTTTTATTTATTTATTTAATCTTAGTTATATAATAGCACTGCTGAAGTCAGTTCATTCGATTTAAATCAAACTACTCCTTCACAGTTCTCGGAAAACAACGCGACCATCAGCATCCTGAGTTTAGTGCCGATGGCGGAAGACCACGGTAGATTTCTAATTTGCCGCGCAGATAATCCCAGGGTCGCTGACTCCGTCATCGAAGACAGGTGGCAACTGAACGTGCACTGTGAGTGTATCATTTGGTATTTGGTGTTCCTGTCATGTAGTTACTTTGATTGTAACTGCTTCAAAAAGTGGTATATTTTGTACTGATGTAGATCGCTAGAGACCGCTATGGAAAACAATCTTGGAGGCCTATGTTTAGCAGTGGACGTATTGTGATAATTATGATGACAAATGTATAATAATTGAAGAATTATTTCAGCAACATTTACGTAACAATACGTGAAGCCCAAGACTATTCCGCTTATTAGTAAATGTCATTAAAACCTATGTATGTAATAATTGTGATGTATTAATGACCATAAAATGTTACCCTTTTCGTTTAGCTGGTACTATTATCCAAAAACCGAAATATTTCGTAATACTAGATTTTTAGAGCATCGTCGATCGTCCATTCAGTTCTATTACGACGTTAATCACAAATCTTTTTTCAGAATTAAAGGTAAATTTCAAACAGTTTTAGGTTCAGAACCTCAAATAATTGAATAAACTGAACGAACTAGGATCCACCATCTTGGTTTTAATTATAACGTAGCTCTCAATAGCTTTCTGAGGCAGCCAATTTCTAAAGGCTATCTGAAAATGACGGAAACTATTTCCAGTATTGGTTTTCCGCTTGAAATGAACAAATCCTATTATATTTTGATGGCTACTACATTAATCTCCAAAATACTATAACAAAGCAGTTGCTCAGATAAGTTTGGATATTAAATAATATTTTATATACTGATCACAATGACTGATTAACTGTAGTACTTACTTTCAAAAATTAGGTTATTGACTTAATTATTTACTACCGGCTTAAAATGTTCTTTGGAATAAAGATGATGTATGAAGGCTCGATAGCAATATTATTATGACCAATGAATTTAAAAAGAATAAAGATAATTTTACCCGGTCGCGTAAAGAGAAGACGATAAAACGGACGAAAGACGATAAAAATCATAATTAGGACGTCTTACCTTTAGTCTGTGATTAGCTAAGTGTGACGTCTCTGTAAAATGCCACCGTGTGTGGCAAAACCGGTATTTTTTGAACCGGTTTGACAAAAATACAGGTGGAACTTTTTGAAAAAGGTTATGTTCCTTTAAACCGGTTTGGAAAAATATGGGTATTTTGTATTAACCGGTTCAACTTTTCGTTCAGGCAGGACAACCACTCTGAACTTCTTTAAGATCTGCAAGCGGTGATCGCTTGCAGATCTTTGAATTAGTTGAACATCTTTTGAAGAATATTCGGTCTAAAAACAAGTCGCATTGCGATCGTCGCGAGCGGCTACGAATTAACCGGTTTATTGAGGTTCACAGTATCGCTCTTATTTGGTTCCGCTCCGGAACGGAATTTTACGATAAAACCGGTTTAACCGTTATAATACCGGTAAATCTTGAACCGGTTTCAAGCCTAGGTCAAAAGCGTACACAACAATAATTAGAAAGTAATATAAGCTCAGGGATTTCGTATGACAATATAAGTAAACAAGAATTACGTATAAATCTTTAAATTTATTTTACTTTAAATTCAATTCACTTTACGGTTACATAGGTTAAACAAACGTAAATTGTTAATTTTAAAAGTGCAAAAAGGACGCAATGTCTTTGACACTAAGTCGATCATAGATTCGCTAGATTAGTTATTGAAGTGTGCTGTGCAGAGCCAGCAGAGCAGTTATTGATCAAGATGTGACGTTTAGTTTACACTTGAGCTTGGCAGAGAATTATTCATTATCTCTTTTTCTTACTGTATAAATTATACTGTTTTTTTTCACATCTCGTCTAGGAACGTGGTTATTACGAATTGCGCCTGTGTGCAGTCGCTCAACTAGCACAGCTTTTTCATTTGTTTTGTGAACGTATAACATATCAATCATTTTTAAATATTATTGATTATGACGCAATTAAAGCAGATGCAGATAATAATAAATACTTACGCAGAAGTAGCATGGTATAAGTCACTTGTAATTCAACCATCATGCAAACACATGTTAAGGTAGGAATTAGAAATGGTGGCAAGTTTTACGAAAAATTGGTCAAGTGCGAGTCGGGCTCGCGCACAGACGGTTTCGTGCCAATTTTAACTGAATCCACTTACTTCCACTTATTGATTCCGTCCAATCCAATTCTCGTTGAAAGTATTTGTTAAGATCTATAGTATTTTCAAAATCTACACTTGCTTATTTTAGAAGTAAGAGGGGGGAGGGGCGCCCATTTCACCACATTAGAAGCATCTATCTATCAAACGTTAAACTTTAAAAGAAAATGGTTATAGGAAACTTTGTCATTTTTGAAGACCTGTCCATAGACACGCATAGGTTTGACTAAAAAAAGTTTCATGTATGGGAGCCACCCTTAAATATCATTAACTTTTATTTTTTGTATAAGAATCGTAAAGCGGTAAACAGGATACAACTTTCTACCAATTTTCAACAGTGTGATGCTTATAATTACAGAATAAAGATGCTGTGATATACGGATGGACAGACAAACAGACAGACTTGACGAAACTATAAGGGTTCCGGTTCTTGTCATTCGGCGACGGAACTCTAAAAAGTCATGTACTTAAAAAAATCAACTGTTTCGGTTCAGTGCACGCGCTATAATTCTTAGCTTAATATGTAAAACTACAAAAAATTAAGCTTGATTTGTAATATACGAGTAAGTATGTCTATCATATGGTACCCTGTGTGGATAAATAACGTTGACAAACCGTAAGAACGTTTTTATTTACCTCGCAAAATAACCGATAACTTAAATGCGAGTGTTTATTCAATGTTTAAAAACATACCAGCCAATCAGCGAAATCGTGTGGCGCCGTGGAAGTATTTCCAAATATTTGCCAATTTGAATTCAAACGCGGTCTGTGGAAGCAGGACCAGCGCCAACCTTAGATAAATGAAAATAATCGAGTCCTTTCTTCGTTTTGGAATAGATGAAGTAGAAGATGAGGTTTTTAAAACATAAACTAATTGTGTGTACCCACTGGCTGTGAATTTAAATCCAGTAGGCATGGAATGGAAAATGCTTTGCATAAAAAATAATTTCTTTGAAAACTGTGGACTTAAAGTCGGTTTTTCTTTACTTGTCTAATGAAATAATGATTTTTTTGATAAAAACGCTTGTTATTATTATTTACAATATTTGATAAGATAAGAAACACGGACTGAGTACTTGTAAAATAAAAATACATAATGAAGATATCTACAAAAGCTTTCAACGCAAATTGGTGCAAACGAAATCGATCTAGTATTTTTTGAGATACAGTACATTTTAAACAACCGAAAACATAACTTTGTTCTTCATACAAGCATGTAAGTAAGTGGATTCCTAATTCAGTTAAAGTTTGATCGAACTTTGCGAATTCAAATTGGTCCAGTAGTCCCTAAGATTAGCGCGTTCAACAAAACTAAATATTTAGCAGTATAATATTACACGTATACGTAGACTAGTTAAGCACGAGGATGTGGAAAACCTTAATAGCTAAGATAGTTTCCTTTGATACATCCAATAAGATTGATAACTTTGCAACTCACTGCAGCTCCAGAACACATAATGCTTGCAATATTATTCTTGACTAGCGGTCCCCTGCGACTTAGTCCGCGCGTAATGAGTTTGGTCCCTCCTCTTCCGTCGCAGCATGATGTACTAACCTAAAGCCTTCCTCGGTAAATAAGCTACCCAACACAAAAATGATTTTTCAAATGGGTCCAAGTAGTTCCTGAGGTTAGCGCGTTCAAACAAACAAACTCTTCAGCTTTATACTATTAGTATAGATTCGGTTAGCGTAAGAAGCACAATGCTACTACTTTGATTTCTTTTCATTCAGAGATTGTTCCATAAGTCGGAGTAAAAAGCATTATAACCAAAGATTTATTAAATCTCGACCATAAAGTATCTGGTAGGTAGCAGTAACCGAAATGTATTTAAACACTGTGAAGCAAGACACTTCGTTGACTTACAAGTAATACCCAATCCATAATTCGTAGACGATTTTTATATAAATTATTACTTATGCAGTTGCTTTAACACAACCGTCACCTATTTGCTAGCAACCATTGAAATACAATACGCCTAATTTGAAAACGCCACATATTTGTCAGCAATCATTTATGGTAAGTCATTTTCAAATCGGACATTTTATACTTATTCAGTTCCGTTACCATGAGTATACGATTGCTTTACTCGCTAGCGACGACGTCAAAAAGTCTATGAAAAATTGCATAGCGACTTTAGTGTTCACTCGTAGAAATTAACCATACAAGTCACGACGTCACTATCGAGTAAAACCGCCGTAAACTCATGGTACAGAACCGATTTCACCAACGTCAGATAAGACTTATTCGGCTGAATAAGTATAAAACAACCGATTTTGAAACAATATTTACACAAATGATTGCGAATTTAAACCTTATTAGTCAGGTATGTTTCTAGTTTTAAGTGTAACAATGTCGTTGGACTGTCACAATTAATCACCATGACAAATTTTACTAATTCACTTTTGTGGGTGCTCCTTTAATTAATATTCCGCGAAACCTTCGGGAACGTCCAACTATTTTGCCACGCAGATTCGATTTCTTGCGCTTAAACAACTAATTTGGAAGTCCAAGAAAACTTATTCTATAAATAACTCCGTAATCACACGAAATCTACAGCTGGCCTCTAGACTTATTGGAATTGTTTGAATGAGGACAGCTGAAGCTTGCTTTCTTAAAAGTTTTTGTGAATGATTATACTGTCATCAAGAGGAGCTTTGAAAGCTTCTCGTTTGATTCTATTCCAGTACTAATTTACCATGATTCATTTTAAAATAATAAATGATCAGATATTTGACCACTATCCCACGTGGTGGTAAGTGATGATGGTGTCGAGGATGGATGGATGTCAGTCTATTCACTCCTCTCTTCAAAATGCCCAAATCGTGGTTTCGGGAACACTTTAGTCGAAAGCGCATTCCATTCCTTAGCCTTCCGCATCAGAAATTTTGATTGGAACCGTTTAGTGCATATTGACGATATGTCAACGATATAAGGAGGGCAACCGGAACCGCGTCTTGTCTTTTGGAGGTGGGACGGGGCTGTTTTCTTTGACGTTATGTATGAGCTTTAAATTACACCATACAAATACGAATAGTTTGGATATTATTTCAGTTGGTCAATAAAGTTCTCTTAAAGGCAAAGGCTTATTGTTGGAATAAATATGATTGTTTCTGTCAGTTTCTTCGATGTGAACGGAATCTAAACGAAAAGGGATATTTTCATCCTAGGTAGGAACGTTTTGGTTTTTTACTAGGAAATATTTAACAGTAAATTATATACTTTATTAATGAAAAAGCCATGCTCAGGCATTGTGAGTTTTAACTCCAAAATACCTGTCATATACTTTTTCGATCAACTGTAGAAAGTAATACTTCTTCGTTGGCACAAACTTAACAGTCATCTTTCCGCAGATGTTCCAATCGTGTCACTCAAGTTGGGCACGAGTCTGAACCCAAAGTACATCAAGGAAGGAGATGACGTGTACTTCGAGTGCAGTGTGAAAGCCAACCCGAAGAGTCACCGGCTGATGTGGTATAAAGGGGTGAGCCATTTAAAATATACATTTCTAACATTTTTGTTTTGAGAAATAATTATTCAAAGAAAGATAGATGCGAACATGTTCAGGTTCACATAGATTTACAGTTGCTTGAAACTAAATTACAACGAAAAATATTTGAACGAGATCCCAGAAGTTTTATACAAATACAATAAATTTATATGGGATTTACAATTAAACTATGATGGATGATTAAAAAAATCAAAATTAAAAATTTAAATAAACGAAATTTAAAGTTTATATTTGCTATTTAAAAAAAATTAATTTGTCAAAATTTAAAATGTATGCCACAACCAGTAGAGCAAGTACGCTTCAATTTTTCGTATTCGTGATTGCTCGGTGTAGTAAACAACAACAGGCGAAGGCATTCCAATGAATGTTACCGGCTCGTAATGTTGAACTAACTTCCTTTATCTTAAAGTTTTTGTATGCATTTTATATAAATCAATAATAAAAAAATGAAAATATTGGACACCAATCACTTACATTGCTGAGATCGCAAAGTAACTTGTGTTATGGAAATCAGATACAACGGTGGTACCACGACACCCAGACCCGAGTCAATATCGAATCGAACTCGGGACCTCGAAGCGGCGACGCCTAGAAATCCAGTGTGCTTAGCCGTTACACCACGGAGGTAACACATAATCATGATCATAAACATAACATGATCGTTTACCTAATCCTGAAATCTTTAATATGTCCTTACGACTGGATTCTTACAAAAGTGGTAAATTGTATAGAGTTCGATGTCCAAAATTGTCTTTACTTATTAATCTTGTCCCATCACGTGCTGTTGATTTCTAGCTTCATGCAGCTTGAAATATTTAAATTATACAATAATCACAACACTTACTTGTACGTCACTTGTGTCACAGACCAAAGAGATCCATCACAACGCGAGTGCGGGGATAATCCTCAGCGATCAGAGCCTGGTGTTGAGGGTAGTAAACAGGACAGCTGCCGGCGATTACAGCTGTCTTGCTTCGAACAGCGAAGGCAGCGCCACCAGCAACGCCGTGTCACTTCAGATACAATGTGAGTTAAAATTCTTAAAATAATCATTACTTTGAGTCTTGACATGTTTTTAAAAAATCCATTTTACCAACTGATAGATCCCGTAGTTTTTTTAACTTTTTTTATTCTTACCGCATGAACTGAACACTAATGTACGTTTGACCAACGCATCTTTTGAGTTTCTGCAGTTTTGTTTTATTTTATTTCATACAGTTATTATGAAATGAGTATAAATAACACTTGACGATAATACTAAAACCAATTATCGAAACAGATTTTAATAAAATGTAAATAAGTCATTATTATGATGTTAATGAAATTATACCACAAAACAATTGGCAGTCACCTGACAAGTCGTGGATTTGCTTTTTAAATTAAAATAAAGTTGAGGCAAATACTATATATCGACTTCTTGATATCTGTCATAGTGACTGCGGCAAGTACGCGGCGAAATAGTCACAAACATATTATTTAGTCTTATATGTGGGCACACAAAAATACTTTTATTATGATTCGGTTCACCGAAGAAATATTAGACTTTAATACTATTTATATTTTGTATAATTTCCTGCGTCGCTTTTGACCGCAGAGATAATTAATCAAATAAAATTACAAAAAAAAGCACCTAGGCCACTTATCCGATAATTGGTGTGCTATAAGCTGAGTCGCGTCTTTGTCGTGACTCACATGTACTTAGCGATAATGCGACGCAATGCATACTATTAGTATTCTAGCCTTATGAATAAGTAACTAAGGTGCCGACTATAATTTCTTAAAGTCCATCAAGTTTTCTTTTTAAGGAAATTAAGCATGAAGCATTTCATTCATTTTCAGTCAAAGTTCGGTCACTGATGTACATAGGCCTTTCCGCGGTTTCCCACAGCGACAGATCGCAAGCAGTCTGAGTCTGGTTTGTTTGTTTGTTTGTTGTGGTGTTTGGTTGAAGCCAAAGTAAAGCAACTTATGGCGCGGTCCTCTTGGCTGGGTGACCATTTCGACACTTATATTGTCGAAATGGACGTATATCACAAGCATCTTCGTGCTTCGGAAGGCATTTGTCATGGCTCTCATCGATTGATATTTAGGCGCTAAGGCGCTTATGGGCGACATGACAACATCTGGCAGAAGGTTAGTTGCTTCCCTGGCAAACAACCCTTCACATTAAGCCCGAAAAGTGGTAGAGTGTGGCCTAAGCTACCTCATAGTTAATGTAAATGCCTTTGCCAAGCAGTGAAACACTAAAGGCTTACTTTACTGTAAGAAAATGCTTGATACTTTTGATCCGATGGAACGATCCTTATCTAAAATCCTAATTTTGAAGCATATAAGCAAACATCAAGGAAATCAGTTAAGTCCTTCAGTTAAAATAACTAGGTACCAACTAAAGTGGTTAAGATAGAGGCATGTGAGTTACTGAACTAAATACGAACGGTGGTAAATTTTAATACAAGTATATTAATTTTAGAAGTAAAATTTTCCTTTCGACTTATTAGCTGTCGAAGTTCATTTCTCGTTTTAAATTAACTGATAAACGTCGGCATTGGTCTGTTAAATTGAGGATATATTAATATGGCGATGGAAGTGATATTATGGTTTCTGAGAAACCTTCTTTGTACTAGCGGTACTCCAAGGAACGTAATGGTTAATTTATTATTTTTTTCTAATCAATTCATGTAAAGAGATTTATCATCTTGATGCGTCATTTCTCGAAATAGTTTATTATGTTCAAAGCAAAACAAACTCTACGTAGTCTTATAATTTATGTTTTATTTACTTAACATGGAGGTAATTTTCCTGCGTAATAAACGCCTTTTGATGAATAAAACATAAGTTATATCATCATGATGTTTTGGAGATCCGACATTCAGACGGGTGTAGCCGTGAGGAACAACTAGTTTGCTCTAAATTGGTTATTATATACAGGCTTGATTGCCCTTATTTCGTGTACAAAGGTAGCATATGCTAAAAACATTATCTGCCGATCAAATGTAAATAAAATTATGAAAATAATTCGTTATTTAGTCATTTGAAAAAACTTGGCACTAGATATATTTTTTTTACTCCTTGAAACCCTCAAAAATATAATGCTTATAAAATAATCTCAATACTTGTCTTTTTCATCTAGACGCACCGCTCTGCAAGCAGTCAAGCAAGGGCGAGGTTTTCGGAGCGCTGAAACAGGAGACGGTACAGCTTTTATGTGAAGTGGACGCCAGCCCGCCGCCCACCAGCTTCAGTTGGACCTTCAACAGCTCGGGGGAGCAGATACAGATTCCCGCCAAGTAAGGGATATGATATTATCCTTAAGCACAATCGTCGCTCAAGTTTCTCTCTGTAATCACATTATGATACCACACATATGATGGCGCTAGCAGAATATCTCAGTAAAAAAACCGACCAAGTGCGAGTCGGACTGGCGCACTGAGGGTTCGTA
Source organism: Pyrausta purpuralis (assembly GCA_963924145.1). Taxonomy (NCBI): domain Eukaryota; kingdom Metazoa; phylum Arthropoda; class Insecta; order Lepidoptera; family Crambidae; genus Pyrausta; species Pyrausta purpuralis. Next base: position 4,535,998 of record OZ001646.1, read on the forward strand.
CCAATTTTAACTGAATTAGGGAATCCATTTACTTCCACTTATACCACAATATTTTGTAAAATATACCTTTTTTTAGTTATTGTATGAAAAACAATTTTGTTTGCGGTTGTTGAAAATGTGCTATATCTCAAAAACTACTAGTTCGATATCGTCCAAATCCAAACCAATTTTCGTTGAAGTGCTTGTTAATATAGTTAAGATATTTTTTCAAAATTTACACTCGCTTAGTTTAGTAATTAGAGGGAGGGGGGGGGGGGGGCATGTTACCACTTTGGAAGCGTCCATCTATCAAACGTTAGACCTTAATAGAAAATGATTCTAGTAACCTCGATGTCATTTTAAAAGACCTATCCATAGACATAGGTTTGACTACAAAAAAAATTGATGTATGCATGGCATGTATGGGAGCCCCTCCTTAAATATTTTTACTTTTTGTATGAGAATTGTAGAGTGGTTAACAGGATACATCTTCCAACCAAATGTCATTAGTGTGATGCTTTTAATTACAGAATAAAGTGGCTGTGACATACAGACGGACAGACAGACAAACTTGACGAAGCTATAGGGGTTCCGGTTTTTGCCATTTGGCTACGGAACCCTAAAAATGGTCCATGATCATTCAAGTCCAAAACTCTAGTCGTAGCTTTAATAGCAAACCTTTATTCAATCATTTTACTATAATCGTTACTTTTCGTTACAAGTAAGATCAGCGCTTCGTTATTATTACATCTGGCTTTCATCGCTATACGCATCAATGCAAACACACACATACACATAAACACACATACACTCACATTCAATCTAATACACTTACACTCTCACAGTTAGGCCAGTTTTATTTAATTTCTAATATGTTTCATCTCTCTTTTTTATATTGATCCCTAGTTATATACTTTTAACCTATATAGTATTATGTATCTACGGGCGGGGGCCTGGCGACCTGTATCACCGGTTTTTTCAGACCTATTTCAGGCACCAGCCTCTCGCACGTCGGGAACCTTATAAATTAAGAACAACTACTTTTGTACTTGCTACTTCCCTAATGTGCCAGAGAGAAATAAATGATTTATTTATTTATCGCTCTGTTGGCTCCGCCTGCACCACTCAACCCAACAACGACAGGCGGGGCTGATCAATGCTGCCAATATTTCAAAAAAATACTACGAATAATAATAAAAAAGATTCTTAAGTTCAGTTTATATTAGGACATTCTTTAGTTATTATTACTACCTATGAATTTTGCTGCTTTATACTCTGCAGCTCAAAAAAGGAGTAATATTAAATATTATCATTACTAAGAAAGTCTGACATAATTAGTAAGCAGCTACTAATTGGCAACTAAAATAATAAAGTGACAGTATGCGCAACGATAAAAGATTTAATAAATTATCATAATACAGGATGTTTTGTTTTGATCTGCGACGAGCCACTCAGGGGTGGTTGTACAAACGATACTAATGTCAAATAAAGTTTATAAAACTAAAACCCGACTACTTAAAACACGCTCTTAAAAGTACGTAACAAGAAAATAGTGTTAACGGATAGCCGTGGTCACACCACCATTGTTTAGGATTATTTTCTTGTTTCGTACTTTAAAGAGCGTTTTTTAAGTAGTCGGGTTTTAGTTTTATAAACCTTAATTTAATTCATCTTATTTTGGAGTTATGTAAATTTGTGTTAGGTATAATTATTATGAAGAGCAGACCTAGTGTAGTACCTAACACCTAACTAGTTTAAAAATGAGTTTATAAATTCTTGCAATTATCAGGTAATTGCAAGCAAAGCCGTGAGCAATAGCTAATATTGTTTATAGATTTGAAATGTGCTAAAAGAGCTCTTTCATTTGATAGCTCTCACGACACCGTAAAATATTTTTTTTTTAGTTCTTTACTTTAAGTCTCCTTGTGGGCGCTGTAGTCAATTCAACTTAACTACATGTAGCCTATAACCAGCGGACAATCAAGAGGCTTCCAACGACCCCTCATTTGTCTAATTATAATAAAAAGTTTTGTAGTTATGAGGGATCAGATGAACATCCATACCCACATACATACATACATTCATACATACTGGTCAAAATCATAACCCTCCTTTTTGCTTCGCCGTAGTCGGGTAAAAAAGGGAAAAACCAACTTCATCGATTTATCGCGATACAGCGAGCGAGTCAAAACTACAAACACCAGGTCTCTTCGTAGTTTACTAGCTACGGTGTAGTATTTCATAGATACGCGCTAGCTACGCGCGAGAGTGCGAGTTTCCCTATTCGATATGTTTTTTTTAATGTTGTGATGAGTTTTTTCTTTTACAAAACTTGTTTTTTTTTTTAATAAGCGTAACTCATCAATCCTGAGTTGGATGTCACTAACCAATACAACACCTTGTATATATGATAGTTTTTGTATTCTTATTAACCCTTATTATTGTATAAAACACGTTATTACATCGCTCTCTCTCTCTCTCTCTCTCTCTCTATCTCTCCCTATGTGTCTTTGTCTTACTGTTTGACGACACATTTTGTGTCGTAGCGCTCCGGACTACTATGCCAGTGGTCGCGGGTACGAATCCCGCAAGGAACTTACTATTATGAGATGAGCACGACCATTTGTACCTAATTCAAGGATGTTTATATGTACTTAGTAAACGCCTCGTCATAATCGTTGTCCGGTATTCGATTAAATAAAGAGAAAATAATATTTTTTTCAAAGCCACGACTATTGGTGTGTTGTTTGGGAAAGAATTATATATTTATTATTCACAGAGGCCCCATTTTTTAAAATGCCAACTCAAAATACAGTCCAATTCGCGGTTCTAATTATACCAACTAAAACTTGTCACTCGTCCCAGGTACTACACAGCGTCGGGCTACACATCCACGCTCCGCTACACGCCGACGTCGGACATGGAGTTCGGCACGATCGCGTGCGCAGCGAGCAACGCGGTCGGCAGGCAACCAGCGCCGTGCGTGTACACACTCGTTGCAGCTGGTTAGTTCTTTTTTCTAATAATGGACACCAATCACATACATTGCTCTGATCCTATAGTAAGGAGTTAGTACGCTTGTGTTAGGGGCCGTCCATTAATCACGTGAGGCTCAAAAGGGGGGGGGGGGGGAGAAGGTACGGAAAACATCACGAAACATCACGAGGGGGGAGGGGGGGTCTCGTCAGACATCACGTGTATTAATTTTATTTATTTTTTTGTCTAAAAGCGCTATTTCTGAACCGAAATTTTGAACGGCGCGAAAATTTGAACGATTTGTTGTCACAAACCTCTTTGCCAATAACAACTGCCAGTGAAGAAGAAGCTTTACCAGTTGTAACCTTAAATGAACGTCTTGCAACTCCGTGGGACGAAGACAACATTAATTAATTATTCATTAATTTTATTGCAAATACATATAAATGTTTTTCTTCACAACCTTTTAAATATTTTTTTCCAGTAAAAATAGCCTTTACATAGACTTCCAAAAAAATACACGTGATCCAGGGGGGAGGGGGGGGGGTCAAAAAATGAGAAAAACGACCTCACGTGATTAATGGACGGCCCCTTATGGAAATCAGACACAACGTTGGTACCAAACACAACATCCAGACCCAAGACAATAGAGCAAATTTTGATTTCTATATTGACCCGACCGGGCATCGAACCCGGAATTTCGGAGCGGCGACGCCTTAATACCCAACGCGCTTAGCCACTTAACCACGGAGGTCGTCTAAATTATTTCACATTATTGAACTGTTTTTGGTGTAAGGTTATAAAAGAGATAGACCTAGACACTCCCTCGTCATCATCATGGAAGTCTTCTTTCAGGCTTGCTTTTGGTCTGCCGTGAAATTAAGGCACTGTTAAAACGGGCCTTAGATTCATAATAAAAATCATTTTCTTATTCCAATCTTACCTTTTGTTTCAAATATATATTAATACTTCGCGGAAATTCCAGAAAAAGTAGTTGGAATTGGTTGATTGTTTTAGATCCGTTTATACTCGTAATACTCGTATTATTAATCAATCATAATCGCGATATCTTCTGCTGTTGTTGTATACAAACCATTGCGTACAATCATTCGAAAATCCGATTTGTAATGCAATTAGAGGAAGATAACGTTAGTTATAAGTTTATATAAATGAATGAACGTTTTTCACATTGGAGGTTATAGATCCTAATCCCGTCTATCTTCCAAGTATTAGACTTTTATAAACTATGGTTTAGGAACCTCAATTTCATTTTAAGAGACTTGTCTTTTGTTTTTGTTTTTGTTTTAGTTCCATATTATAAGTATCATATGGAATTTGAAGGTGTTACATGGTTTCCATAGCATACATTACAAAGAATATTCATCATTCAATCTAACAATCGAACTTCATTAATTATAATTGATTAGCGTTTCGCTTATACGCCATTATTCAATTTGAATAGGTAACCCGTATTCGTTGGCACAAACCTCTTCGGACATTAAACTAAGGACTGCGTTACCTACATTGGCGCCCAACACGTGGCCAAACATACAACACAATAGAAAAATACAGCAGGTTCTCTTGACATTGCGATTGTTTGCTAACAAAGTTGTGCTTTGATTGCTTTGCTCGCTCATGCAAACTTTTAGTAAGATTGAAGCTTATTTCAAATTATGACATGAACCTATACTAAACTTGCGATTACGTTTTAATGATATGTTTATGTAGATAGGTAGATGTTTCCACGTCAAGTACGGGTTCCCTGTAAAAACCAGCAGATGGCGCTCGAAAAACTATAGGACGAAATTGGTGTTTTCGTGTATTTAATTGATCGAGAAGTTTTTTTTTTATAAAGCTTAAAAAATTACAAATATTTGTGAGATATATTCATATTCTAGATTATCGATATTACTTAAAGGATACCTGATTCAGAAAAAAATTAAAATTATGCAGCAAGCAATATTTGTGCGTAATACCACCTGATAAGCGAAAATCATAAAAAAATATTTTATATTACAGATAGATTTATCTATCTAGCCAGAATGTTGATATTACACAATAAGCTCCTTAAATAATAATTAAAAAAAAAACAATTTAGTACACAATGAGTTTACTACATGTACTTTAATTGTAATTAAGCCAAACACACGGTCCAGAGTCAATTTACATAGAACCTCGCTTGTTAGAATTACGTTCAGAATAGTGATTGTAATTATTATTGTAAAGTGCTTTTGTGGGTATAATGAAATTGACCTAGCACTGATAATGATGCCTCGGTGGGCGTTTCGAATAAGGTGACATGTATTGCAGAATATTTGGTTGTGTAATTTTATTGAGCGTTGTTTTTTTTGCAAATTAATGTAAGGCAATGAACATTTAGTACAATTGAACGTGTGAGTTACAATATTATTTAATTGAAAAGATTTTCGCCTCTCTTAATGTGGAACAGAATTTTATAAGGTATCCTTTACTGTTACACAGAACCGTCATTTACTGTAGTACCTCGTCAATGTTACTGAACTATTACAAAAAAATAACTACGAACAGCGCAGCCAAATTAATAGCGTCGCTTTTACAAGTTCCGTGGTATTTACGTGCACGGTTCCACGTACACCGACTATAAAAACTAATCTCGCCTCTGGAAACTAAATGTCACTGTGTCGAACTGCCAGCTATGGGATTAAACTAAACTGTTGCTTTGGCACCGACCCTAAATTAAATAAAGCATCTCAATGGCCTGCTACTGTTTACTTCACGTCCTGTACAATTACTTTCTCGTAATATGCAGTTGTTAGGAATTTCCCTACTGCGCCGTACCATAATATGACCGTACAATTGACAGCGTTCTGTCTCACCGTTGTATATAGAGAGAGAGAGAGCGCGAACGCTTTTTGCTGGTGCCGACACGTTCCGTGCATGGCACGCTACGGTGTTGGTCGATGATGGAACGGTCTAGTGGGCAAAGTGTCATAGTTCTTTATATAAAGAAATATTTTTTGTTAAGTTCTTTGGGTGGAAAAATGCCTTTAACCCTGACATGCTATCAATGACTGAAGAAAATCTAGAACTGCAAACCAGAATTTTGATCTTACGAAAACAAAGTTGAAAAAGCACGGTCTGCCACGGTTTCAAGTTAGTTTTACATATTTTTTTTTAAATATTGAAACAAATATTGCAGGCCATCCGATGTCGCTGCAAAACTGCACAGTGCTAAACCACAGCTTCGCGGGACTGCAGGTGGATTGCATTGAAGGCTTCGACGGAGGCTTGCCTCAGATTTTTTACATGGAGGTCTATGAGCTGCCATCGATGATTGTAAGTTATTGCTTTTTAGAATATTTGGGAGTTGTTTGCTGTTTTGTACCGTCTTTAGAGTTTCATAATGTCTTCAAAATATCGACGAACTGCTCGTTGCAAAATGTTTGTTTTTTATTTGAGTGTGTTGTCAAAACTATAATTTAATAATGACTGGTAAAATAACGTAGAACTAGGCTATTATAATATACTCCTGAATAATCCTTTCATCCTTATTGATATAGCAATATCTTCTATAGACTTGGTAGTATAGAAAACACTGCTAAAAACAGTAATTATTTATATAACCGATCATCAATTGAATTTACGCCTACGATTGTTCTTTTCCACCAGACGTTACAAATTGATTATCCTCAGGTCCGAGCTAACGTCTCATCAAACTCGACGCCGTCATTCGAGGTGCCAGGCCTGGACAGCTACACCAGTTACGCCCTTGTGTTGTACGCAGTCAACGCCAAGGGCAGAGGAGATGCCAGCACTCTCTATACGGTTGCTTTGAGGTCACCAGATAAGTATACTGGTAAGTAGTCTAAAGTGGTTAGTGTTTTAAATTTGTAGATGTCAGATCTAGTCACGTTGAATTGTTCTGCTAGAATTTGTTTCTATCTTAAGATTCAAGATAGTTCTTATTTGGCTTACTTATCTATACTTATATTGCAAAGCTGACGAGTTTGTTTGTTTGTTTGAACACGCTAATCTCAGGAACTACTGGACCAATTTGAATAAAAAAAATGTGTTAGATAGTTTATTATTTATCGAGGAGGATTATAATAACGCTGCAACGGGGGGGAGGGAGCAAAATCAAAACGCGCAGGTGCAGGCGCGAGGGACCGCTAGTAAATTATGAAATAATATACGCTAGACACCAATTGTCGTGATTTGGAAGTAAGGAATTTCTTCCTTGTGTTACGAATACCAGAGAACGATTATGTCGGGGGCGTCTTCCATGAATATTTATAAATATCCATGACTTAGGTAAAAAAAAAAACGGCCAAGTGCGAGTCGGACTCGCGCACTGAGAGTTCCGTGCCAACTTTAACTGAATTTGGGAATCCACTTACTTCCACTTAGTAAAATCCACAATATTTTGTTGACAGCAAATATAACTTTGTTTTTCATAGTGTTTGTATGAAGTACAAAGTTATGTTTGCGGTTGTTGAAAATGTGCTATATGTCAAAAACTTCTGGTTCGATTCCGTCCAAACCAATTTTCGTTGAAAGTTTTTGTTAAGATCTATATTAGGGGCCGTCCATTAATCACGTGAGGTCGATTTTTCATTTTTTGATGGTACGTATCCCACAATTGTCATCTTTTGTGCCGTGGCGCATAAGAACTCCATACAAAGTTTGAGGACGTCCACACTCGTATCGCCGTATAGCAAACACAATATTGCTTATTGCTTGTCGCTAACGTCCGTAGACGTTGACTGGCAGTACAACCGAATACGACGTTTGACGTCGTTGTTCATGTGTGTGTGGGTATTTCTCAATGCGTGTGTGAATAATGTTCAAATGTATTGTGGCGCTAGAACTTTGAAAATTGGGCACGATGCGGTGCAATGGCGTAGCTACCTGAAGATTACACAGAGATTCGACGTCGCCAGCCGTTGCTTTGAATTTAAAAAAAAATAGGACGTGGTTAGACTATGTGCCTCATCACGCTGATCATTTGTAGACGTTCTATAACGTAATCAGAAGCTTCTTCTTTACTGGCAGTTGTTATTGGCAAAGAGGTTTGTGACAACAAATCGTTCAAATTTTTTCGCCGTTCAAAATTTCGGTTCTGAAATAGCGCTTTTTGACAAAAAAAAAACACGTGATGTCTAACGAGACCCCCCCTCCCCCTCGTGATGTTTCGTGATGTTTTCCGTACCCCCTCCCCCCCCCCCCCTTTTGAGCCTCACGTGATTAATGGACGGCCCCTTACATACTCCTTGCAAAATTTTTACTCGCTTAGTTTAGAAGTTAGATGCCCCCCCCCCCCCCCCCCATTTTACCACTTTGGAAGCGTCTAGCTATGAAACGTAAGACTTTAAAAGAAAATCGTTTTAGGAACTTAGGTGATATTTTAAAAGACCTATCTATAAATACCCCACACGTATAGGTTTGACAATTTTTTTTTTGTTTTAGTTTCATGTATGGGAGGCCCCCCTTAAATGTCATATTTTTTATTTTTTGTATATGAATTGAAAAGCGGTTAACAGGATACATACTCCTACCAAATTTCAACTGTGTGATGCTTATAGTTCCAGAATAAAATGGCTGTGACATACGGATGGACAGACAAACAGACAGACAGACAGACAGACGGAAAGTCAGACAGACAGACAGACTTGACGAAACTATAAGGGTTCCGTTTTTTACCATTCGGCTACGGAACCCTAAAAAGTGTTTGACACCAATCACATATAAGGTTACCTCGTTTTAAGTGATAATATTTTAACAGAGCATCAAACAATAACATAGAAAGAGGACCCAATAATTATTTTGTTTGAAAACTGGCCCGTTTACGTTTTGATTTTTCCTAACAAAAAAAATATTATTTTTTAAGAACACCCTGTTCCGCGACATCGCCTTTCGTCTCTTACATAAGTACTAGATTGAGCGAAAACTAAACAGACGTATGGGCCTGAGCGTGACGGAAGATGGACTAGCTAAGCGAGAACGAGACAGACGCGTAGGCGTGAGCGTGACAGAAGATGCCTATCTCATTCATGCGGCGAGCCGATGCGCGGTACTCGCGCGGTGGGGGGGCGCCGTTGCGCGCCTATTTATTTGGTTCTACATAATAATAATAATAAAGGTAACTACCTACTGCATTCGATTACCTATTATTACGAAACACTAATTTGAAAAAAACATTATCCACGTGTATCAGTACCTAATAAATCAAACAGACAGATCAGTTAGATAAACGCTAAACAAACAAAACAGCTGGGTATGGAAACAAAGACAAGAAACTTAGGAAGGTATGTGTCCATTTATCTGAGGCCTACAACAGCTGGGTAGGTATGATTATCTCAAACAGAAACTCAACTTAGGGAGGTATGTGTTCATGTATCGTAGGCCTAAAACACTAACAGCTGGGTATGTATGATTAACTGAGACAGACACTCAACTTAGGTACCTATGTGTTTATCGCAGGCTTAAAACATGAACAGCTGGGCAGATATGATAAACTAAAACTACCTACCTAATTGTGTTGTGTTCCTTCTGTTTATTTAATAATAATAAGGAGACAAAGCTTATGTGAAAGTAAACTAAAAAGAATACCTATTAAAATTTCCAATCTTACCAAATCTAACTTTAACAGATGTTGTAGTTACCTACCTACCAAATGAGTACCTACTGATTCCTTTTGATTCAGTACATGGATATGCACTAAAAATTGCGTGAGTAAATTTAACACAGTTTTGTTTTAAATTTCGTTTATTAGGTACCGTAAATAAACATGACACATAAAACGCGAACACATCTTTGAAAATTACGTACATTTTTATTATTTTTTACTTTTAATTATCGCACTTGCTCAGTTATTGTACAGATATGTTGATACAAGTCTTATTTCACAATAAAATAAATTAAAACTAGGATTTCTGCATTGGTTTACAAATACATTTTTTTTATCAGCAGCGATAAGTTAACATTTGAAAACAATGACGTCAGAGATTTACAGTATAACAGCTTACTATTTTTAACGATAACATCTTATTACAATTGCCAATTGAGGCGCTGCCTTCTGACCTTATTATGCAAACTGAAGCGGGCACTAGACAATCTAGCTATCACGAGCACTGTTTTTTTTTTCACTGGCCATCACGGCATTCACTGTTCATTCATACACGTATGCACTGAACCTTTGCTGGAATTGGCGGCGAATAACTGCAGCATTATGTTGTGCATGCACGTTAGGTATCCCTGCAACGTGCAATTGCGCAGTAGTCAATGGGAGGACTCGAGCTCGAGCTGCTCGATCTTCGTCGCATAGTCCGCACCAGCAGCAAAACTTGAACCCTCAAGTGATAAAGGCGTAATCCCCGCCAACAGCAAATCTTGCACTTGGGTGCACGAAAGAAGCCTCCCCGCGGCGCACCCTGGAAGCAGCTAGTCACCGTAACGGAGTGGCTAGGCTGACTGATTCTTTCACTACAATGGCAAATCTCCAAACACCAAAACAGCCACTTTTTGGGCGCAAAGAGTTTAATTGCCATTGACTCGAGAAGAAGAAGAAGAAGCAAATCTTGAACCCTCAAGTGATAAAGGTGGAGGGCTTTGTTATGGAGAAACCGCCATTGCAAGCGTCTGCGGTGTTTGGCAGTAGGTGCCGTACCTGATCAAGGCGCGGTGGGAAACTATGTGATGCTGGTCACCCGGCCCAGGCTCCGGAAAACGCACCGCAGGTCCGCGACGCGCGCGCACACAACACACAAACGTGAATTTTTTTGGCAGACTGACTGGCGTCGCGCGGCTATCCGGTGGGGCGGGGAGCGGCCGCGAGCGCGACACGTGTAGGCAGGCAGGCAACATCGCGGCGACACACACGGCGATGGGCGGCGCGTATCTGTCATTGACAATACCTACAAAGACCGAGCGCTTCGCTCAGCAACACGCGGCACGGGATGTCTTATTTTACTCTTTTTCTACATGTTTAGAAGCGATTTTCTCGAAAACTAGCGTATAAAAACATTTTGTTTTTCGTACAAAATATGTTTCATTTATTTCTTTGAATCTGCTTTTAAAATATTATTACTTAAAACGAGGTAGCCTTATCCATTGCTCTGATCCCAAAGTAAGTAGTCAATGCACTTGTGTTATTGAAATCAGACACAACGGTGGTACCGCAACACCCAGACCCAAGACAATATCGAAAATTTTGATTTCAACATTGACCCGACCGGGAATCGAACCCAGAACCTCGTGGCGGCGACGCCATGAAACCCAGCGTGCTTAGCCACTACACCACGGAGGTCGTCAGGTACAATTGTTCGTACTCATCACACAAATATTTGACCCTTCCTCAAGGTTCAATCCCTCGATTAGAACGCGCGACGCCTGGCGGTATAGTCAGGAGCACTAACCACTACACCAAACGCGTCGTCAAATTTATAATTATATTTTTTGTATCTTTATTAGTTGCGAGTTTTGCCTTTAGGCATGTTATGTCATCAAATTTAATTGAATCAAAGTTAAATTATAGTATGAATAATTAAGCTGTATACAGAGCCTGTAGACTTATTGAGAAATATCTACATCACCAGGAGTGAGCACATCAATACCGCTGTCTCCGATGCTAATGTCCCTCCTCGCTATCATCGCGTTACTGTGTTCCGGCGTATGCGGCGTCATCACCGCCCTCTACCGACGACACAGCGCGCGACGGCTTGATCGGGTCAAGCGGCCACCTCCTGCGTGAGTACCAAAGGCATACCGCTGTTTGATCATACACGCTTTATCTAAGAGTTAGCATATCAATACCCCTGTTCCCATTGTTGTTGTTCCTCCTCGCTGTTATCGCACTGCTTTGGGTGTTATCACAATAACATCCCGGCGACACAACGTACAATCACTGGATCAGGACAAGAGACCGTCTCATGCGTGCAAAGACGTTATAACTGTCGTACTGCTGGTTATCCAATCACTTTTTATCTCCTGGAGTCAGTACTTTGTGTTTCCAACATCTCTCCTCGCTGTCATCATTTCAATTTGTTCTGTGCCACTTCCCGGGCAGTTTGCATTCGTAAAAAAGTTCACAGATCGAATTTTATTTTTGAAAATACAGTTTTTTTTTGAACTGCACGATTTCTATGCATTTAGATTTCTTTCGTTTGGAAGTTTTTTGCGTATGTGAAAATGAAATAAGATATAGCATTTTTTTGGTAAGAAAGTTAAACTTGTTATGGAATGAATATACGAAATAAGTTAAATTGACGCAAGAATCGGCCCCTTGAACCGCTGCCGCCCTCTTGTGGCAATATAACGATCGATTGTTTGACCGAGTCAAGAGACCGCCTCCTATAAGCGGCCGATTCTCGCAGCCATCGTACTTTTTTCGTGTGGTAATTCAATTGTGAGTTTAACCGTTTTACCTAAAAAAACAAGTTAAATATCTACACGTTATAAAAACTATAGCACAAACAAGATCTCAATACATATAAATCGTGACCCTAAGAAATCAATCACTATTTTTTCATCGACAAAGAAAATTCGATCGGTGAACTATTTTCGTAAGCGAAATGCACAAGAATTGATTAGATAATTATCGTTCAATGCATCTCAAAAAATAGTTTTTGATTTCTCAGGGTCACGATATCTATGTATTTATATTTTGTTCTTGCGATGTTTTTTTACGTGTAGATATTTTACTTGATTTTTTAGGTAAATCGGTTAAACTCACAATCGAACTGCCACACGAAAAAAGTACGACTGCCGCGAGAATTGGCCTCCTGTACTAACCTATTTAATGATCAGCAGCCCTACCGCGCAAGTGTCGTCGACTTGAACTCGATTTCGACGTTCGAAACCGATGCCGATGCCGACGCTGTCGAATAATCCGTACCGCGCAAATAATTTTGCGTCGATTTGTCGAGCGTCGAGAGCGAGAATGAATGGAAAAACGCCGTCGGTCCGTTTTATGCAGAACATTCAATTTATTACAAAAATGTTGTTGAAGTATTTTTACAATTTTGTTGGTTGAAAGGCACTTCAAGGAAAAAAAAATCTGAGTTTACTTGATTCCATAAAGAAAGTCACTTAATTCCGTGGTGTTTAGTGTTTTTTAGTCAATTTTTATTAAACGCGTGATACGGTAACGGAACGTTAAATTTATTATTCTATTGTAATCTGTGTTTGTTGACATGACAGCCCAAACCGGTTATCATAATCTGTGGCTTGTGCATCTTTGTTTGTTTTGTGATAAATAATTGAGGAAGTAAGTAAACATTGTTCTGCACTTTATTACTTACTCAAAATATGTTAGATAATATCTAACAAATATTATCCCATTATAGTGAATTCATTTGTATGTATTTTGTAGATGCCAGCGGCAAGAAAAGTAAGTTTGCAGCAGATCGAGCTCCTCGTGAGCTTCATGGAGGAGCACAGGGCCTTGGCTACGGGCCAGTCTTTGGACGCCTCAGGCCAAGGCCGCTGTGAGGCAGCAATGGGAGTAGTTGGCGGCCACACTGAATGCGGTGATGGGGCATCGAAAAAGTAGCACTCAGTGGCGTGACGTAAGTGTGAGATAATTTACGAGTTGTAAAATCTGCGCTCTGCGACAGCGCGGTGCATTGGGTTGACCGCCTTAAAAATAGTATCGGTTCCGACATGAACAAGGGTACTGCAGGCTGTTTTCAGTACTGTTTTTATTTTTCCAGACTCCACGGAAATTCCGGAGCCGCGCTGGGCATGGGAGGCGGAGCAAAACCGCCTTGCCCTGGACCAGCGCAGGCTCGAGGCTGACGAGTGCAGGGTTGCGCTCTTAGAGCGAGCGGTGGCGCTATTTGGGCGCTCAGTCGCGTCCCAAAAGGATGCAGCCGCTACACTTCTAGAAATAAACAACAACATGCTACGTGACCGCTGACAGTAGATAAATTCAAAGGCTTTATATTTTTTAAAATTGTAAATTGTTAAACGGCCACTATAGGTAGTTAATTCTTTTTTTTTTTTTTTTTTTTTTATTGTTATAAAATTCACAGCTCTTATTCCAAAAACTTAGCTTATCTTACGTTCTAAACTTACAGCCAATAATGAATTTACTTTATATACATATTGCAAGAAATTATCAAAGTTGACACGGTTTGACTTGACACAAACTACAAGTGATATAATGTGACCCGCCAATAATACTCAAAAATTCAATATTTATATTAAATAGAGATATGTGTTTATATATATTTATTTATTGTTTATATATGAATTATATTTAAAGTTAAGTACAACTGTTTAAACTAATAGATTTAACACACGAATTACAATTTATTTTTCACAACGAGAGAGTGGCTCAAGTACTCTTATTACACTTGTTTTGAACGCTGCCTTCGATAGGTGGAACACGTCCACCGAGGAGAAAAGCTTATTATACGTATTAAGAGTTCGGGATACTACAGAGTTACGTGCATAGTTGGTCCGTGAAAATGGTGTATGAAACAAGGATGAGGCCGCGTGTCTAGTGCGGGTGACTGGAGCAAATAACTTCAAAAATGAATTTGATAACCTTACCGAGTCGATCTCCCCATTACAGATATCAAACAAGAAAGACATATCAATAAGCGTCCGTCTATGCTCAAGGGTAGAGATTCCATGAAAATTGCATGCATCATCATAATTTTCGAATGATTTAAATGAGCGGTAATTTAAATGTTTGACGAATAATGCTTGAATTTTTTCTAGATTTTGTTTATACGTAATATATTGTGGGGACCATATGTTACTACAGTATTCAAGAATACTACGTACGTAGGAATAATATAAAATTTTAACACAATGGACATCAGAGAATGGTTGGGTTACACGTAGTATGAATCCCAAGTTCATATAAGCCTTATTAATTATTGTTGAAATGTGTTCGGAAAACATTAATTTTGAGTCTAAAAGTACACCTAAATCTCGTATTAATAATTCTCGTTTTAATATTCTTTCATTCAATTTGTATTCAAACCTAATAACTTTTTTCTTACGCGTAAAACTGACGATTGAACACTTATTGACATTCACCCCTATACGATTTTTAAAGTAATAAGCAGAAAGAGAGTTTAAATCTTCCTGCAATCTCAAGCAATCAGAGGTGTTACTAACCGGCATGTAAATCTTTGTATCATCCGCATACATCAGGAATTTAGAATTTTGGACGCAATCACCAATATCGTATAAGTAAATAACATACAAAAGAGGGCCGAGAATTGATCCTTGAGGGACGCCTGACGGTATAGTTATGAAGTTGGATCTACAGCCACCGATAACCACAGCCTGACTCCTGTTACGAAGATATGATTCAAACCACCTCAATAGATTACCACATATACCCAGCCCTTGCAGTTTATTTAACAATATAACATGATCCACCCGATCAAATGCTTTTTCGAAGTCAGTATATATAACGTCCACCTGGCCACCACCATCCATGGCTCCAAATACGTCATCTGTGAATACTGCTAAGTTAGTATTAGTGGAGCGTCCCTTTATAAACCCATGCTGTTGTAGTGGAACTGAAGACTGTATCACTGGATACATTTGATTGTGAACTACTCTTTCCAAAAGCTTACTAAGGGTATTTAGAATTGAGATGGGCCTGTAGTTGCTGATTTCCTTTTTAATATCCTTTTTTGGGACTGGAACTATCAAGGCTCTTTTCCAGAGTTCGGGACAACATCCAATGCGCAAGCATTTATTAAATATAAGAGTGACAGGTACTGCCAAGGATTCTGCACAATTTTTGAAAAATAGTGGTGGTATGCCATCGCATCCCGGGCCTTTTGTAGTATCCAACCCCTTCAATAGCTTTAGTACACAAGCTTCAGTGACCATAATACAGTGCAAAGCATCATTATTATGCTGTTTATTATTCTTAGGAACACAGTGTGCCGAGTAATCAATAGCAGGTTCGGTAAAGTTATTCAGGAAAAAATCACTAAACGCTTCACATATAGCTTTGTCGTCCTTTAATAATTCGTCTTTGTAATGCATTATCTTAGGGTATGCCGAATGACGTTTTCTTTTTGTTTTTACATAGTTCCAGAAAAACTTTGGAGATTTTTTAATATTATCCTGAGACAGTGCTAAAAATGACTGATAACACGTTTTTTGCAGTAACTTTTGCCTTTTTCGGAGAATTTTAAAAGAGTGATAATCTAGAGGGTTCTTAAATTTTTGCCAGATTTTATGAATTTTAGCTTTTTCTTTTATAATATTTATTAGTGCAGGACTAAACCAAATAGGATACTGACGACCACCCGTTACATTCACAGTAGGAACATATTTTTCAATTACTGAATTTAAAACTAGGTAAAAAGCATTCACCATATCATTGACTCCCAAGCCATTAAATGTCTCATCCCAATCTCTAGAAGATAAGTAATTGTTAATGGCCTGGTAGTCAGCTTTCCTAAAAATTCTCTTTTTGCTCAGGGCTACCCTAAGAGAAGGCATTATTATGTCGCAAGCATCAATCGTAAATACCGGATGAAGTTTATCCACATTGACCATTGAAAAATTAGAAGGTTGCAAATCTATTGTAAAATTAGTAAATATTAAATCTAAAGTATTATTGCATGAATTTAAAAGAGTATTGTATTGTTTAAAATTTTGAAACAATAACTGCTGAACAAGATCCTTAGCAGAGCTCTGTAACTCTACACTTCCTTTTTTCACATAGGTGGCCTCACCAGTTGCCCAACTTATACAGGGTAAGTTAAAGTCACCGCTAAGCAGTACATGATCATCCGGGCAAGAGTTGATGACTCGAGAGACCATATCTAAAAATGCATAAATATTATGACGATTAGGTGGCATGTACACAATAGAAATATGCAGGTTTTGTTTTGTTTTAAGAGCGCGCGCGGGTACTGTTAGCCACAAGCACTCAACGTCGTCCCGCTCCCACTCACAACGGCGATGTGCTTGCAGGCCGACTCCGCACAACGCCATTACACCGCCACCGAGGGACCCTCGGTCGCAGCGGAATACGTCATATTGACCGTTGTCATTAAGCTCCGTATCTAAAATTCCGTCACATAACCATGATTCTGTAAACAGGCCTATGTCAAAATCTGCTAACAGTGAATTATTATAAAATATATTCGTTTTTGTACGGAGGCCACGCAGGTTCTGATAAAATAATTTTAGTCGCTTTGTACTAGCCATTCTTATAGCAAGGGATGTAAGCAGTGTTATAAAATCGGATCATATAACAGTAAGCGTAAGAGCCAGTCACATTGAATGGTTTACATATTATGACACATAAAACATTTGTATTTATAAAGTAGTTGTAGTTGTAATATAAAATAATTTTGCAGTATAACATAATATTTATAACATAAACTGAGTCTTGGCAAGTCACATCATTGTCACAAATCTGAGAGTAAAAATCGGTTAAGATAAGGTTAGGGCATCTAAGTGTTACGTAAACAATACACAGCATTACACAGAGCAGCAGAGGAGAACAGCTTAAACTATTTTCGATACATCGGAAGGCGTATTTATGGGGACTGGAGGGGATGTTTCGTTTCTCCGCACGTAAATACGGCAGTTTTTTGTCCACAAGAATTTAAAATTAGCTTCCTTTACCTTTTGCTTACAGGTGCTAAATAACATTTTATTCTCTCTAGTCAGATGTTCGTTTATAAAAACCCTATCGGTCTCCACTCCAATCCCCACATCCCTGGCAGTTAGAGTTCTCCTCTTACGCGCTGCAGCAAGTATCTGGTCCTTGTGTGAACGCTGCCTAAGGCGCACAACAATAGGGCGCGCGCGTGCCGCGCTGGCCGCCTTGCGGGGTTGCACACGATGAGCGAACTCAATATCACCAAGCTGAATCGGGACCCCAACATGCTGGGAAAGTTTCTGAACGATCTCGAGGGGGCTCTCTTCCTTTTCCTCGGGGATACCGACTATCTCAATATTCTGCATTCGAGCCCATTGCTGTTGCCTGATATTCTCTTCCTCTAATTTCTTCACCCGATCAGTACAGGATTCTAGGCTCTCCTTAAGAGTTATGTTCTCCGCCTTAACTGAATTCAGCTCAGCGCTGGTAGTGCCAAAAAGCTTCTTTAATTCTGCCATTTCCCTTCTAAGGTCCTCGTACTGTGTGCACACGTAGGCAATAGATTCCTCGAAGGCGGTAAATTTGTCGCTTATAGTCTTTAACTGGCATGTTACTACGCTCATCGAAGAATCAATGGCCGTCCTCACTTCATGGCCAATCTGAGTCTTAAAACTATCTTCTGTGAGATAGCCAGAGCTTAACTGCGAGGTTTCCGGCTTTCTACGGAGCGTGACATTACAGTCAGGTGCAGACGATGACTCGGTCTGATCGTCAGACTCCTCCGCATATGCAGCATCAGATGAATGAGCTGAGCGTGCTGGCGTATTAGAGTTATCAGTTTTTGGTTTCCTGCACATACATTCTGGGCATTTCCACTTGCGCTTTTTCTCCATGGTTAACAGTTTAAACCTTTTTGGAGATAAATTGGCGCATTGTAAGTCATAGCGCTGTTTGCAGTCGCAGCAACACATAAAGTCTTTGTTTTGGAGCAAAATGCGGCATCCGACACAGATTTTATCCATCTTTAAAAAACTCACGCAGCAAACGAAAAACGCCTACCAAATTATGATAGCAAGATCACACAGGTGCTAATTATCACAGCGCTAGGAAGCGCCGGAGCAATCCTCTTGGAAGGGACGGGTAGCGGGGGTAAGTTAGCCGTGCGCACGTCACAGCGGCCGAGCTGCGAGTTGTCGTAGGTCAGGGTTGATAATCATACCACGCGATGTCAAATTATAAATAGTCTTGTTACTCACTGGGACGGCAATTTCCACGTATGCATATATCACCAAAAGATAGTCCAGAAACCAAGCTTCACAGTGATGTAAAACACTCAAAGAAAGTAAAAGAATTAACACAGTTTTAGAATTTATGTCCACACAGCAAAGTTAACCGTGTCAACGCGGAATGTAAAAGAATTCTCAATCAATTTACTCAAACCATTAGTACCTAAACATATTTTTATCTTAGACAGTGCTGCCGCTACACTTCTTCAAATCAAAGACCGCCTCTCCAACATGCAGGGCTACCTAGCTACCACCTGCACTTTTGAAATGTTTAACCCAACAGCCTCAGGGAAATGTTTAAAAAAAAACTATTGTTGATAATTTATATGTTTTAAATTATTGCAGGACAAAGTAGGTTAATAACAGTTATTTCTCAATCAATACCTTTACTCAAAAAACCCCTCACCGTAAAGCAAAACTACCACAGTGTAGTAGCTTGATGTGCTGTTGTCCGTACCTAAAATGTTTTTCTTAATATAAAATATTGATTTTATTAAAAATGTTTTTCTATCAAACACTCCCAACTCCCAAAATTCCTTCTATATATACAGAATATTTGGAAGATGATTGCACTCATCTTCCAAACAGCGTTTAATGGAGAAGTAACATAGATTATTCAGAATCATAATTTATAAAAACCTGTAGATTTTTTTTACCATTTTTATATTTATTGACTAGCGGTCCCCCGCGACTTCGTCCGCGCGTTTTGAGTTTGCTCCCTCCCCTCCCGTCGCAGCGTGATGTTTTATATCCTCAAATCGGTCCAGCAGTTCCTGAGATAAGCGCTTTCAAACAAACAAACTCTTCAGCTTTATAATATATTAGCGCAAGCGCACGTTGTACTTAGGCTGCGAACATTATTTGGTGCGGAGTTATGTTTAAACTGTGATAGCTCCTAAGATATTTATTGAAATCAAATAATATAAAAGGCAACTTTGTTCTAAATGGAATGCTCGTGATGATGAATTTATTGTTTTTGATAAGAATAAATATCTGTGTGTATAATACACCTCTAAAAATAATGCATATTTTTTTTAACAAATCTATTAACATATAAAAGGTTGTAGTAAGTCAACCATAAAAGATAGACATATGCTGTCGCGGACTTTATTATAGAACTCATGATGCTGAACAATCCTGTCATACATGATTTTTGTGTAACATAAGCGGTTTCCACAGCGTACGCAGCGGAAGCTCTCAAAAGGAATATCTTTCTCCCGTTTTCGCAACATTTTTCATTGCTGCTGTGGTCTTATGAGTCGTATCTTTATGTTATATAGCCTAAAGCCTTCCTCGATAAATAGACTATCCAACGTAAAAATATTTTTTCAAATCGGGCCAGTAGTTTCTGAGATTAGCGCGTTCTAACAAACAAACAAACAAACAAACTCTTCAGCTTTATAATATTAGTATAGATATAAAAACGATAAATTCCACAATTGGCTGTTAATAATGGCAAACTTGAATGAAAATGAATTCTTTTTTTGTCATTAAAGTAATGTGAATGTAATAGGAAGGAAGGCACGTTAAGCTGTTGGTCCTGGCTGTATTTGCAGTGTTTAAAACGCTCCAATTCTCTACCAGTCAACCATTGCGTGGGTAAGCTATGAAATTTTTCTCAAGATCTAATAGGGTATTAATTATTGTTACATTGGCTGCATTCCAGCAGAGTAATCGCCAAGTCATCGATCACCATAGAGTAATTTTTAACTATGTAACTTAATTTATTCAAATGTTCGATTTTATTACTTTCCATGACTAAAATGTACCCCATGGTGGTTGATGATAAGTAGCGATAATCTGCTGGAATGCACTCATTGTTACATAATTTGTTGTAAATAAAATGTCAAATGAAGTTTGGTTAACTAGCACTTTTTAAATGTCGTTTATTAAATACAAATATCCGCCCAATTAGATTACACCAATTACTGAGAAGAATGGGCAAGGAACTCAGCCGGGATTACTTTCTTTTCAAAGACCATATAAGTCAACATAAATAACATATTTGAACTTAAGTATTTCAGGATAATAATTTACATTTTAAGGACCACATAAGTCCATTTAAGTAACAATTAAACTTAAGGATTTTAACTTAATTGTAATTATATTTTAAGGACCATATGAGTCCACTTAAATAACAATTATACTTAAGTATTTTAACTTAATCCTATTGGTGTCTTTGTTCTTGAGTCATGCTGTAAATAAATATAATTTTTGCGCTGCGCTTGCGCATGCGCTTTATTTTGGAGCTATGAGCTGCAGCATTTATAGTGAGTTCATTTAAAATATATAGATGTATACCAGACAAATTCACGTCGCAATAAATTAGTGTCGGTTGCGCCACAACCTCTCCGCTATATGTTGCCTGTCAACGAAGCGTTCGTCTCCGTGAGGGTGGCCTGGCGCACATGGAGGCTAGCGTTCTTCATGACCCAATGCCTCACTGTCGACCTCGACAAGTGGGTCATTTATAAAATTGTGAAGCACAACACATGCAGTGCAGGATTCTGTGCGCCAAGAGCCAGCTGAACCGGGAATCAACAAAAGATCAACATGCAAGATCTTGAGATCCAAATTTGAAAATATTTTAACATTTTTATTCTTACTGCTACAGTGGGAATTACCCAAAATCCTTTACTGGTGCACCAAGTGTAGGTAAACCCTAATAAATATTTCCTCCAAATGTCATGTTTCTAGATACAGTGGTTCAAGCTAAGCATTGTATTTGCTAGCTAAGTAGCAATTTTTTTAAAGTTGTAAATTAATATGCCTAAAAAAAACTAAGGAATAATTGAAACACTCTAAGTTTATCAACACCAATATGGTACAGACAGAATGGATTGAGTTCACTGCTAGACATAAGGCTCTCCCACATTGGACAAAAAAAATTAAAATAAAGTATATATCTCACCGCAAGAACATTAAAGGAATGGTAGCTCTTTCTGTTATAGAATGCCTATTCATGATCGCTTGGACTTATAATAGCCACATGGGTCCCATCTATACAGCCAATGACCCCAGGAAATCCCATCTTTTCATAAAATCTGAAAATAGCTTAGTATTAGGTATTTCAATATTTATTTATTGTAACTTCCTACCATTAATCCAATAAATAAATGAATAATAAATAAATTATTATTTATTTATTTAATCCAATAGCATCGAAACTAAGAACCTCATTGCTACAGTGACTTGTTCCGTCTGGGTTCGAGGAAATTTTATATATTTCCTCAAAATGGCAGGAGTGTTGAGAGCCTTTGTTAAATCATTCAAGCAATCGGATGTTTATTGTTGGCTCAGGTGAAGAAAGTCATTCTCCCCCACACTTCTTTGGTAACTACCGGTAGCATACAAATTCAATGCAGTCAGTATCTGTAAACATAAATATATGTATTAGGTCAATCATTGGCCATATGTCCGGAAGAATCATAGAATATGCCACATTTTGCAACCAATTGTTCACGTATACATACGTACCTTAATTTCGGGATTTATCCCGCTGGTCCTTTCATTTGTGGGCAAGTGTGGTACAATATCTTCACATAGCCTCACAAAATTTGCTTTTGATAAGCGAAACCGTCCGATGAAATCGTTGTCGTTGTAAAACACAAAGAAAATAACAACACAGCAAAAACGATTAAGTATTCAAATAAAAAGTTAAAGTGTTCTTTAATTAGTCGCTAGAAAGCAGAATATTTCAAAAAAGCAGGCTTTAATTGGAACAATCAAACTTTTTTACAAGCAAAATAATCAAACCGACTACTCACGAGGTGCCGTATTGAAATGACACTTCAAAACATCGTTTCGTATTCGACGTCGGTTTGGATTTCTTTGCGCGGTAGCTATTTACTGTCAAATATAGCGTTTCATTCGTTCTTTCGCCCTATCTTATCTGTGCTTTCACCATCGACGTCGATTGTTAAACTGACAGCTCGTCTTGGGAAGTTGCGCGGTACGAAATATGCCGTCGGCTGTCAAAAAGCAGTCGATACCGATGCCGACGACACTTGCGCGGTAGGCCTACTGAGCTGATATAACATTTTAAATATTAGCTACTGTCCCGTCCATTAACGTAATATACAGAAAGTGCTCGTTTTTATTAGATAAGATAATCATGATTTTAAATAGGTAAAAAGGAGAAGTATTCTTTATTACAATTAAATTACAAGGAAAATATCAAATTTAATTAGCATGTAATAAAGCATAATACTTGATGAAGCTAAAAATTCAAAGGTTTAAATTAATAACAGGATCTTTGTACCTGGAAAAGGGAAAGCAGTTGGTAATATACTTTGCCAAATTTTGTATGAAGTTATGACCTTCCATATGAAATATATTGTGTCTGTTTAGTCTAAAACGAAGCTTTTTTTCTTACTAAATTTTATAGTAAGGGTAAGTTTAAAGTAGCAGTATCAAAAGTTGGTTGAAATTTACAAAAATAATTTAATAATCAGCGCACGACACATGTTTGAAGCATGATAAAAAAAGATAGCATGTAAACATCTCACTGCTGGGCAAAGGCCTTAGCTCAACTATGACGTAGGATATACCATACTCAAGCACGCGGGCTCAGTGCGGATTGGCGGAGGGATGTTTGCAAGGCGGTGCGGTGAACCTGGCTGTCAGATTTTATAACATAGCACATAGGGCATCTGACTAGGCTCAATGACTAATATCAACCGATATTACCCCAGACTAACTGCTTAACGTACTTTCTTAGCACGGAGACGCTCGTGATATAAGTCACTTATACGGTCGAAATAGTCACCTATCTAAACACGAGCGCGCCGTAAGTTGTTTAGCTTCGGTATCATAACGAAGCATCATTAAATAAACCTAGAAACGTTTATTTCAAGCTGTTTAATCATCTTCTAACTACTCTTTTTCTGCAGGGCACTATACATTGAACAGTGCGTAGACTCCCTCTCAAAGCAAGACATGAATACGTACTGTGGGTCACCAAAGTTGGACTACTGCAGTCAATACGAGCTGAAGATGGACGGGGAGATTGAGGAGACGGACCCCGACATCATACCTTGTCATTATGGTGAGATTCATTAGTTATTTTAAAAACCAACTTGGTTATTAATTTTAGTCCTGCACTAATATTATTATTACACATTTGCGGACCCAGTAACCTTTGTTTCGCCCCGGCTCCGTCCCGCCCAGACCCCGTTATTGTAATAATTATTATCTTACATTCGACGGTGATAAATCTGACCAAGTAAAAATCATGAAAATCTGTCGACCTGCTCAATTTCATAACTATTGTCTTCCTTAAAAACCTTAACCGTTACCTTAACCGGCATTTTGGGGTCACAAATAACACCAGTCACCTCACGCCACTTTGCCCACGCAGCAGCAATGCGTGCCTTGACTTCGTAATCGATGTCACCAGACGCGTGAAGTACAGATCCCAAGTATTTAAACTGGTCCGTGCGCTCGACCATGTCTCCGCCTATGCGAATGGACGTGGGGTCTGTGGAGTTGCATGCCAAGTACTCAGTCTTCGCCACGTTTAGTTTCAGGCCGCCGTTTTCTAGCGACTCTTTCCACGCATTTACACGTTTAACCAATCGTCCCCTGTCCGCGTCCGCCAGAACGATATCATCAGCATACAACAACAACCATGGAGGCTGCTGATGCGAGTCTCTGATGCTGTCTGACAATACATCCAATATCACACTAAACAGAAACGGACTAAGGACGATTCGACACTCCCTAGCACGGATTATTTTATTATTACACTAACCTAGCTGCACCTACTTTATGACATATACAAAGAAGACGTTAAATAGGAGTGTATTAACAAAACCTTATAATTAGTTTCATTCAATTTCTTTATCATTATCTCAGATAAGAAGTCTATAAGCGACTTCAGTAAGCTGCCTACACCGGGCACAGACACCGACACGAGCCGTGTTTACAGTGAGAGGTCGACGAGCTTTCCTACGAGTGCTGTAAGTTCTATTCTTGGCAATTTTTGCGCACCAACGAAAACCACCAAAACGCACGGAATCCGAATCCGAATCGGTAGGGTTGGAACACTACGGTATACAACGTAGCTTTAAAAGATAAATTTTATTAGGGAATTTGCAAGATATCACAATAAATCATGGCTAAAACACGATTTTCAATTCAATTGCTAGTAAAATTCTAAGCGTATCAGCATCGTCCACAGCCCGTGGCAGAAACTGGAGCACATTTGGATAACTACCAAATGTAACGTCCCAAGTCTCGTAATCGTTTTAAGTTGAAAAAAAATACTTTATTACTTCCTGTATTGCTTTGTCTATATTTGCACGAGCTTCTCAGGGGGGGATGTACAAACGATACTGATGGCAAAAAAAAAATATTTTTATTTTTATTTTTTTATATTTCCTATAATAGTTACTATTTTAATAAAAAAAAACATGGTTCATTTCAAATTCCAATTATTATTATTTATAAATTAATACAATTAAATGAAATGTACAAAAGCTACCGCGCTGAATGGAAGGATTCCTAAGTTTACCGTTAGTCTACCGGAATGCTACTGAATACTTTGGTAGGCTGCATTAAACTCACAACTCTATGCATATCACAAGTCAAATAGTAAAGTCAGTTAGCTCTTATGGTGTATCCACACCGCATATCTGACAGTTAAATGACGAATGCCGTCGGCAATGCCGCCGGGCGGTGTGGATACATCGTTAGACGTCTACTGATGACGTGAAACATGGATTCGGAATGAACGGAATAGAAAGTGTTTCCAATTTTATCTTTTTATCTTACTGGTTCTACGCTGATAATAGAAAAGTTATGATGATAGCTCATCATTGGTAAAGCGTGTACCGTGCCAAATATTCAACCGTAACATACTGCTTGTTAAATAAAAACCGGACGGACGGACAGTGGACCCTTAATAATGTTCCACTGTAGCCACAGGGCCCCCGTATATTTAAATATAATTTTAAATTATCGTTTAATTATTTTATTTATTTTGTTTCTTTGTTATTCAGTCGTCGTCAAGCATAGCGGTAGTGAACCGAGGCGTATGCGTGCGCGCAGCGGACATCAGCGCCGCACGACATCTAGCGGCCAACGTGCGCGAGAGCTGTATATAACATAGTATGGTTAATTCAATATAAGGAATAATGCGTTCAACCATCAATGTCTGGGCTTGTAAGAGGTTAAATCAAGCAACAAAAAATATTATACCTAGTTATCATAAATCCTGTCACTGTCACTAAGTGGTGAGTAAAGTGTGAAAAATGAACTGTATTGACACGAAGTGGACGAACGCGGGTGGATGTAGATGAGCGGGGAAGCGGGCGGAATGATAAATCTTAATGCAATTGGGTGATATTTAAAGTGAGTTCTATTGTTTTTATGTCCCCATATTAAATGCCACAAAATTGGTAATTGAACATTATTGTTCATTAGAATAAATATTTGAAAAATGTTAACTGTGGAAGTGCTGTGCTATTTTGTTATCAACACCAGGGCAGTGCAGTCTATCTTTTGTGACGCAGACAGGGATTTTTCATAGTATCAAAGGAAATACACATGTACGATTATCATATAAGGTGTTTCATATCTATCCCTATGGAATGAAAGGAACTACTTGGAATCGGAAACTAATCAACTTTCTATTAGAAACTTACGTCACAAATCGAACCAGCGACTTTGTTTCACCCCTTGCATCAAATATCATTTAAACTTACGTAGCTTTAATCTTAAACTTAATTCAAAATTCTTTTTTATCAATAAATATACGAAATCACCAATTTTGTATTAGGATAATTGAGCGCCATCTAGCTGTTCTACAGAGAAACTATGTCAAGAGTTCCAACACGGGCATTAACTTACAAAGTTTCATGGCATGTTTCTTTAAAAATGTCATATTTTTTGATACTCTAGTTACTTTCAAATAGTCAAACAATAAGAGAATAGCACAACACTATATATGGTGTATAGCATAATGATAATGATATGATTAAATTGTACCTGGGGTTAATTCAAAAATTCGGTTCAATTAATTAAACGTAGCAAGTCTCTACGCTAGTATAGTGGACAATATTTTTAAGAAGGTGGGCACAATTTCACATTTTTTTGTTACATATTTCAATAATACAACATAAAAAATTTGTTCACAAAGTTTTTTCATTAAAACAATTACAATAAAAAATATTATGAGGTATTTTTATTATTTAAATAAATTATGTTAACGGTCTTCAGTTTCGTAAAATAAAAAAAATTAATACATCACCTATTTATATGAATATTTTGTATGTATAGCTTTAAGTTTAAGATACACAGTTGTATAAAATTAAGATATTGTGTGAATCCGCCCAGTTTCAGAACCCGTTGTATATATCTTCTGTTAAGAAAAAAATAAAAAAAACATCTGCTGCAACTGCACTAAAGTGTAATCAATAATTTTGTTGAATAATTTGACATATGCTGATTGTTACTTTGTAAAATAATGTTGCCACATATCTTGTACTAGTGACGTGTTTCGTTCATTTGATTCGTTTCGTCCATTCAGTTCACTCAAACAAAGTTAGTAAGAACTATTATGAAAAAGGTATTTATGTGTATTCTATCAAAGACAAGGTAGACGAATTAACAGGATGTCGGAAACAGAGAAAGAACAAATAATAATGATATATTGATTGTTGTTTATGATCATTGTTGTAAATATAAATGAACATGCAAATGTAAAATTTTAAACCAGTAACTGACTAAACTATTGCTTTATAGGGTAAAGAAAGTAAGAATCTGTTTTAATTCGAGGCGTAAAAACAGTTAAGTAAATGATTGGCATTGATAAAGTTCTCTCTTCTAGTCACAACACTATTCATTTTTCATAAAAAAGTTGTCTGTAAACGTCAAATTACTCCACATGAATATTGATTATATTTTAGCAAGCTTATGAAGCAGTTTTGATAAAATAATGTAAATAAAACTAGGATAAGGATAACTTTTGATTGTGCTTTCATTCTTTTCCTGACAACTCCAAATCTTTTATTTTTAGGTGAAAATATAAAGTGTCATGTATTCTATACTTCAAAATTATATAGCTGAAGAGTTTGTTTGTTTGTTTGTTTGAGCGCGCTAAGCTCAGAAACTACTGGACCGATCTTAACATATTTTTTGTGTTGGATACCTTATTTATCGACGAAGGTTATAATCACGCTGCAACGGGAGAAAGAGCAAACTCAAAACGCGCAGACGCAGTCGTGGGGGACCGCTAGTATAAATATATTGTTGATATATACATTGCGACATGGATCTTTATTATGTGGTTGCCTGATATAGTGTAGCCAAAACTCCCCAATCTTCCCGATTTTTTCTAATATTTTCGTACATGTTCTATGTCAACTATGAAACTGATTCTTTTGAAAAACTGTAGTGTTATGCTCCTTAAATAAACTAATAATTTTCAAAGATTTTTAATTTTTATACAAAATTAAAATAATGATCCACATGTAGTAACTTGAGAAAAATTAAATAATGTTTCATCATTTAACCGTCACTAATGTTATATTAAATAAAAGTCTGAGTCGATAAAAGTATGGTGTATTTTAAACTGAAAATAAGAATAAGTGCACCGCAAAATTTAAATGTGAAAATGTTATGATTCCTGTTGGTTGTTAAGAAAAACTTTTCTATAAAATGTTATTTTAGGCGAAACCCGACTGAAATTATTTATAGTGATATTGTAACGATGATTGTGAATGTTTTAATAAAACAATTCTAAAGATTTGTATTTATTTATTATTCATATTCAGATTATATATATTGCCTGTTGTATAGTTTAATAGTTGACCAGCGATTGGAAGTCATACTCAGATAAAGGGAATGAAATATATTTTTTTACCATTTAAGTCGGTAGAGGAGCGTGATTATTTCATGATTCCTTCTTAAAATTGGCCATATTCATACTTATTATAATTTAATATTACGAAGGTTAAGGTTTACAACTGGTCGCTGTGGACTACCGCGGGAGCCTATGTTCAGCAGTGGACGTCCTTTGGCTGATAATGATGATGAAGGTTAAGACAAAATATATAGGATGTACCTATTTTAATAAAACTTAGTAGTCATGTAATTTATAGACAAAAAGGAGATAAAAGTATCGAAAGGAATTATAAAATAAGTGTTGGTGTGAAAACAAAGATATCTGAAGAACGAGTTTCTAATGGAGTATTCATATCGCCCGGTGGCTTTGCTGGTGGCATACGTCAATAAACTGGCAGATACTAAGGACAAGCCGCTGCGGAATGAGTGGCATGTCCACCAGCACGGCCGCCGGCACATGCCGCCACGCGGTGTGAATAGCCATTATAGGACATAAGTGAAAAATTTCATTAAAATATATTGTGGACAATGAACATCAGGCTAAGAACATTCATAATTAAAATAAAGTTTATGCGATTTGCTGATGGTGCATTCACACAGCCTGGCGTGTACTGGTGGTCATGAAATTAATAAGTATAAAACAACCGATTTTAAAATGATATTTACATTACGTAATAATTGGTGAAAAATAGGTGAAAATTTAGGCGTTTGCATTATTATATTCGACGAATATTCTTTATCTGACGTTGTTAAAATCGGCTCTAATCTCTTTTAATCAGAATAACCTTTTCCCATTTAGAAAGTCGCCAATACTAGTTTATCATTATTCAAATTACATAAACAGACTTTGGCATGACCATCAATAGTTAACTTTATTTTTATTCGTTATTTCCAATTTCCTAAATATTAAGAGCCGATTTTACCGACGTCAGATAAGATTTCTCCGACGAAAAGTATAAAATAACCGATTTTAAAATGTCATTTATATAAATTATTGCTGAAAAATAGACGACGTTTTCAAATTAGTCGTATTGTACTTTATTTGGTTCGGGTTCGGTTCCCGGTCAGGTCAATGTAGAAATCAAAATTTTCCATATTGACTCGGGTCTGGATGTTGTGGTACCACCGTTGTAACTGATTTCCATAACACAAGTGCATTGGCTACTTATTTTGATCAGAGCAATGTATGTGATTGGTGTCCAGTATTTATTTATTTGTTACATTTACAAGTTGTGGTGCTGGACATAATTTTTTCAATGCCTATTTAATTTATTTGAAGAAAATGTTCAAAATGCAAGTTTTCATTTGGATCTAAACATTTACTGCAACGTCCTAAAAAAAATGCAACGAATGGGTAGTAGGTATATTTGTGGAATAGTAGCTGCGTGGAAAATTGACCATGATTTCAGTTCAGTGTTTTTATTTTTATATTTGATCATGGTTTTTATACAAAATAAATGTTTATTTGCGTTAAAACTTGCCTGTGAAAATATACGAGTTCAAAATTTGGACAGACTGTAATGACGTGAAAAAGATATACCATCATATTTCAAAATAGTTTTCGTTGATAATGGGTTTCGAATTTTGAGTCAAGACTTATATAATAATAATAAATATCCTTTGGACATTCCCACACTTCGCCATCTAGTCCCAAAGTAAGCTACTCAAAGCTTGTGTTATGGGTGCCAGACAACGAATATAATATTTAAATACTTTTTTTTTGTTTGTAAATACATACATGATATACATAGAAAACACCCAGACCAATACAAACAGACATGTTCATGCACACAAATGTTTGTATTGTGCGGGGATCGAACACGCAACCCGCTGCGTAGTAGGCGATTTCTCGACCACTACACCAGACGGGTCGTCAACTTATGGATACTAATTTTATTTATAATATTCACTATTAACATTTAGTCTCACAACTTGTATACTAATTGTAACATAAGAAAAACCTAGTATTGGCTTACTATTTATGAGTACATTGCAAATCAGTATACGTATTTTTCGCCGTTTTCTTAAATATTTTTTTAACTAAAAAAATCTGATCATTTTCCTTCATGTTTCAGAAGTCCGGTTCAGCCGCTAGTCCCGGTTTATGTCGATTGATATTCAGCATATTCAAAGGCTCTATAGGCGGCTTGATACAATCTGTCTGGAAGGTTTTCCGCTTGCCTCGAAACATCACTCCACCAATCCGCACTGTACCTGCATGTTGGAGTGTGTCAATGTGGTGAGGCATTTGCCCCGCAGTGGGAAGATTACAGACCAATTAAACGTTTGTTTTTTTCTGGTCCTTTTTAGGGCCGTTTCATTTCGAACTTTTTGTCAAAGTCTGCCTTGCCTTGACTTGCGATTGAAGACGTATGAGGGGTTTTCGCAGGCATAAGTAGATCAAGGCTAAGGCCTTGAACTACTTATGCCTGCACACGACACTAAACGACACTAAACACGACAAAACTTATTTTTTCGTGTTTTTTACTAAAAGTTACTTACAGGTGTGTGTACGGTTGTGGTCCTTAAGAGCCCAAATTGCTTTCACTTTGCATCGTCTTTTGTTTGAAGTGACGCCGGTTTTGTGTCATGAGGGCTAGCTATTTTCATCTACAAGTTGTGAGGCACACAAGACCTCGAACGTAAGTGCGGATTTTCATTCAAGCTATTTCTAATGGCATTTGATGAATAGACTACCTACCTACCAACTTAAATATCTAGGTACTCACCTTTTCCTTCCATATTTAACTTTAATAGATATTAAGCTTTTGTATAAGGAAGTAAACTTACGTATAAGAAATAGAATACGTAGGTACTATTGAGGCCTTTATGTACGTTACACCTACAAAGGCAGCCGCTGAAAATCAACGTCGTGGTGTGCGCGTCTATGACCTGAGCGGATGCCTTTTCGACTCAAGTAGTCTAGTTCCTTGCTTGTATTGTCGGTCGAATCTATACTAATATTATAAAGCTGAAGAGTTTGTTTGTTTGTTTGAACTCGCTAATCTCAGAAACTACTGGCCCGATTTGAAAAATTATTTTTACGTTGGATAGTCAATTTATCGAGGAAGGCTTTAGGCTATATAACATAAAGATACGACTCATAAGATCACAGCAGCAATGAAAAATGTTGCGAAAACGGGAGAAAGATATTCCTTTTGAGAGCTTCCGCTGCGTACGCTGCGGAAACCGCTTAAGTTACATAAAAATCACGTATGACAGGATTGTTCAGCATTAAGAGTTCTATGATAAAGTCCGCAACAGCATACGTCTATCTTTTATGGTTGACTTACTACAACCTTTTTTATGTATGAGGTGTATTAGACACACAGGTATTTATTCTTATCAAAATAAATACATTCATCATCACGAGAATTTCATTTAAAATATAAAATAAAATAAAATAAAATATCTTTTATTTCGGACAAAAAATATCCATATTTAAAATGTTAGTAAAATATAAAGCATGACTTGGAAAATATGTTAGTATACACACACACATACACTAAATAACTAGTTACAAGAAGGGGTACGTCCCCGTGTTTGATACCTTTTGCACAAAACATCTCCACATCGGCGATGTGAACCTATCGGCTAAAGTCTTTAGGATGGTATTGGGACTGTTTCTCACTCTACTGATCAGGGAGCTAGTTTTTTTACGAATGACGACGTCAAAGCCATCAGTTAGATACTCGGCAAACATACTTGATGCACTGCAAAAACGTGGAAGAGCCAACATCATCCTAAAGACATTATTATATTGGATTCGTAGGGTGTCTAGCGATTTTTTGGTGTGTTTGACCCACAGATTTCCCGTGTACATGCTTTGACAATACGCTTTAAATAACGTCACTTTTACGTCCTCCGTAGAACGTGAAAATCTGCGAGTCAGCATATTGCCTCGAACCGCCAGAGCCCTACGCTCCCTTTCAATGTCGTCATCGTCTTTGAGGCCGCTAGTTAGGACATGCCCCAGATATTTAAATTTATACACACGTTTGATGTTTACGCTATTTAGGGTAATATTTGTCATGTTATCTGGACATTTGCCAGCAGCCTCAAATACCATGTACTCAGTCTTTTTGACATTATATGCAAGACCATGTACAGCCGCATATTTCTCACAGACATTCAGCATCTGCTTTAGACCCCCCACCGTGGGGCTCAGCAGCACCATGTCATCGGCGTAGCTTAAATTGTTTATACTGATGCCATCTATCCGGCAACCGACACGCATGCTGCTCAGCTCCACGTTGAGTTCATCTACGTATAAGTTGAAGAGCTTCGGAGATGATAACCCCCCCTGTCTCACCCCGCACTCTAAAACATACGCATCCGACAAGGAGTCAGCCCATTTGACATAATTTGTTTGGTGTGCATGCCAGAACTTGAGTACGTTTTGAACTTCATTCGGTACACCCCTGCCCTCCAGTTTCCTCCAAAGCACGTCGTATGACACTAAGTCAAACGCCTTAGAAAGATCAAGAAAGCAGGCATATACCGGTGTCCCACGGTCAGTACAGTATTGGACAGTGTGCTTAAGACTTACTATGGCGCTTTCAGTCGAAAGTCCAGGTCGAAACCCAAACTGTGCGTCATGTATTTTGGAGTACTTTTCTAATTCAGAGTTAAGCACACTATCCAACACCCTAGCAATCGTTGTAGCCAGCGAAATAGGTCGATAGTTCCCCCTATCCGAGATGTCTCCAGTTCTGTCCTTAACAATGGGCACGACGATAGTTTTCATTAAGTCATGAGGAAGATAAGAATGACTTATGCACATTGAAAAGAGCACAGCCAAGACCCTCGGCAAGTGGGCCCCCGCGTACCGCAGATGCTCCACGCTAATGCCGTCGTGACCGGGAGATTTCCCACCGCTCATTTTCTTTAGGGCCTCTCTAATTTGCGTTGCAGTAACATGGATCGGCGATGCCTTCTCCTGGCATTCTGACTCAGCGCAGTGAGCCGAGTTTGAAGGACCGAGCGGAGAGTGTATTCTAAAGTGGTGCGAGAAATCGTTGGCAATTCTTACCGGATCGCTTACCCCACCCACACTCACAGGTCGGCCAGGCCTAACATCGAGTCTCCTAGTGGCCTTCCAAAAATGTTTAAAATGTTTCGCGGTTCGGTGTTTAGCTAAAACGTCCATTTTGAGTTGGTCTTGGTTACGTTGACACCATCTTAATCGACTTTTAAACACTTTTTTGGATTCCTTCATTCTATTATAAATTATGCCACATGATGGTTTATTGTAAAGGAGCCACATTTTGAAATCAAGTCTGGCCACCCTGTGAGCCTCACGAACATGCTTGTTCCATCCACAAAGATGCCAATTTTTGCTCGTCCTAATACTCGAACATATTCGCTTTTTAGTCATAATAGCAGCCTCGCATAGAACACTAACAATATTATCATAAAGCTTATATAAAACCTGTTTATGCTGCTCTAGGTTACATATACTGTTACCACAGAGAGTAAATTCCGAGGGAAAATCTATGTCGCGTAACTTACTATGACAAAGTTCACGGTACTCGGTTAACTGGGCTTCGTCGCGTTCGCCCCATATAACTGCGCTTATGTGCACGTCGTGCGTAACCAGCTTAGCTCTTACTATGTTAAGGTCACATGACACAGTTAAGGGTAGATGATCCGATACAAAAACATCCTCTATCACCTCTACTTTGGAAACCGACTGCCAAGCTGAACTTGAGACAACGCAGTGGTCTAACCACCGTCTACACCCATGAGCCGCACTAACGTATGTGTAGGTATCAGAACTCAGCCCAAGTTTTTCTGTGTCAGCACATATCCAGTTCTGGTCTGAGCAAAACGTTACCAGTTCATCATGAAACAGTTCATGAGGATGAGCATTAAAATCGCCTAGAATGAACACACTCTCAACATTCTCGCTTTCAACAATTGCACTTATTTCACCTAATACCTCCGTAAATACGGGTAATTTGTCTGATGAGTTCACGGGCATATACACAGAAAATACAATAATAGACCTTCGTTCAACAGTAGCCCTAATAGCTACAAGACGGGTACTACTACACTGTATCACATTAACATTATCAAAAAAGCCTTTTCTCCAGAGAATGCACACTCCCCCATACGGCCTGCCTTTCAATAAACCGGTCGATACATCAACTGCTGATTTGCCAGTATATTCAAAATCACTTGATATCGTCCCCAGAAAAGGCACATCATGAGGAAGTAGGCAAGTCTCCTGAAGTGCTACCAAATCAGATGATTTACAAATGTTTTTAATGTCATCTATCGATCTTTTTACAAAAAAACAGTTATACGTAGTTAAAACAAAATTTTTTCTAGCTGTTACACTCATATTGAAATGTTTATTTAGCTGTCAAATTTTCTATTTTTGTTTTGTGCAAAAAAGTTTACAAAACGCCTAAATGTTATACCACTGGGCCAGAAGTCGTCCCTTAAAAATAAATCTAATTTGTCCTTGGACACAAATAACTTATATGCATTGTAAGTTTTAGATTTTTGCATATTTATCATTTTTAAAGATACATTTTCATCCGTTTTTTCTTTTATATAGCTAATAATGTCACTCACACTAGCTTCCTTACTAACATTAGAAATAAAAAGTGGAATTTTCACATCTGCCGCTCTAAATTTGCCCTCAGGCGCAATGGGTGCGCAACCTTTCTGACCAATTAATTTATATCGCTTGGATTTTTTATTACGCACTATTTGCCATTCCGAGTCCACTACCACTTGATCACATTTCACACTAGATTTACCTCTACGAACTTGCACGTTCCATTGTGATAAGGTCGTTTCAGGTTCGCCTCGCTTAGAATCATTCGATAGTGTTTCGTCAGTAGTACGCAAGGCAGGACGCGAAGCGCTCGCGCAGATCTCCTCAGTTGTCGGAACCGCAGTGATTATTGGGGCCTCATCGCGCATCACAGGATGCAGTGTCATCTCGCTCTCACTCGTGCCCTTATCGTTAAACGGAGTTACCTGGTATCGCTCTCGTTTACCCCTGTCGAAACCGCAGCGGCCTCCACGCGCTGCATAGCATCGGTCGCTGTATTTTGCATGCAAATGACAGGGACAGATAAACTCGGGTCTGTTTCTTCAGTCAATAACTGTCTTGTTTTTGAAGGATGGCATATCACATCGGAATCAGCTGTTTCTTCGGATGTTTTTATAGGCACATACTCAGGTACGTATGGTAATCCAATAGGTCCACTGTTCATATCAAAACTATTTTGTAAACATGGTCCTCGTCTATTGTTTACATTTCTATTTGGTGTGAAATCACCAAGTAATGATGCAAATTTCATGTGTTCAACCTCCAACTTGAGTTGGTTAAACTGATCCTGCGTGACCATTTTATCATCTAGTACACTTACTTGATTTTTCAGCCACAAGATCTCCTTCAGGAACCGGGTTACATCCACATGATCAAAGGTCACTGGTGGAATTACATGCAAATCTCTTGCTACAAAGATAGGAAAGTCTTGAGGGTCAGCCCTTTTCATTAAGCTGATGATGTCATCTAGATCTCGTGACATTCGCTTCTTATCCTGCTTTCGACGTTGAGGCATTTTCTTTACATTCGGCATCGAACTATAAAGTAACGACTTTGCTTTCACAATTTGCTCAACAGAAAACGATGTAGTGCACAGCTGGTGCATACTTTCTTCATCCATATAGTCCATTACATTTCGCACAAAGGCCAACAATTCGTTAATTACGATATTACAATTCGTACACTTTACAATATCCACGGACATTTTGAACTCTCGTATGAGTCACCGCACAGTACCGGCACTGTCGCGTCCTTACTTCGTTGCGGCAAACAGCTGACTGAACAAAGATGCCCTTTATATCTTTTGATTTCAATAAATATCTTAGGAGCTATCACAGTTTTAACATAACTCCGCACCAAAATAATGTTCGCAGCTTAAGTACAACGTGCGCTTGCGCTAATATATTATAAAGCTGAAGAGTTTGTTTGTTTGAACGCGCTCGGGAACTGCTGGACCGATTTGAAAAAATATTTCTGTGTTGGATAGCTTATATATCGAGAAAGAGTTTAGGATATAAAACATCACGCTGCGACGGGAGGGTAGGGAGCAAACTCAAACCGCGCGGACGAAGTCGCGGAGGACCGCTAGTAAATATATAAATAAAATAAATAAATAAATAAATAAATATGCGCTAGACAATACACCAATTGTCGTGGTTCCGAAGTAAGGAATTTTGTTCCTTGTGTTACGCGTAACGATTATGATGGGGGCGTCTGCCATAAATAATGAAATACATATTAAACATCCATGAAGCAAGTACAAATGTTCGTGCTCATCACAAAAACATAAATGTTTTTAGATATTAATGAATGATTTAGGTAGAATGTACATTCTACCTCTTTAAATTTAGAGGTAGAATATACCAATCTATAGCTAACCTATTAGCATCAATTTACGCACAAATAAACCGATTTGCCGACATTATTAAAAATGCTTTTGTTACTCTAAGCATGATTTATGTTGAACTACAAACCTTTTAATATTTATTAGTAAGAAGCTTCATTAGGGAGACAATGTCAAACTGCTTATATTGAACTTTGAAAACGATGCAAACGAAGGTTAATACTACAAAAGTAGGCTGCGAGTCAAACAATCTAAAAGATTTGAAGCGACGTTAGATTCGCAATTCATTTGATCGTTTAAAATTTGTTGGTAACACAAGTTTATTTTTTATTAAAACACAATTATATCAAATATTTTCTTTACCATCTTTATTTATTTAGGCCATGGACTTATGTATCAGTATTCGCATACATACAATATAGACACGTGTTCAGAACAAATTTTGTGTCGCATTTTCTAGAATGGTAAGTATGCACAAACTCGGCTACGCTTTGAAAGATGTTCCAGTTGTTACAGGTTATGTAAAATAAATTGTTGATTTAGATAACTTCTCGTATTGAATTTGTTATTACAACCCTTATTGATGTCCCTTGCTTTTATTTTATTTCAATAAACAAAAAGCAGGCTTCTTGAGTCAAAAAGGCACCCACTCAGCATAAGTCGTGGCAGCGGGACGCATACCACGACGCTGATTTTCAGTGGGTGCTTTTGTGGGTAGAATATCTGCTCGGCAATTAATTAGATGTATACAAAAAATATAATAAAATACCGTAAAATTAACAGTTTCATATTGTTAATTAAAGAACTTAACTACAAAGTTAATTCCTTTTATGTCTTTTCTTATTATATTAAATGTAAGTTTTTAATTTAGTTATTCGTAAAATTCCATCCCCTTTATTCTTTCTTCATTTTATTCTACTGTAGAAATCAAGGGTTAATTCAGTGAGTATAATCTTTTGCCATTAAATAAGAGTAGGCAAACAAGAAAAAACAGTACTTATAAATAGATTCGAATACTTTGAAAAGACAAACGATAAATTACTGTAAGCCTAGCCTGCGTTATCTATTCTAAGTCTTCTTTTCCTCTTATTTTCTTCTATCTTGTATATCTATCTTTAAAAAGAATGAAATAAAGAAAGTCGTGTTAGCTGCACTATTTATACGAGTAAGTTAAGAACAAGTGGACGGATTTTCATGGTTTTTTCTTCGTTGAATTTGTCTTGACCCCGAACAGGAGAATACTCGTAACTGTAAAACGATGATAAGGCGAAACAAAGTTCGCTTGTAAATAATAAATATTAGAGCTTAACTAACTACATAGATAGATAACTCTTTATTGCACATTGCATAAATTGATTTACAAAATCGCTTTAAGAAAATGTACAATTTGGGCGGTCTAATCGCTATAAGCGATCTCTTCCAGACAACCTTTGGGTAAATAAATTATGAGTTTTATAGGGGTATAGGGGTATTTACATGTTCCTAAAGATCCATTAAAACACCAAAAATTGCGCACGGGTGGATCTCGAACCTATAACCTCTGGCCATTCGGGCCAAATGCTCTTTTAATTGAGCTGCCGTGCTGTAATTCCAGCCGTGCGAAATTTCTGGTCTCTTATTGATACGTCATAACGCGTGACGTCAACGCTATCTACACGTCTGTTTATGCAACAGTGGGTCAAGTAGTTATTCATTACAGAATAAAAAATTGATAAGGCTTTGCTATCCAATGGTTTTAGTAATGTTTTTAACACTCACAGTTTCATATTTTATATTCTTCTATGCAGATATACAATAAGATATTTTACTTGAGGATGTAAAAATGAATAACTAGTACGTGATTAATATTGAAACACGATAATATAACGTTTAAGTTTCATACGAGTATAATTTGCGTGTTTAAGATGCAGTTTTTCGTAACAACTTTGGTTACTCTATTTCTTAGCTCAAAAGTACTAAATAACAATATGTATTTTTATACGATTTTAAGCTTTGTTGCATTTTTTAAACGAAACTACACAAACTACGGAAATTAATGCAACTTTAACTTTCACTTTGTAGGTAAATATGGTATTTACCTTCCCGACGTTTCGACGCGGTTACACGTGTAATGGTCTCGGGACAACTGCTGAAGCTCGGCGTCGTCTGCCTGTGCGAGATGAAATAGTTTCTTCTACCCGCACACTTTGAATATTTATTGCACTTGTACAGTCAGATCGACAAATAACTCTTACAGTATCTGGGTTATTTACGGACGGCACAACACGCGATTTGCACTTTGTTATTACTGGATTCCAGGTTGGTGACAAATGAAACCCATCATCCCGATTGAAATTATTATATTTTTTGATTTCAATTGCTTCACGTACTAACCTAGTGTGGTAGTAACGATCAGGAGCGAGTAGAAAGGATTACTGGGTCATGAAGTTCCATCCAGTGACTTGGGCCTGAATTAAGCAGATGCTCGGCTATCGCAGATCTACCCATCTGTAGATTCTTAACAGCTGAAATGTGCTCCTTGACTCTTTCAGCGATTGTTCGCTTGGTTTGTCCAATAAGTAAGTACTTTGTTACTTTCGACAGCGAACTATATACAGTCTTAATGGAGTGTTTGTTAAGTACTGTTCCAATTTTACCCGCTATGCCTTTCACATACGGTAGAAAAGCAGGTACTCGGCTCACCATCTTTTGTTTTTCTCTCTTAGACCTCGTCTCCATTTGCTGTTTCGTCAAACCGTATTTACCTGTATCGTTCTCATCAAGTAGGTACCTTTGCTACATGGTTAAGTTCTCCTTCTAAATGGTCAGAGTCACATAAGCTGTACGCCCTATTGACAAGCGAGGATACCACAGATTGAAGATGACGAGGATGATGATGTGAAGTGGCATGCAAATATCTGTCTGTGTTGGTACACAGAGTCAGGCCAAAGTGCCATTTGATTTCACTGTCACACGAACATCTAGAAAAGCCATCAATTTGTTTTGCTCAATTTTATAAATAAACTTAATCTTTGGGTGAATCAATTTAAGGTGTTGAAGGTATTGTTCAACACCTTAAATTGATATTATACCACATCCACCTGGTTTCCATGTATAACACAAAACACATCATCAACATACCTTTTCCAGAACTTTATAATATCAGGGCCACTTGATAACGCTTTTTCCTCAAAATCCAAATGTTTGCAATAATTGGTGCCACGGGACTACCCATTGCTACACCATCTTTTTGGAGGTAATATTGGCCTTGATACAAAATACAGTTTCCGTCCAAGCAGTTTTGTAGTAGAACAATGTATTCCTTAGGCAACTCATTGTCAAACAGTCTCTCTTTGATGACCTCTAGACAATCTTTCAGCGGCACAGCGATTCTACATCAAAACTCACCATTATGTCACCAGGTTCTATCGTAATATTCTTCAGCAGCTCTATGAAATGTATCGAGTTCTTCACATACGATGATGGTTGCAACACTCCAGCAACGTGTTTCGCCAAACTGTATGTAGGTGAATCAATTTGGCTCACAATCGGTCTAAGTGGCACGTTACGTTTGTGTATTTTAGGCAAACCATATAGTTTTGGTGGCTGTACGGACTTGGCCTTATAAAGACTTGCATACTCAGCCTCTGTGAACAGTTCCTGATGTTTCTGAATTACAGCGCGAATGCGACGTGTTACTCTGGCAGTAGGGTTAAATTGTCATTTAACCCTACTGGCACTGGCACTGACACTGGCTTGTAAACGTTTGTGTCAGAAAGCATAAGTCTCATTTTACTCTCATAACTAAAATGTCTTGGTTCTGACGTAAATTTCTCAGTGCTTTACGCTCTTCCATAGTTATGTAGCTCTTAGGCAGCCTTGACTTCCGCAAAATTACTGCTACATCCTGTCTCAGAACATCCGCATCAAAAATTTACAGGAAAACACTCAAATGCACACTAGTAGATAAAGGATTTTATCAAAGAATGTGAACGTTTTAGAATCATAGAGGACCAAAAGAAATTTGAAATATTAAAATACTCTTTGGAATCCTCCGCCGTAGATTGGTATAGCTGCATACAGTAGATTCTAAGTGGGACATATATGGGAAAATAACTTTTGTGAGACATTTGCAAACAAGGAATGGTCACCAATTAGATACGCCCTTGCTTTAAGTATCAAACAGGGTCATTACTTGATTACGCTTTTAAAAAAAGAAAACTACTATTTGAAGTAAGGAAAACAATTGATACTGGAACACTTATCGACCTAATTGTATTTGGTTTACCCAATTATATAGCTAGTAAGATTGATAGAGAGACTTTACAAGAAACGAAAACTCTATACATTGAAATTGCAAATTTATAAATACAGATGCAAATACCAAAACATACTACTATTATATTATACTATTACATATATATATTTCTTGTTATTATTACATTTATTACTAGCGGTCCCCCGCGACTCCGTCCGCGCGTTTTGAGTTTGCTCCCTCCCCTCTCGTCGCAGCGCCATGTTTTATATCCTAAAGCCTTTCTCGATAAATAAGCTATCCAACACAGTAAAACAATATTTTTTCAAATCGGTCCAGCAGTTCCTGAGATAAGCGCGTTCAAACAAACAAACTCTTCAGCTTTATAATATATTAGCGCAAGCGCACGTTGTACTTAAGCTGCGAACATTATTTTGGTGCGGAGTTATGTTAAAACTGTGATAGCTCCTAAGATATTTATTGAAATCAAATGATATAAAGGGCAACTTAGTTCTATATGAAATGCTCGTGATGATGAATGTATTTATTTTGATAAGAATATGCAGCTATGCAGCGGAAGCTCTCAAAAGGAATATCTTTCTCCCGTTTTCGTAACATTTTTCATTTCTGTTGTGATCTTATGAGTCGTATATTTATGTTATATAGCCTAAAGCCTTCCTCGATAAATGGACTATCCAACGTAAAAATATTTTTTCAAATTGGGCAAGTAGTTTTTGAGATTAGCGCGTTCAAACAAACAAACAAACAAACAAACTCTTCAGCTTTATAATATTAGTATAGATTATCTGACGCCATTTTTTACAGACTTTAAAAAATAAGGTAATTGATTCAACCTGTCTATATATAACATATAGACAGGTTGAATCGATTACCTAATTAAATTAAAATCGTCAAAATGTAATAAAATTTACAAATACGAAATAGTTAATTTCAAAAGTTTATTATTTACACATCGGTCTCCATACTAGGCTCTGATGCCTGTATCACGGACAGCCTTTAAGATTATACAATGGAGTATTTGAAATGGAACACAGTTTATCAGAATGCCTGATTGAAGAATATGAAACAAACGAATACAAAAATAGGGGTTAAATAGTAATCGGTTAGGTAGGACACATTACATTATTAAAGGAAAAAAATGTAACAAAAAAATTAAGAATGTGGATCTATAAAGGCTTCTTAACACGTGTGCAAATATTGTTTTTATCTCTTCTGTTCG
This sequence comes from Pyrausta purpuralis, assembly GCA_963924145.1. NCBI lineage: Eukaryota > Metazoa > Arthropoda > Insecta > Lepidoptera > Crambidae > Pyrausta > Pyrausta purpuralis. The sequence continues at coordinate 4,578,542 of OZ001646.1, forward strand.
AAAAATTTAACTTTCATGTGAAGGTAGACGGGTGGAAAATAGCTTTTACATCCCTAAAGTGGAAAGTAATTAAGTTTTAATTGCTTCGATCAGACATTAAGTTAAAGGTAATTGAGTCACATCATATTACTAAAATAAACAAGCTTTCCATATTTTTAAAATTAGCTAAACATTAAAAACGAGTTTATAATGGTCATTGACTACAAAAAATTACAATGGTTTAATATTTTACAATTTAAAATTTAAAATATTAATATTCCCGCCATACATAGTGACACTTTTTTTCATTTTAAATTAACACATTTTGTTTGTCTGTGTCAAAATATATCTTTTTAGTTTGGTGAATTATTGCACAGATTATAAAGCAGGCGGAGGTGACTTGCCGCAATGTTGTTGTTCATTAATATTCTTACTTGGGAGTGAGTAGAGTGAGTGAGCCTTTAGCTGTCACTCATACATAGTGCTATCTCATGAGGCAAAATGGAACCTGGAATTTGACATAACCTGTGGTAGGTTTGGTGACAAGGATAATGCACAAAAAATGTAATGCGTTCTTCTACTATTACTATTGTCTGTGAGAAAAAATCCATCGATATTTTTAACAATGATTTGAAATATTTCATATCGTCCGCGTTTTATGTACTCTGTTGTCTTCCGTACCAATACTGTCCCTCTAATCGTGTGTTTTATGTATAACGACAGTAAACAAACTGATATGTGATGTAAAACCTTGAGGTTTCATCTCTTACCAAGCAACATAATATCTCATCATCGCATCACAATCACACAAATAAATTTATTTATTTTTCCTCACAGTCGAAATGAAAATTAGTATGTTTAACTTGGGTGAAAGCACCCATTTCACTTTCGAAGTATTAGCGCTCTCACTTCGTTCGAGCGTTCGAGCGTTCGTTCGTTCGTTAAAATATAAAATATTTGTTTTATGAGCTAAAACAGTTATTGTAACGTATTTTTTTTGGGTTTATCGCCACGAATAGAGCAAGAGTGATTCTTTTTTTAAATTGTGTAATCACATTGTCTCAAATAGATATTTCATTTAATCGATAATGTAGTGAATTCTTAAAATCTTGTTTTTCATAATGCTCAGTTTCCATAAAGAGAAATAGGCTTATTTTTGGTATTTTAGGATGGAAAAATATGCCCATTTTTTTAAACCATAAATCAACTAGTTACGTTTAGGGCCCAGCAGTTACCGTCTCCTTTCATTTTTTTCATGAATTCTAAATATATTAACCACATTTTTGCCAAACTGATTACCTGTAGTTTACTAGAACGTACTTTCAAGCACTTTACTTGCATTCACAGGTTTACCTTACCAACTTTTAATCCCCATTGCACCCCGTTACAGTACCTACTGATACAGAGTGATTACGGATAAATTCTCACATCAACTCCCATAGATGGTCAAATACATATAAGTTATTTATTAATTGACAGCTTTCATGAAAGTTTGGGATTCATTCATTCGCCAAAACTAAAGTGATTTAAGATAACCTTACATAAATTTTCTAACGAAGACCATTCGGACTATAGACGCGATTGTAAGATAAAACTCAAGAAACGCGTGCTAATGATTTTATAAAGGAAGTGAGATAATTTGAAGTGAACTGTTACGGGGTGGGTCAGGATAAGCTTTTTAAAAAAACACTTTTATTTAAACCCGAATTAATTTTAATTAAAAAAAACCCACGAAAATAATGTTACATTAACAGAGTAACAGAATAACGGCGTTTCAAGCGACGGTCCAATCTCAACTGACTAATCGATCGCCCCGAATAAAAAATGAAAACTGAGGTTTCTATTGCATTGACGTCAATGCAATAGAAATGCAACTTTAGCGAATTTACGCTCATGATATTACTACGTTAATTCCGATATAACAACCCCCCCGTTAAGATCTCTCATCACATCTCAAGAGATGAGAGATTAAGAGTTTAGACCATCATTGATTAGCACGTGTGTAGCTGTAGCACCGGGTATTATTATTTTTACGTTACACAAAAGAGTAATAATATTTAATAATGGAGAAAGAATAAGTGATTGGACTTATTACATGGTGCTATTTCTACCAATCTTATTATCTTATAATTACTTATGAACTATCTAGATGGATGCAGATTTGAGTAATGACTCTAATTTGAAATTATAATGTTTCTCCTTAAGGGAGTTGGTGTGCATTTCATCTCCGGTTCAACATCTGAAGATGAGGATGGTGACTCGTTTTCAACATCTCGTATACATTGAGAGTTTCTCACAGATTTTTTGTTATTACACTGGTTAAAGATTTGTATACAACATGAGTTCTGCCTTCTCTTACAAAACATTTTCCTGTTTTTATAAATTATATAAATAAGCAAAATTCCACAAACAAAATAACTAGTTGAAAGATAATGAACTCCAAATTTTTCAAAATGAGAAGGACTTTTGAGGTGGTTTAGTTCTCGTTCGAGACTGTCGAGATGAATGCTGGCTTGCAGTAATGAGTCTAGACTATTAAGATTATCTAATTTGGAAAATGGTAAATTTGTAATAGATTTATTGTGCTTAGTTTTTTCGCAACAGTCGTCAAGTACAATATTAAAATCTGAAATAATATTCGATACATTTCTTTTGATATTTATACCATCGGGGATAAACTGCAAGGTTTTATAGAATGCTGTACATTCTTTTGGAAGTGTCAAGATACCAGTTCCAAACAAAATTACATCCGAACTTTCAATTTGATTATTACACGTTATGTGACACTTGCTAGGGTCTGATTGAACAAATATCCATCTATTATTACTTAACCTATGAAAAACGTCTACTGATCCATGTAGTAACTTAACATTACAACTATCTGGTAACTTATTAACTACTTCCGTTAAAATAATCGTCTCACACGCGGGACTCGCTATTGTCGAGTAAACGTTCATCAATTTGCAGACGTAACACTTCTCACTGATCACTTTACACTCACTTAGCGTTTTGATCTGTGAGTAAAACATATGATCAACAGTTATCGCTAAATAGTTGGTATTTGGCTCGATAAGTGCAAAAGTGTCTGGTTTCGATATATCATACGGTACAGGTAGCGGTATTATGTTATACAAATTATATGTTTGTGGCAAAACTAATGGGATGCTACATATACAACATACATATGATACAATAATGATGATTTTATTGAGATGGTAGTAACAGACTAATTCTGATATGTCTATCAGTTCATGGACATTTTGCAAAGTCAATGACACTGGGAGCTCAGAATGCTTTGGCAGGCTATTCCTGTGTTTATCTAATTCGCTATACAGCTGATACGGATTGAGTACTGTCGGGTGCAGAGTATTCATTTTCACAAATAGAATAGCGTTATTAACATCGTCAATATCAAAGGACAAAGTTAAGATTATTGACTGTAATGAATTGAGTAAGGAGTTTATTTGTGTTTTTATTTCTGTTTTATCACTTGACTTTGAAATGCTATCTAAGATATTATGAATTATCTCAATATTTTCATGAGGTGATGTTGATTTTCGTTAACTTTCGAAATGGAGTTGTTAAAAGATTTTATGGTTGATTTTATTACATGGATATTATCTTTCATGAGATGTGCTAATTTATTTTCATCCGACTGTACTTCGTCTATTGCTTGGGAGAATTTAATTGCATCTTCCGAATATAATGTACCGAAAAAGGTCTTAAGAATTGATCCGCCAAAATCGATAAGACCCCTTTTTACACGTGTTTTAGGCTTATCATCGGAGATCAAATATGATACAGATGAGAATTTATTCACATTGTTAAGGTGTTGATTTTTTAAGGCTGATAGTGAATTACCGCAATCAGATGAAATCTTGGAAGATTTAAAGGAGTTACAAAATGAATTGATTCTCTCAAATAAAAATTCTACTTTATCTAGGTTAGGGCTAATGTGACCTATGTCAATGTATGTTACTATTTTCCAGTCGCTGTTAGTAAACTTAGCATCTAAAAGTCTGTCGTAGTGCAAGCCTGGACTGGATACGATAGTTGTGATATAGTCGCATGTGGCCAACGGCTGTACTGACCTGCAAGAGAACGATATTGTTGAGGTAGGTCGATTGTTTACTAACTGACTATGACGAGGTGTGATCTGCGGCGAGCTTTATCTCGTCATAATGGTGACGTATGTGCTTACGATTAACTAAAACGGTGACGGTATGATTACCGTTCAACTTAACTATCTTAAATGGCCCTTTCCATACGGGAGATAAGGCTTTATTTTGCTTGTGGTGACAACGAATATACACCATGTCGCCAATATTGTATTTAATAGGTTTAGTTCGCGCATCGTAATACGTCTTAGATTTCTCTTTAGACGATTGAATGTTTTCGAGAGCCCTAAGGCGGCAATAATAAAGTCGATGATTGAGAGCGCGAATATAATCAGTATAAGTATTATTATCCAGAGCGTCTATAGTACTAGGGATGTATGGTTTATAACCAAATAGTAGTTCTAAGGGTGAAAACCCTGTTGTGCTGTGCACATTAGAATTGTAAGCGATCATCGCACTTGGGATGTAGAGATCCCAAGTATGTTGGTTTTCTCCTATGTATGATCTTAAGTACTCTTTGAGGGTAGAGTGGCTCCGCTCCAGGGCGCCACAGGTCTGGGGGTGATAGGGAGATGCAAATATGTGTTTAATGCCGAATAATTTTTCTAACTGTGTAAACACTTCTGAACAAAAATTGGTTCCCTGATCAGTTACTATCATTTTAGGGATACCTATGTGTGAAATATAATTAACAAATGATCTAGCTGTTTCTTCTGCGGAACACGTTTGCATCGGATAGGCCTGTGAGTATTTGGTTAAATCATCTTGTAAGGTAAGTATAAATTTATATTTATGTTCATATGTTTCAGGTAGAGGACCGACGAGATCTAAAAATAACTTTTCATTGGGACGAGTAGCGGTAGAAGTTACTATCATTGGAGCTCGGTTTGTTAATCTTAAAGGTTTGTTAATTTGACAAGACCGGCAGTTCTTAACGTAATCTTCAATGTCTTGTCGCATATTCTTCCACCAGAACTGAGACCTGATCCTATCTAACATACGGGAGATACCGGGATGACCAGCTGAAGGGGAGTCATGATTATCTTTAAGGATTTGCTTGATTTCGTCTGGAGTAGGACATTTAATAGAATTGTGGTAAATAATGACTTTAATTCCAGTATTGTGAAAGAGAAAGGATATGATGTTATAAATTTTAGAAAAGGATAATTTACTGAAAGGATCATTAAAATCCGATATGGCAAATTCCTTTTCTTCCATGTACCAATATTTAATCATGTCTCGATATTCTCGAAGTATGTTAAAAATATCTGTGTACGTCATTTCATCAAAATGATTTGCTCTCAGAAACAAATGAGTATAGACGTGTTTATCGTTAGAGGTTGAATAGTAAGTGTGTAGTTCACGTTCTAGCTCGCGAATGTCTGGATTGCTTGTAGACAAGTTTATGATGTCTAAGCAATAGGGAACTGACTCATCAAGGTCTACCGACGTAGGGTATGCGATAAGGCGACATTTGGCCTTGAGTAAGGATTCATTGTGCTCTTGAATTACAGTTTAGATACTTTTAGGTATTGCTCGTATGTCTCAGATAATGAACGTGAGTTGTCTGAGTCATTATTATGAATGATTTGTGTTGGGTTACATAATAATGAATCTGAATCTAGAGTATTAATAGGGAAACAAGATAGCGCATCGGCGTTGGAATTCAGTTTGCCTTGTTTGTATACTATCTCATAATCGTACTCTTCTAATTTGAGACGCCATCTGATGAGTCGGGATCCAGGATCTTTGACGTTGAATAACCATACTAGAGGCCTATGATCAGTAACAATGCGGAATTTGCGACCGTAAAGGTAAGGACGGAAGGTTTTTACTCCAAACAAGATAGCTAGAAGCTCTTTCTCGATTGTGGAGTAATTACCTTCGGCCCTGTTAAGAGTGCGTGATGCGTATGCTATAGGTTTATCTTTACCTATTTCACCCTGGGACAAAATAGCGCCTACTGCATAATTTGAGGCATCAGTTGTTAAAAGGAAAGGTTGGCTAAAATCCGGATATTGCAGAAGAGGAGCAGAAGTTAATTTCTCCTTTAACAGATTGAAAGATTGCTCTTGATCATGGGACCATTGGAAAACAGCATCCTTTTTAAGGAGTGAAGTTAAAGGTTTCGTTAGTTTAGAGAAGTTTTCTATGAAACGTCGATAGTATCCGACTAGTCCTAGGAATGATTTTATGTCCTTTGGGTTTTTTGGAGTTGGAAATTCGGTCACTGCTCTGATCTTTTCAGGATTAGGGGACACACCTTTATCAGTTATGATGTGCCCTAAGTAGGCGACCTCACGTCGTAAGAACTCGCATTTGTCTGGCTGTAATTTGAGGTTGAATTTACGAAGTCTGTCGAAAACAAGGTTGAGTTTATTGATCATAGAACTCAGATCAGGACTATACAGGATACAGTCATCAAGGTACACATAGCAATGAAGACCTTGAAGGCCAGATAGCACTGTGTTCATCAATTTTTGGAAGGTGGATGGTGCGTTTTTAAGACCAAAAGGCATTCTAGTGAATTCGTAGTGGCCTGACGCATCACCATTGGTGATCACGGTGAAACCTGTCTTTGGGGCGTCTTCGGCCTTGAGTTTTAATTGATGAAACCCCGATGCTAAATCAAGAGTAGTGAAGTATTTGGAGTGTCCTAGTTGATCTAGGATGTCGGTTATTAGAGGAAGAGGGTAAATCTCTGTAACTGTTGCGTCGTTAAGCTTCCGATAGTCTATGACTATCCTCCACTTTTGTTTACCAGATGCATCCAGCTTTTTCGGGACTACCCATACTGGGGCGCTCCAAGGTGAAATTGAGGGACGAATTATTTTTTGGTCGAGCATCTGTTTGATCTGGGTTTCGACTTCGTTTTTGTGACATTCTGGGAATCGGTATGATTTGACATGTATAGGAGCAGCATCTTTTGTATTGATTGAATGCTCGATAGCGTTAGTACATGATAGCGGTTCGCCTTCGAGATGAAATATATCTGTGTATTTAGAACAACAGTCTAAAAGTGCATATTTTTCCTCATTATTGAGATGTGAAGTTCTTATAAGATCAAGGACTTCTCGGTTCCTATTAACAGATGTATACTGTTGTTGAATATTGTGAGAATGTTCGAGAGGCATTGATGGCTGACTGTCAAAAGGATCTAGATGGACAAAATAATCTCTGATAAGAACTTCAGAGTCTGTAGTGTTAAGAACTGAGATATTTACTCGTTTATTGGGTTTAACTGATACTATGCAGTTTGCTAAGATAACTCCATCTGAGATACTGTGATCGAGAATTAAACCCTCAGTAATATTTAATAATTCTGATGACGGATTAGATAGTGGACACTCAATGATTGCCTCTGAACGTGCAGGAATAGTGTAAGCAGGCTGATTAAAGTGAAACGGAAGTGAATGGCCTTGAATGATTAGGCAATTTTGGGAATACTGGATGTCGGCGTCCAGTTCTTTTAGAAGATCGCTCCCCAAAATTCCGTCGTATCTAAGGTTAACATTCTCATCAATAGTATGGAATTTAAATGTGAGTTTAGCAGGGTTGAGTGAGTTGTTTGTTTGGCATTGAAGTTCTAACTGTAAAGAGCCTAGGGTTTCGCAAGATGAATCATTATTACTTAAACCCCTTAGAATTATTTTCTCACTTGATAAGGATGGTCTAATATCAAGGTTGGTCAGTTTAAGAATACTGACAGTTGAACCTGTATCTATCAAAAAACAAAGTGGCTTTTGAGCGTATTTAGTCCTTAAGAAGATATGAGGTAAAGAAATCTTATTCAGGGACGAATTAACTTCATGTATCGGTGTACTATCAGAGTTTTCTTTTTCGAGACTCAATGGCTTAAAAATTCCCGAAGGAATTGATTGAGATTTCTCATTAAGGGGAATCGGCGAGTTATCAGATCCCAGAGGGTTCGACCGAGGTTTATTGGAGCTTAGTGACGTAGAGAATCCCATTGGGGTCGACTGAGGTTTATTAGGACTCAGTGACTTAGAAGATCCCAACAGGGTCGACTTAGCTCGATTGTTTGAAAGACCCAGTGACTTGGCAGATCCCTTAGGGGTCGACTGAGTTTGTTCGCTAGAGGAACTCAGTGACTTGGAGGATCCCGAAGGGGTCGACTGAGGTTTATTGTTTACGCTAATGCTCAATGACTTATTAGATCCCTGAGGGGTCGATTGAGTTGCGTTTGAACGATTACGATCAATAATAAATGTAGTTTTATTAGGTGTTTTTTTGTCAAAAATAGAATGGCATTCATGCATGTTTCTAAGAAATGGCTTAGTGCCTAAGTTTATCGGAATACGACGGCACTGACTCGTAACCCGACCACCTAGTTTAAATCACAATCGGATTCGCCGTCATATTCACACGGAATGTGATCCGGCGTTGGCGATGATGCCGACGACGGCGGCGGTTCATCATAAGAAACGTGAACCGGCTTGGAATTACTTTGATTTTTAGATTCATTATATTGTCGTTTTCGACATTGTGAAATATCGTGACCTTTAATTTTGCAGTATCTACAGTAAGTTGAGCTCGATATTTGTTGCGAGTTCGAAGGTCGATTTGAAGTTTGAAAAGAAGCACTTGGCTGGCCCATACGTTTATCATTTCGGCAATCAGATTCGGAATGACCTGACCTTCCACAAATTCTACATTTGGGCTTAATATTTGAAGTTTTGGATAAGAGGTTTTGAATTTTCTCCTCTTCTAATGCAATGTTAATAGCGTCATTCAAGTTTTTGGGGCTTCTGCACCTAACATTGTTACTCAGACGTGGATGTAAGCCTAAGCTAAAGGTAAACAGCGCGAGATCTTCGGTCATAGCTATTCGACCTGAAAGATCTTTCTTAAGGGAGTCTGAATTATGAATTTCTGACTGAAGGTCAGTTAAGCAACTTTCTATGCGTAAGGCAAAATCTGCTACCGTCTCGTTGGACTGCTGTTTGCATGATTGAAGATCAAGTAAAAGATGATTATAATGTTTTCTTTCTCCGAAATTTTGTTTGAGGAAACTTTTCAAGGAATCAAAATTGTCAAAAAATTTATTTGAACAGGCTATTTTTGCCTTGCCTTCTAATTTGGCAATAATATATTTAAATAAGATAACCCTTTGGTTAGGTGTCGCCAGGTCCAAGGCATTCTGGCAATTCGTTAAAAAGGCTGTGAGGGTTTCACGCTCACCCTTGTAGGGATTTATAAAGTTGCATAAAACTTGAATCGGAAAAGGTTCTATAGTGAGGACTTCTGTAACAGCGTTCCTTTTGGAATCAGCTGGCTTACTGTCAGTCATTTTGGAGTTTTCTAAGATAATTCACGTAAGAAAATAAACAAGTAAGTTAAGGAAATAGGTTTAGCGATTTATGTTTGTAAAAATTAGGTGAAGTTAGATTTAATGTAGTAAGGTAAGTACCGATGATATTACGGACACAATTATGTAGGATTAAAAGAAATAGCGATAACAGTTAATAAAATGTTTCACTTACAGGGTAAACAGGATAGCGAACAAGAAGGACATCATTGGCACCGGGCTACGCAGACTGGACGAGCGGCTATCAGGAACAGCGTAGACAGAGACGCGGAGTGGCGCGCTGATGGTAAAAACTGCAGTTACGGGGCCAAGTAACAGACCCACGGAAGCAGCGGCGATCAGGACGTCACTCTCCTGGTGACGATGGCGATAAGGCGGCACGCACTGGGCGGGCGGCAAGAACTGGATAGGGCGGCTCGGACGGCTCGCCTGGATGGTCGTCTTTGGGCGGCCCGTCAGCAGGCTTCGATTGGAAGGCTTACTGTCGTGACGATGACCACACGGACGGAGTTTGTCGGCGTGCTGCACTGAGCTACACCGGAGTTGGGTTGGCTGGAACTTCTTCAGAGTTTCGTCGCAACGCGCGTTTGAGATACCAGCGAAACGAGACGATTTATTTGCTGGTATCCCACTCCTGACACCACTGTTACGGGGTGGGTCAGGATAAGCTTTTTAAAAAAAACACTTTTATTTAAACCCGAATTAATTTTAATTAAAAAAACCCACGAAAATAATGTTACATTAACAGAGTAACAGAATAACGGCGTTTCAAGCGACGGTCCAATCTCAACTGACTAATCGATCGCCCCGAATAAAAAATGAAAACTGAGGTTTCTATTGCATTGACGTCAATGCAATAGAAATGCAACTTTAGCGAATTTACGCTCATGATATTACTACGTTAATTCCGATATAACAGAACCCACTTAGTCGATAATTGGAGAAGGGCAGCAGATGGCAGGTCTTTTAGTAATTAAGCAGCTGTTAGTGTTCTTTGCCATCTTGAATCTGTTTTGACGTAAGATTTCAAAATGGCTTTGCTGACATGGGCTAAAATATTGAATTATTAAGTTACCTGTTTTTTTCTAATTTATGATACTTCTTTTATATATTTTGATAGTCAGATATTTGACCACAATTGCACCTGCCTGCCTGCCTGCCTCCATAAGAGACCAGAAATTGCGCATGGTCGAATCAAGAAAGCACGGTAGCTTGGAAGGTAATTGGAAGAGCGTTAGCCCGGTTAGCCGGAAAGTTACGGGTACGAGTCCCACCATAATAAGAATAGTCTTAAATATGAAAATTGCCCACGGGTGGGACTGTCTATCCTGTTTAAAACTGTCATATTTCTATAAATATGACACTTAGAGTGTAAAAAAAAATGATTCTTAACCTTTACATACCTATAGTTAATTAAGATGGTTTAGTTTCTTTATTTAATGTCGATAACTGCTATGATGGTAGCAAATTAACAATTTAATGGAATTGGTGTTTGTACATAATTTAGACGACCGCCGTGATGTAGTGGCTAAGATGGGTTTCAAGGCGTTGCCGCTCCGAGGTCCCGGGTTCGAATCCCGGTCGGGTCAATGTAGAAATCAGAACTTTCTTCATTGTCTCGGACCTGGGTGTAGTGGTACCACCGTTTTTTCTGATCTCCATAACACCACAACATAGCTACTTACTTTGGGATCAGAGCAATGTATGTGATTGCTGTTCAATATTTATTTATAGATTTAAATTAATTTGGGGTATCCACGTGAATAAAAGTATAAGGCAAACATTAAACAACTGATGTAATGATTTTACCAAAGGCAGATAAAGTATATTAGTCGTAAAACGTCACCAATTTGTCTGCAATCATTAATGTAAATGTCGTTTTAAAATCGGTCATTCGATAGGATAAGTCCTATCTGACGTTTGTAAAATCGGCTTTTAATTATGTAAGATCAATACACTATCTATCTGCCCGTTTTCAGTTCATAATCGTGTCGCTGAAGGACGGCATGTTCAACAACGCGAACGTGCTCTTCCGCACGAAGTTCGTCGACGGCATGTCCTCGGTGCAGCGCACCGTCAACCAGAGGCGGTGAGAGAAGACACCACGATACGATTTCGGCATAGACTTATATGTGACACCGTAATATTGAAAAAACAGAGAGATAACAATGTAACGGTTTTGGATCCGTGAGATTGAAATCTGTCGATTTATTGTGAACAAGTTCGAAAAAGTTCAGCACTTACGCTTTTATTGGTACTTAGATTCCTTACACACAGCGACTTTTAACATCAATGCAGTCGCAAAATATCAACCTTTACACACTGCGCTACTTTAAGCATCGATGTAGTCGCAATGCTAACGCGCGTTACAATCGATGCAGTCGCGATGTAGAAGCTGGAAATTGACAAATTATGTACAATATTTTGGCGACTGCATCGATGCTAACGCGTGACTGCATCGATGCTAATTCAAATCTGTTAAATGCGTGAGACGCGATGTTTTTCAAACGTCGCAGTGTGTAAGGGGTCTTACTTGTTAACCTAACACAAAATATAACGGTTTACTCTGCACCTTCCTTGACCCACCACTTTGCCTACTGATTCGTCATTTCAGTTTACGTTGTAATGAACGAAGTTTCCAATTATTTGGCAGATTACAATTAGATTCAACGGATTTTAAACCTTTAGATTGTAATCACGCGGTTCATTACAGTATTTCAGTGACATGTGTATTTTATTCGCTGTTTAAAACACATTTTGTGTCACATTTGCTAAAATAACAAAGTAAGCAATAACACGGCAATCACCATGGCAAAGCTTTGAAAGATACTCCATCTGGCCTCAACTTTTTGAACCACAAAGTTTGTTCTGAACAGCATGTCAAGTGTAACATAAATGTTGGATTTCGATTGTAATTGCCATGACCTGTTACTTAGCTGATGGTTATATACAAACAAACATTACTTTTGGAATTTGACTAAAAAATGTGATTAATACACGAATGTCAACAAATGCCTCGACACTCATAACGTATATTGGCATTCTGGTTCATTCAAAAATATAATGTAAGCTATCAGTGACGAAAATAAATAATGATGCCGGCAACCCAGCCGCCACTTTTCAGTGCGGTGCGCATAAATGTAGCTTTAAGTATTTTTGTAAAATATAAAGTACAATATTTTTAACTGCTGACTTATTTTTTCCAATGTTCCTTACTGATGTTAAGCTCTTACACCTTTCTTCATAGAAGCGCAAACAGTCTAATAAACCTGTTTTAACTATTACACTGTTTTGTCTCGTTCTTTTTTGGCGCTGTCACCGTTGGATAGAAAATGACAATACAGTGTAATAGCTAAAATCGGTTTAATAGACTGAGTTATTATGAATTAGGGGGTTGTTATTTATTGCCATAATGCACAAAGTCGGCCGCAGCAAGGAAAATTGGGGATTCTTAAATGGTGATGATAACCTAGAGTGCATATGTGGTGCTATTCCCCAAAGGATGGAACATCTTATGTCGTGCCCTGCCTGCCCTTATAAGTGTGCGCGGGAGGATTAAATGAAAGCTACAGACAACGCTATCCTCGTAGCAAAGTTCTGGACCGAGACCGTTTAGGTTGCTGTCGACTCGAAAAGAAGAAGAATGCACAAAGTCATCTTAATACAAGGTTGTTAAAATTATGTTAATTTTATACTTCGTCTAAATTGAAAATACTTGTAAAGATAACAACAAGTACAACTTTCACCACATTATTATTAACTGCCATTGAAAATTGCTTACCAGTTTTTTTTGTACACCAAGTTTTTGTTTCGTCTGAAAAATAAACGAAAACTGGAATTTTAAAACAAAAGTAAGTAAGTAAGTAAGTAGTAACTTTTGCAGCACGTGTTGCTGCAATTATTGCTCGTTGTATTTTTTAGGTTCCGTAACGGAATCCTTATATTTTCGTCAAGTCTGTCTTTCTGTCTGTATGTCTGTCTGTCAGTATGTCACAGCCACTTAACGCTGAAACTATTAGACTTACACAGTGAAACTTAGTAGGTAGATGTATCCAGTTACCACATGGCCTTGACTTCATATACGCTTCCAAAGTGGTAAAATGAGCATCTCCCCATCTAACTTTAGACGAAGCGAGTGAAAATTAAAAAAAAAACATGTTTTAGACAAAGGCTTTCAACTAAAACTGGTTTGAACGAGAACGAACTAGTAGTTTTTGAGATAGAGCATATTTTCAATAACCGCAAACATAATATTTTGTCATTCATACAAATACTATGAAAAACAAAGGGGAACCCATCACTTAATCGCAATTGTCTTCATCGATTTTCATTTCCCATAAAACGATTCGCAGATGTTTCAAAATAATATTCAACATATTCTAGAATCTTGTTACATCACAATTTCATTTGGTCGAATGCTTATTATCAACAAACTTACTGCATCGTTACTTCTTTTCATAAATTACGTAATTTATTGAAGTAACGTTAGCTTTCTATTTTGTTACCCATAATTTTATTTCCACGTTAGTTTAGATATGCAGAATTCTTGAAACTTCGAATTTTACTTCACTAAAGTCCGTACTTCCAAACGAATTTGTTACTAATATTATATTGCATACTTTATTAATAGACAATTTAAAGCATAACTGATATAAATATGTGATAAATATTGATCTAATAAATAAACTGCGTTAATCCCGACTCGCCGTGGTCTCGTCGCCGTGGTACTAGTCTGCCCGATACTAGAGGGTAATTTAAAAGCCGGAGGCGGGGAGGGAGATATTAATGCGTGCATATATGCCTTCTTACTTGCATGCGTATGCATGCGCATGCCTTCTTACTTGCATGCGTATGTATGCGCATGCTATCTTACTTGCATGCGTGTGCAAAAATATATGGAAACCGTTACCCATTGAAACAAGTTTTTAATGAAAGTTTATATCGATAACTTAATAATTCTATGAAACATTAGTTAGGTATATCGTTATTCTGCCTAATAAAACAGTTGCAAAACATTTTTTTGGTGAACTGTTATTCGATGTTATGAAACGACGATTTTTAACTATTCGATTAATCAAGAAAAAAAGATATTGACATTCATTGAATAGTTTTCTGTGAAATGAAATTTGATATCAAAAAAATATGTGTTATGATAGATACCCAAAACAAAGTTATATTTGCTGTCAACAAAATATTGTGGTATTTTGGCTAATTCGGTTAAAGTGTGGAGTGGAGACCCGTAGTGTTCGAGTCCGACGCGCACTTGGCCGTTATTTTTTCTAAAATTAACACCAGTCAAGTGTGATTCTGGGACGTGCGACGTGTTTATTTTTTGTACCTACTTCCAATAAAAATGTTCTGTTCTTCTATGTTGACAATAAGTGATCGTACCGTGCTGAAAAAAAAATATCAGCTCAAATAGTGTTTGAAAGCTGGTTAGATGTGCCTCAACTTTTAAAAGGGTTTATTACCTTCACGTTCCTTTCTAACTTTAAGTACCTTCACGTCGAAGTAAATAAATATATTATTCGTACTTTCATAGAAATGTAATGTGAATTGGAATTCTATTTTACTTTTAGTATAATAGAATGAACGTGTGATATTAAATTTTGAGCGTCGACAAAATGCTTTCTCATGCAAAATGCGTAATCTATACGTCCTTGTGTTGTTAAGAGGCCAATGCGCCGCGACTGAAAGACCAGACGAGTGCATTACACGAGAATTCGATAATTCCACTTCACATCAATAAGATTAGTAATATTCTAGTCTGGGTCTCCTTCCAAGTAGCTGTTTGTTGATTGTCTGCGTGGCTGGCTTAAAATCGACAAAAGGTGAAAATCCAGTAGGCTTGCTTCATCAAATGTCTTGTCGCTAAGTGCGATCTGTTCCAGATAACCTTTGAGTTTTGTTCTTTGTCTGTAATGCAAGTAAAACTGGTGTAATCTATAAAGAACACATAATGAATATGTTTTGAGCTTATGTGTGAAATCCGAAAATAGAAAGTAAATCGTATTGAGGTTATTATTGCAGGTAGTGGTATTGCATTTTTTTGTCAATAAGTTCACACTATAAAGGCCGTAACCAATATTGTATATTTCATTAAAAGTCATAAAAAGTCATTTATTTATGCAAATAGTCCCACTGCCTGGGGGCACTTTTACATTGCTTAAGCGAGCCTACTGCATAGATATGTAAAATGTTGAGTCAGTTAAACCAAATTTATATAGCGATGCTGATTATTATGTGAACCATTCATTATCTTAAAAAGAACCATGTCAGTTTTCCGACGCGGCCTGTCAATAACGCACAAGGGTAAGTGTTATTAGAAAATGTAGCCGTAACTCTTTGGGTGTAATGAAACTATTGAACTGAGTGAAAATGATGTTGAAAAGCTTGAAAGCGCTAAAAGCCTAGTTTGTATCGATAAAAAGTGAAAGTTTACACCCTGTGATGTATTATTAAATCCTTATCATGTAATCTTATCATATTTCATCCAATTTTATTAAAAAAGCATTACCTATGTTGAATTCAGACTACCTAGCTTGTGATAAGCTAAAGTGTTAATACTTAAGACACCTTCGCGTATCGTATCGCGGGTGGCACTAACGTGTCAGACCGCGCGCTGCGTATTAGCATATTTGCCATCACACCGCGCTCACTGCACGCTTTCTCCGAATCACGTACTGCCGTTATTTTTCCTGTTTACTGCTTCTGCTAAGCCCGCTTTTGGAATATTGCAATGGGAAACGCATACACACGTGAGTTTCATGATTGTGTACAAAATTCCCATTTTAGAAGTTCTAGGCAGATAGGGACTTATTCGGATACATCAATATCTTCTACTTACCCATGGGTTTATTCCCATCTAAATAATTGATACTTAGTTACAATTATATTTTTGATTTTATAGTGTGTTTTCACTATACAAACTTAATAATATAAAATGCACTTGACAAAAACAACTGTGTCAGTCTTCCGTTATGCAGGCGTATGCCTATGCCACTCGGCCACCGACACATTGACAAGCCTGTTGAATTTCGCAAGTGCTTTTCTAACGCGAAGGCGCGTGACGTCGTTAGTGTTACGAGATTTCTCTCACAATATTCGAAGGAAATATTTTTACAAATATTTAACAATCGGTTAAGAAGAAGGAAGCTAATTTATAAATATATTTTTTGTTATAGTGTTTTGTCACTATACAAACTTAATAATATAAAATGCACTTGAAAAATCAACCTGTTTAAGACGAGGAATCGAAGCCCGTGTCTTACGCTATCCGGGCGTATGTAAATTCAACAGACTTGCCAATGGCATAAGCATAAGCCCGGCCCGGAGCGTAAGACACGGGGTTGCTTATTTCAAGTGCATTTTATATGTTACTTAGTTATTCAAGTACTCAGATAATCTATTGCTAAAGATTTGTGATGACCACTCACTCAAGACCTGTTTTTTTTGTGATTTTATGAGGGGGAGGGGGTTGCACCTTATGACTCTGTTCTTTAAGAAGCTACGAATTACCTACCTATCCTAAGTTACGTCATTATAATCACTGAACTCCTAAGCGTTAAGGATTCCCACCATCAGCTCAACTGCACATTTTGACTGTCAGACGTAACAACATGTCAACATTAAGATACTACCACAAAAACACTATACGTGCCTTCAAATTTAAGGGGTTTCCTTCGATTGCACCAAGATCCCATCACCAGATCCCGACTTGGCAATAATAGGACTAAACAGAAGGTATAACCTCTAGGAGGCGAAAAAAATAAATCTAATCGGTCCATAAATGTCCGCCCCTAACCCGACGGGGTGGGTGTCGTGTGGATACGAGGTAACACAGCCACAAAAATCATACAGTCAAATTGATAACCTCCTTTTTTGAAGTCGGTTAAAAATGAATTAGGATGGCTTTAGCAGTACAAACAAGTATAATTAACTTGCAGACATCCTCTCTAAGCTGATGATTAAGCTGCGTTCATAAAACAGAAACGACAAGTAAACGGAGTCCGACGTCCGTATTCATGAACCGAGCTCGCAATTCATCGCGAGTAAAATTCTATTACGTCGGCACTATAAACATTTGCCGACCCACCTGTCTCGTGGGAAATAAAACTTTTATTCGGAGCGGCTTTAATATCTCGGATTGATCCCGCTCGCCAGATATAATAGGCCATTGTATTGGCCAGCAGTAAAGGTGCGGGAGACATAAGTACTTCGAGGTCTTAGATGGAGCATTCCTCTGGGGCTATACTTTTAACGGGTTTGGGTTGTTTGGTAAGACCGGCCAAACAGAAACAAAACTGGCGCGTTGATTAAGGTAAATAATGTGAGTATAACCCAAGGTGTGTTATGTTATACCCACGAAAAGTGTGTTAATTGTAAATTGTGTTCTGTGGTTAATTGTTTAATGCCCCAGATGCCTATATATTTTAGGGTGATATTTTATTAGGTTGTTTATGGAATAGCTAGTTGCCTAACTGAACCAAGAGAATTTGCTAGTTTTTTATGAAATTCACCACACACGGCGAGAAGGAACTGGTGCAAAAAAAGGTTTACTCTGCTAAAACAAGAGAATTGGCTATGCGCTACAACAAAAATCCTATTTAACTCTAGGTACAGGTAGGGAATCGAATGGTGATCATCAGACAATCCGGCGTCTGAACAGTTGATAACTACTTAAAGTGGTACTTTATTTTTTCGATACTATTTTGTTTTTTCCTCGCATTTCTTCCCTTTGTGTAGTTAACAGTAAGTAATACTATCAACACAGTGTCCTTGTTATTTAATGATTTCTGTTAATCTTATTGTTATGACTAAAAATACTTATTACAATAAGATTTTAATGGGCCAAAAAGGACTGGCTAATGAAAAGAGACTTAATAAAACTGCTGCAAGATTTCATATCCGAATGTATCCCCAAGGTGTAGATGTCTGGCGGAAGGGGGTTAGACGTTTGTTCTCGATCTGGGAGCGAGCTTTGATTAATAAGGTCAAAGAAAGTCTTGGTCAAACTCGACTTCAACGCTTATTACCCTCCCGCGCGCTCGCCTCCTTCGCTTTTTTTCATTATATTAGAAGAAGCAAAGGTCCTATACAGCCAAGCAAGCAAACGTGTTTAATAAACTTGATATTGCATCGTTAATTCGGTGGATAAATAAAACGGTAAGCAGCGGTAGGTAACGTGGCATTCCCTTGCAATAAAAATACCTCTCGATAAATCCATTCTCCTTCATTTTTCGGCACCAAATCGCTTTCATAAATCCACTTTACAGCCGCACCCGATGTCAATATCTGCGTCCGGGAAGTCAGCCATCGCATTTAAGCAGTTGAATGAGCCAATAATATTAGGAGCACACTCGAACGTGTTGCAGATTCCGACCGGTGAAAAGTTTCCAACGTTCAGTTGCGCATGTCTTCAGACTTACTTGAGTAGAAGTTGGTATAACTATTGATGAAGTACCTAAGTAATAATGAAATGAAAAAATAATTTTAAAAAAAACTTACTTCAAAAACTTAAACTTACAGAAGACAAATGCCTAACGCATTTGTCTTCTATTTAAGGAAAACAAATTCTTTTGAAGTCGGTGCATGATGTGCGTAGACTGATGGTGTATGTAAGCTTGATATTATGCACCGACTCAAAAAGAATTTGTTTCTCTTAAATGGAAAACAATAACGTTATTTTGACCTTTTTGTTAATAAACATACACTTGCTAAATTTAACAAACTTGTTTGGTCGTCTAAATAAGCTAATTCCAACGATGTCAAAAAATTCAGCTCAAATTAAAAATCTGTCCTATTTTAAGTCGGTTTACAACGTGAATATGTTTAACTTTAGAAAATTTTATCAACTTTTATTTTGCAGAAGGTTTCAGGTCGCTAAAACGCAGTTTCAGTTAAATAAGCGAAAAACGTAAAAGGTAACCTTCAAACCCTCCCAGCTCAAGAGGTACGGGCTAAGACTTTTGATATCTTGACCTCCTTACTAGTCCAAACAAAGTTACGAAATCCAAAATTGATATCCAAGTGATTCCCTCTATAATCTTTCCTTTCCTGAGCTTTATGGGAAATTTTCGCGAAAATATTTGCATAGCTTTGAAGGATTTAAACAAAAACATTATGAATAATCTGGCCTTAGCAGCGTGGACATTAATGTGTGCCGTGTCGGCTCGCTTTTGTGGATTTGCAGTGCTCCGGTCACATGGCTGTGTCCATGTGTCGGTGTTATTAATTCAGAAAACGCACTTCGGACCAGGATGTCTGTGAGTATTCTGAATAAGTATCCGGTAAGCCTAGGATATAAAGATTTAAGCCGTTCTTACTTACTTATCCAGCAATTTTTTTGATAATTTTCAATTAGATTTTGACATGTCGTACCTACCTACTGTGAGCTCTGGCACACATGCCAAGTTAATAAAAATAACCACTTATAAAGAAAGTATCATTAGAGAAATCATTACTTCGATAGATTTAGGTATTAATTAAATTAGATTTAAGTGAACGCACCGAGTGCAATGATATTGGCGAACCATTTTTTTTAAATAGTTCCTTTAGGTATACGTACACAAGCATAATACATAATGGTAATGGTCCCCTTAGCCGATTTCGAATACGGCAGCCAGCCCCAACGACAAACCGACTTCGTGGGACATATTATCGTGCACAAGTGTGTCCGCCAAATACAGGTGCATTCTCTATTTCTTTTACTCTCATAGCCCGATGGGAGAGCAATCTGACAATACCGGAAAGAGATCAGGCAGAGGACCAACGGCTTTCCGAGACAAGAAGGTTAGACACCGCCAAATTTAAAACTCCGGGCTACTCTGAGAATTTCGGAACAGAAATACACAGGTAAATATTTTTGCCCGACCGGGGGAAAGAACCCGGGACCTTTAGTACAATCGTCGCTTTAAAGTGCGACCCCCAAACAACTGCGCCACCGAAGCAGTTACACAAAAACATAATCAAGATGGAAATCCGAATTAACTACTCGATTGGAACAAAAGTTTACCTTTCATTCATGGTTGCTCCGTTTACGAAAAGAAGTTCATAAGTGTAGGTTCTTTGCGGCACTCAAAGAACGCCTACGTTAAGAATAGCCATTGCTCAAGAATCGTGTAGTCTGCGCATGACTATAGCGGATCTCAAAAGCGGCACCGTAAGCGGCAATGTGGGCCGGTGAAAATTCGCTGAGCGCCCCTTAGCAGAATAGTACGATTTATTGCTGAGTGTAAGGCGGGGCTTGCACGTCCGTAGTGTATTGCGAACTCTTTGAAAATAGATTTCAGCGCTGGTGTTAAAATATTGAACACAATCTTCTTCATTGCTTCTACATACTACTACATTCGATATTTCAAAACACAAGTAAGTATCGATGGTGGCGGCATAGCAAAATGATACGCTGCGTCAGAACGGTCGCCCAGTACCGATACCATGAGTTTACGACGGATTTACTCGCTAGCGACGACGTAAAAAAGGTCTGTGGAACAGCGCCTCTAGCGGTCACTGACACAACTAAAATGTTCCATACAAAAAGTTACGTTGTCGCTAGCGAGTAAAATCGTCGTCGTCATCGAGTAAACTTATGGTAACGGTACTGAGTAGTGGAAAGTATATATGCCAGCAAGGCTTGAAACCGGTTCAAGATTTACCGGTATTATAACGGTTAAACCGGGTTTTATCGTAAAATTCCGTTCCGGAGCGGAACCAAACAAGAGCGATACTGTGAACCTCAATAAACCGGTTAATTCGTAGCCGCTCGCGACGATCGGACGTGACTTGTTTTTAGACCGAATATTCTTCAAAAGATGTTAAACTAATTACCAGATTCAGAAACAAACTTCAGATGCGCTCACCGCTTGCAGATCTTAACGAAGTTCAGAGTGGTTGTCCTGCCTGAACGAAAAGTTAAACCGGTTAATGTAAAATACCTATATTTTTCCAAACCGGTTTAAAAACCGGTTTAATACCTCAACACCCGAGCGGTCGCATGCGACCGCATAATAATAGAACACCTATTGTGTCTCGTTCACATACGCTTGAGGGATTAAAGGAACATAACCTTTTTAAAAAAGTTCTACCTGTATTTTCGTCAAACCGGTTCAAAAAAAATACCGGTTTCCAAGCCCTGTATGCCAGTACATAGGTAGTTAGTCGATGTCATCGCTTCTCTAGTAAGTAATCATAAAAAAAGTAGCTAATTGATTTTATATATCACTTTACAGAAGGGGTTGGATATAATAGAGAGTATTTCAAGATCGAGTCTTTATAATCAATTGAACTAATACTACTACAGTCATTGCGAGTACTAAAGCTACGAGCTACGTGCTATTGTTTACATCCATAAAATTACTACGGAATAAGTACTATGCTTGTAGTCAAGTCTAGTACAAAACTAACTTCTAACAATCGCGCCGCTATGTAGGTAACGAGCTCGTCTTAGCCCTGACCTTTTTAATCAATTAGACAATGAGTCTGACCTATCGTCCAGCCGCCCTAAGCGTGATAGTAAGTTTGATTGATGCCGAGTATTGCTCTATCGCTGACGACCGACTCGGGCCGGACATTTTTTTATGATTTACCGTACTATAATTTGGGAGAATTATGCCAGAGCTGATTTATTGAACGGGACTGCCTATCTCAGCATACCAAAGGTGTGTAGAGAAATCGGATATTCATTTTTGGTTGACGTTATTATGCTAATAACATGTTTTCCTATGAAAAATGTTTGATAAATTATTACGTTCCGTTATTTTTTGAAATGGTTCACAAATAATAGTCACAGGATTGTAAGTATATCAGGGTAGAAAGTATGATCTGACGTATTTTTGTATCAATGTCTGAAAGGTAACTCGTGTATCCTACTATATATTACGTAAGTTACTAATGGCTGCGATTTTGTTCAATTGTATTTTTTTGCCAGAAACCAATTATTCGCTATCATTAATCGTCTATTTACATTGACTATATCTTTCAAATCTATCTGGATCGGAAGGTGTTTAACACCTGAAACGGCATTGAGCACTTAAGGTGGCGACAGATAAGCACGACATAAGCGAAAGTGCTAATGTGGCAGCAATAACACTGCCAAGCCTAAGCCTGGGAGAATGGACGTGGAAATAAATTAACCGAGCCATTCAGAGAAGTAAGATCCTGTTAGTTAGTAGTCGACTAGAACTGAAGTTATAGAAGTTAGTTAGGGTTACTCTGTTGACCTTTGTTTTCACGTAGCAAGTGCACTTTCACATCAATATGCATTTAATTTGACCCCTTACACACAGCGACTGTCATCAGCGATGTAGTCGCAATGGAGCTTCGCTGAAGTTGCAAATTGTCAACCGTTACACACTTGCGCTACTTTTAGCATCGATACAGTCGCGATGCTGTCACGCGTTAGTAACGATGCAGCCGCCATGCACAAGCTCGACATTGACAAATTTATCTGTAATATTGACGACTGTATAGATAGGTACTAACGCGCCACAGCATCGATGCCAATATCTATTCATTGCGTGATCGATGCTAAAAGTTAGAGTGTGTAAGGGGTCGATTTCTTTTAGTCATATAACAAAGTGTTCTTGACAAATCCTAGTCCGACAATTCCAAACCATAATAAAGCATGCTCAGATAGCAATTATTCAAACTACCGAGAGCTTTTTGAAGCTGGGTTGAGAGTTCCTACTGTCTTAACTTAAAAATATTTACAAAATTAGGTATCAGGTTGTAATTCGTGGAAACCTCGTTCAATTAGCCCTTCTAGGGTACGCAATTCTTTTTGCAATTAATTTACTTCTTACGACGTAGACGCTTATCCACCTCATACATTGACGTCACGGACGTTGTCGCTAGCACTACGTTAACGCTATCGCTGCGCGAATAATATTGATAAACACTGGACTTACCTCTATTAAGTTGTTGCTCGCGTACTGATTCACTTATATAGTGTACACTTGTTGTGGAGTGATAATTTTCGTTAAAGAAAAACACGAATTTAGTGGTTTAATCCGATCAGATTTATTTCGGTGCTTACACTGATACCCGCAAATTAGTGAGAAAAAAAATACATTACAATTTTGGAAAATTTTGAACTAATATTAAATATAATACAATGGCACCAAAATGTAACGCTTGTGGGAGGTTTCTGGCAGCAGCTGAGGCGGTGATCTGCGGTAAATGCAGCGCTACATGCCATAGGGGATGTGTCATCATCCCGCAAGGAGCTTTGATGCCTGCTACTTGGCAGTGCCCCAACTGTAAGGCCAGAAGGCCTAGAATAAATGCAGACTGCACACCAATTAAGGGATCAAGCGCGACCTATGACATAATGGACACGTCAATGGCTGATGAGTCTAAGAGTACCACGGCGACAGATACTACCTTAGAGATGCCTGATCTCTACCAGGATATTAGAACCTTTCGTGAGGAGATGAAGCTAGCAGTCAGTGAGTGCAGGGCGTGGAGGGAAGAGGTTGCTGGGCTGCGTTTCATAATGAACAAGATAGGAGAGCGATTGGACAAGTTGGAGCAGAAAGTAAAAAATATAGAAAAGCTGTTTTGTAACAAGGCCCGCGAAGAAGAAGTAGCTAACAAAGCATTGCAGGCAACTGTCCAAAAGCTGAGATTAGATTTAGAAGAAAGAGACCAAGAGCTGCTTCTTAATGATGTGGATATTGCTGGCATTCTAGAAGAGGAAAACGAAAGTGTCCAGCATCTTGTTCTCGGCATCGGGACAAAATTAGAAGTCCAGTTGGATGATGTGGACATTGTCAGCTGCAAACGTGTGGAGATTAGGAAGGCAGAATCAGCGGGAGCCCCAAGACCACGGGCCATAACAGTGCGGCTGGCACGTCGCTCCACATGAGACCTACTTATCAAGGCGGCCAGGGTCCGCCGGGGCCTCAGCACGAAGGGACTGGGACTGCGCACCGAGCCGCGACCGGTCTATGTAAACGAGCGGCTGACGAGAACCAACCAGGCAAGAGAACTTTTCAACCAGGCAAGAGAAATCGCCAGGAAGCTGATCTGGCGCTTCGTGTGGACGCGTGATGGTCGAGTATATGTGCGTAAAGACCACGGAGCGTTGGCTATACGCATCAGAAGCAGCGATGACTTGGAAAGGGTTTTAGGTCGCGACGAGGTTCGTCCACAAAGCCTACAGTAAGCGCCATGTCGAATACATTGTTTAGTTTCGTATTAACGAGTATGTTAGTTTTAAATGTCCTATATGTATCTAATACAAGCAATACCAGCCAGTGTTACACTTATGTGTCAAAAGCCCGTGTATATAGAATTCTAAATTATGTATTTTATCATTTAAAAAGTATGTATTTAGCACAGAAGTATAATTTACTTTTCATATTATTTTTAAACCCAGCACAACAACACATTTATTCACAGTATTTACGTGACGGCTCGAATGAAATGGGTCGGCATTTAGCAGTTAACTATTTAAGCGAAGCAACCATAAGCCACGATTTAAGCTGTGAGTGTATCACACGCCAGCATTATTCGATTCAAGCACAGAGTGAGCACCTTAAATATCTTAGCGTTTTCATTCAATACTACATGCAACGGCAAAGGCGCGGCTAAACGTACAAAGCTTAAGTTGGGACTTCTGAACAAGGGTTCTCTCGGTACGCGACATGATGAGTTTATTGCTGCGGTTTTGCGACACGATGTCGATATTCTTGTGATAAACGAAACGTGGTTGCATGAGGGCGAGGAGGGACGCGCTCCTGCCGTGCCCGGCTAAAGACTGCGGCACGTAGCACGATCGTGCAGAGTGCGCGGGCGCGGTGATGGGTTGGGCTTTTACGTTCGTAAAGGAATAACCGCGCGAACGCTTCCTTACCCACCTGCAGATAACCTTGAGCAGATGTGGATATGCATTACTGCAGGTGGGAGAAAGATAGCTATAGGTACTGCGTACAGGCCACAGTGGTTGAATGCTGACTTGTTTTTCGAGGCGTTATCTGCGTCTTTCGAGACTTTTGCATGGTGCGATAATGTCTTATTACCGGGTGATTTTAATCTAACGACGAGTTACCATATAAAAAAACTTAATGAATTTTTACTGCACTTTAGACTCTCTCAATACGTGGAAACGCTGACTCAATTGGATTTGATTTGCACGGACTTGCAGGGCTGCACTGTTTTAGTTGACTATGTTCACGATCTTAGTCATCATGCGATCATTATTTGCAATGTAAACATCCCTAAGTGTAAAGTGAGGCCAACGAAAGTACTTAGTCGATCGTTGAGCAACATTGATGAAAAATTTTTTCAAGCTCACATTGAGGGTTTGGATTGGCATCGCATTGAGGGCCTTACTGATGTAAACGATATGGTATTATTATTTAATAATTATGTTCTGGGTATCTTTGATATTCACGCTCCTTTGAGATGTAAGTACGTAAGAGACCGTCAGTATCCATGGATTACGTATAATATGCTACTACTAATGAAAGAAAGGAATGAGGCATACGTCAGGGCTCGAAAATCTGGGGAAATTGCGCATAAAGAATTTAACAAAGACCTCAAGCGTAGTGTCGATCAGGCATTATTTAGGGAGAAGCGGGCTTATTTTGATCAATATGTTAACAAAACGTCAAACTATCCGCGTACTATGTGGACACACATTAAGCAGCATGTACGTATTAAAGCTAAGTCAGACTTGCCGGGACATATTATGTTTACTGATCCGAACAAGATCAATGAGCACTTCCTAAATATACCTGGAATTCGGGATGTTAATATGTCAAGATAAACGTTTTTCGAGTTTTATCGTGCTGTAAGTGATACATTTGAGATACAAACTGTGGGAGAAGACAAAGTACTAAAAAATCTACAGTGCTTAAAATCGAATGCTACTGGACTAGATGGTTTATCTTTGGACATGCTTATGATAATCCTGCTACAGTCGCTTTCAGCGATAACGGCAATAATCAATACTTCTATACTTTCTTGTACATATCCTAAAGATTGGCAGGAGGCACTTATTAAGCCAATCCCTAAAAAGAGTCTGCCGACATTGCTAGCTGATCTACGACCGGTAAGCATCTTGCCGTGCTTGTCAAAAGTCCTGGAGCGCATTGTGGCCGACCAACTTAAAAGTTATTTAGAAAATTGTAGCATTTTACCAAAAGAACAGTCGGGTTTCAGAAAGTCACACAGCACATCAACGGCCTTATTAAGTGTCGTTGGTGATATTCTTACTGCTCAAGACAGCGGTAAAGGTACTCTTTTCGTACTTCTTGACTTCTCAAGGGCCTTCGATTGCATAAATATACCTTTACTGCTCTCTAAGCTTATTATGGTTTTAGTACGCCCTCAATAAAATGGTTCCATAGTTATTTCAAACACAGGAGGCAAAGGGTCCAGACAAGAGATGATGGAGGGAATGTCAGAATTTCAGAAACTGAACCCGTGACCAGAGGCGTTCCACAGGGATCCATTTTGGGGCCGATTTTGTTTGTGATATACAGCGCGGATGTAACGAATCATATACATAACTATAAATATTACATTTACGCGGATGATTTGCAGGTGTACACCTCTTGTAAGCCACCGGATACAGTCACTGCAACTCAGCTTCTGAGTGAGGACTTAGATCGTATAGCAAAATGGGCAAAAAACAACTCACTGGTACTTAATGGGGCCGAATGCAAATACCTCATTTTGGATCAAAAGATCAAGTCAAAAAATAACTGAAGAAGGTGTAAATGTTGCGATTGAAGGCCAAACCATTAAGCGCGTGTCCGAAGCTAGAAATTTGGGTCTCATTATGGATGAAAATCTAAGATTTGAAACTCTCGTCAACACCATTATAGGCATTTGCTTCTATAGGCTAAAAGTCTTGTATCAAATTAGGAAATACTTCAACCTGGAAAACCGAATAATGCTCTGTGATTCACTGGTACTGTCTAGGTTTAATTACATGGATACATTTTATGGCGCCCGATTACTTGTTAAAACACATGTGCTAGGTTTTGTTTTGATATACCGCCCCGGTCGCACAAAACCCCATACATAAACGGTGCCAATATATTAAAAATGAATGCTCGCAGAAAACTACACTATGATACACTATTGTTCGGCGTAATCAAAAATAATTTCCCAACTTATCTAGTGGAGAGGCTGGAGTGGAGGCGCAACGTGCAGTCTCACAGAACACGTCGCTTCAGCTTTACCCTGGTCCTGCCGCCTCATCGAACTGTGGCATTCAAAGGATGCTTTAAGTTTTCCGCGTCCAAGTGCTGGAACGATCTTCCGCCTCCATTAAGGTGCCTAGAAAAAACCAGTCATACGTTTAAAAAAGCCTACAGAGAACATTTACTTAGCATTCAAAAGACCAACCAATGTTCTAACTCAAAAATTGGCTAGATAGGAGTTATTTACATTTTAGTAGGTAATAAAAGTCAGACTTTAATCACAATAACTTTATTAATAAAATTATCCGTAATTTACAATTTTGCATTTTTATTTAATGCATTAAATGTTCAAAATGGCCTCCTCGATTTTGCAAGCACATTACGGTTACAAAAACGGTCTCTACCTGCACGGTAACACGATTAGGCTCCACTTTAAAAGTTCGTAGATAGCGTGTTTTTTTAGTTAGAACATTGTTTTTTTTTATTTGGAAGCTAAAATTGTAAAGAATAAAAGTAAGCTATAAAATTACATAGTTATAGGGCACATTTTTTTAGTAATTTGAAGTTTTTTAAAATAAACATCTAAAAAATCATTTTTTTCATAAAAATACATTTTTTTACCCAAGATACTTACTTTTTTGCGGACTATTTATTATTTCATGGTCATTGCCAGGTATAAGGCATACTGTTTTTTTTTTTCAAAGAAATAGACCCATTATTTTGGAAGAAATCAATACTTTTGTACATAGAGTCCTGAATGAAACATGAAAATCTTAAAATACCAATAAATCCTACAATATTTTTTTAAATATTTTTTTAATATTTTTCTAGTCAATGATTCATGGTCTAGTTTCATCCCCTTTCGGGATTGCACTTTATCCAGGGACACACTGTATATAATTTTTTAAACTTTCGCGTTGCATTATAACTTAAAACTTATAACTGCGGGTCTAAACGCGACGCATATTATGTAGTAGTATTGTTACTACTTACACCCTCGACGTTTCAACGGTGTTGCAACCGTCGTGGTCACGAGGAGACTGGCGTTCGGCGTCTTCGTCTGCATCGGGCGGCCGGTTCTTCTCCTACCCTCCCACTATCCGATATTTGTTGTGCACGTGAACTAGAGTCAGTAGGTTCAGTGCGACACACAACACTCACAATATCAGGGTTAATGTTTATTGATAGAGGCGACACACACGGTTTGTACTTATTAATCACTGGATTCCAGGCCGATGACAATTCAAACCCGTCTTCCCGATTGAAATTATTATACTTCTTGATTTCAATCGCTTCACGTTTTACCCTAGTATGGTAATGGCGATCCGTGTGTGTCGCCTCTATCAATAAACATTAACCCTGATACTGTGAGTGTTGTGTGTCGCACTGAACCTACTGACTCTAGTTCACGTGCACAACAAATATCGGATAGTTGGAGGATAGGAGAAGAACCGGCCGCCCGATGCAGACGAAGACGCCGAACGCCAGTCTCCTCGTAACCGCGACGGTTGCAACACCGTTGAAACGTCGAGGGTGTAAGTAGTAACAATACTACTACATAATATGCGTCGCGTATAGACCCGCAGTTATAAGTTTTAAGTTATTTCTTATATATGTCACCATCATAAAATCCGCGTAATTACAATCTAACGGACTTAAACCCTTTAGATTATAATGTATCGGTTTTTACAATATTACGGTGACTACTAAGTATATGTACCTACTTTGGTATGCCATGTTAAAAGCTGTAAAGCTTTTTACTAATCGTCAGTTTTATTATTTCTGGGTTGAAAGTGTACCTACTGATGAGATTTAGAATATTGCTTTGATTTCATATACAGGATGTAATTATGTCTGGAACGTACATACAAAGTAAATTTAGTATTTCCACTCAGAAACTATGGTATAGCTATAACCATTCATTTAATTTTATTGTAGATGTTTTTTCAAGTCTACTCTTTGTCAGTTTATTTATCCTCTTTCAAAACAATTTGTCTTTACCGTTTTGGTCTCCTGACCTTAACAGAGATTTGGGTACAAAATCTGGGATTACCTTGGCTTTACATGACGATTTTATTTATCTCACTGAGTAAGTAAATATCAAAGTACAACCGGTGGGAAAATTTTGTTTTCATTCTGAAGGTTCGACCTAAGTTTGGTTCTATTGTGTAAAACAATGATCTAATTTATTAGATCATTGTTTCATTGAGTAGGCTCTTGTGGTCCCTTTCATACATACCGGCAAGACAATACAAAAGAGCGTGACGGTCAGACTTGCAGGATTACAAGTATTACGTAGGTAACTTGCATAATTTATTTGCCATGGCATCAATCGCTAGAAGATATCTAAGTTATTAACTGAAGCACTCGTATTCTGATAATTGGGATCACTGGTGGTACCGGTACGCCCCTTATTAGAAACAGCACGGCACATAAATTTGACTTCTTTTCAGCTCAAGAGCTGAAATGAACATGTCCTGAGTCTTGACTATGTTTGGACTCGAGACCTCAAAGAGGATTAAAACCTGTTACTTACGAGCCTTTTTACCAATAAGATCGTTAAACAATAGTCGTTTAATAAAATCATTTATTTTGTTTAACAAAACAAAATCAATACTAAACAATAGGAATACCAAAATAGGCGTGAAAAACATCACTAATAATTGCAATACGACGTCGAGCGAGTTAGGTAGCCCATAAAGCTCCGGTAGCTCCGAAAATAGGCCAAAGTGAAATAAATTAGGCCTCCTCGCTACGAAAATATTTTCGTCATAAGGGTTTCAGGACACGTCATGCTTTGGGAAATTAGATTTTCGGCAAATGTGCGCAGATCCGTGATCGCGTTCGCATTTACCGAGTTGTACGGGCCAAGTGTTTTGACAATGAAAAGGTGTTAAATTCATTATTAAGACGTAGAAACAATCAAAACACTTCATTATAATTGCCAGGACAGTCTTAGGCCCAATTCCTTTCTCGTTAGTAAAGGTAAAATGTTACCAGCGCTTAAATATTTTCGATTGTGTGCGTTTTGGAGAAAAAATACCTTAACCAAATGTCAAATCGGCTAGTTTAACAACCATAGGTTAAGGTATTTTTTCTTCAAACACACAATGGTAAATATTGAACCGCTGGTAAAGACATTTTACCATTACTAACGATGATGAAATTTTACTATAGTGTATGTTCTTAGGTAAGATATTCTTTATTTTCAATCGATTTGTAGTGGTGAAGGTAGATGGCCTGTTATGAGTTCAATAGGTAAAGATGAAATGAAGTAGGCATCAAAATTGCGGACGACGCATGCTTGTGTGGTGTCTCTCCACAGACGATGGCACACCTATTGTCTTGCCCTACGTGTCCCTTCATCTGCACACGTGCGGACCTGTACAACGCCACTGATAACGCTGTGTCGGTTGCCGAGTACTGGTCCTCAAAAATATAACGCCAAAGTCGACACGATAAGAAGAAGATCAAAATTGTATAAGTGGGTCCTTATGAGCGGGTGAAATACGTCTGTCTTTTCAGCAATTAGCTACTGCTGTAAAAAAATATAATTATTGTAACTAGTCATACTTTTAAGTCGACAAATAAAACGTAAACAGATGATTTACAAGAATTCTAATGGATTTACGAGAAGGAACCAAATTAAAGCCTTCACATTTGGGTACGAAAGTAGGAAGGGGAGACTTTCAAGAATAATCTTTTGGTAATCCTCAAAATCAACAAAACGGTGTCTATTTACTGTTAAAATGCCTTGTTCTGCTTACAAGCCCTCCTTAATTTTTTTATTGTTCAGTTTCCATGAAAATCAGCAAGATCCGAAACCTTCAACGTGAGCCTGTTAAAGCTCGCGCCATTACACTTTGCCACATTGAGCTCTAACACGAGGCAATAAAGATCACATTGGATTAGCAGTGGGTAAGCTGCGCCTATTGTGTTTTGTTGACTTTCGGAAAAGCGAGTTTCACACTGTTCGACTTGAAACAGTGATTGAATACGAAAGGGTTATAACTTGGTATTTATCTTTGTAGATCTAGGTTACGTAACCAATAAATTAGATACTGTGGCCGCCATTTAAAAGAAAAAAATATTTTACATTTTCCTCCCTCTCAAAAGATAGACCATTGTATTTGGCGCAATATCTCACGAAAAGAAGCGTTGTAAGTATGACAAAAGCTTTACTTTCTTCTCATTCTAGGACTAATATAAGAGAGAAAGAAAAGCACTCTTTATCCGGCTGCCATTACAAAAATCAGCGGAGAATTATGATTAGGTACCTAGTCGTCATATGTGAAAGTATCTCAAAAGGATTAATTTTAATCTCAACTTAACCCCTCCCTCAGTAAGAAGATCAGGTCAAAATTCGACGGGCAAATTGTAAAGTTAGTTAATAGCTTAATGGCGTATTAGAGAAATTAAATCTTTGCGTTTTATTCAAGAGGGATGTGGACTTGATTATGGAAGTAAATATTTATCTTGATGACTGAGTTCAAAAGCAGCTAAAAATTTAAGTTAAAAATAAAATTCCTAGGTTTATTGCCTGTTTAGTCATCCGAAAAAAAACAAGATTAGATTGTTTACTTAAACTTAAATATCGCCCTAAACTTAAGTATCGTTTTTAAGGGTTCCGTAGCCCAACAGCCCTTATAGTTTCGCCATGTACGTCTGTCCGTCCGCAGTTCAGCGCAGAGACCTGAGATGCCAGTAAACTTTAATTTGGCAGAGGTAAAATAGTTTTATCTTCCCAGCATTCATTGGCGGGCAATGTGGTAGAAATAATAATCATTTTGAAAAAAAAAAAACAAATGACGTGCAGATTTTTTTTCTTGCTAAACCCATCGTGTAGGCCATGGTATCGTTGAATAGGTTTTCTAAAAAGATTATGAGTTTTTAACAGCATCTTTGGTAAAATGGCCAGCTTCCAAAATATTCAGTTTTAAAGGGCACATTTATGTTAGAGTCCCATGTCTCCACCCTCGCCCAACTAAACGGTAGTTATTGGATACTTGAAAAAAATTACAGCACTAGCATATATGATGAATTTAGAAGGTAATCTATCACGGTTATGATAAGTAAAAAAATTACAAAAAGAAATATGAAGTCTATAAACTTAAAGAACTAAAACCGGCTAAGTGCGAGTCGGACTCGCGCACCGAGGGTTCCGTGCCAACTTTAACTGAATTAGGGAATCCACTTACTTCTACTTAGTAAAATACCACAATATTTTGTTGACTGCAAATATAACTTTGTTTTTCATAGTGTTTGTATGAAGTACAAAGTTATGTTTGCGGTTGTTGAAAACATGCTATATCTCAAAAACGATGGAACTAGTAGGTTCGATCTCGTCCAAAACAATTTTAGTTGAAAGAATTTATTACGATCTATATTATATTTTTTTTTTAAATTAACACTCTCTTGGTTTAGAAGTTAGATCCCATTTTACCACTTAGGAAGCGGATAGCTATGAAACGTTAGACTTTAAAATAAAATGGTTTTAGGAACCTAAATATCATTTTAAAAGACCTATCGATAGACACCCCACACGCATAGGTTTGAAAAACTAATTTTGTGGTTTTAGTTTCATGTATGACTTGACTTGACTTGACTTTTGGGGCTTAACCCATTTACACGTAACTTAAAAGTTACCGATTTTTAGGGTTCCGTAGCCGAATGGCAAAAAACGGAACCCTTATAGTTTCGTCAAGTCTGACTGTTTGTCTGTCCGTCCGTATGTCACACCCATTTTATTCTGTAACTATAAGCATTACACAATTGAAATTTGGTAGAAAGATTTATCTTGTTAACCGCTTACCGATTCTTATACAAAAATAATAAATAATGACAGTTAAGGGGGGGGGGGGTCTCATACACGAAACTAAAACGAAAAAAAATTTTTTTTTGACAAACTTATGCGTGTGGGGTGTCTATGGATAGGTCTTTTAAAATAACATAAAGGTTCCTAAAACCATTTTCTTTTAAAGTCAAACGTTTCATATCTAGACGTTTCCAAAGTGGTAAAATGGGCGAATCTCATGTACTCAATCGAATAGTTTTATTAATTTATATGTTTAATGTTCAAAGTAGAAAGAGGAATCAAGTCATCATAAACCTGTGATAAAAATAAGCAATTGGAATAACAAAGTTGGTATCAGCAGTTGACACAGCTAACTATGCCCGGCGGTCGGCTAATGATGTGGACCCTGGCGATCATCCGCATAATGGCGGCATGAGCTGTGCACCCGAACTAGTTATAATAATATTAATATTTGCTTTCATGTAGGTATGATTTTATCAATTTTAGTGTAACTCTCTAGAAATAACATAACGGGATAAACTCGATGTTAAATCAACTGAAACTTCATTGATCAATAAAATATCGAATTCGCACTGACTCTCGGTGTAAGATTCGGTAAAGCTTAAGAAGCTTATTTGTGAATATGTTGCTACAATTGGATACCAATCGAATACTTGTGTTATAGAAATCAGGCACAAAGGTGGTACCACAACACTCAGACCCGAGACAACATTTGACCCTATCAAGACGCCTGAAACCCAGCGCTCTTAACCACACTACAGCACAACCAGCTTAGACCGTAGAACAGGTTAAATTCGGAGTCAATAAAGCCAACCCTAATATTAACTTTTAATTAAACACTCATACGTATACACATACAATACACCCCACACACACCGTAGTCCACCATGCACTTCGTTTCATCAATAATTTCTTTGTCTTTGATTGATCCTTCGTTCAATTAAGCGTTTTATCGTAAGATGTTAGTAAAATTACTAAAATTATAATTAGCATATCATGCTTCTTCGCAGCACTTTTTGATACAAATGTACATGATATAGGTATGCCTCGGAGTCGTGGTTATTTCTTTGAGCTTAAAATGTTTTATATTTTTAATTGATTTATGTCTATATATATATATATGGTCTCACCTACATTAATAAATTTAACACAAGAGAATACTACTAATACACAAGTATCTCCTGAGCTATTAAAAGCTCGTATCTTTGTTTACCGACAGATACTGAGAATTTAGTATGCTGCGATCGCAAATTAAAACGAATTTTGAAATGATTGAAGTTTAAAGGACTTTTATGTACCTAGGCCCGAATTTGCCAACGCCAGATAAGGAATATTCATCTATTATATTTTGAAACGCCACCTACTTGTCAGCAATCATTTATGTAAATGACATTTTATAATCGGTCGTGTTATGCTTATTCAGTCGGATATACGTCTTATCTGACGTTGATAAAATTTGGCCTTAGTTGGATAATTAAATCTATGTTGTTAACTTCCGGATATTTTCAGAACAAGTCCAAGACACACAACCGATGGTTAGGCATATACACCATACAAATAATAAAATTGTGTCTCTAAAGCTGACACAAATTACCATAATCCAATATAGGATATGAGTAATTTTTTCACATAACACAATAATGTATTATGTGAAAAAATTACATAAGAAGAATATTAAATAAAAACTGTGCGAATCTCACATCAATGGTTTTATTTTTTGTGGTAATTCGATTAATACAATTTTACCATATAACAGAAAAAAAACAAGTAATATATCAAAACATTAAAAAAATCAACCGCGCGGAATTTAATCGAAATGCATATAGCAAGAAATCGAAATGCATATAAATCGTGACCCTAATAAACAAACACGGTTCCCCCAGTTAGTATGAACTCGATTCCTCTGCAATGGGTTACTGAATTTAAATATTTGGGGCATACACGAGTTGTCACCAACAACCTCAAAGATCACGTTGATATGGGGTGGGAGCAGAGGGCGCTGTCAGTGAGAGCGAATATGATGGCTTGCAGGTTAGACAGGTGCTCAAAATAGGTTAAAACGACGCTATTCCTATTATTTTCGCTTTATTTGGGCAGCCTGTGGGCTAGTTATAGGGCAAAAAGCTACAGCGCTCTCCGCGTTCAATTTTATAATGCGTTCTAAGCGGTTTTGGGTTTGTCCCGATTCTGCGGTACCGCGAGTGTGTTTGCGGGAGCACGCGTTGATTGCTTTCTCTCGACCATGCGCAAAAGAGCTGCATAATCGGGGCGCAGAGTCCAGGCTAGGTATTCGTGCTATATTGTCATATGCCGTAAAGGATGTACAGACTGATATTTAAGGTTAAAATGTCATTCTCGTTCTTTTCTAAATTTCAAATAAAAAGTTAATAATTGAATTCTGCGAATTCATTAAAAGTGGTATTTGTGTTTAAATTTTATTAACATCGTAACCAAGACATTCGAATTAATTAGTGTAATTGATTTATTTCAATAAGTGTTATGTTACTCTACTAATATTGGTTGTTGAATAAGTAATTAAAATTCTATACCTTCTTCGTAAAAGAAAAATCGATTGGTGAACTTTTTTCGTATATGAAATACATGAGAATTGGCCCCCTGTTCGTCATTTTTACAAACATCTGTATCTGAATACGGCATTTTACTTGTTTGCTGACACAGAAAACATACTGCGTTCAGCCGCTGACCTGAAAAGTTTCTTTTATTTTATTTTTTATATTCCACAAAAGAAAAGAGGCTTCAGAAAACATATATTGCTCATCATCCAACACAAAACTACACAATTAAACATCTTTATCGTTGAAATATAAGGGCACTCTAATTTTATTTGCTAGCGTAGATTACTCTCAAGCCATTCTCACTCCACTTGCGATAATAACAATTTCAGCACTTGTACTATCATTCCTTCGCGAGAACGAAGACCCTTCGACCTCTGCACGAACAATGCCGTTCAGTACATTACAATCAGCTGGTAGTTTATTGATTAAGATTCTGTGAGTTCTAGTATTCTCTGTTGGGTAGAATAGCGATAACTGAAGAGTAACATTACAGCGCGGGATAGGGGTAATTAAACGCTTGCCTTCGAAGAGTCCTCATCTTGGTTTCGGAGAACTTTTCAGTTGAATAAGGGCTAGTTCGCAACAAAAGTAGGCAACCTGATGTGCTGGTTACTGTACAAAAGATGGCCATAACAACGAACTTAAACTTAACTTGAACTTAAGGAAGATTTTATTTTGATGCCCTCTTCGCATTCTAATCACCATTAATGTGTAGACCGCGATGTCTTGTATTGGATAATTTCTCTGTAAATATCGTCATACCCTTAAAATAAAGCAAAGTGAAGTATTTTCTGTGTGTCAACGAGGTAAAAAAAAACGTTCAATTTAATATTTAAGCTTAGTAGTTATAAGGAAAAACACACATATTCCGATCCCTTATAATAACATCCAATCGTAGGTAATAATGTCTCGATTGCTTTGCGCATCTAACTGGTGATGTGTTTTTGGTTGTGTAGCTACTACCCTCTTGAAAAGTGCTTTGCATCGTTATCTTCATGACAATATAGGGAAATTCGAGGAAACAGCATAACACGCGGACTGAAATCAACGGCGATAGCGAACAACTAAAAAACAACTGCTGCTACCGCTAAAGCAACTGCAGGAAAAACTGCCTTAAACGACGCTACTTACGCTACTAGGTATGGGAAATAGTCATGAAAAGTTGTGAAACAATCAAAAAAAAAAAAAAAAAATAACTGTTGATCAAATTTTTAAGGACACCATTGTGATGCATGAATTCATATATAAAAACATTAACTGTATTAGTGTGCTAAAACTAAAAGTAATAACTCTGTTATGTATTATATTTATGCCGAAAGAAAACGTTGCATTTATTTACAGTTCAGTATGTCAGTTTCTAGTACTCTTTCAATAATTTTATCAAAAGCAAGCTAACCTTGCCATTATGGTAAATTAGGTCATCACATTATACAAAAAAATGCATTTATTGAATGACTTAGTAAGGCTAGGATAGTTAGGGATAATATCTTAAATGTTTTGTCAATCTGCCCATTTTTTTTATTGTTTACAATATATACGAATAAAATTAAAAATAATAATCACTAACAACAAAAAACAAAACTAAACTACTTACATATATACATCGAAAAGCTCGTTGCCCTGTGGAAAAGTGCCCAAAAGGCTGGCCACATTACCTCGCTGGATGGCGAGACTAATTCTCTGGCCGAGATAGAGACCAGCCTTTGCTTCATGAGAAGTCTCAACAAGCCGTTGGGACAACTCACGAAACAGTTTGTGGGCACTTGGTCCCCACGGTCCTAGCGTTTCTACCCCAAACGGCTCAAATAAGTAAGCTTCGCTGAGACTTTCATATTTGCGCCGTTTGAGGCATTCAGCCGAAGCGGCGGCTGAACCCACCCTACTGCTAGTCTGTAGAAGATGGGAAGGCGCTAATGTGTCGACACAAGTAGCATCCCACACCAAAGGCCTGCCCATCTTCCACGGAACGAGGGTCATGCCGTCAGGACGCTTGCCATCGCTACGTACAAGACCATTCGGTTCCAGAACGGCCGGAATACGAGCACTGACAAGCGCCCGCCGAATGACGTCGTTCAGACTAGCATGGCGTGGAATTCTGCCAGCGCTTCTGCAACAGGAAAGACCGTGGTGAGCTAAATTGTCTACGACTTTTCCACAAGTGCAACGATGGGGCACGGCATTAAAAATCCCAAGCCGAAGGCTAACGGCAATCCTAAAAGCGTTGCTGTCTAAAAATGTTCCCAATGCTGGACACGGTATGGCTTTCAGCCAAAGGCTGGACTCCCATTCAGCCACGGCCATGAGACGGGCACGATCGGCAGAGTTAGTAGTCGAGAGAAGAAGATTATTACGCACTACTCTGCAGAGGGGCTCGTCCCACAGCCGCTGAACTGTGGGATTCAGAGGGAGCTCATCGATTGAGCGACTCCCCCATTCGGCGATGGCATCTGTTAATTTTGTGATGTGAATCATATTGAAAAAATGTGATTTACAGAGAATTTTACTAATTAAATCAAAAGTTTTATGCGATGATGACAAAAATGCCGGAAGAGCTACACCAGACAGATCTCTTATACCCAGCCCACCATGGCGAATCGGCAAGGAAGCCTGGGTCCAAGAGTCGTCTGTAAGCTGAATGTTAAAAGTTAATGAAATTATATGTTTAATTTTAGTGTCTAATTTTGATAACAAAGAGGGATGATTCCAAAAAGGCGATGATCGTAAATAATATGTTAATTTTGGCACAAAGAGACAGAACCGCATGATGGTGTAGGCAAAGTGGCTGCTTAATTTAGTAACTCTGTCCGAAACAAAATTTAATTTAGAAATTTGATCTTCTATAAAAGGTGCAAAAGACCGATCTGTAATAGGGCAGCCAAGAAGCCGAAAAGAAGAATGGTCGATGATTTTAATACCTGGAGCTAATTGTTTGAATGAATTGACCACAGCATCACGTTTAGGACAATTTTGAGGGACCAGAAGCTCACATTTTGAAAAATTTAGATCTAAACCGCATTTACTCAAATTATTAATTAAAAAAGTAAAATCCTCCAAAACAGTAGTATGAACGTCACCAAGGGTTCCATCATCTAGGTACCAAACATTAAATTTTGATTGTAATTTGGTAATCATGGGATGAATAGCCAGACTAAAAATCGCAGGACCTAAAGGGTCACCTTGTTGACACCCAACTTCAGAGGAAAGAGTGTGTCCCCTGTACATCAGTTTAGTGGGAGTACTGTAACACTGCCACAAAAAAGAATACAGAGAAGGCATCTCCCTCTGAATTTCGGTCAACAAGACGCCTCTATCTACGGAGTTAAATGCATTTTTGACATCTACTTTTAAAATAACATCATTAGGCCGAAAGTTTAAAAAAGAGCGGATGGCATGAATAGCAGCTTCGCAGCCCCCAGATACTCCAAAACCGAGTTGAGTTGGCTGAAAAATATCTTTGAGCGAGCCAGAAACCGCCCGACAGCATAATTTGGCTGCAAGACGGCGATAGGTAGTACCCACGGCAATGGGTCTTATACCTCCGTCCTTTTTTTTTAATGCACAAAGATTGGCCCCGTAGATGGTCTTTGTAATTTCATCATGTACCTGACCAGCAAGCATGATGTTCAGGAGAGCCGTCAACGCTTCAAGAAGGCTAGTGCTAGCCTCACCTGGCGCGTTTAAAAGGTCTTTGAGGTGCTGTGCGGATAACCCATCAAGGCCAGCAGCGGTGCCACTACGAAACCCATTTAAGGCTTGCAAGACATCAGTTGCCGAAATCTGCAGATTAGTAGTGACATCATTTGGGGGCGACGGTAAGGAAATGTTATTAGATGAAAAAGGGTGCTTTTCCTGGAGTGCTGACAAGGTTTCATTGTTATCCGGAGCTAAATCATCGTCGCAGAACAAAAGGCGCGCAGCACCCTTGATGTCACCGTCACTTACTTTAGCTTCGATATGATGGAATATGGATTTATTTGAAACATGAAAGGCATTGTTTTGTTGAAAAAGAATAGGGCTAGCATGACAGTTATCTTTAATTCGGGATGTAAGGGAATCAGGGCGAGAGCTAGGCCGAACATGTAATATTCTATATGGAAATGTTAGTAAATTTTCCCATGCTTCTATGGAATTTAAGTTGACTACATCTCTGATTTCCAAAGTTAATTTTTGAGCAACACATATGCGAGCACCTCTAGGCACTCTTTTTATTATAGGCACACTATGTTTTAATTTGGAAATTCTAAGCCAAAAGGGTTCAGTTGAAGGCGAGCTATTGGGTTGTGATGGGGACAGAGGTGTAAAAAGTGGAGGAGAAGCGTAAGGCGAGCCAGTGCGTACATGCGAAGTACCTTTGGATGAGTGGCAGCGGCTTTGATGGATTTTTAATCCCTTCTGTCCTTTAAAAAATCGAGGGTGAGGACAGCACTCGCACCTTATGTATTCATCCGCATTGGAAGTCGAACTCATAAATATAACTTATGATAAAATTAAAAGTAAAAATTTACAAACTTAATAAAGAATCAAAATATACTATAGGTAAAGTCTGTCTGTACCGATTGAACGCGGGGCGCGCGGCAATCGGTACAGACGTAAATCTTACGGGCTCCGTATATTAAAATGTTTTAAAATTGCTAAATCGCAAAGTGAGATTAATGGACTATCAAAACTGACTCATATTACCCTTGGTTAACATAATGTGTACTCTCAGTGTTGAATTGTGACGTGGATTTGGACAAGGCAATACATTTTCTATACCAAATCAGCTGTTAAATTTTAATTTGCTGTGACGGTGAACAGTGCTAGTGCGTGCGAGTGACCTTGTAAAGCGGACCGGTTGTTGGAACTCGTAACGTTCGGGCGCGTTCGTCATTATCTCGAATCATTGCCGCTTGCTATTATAACTTAAGTTTCGCCCATTACTGATATCTCTCGGTGGCGTAGCGCGCAGTGTATCGAATGTTCAACTGGCGTTCGTGACCACTCGGTATCGGATCCTGCGGGCACCGCATATTGTCTTTTTGTTTTTATTTTTTATTTTATTTTTATCCTTGGTTTGAGCAATAATGCCGAAATTATTTTGTGCTGGCTGCCGAGAACCTATAGTAGATAGGAGGTTCTTGTCCTGCTGTAATTGTAGCCAACATTATGACCTAGACTGCGCTAACGTCTCGGAAAAACGTTTCTATAATACACTGACACCGGAGCATAGGGCCGCTTGGAAATGTGTGCTTTGTCATAGTAACCAGCCGAAAAAGGATAACACCAATACGCCGGTTCGGGGTGATGTGGAGGGTGTAACTCTTCATCGCGGAGCAGCAGCAAGGAGTCCCACTCAACTGGACATGTCAGTTGCAGAGCAGCCCCAATCACTTGTAGATAACTTCAATGATACTGCCCACAACATGACAATCGAGCTGGGCGACCTTCAAGTGCTTATCATGGAGATGCGCGCCTTTAGAGAAGAGATGAGGGAGGAATCGAGGGCCAGTCGAGAGGCCATCAAGCGCGTAGAAAACGCCTTATCTGCGATCTCAAATAGAGTTACAAATAATGAGAGCCGCATCACCAAGCTTGAGGAGCGTCTACACATATTGGAAAAAAACTCTAGTGCAAACGCACACCAATCACTAGTATCTACTATTGAGAACCTGAAAGCCGAACTCAATGAAAGGGATCAAGATGGCCTACAAAATGATGTGGAGATTACTAGCATTCCGGAGCAGAAGGGGGAGAATTTGACTCATACTGTTATGACATTGGCGGCCAAACTGAGTGTTAACCTCACAGAGCAGGATATTATAAGTGCCACTCGAGTAGGTCGTGTGCCGGAGCCGAGGGAGGCGCTCTCTTCTTCGCGCCCGCGCCCGATAGTCGTGCGAACTGCGCGAAGAGCTGTGCGCGACCAGCTGCTGCAAGCTGCAAGAGTTCGTCGGGGTGCCACGACCGAGGGTATGGGCATTCTCGGGGCTCCAGGCCGCTTCTATGTCAACGAAAGACTTACCAAAGTTAACAGGCAGTTGTTCAGACGTGCACGAGATCTATGTAAGCAATACAACTGGCGCTTCGCGTGGACTAGAGACGGTCGTATATACGTGCGTCATCTAAATTCCATAATACTAGGACGGACTCAGCTAAGAAATATTATATAAACTTAAAAAACTACGTGACAACGGCCATCAGGCATGAAAAAAAAGCGTATTTTAATTCATTCATAAATAATAACTTAGGTAAACCTAAAACATTATGGAAAAACATTAAAAACACAGCACTGGTAAATAACTCCCATGCAAATGGTATCCCTTCTCACATTAACGATCCTAACAAAATAAGTGATTACTTCAATACCTTACCACTGTCTGGAGATGTTCCATTGGACCAATTCACAGACAATTTTAAGAAACCTAAACTACCAAATTCTTTCAATTTGAATAATACAACGGAATCTGAGGTGTTAAAAATTATAAACTCTATAAAAACAAACTCAGCAGGATGTGATGGTTTGAATGTAAAGATGATAAAGCTCACTTTGCATAAAACACTTCCGATTATCACCGCAATTATTAATAAGTCAATTGACACCAATACTTTCCCAAGTGAGTGGAAAAAAGCACTAGTTAGGCCTATACCAAAAAAAAACTCTGTAGAAGAACTAAAAGATTTACGCCCGATTTCTATTTTACCAATTTTATCTAAAATATTAGAAAGAGTAGTACTAAATCAAGTGGCAGACTACTTAGACAAGAGCAATGTCATACCTAAGTACCAGTCGGGCTTTCGCCGAGGTCGGGGTACTGAAACAGCCTTACTTCATGTGACAGACGATCTTACAGAAGCTTCAGACATGGGACTTAGCAGCATTTTAATACTTCTCGATTATACAAGGGCTTTTGATTGCGTACATCCAGGGCTTCTGCTGGCAAAACTGCATCACTACGGTTTCTCCACTAACACCCGTAAATGGTTCGAAACTTTTCTGGTAAACAGACAACAAACAGTGGTTACTGAGGGCAGTGATGGAGAAAAGATGTTTTCATCTTCTGTTGTGACTGATCGAGGCCTACCACAGGGGTCGATACTGAGTCCTATACTGTTTACAATTTTCACGGCTGACTTACCTGATTGCATAGAAACATGTAAATACCATCTATATGCTGATGATACACAGATATACCACTCGTTTGATGCCAAAAATACTGGAGAGGCTATAAGGAAAGTAAATATTGATCTTCAAAATATATATAATTGGTCTCAAAACAACGCCTTAGTTCTAAATCCTAATAAATCTAAAGTGGTAGTTATGGGAACCAAGCTTCAAATTGAAAAAGTCAATGGCAGCAACGAACAGGTGTCCATCAACGGCGTGGCCCTTGCGAGGGTTGATTCGGCTCGAAACCTGGGACTGCTTTTGGATGGGCAACAAAAATACGAAGACCACGTAAACGGCCAAATAAGGAATGCTTTCTTTAAACTTAAAACTCTATACAATATCAGACCATATTTAAGGGAAGAAATCCGTATACTATTGATTGACGCACTCGTTCTATCTCCTTTTAACTACTGTAGCCCTGTGATCGGTCCAAAATTGAGCGCCAGCCTGGAAAGGGATATACAACGTGTGCAGAATGCATGTGCTCGGTTTTGCTGGGATATTCCAAGAAGAGAATACATAACTCCATACCTCAATAGAAAAGGCATTCTAAATATGAAAGCTCGTAGGGAACTCCAGTATGCTTGTACAGTCCACAGGGTGATTTGGAGCAAAAACCCAGATTACCTCTTCGAAAAACTAAACTGGGTAAAAAGCCATACCCAGAGAAGTCTTCGGTCTGCGAGGCAAGACATGTTGATAATACCGAAACATTGTTCCACACGCTATAGAGGGTCTTTCAAATTCTATGCTGCTAGCATATGGAATGACCTGCCTCCTCCGCTGAAATTCAGGATGAGTATGCAGTGCTTTAAAGGAAAATACAAAGCTGCGTTGCTAAAAAAACAGCTTGCTACGGAAGATCTTACTCGTGGCTGTTGGAAGTTACTGGCTCTGAAAGACTTCTTTTAAATGTTGACAAACACAATACATTTATACACATATATACACCAACACATACACTTTACATTAACACACATAATGCACCGAGTGTACTGGCTTCTCACTCTCTTGTTTTCGCGCTTTTACATATTTCGTTTAATGAAAACCCTTGCATCACTTTTTTTTATTTAATATTATAACCTTGATAA
Organism: Pyrausta purpuralis; assembly: GCA_963924145.1. Classification (NCBI taxonomy): domain Eukaryota; kingdom Metazoa; phylum Arthropoda; class Insecta; order Lepidoptera; family Crambidae; genus Pyrausta; species Pyrausta purpuralis. Next base: position 4,622,749 of record OZ001646.1, read on the forward strand.
TGAGGAACCAAGGCAATTTTAGTATAAGTATTAGAAATGATATCTGTTTTGTATATGTAATCTTTAACTTTTACTTGCGTGTACAATTAGCTTGCGATAGTTACTAAGCCCCCATTTACTGATATTCTCGTTTACCACCTAGAGAGAAATGGGAGTGACTGAAAATCAGCGCTGGCTAGGCCGCTAGGGCCTACCCAGCATACGCTGAGTCACTTCCATTTGCCATTTACGTATTACAATCAACCTCTTATCATTATGTACCTGTATCATTGTAAAGGCAATAAATATTTTTTCATTTCATTTCATTTCATTTCATAAAGTAAAAACTGAAAATTTCAAATCCATTTGGTCAGATTTAGTTTGCACATCCACATACACAACACATTGTGACATTTTGCACTTCACTGCTGCTGGTTGCCATGCAGCGCACATCACCTCTGTGCGCATGTGCAGCGCGAGAAGACCGCGCTCTTATTGGACGGCTGGCCGGCGATTGTGACATCTCATGGCTTCCTTAGCAACTTCAAATCAGCTGATTTTGATTTATATAATTCACTCAAAATTGCAAAGTGAAAATGATGGCCAACAAGTGATGCAATGCCCCAAGTCTTAAATATGGTAAAACACAGATCAAGACTGTAAAAACATAAGGATATTAATTATTTTTCCAATTATTCGCGGAGCTACAATTTGACAAGTCAAGTCAACGTCAGTCAGTCCAATTAAAAAAAAAAAAAAAAAAAAAGATTTTTAAAAATAAACAAACAAATCCTTCAACAGCACATTACTACACAGTTCCTAAAATAACTAGCACTTGAGCGAGTGGCCAGAACAATGCAGGCTGCGCAATCCCTTAAACCCAACGCGGCCGCTATTAAATGTAGATGGATTGTTCAAAGTGCACATATTATTTACGTGTAAAAATACACTTGTTTTCAAATTGTTTTCTTTCAAATTGATTTCTTCTAAGCTGTTCTCTTGATCATTAATGGATTCTCGCGGCAATCGTTCTTTTTCGTGTGGTAATTCGATTGCGAGTTTAACCGTTCTAACAAAATAAACAAATAAAATGTGTACACGGATAAAAACTATCGCACAAATAATATCCAAATATATAGAAATCATGACCTAGAGAAATCAAAAACTATTTTATTTTCGACAAAGAAAATTCGATCGGTTAACTTTTTTCGTATTCGAATTGCACGAGAATTGCTCCCCTACACCCGAATTCACTTAAATTTAATTTCCTAAACAATCAAAACGAATCAGTGGTATTGCCTTATAATAACAATAAACCAGCCTCACAGCTTTTATGTGTCGACGTTTAAGTAAACTGCTGTAGAGTTGAACGGCCCTATAAATTGCAAGTGCAAGCTAATTACACTTTAGATAAGCTATAGTGAGCTAGGCAATGCTTTTACCACCCCCAAGTGGAAGTAAATATCTTCTACTGAAATCTGAATGTAACGGTGCGATAGCGGTACTGAATAATTTATCAATGAGACGATATAGCTAGCATCTGTACCTACTAAGTCTTAATGATGTTAGAGAGAAGCAAGTATACTGTATCTGATAATGCAGGGTCTAAAACCCGGTTGAAACAATTTAAAAAACTAAACCGCCTGACAATACTTGCACCGTCTCCAAATGCGTAATTTTAAGCTTTTTATGTCAGTTTTTTGAAGGTGGTTAATTTTTAATTGCTTTTTTATTTAATGATTTTTAAGATATAACTTATGTTTCAAAAGTTACTGGACCGATTTTGATTTTGAAACTTAAACTGTACCCTGAGTTGAATATACCTGATTAAACTTAAAGAAAAACATCTCGCTATGACTCTCTTTTTAGATAAATCCGTGGACAAACATACATTGTATTCTCTTACAAAATTTCGCATACGTGTTTTGAAGCCTTAATTGATCAACATACTCAAATATTATCAAACTCTAACAATATCACATACATACACATTGAATTGATTAACTCTTTTTTTAAGTCGGTAAAAAGGGCCTGTTGAAGAACAAATTAAAGTTGCTACTTTTTTTCCGATGCCTTCGAATTATAAGTGGAGAAATTTGTTTTTAAAAATAACAATTACTTATTGCAAACGATACCAGTACTAAACATTAATAACCACTTGATAATTCGGTTGCACAGCTAACATTCAACCTTAAATCAAAATATTTTTGTAAACATACGGACCTAAAACGTTTTTTTTGCAGATAACAATGCTTAAGTGTTTCATTCCGACATTCAATAATAATACTAATCAAAATTAAAAAAAAAACATAAAATATCGAAAGTGTTTTCTCAAGTGTTTGTCGAACATAAATCTAACAAGTTTCCCGGGCAATACCCGCGCGGTGCACCGCCTTAAAATTCTCGCCACACGGGCTGTATCGTTAGCGGCGATCGCCGCATCTATCACCCATCGCATCAGGACCGCCATTACAGTAATGGAACTGCGACCGATTTGTTTCCTCGCAAGAAATTGTTTATATCTTCCTCCAACAAGACGTCAACCCTCTTCGGCGACTCTATCACCAGCCACTAAGAATCACTATTGAGTAGCAAAGTTTTTTCGCGTTAAACAGAAGGTGGTAATCATAACTCTCGGTTTTGATTTATTAAAGATACTGTACGAGTTCGGTTATTCTCGATCACGCGTCGTAAGTCTCGAACAACAAGCATTATTTATCAATACGGGTTGTAAGATATATTTTTATAACGCAAAATAAGATGATACGTGCTTTGCTATGTTAAGTATCTTTATCGCTTTGTATTTTGTTTCATGGTGGTTTTAGACCTCTTACACACTGCGACTTTTAGCATCAATGCAGTCGCGTGTTTTGAACGCGCTTCAGCATCGCGACTCACGCAATGAACAGATTTAATTTAGCATCGCTGCCGTCGCCAAAATTCAGTACATAATTTGTCAATTTACAGCTTCTGCATCGCGACTGTATCGATGCTAACGCGCGTTAGCATTGCGACTGTATGGATGCTAAAAGTAGCGCAGTGTGTAAAGATTGACACTTTGCGACTGCATCGATGCTAACGCGCGTAACCATTGCTACTAAAAGTTGCAGAGTGTAAAGAGTCATATTCGTGTTTTTAGAATTGTTGCTACCTGTATATATGTGTGTATGACGCAGGTAGCCAGCGACATAATAAAGTCGACATTTCTATGGTGATTTCAAGTGGAAGATACCTAATTTAATATAACAATGACAACAGATGTATGTTACTAATAATAACAAAAGTATTTCTTCACAAAAAAGTTTTACATAATTTGTACACTTAGGTTATATGAATGGTGTTACAGATAAACTTTTGTGAAGACTGGTACAAACCGACCGACCGACAATCTGGTATACAAGACACTAGGTCTCCACCTCCTTAATTCAAAAGATCCGTTATAATAACAGTAGTACATTTTTATGTATTGTACCTATCTTAAGTAATGTAAGAACAGTAAAGTCTTTGAAGTGAATATAGTAACAACGATAAGTATTTTAATGCTTCAACACCCGAGCGGTTGCAGGCAACCGCATAACAATAGAATTTGCATTTTGTCTCGTTCACATACGCTTGAGAGATTAAGTATAGGTATAAGTATAAGTTGATTTAGATATTAAATTAATAATATTGTATCAAGAGAAAAGCCTAGGAAAAGAGGTAAGAAACACTAAAATAAAAGGAAACCAAGTTTACTATGTAACTTGCAAAGATTAAGCTGCCTCCACACACTTGAGAAGTCACGAACTTTGACAGTCAACTCGGGCCTCGTCACCTCATCAAATATTAGCGAATGTGCTTACCCGCTGAGAACTTGTAATTTTTTCATCGCATTGTTTTATCCATTGAATTTATTTGGGACTAGCGGTCCCCCGCGACTTCGTCTGCGCGTTTTGAGTTTGCTACGTCCCATCCCGTTGCATCGTAATGTTTATAACCTTACACCTTTCTCTATCAATAAGCTATCCAACACTAAAATATTTATTCAAATCGGTCCAGTAGTTCCTGAGATTAGCGCGAACCAAACTAACTCTTCGGCTTTATAGTATAATTTTCGTGTCTGCTTGTTTGAAGATAGCATGTCGATCAGTATTAAAAAAAACATTTTGGTTTTAAGAGGACTTTGTCTTTTTTATTTACATTGTCAAGTATAGCCGGGTTATCCCTTGTTTTGTCGAAAAACGTTTGATATAATTTCATTATTACTAATCACTCTTAACATAATGGTTGTTTAACATTATTTTTATAACAGATAATATTTGTTTGATATAACAACGTTTGTGCTAACATTTAAGAGGCATAATCATCATTCGACCTAATAATCATTTCATCTAATTTTTGGTTTATCTAATCTTATTTTGTATAATTATCATTTTACATACTTTTATTTAGGACTAGCGGTCCCCCGCGACTTCGTCCGCGCGTTTTGAGTTTGCTCCCTCCCCTCCCGTCGCAGCGTCATGTTTTATATCCTAAAGCCTTTCTCGATAAATAAGCTATCCAACACAGAAATATTTTTTCAAATCGGTCCAGCAGTTCCTGAGATAAGCGCGTTCAAACAAACAAACTCTTCAGCTTTTTATAATATATTAGCGCAAGTGCACGTTGTACTTAAGCTGCGAACATTATTTTGGTGCGGAGTTATGTTAAAACTGTGATAGCTCCTAAGATATTTATTGAAATCAAATGATATAAAGGGCAACTTGGTTTTAAATGAAATGCTCGTGATGATGAATGTATTTATTTTGGTAAGAATAAATACCTGTGTGTATAATACACCTCTAAAAATAATGCATCATTCTTTTACAAATTTATTAACATAAAAAAGGTTGTAGTAAGTCAACCATAAAAGATAGACATATGCTGTCGCGGACTTTATTATAGAACTTTTTATGCTGAACAATCCTGTCATACATAATTTTTGTGTAACTTAAGCGGTTTCCGCAGCGTAAGCAGCGGAAGCTCTCAAAAAGAATATCTTTCTCCCGTTTTCGCAACATTTTTCATTTCTGCTGTGGTCTTATGAGTCGTATCTTTATGTTTTATAGCCTAAAGCCTTCCTCGATAAATGGACTATCCAACGTAAAAAAAATTTTTCAAATCGGGCCAGTAGTTTTTGAGATTAGCGCGTTCAAACAAACAAACAAACAAACAAACAAACAAACAAACTCTTCAGCTTTATAATATTATATAGTATAGATAATGATCAGTTCGTCTATATTGTTTTTTTTTTGAATAATAAGATTTTAACAGTATTATTTTAAAGACAGCAAATAGGGCAACTTGACTAAAACAAAGCTTTAATATTTTGCATTTAATTACAAAAAAGGAGCGCCACCGAGCACCAGAACTCCCCTCTGTTGTTGTCGTCTAGGTTAGGTTAGGTTAGAATAGTGATCCGACAACGCGCGAAGGCGAGCGAGCGTAGCGAGCGTGCCGCGGCAGCGGCCGCCGAGCGCCAGAACTCCCCACTGTTGGTGTCATCTAGGTTAGGTTAGGTTAGAACAGTGATGCGACAACGCGCGAAGGCGAGCGAGCGAAGCGAGCGTGATGCGGCAGCGGCCGCCGAGCGCCAGAATTCCCCTTTGTAGATGTCATCTAGGTTATGTAGGTTAGAACAGTGTCAGTTTTTTTTTGTTGTTTTATCTAGTGTTATTCAGTTATAAAGTTTCGGTTAAATAAAAATTAGATTAAGCACTCATTAGGCCAAGCAAACATTATGTCATGTGATATTAGGCAAAGTGAAAATTCGGTGAAATGAAATTATATTACATGAACAATAAAGTCAATCAAAATTAGATAAAATAAATATTATAGGAATCGAATAATTATATCAAATGAAATTAGATATTTTAAATGTTTGTGAAGTGAAATTATATCAAACGTTGTTCGACAAAACAAGGGAAAACCGTATAGCCGCATAAGTAATTTATGTCACGTGTTGTATTGTATGTTCACAAGCACAACAAAACGCTGATGCTACTAGAAAACTAGTACGTAATTAATATAATATTTATATATATTTATTACCGAGCTGAAGTCATAGATGAGAAGTAACACGATCCCCAGAGATTTTTCGTAACAACTCGCAGACCCTAGTAGTTCGTTATTTATTGCATGCGAGTACCAACCCGTAGCACGGCTACAGCCTTTTAGTAGCTAGAAGATTCGTAGCTCGCTCCTAGTGTCAATGTTTCTGTAGCAAGGTTACACGTCATAGCACGTTTCCCGTAGCAAATAGATGCACGGTTCTCGCACAGCGTAGGGCGTCATAGACAAGCTACAGCTTGTGAAGCTATGTAACACTTACTCCCATATTGAGATGTTTTCAAATAAACACGTGATTTATAATGCTTTCATAGTATTAATTGAAATGACTTCTTTTTTGTCCTTATTTTCCTTGGAATCCGTAAAAGTATCTGCTTCTGAAAGCGTTTCGTCTACATAAAGCGGGTGATTGAATAAAAACACGAAGTCCAGAACTCGTTCACTGTTATTACTGATGTCACCTTTACTTTCATAGTTCGATGAGTAGCCACGTACAGGTAGAAAATTTAAATCAAAATCAAATGATATTTAAAAAGAGCTACTAATACATGCGTCCACTATTTTGTAAAATATTTGGTATGCTATATATGAAGTTATCTTGTGAATGTAACAAAAAACATTGACTTAATAAAAGCTAACTCACGCTACATTGTGCCGGCTTCGGGCCGGGCTCTGGCCGGGGCACTGTCAATACATTTTGTATGAAGTGATTCATGTATAAACGTGCTCTGCCCGGGCCCGGACGGGGCACGGCGTTGGAATGTCTATGGGAATTTTCCCCAGCTCCGGAACGGTCCAGCCCGTTGTAGCGTGATACATCCTTTATGTTAACTTTTTTTCCATTGATTTCTGCCTTACTTTGTTTCAATGTCTATATTAAACAAATCAATCATTCGTTTGCCGAGAATAAAGTTTACAAAAAGAAATATATCTTTCAAATTATGGTAGTGCGTGTATTTCTTCCGCCTGCACGCAGGCATGCAAAAAACCACTGGTTACAAGCTATCTCGTTAGAAGCGAAAATGCAACTATTTTTGTTCTTTTAGTTATGTAAATACTTACCCTTATTTCTAAATGTTGTGCAAAATTTAAAAGGCATTCATACCAAAGGTAACTATAACTTAATTATCCTATAAACTCATACTTGGACATTTTAATTTAATTTATTTACTTAAGCATTTATTGCAATTAAGGTATTTATGGTATGAGCCTTTATACAATAGATACCTTAAAGACTGACAATTTTATGTTGTGTTTATCCAGCTAGCAGTGCGTCGCCTAATTTCGGATTTTCCGTAAAACATTTTAAGGCAAACAGCGAATTTTCATTGGAAGTAAGAGAGCAAACGCGAGCTGCGAACATATTTTGAGTTACTTAAAACTGTGAAAGCTTCTAAGACATGTATTGAAATCAAATTGTATTAAGGGTAATTTTGTTTAAAATGAAATGCACTTGCTGTTAAATATGTTTATTTCGAAAACAGCTTTAAAAAGAAAACATATTAAAAAAATAAACACAAAAAAAGTTTGTGGATACCATCTGACGGCTATCGACGAAGGGGTAGACCTAAAAAGAGGTGTTATGACGATCCGTCCAGCTTTGCGAGAGATCGGGAATTGTTGGCCGCTGATAGAGACATATTGAAAAAAATGGGGGAGACCTTTGCCCTGCTATTTAAAAAATAAGTTTGTACATGTGACATGTGCTATCGGGGAAATTATTGAAGAACTTTTAAATCCTGTCATAAATAATTTGTATGTATCTTAAGACGGTCTACGCAACGGAAGCTCTCAAAATAAATATTTTTCCTGCTTTTCAACATTCTATATACGTATCGAGATATTTTATAGGCTAACCTTCTTCGATAAATCTATCCAACACAAAAATAATTAGATTCACGCGTTTCAACAAACAAACTCTTTCAGATTTACCTATAACATTAGAATTGATGTTACTTTAAGAACTATTTTTTATCTGTGATTGCAGTAAGTTAGAGTCTCAAACAAATAAACATCATCCTTGTTTCCTTGATGCTGTCTCCAAAGAGTTACCTCAGAATGTTTTGTAAAAATGAAAATGTTCAACTGAAGGATTTCTAAAATTATTAATGTATTTAAACATTTTATTGGTTCTACTCATTGCACGCGCTTCTCGATTAATGATTTGACAAAACACGAGTTTCATTGTGATGTCACAGTGAGTTCAGAAATGTTCACTTATTATTCTGAATGTACGCTTGTCCTGTGAGGTCGTTTCATTGCCGTCATCATTGCAGCCCGCAACAGCATTTCAAATAGAGCCGTGGTAATTCTGGTTGCAATCTTATACACCTGAAATGTGCCACGCCGTGTTGAATGATTTGACGAAATACGCTGTTTATTGTGATACTAGCAGTCTTTGAGACTTTGTCAGCACGTTTTGAGTTTGTTCCCTTCCCTCCCGTCGCAGCGCGATGTTTTATAGCCTAAGCCTTCATCCAACATGCTATATATATATAGATAAATAAGCTATCCAACACAAAAATATTTTTTTAAATCAGTCTAGTACTTTCTGAGATTACACACAAACAAAAAACTCTCGAGCTTTTTATTATTATGTACAGATTTGTGATATCGCGCGCAATGTTAAGCGTTAAGGCCCAGATAATATAATACTACTAGGTTAAGGTGTTCCGAACTGTCGGCTAATTACACACAAAGAAAACGTTATCGTTACCGCCATTGTTGTAGCTCGCAACCGTTATTCAAAATGTCCTTGGTAATTTTCTTGTAATCTTTTACAAATAAATATAGCAAGCATTATACAACTTAATATTTTAAATTGTTCATGATGAAATACGAGACCAATAATTGCGCACGGGCGGGTTTCAGGCTGACCGAAAATAACGCTCTTTCAATTGAGCTACCGTGCTGTCGGTCCGACCGTGCGAAATTTCTGGTCTCTTATGTCGTCACATACGTCAGATACGTCAATGTCGGATAAGTCAATGCGCGTGACGTCAGCTCTATCTACCCACCTGTATATGCAACAGTGGTGTGGAGTGGAGTTAAGAATAAAGTAATTGACCATTTAAATTTTAATTATTCAGAGTTTGACGATTTGACATTGCGGGATAGTTCCATGATGCTATTGGCAAGGTCTTCTTCTAACTCAAGTGATAATCAGAATCTTCACTCTACTTTGTGGTTATGGAGTAGTTTTTTGAAATAGTACTAAAATAGCAATAATAGAAAAAATAAAACAAATACGTAGGTTGTAAGACCATACATTTACATGGGTTAATGTCTCCTTTTACCAGTGTTATGAGAGAAAATAATTTTAAGTTCACAAGTAAAGTTAACAATCGACTATCTGTATGTGTAGATCATTGAAATTTGTTCTAAAACGTCATTTATAATTATTTACTATCAACTCGTAGAGCTGGCTTTTTTCCTTATTACCATGTTATTTTGATATTTTAATTATACTAAAGTAGTGTTATACTAAATCAGAAACTGTCTCCTTAAGATCTGATTCTCACGCAGATTACACATTTTATGTATCAGTTGTTAAATTAATTAGTATTGGATAGATTCAAGCTCGTCTTAGAAGTTTTTATTTCCTAGACTGTTTTTTTAGTAATTTAGAACTGGGTTGCATGTTAGTTAACATTTTTGTCTCTCTCTCGACTACTGTTATTTACTTTATATGACTCCATGCGTGTTTTGTTGACAAACAGGATGTAAGAAGCCAAGATAAAATCACGTTAAACTAATTATTCCGCAACACGCAAGGTCGAGATCTTTTTCTATGTTATACGATATTAATGATACATTACCAAGTAAAAACTATATAAGAAAATCTAAGTGAGTGTAACACGCGTGCATAACTTGCGATACTGCAGATAGATTATGATGCTCGAGTTCAAGCACCGACTTCAAATGTATTTATTTCTTTTAAAAGAGGGTAAAAGCGTTATTTTCAGCTTTTTAATCTGTTTATTGAAGGCGGTAATTTTTTATATAATTTTTTATGAGTTTTAGTTATTATTTATATCTCAAAAACTATTGGAACGATTATAATTAAACTAATTTTTATATTGATAATACTGTGCGCCCTGTGAAAACTGATACATCTCGAAAATGTCAACTATACAAAAGAGTAATTTTTGTTTTTAAAAAATCATTAAACTTGTTAGGATAATTATTTTACAAAAGTAGTCACTTTTTTGCATTAGTGCCGTATTGTTTACAATTTTTTAAGTTCCTGCTTTAAATTGCGTTAAATATTGGACAAGATATTTTAAAAAAAACTCTTTGTTGTATTAAAGCACACCAAATAAATGATCGTGTATAAGGATTCTAAATGAGTTGTTTCACTTTACACTTCGTGTAAAGCTTCGGTGAAAGGTGATATTAGTGCATTGTCAGGTAGTTTTATACGAAACTTAATCAATTTATGTTCAAATGTATCAAACAAATAAGTAATATTTTTTAGTCGGCTGCAACACTGTAAGCACTAAACTGGCAAAAGATGTGTTTTTTTAATTTATATCATTTCACACGAAAATAACAATCGCGTTAAAATGTGGTTTCTGACATAAGTTATATATATCTGGACTCATATTTGTGTAATATAATATAAGAAACAGTTCAAAGACAGGACATAAAAATAAAGTAATAAAAGAAAACTTAGTATATGCTATATATCTACTTAAATTAATTTAAACCTTAGTTTAAGTTTGATATTATAGTAACCATGAAATAAAATAATAATAAATTAATATTGTAGAAAAAAAATCAATCAATGCCATAAATAATCATTAAAATTATTAAGATTGACATTCCTATTTTCCTCGGTTGTTATCTTTGGTACAGGTACTACTGCACGAAGTATCAGAAGTTGAAATTCTTTTATGTGATTTTCCTCTTGATCGCAATACAGATCATCATCATCATCATTATCAGCCAAAGGACGTCTACTGCTGAACATAGGCCTGCTCCACGGCTTTCCACACCGACCAATCACTAGCGGTCTTCATCTTGTTTGATCCTACGATCTTTACAAGGTCGTCTGTCCATCTTGTCGGTGGATGTCCTACGCTGCGTCTTAGGTCGAAGAGTCTCGAATCTAGAACTTTCCTGTCCCAACGGCCATCAGTTCTTCGCGATATGTGCCCTGCCCATTGCCACTTGAGCTTACTGATTCTCAAGGCTATATCCGTTACCTTAGTTCTTCTACGTATCTCCTCATTTCTGATTCGATCCTGCAGAGAGACACTGCTAGCATAGCCCTCTCCATCGCTAGATGTGTGATTTTGAGCTTCTTTATAAGTCCCATAGTTAGAGACCATGTTTCGGATCCGTATGTCATAACTGGTAACACTCACTGGTTGAAGACTTTCGTCTTCAGACACGTGGGTAGATGAGATGAGAAGACACTCTTGCGCAATTTCCCGAACGCTGTCCAGCCGAGTTGGATTCGTCGATTGACCTCATTCTCAAAGTTGGAGCTAGCCAATAAGATCACTTGCCCCAGGTAGTCGTACTCGTCGACAAATTCGAGAGTCGAGTTTCCAACGGATACTGGAGTGGGTACAACAAGGGAGCTCGACATAATTTTCGTTTTTTCCATGTTCAATTTAAGACCTACTTGTGGGAATACTCGGTCAAGATCTTCGAGCATAGTGCCAAGATCGTCCAGCGTCCTTACCACAACGACTATATCATCGGCAAATCGGAAGTGTGTGATGTTATCGCCATTAACATTGATGATGATTACTTTTCATTTCATAAGTTTAAAGGCGTCTTCGAATGCCGCAATACAGATACATTTATAGAATCATAAGAACTGTCACTGATATATTCATCAGAACCAGGTATATAATCATCACTATTAGAAGAACCGAAATCACTATCTAGTTTAAGAAGGACTCTGCTATAATATTTCCTTGCAATTAAACTTACTGGTGTATTCATTATATTGTCAGAAAAGAAGAAATGTTTTCATACAGACACAGATACATCATCTTTTTCAGTCTCATTATTTATGATTAACATGTCTAACTTGCATTTTGCACGGCAAGAACGACGCTGCAATAATTATAGTTTACATTGTAGACCATCATAAAACATGAATAAGAAAGGAAAACAATAGCAATTAAATAAATACACTAATAAATAGAAGATTTAATCGCGATTCATTACAATTAAAATTATCTAGACTTGACGATTTATAAATATGAGTACCTACGTTTTGGCTGGATTGCAGTGGCCGTTGTCACGAGCTGACCACGGCCGGTGCAGTCCAGCCGAAACGTCGAACAGTGAGTACCAAATACTCATATTTATAAATCTAGTTTTGGCCCGTCAAGTCTACCTAATACTAATAATAATAAATAGATTCGTGTATTTTGATGTAACTAGAGTAAATATTTAGTGTAAATTGATTTAAGTCCCTGCTATTACGAATACACGAAAAATGTAAGATTTTTGTGTAAAATGATATATCTAGTTTGGAAGATGTATCACTTTTCACAAATTTTGGATTTAAACTGTTCCAATTTTCTCGTGATTATTGATATAACTTTACTTGTATCAAATAACACAGAAAAAATTAGTTTCCTATGATTGTGAGCAAAGATACAACTTTAGTTGTAATGATGCAGTGTTAGAATTTACTTTGTGTAAATTGATATAACCAAACATGTATCAGATGAAACCGTATTAAAGGGTAATAAATATAATGTGAATAATGATATGACTTGAGATACATCTTTAAACACAAGTATTTATTTCATAACTTAAATATTGTGAACGATACATGTCAACAAGTATTTATTTACACAAAAATATTCATCAAAACTCACCATATCGTATAAGATGTACCATACGATCTCGGAAAATAATAGACGTATCAAAACGTTAATACGACATAAAAATAGAGTATTTTTTACTGATGAAGGTACAATAATAATATCAAATGCGATATAAGTTGACTTATATCACTTTTCACAGGACGCACAGTAGTCGTTTACACTGACTCGGAATGGAGCTGCCTGGAAATTGAACGGCTAAAGTGAAATCGCAATACGCGCCCATACCCTTTTTTGAATCGATCGCTTGGATATGGCGTGTGATTTTGCGTTAGAAAGTGAACTGAAAATCAACAAAATACAAGCAGAATATATAAGTAAATAGTCACAAACTAAGTAATATTTATTTCAAGTACTCCTGTGTGAAACCTAACTGTATTTTATTCGATAATTCGACATTAATCAAGGAGTATCACACGCCATTTTTAAGCGAGTGATTCAAAAATAGGGCTCATGAAACTGAAAATAATAATCTCGCTATGGCTCCTCGTTCCGAGAAACCCGTTTGTCCACGGGTTTCTCGGAAGTGTGTGTTTATTTGTATACATTCAAATATACAAATAAACACACACTTACGAAATTTACCACACGTGTTTGGAAGCCTTAATAGATCAATGTATTCAAATATTATCAAATCATAACGATATTATTATACGAATTGGACTGATTACCGCTTTATTTGTAATCGGTGGATTTTCTAGATCCTCTTAGCAAAGATCTTTCAAAAGCCGCTAATAGTGGACTATTATTTTCAGAAGATAATTTTGCATTGCTTACAAATACATCAATCTACTTTTTTTAACATATCTGCGATCAGTCCTTCGTTTACAAGCGGATGGGTTGCAGTGGAATTGCTTGTTAGGTGTACCCTTCAGTGAGGGTACTCCCTCTATGTAATTTACTGCTCTCTCCAGCGCAGCTTTAATGTGTCGTGGCGTTTGAGGCAATTCTCGTGTTTTTCACAAGCCATGGGACGTTAAATATTGTTCTCCAAATAGTATTCTGAGAATAATATTTCGTCTTTGTATCATCGATAGATTGGATTTGTTTGCACAGCCCCACAGTTGTACGCCATAATAAATCTAAATTGTTCCACTTTTTTTACGTGTCATCACTGCAAAGTAGCGAAGTAAATAAGGTACTCGAGTGTATGCGTAGATGAGATGACAGAATATTACGACGTTGGGACATAAGACGCCAAGGTACTTTATCAAGCTAATTATTCTTACGTGTCTGACGGATTAACTTCATCACTCAACATTACATGTAGATCACGGCTCTTCAAAAACATAAGCCTAGTTTAGGCAGTCTCCTTTTACGAACATCAAATATGTAGAGAATTGCGCTTTTCGCTTTTTGTTATTTTACTCACATTTCGTAGCGATTATGTCGGCTTCCTCGGGGTTTTAATGTTATGTTTGTTTCAAATGGAGGATTACACGTATAATTATAAAGGTATGGTTTGTATGATACACAACATTGTTTCGTGTCCTGAAAAAAAGTATTTTTAAACTTACGATTTGCTCCCTGTAATGGATATTGACCAAAGCCGGACCCATATTGCGACTTTGTAGTTTATATTTCAAAAACCTTGTTTTAATTATAATTGTACTGGTATTTTAAGGGTAATTAAGTAAGTAAATATTAAATTACTTTAGTAAAATATAACAAATACCTTCTGAATGCATTAAAATGAATGTAGGTGAGGTGCATTAACTCAGCAATCACAAAACATAAGCTTAAAATGCCTAATCTGCCATTGAATTCCTCGTAAATCCCTGATCATTTTTCAAAAATATTTTTTGTGTGTATACTATCAAGTTAATTAATATATTTTATCCGAACATTTTGTAAAGACGCATTCAAAAGTATCTACTACCTAGTTGGCACAAAGAAAAGGTAGAGTTATAAACGTGTTCTCTTTCCAGTTAATAATTGAGACACATGTTAGGTCACAACTGAAAAGGAATGCATCGTACGATTAAATTCGCTTTCTCCTAGGTCTGCTGAAACACTAAAAACCCTTACACACAGCGACTTTTAGTCGCGATGCTGTCGCGACAGTCAGCTGCATCACAATGAACAGATATAATTTGGCATCAATGCAGTCACGCGTTAGTTTAGATGCAGTTACCAATATACAGCACATATATGTAATATGTTAATGTCCAGCTTCTGCATTGTGGCTGCATCGATACTAAAAGTAGCAGAAGTATGAAAAGGTTAACATTATGCGACTGCATAGATGCAGCATCACTGCAAATAGTCGCGGTGTGCAAATGGTCTAAAACGAGAAACAAAACAGACTTCATTATAACAATAACTCGAGCGGAGTAGTTTACCTTTGTTCCGAATCAATCATCCATCATTCCCAAGGGGGTGATTATTTAGTCGAGTCAGTTATGAGGACTGTTCGCGGAATTATGTGAACGCTCACAGATATTGAATTATCTTTCTGCTAGTTACGGTTTTGGTGATTTATTGCTCGGCGAATGTTTGCGGAACGATATGGAAAAAATGAATAATTTTTAGTTTTTATTTATTGTTATTTATTGTAATAAGGACTTATTGTATGGTTATAATTGACTTTACTCTGCGTGCAACCATGATCTGGATGACTAAGAAACTGTTGCTCTCTTTTTTTAATAACGTAGGCATATATTACGCTCCCAGATATTGATGCCAATGATAGTTCTAGTGAATATAACTAATAATTTAGTATTGTAGTTCTTGGAAATACTAATTTAATTGAACAAATTGAGTACGATCAACGAATACATTTCTCTCGAACAAGCTAATTCTATTGTATGGACGACTTCTCATGAAATGTTTTGACATAATTGTGCTTTGTTCCATATTTATTGTAATGTGAATGTAATATTACTATCATTCTAGCGCAGAATTTAAGTATCGTAAGTATATATAGTATAGTTTTTTATATTATTAAGTATAATGATACAAACCTAATAATACACATATAAAATATACTACAAAACACTACAAAAATATATTTATAAGTCGGCTTCCTTCATCTTAATCGATTCTTAAATATTTGTAAATATATTTCCTTCGGATATTGTGAGAGCGATCGCGCAACAGAGATGAGGTCACGCAGCCTTCGCGTTATAGAAAGCACTTCCAAAATTCAACAAACTTGCGAATGTGTCGGTGGCCGAGTGGCATAGGCATACGCCCGGATAGCGAAAGACACGGGATTCGATACCTCGTCTATCAACCATGGAAAAATAAAGAAGCTACTGAAAGATATTCTTCTTAATTGAAGAGCTGTGCTCTTGACAGTTGAGTTAATTCCATCCCTTTTTATTCCATGTCATTCGCGACGCCCATTTTATCTGGCTCATGTATGTCCTAACTAAATACATATTTAATGCTTTTACTAGTTGGTGAAACCTGTGGCTCAAAACGTATAGCAAAGCTCATAACGTTGTCTGTAATTTTAACTCTCGATATCTGTCACTTACTGCAGAATGAATGTTATATTACAGCACACGTTTAGTATTGTTGTATAACCCATTCAAACGCAGCTGCGCAAGTGTAATAACTGAATCATTATTAAAACGCAACCACAATTTCCCCTACTGACTGTTTGAAATTCACCTAATCTATGGATACTACGTTTTCATTCGCATTAGTTACACTGATCGATGACTAACTTGTTTCGGAAGAACTATTACATATCCAAGTTGCTAACGTTACGCAATCTTTAATGACCTGATACCTTAAGTGATTTTCTCTGTTCGCTTTTAAATTTTACCAAAGCATACCGTGACCGTGCTAGAAACGTGTCCGGCAAATATATATATAAGAACTACGACACCTCTCCTTAATGACCGTTCCGACACCAAACAACACCGTTGAGTGGCATGCACGGAGCGTAATTTTACCGGTGCTGACACGCTCCGTACATGCCACTCTACATTGCAAAACCGGTTAGAATACGGGTTGTTACCGCGTATGATGATCTTTATAAAGGTATCGCCATAACTTAGCATACTGGCCTCATAAGGGTTGTATACGGGCACAGAACGTTGTCGATCCCTTCAGTTGGCAAGGTAAAGCAGATCGTGTTGCTTTTCGTGCCTGAAAGCCTTTCACACACGAACTTTTCAGTTAAAGGTTCATGGCAGGGTCATGGCAGGTGCCGTTCAGTGGGGAAATACCTTAAGAAACAATGTCAAAGGTAAATAACTAAGTATTTGAAGACTGACAGTAAGCCCTTTCTAGCTTTTGGTAGCGAATGCTTTAGAGCGTCACGCATGGTTTCTTATGAAAACGTCAAGTTTTCATAAGAAACCACAAATTTCGCCGGGTCGGACTGACAGCACGGTAGCTCAATTGGTAAGAGCGTTTGGCCCGGTTTGCCAAAAGGTTGCTGGTTCAAGTTCCGTCCGTGCGCAAAATTTTTGGTTCCTTATTTCATCTTTTGGTAGCGATTATGAATTATACCCGTACGAACACACTTGATGCCTGTCTCTTGTAAGCTTTTATTCCGGCGTCTAGCCAGCCTAGACGTGTGCCTCTCGCTAGACGTTATCGCAATTATTTTGCAGTTACATTATACCCCCGCAAAATGCATTGACAAAAGCGTGAGCGGCGCAGCGGTTAGTTAGCATGAATTCCCGTCATGTTACCGCCGCGGGCGCCGCTAAAATTGTGGCTCGCGTCGGATACATGTTCAGTTTGTATAAGGCTATGTTTGACAATCTAGGGTACTTTTTTTATTATTTTTGTTAATCATACAGCCTCAGTGGTAACACATTTATTTGGAGTCGATGCATAATGTGTGTCATCTGTTGGTCTACGTAAGCTTGACATCATGCACCGATTCCAAAAGAATATATCTCTCCGACAAATGCGTAATTTTAAGATTTAAAGACAGTTTTTGGAGGACGGCAAAATTCTCTAAATTCTAAATTGAACCGCCTTTTCATTTCAAGATTTTTTTTAAATGTCTCAAAAAGTACTCAACTGAATTTAATGAAACTTACACTGTACCTGTGTGTGTGTATTTTAAGTTAAAATATTGTTAATATTATTTTATGTTGTTTTATTAGCTTGTGTTATTTTATTTTTACTTCATTTTTTTTTGTACCTACCCACAAAGGCACTCGCTGAAAATCAGCGTCGTGGTTTGCGTTCTGCTGCTGCCACGACCAATGCTGAGCGGGTGCCTTTTTCGGCCTAAGCATATGTTTTTTTTTTTTTAAATATATATGTAATTATTCTAACTTTTTGGTCGAATAAATTCATTTTCTTTCTTTTCTTTTTCTTTCTGTAACCTAAGTTCAAGTATACCTCATTTAACTAGAAAAAGATTCGCTATGACTTTTCATTTTTGAGAAATCCGTAGACAAACATACATACACTTATGAAATTTAGCACACGTGTTTGGAAACCATAATAGAACAATATACTAATAACCAGACTCTAAGTCACTTCAAACGTCAATTTTTTGAAAAGCTTTTCGTTTTGTAATATAATAGATGTTCTCACCCACTTACCATTTTAACATGGTTATAATTTTATTTGCATGCAATTAATTTAGTCTTTACCGCACTTCAGTCTTTTTTCTTTGTTTTAAGTCAGTTTAAAACCTTATATAACTAATGCAATAGAAAGTAAGTATGGGTACTCATTGTCTGTTACATATACATTTTTTTTAGATTAAGTATTTCGATGTAATGATTGTTTTGTACCAAAATTAAAAAGTGAAAAAAATATACTCATATTTTATTAAATTCCAACGATATCACATACATACACTACATACATATATTTTAAGTCGGTAATAATGTGTAGGTGATGTAAGGTACGCCACTAATAAGTTCCTGAAAAGGAGTCAACAAAAGTACAGAGTCGTATGGAAAACACATAGTTCAAGTTGGCTAAAGTTAATGCACAATCAAAAAACTATGCATTCAATAACAAACAAAGACGATAAAAGGCTTAAACTTTAAATTTCAAATTCCATATTACACTATTGTGTTTGATCAAGTCAATACGACTTTAATACACATCCATATTTTACGGCGATTTAATGGCAAGCTTATTATTTATTTATAGACGCCATAAAACTGTTGTTTTATGAGTATTAAAATTTATACAATGACACCGTATGAATAACTCATAGAAAAAATGAATAAGGTTAGAATGGGTTTGATCGATCGTTTGTGTGGGAACCTCTGTCGCCGGTGGGAGTTACCGCGCTGTTGCTGCAGTGTTTTAAGTACCAATCAAAGAATCAACGCATCTATATAACAAACCAATCACATTTTCCGCTAGGAGCTCTATGATTGGTGTCATTAGTACTTGAATCCAACTACCAATCACAGAGCTGGTAGCGGTGAAACCACCAATCCTCATTCAGATACGTTCGTTCTTTTATGTCAAAATACTAGTGATGTGGTAAAAGTCGATTATTTCGGTTGATAAATTTAATTACCAGTGTAATGTTGTTTCTCAATATGAATCAACATATTGTAGCATTTCAGTTTGAGTTAATTTGGATAATTTTACAGCTCATTTGATCGCGGCAAAGGGTTTTACTATTGCTTTTCGGTAAAAACAAGAGAAGAAAAATGGAGTTGCTAAACGTTACTTGAAATATAGTAACTAATACCCATAAACATTAGAGTAGTATCTAAAAATAATTTTATTAGTAGAATTGAATCATTCTATGTATAAAAAAGGTAATATTTCTTATATATGGCATATAGATTTCAATGTAAAGAAATGGTAAGAAAAGTGTTTAAAGGTATTTGCATGGTTTACATTATTCAGGTATTATATCTTACAATGCTGTTTATTCATTCATATTCTTATCTAATACTATAAAGCTAAAGAGTTTGTATTATTGTATTGTTTGTATTTGTTGTATGTTAAACGCGCTAATCTGAGGAACTACTGGACAGATTTTAAAAATATTTTTGGATGGAATGTCTTATTTATCGAGGAAGACTTTAGGCCGGAACATCACGCTGGGACGGGAGGGAAGGGAGCAAACTCAAAACAATATGTATATTATAGTAACATAAACAGACTTAAAATGATACTACTCAAACTTTTTTATTTTAAATTCTTTTATTTTTGGAAAATAGTTAAGATTACAATTAAAAAATTACAAAATACCTATGGTTGACTGGTAGAGAATGCTTTTGGCATTAAGTCCGCCATATGTACAATTTTATGTTTCGTGCATGAAGTTTTACATAAATAAATATTATGATGGGTTAAAATGTTTTTAACACAAAAGTGTCATATTTTTTATTCATAAAGATGAAATAAGAAACCAAATATTTGCAAACGGGCGGGACTCGAACCAGCAACTTTTTGGCTAACCGGGCCAAACGCTCTACCAATTGAGCTACCGTGGTGTCTGTCCGGCCTTGCGAAATTTGTGGTCTCTCATGGATACGTCATTACGCGTGACGTTTAGCGCCATCTACCCGTCTTGTGTATGCAACAGTAGGCAAAGTATGATAAATATGACCCAAGTTAGTATGGTGGTTAAGTTTAAGAAATGTACAACTGCATGATACAACAGTTAACCTTGCAGTGTTTTTGTTCGCGTTTTAATCACGTCACCAAAGGAGCGTCGTAGAGGTTTGTAAACTTACAGAATTATATGCAAACTAACAATAATTGTATATGTAGGTACTGACTTCAAATAACTGGCTTACAAAAGTATTTCATTTAACCCCATAGTATACTATCTAAATTCAACCATTTCTGAGGAAATTTTCTTTTTGATGGTGTAAGAAAATATCAACGATACTAGCTAACCAACTTAATGTGCTTTTTGAAGCACGGAGATGAGGTAAACCACGAGCTTTTATATGGAGTCACTTATATGGTCGAAAGAGTCACCCATTAAAAACACGACCGCGCCGTATGTTGTTTAACTTCGATATCACTACCGAAGGAAGTACATTGTTGACAGTAAACCAATGTACAACTTGTGAAAGAGTATTGAACACATATCGATATTATAGCGGCAGCTCCAACAAACTCCTGAGAGCGGTCGCGGCGAGGTCATTAAAATGCGACACTGAATTCAGGTTCAACTCACCAAAGACACCAAAAATAATAATAGTCACTTTTTACGGACATTTTTTTAAAGAAAAAATGTTACTAACACTTATGGACATGTTTTCGAAATAAATACATTTTATTTTATTTATTTATTTATTAAACTGTGTGTTTATTTAATTGTCGTACCCTATTTGACAAATAAATAGATCAACCGATAAATAAAAATTGAAATTAATAATAACAACGAAAGTAAAAAGTTGTGAATTAAGCAGTGCGTTTTGCCGAGTTATATTTTTATTGCAGGAATTCATTATTTTGGCTCCACGAATAAGAATATAATGAAGTTTTTTTTTTTCAAATAGCTCCAGTAGTTCCTGACATAAGCGCGTTCCAATGTACGAACTCTTCAGCTTTATTATATTTATTTATTTATTATATTTCAATAATATAATAAACATTACTTTTTTTTTGCAAATAATTATTGTTAATCTCTTAATACATCAGTAGGGATATTACCATTTATCGATATTTTTACTGTGCTGTTAGTTAAATTCCTAGTGATGCGTCTGCAAGCGAACCAAGGAAATTGGACGCGATACATTGCGTACTAAGATAGCAGATTTGTTAGAAATATGCGTGGACTGTCATCAATGAATATATTTTTTAACTCGGTGCAACGAATCCGCTGTCATTTGAAATATTATAAATTAAAAGTGATTTTTTGCAAATAATGTCGAAATAACTACATTTTATTACTCTCCGGTGAAAAGATACACTTCCTCTCTCATTTTTTATGACCTGGCTTCACGCTCTGCAAGTAATTCTAGCACAAGACGGCATTTTTGCCAAAAAATAATGCAACGCTCTTGTCACGCGACTGAAGTAGCTACGGCTCAATGCAGGCATATGCCTACAATATAAGCACGCTGCCGCACCGACGAAGGCCATTCTAACCTTATTCATTTTTTCTATGGAATAACTCGTATAAATTGAGTTTGAAAAATTGTACTGGTTGCAGAATAATTATAAATTACAACAATTTACGATTAATCAAATTAATTAATTAATTTAATTTACGATTTTTGGAAAAAAGGCATGTTTTAAATTATATTTGTATTCTGAGTTATACTTTTTAAGAGTATGGATAGGATATTAGATTTTTAAGAATATTCAAAGTGATTTTCGACCATATATCCCAGTCGAATCCCGATTTCTTTTTGTTGCAAACACACAGCCTATTAACAATCGCTTCTTTGAACAATCAATATAAACAAACGTTTAAAAAAAAACGGAGGCTTTCAACATTTGGAATTCGATAATGGGACGCCGAATAAACAGCGGCATTATCAGCTACTGGCGTTAACAAGCACCTTTAAAAATACGAATCGCGAAAAAAAAACGCTAATTTGCGAGAGTACGTTAATCCCGGATAATCCGGGGACCGGGATTTCGGCGGAAATAATGAGATACAGCCGAAATATATGTACTTGGCCCTTCTGGGCTTCTGAAGTGATAAATATGAGGAGACGCCTTTGAAAGACCATAATTGAGTTTCGCCGCTTCCGTTATCGGGAACGCGTAACGTCATCACGATCAAAGCTTTGTTAGGACAGTGGTAGTCTGAGTAGATCAAGTGATGAGTTGAGTGTTTGAGTGGCTTGCGGTACTTAAACTGTCATCCCAGCTCCGAAGTCCCGATACCACCGCGCTTTGCGTCGTTTCCGTTTGCCTAGCACAAGAGTTTTTGGTACTTATGGATCAAAGCAATATAAGTGATGTGATCCAATGTGTATTCTGTAATATTGTCTATACTAATATTATTAAGCTAAAGAGTTGATTTGTTTGTTTGTTTGAACGCGCTAATCTCAGAAATTACCAAACAGATATGAAATTTTAATTGATGTGTCGGATGGTATATTTATTTTGATAGATATTTAGGAAGGCTTTTGGCAAAAATCACGCAGTCGTGGGGGAAGGCTAGTACAGTATCGTTGATCAATTCGCTGTTGGAATGAAAAAAATGACACTTTTGACTGCTAAAACTTCATTACCAACCGTTTGTAAATGTATATACGAATATGCAGTCCAAAGAAGTAGCAAAATGCAATTCCATAAGCTCCCATCAGTCCCGCAAGATGCAACCAAACCGCAGGAGTCTGTTGAGCCTGTCTGTTTTGAAATAAATGGTATTAAAATATCTAAGAACAGTAGGCGGTAGGCGTCTGGGTTTTAAGTATTAGCGATCAAATCTGTAAGGTTTTTCATCGAAATTATAATCTGCCCAGACGGTGGTGTTACTAACAGAGGCAGGTAGTAACAGAAGTATAAATGCTAAACGGATTGTCTAGGCTCCCCCGCATTTTGAATTTAATTCCTAATAGAGGTTTAATCCTGTTCAAATTTGCTAAAGATTTAATTTCTCAAAAGCATAAATCACTCATAAGTCTATGAATAAAATATAATGCGCAATGCGGCTAATTAGCTATGTGTATTTGCGTTTAAAATGATTTCTAGAATGTCACCTTTTTCCAAATCTTTCATGTCTGGCAAAATATTGATGATAAATATGTGTATGCTGATATGAGTATGATCTCACTCGATTTAACGCAAGAAAATGTATTGAAAATGATAAATCACTTGCCTCGCTTGTAAGCTGTGCTTACTTTATTAGTTCCGTAGCCGAATGGTAAAAACCGGAAGCCTTATAGTTTCGTCAGGTCTGTTTGTCGGTCTGTCTGTCTGTCTGTCCGTCCGTATGTCACATTAACTTTATTTTGAAACTATTAGTATAACAGAGTTGAAACTTTGTAGGTAGATGTATCTTGTTAACCGCTTTACGATTACCATACAAAAAATAAAAAATAATTATATTTTCAATATGATTCCACTCTTCTCACGACTGGTCCCTTCGCTCTAGTAGCTCTCTTCAACTTTTCACTCCCCGCCACACTTATAGCTTTATGTCCAATTCCTTTACTCTTACAGCCATTCGGCTTTGGAATGGGCTTCCAAAAAGTGTCCAAACATCTACCTCGAAATTTACTTTCAAGAGGGCATTGCAAACACTTTACAGCGACAAACTCACTGACCCGTCTCATAACTGTACCTACGTGTCAATTTGTAAGCTCTTTGATTTGTCATTGTTCTTTTGAAACTGAATAAATGATTTATTTGTTTATTTTATTGACATTAATTTATCTATGTGTATCATATTATGTATATTTAAATGATGTGTATGTATATTTAATAAATAAATATTTATTTATTTTTATATAATCGTATATAAGTAATAGCAGTATGTATGGTTATCATCGTGTCATAGTTATCTTTATCGCTTTACCCTTCTCTTTTCTTGCCTCTATAACTTTACTTGCACCGCCTGTATATATATTTTTCTCTGTTCTGACCTATAGTTGACTGGTAGAGAATGCTTTTGTCATTAAGTTCGCCATATGTACAATTTTATGTTTTGTGCATGAAGTTTTAAATAAATAAATAAATACTTAAGGGGGACTCTCATACATGAAACTAAAACAAAAAAAGTCAAACCTGTGCGTATAGGGTGTCTATGGATAGGTCTTTTAAAATGACATCGAGGTTCCTACAACCACTCCCACTTGGCTGGTTATATTTCAACAAATTCTTCTTATATATTGTCAATTATATGTCAATATTCATCTTATAGATATAAATATAGTCTCATTAGATAAAACGCAGAAAATTATATTGAAAATGATACTCTACTTGCCTAGATTACCAAATGTGCATATTTTATGCACCTTTAAATTTTTCAACAAAACCTTGTATATCTTTCAACATCGATCCTAATAATATCTGCATTATCTCATTCTATAAAGTTTTTTAATAAATACATCAAATTTAAATTTAAAATTGGGTGGTACTACACTTGCAAGTGAAATTTACATTACAATGGAGCCCATGTCCATACAGGACAGGCGGAAGGACGTTTGGTAGGACTTGGCCAATCTTGATTCCTAGTGCCAAGATGAAGATAAACTAAGGTTTTATTGATGTACATATTTTGCCGCAAAAATACCCTTCTTTTCTTAAGCTTCATGCAACCATACGTTTTTTTTCGCATAGCTCACGGACTTACGTGGTGACACGATCTATACATAAGTGTTGTTTTATCTTTTATTTCATAGTGTACAAGTGTGGAGATATGAATTCAGTCATGACCTACAAAAAGCTGGGATCCATATTTCATTTTAGAGTCGAAAATTTCGGGCAATATGTATGTTGCTTTATCAATATTAACTGAAACAAAGGATGTAAGCTTAAAAACACACTACAGAAAATCTTTCACTTTTATTGACAAATGCGTTTTTTGTTAATAAAAGGATCCGCGAAACGAATGTGGTCCGTACAAGGGGATTAACATCCATGTTACTTTTTGTAGCATTTATTGTGTTTTAAACATAGGAATGTGTTTTTTTTTTCTTTATTAAAAGACAACAAACAATTACATTATTGGATGAACTTTAAATATTAGTATGGAAATTACTTATAATGTAACCAGCACCATTGTCCACAGATAGGAATAATATTTAATATTAAATCATGTGATAGTTGGGCAAACAGAGCAATTACGGTGTAGTGTTATTTAACAAAATTTTATACATATTTGTTTGTAAACTAATTGCACTCGAGGGCACGAAAAGCCTTATAGAAAGCCACTAAAGTTCGCAGGTGAGCTTGAGAAGGGATCGACAGCACAGAGAAATTTGTTATACAAACTCATTAATTTCTACAAAGGACATCGTTAACCTGCGTGCGTCTTAGTAGTATAAGTTGCAAATAATGTAGGTTTTCGAGGTTGATGAACAGCCTACGAGCGATAAGGCACGTGCAAGTATATTATATTGGTGAGTTCAGAACAATCAAATTACTAAGTAAGATATTATGCAAAAGTATGACATCTGAGATATTTTTTCTCACTTAAAGCTTGGGCAGAGAGTAAGACTTCCTAAGATATGCTGCTTCAGCATATCTTAGGAAGTCTTTTGGATCCTCTCTATTTGTTCTGCGTACTTTCTTAAAACTACGTAAGAGCGAGACAAAGCATAGGCCAATGCCACCACATAATGTCGCATTACGCATGTGAATATGGAGTTGGACTATTTATTTAACAACTTCGCCAGTGCATTGAATAATTTTAAGCAGCCTCCTTTTGGGGAAAACGTTTCTTCATAAGTCACAAAGAAATCTTACATTATTGTAATAAACTGAGCTACTTTATAAAAGTGCATACATAATAAAAGTTCTAAATATAGAGGTACAGTGTGTGAATTGTATTAGGGGCCAACATTTGTATCAATGATTTTACTGAGTATACGTAACCTTACTTACTTTTCTTGTTCCTAATGCAATTTAATGCTTTAACTTAGATTTTTTTAAATCCAAAGTTATAATCCCTTATCAATGAATTCGACGACCTCCGTGGTGCACGCGGTAAGCACGCCGGGTTTCAAGGCATCGCCGCTCTGAGGTTCCGGGTTCGATTCCCGGTCGGGTCAATATAGAAATAATAAATTTCTGTTTGTCTCGGCTCTGGGTGTTGTGGTACCACCGTTGTGTCTAATGTCCATAACACAAGTGCATTAGCTACTTACTTTGGGATCAGAGCAATGTATGTGATTGGTATCCAATATTTATTTATTTATGATATCAGAATTGCTATCTCGTTGTAGTCAATAGCAATATCAAGATCTATGACTGGACAAATTTGTTTGCAATACATTGCTGAATCGACTTTTTTGGTTATAAAAAATCATATTGAAATAATTACTGATTCCCCTTTTAGTAACCACTAATTATTTCTCTATTGTTATTATTAGTCTATTGAATGAGTCCCTCCAAGGGGGGTCTAGAGTGCGTGAGTTAGTAACGTAAGATGTTTCTTCGGAAACATGTCAAGAGTCCCTAGGTAATAAACATACTAAAACCCCGGGACACTAGGAGGAGCCCCGGAGTGGGGGGAGGGCGGGAAAGGGTCCATTTTTTCATTTTTCACTTAAATCTCCAAAACGGTACATGTTAGAGAAAAACTTTCAAGGAAAAGTTGAAAGGCCATAAAATTATCTACAAGTTGTAAATAAATCATTTTTTTCTCTTAGCAGCCGTTTTCGAGCTACATCCCATGAAAGGTGAAAAATTCGAAAACATAAGCAAACTTTAGCATAAGCTTAACGAGGGCGGACCCTTTCCCATGCTACGTGTGAAACTTCATGGAAAAAATCCGAACAACGGATAATGTTGGGACATTGTTGTCATATGAGAGGCACTAGAGGAAAAAAAATAAAAAGTTCAAGTATCGTAACTACCCTAAT
The DNA here is from genome assembly GCA_963924145.1 of Pyrausta purpuralis. Classification (NCBI taxonomy): domain Eukaryota; kingdom Metazoa; phylum Arthropoda; class Insecta; order Lepidoptera; family Crambidae; genus Pyrausta; species Pyrausta purpuralis. The sequence continues at coordinate 4,650,071 of OZ001646.1, forward strand.
AAAATTCAATTCCTCCTAAACGCCTCCATTGTGGAATCTGTTTTTTTAATCAATGATAGACCTAATTATGAGCAATCTATCGGTACTGGTCACAAGTTGCACTTTTGAGCTTTTTAGAAGAAAATAATAAAAAAAATCAAGTTCAGTAACTCAAACTACCCTAATATAATATTTTGACAATCGATTCCTCCTAGAGGCTTCCATGGAGGAATGTGTTTTTTTCACCAATTATAGACCTAATTAAGAGCAATCTATCAGTACCGGTCACAAGTTTTACTTTTGAGCTTTTTGGAAGAAAAAAAATAAAAAGGTCAAGTTGCGTAACTACCCTAATATAATATTTTGACAATCAATTCCTCCTAAAGGCTTCCATGGAGGAATGTGTTTTTTTTACCAATGATAGACCTAATTTAGAGCAATCTATCAGTACCAATCACAAGTTGCACTTTTGAGCTTTTTGGAAGAAAAAAAATAAAAAGTTCAAGTATCGTAACTACCCTAATAAAATTCAATTCCCCGTAAACGCCTCCTTGGTGGAATCTGGTATTTTTATCAATGATAGTCCTAATTATGAGCAATCTATCTGTACCGGTCACAAGTTACACTTTTGAGTTTTTTGGAAGAAAAAAATAAAAAGATCAAGTTCTCAAACTCAAACTACCCTAATATAATATTTTGAAAATCGATTCCTCCTAAAGGTTTCCATGGAGGGATGTGTTTATTTTACCAATTATAGACCTAATTAAGAGCAATCTATCAGTACCGGTCACAAGTTGCACATTTGAGTTTTTTGAAAGAAAGAAATATTTTTTGATCGATTGATGTGATAAACATGTGTATGTAGTATGGGGAAATTGTTTGAGCTAAAATCATTTTTTACTGCGTGTAACTCAGAAATGGTAGGATATAGGAAAAAATGATTAAGGTACAACTTGTAGATAATTTTATGGCCTTTCAACTTTTCCTTGAAAGTTTTTCTTTAACATGTACCGTTTTTGAGATTTAAGCGAAAAATAAAAAAATGGACCCTTTCCCCCCCTCCCCCCACTCCGGGGCTCCTCTTAGTGTCCCGGGGTTTTAGTATGTTTATTACCTAGGGACTCTTGACATGTTTCCGAAGAAACATCTTACGTTACTAACTCACGCACTCTAGAACTTTTTATTCAGTGGACTATATCTCCTCCTATCTATATATATAAAAATGAATCGCTGTTCGTTAGTCTCACTAAAACTCGAGAACGGCTGAACGGATTTATCTTATCTTAGTCTTGAAATATTCGTGGAGGTCTAGAGAAGGTCTAAAAGGCGAGAAAATTTCGAAAAACGCGCGGACGAAGTTGCGGGGGACCACTAGTATTTTATATTTTTGCTACTATTACAGATCACACCATTTATATAGCCTTATGTGTATTCTTGTTTACCTGCTTAATTAGCAAAGTAATAACTAATTATCGCTACGGGTATAATGTACGCTCGGTAGCTCGTTACGGGACGAGCCGAGCTGAGCGGAGTGAGCGCTCCGAGCGATAGGTAATTAGCAATCATGGCGTATTCGCTCGCGATGCGCTGCAAATACAAAATACTTGCTAAGCGGCAGAATTAGATAATAAATAATAAATAATAAACTAAAGTTGATAATGCAGCCTTAGATCAATACCGGAAGATGAAAGGTATTTAATAATTTTGTTCTGTGTCTCACTCAAGATGGTCAGAATGACATTATAAGTAATTGAAAATTTGAGATTTACCTCTTTTTAATCGCAATTTAAGGTTGAATACATGTTCTTATATTATTTTATGTTAGTATTTTTATTTTTTAGTGATTTCTATTTATTTTGTTTTTATTAATTTTAGGGTATTGGATCATTTAATTTGTGAAATTTATTTTAATTGATATATATTTTTTAAAATTAGTTTCTCCTGATTAAAATGTAATATTGTTTGTGTATTTCTCCGTGAAATGTACAACAACAATATTCCTGAAATGAATGAGTTATGCAGTTCTATAAGTCTAATAAAAATATGCTTATATCGCTGAACTAACCATTGATGTCACATAATACCATTGCAACTAAGTACCTCCCCTCTTCAAAACTCCTGCGTTATTATGAGCGATAATCCTCTCGTGTGTCGGCGCTCGGGATACGGTCTCGCAGGTGTTAAATATTGACGCTATACATCTCACTCGAGGGCGAACCTCTCGACAAACAGATTGATTCTCGCGAGGTCTCGACTGTAGTGGAGGTGGGAATGACAAGGCTGACGTGTCTGAGACGTAGCGGTAAAAAATGTTCGTTCATCCGTGAAATTATGCCGCAGTTCACGGCCTGGACTAACTTAATTATTTTAATGATTTATAAAAGTAAATTGGTCTACAATGTTGTTGTCATAATTATCATTATTATCAGCCAAAGGATGTCCAGCATGTTGATGTACATGTAAAGTATGTTTGTACCCGCCTCTAGTTGGAAATACTCAAGGCTGAGTATTTATAACTAGAGGCGGGGAGAGGGTGACTGTAACTTTAACGTACTTATCAAGAGACATACGATTCACGTATGTTTTATTCCGTACTGATTTTCGTTGCAGATTAAAGAAATTTAAACAGTTTCAGTTAAAAACAGTGTTAATCTGCACCATTAGGCAATTATGTATGTGATATTGTCAAAATATTGAAATACATTTAATATTTTATTTATATTTAATATTAGGCGCTTTGCAGACGGCGGGGCGGACCGGGCCGGTAATTTTCACCGCCAATGATAGCGCAAAGTGAATTCTACTACTAACGCACATGAAGGCCAAAAAGACCGCGCCGCAAGTGCCCGCTAGGCACTGGCGAGGCACTGGCGAGGCACTGGCGGGAAGGCGCGGACATCAACGGGCAGACGCGGGCTTTATTATTTGGCGGACAAAATGACCAGTCCGCCCACCGTCGCGACTGTAAGTCGCCTTACTCAGTTTTTTTAAGTTATTTATATCATTTCTTTTGGAATTGTACTTACTTGATAAGGACTAGTAGCAGATTAACCCTATAAAATTCTTTAAAAAAAACCGTTCGTCTTTGCGGCAATATTGTCAATATTCAGTTGAGCTTAAAAACGGCAACTTAAACAGTCCTTTTCATTCGTAAACAAACATTTTGGACTTGTTTTATTTATTGATGCTGTAGGTGTGCTTTTTTTTTTCGCTGTGCCATATAACTGCGAGCATGGAAAGATTTGCAACTTTTATTTTTTGAAAAACAAAATGTCTGGAAGGTCAAGCTTTTAAAAATAATTATGACGCTAAATGTAAATTATTGGGAGAGTTGGGAAACTTAATTTAGCGACTGAGGGAGAAGAAGCAGAAGTCACATGAAGTCTAAGCTTGGTTTTTTAACGTTCTATCAATTCTCTCAGAAATGTTAGCTCTGACGCAAACTGACAAGGAAACCCGACCCTACGTTGGGGAAAGGGAAAAAAAGGTATGAATGAGGTAGGCGTTCGTTCACGAGTCAAATCTCTTGCCAATGCTAGTGACTTTATGCACATTAACGCTTGTAGCCCAGATCGTGCTGGCTGGGCCATCAGTGGACACCATTTGAGTCAGCGCTATCCACCGCGTACGATTCAGAGCAAGCACGAGAACAGATAATGGAAGCTGAAGACATGTAGACAACCATAGGCAGAGTTTGAAAATAACGGATTAGTATAATTATCTATCATTAATTGGTTCAATAATAGTTTTATAATTTCCTAAATAATTGATTTTCATGATTTTAATACCAGAAACAAAAATAAACTGGCCGTTACAAACTGCAGACTTCAGAAGGCAAATTACTCGTTTATTGGGAGATTTACTCTTAATTAATAAGAATTATTTAAAAAATTGCCTCAAAATATAATTGAATTACCCTTACATAAATTCAAATCGATTGATAAACAATGTTTAATGACTAAAGTATATTATACAGGGTGTTTGGTAGGGAGCTGTACATACACCTAGGGTAGAAACTTGGGCTCAAATTAAACCTTGGCTTCAAGGTTTTATTTTTTATTTTTAGAAAAAATCTGTTTTTTGGACTAAAACTACCTGTAGCTGAAAATCTATTTATAGGACAGAGTCGGAATTGTGTAAATCAATCGTATTCATTTGACAGTTCAAAACGTACGATATGATATTCTGTCAAACCCTTTGGTCTTTGCCATTTGAACGACCATACCGTACGTTTTGAACTGTCAAATGAATACGATTGCTTTACACAATCGCACCCCAGGTCTGCTTATTGTCTTGTTTTAATCGGTAGAGTCTTAGTGTAGTGTTTAAAAATAATTTCATACCAGAAAATTGTAGAGAAGAAAAGTTATGGGGCCTGAAGTACCGTAGTAAGGTAAAAAAAAATATCAAGGCAACTTTCTATTGAGTTCTTCTGATTTTTTGAAAACATCCCTAGTCCATACCGTTTCTAAAGATATGCTAAAAATGTTACTATCCCTTTTAGTTCCAAAGTTATAAACTAATTTCCGCAACTAGGGCACTTTAAGCAACAATTTATTTCATTTATTTAAACTTTATTGCATCTATCCTATAAATAGATTTTCAGCTACAGGTAGTTTTAGTACAAAAAATAGATTTTTTCTAAAAAAATAAAAAATTAAACATTAAAGAAAACATTGAGGCCAAGGTCAATATAATGGGCGGGGGTAGGTAGCAGACCATCCCAAGTTTCCACCCTAGGTGTATGTACAGCTCACTACCAAACACCCTGTAGAATAAATGATTATATTAATGACAGCAATGTATGGTCTAGCTTGTAAGAACTTGAAAATTTTAATATTTAATAAGAGGTATTGACGATAGTGATTGAGATTGCGCAACTTTTTCTCAGCACTAGCCCACTATTGTCCCAAAGCTGTGGTAGAGCCAATTTTGGGACGTGTAGAAGTGGTAACAATAGCCTATGTAAAAAAAAAACAATTTTAAATATTGAATTTTTTGAATAATATCAGGTTTATGAGTCAAATCTCTTGCTAATGCTAGCGTCTCTATGCACATTAACGCCCCTCAGCAGCCAGCCCTGGCCAGGGCGCGCTGGCTGGGCCCCCAGTGGAGAATCATCGGCGGACGCCGTCTGAGCCAGCACCATCCGCCTTGTACGATTTGAGTTGTTGACAAAGCTGCCGTGGACGAGCAGGTATGAGAATATAACGACGTCACCTCTTTTGGCGATCACGGGTGTTGCGTTGGAGAGGGGGAACTTCGTCTGTAAGGGTAAAGAAATACAGTATTTTTGTGTCTGAATCTGTTAAGCGATAATGCCAGCAGTGCGAGCACAATAAGCCAACAAAGCTGGTATGACAATCACGATTATTTGGTTTTATAGTTTTAAAAGGAGACTTTTACTGTCTTAAATGAAATAAAATGAGGCAGTTTTTTTTTTTAAATATGGGTACTAACTAAACATCTATACTAATATTATAAAGCTGAAGAGTTTGTTTGTTTGTTTGTTTGTTTGTTTGAACGCGCTAATCTCAAAAACTACTGGTCCGATTTGAAAAATTTTTTTTACGTTGGATAGTCCATTTATCGAGAAAGGCTTTAGGCTATATAACATAAAGATACGACTCATAAGACCAAAGCAGAAATGAAAAATGTTGCGAAAACGGGAGAAAGATATTCCTTTTGAGAGCTTCCGCTGCATACGCTGCGGAAACCGCTTAAGTTACACAAAAATTATGTATGACAGGATTGTTCAGCATTAAGAGTTGTATAATAAAGTCTGCGACAGCATATGTCTATCTTTTATGGTTGACTTACTACAACCTTTTTTATGTTAATGAATTTGTAAAAAAATAATGCATTATTTTTAGAGGTGTAGTATACACACAGGTATTTATTTTTATCAAAATAAATAGATTCATCATCACGAGCATTTCATTTAGAACAAAGTTACCTTTTATATCATTTGATTCCAATAAATATCTTAGGAGCTATCACAGTTTTAACATAACTCCGCCATCTGTTTCATAAACAGACGGCTAGATGGCGCTAAGCGTCACGCAATTGACGTTTTCATAAGAGACCACAAATTTCGCAGGGTCGGACTGACAGCACGGTAGCTCAATTGGTATGAGCGTTTGGCCCGGTCAGCCAAAAGGTTGCTGGTTCAAGTCCCGCCCGTGCGCGAATTTTTGGTTTCTTATTTCATCTTTATGAATATAAAATATGACACTGTGAGTGTTAAAAACATTCTAAACCATTAGATAGCGAAGCGTCATCAATTTCCAAGTTGAATTTATTCTGTAAAGAATAACTGCTTGGGCCATCTGTTTCATAAACAGACGGCTAGATGGCGCTAAGCGTCACGCAATTGACGTTTTCATAAGAGACCACAAATTTCGCAGGGTCGGACTGACAGCACGGTAGCTCAATTGGTATGAGCGTTTGGCCCGGTCAGCCAAAAGGTTGCTGGTTCAAGTCCCGCCCGTGCGCGAATTTTTGGTTTCTTATTTCATCTTTATGAATAACTCCGCACCAAAATAATGTTCGCAGCTTAAGTACAACGTGCGCTTGCGCTAATATATTATAAAGCTGAAGAGTTTGTTTGTTTGAACGCGCTTATCTCAGGAACTGCTGGACCGATTTGAAAAAATATTTCTGTGTTGGATAGCTTATTTATCGAGAAAGGCTTTACGATATAAAACATGACGCTGCGACGGGAGGGGAGGGAGCAAACTCAAAACGCGCGGACGAAGTCGCGGGGGACCGCTATCATGAAATAAAAAGATAATTTAAAAAAAAAAACGCCTTCAAAAAACTTACTTAAATAGAGTCTGTGCATTTTTTGAGCTTTTTATTGTCCTATTTCTTCTATACTATTTCAACTAAACGGTGGATATTGTTCATAAATTGTGCATGTAAATTAAAGGAACTTCTATGAAATTGTCCTGTGTTGTGTGTAGCTATGAGCAGTATTGTTATTTATTTACAACAATTGGTCTTTATATTTGATAAATAAATAAAAACAATGTTTACCTGGTCTACATAGTGAAAGTTTCCTTCTTTTGCGCCCTGATCTTCAAGTGGTCCTAACTTATGTGATCCGGGGTATACGAAAAGTCCTCCGTTTTCAGAGTCTGCTGCGTCTAGATGTAGAAAACTAGCTACCATTGAATCTTTCTCATACGGGAAATAGTGGTAATCCTGAAATGTAAATGTCACAATAATGTATAAATAAAATTATACCGTCGTCATATATTTATAACTTTACAAACTAACGAAAAAAACATTAAGGAATAGGAAAGTAACATTAAAAAACGATTGGTAAATAAATGCGTCGTCATAGGTAGCTTAAACTTAAATCAGTAAAAAACCGGCTCAGTACGAGTCGGACCCATGCATCGAGGGTTCCAAGCCAACTTTTACTGAAGTAGGAGTCGACTTACTTTCACTTAGCCACAATATTTTGTTGTCAGCAAAAATAACTTTGTTATTCATAGTTTGTATAAAAGACATATTTTGATTTGCGGTTGCTTAAAATATGCTACCTACATGTCAAAAGCTTACAGTTTGATCTTATTCATCGTATATTTCTTTCCCTACCCTCAAAAAACATAATTTTGTGGTGTGTGACGACACACAGCATCACTCATACGCCAACTGACCTTTAATAAATTATATTGTTTTATTATCTTGTAAAATATTCCTAGATAAGTGATAGGTCACAGGTTAAGGAAATGTCATGTGACGTATAATTAAGTAGGAAAATCGTGTATATAAACCTCTGGAAAATGTACAATAAAGCAGTTCAGTGACAACTACCCAACAACTACCTTGTTTTACTTCAACACCACCGCCGCGCCCCGCGTAATTCCACAATTTTCTTATTTTTTTTAATGGGAATCGTGGAGCGGTTAACAAAATACACCTACCTACCAAGTTTCAACTTTGTAATGCCCATAGTTTCCGACTGTGACACACGGACGTACAAACAGAGTTGACGAAATAATAAGGGTTGCGTATTTTTGCCATTTGGCTACAGAACCCTAATAAAAAAGTCAAATTGTACAGACAAGTACAATAAAAGTCTTAAAACGTCTCAGTAAACCGCATGTTTTCTAATGATTGACATTACATCACCATAGGTCCATAGTATGAACTACAGAGCTCATTCAAACCGTGAACATGTAAATATCTTTCACTGATCTACTGTAGGATCAAAACTTCTGATTGATTACCTGGTGCATTGGATAAGGCTGAGGCTTTAAATGTGCCTTCGTGTGATGAAGTATGATGTTTTTCGTTTCCATGACGTCCTCTAAGGCATCTAAAAGTTTTTTGTTAAACAGGAACAAATTGAACGCTGCTGAGTGATACTGCAGATTGTGTATGCCTTTTACCTGCCAATTTTTTTATAAAGAAATACTTTCAAAATCCAAATATTTCAATATTATATTGAGACCTTTTATTAAATGTGATTCATAAATAAAATTATACAATCAAATAACACTACTTCATTTTTCTAGCCATCGTTAAAGCATAAAGAGAAAGCCAACATTTACTATGAAGCTCAAGTAACTAATTAAACGGTCATTGTTTAGTAGTGTTTTGTGTTGGTCCAGTAATTTTAGTTATACCAGAAATATACTCTTTTTCGCGCACGGTTTGTTAATTACTCCGGTCCTGTATATTATACAGTTGATTACAAAGTGTGACGTTAATGACCTTGGGTCTTCTTCGATCAATGCGCAGACCTCATAATATTATTCCAAATAAGCGCGTTCACAACAAAACAAATAAACTCTTTAGCTTAAAAATATTAGGATAGATTTGTTTCTAACCGTAAAAGCACTAGTAGTCTGTCTGTCGTTTTCATCACTTCCCACCCAGGAGCTCTCCGTCTTTTCCTGATTTTTTCTTTTAAACAACTGATCATATTTCTCACTGATTAACCTTAAATCTTTTTCACTTAACAAGTTTTTCAGTAGAATGTACCCGTTGTCTTTGTAAAGGAGATGTCCCATCCCAGGCCTGAACCATGTACGTAGTACCAAAAATTCGGTAAAAAATTGCTATTTCCATTAAAAATACAATAAAAATGTTTTAGTCCGTAGTTTAGTGGCTTAAAAATAAAATCAAACACCTTATTTCTTTGTAAAGATGGCAACTGTATTTTTTTCATTACTGGGATTTACATACCAGTAAAAAAAAACTGTCAATGTCAACTGTCATGATCAGTGCTGCCCTAGGCATTGAGTTTCGTTCGTTCAGTTTGTTCGTTGCGTTTAAAGTGTTTTGAGTTCTTGCTTCTTTATAACAACCTCGCTTTCTTTTGGATTTGATAACTTTTTCTCCGTGACTTACTTGGCATTAATTGAACTGACCTACCTGCCCTATCTGTTGACCCGGCTTTTGTTGTAATGTATCACAGCTTACTTGTTGCACTGCTGATTTCGTAGTCGAGTTGAATATTGTTCTCGCTGGCCTGCTTCGAGATCGGAAAGGTGTTAAGTAGGTAAAATATCATAGTACAGCTGATCTAGAGCTGCGTGACTAATTAATTGTCCGTTGTTCTGATAAAAAAAAACTTTGTGAAATAAGTAGGCACTATCAAAAGTAAACTGACAGACAAACGTCATTCAAGTTTCAAAGATGGCCTCCTCCGCCATATTGTATTGAGTTGCAATAATGTGGTTTATTTTATTGTTTCAGCCAAAAAACTAAGGCTCTCCATAGAAATTAGTCTTATTAAAACTGAACTACTCATTTTCGCCTATAATTAGGTATAGCGTACATGGACCTGGCCGAGGCTTCATACATTTTTGGGACATCTCCTTTCTTCTGTTCCAAAGTTAACCAGCCCATTGCTCTCACAAAAAATATGACCGCTTCATGTAGCAGACAAACCGTGTGTGTTTATGCTAAAAATAAGTAAACTATTTTTTCTACTGTTGCTTATCATGAACCATGATATTACACTTGTTTATAAGACCTTGTGATGTCTTGCGACTTCATTTGCATCAATTTAATTATTTCTGAACAGAAAAATCTTTGTGTGTATTATCCGAAAAAAACTCCCGGAATTGTTTTCTTTTTCAGTTTTCAGATAAAGACTCTGAAGCACTAACTTACTTTAACAAATTAAAAGAACTAAAACTCATATTAAGCTTAAGAGCCAGTTTTAGTTTTTCGTAAGTTGACATTAGATTAATCTTACAAACCCAACCTAAACGGAGACGAAACAGAATTCCCATTCCACAAAGAAATACTTTGTGAGATGATGCAAGCGTGCATATTCCCGGATATCTCCACTTGACACATTCTACCCCCAGCTTCCTACATTGAAACCATAAATCTCTCTAGCTGGACGGCGAATTTAAAAGTTCACAATAATAAATCAAGAGAGCGACGCAAAAAGGCTGTAATGAAAAAAAAACACAGGTATAATGGTTTAGATATTCTGACGCAGAGCTCTAGCTAAAAAGGTTTTAAAACTTTACACATTAAAAATATTCTTATATCTAACAGACAATTCAAATTATATGTAATAGGCATAACATCATGAAAGGTTAGGGTCGAAATGTCATTGAAGTTGATAAATATTATTAACAAATGTTACGCATGAAGAGATTATTAGCTCATGATTCAAACTGAAAGTAGGTCTAAAATACGAGCAGTAAGCATCTATTTTTATTCTATTATTAGGTTATTATGTATTTAGTTTTTTATACAACTGGTAAACGTCAAACATATTTTAGACACGATCTCGCCTGAGAATTTTATACGCACAACAGTAGTAGTGCCAGCACAGTGCCGACATGTGTCGATCAGTAACGTGATCACTGAAAGTCACTGTCACTGATGCTACAATATATTTTTTCCCTGACACTGACGGATACTACTGATCGGCACGTGTCGGCACTGGTATGTGCAGATCGGCCTTATGATGCGATCTCAGAGAACACCTTGTTAAGGGGCTCCCCGATTTTTTAACGCGCACACTAGCGCCACTTTATAAGAAAAATCATAACTCGTTAAATAAAAGACCAATCGGAAATCTAATAGATACGATTGTAGCTCTGGTTATGTGGTTTATATACAATGTTAAAGCTAAATAAAACAGAGTTATCTGCAGTTACAGTTAGAAAAAATGTCAAAAATTACCATATTTTGCAATTTTTCTTAAATTTTCAATTTTCTATTCTTTCTTTTTTCTCTTTCATACTACAGTAAACTACTTTTGAAACAATTTAAACGTACTAAATAAACTATAGAACCTGTACTAAATCGTGTTTGCCAGATTTTTGATTGTTTTTGTATTTAAGGAGTCATAATTCTTTTGAATAGTGTGGCGCTAGTGTGCGCGTCAAAAATCAGGGGAGCCCCTTAACTCGTTGAGGACGCTGTGGCAGCTCCCGCATATTCGGTGTAGCAAAGATGCGGTCTTTTTGCACATGATAGCTTCAAAGCTGACTTCTGCCAGCGAAAACATCGCAGCTAAGCGCCGCAGAAGCACGGCAACCGCAACAAAGCCCTAAAAACGTTATCTTACCGGACACGCAGGGCGCTGTAGGCTTTTTTGGTATAGTTGGTCCATAAACTGTATCCGTGCAGCGACCAAACCTGTGGACCAACATATTTGCCCTGACCGACAGCGCCCTGCGTTCCCTTTCAATGTTACTGTCTTCTTTAAGACTGTCAGAAACAATATGACCCAGTTCTTTAAAAATGTAAACTCCTTTTAAGTCAAATCAAATCAAATCAAATCAATTTATTTGCATAAATGTGGTATTACATAGATGGTTCGATATTTTAAAGATCAGCACATTTACCATTACTGGCTTACAAAATTAAATGCATTTCTAAATTTATAATATTAAGTACGTGTACATTTGAATTAGCAAAACAAACAATGAAATTAACGGCATGTCGAATAAATTAAAATGTGGATGTCAATTATATAATAAATTATGTCAATTCAGGTCAGTTTATAGATTATTTGGATAGATACTCAGCAACAGAATAGAAAGCACTATTTATGAGCCAATTGTACAAGTGACTTTTAAATAAATTTGGTGGTAAATTATTGATGTCTGTGGGAAGATTATTATAAATTCTTACAATCATTGCATGGCTGTTTCTACTACATACACTAGTCCTTATATTCGGCAGGATCAATTTATTAGGATATCTAGTATTAAAGCTGCACACATATTTTTTCTTTATAAATAGTTCAGGGTGCTGCTTGGCAAAGTTACAAGCTTCAAAAATATACATGGAAGGAAGTGTTAGTAATCTCATGTCTTTAAATAATGGTTTGCACGTAGTAAAAGGAGGAACGTGTGCTAAAGCTCGGATGCATTGTTTTTGTGCAATGAAGGCTCTCTGCATTTCTACCGAATTTCCCCTTAGCAATATTCCATATCTTAAGTTAGCAGCTACGTAACCGTGATATGACTTTAAGGCAGTTTGCAGATTGGTGACTGATGCCAATCTCCATAGCGAATATCTAAAGCGGTATACTTTATTACATACATGGTCAATATGTGATTTCCATGAGCAGTTTTTATCAATTTTTAAGCCTAAAAATGTAGCATCATCCGTAAGGGTTGATTGTAGCAGATTGTGCGCAGATGTGAAGGCATTGTTTATTCAGAACTAATAAGAACAATACAGCCAGTTAATTTTTACCGACTTCAAAAAAAGGAGATAATCAATTAATGTATATGTATGTGATATTGTTGAAATTTGTTCATATTTGAGTATCTATAAAGTTTCCCAAACACGTGTTCAAAATTTTACAAGTGTATGTAAGTTTGTTCACGGATTTCTCAAAAATAAGAAGCCATAGATTGTTCGAGATGATTCTTTTTAAGTTTGACTAGATGTATTTTAACTAAAGACGACATTTAAAGGGCAGCGTTCGGGAAATTACGCAAGAGTGTCTTCTCATCTCATCTACCTCAGTGTCTAAAGACAAAAGTCTTTTTTAGTTGTAAAGTGTTTTTTAGTTGTTTAGTTGTAAACTTTTAAAGTGATGACATACGTACCCGAAACATGGTCTCTAACTATGGGCCTCATAAAGAAGCTCAAAATCACACAACGAGCGATGGAGGGCTATGCTGTGTGTTTCTCTACGGGATCGAATCAGAAATGAGGATATACGTAGGAGAACTAAGGTAACGGACATAGCCTTGAGAATCAGTAAGCTCAAGTGGCAATGGGCAGGGCACACAGCGCGTCAAACTGATGGCCGTTGAGGCAGGAAAGTTCTAGATTGGAAACCCTTCGACCAAAGACGCAGCGTAGGATGTCCACCAACAAGATGGGCAGCCGACCTTTAAAGCAGGATCAAACTGGATGCAGTTCGCTAGTGATCGGTCGCTGTGGAAAGCCGTAGGGGAGGCCTATGTTCAGCAGTGGACATCCTTTGGCTGATAATGATGATGATGATAATTTTAACTAAGGGTACCTACAGTGTAAGTTTCGTTAAAATAATGGGTACAGAACTAAAAATCATCATTAAAAAATTAACTGACTTTTACTTTTACTCAATCCCATTATTTTTGGACTTTTTGCAAATCAATTTGGAGCTGGCTGTACTATTTGGGCTGTGCCTGAGTTCCTTGTAGATTTGCCTCTGTGTCGGGGATGCATTTCATGGAAGATGCACCCCCTTGAACCAAGCAACCCCCTCTACCCTAGCGCCAATTCTTAATATTTTATATCTTACGACCTGATTGATTATTCTGTGAAGTAATCATACTTACGTACTTACAAAATTTATGATGTTATAAAATCAAAAATCAAATCAAAATCTATAATATAAATAAATAATAATTTAGGACACAAAATGCCACTTATGAACGTCAATAATTAGTGTAATATCAATCAATTTTGGCCCGTATGGGGCTAGAACATGTCTCCTTATCTTTTGAGCCCTACTAGCGCTTCGAGACAAAACACAGACAATTTGGCAAGTGCTGAGAAGAAACGCCGGAACAAACTCAGTCACCACTAGCTGCCTCAAAAATGATACAAATCAAAATAAACAGGTACATCAGTTTGGTGCAGGCTGGACTGTCCATACTTTTTCGTCATTAAGATAGTCTTGAATTTTATAATACCCCTTCGACATTAGGGTAGTTTTGACATGTAACTTAAATTTATGAATAGGTAGTTCGATGACATTATTAGGTATATTGTTAAAAATTTAACACAATTTCCCAGGAATGAATTCATTGTTTTTGCTAACCTGAAGTTTGGAATGACAAGTTTTCTTTTATTTCGTGTGTTATACGAATGTACGTCACTTTTTTTCATGAAAAATCTAAATTTTTGCGTACGTACATGATATTATCAAATATGTATTGAGAAGCGACAGTGAGAATGTTAATTTCCTTAAAGAATTCTCTCAGGGATTCGCGGGGACTAAGTTTGTAAATGGCACGAATGGCTCTTTTCTGTAAAATAAAGATGGTATCGATGTCCGCAGCAGAACCCCACAAGAGAAGACCATAAGACATTATACTATGAAAGTAACTAAAATACACAAGCCTTGCTGTTTCAACATAAGTCAAATGTCTAATTTTTCTAACCGCAAAGGCAGCTGAAGCGAGTCTCCCAGCCAGAGCGTCAACACTACAATTTCGAATCTAATGTAATGCCCAGAAAAACAGTGGAGTTTGATAGATCTAATTTTTCACCGTTGAGTACAATTTCTGTGGTAGCTTGCTTCACGTTAGGCATGGTGAATTTAATACATTTAGTCTTTTTTGTATTAAGAAGCAAGTTATTGCTAGTGAACCAATTTAATACCTTAGAGAGAGCTCTGCTAACATTGTCAAATGATTTTTCACCTCTTCTTGATTTGAAGATTAAAGATGTATCATCAGCAAACAGAACTATCTCACAGGAGTCCTTTGAATAAAAAGGAAGGTCAATAATATAGATCAAAAACAGCAAAGGTCCCAATATTGATATATAAGATATTGATATATATTGATATATAAACGATAGATGTGTCACATAATATTTTATTTATGCATGTCTTTTAGCTTATACATTTTATAGTTTATTTATTTTTATACATATTTTTATAGTAAGTTTTTAAATATCTATATAGTACAAGGTGCTCCCGGTATATGTATTGTCAATGTCGTGACTTATATTCAATCGTTAGTACGAGTAAACGTCACTGAGTGAGGGCGTTCTCCGTATATTTCATCACTTACGAGCAAGATTTTCTGACTCGTATGTTGCTCCTGCGTTTTAAACATCGCTTCTGACAGTGGGGTAACAGGAATTGATTAGAATATTCGATAAATTGACTTTAAGAGAAAACGGTGCTAGGATTCAAGTTGTATCACAACGTAATGTCTTTATAGGAAATATAACCTAATGTTATAAAATCTGCATGTTCAATTTTAGCACAACCAGTGTATTTTTTCCAACTTCAAAAAAATAGGTGTTCAGTTCGACATGTATGTACGAGTATGTGATATCGTCAGTGTTTGATGAAATTTTAGTATTTTGATATTTTAAGGCTTCCTTATACGTGTGAATATCATAAGTGCATATTTGTTTGTATATTTGTATGTTTATTTTAGGATTTCTTGCAAACAAGAAGACATACCGAGTTAATATTTTTTAGTTCAATCAGATATAGTTCAACTTAGGGTACAGTGTAAGTTTAATAAAAATCCATCAGAAATATGAGTAATAAATAAAAATCATGAAATAGATAAATGTATATTAAAGAAACAAATTGTAGAGTTGTACGTAAAAGTTTAGAGCGTTCTATTTCGCTGATTAGAACTTTGAGTATAATAGGCAAACCGAGCAATGAAAATCGATAATGGTGCACCTATAACACAAGTTGCGATCAGGTGTTTATTTTCTTACATAAGATGTTGATACATCATATAGAGATAGATGTTGATATATAGATGAATCATAGAATTACGTTAAGGAAAAAGCAGCTCAAAAGACCCACCGAACATTTATTGTCACCGGCGCACAGTATTTTTGGAATTTTTCATTAAGTAATGTATTCACAAGTTGCCTTTATGTGGAGTTTTGAGAGTGCGCATAACTTATGAGAGGTAACAAAGCAATTATTCCGTAGCCGGTTAAAAATAACGCATAAGTAGTGCACTCGCCGCTATGGCTGTTTTATTTTATGACAACGAAAATACTTTAAACAAAGAAACTTCTCTGCTGGTTTTATGAACAGCCTAGTGCCAAACAGCCAAGTCACATGCTCACTACGGTTTTGTCTTCCAAGTTTCTCATTTTCCAACTGTATTTTGTATGCAAGGTCTCCCTATTATCCTGTGAATTTGTTATTCTTTTATATTCTTAAGCCTTTGAATCCATTTTTTTTCTCCATAGGGACGACGGTTATTCTCACCAGCGACGACGTAACTTTTTGTATGGAAAATTTTAGTTCTGTCAGTGACTGCTAGAGGCGCTGTGCAATTTTCCATAGACTTTTTCAAAGTCGTCGCTAGCGAGTAAAACCGTCGTAAACTCATGGTAACGGTACAGTAATTGACAGTCACAGGATTAAGACCTTAACGTTCACGGATCAAAAGCCGCCGGCGGTCGCGTAAACATAAACAGAACGAAATACTGTTGATAGACACATCCGTGAGAAACAATTTGTACCTTGGGTGACCCTTCACTGATAATGTTAGTCTTGTGATGGCCGATTTAATTTAACTTGCGTTATGTGTCTGCAGGTAGGGATTAACTTGCATGAGGAATGAAGTTAAAAATTCTTTTGAAATCACGAAGGGGCTGGCTTTTTCATTCAAGCTTATAATTAATTTGAGGAAAATAAACAGGTACACGCGGAATCTAAAACATTTGATGCAAGGTTGCTGTCTGCATGTAAATAAAGAGGCCAGACGTAGTATTTTGTATAACGACTTGCGATTTTGTGAATTATCAAATTCTATTAGACTCAAGCAGTTATTTTTACCGCCTAACCACTATTGTTAAGAATCGATAGCAACCTAAATTTTAGACTTCATGTAGCCATGAGGCGGACGTAGTCCGAAGCAAACTTTTTGGCATTTCGCGTAGAAAATTTAAAATTTCTGATTATCTGCTGTATCAAATTACATTTAAACCTACGTAGCTACATCATACTCGTACATACATCTTGAATATATTTTTTTTAAAAAAATGTAATTTTATAAGATTTATTCAAAAAATATTCTCAATCATTACATGTATTGATAAATACACGAAAACACGAATTTTGTCTCAATTCTGTCTACGCGAAATGTCAAAACTATTGCTTTAGTCTCTTTGCTGACTACGCCGGATTTGACCGCAGTAACTTGTTTATTGTAGTCAAATTTAGGTGGCGCAAACGAATATTAAAAAAAAAGTACCCAAATTTTAAATCCTAAAAGTAGGTAGTAACCGAAAGCTGTTTTCAGCGGTAACTACATATGTATAAATCTGAGCTTTCATTTGTGTTAAATTCTTTTTCTATCAAATCGCGAGTACGTAGATATTTAAGCGAATGAATCCGGTAAATAACACGCATAAAAACTGAAATGCGATCAGACGATAAAATATTCGTAATGCTTTTGACAGTTCGCAGATAAATGGAACTTACTTATTGGACTTATTGTAGTCATCAATATACTATGTATATTGATGACTATACTATGTATATTGATGACTACAATAACAATGATTTACGCAATGTGTCGCAATTACAATGATTTACTTAGCCGACTGGACAATGTACCTGACATATTCGGATCATCACTACATAAATGGAAAACCGGCCTCCATAAAATTATCAATTAGTTTTAATAATTGCAAATCATGTTGAGTATTTATGTATATATCTGTATATGTATGTATTTATTATTATTATTTGTAATTGTACGTACTTAGGAAGTAATTTATTTATTAATTTATATTCGCTCTATCGTCTTCAATTTTAATTACGCTAATATTATGTTATTGTAATAATTTGGCTACCTCTGTATTATGTTTCTTCTATTGTTAGATACCTTATCATGCTATGTGCACGTATTTTGGAGTTACAGTGTATTAATGATAGCATACCTAAGATACTATATAATGTAACTATCTGTAATTCTGTTTGTGTACTGAATAAATAAATTAATAAATTAAATTAAATAAGTGCATGAAAAATGAAAAAGTCCATGCTATGCTCTGTAATGTGCACTCCATCGCTTGAATTCTTAATAAATAAATTTTGTTGAAGTGTGCAATTGATGTGCAAAAAGGTTTAAAATATTTCATCTCTACAATTAGAATACGTGTGTTTAAATGTGTTTGAAGTCAAAGAAATATGTATAGTGCTACCAACTTGTAGTGAAAATTGAATTACAGTTGTCATGTTGAAAATGCCACTGCTAACGGTACCGACACCATGAGTATACTCTGTATGTTTTTTCCGCTAGAGGGTGCCACATTAGATTTTGTGAAACCCCATTTAGCCTATAACCAGCGGACAATTAAAACGCTTTTAATGATATGTATTTGTCGAATTCTGATTAGTGGTTCAGAAGTTACGAGGGAACAAATAAACATACATACATACATAACTAAATAGCCTGTCAAAATCATAACCCTCCTTTTGCTTTGCCGTAGTCGGCTAAACATCGTCGTCGCTAGCGAGAAAATTGATAGTAACGGAAATAAAAGTCAGTGTGACCAATAACAAAAATTCTCGGAAGTAATTTTAAAAGGAATAATTTATTTATTTATATATATGACTTAATAACCTTAAAATTTGTTAATAGTACATTATGATACAAGTGTGCTAAGTTGACCATTATAGACAAGGCAATATTGTGTGCGCACGAGCGAAAGCGAGTGCGCCATAAGAAAGCCGCGTATATTATGGTCACAGGCACACGTGTTTCATACGACGTTTTTCAACACACTTGCCATTAATCCAAACTTCGTCACACCACAGCCGCCAACTATTTACGAAAAATGGCGCGTTGTTTTTTTTTCTTGCCGCGAAAATGATGCGCGCGCAAAGTTAAGGCGCGAACTAGATCAGCCAACAGCCAAGATTAAAAATGTAATAAGTCGTTATTTAAAACACAAATTACAGAATATTTTAAATGAATTTAAGTTATTTTTTAGTAATAAAGCTGGATTTACCATTAAGCTGTAACTAGATCAGCCAACAGCCAAGATTAAAAATGTAATAAGTCGTTATTTAAAACACAAATTACAGAATATTTTAAATGAATTTAAGTTATTTTTTAGTAATAAAGCTGGATTTACCATAAAGAAATATGTACATACTGTTATTTTTCGCATAAATACTGTTTGTTGTGAAAGTTATAACCCGACTAAATTATATCGCTTCATCTTCTTACTTACGACTTGGTACTAGGGTACAAATGTAAATTGGTCGGGTTAATAAACAAAAGGCACTTGTGCAATAATATACAGAAAAAGCACGCGTGTTTAATATCTATGATTATGTGCCAAAAATCGGTGGAATAAGAACGTCATTTTGAGCAAGTGTGTTGAAAATTTTATTATGTAACTCCATTTCTACACACTAAATAATATTTATCGGTAGAAACGGGCAAAAGGCATACAATAAAATGGAACACATTTAAATTTTCTTTAGCCCTAAGGAAAAAATGGTAGAAAATGCCACCTGGCGTTAATTCCACCTTTGGTTGTGCAGTTAAGTTAAATAAACACATGTTTTTAATCTATCATCACGTTGTTACGGCGAGTATAATAAAAGCCAGAAGTGTTTATTTTATTAAAAAAAAACCGGCCAAGTGCGAGTCGGACTCGCGCACTGAGGGTTCCGTGCCAACTTTAACTGAATTAGGGAATCCATTTACTTCTACTTAGTAAAATACCACAATATTTTGTTGACTACAAATATAACTTTGTTTTTCATAGTGTTTGTATGAAGTACAAAGTTATGTTTGCGATTGTTGAAAATGTGCTATATCTCAAAAACTACTTGTTCGATCCCGTGCGAACTAATTTTCGTTGAAAGTATTTATTAAGATCTACATCATATATTTTTTTCAAAATTTACACTTGCTTGGTTTAGAAATTAGATGGGGGGGACGCCCATTTTACCACTTTGGAAGCGTCTAGCTATGAAACGTTTGACTTTAAAAGAAAATGGTTTTAGAAACTTCAATGTTATTTTTAAAGACCTATCCATAGACACCCCACACGCATAGGTTTGACAAAAAAAATTTTTTTTGGTTTTAGTTTCATGTATGGGAGCCCCCCCTTAACTGTCATTATTTTTTATTTTTTGTATGAGAATCGGTAAGCGGTTAACAAGATACATCTTCCTACCAAAATTCAATTGTGTAATGCTTATAGTTACAGAATAAAATGGGTGTGACATACGGACGGACAGACAGACAGACAGACAGACAGACAGACAGACAGACAGACAGACAGACAGACTTGACGAAACTATAAGGGTTCCGTTTTTTTGCCATTCGGCTACGGAACCCTAAAAAAGTAGCGATAGCCTGACAATCTTCAGATAAGGCACTATAGTATGAGTTTAAAGCATGAAAAATTGTCTCTATTACATGTATTGAATTGGTCAAGTTGTCAGTTGATATGGTTATTGTCAAAGGAATTCAGAATTCTCTTCAACGATGTATGAAATAATAATTCGTATCGTTTCATGTACATACGACAGTTTAAATGTTCTTTCAGGTTATCACTTAGCACTGATCATTTAACGAACTAATAAACATTTATTTGAAGCCACACGTTAAGCACCTAGTTCTTATTATAAAAGATACAATGTAACATTAATTAAATTAGAAAAAAAGCCTTTTTTATTTAAGATTTTTTTATTTCCGTCAGTGGCTACTCCGAAATATTGTACACAAAAGAACACAACCATTCTCAAAACATTGTATTGAATTCTTAACGTATTTCTTATGAGTGTTACCATATTCTTACTTCACAAGGCACTGGTGCAAACACATCACACATAGAGTATAGAACTGGAAATCATCTGAAGTAAAATATCAACAATCATAAACAAAGAAACGAATCTTAGTAACTTCATCTAGCATTAGAAAACGTAGATTCACACATAAAACGGCAATTGTGGCTATCAAAGCCGCACATAAAGTGGAGTGATATAAAAATTAGTTTCCCAACATTGGAACAAGAGCAAAATGGGTCCCGAAGTATTGGCACTTACATAAAGAGGTTCGGAAGGATGGCATTCGGAGGGCAGGCCGGAGGGTCGCCGCGGGGCAGATAACACCGACGTATGGCCCCATTACTGACCGCTACCGGGAATTATTTTAACTGCTGCCTCTCACAGAAGAGAAAACAGCCTGATCAGTCTGTACTTTATCATAAGAAAGCCATTGGGCCATGCTTGTGTGTGGAAATACACAAATGAAACTCGATTGGTTAATTAACAATAATAAAAACTTAAATGTCTAACACAATGCAATTTTTAAAACTCTCCATACGCTTGGTATTAGTCAAATGTTTGTGTACCGGGCTATCAGTAGGTACAATGAGTACCTCCTCTGTTTGTGACAGAAAATGATCTGGCCTTCCACGTAGGGCCTTCTACGAAAAAGGCGGTCAAAGCAGTAAGGGAAAAAAAACGCAGAAATTCTGTCCGATACCAAAAGATTTTATCTCGGGAGATGAAGATAGCACCCAGAACCATGTCGCGTATTTTCGAAAAAACTACTGAAGCGGTACGCAAAGGGAGGTCACAGAAAAAATTGTTTACGGATGAGAAAATCTTTACAATTGAGCAACATTTTAACGAACAATATGACCGTATTTATGCTCAAACCTCTAAGGGAGGTTCATAATTAGTCGGCAGAGTGCAACGTGGGCATTACCTGACTTCAGTGATGGTTTGGAGGGGGGGGGGTGTTAGCTATGAAGGAGTGACTGATCCATATTTTTGTGAAAAATGTATCAAAATATCGGCACAAGTGTATCAAGATGCCATTCTTGAGAAGGTGGTTAAGCCCCTTAACAACATCATGTTCAATAACCAAGCATGGTCTTTCCAACAAGACTCGGCGCCGGGTCATAAAGCTCGGTCCACGCAGTCTTGGATAGAAGCAGACGTTTTGGACTTCATCAGAGCTGAAGACTGGCCGTCGTCTAGTCTCGATCTTAATCCGCTGAATTATGATTTATGGCAGTGAAGAATTTTCCCATGGAAAGAGTGCGTGCTTATTGATAACTGGCCTCAACGTTTAAAGGACTGTATTGCAGCTAATTGAGAACACTTCGAATAAGCTTTTTATATTCAAATTGTTTTATATTTGTGTATAAAACTAACACACTGTAAAAGTGATAAATATTATTTGCATTTACTTGTTTCTGAAGTTTACGCGAATATTACTCATTGAAATAAAACAACTTTTTTACGGATTAACTTTTCGCGAGTTTATTAATTTTATCCCGACGTTTCGAACACTTTACAGCGTTCGTGGTCACGGGTAGACTAAGATGTTATTTGTCATTTACAGAGTTTTGAAAAATATACACTACCGTCACTCATATTATTAATTAACGTTCCTATCCACGCAGAAAGAGCTAACTGTGTCTTGTGATCTTGCAGTGAGTGGTCTAGCTTGGGTCCTAGTTAGAACTGGATCCCATGCAGGTGGAATTTTCCAACCATCTTCTCTGTTAAAATTTGGATGTTTTCTTATTTCTATAGCTTTGCGTAGCATACGTGGAATGAACCGACGTTCTTTTGATAGTACTTTAGGTTGGTCAAAACGTATGAAGTGGTTGGGTTTGTCTAAGGCATGTTCACACACTGCAGATTTTATGTTTCGTCTATGTTTAACGTCAGCTATATGTTCTTTTATCCGCACGCCTATACTTCGTTTGGTTTGCCCGATGTAGGAGAGGCCACAGTCACATTCCAGTCTATACACCCCTGCATCTTGAAGAGGTATGGTGCACTTGACAGGTGGTAAAAATTGGTTAATCTTCTTTGGCGGCTTGAAATAAGTCTTGATGGAAGCTCGCTTCAAGATATTCCCAATCTTGTCAGTGACCCCCTTGATGTAAGGTAGTACGGCAGGTGGGCGTTCAACTGTCATGGGCTTGGCACTGGCACGGGGTCTGCAACGACGTGGTACTGGAAGCTGGTTGTCCCGTAGTACCTTCCTTACATGCTGAAGTTCAGCAGCCAGGTGTCGGTCGTCACAGATGCAATAAAGACCTTGCAATTGGCAGAAAATGAAACAATGGTTAGTTTTGATGTACAGTCCCTATTTACAAGTTTACCTGTGAAGGACTGCATTGAAATTACCAGAAGGAAGTTATTTGAATTGGATATGCCCATAGAGTATGCAGAGTTTTAGAGCATTGCCTTACATCTGGCTATTTATTATGGGACGGTGAATTCTACATACAAATTGATGGTGTAGCGATGGGTTCCCAAGTATCACCTGTTGTTGCTGATATCTTCATGGAAGATTTTGAGGCCACAGCTTTGAACACATCACCTATATCACCAAGGTTTTATAAACGGTACGTAGATGACACCTTCACAATATTACCCACAGATAAAGTTTCTGCTTTTTTGAACCATCTTAACTCTATTCATCCACAAATACAATTTACTATGGAAATTGAGGCAAACAATAAACTGGCTTTCTTAGATGTTTTACTCACTAGGAATTCTGATAACACACTTAGTCACACAGTTTTTAGAAAGGCCACCCATACAGACAAATATCTCAATGGTGCATCTCACCATAATCCTTCACAGTTAGCTACCGTGGGCAAAACTTTGTTTCAGAGAGCGTTGGGCATCTGTGACGACCGACACCTGGCTGCTGAACTTCAGCATTTACATGCTGAAGTTCAGCAGCCAGGTGTCGGTAGGCGTAGGCGCAGGTGTAGGTGTCGCTGGCGGTCCCGTAGTACCTTCCTTACGGCAGGTACTACGGGACAACCAGCTTCCAGTACCACGTCGTTGCAGACCCCGTGCCAGTGCCAAGCCCATGACAGTTGAACGCCCACCTGCCGTACTACCTTACATCAAGGGGGTCACTGACAAGATTGGGAATATCTTGAAGCGAGCTTCCATCAAGACTTATTTCAAGCCGCCAAAGAAGATTAACCAATTTTTACCACCTGTCAAGTGCACCATACCTCTTCAAGATGCAGGGGTGTATAGACTGGAATGTGACTGTGGCCTCTCCTACATCGGGCAAACCAAACGAAGTATAGGCGTGCGGATAAAAGAACATATAGCTGACGTTAAACATAGACGAAACATAAAATCTGCAGTGTGTGAACATGCCTTAGACAAACCCAACCACTTCATACGTTTTGACCAACCTAAAGTACTATCAAAAGAACGTTGGTTCATTCCACGTATGCTACGCGAAGCTATAGAAATAAGAAAACATCCAAATTTTAACAGAGAAGATGGTTGGAAAATTCCACCTGCATGGGATCCAGTTCTAACTAGGACCCAAGCTAGACCACTCACTGCAAGATCACAAGACACAGTTAGCTCTTTCTGCGTGGATAGGAACGTTAATTAATAATATGAGTGACGGTAGTGTATATTTTTCAAAACTCTGTAAATGACAAATAACATCTTAGTCTACCCGTGACCACGAACGCTGTAAAGTGTTCGAAACGTCGGGATAAAATTAATAAACTCGCGAAAAGTTAATCCGTAAAAAAGTTTTTTTTTTCAATTATTTGCATTTTTTTTTCTTTGTGACAATATTTATGGCAAGACTAGGTATATATTGCTTTACTAATATTATAAAGCTGAAGAGTTTGTTTGTTTGTTTGTTTGTTTGAACGCGCAAATCTCAAAAACTACTGGCCCGATTTGAAAATTTTTTTTTACGTTGGATAGTCCATTTATCGAGGAAGGCTTTAAGCTATATAACATAAAGATACGACTCATAAGACCACAGCAGAAATGAAAAATGTTGCGAAAACGGGAGAAAGATATTCCTTTTGAGAGCTTCCGCTGCATACGCTGCGGAAACCGCTTAAGTTACACAAAAATCATGTATGACAGGATTGTTCAGCATTAAGAGTTCTATAATAAAGTCCGTGACAGCATATGTCTTTTTTTATGGTTGACTTACTACAACCTTTTTTATGTTCATAAATTTGTAAAAAAAATATGCATTATTTTTAGAGGTGTATTATGCACACAGGTATTTATTGTTATCAAAATAAATACATTCATCATCACGAGCATTTCATTAAGAACCAAGTTGCCCTTTATATCATTTGATTTAAATAATTATCTTAGGAGCTATCACAGTTTTAACATAACTCCGCACCAAAATAATGTTCGCAGCTTAATGCGCTTGCGCTATATATTATAAAGCTGAAGAGTTTGTTTGTTTGAACGCGCTTATCTCAGGAACTGCTGGACCGATTTGAAAAAATATTTCTGTGTTGGATAGCTTATTTATCGAGAAAGGCTTTAGGATATAAAACATGACGCTGCGACGGGAGGGGAGGGAGTAAACTCAAAATGCGCGGACGAAGTCGCGGGGGACCGCTAGTTGCTTTATAAGAATCGTAAAGCGGTTAACAAGACACATCTTCCTACCAAGTTTCAACAATGTGATGCTTATAGTTACAGAATAAAGTGGCTGTGACATATGGACAGACAGACTTGACGAAACTATAAGGGTTCCGTTTTTTGCCATTCGGCTACGGAACCCTAAAAAGACGTGTGGCACTCGGAGACTGCCGCGGTAAAGCTATTGCATAGCATTTTTTATCAACTTATGCAAATATATATTTTTTTTTTATTTTGAAAGGCGGGTTGCTGAAATAAAGAGACAAGCTTAATACATATTTCAAAAAGTCATTTAAAGTTGCCGGTCGGAGTAGGGGTGTCAGGTTATTGTCATTACGGAATTTCTGGATTCAGTTTTCACGCTCAAGGTCCGCGATAGAAGCTATGCAATAGCTTAATATATTTAAACAATATAGAACATCAAACTGCCATGTTATAGTACCAAAATTATGGTGCATCCACACCGATCGGTGGCAGGTGCCAGCGGCCATGCCACTCATGCCGCAGCGGCTTTTACCATAGTATCTGATAGTTAAATAAATAAATAAATATGCGCCAGACAACAACCAATTGTCGTGGTTTCGAAGAAAGAAATCTTCATCCTTGTGTTATGAATACCAGAAAACGATTATGACGGGGGCGTCTTCCATAAATACTTAAATACATAATAAACTACCATGACTTAGTTACAAATGTTCAAGCTCATCACACAAACATTTGCCTCTTGCGGGATTCGAACCCACGATGATGGCGTAATAGTCAGGAGCGCTAACCAATACACCAAACGCGTCGTCGAAGTAAATAGACGTATACCGCCAGTCAAGCCACCGGGCGGTAAGGATACACCATTACAGTTAGTAGTAAAGATGGCGGTTGTTCATGCTCTATGGTGTTAATCCAAGGATGTGAGTAATCACAGTTTTACGTTGCGGCTTAAGATAGAAACGGACAGCCTATGATTAATCTATGTGTTACAGTTCCTAGTAAGCCGAATTAATGTAACAATAAATAAATTACTTGTACTTAAATGTTTGCTATCAGTACATCCACTTGGTATTAACTTTTACTGCAGCCATTGCAATCACTTGGCCATCACTTTTGACTATAGTGGCCGGTTAATTTTAGTACTTTAATTATTCTAGAAAGTTAGGCCCGTGGTAATTTATTAAAAAACTTTAGTGTAACTGTCTTAGTATGCATAATCCATACATGCAGCCTTTGCATAAATCAACTTACTACAAATCTGCAATCTCATACAGGCATAGTTTTGATCTTAGCGTAGGTACAAGAAAGAGAAGATTCGATATGTCAAGATATTAAAAAAAGTAAAAACCGACTTCAAAACCATAATTCACTAAAAAGTCTTAAATAAACTCTTCACCATTGAAAGGAAAGGAATCCGTTTAAGGCAAACAATTTCTTTTTGGAGTCGGTGCTGTGATAGTTGATGCTTGATGGTCAAAGTGATGGCACCGACTCCAAAAATAAATTGTTTGCCTTAAACGGATTCCTTTCCTTTCAATGGTGAAGAGTTTATTTAAGACTTTTTAGTGAATTTTGGTTTTGAAGTCGGTTTTTACTTTTTTTTAAAGTTTATTTTATTTCTTCATTTTAGTGATTACATAAAAGGGGGGGGGGGGAGTTGCACCTTATAATTCTATTTTTTAAGAAGCTACAAATTACCTATCATTAGTTCCGTCATTATAATTACTGAACTCCTGAGCGTTAAGGAGTTCCACCATCAGCTCAGCCCCACAAAATTTTGACTATCAGACGTAACAATACGTCAACATTAAGATTCTAGTAAAGAAACACTTTACGTGCCTTTAAAATTTGAGGGTTTCCTTCGATTACACCAAGATCCCATCATCAGATCACAAAATGGAAAAAATGGGACCAACACAAAGTACACCCTCTAAGTAGGTGAAAAAATTTTTCGATTCGGTCGACAAACGACTGAGATATGAGGTAACTTACATACAAAAAAAAAACCATACAGTCGAATTGATAACCTCCTCCTTTTTTGAAGTCGGTTAATTAATTGACGTTGTAGTAGCAATTTTATCTCTTATTTCATTCTTCATGCTTTTCCTTACCTGAAGGTTGTCTGGAAGAAATTGCTACAAGCAATAAGACCGCCCAAATTATACTTATAACGAATATACAAGATACTATCCTGTGTAGTTATTATGTTTATGGTGGGCATTAAAGTATTTTTATTTTTTATTAATATTTCCATACTGGATTTCCTGCCGTAAGAAGGCAAAATATGAACTCTTCGGTTGTTCTAAATGGAATCATAATACTAAGTGGTCTCTTTAGGTACATTCCAGCATTTGTCTTCGGATCGTCGTCGCTATACTAAATAATGTAAAGATCCCAAATGATTTATTAATCCTATAGAATGGGAACGCGGGAAAATGTATAATAAATTTCAATTCCGTGTCAGTGCGTTATACCGAAGACATTCGCTCCGCATTATCTCACGAGTTGTGGAAGCGGGCAATAAAGTTATTGTTAACAGTAACTTAATGCAAGAATAAATCACTTGAACACGGCCCATATAACGGCACGATAGAGCTACTTTTCGCTGAATTCAACGCTAGTATATTATATGTAAATCTCGCAGAATGTTGTCTTTTAAGGTCACCTTCCTCACACACAGGATAATATTACATGATTTACTCGTATGTATGTCGTCACTCGTGTCACAGTTTGCATCATAGGTCAACGTGAACAGTGCCAATAACTTATTTGAACAATGCCCAAAAATGTACCTACAGATGTCACTTTTAAAATGTCGTTGCTGCCTGTACAAGACAGTGGTAGCATTTTGGTGCAACGGTGCTAGGAAGGCAAAGGGAAACGCTTCCTACCGACCAGGTGTTATGGCCGGGGACCAAGGTCCGATGACCACCGTCTTGGTTTGTACATATGTAGTTAGTCCGCTCTAAAGCTTTAATAGGTAGGAATTTATTAATAACAAACAAGAAAAAATAAAACTAAGACATGCTACATAAAAAAAAATAACTTAAAGTCTACCTATTCAAAAACGATATCATTTCCTTGAGGCAAGGAGGCTATGATGCTAGCTGCGTTGCCGCGTTGGATAGCTATGCTGATCCTTTGAGCTAGGGACCAGCCAGATTTATTATTGGCTGTGACAGAATTTAATTTTGGCGCAATTTTACCAAACAGCAATTTGACGTAGTAGCGTGACGGGCGAGACGCCCAGCGCTTTGTTGGCAACAAAGGCAGTGGAGACCAAATTTATCAACCTTCTTGCCACAGGGACACGTAAAAATTTCACATATAGGGGTGCCAAGGCGGAGACCCACACACACCCGGAAAGACACACTATCGAAAAGAGTGCCTAAATTTTTCGACGGTAAAGCATGAAGCCAGTGACCAGAATCTTTGCAGGATACCGCCAAGAGCCTTGCTCGACTACTGTCACTGACGAAATTTTGAAGTAAAGAATTGAAGGTCTCTCTCGCAAGAGGGACATCCCAAAGTTTTTGTTAGTGAAGTTCCTTTGGAATGTCTTCTCTAGGACAGAGACCTTGCCAAAACTCCTCCGCCTCTCTCACCTCAGAAAGTTGGCGAGGATGCTCAAAGATTTTTCCGGCTAAAACGGAAGTGCTATGCAAAGAGGAGAGAAAAGCGGGGAGGGCTATACTAGAAATTTGTCGAATTCCAATCCCACCAAAACGAATAGGAAGCGAAGCCTGAGCCCAAGAATTGTTATCAAAATGTAAATGTATTTTTTTTTCCAAACTATTTTTAAGAGTAGTGTCAAATAGTTTTAAATAATTATTTTATTTCCAGATAGGACTAGCACGTAAGAAACATGTAAATTTAGGCACAAAAAGACACGATTTCAGTATAGTAAAAGCATTGTGTGAATTTAGGTGTTCTAATCTGGGGGCTGATAGGGTGAAATCATTCAACTTTTTATCAAGAAAAGGTTCGATGCTGGGATTAAGAAGGTGCCACTCACCTAAAAGGCATATTTCACATATAAGGCGATTCAAAATTAGGAATTTTAATGTTAGGAGCAAGGGAATTAAATTTATCAATGATATCCTGTCGGGAACCAGACGAAACGTGATCATTAATAAAAAGTTCACATTTTGAAAGGTTTAGTTCTAAGCCAAATTTCTTAAATCCTTCTATAACCAGGACAAGATCTTGGAAAACAACATCTGCTTTGCCTCCAAAAGAGCCATCATCCAGATACCAGGCATTGAATTTAGAATTTAAGGATGAAATGACAGGATGGATGCCTAAACTAAAAAGGGCTGGACCTAAAGGGTCGCCTTGCTGAACACCGACTGCAGAAACAATTGAATGTCCATTGTAAAGCAATTTTGATTGATTATTGTAACACTGAAAAACAAAGGGATAAATCTGAGGAGTGTGAGTCTGAACTTCTTTCAGAAAGGCAGACCTGTCAAGAGAATTGAAAGCATTCTTCACATCAACTTTCAAAAAAACTTCAGATTCGTCACAGGAGAGGAAATTGCAAGCTGAATGAACCACAGCCTCGCAACCGCCCTTACTGCTGAAACCAAGTTGGATGGTTTGAAAATACTCTTTCAAAGGAGAAAAAATATCACGACAGGCTAATTTGGCTGCAAGACGACGAAACGTTGAGCCAATAGCAATAGGGCGAATGCCACCATCTTTTTTTCGAAAGGCACAAAGTCTAGCACCAAATAAAATCGGGAGAAAACTTTCAGAAACCTTGCCAGATAAGAGAAGGTTGCACAGTTTTGTAATGTTGGAAAGCGTGTTGGGGAGTGATTCCGTCGATGCCACCAGCAGAACCAGCAGGGAAAGACATGATGGCAGCAAACGTGTCACCGTCATCAAGTATCTGTAAGGGTTGGAAATTTTGAAGAGGAGGAAGAGCTAAAGATGGAGAATCTGGAAGTGAAGGATGCTTACTACGAAGGCTTTCGAGAGTTTCCTGATTAGGGGGAGCGACAGTGTCATCGGAGAACAAGATTTGGGCTGCGTTTTTCAGGTCGCCGTCCATTACCTTGTTCTCAACGGTACGATAAACTTTAAATTTGGAAGATAGCGTACCAGACAAACTGAACGGAAGGGATGGATTGTGGGAATTCGAAGCATTATCTAATAGCGCCCGAGTTAAAGTTTTAGACTGAGACTTTACATGAAAAAACGAGTATGAAAATGTAAAAAGATTTTGCCAGGCAGTTTCAGTATTATCGAAACATTTTTCAATACAAGATGAGAGTCATTTAGCTAAAGCTATTCTCGCTCCCCTAGGGATTTTTAAACCAGCGGAGTAGATTGGTGGAGATTTGTGATAATAGAGTCAAAAGATGGAGAAGAAGATATAGGATTTGAAGTAGAGGGTAGTGGGAGAGATGCGTGTAAATTGGTGCTATTATGACTATGGGCAATATGAATATAAAGGCCCCTCTTACCTTTAAAAGCCCTGTTGGTATTACAAATTGAGCAGTGAAAGAACTGCGGCTGTGAGTGGGTGCCCACCGATGGAGATAATGTGCTCATAAGCCTTAACACTTATCACAAAAAGAAATTTGGAAAAACCTGCCAAAACACTAAATTAAAACTTATGACACAATATCAAATATAAAAACATAAAATTAAAATAAAACACTAGAATGATGGACGCTGACAACAGGGGATGCGCAGGTCTGGTTGCCTTAGCAGCCGGATTGAGTCCCTGCCAACGCCAAGTGTCAACTGGAACATAAAAATGCAAGAATTTAATATAATATAGAGAGGTCTTCTGGAGGCCTACTCACAAACTCATTGCCTCTAAACACAATAAGGAAATTATGGAGAGGCCTCGGGAAGAGGAAAAAAGAAGGAAAATATTTTTTAAATTAAAAAATCTATACGACAAATACTTATCCGCTCGGCAGTCCAATGGCACTACAGTGCCATTTTCTTTTTTACGGTAAACTGTCCGTGGTACTGCAGTGCCCACCACTTGAAAATTATGTATCATAGTCTGACAGCGCGGACAGTCGAGTGGTTATGTTTGGCAGGTGTCAGGTGTCAATCTTAATAGGTTAACTTTATTAATTTATGAACAACTAACAAATAAGTAACGGTAACGACAGTCGTACGTTACCGTGCGTAACGTGCAATGACGTCCTTTTACGTCACATAAAAGGGCCCTCATTTCAATTTCTTTAGCACTAAGGCAAAAATGCTAGAATTTCCATTTGGCGTTAAGTTCATCTTTGTTTATGCAACGAAAATAAATAAACCCATATTTTTAAATTATCATCATGCAGTTACGAAGAGTATAAAAAGGCAGAAGTGTTTATATTTGTTAAAAACGGCAAAACCCTTTTCGATCGTGGCGCCATTCTGTCACTCTTCAGATAAATTGGTGGCACTATATTATTTTTGTTATGTCCAATGATTTAAAAATAATAGATGTGTTACCCAGGCCCATACAAAAAGTTGTTGTATATAAGCAACAGAATCGTCACCGAGACGAAATGCAGTTGATTTTGTTAATCGCTCTATATGTTTCTATAAGGTACTTAATAACTAAGTTAAAACCTTGAAGTACAATAATCGCTAAACTCCCTTTTCATTGAAGAAATCAACGTCCAGGTGTTGACATCGTGGTTTTCGGTGCTTTAGTAACTCCGAAATGTTTGTGTCTCTGGGACAGGTTCTGGTACACCTCCTGCCAGCGCGTCAGGTAGAACTCGGCCCGGGATACGACGGCGGTTTGTGGCATTAAGTTCTTCAAGAATAACATCTGTTCATGGTACTCGAAGCACGGACCGCGGTGCAGCAAGTTCCACCCTGAATGATAAAGCACGAAAACCAGAATCTTTTATTTAGGACATTTTTTACGTTTTTATCAATGACTAGTGGTCCCCCGCGACTTCGTCCGCGCGTTTTTTGATTTTTCTCGCCTTTTAAACCTTTCCTAGACCTCCACGAACATTACAAGACTAAGAAAAGAATCACTCACTAAAACTCGAGAATGGCTGAACGGATTTACCGTTCAGCCATTGTCGAGTTTTAGTGAGACTAACGAACAGCAATTCATTTTTATATTTTTTACCGACTTCAATAAAGGAGAAGGTTATCGATTCGACTATAAGTTTTTTTTGTGGCTGCGTTACCACATACCAAAGTCATTTGAAGACCGATTTGTAAAATTTGTTTGCCTTCCTAGAGGTTGTACTTTGTAGTTGGTACAATTGTTGCCAACCCTTGAATTTCATGACAACGTACAGTGTTTTTTTACTTGAAAATTAATGTTTACATTTATGTGAAGCAGAGCTGATGGTGGAACTTTTTAACGCTTAGGAGTTCAGGGAATATAATGACAGAACTTATGCTAGGTAATTTTTAGCTTCTTAAAGAACAGAGTCATAAGGTGCAACCCTCCCCCCCCCCCCCCACTCCTTCTGCAAGCACTAAAAATTAAATAAATAAAATTAACTTATAAAAAATGTAAAAATCGACTTAAAAACCGAAATGAACTCAGTCTCAAATAAACTTTTGACCGTTTCAAGGAAAGGAAAAAAATTTAGGCGAAATATTTTGTTGGAGTCGGTGCCATCACTTTGACCATCTCAAGCATCGACTATCAGAGCCCCGACTCTAAAAAAAATTGTTCGCCTAAAATGGATTCCCTTTGCATTTCGGTTTTGAAGTCGGTTTTACTTTTTTGTAAAAGTTAATTTTACTAAGTTCTCGATATTGTGGCACTGTTGCAAGTGTCAAGTTCACAACATTAAACGACGTCTTAGTGATCATTAAAGTTTAAAACAATATTCACCTAACCATTAGATGGTATGCATCACAAATAAGCACATAAAAGTAATTTTGAAATCGGAACAGTAGTTCCTGAGATTGGCAAGGACAAACAAACTTTTCAACTTAAATAATTAGTATAAATGTACGACGATACTGACTCTCATAAACGCCAGTTCGGCATTGATGGTCGAGGAAATCGCAGTAGGTGGGAAAAGTCCGGAAGACGTTAGTAAACGCCTCCTTCAGATGCTCTCCCGTGCATTCTCCCCACCAGCACTTGCCGAACTCGTACGTGTCCGATTTTTGTCCGCATACTTCTTTGATCCTGCCAAAATATATTGATTCAAATAAAATAAAATTAATTAAACCAGGTTAAGGCCTGACTTTACCTTATTCAGATAAGGAATATTCGTCGAATATAATACAAAACGCCTAATTAGAAACGTCACCTACTTGACAGCAATCATTTATGTGAATTTCATTTTATGATCGATCGTTATAAAATTTTCGGTCGAATAAGTCTTATGTGACGTTGGTAAAATCGACCCTCAATTCACTTATTTAAATTTAAACACGGTCTTCTTCTTCGTCGTTTCCTCATGTCTGAGGGTCGTGACCACTAAAAGCAGCGTTGCGGGTCAGGGCTCTCCACTCATACCTGTCCTGGGTTTGGTGGATTGCCTCTTGGGTGTTGCAGTTAATGGACTGTAGAATGGCATCTGTCCACCGAGTGGGTGCTGTACCTCTACTCCTTCTTCCTTCGGGCACGTGCCCAACCAGTATTACCATCTCCAGATTTTCCGGCTCCCGGCGGGCAAAATGACCGAAGAAGGAAAGGGACCTTTGGAGGCATATTGTAGATAGGAGTGTTTCTATTTTGAGCTGCTGAAGAATAGAGATGTTAGTGCGGCGCGCAGTCCACGAGATGCCCAACATTTTACGCCAACACCACATTTCGAACGCATTTGTTCTAGATCTTAATCGAGCTTTGAGTGTTCATGTTTCTGATGCATAAAGGAAAATGGAAAATACCAAAGTACGCATAAGTTTCCCTTGCGTGCTGCGATAGATGTTACGGTTTTTCCAGATGTTCTCCAAGCGTTTAACTGCTGACTTTGCTATCTGAGCTCGTCGAGCGACTTCCTTTTCGCAATCTCCATCATTACGAACGAGGGACCCCAGATACACAAACTGTTGCACCGTGTCTAAGTCTCGCATCTCAAAAGATCTTTACAAGACTTCCGCTCTGTCAACAAACATCAGTTTGGTCTTGCTCTGATTAATCCGCAGTCCGTACTCCATACTTGCGCTTTCAAGTCTTCGTAGCAGTTCGGCGAGCTCACCTTCGCTTGCAACTATCATCGGCGAAACGCAAGTTATGGATAAGGTAACCGCCAATCCAAATTCCTCCTCCCCAATTCTCTAGCACTCGTCTCATGATATGCTCTTCTACACGAGGTTGAAAAGTTGTGGGGAGAGAATGCAGCCTTGCCGAACTCCGCGTTCCGTCTTGAACGGTTCAGACAATGCGTTGTCCAATCGTACCTTCGATTGCCCATCCATATATAAATTTTAGACGAGAGATACCTCTGCCTTTACCGAAACCAGCCTGTTCCTGTTCTTTATCTGGCTACAGATAAAGTTCTCTAATCTCCTATTGATTTTGCGTAGAAGTATTTTACCCGCGTGAGATATCAGGGATATGGTGCAATAGTTTTTACATTTTTGGGTAGACCCTTTCTTGTGTAAGGGTATTATGATGGATTCAGTCCAGTCCTCTGGCCATTGTCCAGTTCTCCAGACTTAAAAGCGCTTTATTGATTGCTCTGTAATTCCGTCACCACCACTAGCTCTTAGTTTAAGTTTCGTGGTTGCAGTTTCGACTTCATGAAGCGATATGTCTCTAACAAGGAAAACCCTCTAACAAGGAAAGTTTGCCTTTCCTCCGAAGCTTCATCTGTGTTCACCCTGTAAACCTCTTGGCAGTAACATTTCATTCCATCATTCATTCCATCTTTGTAGCACAAGGTTTTTATCAAGTAAAGGATTCCTTTTTTCCTCTTCGATGGTCCATGCCTTTGGATTATGCGTCTTAGTAAGGAGCTTCACCTTTTCAACCAGATCCTTGGAGTGAGATGTCTACGAGCTTTTCTCGATATCGCTACAGATAGAGTTGATTTGTGCATTTCTGTCATGTCAACAGAGACGTTGCACACGCGTATTCAGCTCTGAGTACCGTTTCTGCCCAGGACCTGGATCAATACCCCGTTCTTTCTGAAGACTTCTTTCCTCGACAGCATCCCATGTTTCATCGCTCATCCAGCTTTTGGCCGCGTTATTGTGCACACCTTGGCAACAGCCTCAGCCGTTTCGACCACTATTGTTTTCAGTTGGCTCCATGTTGAGTGGGCCGAATCAAATGGATCAAACTCGACTCCGGCTAGTTTATATAGATAGAGAAGGTCTTCAATTTTTTTAAGAAGTTCCGACGCATTATCTGTTAGAGCTGCCGAAAATGTTCTTCAAAAAGAAAACTTAAGTCGGACTTGGACTATATTGAGGAATTTTTTAAGATGTGTAAATTGGGTTATAACTAAAATCTAATATGTCTAGTGGAATCCTTAGAGATTTTTGACCACGTTAGAACTGTACTAAGCTGGTGTTCGTCTGAGTACATAAAATTAAAGTTGAAAATTTTATATCGAGAAATCCCGACCTAGATAAAATTAGAGACATATTTGACATATGGTCGTTTTTAACTTATAAATGGATTCTTAGCACAAAACCAAATCACTTAATCGTTGAAAACATATGTAATTTTTTGATTGTGTGTTTTAGCTCTTCTGACGCAAAAAAAATAGATTCAGATATTGAGCTTGCGGAATCAAATTAAGATGATTAAAATAATACTTTTGTGTATATTTACGGTATTTTAGAATTTAAATATAGGTAATATGATTGTTACAAATTTTATTCACTGTGTTTAATAGTTTTATTTAAAGTTGTAGTTTTATATACAGGGTGTGGCGTAAATAGTGGTCCAAAGCAAAGGTGTGGATACACTGTACACTGAAGCACCACATACCAGTATTTAAAAAAAATTGTATGTACAGGGTTATCAAAATAAAAAATATTTTTTTTTTAAAAATCGTTACCTTGCCTTACAAATTTGGTTATAATTTTTTTATGCAGTTTTTTTAGTATTATTGCTTATTACATGTACTTAGTGTTTCATTTGGTTTTTATTTAAAAACTGAATTAAATTTAAAAATAAATTAAGTGTTTTTCAAAATTCAATACTCACTGCTAGCAAATCGTTTGACTTTAAATGGTTTTTGGTGCAAAAAAAAATGTACCACACTGTCAGTGCCCATTATTTTTAAAAAATGACCATCTTTTGCAGATTCTAAAATAGTGCAACAATAAGTGTTACGACTTACAGAAAAAAAGTTATTACTTTTCGAAACAAAAAGGAACCTAATTAAGGAAAACAATTTTTTTAAAGTTAGGTACATTACAAGTGTTTTAAATTTCTCTGGACATATTATTCAGTTCTTTCTTAAATTTTAGGTTACTTTAGTGACAGAAAAACATTTTACTGAAATTTGTAAGGATAACGATTTTTGAAAAAAATTAAAAAAAAATGATTGAAAACCCTGTACATACATTTTTTTTTAAATACTGGTATGTGGTGCTTCAGTGTACAGTGTATCCACACCTTTGCTTTGGACCACTATTTACGCCACACCCTGTATAAATGAATAAAACACAGTCTGATAGAGTATAATAATCTCAGGGTTAGGCCCCCTCCGTAATATAGGTGGGATTTATATATATATGTATGTAGCTACAATACTTTTTAAGGTATTTTTAGGGTTCCGTAGCCGAAAGGCACAAAACGGAACCCTTATAGTTTGTCTGTTTGTCTGTCAAGTCGAGTCAAGTCTGTCTGTTTGTCTGTTTGTATGTCTGTCTGTCTGTCCGTCACAGCCAATTTATTCTGTAACTATAAGCATTACACTGTTGAAATTTGTTAGAAACATGTATCCTGCTAACCGCTTTACGATTCTTATACAAAAAATAAAAAATAATGTCAATTAAGGGGCATACATGAAACTAAAACCGGAAATGTTCTTTTAGTCAAACCTATGCGTGTGAGGTGTCTATGAATCTGTCTTTTAAAATGACATACAGGGTTCCTAAAACCATTTTGTTTTAAAGTCTAACGTTTCACAGACGCTTTCAAAGTAGTAAAATGGGCGTCCCTCCCATCTTACTTCTAGACTAAGCGAGTGTAAATTTCGAAAAACTACAAAATGCAGATCTTAAGAAATACATTCAACGAAAATAGGTTTGGGCAGGATAGAACGAAAAATTTCTGACATATAACACATTTTCAACAACCGTTCTTCATACAAACACTATGAAAAACAAAGTTATATAATTGCTGCCAACAAAATATTGTGGTATTATAGCTAAGTGGAAGTAAGTGGATTCAGGTGGAAGTTAAAAATGGCATGGAACCCTCAGTGCGCGAGTCCGACTCGCACTTGGCCGCTTTTTTTCAATTTTTCCAGTCGTTAACTCAAAGTAAACAAAGATCGATCCCTTATTTCATTTTATTATCTACCATATTAACACATTTATGTACGCATACCACAATATTAAACTTAAAGAGAACTCCTTACAAAATTATAAAGCAAACAAAATACATTGACTGTTCTTATACAGAAAAAATGTAAAGATATTTAAGGGAGGGCTCCCATACATGAAACTAAAACAAAAAATAATAATTTGTCAAACCTATGCATGTGGTGTCTATGGATAGGTCTTTTAAAATGACAAAGATATTCATAAAACCATTTTCTTCTAAAGTCTAACATTTGAAAGATACACGCTTCCAAAGTGGTAAAATGGGCGTCCACCTCCATCTAACTTCTAAAATAAGCGAGTCTAAATTTTGGAAAAAATATAGTACGTAGATCTTAATAAATACTTTTTACAAAAATTGGTTTGAAGGAGATCAAACTAGTGGTTTTTGAGATATAGCACATTTTCAACGACCGCAAACATAACTTTGTTCTTCATACAAACACTATGAAAAACAAAGTTATATTTGCTGTCAACAAAATATTGTGGTATTTTAGATAAATGGAAGTTAGTGGATTTCCTAATTCAGTGGAAGTTGGCACGGTACCTTATATCCATAAAGTTGCATTCTTCGCCGCACACGAGCGGTATCTTAGTGGTGGACGCGTCGGACGGGAGATCCTTAATCGGGTCGTGTAGCGCCCATCCCCCGCCCTCCCAGTACGGTTCGTACCCGTAGTTCGGCCAGTAATACCGGGCCGCTAGTAGCGGGTCCTTAGTGGCGTACTTCTTTGTAGCCGCAAATCTCGACCGGCTCCTACAAATGATATTTAAAAGTGGCTTCATTATTGTAATTTTGCATTAAATAGTACCTAGATGTTGTACAAGGGGAGTAAGGAATCTATTTCACTGATCACGAGATGTTTCTGGTTCCCTCCCTGCGTTTGCGCGCCAATAACGACAGTAAAATTACCCGATTTTACCCGAGTTAAACATACTATTTTTCATTTCGACTGTGAGGAAAAACATTTGATTTACCTATCTGGTTGTTGATGTGATGTTGACGTATTTTGTAGGTCAGAGAGAGATAAATCTCAAAAATTTGCACAAAATGATAGTTTATTTGCAATGTTTTATTGATATCGAACATATAAGTGAAACATTTGATTCTGATTTTTGATTGATTAATGAGTAACGTCATGCATGAGTCGATAGAGAGGATATCAAATAATTAAAATCCTTGTTGAAAATACCCATCGAATTTCCCCCTCAGATAAAATTTGTGATACAGTAGCCAAACATGAAGAAAGACTGTCGTGAGTGGACGCGAGCATGCACGGATTGTCAAAGATCAAAGGTCACTACACGTGTACACTCACCTTAAGGCACCTTCAAACTACCCAGAACCAGATTTCGTCAAGTCCACATTGACATTGTCGGCCCGTACGTACCAGTATCCGACGGTTACCGCTACTGTCTTACCGCCATTGACAGATTTACTTGCTGGCCTGAGGCAGTCCCAGTGGTCGACATCACGGCTGAAACTGTGGCCTAGGCACTTTTATCCGGATGGACTTTTATGGGTGACACGTTTCGGGTGTCCTGAAAATGTAATAATAGATCGTGGTCGCCAATTTAAATCTGCTCTTTTCAGATACTCAAATAGCAGGTTTCAAACACAAAAGAATAACGGTGTACCATCCTGCCTGCAACGGATTAGTGGAAAGATTCCACAGGCCGATAAAAGCAGCCAATATGTGTCACGGAGAAAATTGGACCGAATCTCTTCCACTAGTTCTACTCGGAATCAGGAGCTCTTTTGAAGAAGACCTACAGACTTCTTCCGCTAAACTGGTATACGGAGAAACGCTAAGATTGCCCGGAGAGTTCTTCGATCTCATCTCCAATACCACCACTGACATCAGGGACTTCACTGCAAGACTGGGGAATGTTGTCCAAAACCTTCGACCAGTACCGACTTCGCAGCATCAACATTTATATTCAAAGATTTAGCATCAGCCACACAGATTTTCATCAGAGAAGATGCTGTTCGTGGTGCTCTACAGTCCGCCTGTACTGACTGTACCTGTACTGGACCTCACGCAGTCTTACAAAAAATGATAACTACTACATGATTTTGGTGAAAAATATACCACTGACAGTATCGATAGATCAACTTTAATCGACCTCGATACTTGAAAAAAAAAGTTCGTTAGTTTCACTAAAACTCGAGAACAGCTGAACGGATTTATCTTATCTTAGTCTTGAAATGTTCGTGGAGATCTATGAAAGGTTTAAAAGGCGAGAAAAAATCGAAAAATGCGCGTACGAAGTCGAGGGGGATCACTAGTTTTATAACATTTTGCGATATTAAAATGGAGTGGGGTGATAAAGAGAACCGAATCGCTGTGATTGCATTACACAAAGTTGGTATGGAGCCAAATGCAATTTTCAAAACTCTCCATACGCTTGGTATAGGTCAAATATTTGTGTACCGGGCTATCAATAGCTAAAATGAGATCTCCTCTAATTGTGACAGAAAAAAATCTGGCCGTCCACGTAGTTTCGTACGAAAAATATGGTCAAAGCAGTAAGGGAAAGAATTCGCAGAAATCCTGTCCGAAAGCAAAAGATTTTATCTCGGGAGATGAAGATAGCACCCAGAACCATGTCGCGTATTTTAAAAGATGACTTAAGAGTTACAGCCTATAAGAGACGCACTGGTCATTTTATAACTTATAATTTTAAAAAATAATAGGGTGGTAAAATCAAAAAACTACTGAGAAAAATTTTGTTTACGGATGAGAAAATCTTTACAATTGAGCAACATTTAAACAAACAAAATGACCG
The DNA here is from genome assembly GCA_963924145.1 of Pyrausta purpuralis. Classification (NCBI taxonomy): domain Eukaryota; kingdom Metazoa; phylum Arthropoda; class Insecta; order Lepidoptera; family Crambidae; genus Pyrausta; species Pyrausta purpuralis. The sequence goes on from OZ001646.1 coordinate 4,690,872, forward strand.
TATTTATGCTCAAACCTCTAAGAAAGCTTTCCAATTAGTCGGCAAAGTGCAACGTGGGCATTACCCGACTTCAGTGATGGTTTGGTGGGATGTTAGCTGTTGAAGGAGTGACTGAGCCATATTTTTGTGAAAAAGGTATCAAAACATCGGCACAAATGTAACAAGATACCATTCTTGAGTTAAGCCCCTTAACAACACCATGTTCAATAACCAAGAATGGTTTTTCCCACAAGACTCGACGCTGGGTCATAAAGCTCGGTCCACGCAGTCTTAGTTAGAAGCGAACGTTTTGGACTTCATCAGAGCTGAAGACTGGCCGTCGTCTAGTCCCGATCTTAATCCGCTGGATTATGATTTATGGTCAGTTTTAGAGAGTACGGCTTGTTCTAAGCGCCATGACAATTTGGAGTCTCTAAAACAATCCCTACGATTGGCAGTGAAGAATTTTCCCATGGAAAGAGTGCGTGCTTCTATTGATAACTGGCTTCAACGTTTAAAGGACTGTATTCCAGCCAATGGAGACCACTTCGAATAAGCTTTTTATATTTTAAATTGTTTTATACTTATGTATAAAACTAACACACTGTAAAAGTAATAAATATTATTTGCATTAAAAAAACTTTGTAACAGTATTTATGGCAAGACTAGGTATACTAGATTGGGAAGCCAAGTACGCTTCCCCGACCAATATCGCACTTCACGCCTCTGGGGGGTAGTGATGTGGTGAGATCCCACATATTTAAAACACATGAATATTTACAAAAATATTATGTATTACACTGTACAAAATTACTTATTAAAATAAATTAACATAATAACTTACAAATATAACTCCACAAATTAATTACTTTTCTAAACCATAGCAATCGCATCGCATCGCACAGCAAAGTTCCAACTGTACGCGCGACCTACGGCGCCGTTAAGATGGTGACATACATTGTTTCCATGGCAAGAAGAGGTTAATAAAAACTACTATGCCCTGTACATGCTATTTTCGCGTTCTCTAAAAATTTCATTTGCATTACCCAATTTGTTCATTTAATTGTTGTAACCTTATGTACCAAACACGGATTGATACTGGAGTTGTGTTTTTAATGCGAATCCAAGAAGTAGAACCCGTAGGTACGAGTATACGATCAAAAATTTTGTAGGAGTAAACAACTCCTCAATACTAAAGAAAAATAGAGAACATCAACTCAGACAATTCAAAATAAAAAATGACATCATGGCACTATGGTGGGCAGACGAATATTTTAATTGATTGATGATTTTATGTAATTGTTAAAAATAAGACCAATTGTATATTGTATCTATGAACAATAATAATACACACGTTTTTTAGGGTTCCGTAGCCGAATGGCAAAAAACGGAACCCTTATAGTTTCGTCAAGTCTGTCTGTCTGTCTCTCTGTCCGTCCGCATGTCACAGCTATTTTATTCTGTAACTATAAGCATCACACTGTTGAAATTTGGTATGAGTATGTAATATGTTAATCGCTCTACGATTCTCATACGAAAATAAAAAATAATGAAATTTAAGGGGGCTCCCATACATGAAACTAAAACCCAAAAAAAAATTTTTAGACAAACCTATACGCGTGGGGTGTCTATGGATAGGTCTTTTGAAATGACATTGAGGTTTTTAAAACCATTTTCTTTTAAAGTCTAACATTTCATGGCTAGACGCTTCCAAAGAGGTAAAATGGGCGTCCCCCCATCCAACTTCTAAACTAAGCGAGTGTAAATTTTGAAAAAATATATAATGTAGATCTTAACAAATACTTTCAATGAAAATTGGTTCAGATGGGATCGAATGAGAAGTTTTTGAGATATAGTATTTTTTCAACAACCGCAAACATAACTTTGTACTTCATACAAACACTATGAAAAACAAAGTTATATTTGCTGTCAACAAAATATTGTGGTATTTTACTAATTGGAAGTAAGTGGATTCCCTAATTCAGATAAAGTTGGCACGAAACCCTCAGTGCGCGAGTCCGACTCGCACTTGGCCGGTGTTTTAATTATCTTTGAACCAAGCACTGACTCCGTGTCATCTATACATGCTGCCGGAATACATTCAAAAACACGGAGATGTTTGACTTGTAGTCGTCCTCGTTACTCATATGATTGGAATGGTCGGATGGTCAACCATGCAAACACAACCAAGGCACTGCTGCTAATATAGAACTACGAGGTTAATTCTCATACTTAATTTAGTATAAGTTATTGGTGCTCTTAGCGCAGTAAATACCAAAGTTAATCAACCTACAGCGCGGTCGCGTATTGAGGGGTGACCATTTCAACCATTACGTGACGTTCATCACGAGCATCTCGGTGCTTCCGAAGGTACGTAAAGCCGTTGGTCCTGGCTAATATCGGTTGGTAGAAGTCACGGCTTGCTTGGTGAGCACCCCTCTACCAATCCGCACCGAGCCCGCACAGTTGAGGTAAGGCCTTTGCCTTACAGTGGGATGCTACAGGCTAAATTGACTATACTTTTAGCGTTATTAGTGTTTCTAATAATTTATTTCATCTCTTCTGTTCGGAAAATTTACCTTTCATGTCTAGATAGACGGGTAAAAATAGCTTTTACATCCTTGGTGGAAAGTAATTTAGTTTTGATTGGTATGGCCTGAAGTGCAAACTTAGGTCAAAGCTAATGGACTCAATTCATATTATCAAATTCAAAGCTTTTGATAAATTTTTGCTCAACTATACATTGCAAAACATGTGTGTTATATTCGTTGATGTATTTTTTTTTTACAAATAGTCTATTTTTTCTTATTTTACAATGAAAAAATAAACAACAATTAATATATTCGGCTGCCCACCATAATACCATAATGTCACTTTATTTTATTTTACTTTGTCATTGTCACTTTTTCTTTTTGGCTCTCCGTCATCTTTTTACATTTTTACCGACTTCAAAAATAATTTATTCGCCTAAAATGTATTCGTTAATAATTTTATAATCATTTGATATCGTCTGCTTTTTTGTGCTCTGTTTTAATGAATACGTGCTGTTACTTTTCTTAATCGTGTTGCATGTATTAGTATTGTTAATCAATTATCATTTTGTGAAAAATCTTGAGTTTTCCTCTCTCGCTAAGCTACAAAATACCTCATCATCACACATATAATAAATTAGGTATATTTAATGTTTTTCCTTAAAGTCGAAATGATAAAAAGTATGTTGAACTCGGATGAATGCATCTATTTCACTCTTCAACTATTAGCGCTCTCACTTAGTTCGAGCGCCCGGAACATTTCGAGTAAAATGAGTTGCTTTCTCCCTTGCATAACCATCTACTATTAAAACAAAGCGAAAACCTTTTCCTACTCTGTTGCAGCGTTAATTATTACGCCTAAAACTTCAACCCACTTTAACGTATTTTTCTTACCTCCTAATAACAACTTCAATAATTGATAATAATAGTTCTAAATAGTTCTTTAGTAAGGTAAGTTTAAATGCTAGCGCAAAATTGGTGGCCTCGTCCCCGTAAACTCTGATAGGTATAAAAATTTAGTATTATGGTATTTGTAATAATCGGTCTTGCCGTTTTAAGTTAAATTCGACCAAACATAGGCTTACACGCGCGTAACTATATGTTTTTTTTCTCGAACTCATACTCGGAAACTCAGTCGTTTTTCAACGTAAATGCAATAGAAAGTACATAGAGGTTAAAAAAAGCTTTAAGTAGGTAGGTACTAAACTCGACTGAACGAATGAATATGAGGACCAGAGCAGTATGGTGTGAAAATAAAAATCGTATGGTACGGTGAAAAGTATCGTGCTGACTAAACTTTGAATTTGATTATCATTTTGACATAGTGACATAAATCATAATATGGCAAGCAGACGTCATTGCGACCGTCACGCTGCTAAAGCGCCTAAGTATGAAAGCTCTCTAAGAGTTACTTTCGTGTAAACACGATTCAAGAAACAGTAGATGGTGAAATGAAAAATAGATATTCTCTCTGACAGCAAGAAATTTATTCTAAGATTCACATTAATTATTGTTGTTCGAATCCACCCTTAATATGGTAAATAAATATCGCAATAAATTAAAATACAAAGCAGGTGCTATAAGTGTAAAAAATACTCACAATGTTGGTAGATTCCTCGCGTTTTGTTCTCTCAGAAACTGGTGATAACGATTACATTTTAGAGTTGACAGACATAGCACTGCGTAAGAAATACACATAAGCTTAGTAAGATTCGTAACGGTGGAACCACATTTCCCGGCGAACACAATCGGACTCTCCACTGCCATTATAGATTAATACATTACAGATAATTGATCGATTTCCGTATTTATATTTATTACTCTTTATTGTACACCAAAAAGGTCAATTACAAATCGATAAAATAAAACAAGCAATTGTCACATTTTTACAATTAAGCTGTGTCCTTTTAGTTAATTCTGTTACGAAATAATTATCACACTAATATTATAAAGGTGAAAGTGTGTGCGTGTGTGAGTGTGTATGTTGTTACTCCTACCAAAAACTGCTGGATGCATTTTGATGGAACTTTACAATATTATAGCCCAATTCATAATGATATATTTTGACATCGAACACTTTTACGCAGGGGAAGCCGTGGGGAACCACTAGTGTAAAATATTCCGGGAACAAGTCGCGTCGTGATGTTACAAACATTTTAATTATTACCTTTCTTGTTAAATAATATTTCGCACCGGTTGGTGCAATAATGCAGTTGCTACTTGCGACGTTTCTGTGCATTATGTATCAGATATATTTAATATCAGAAATACTAACGCGCAACGAGTAGTTCCAGCAGCATAATCCGTGATTCTACGGCATACAATCTTAATTGGCTTTGGTACTTGATTAATCAAAGGAATTAATCGTTTATTCAATAAACCATATGGTCCGAAATTGGAATTCATTTTTATGACTCTGACTAAGTTTCTGGGCTATGTTAATGTTGTTTACTTTATATGAATTAACTTCTTGAGTGAGCCGTTGGTGTAGTAGTTAGTTCACTGGTTGCTACCCACAACACGACGTGCCGGGAAATTATGTTTCAGAAGTTTTATGGCTAGAAAAAAATGAAATAAAATATACATAATTTTTAATTCCAAATTCCCACCTAATCTTAAGGAACGCTTCAACTTTCTGCAGCCGTTGCGAGGTCTTGATATGCAGTCATCGAGGAAACTCCACCTTGAATCTCCCTGTCACACAACGAGCTATTATTCAAACTCTTTAATTGTCCAGTCAGTACGCTTGTGGAACCCCTTACTCCTGGCTATCAAGCAATCAAAATCTATAACTGTTTTCAAAAAAGAACATCTACACTCTCCAAAACAATTCTCTCTACTCGTATGTCTCAGTCAATTTCCTTTCATTTCATATTGTTAAGATAGGTCTTTTAAAATTTCATTGAGGATTCTTAAACCATTTACTTTAAAAGTATTTCCAAAGTGGTAAAATACGCTGTGGTGGTAATTCCCACGCTGATGTCTAACCTCAATTGAGATTGGCCGCCTTGGTTAATACTAACTAATTACCTGGATATTTAAACATTTATGCAAGGTTACTAACATAATGATACTCTTTTTATCGTGGTTAACTTTTGAGAAACTAATATGATACTTATATTGGACACCAACCATGTACATTGCTCTGATCCCAAAGTATGTAATGCACTTGTGTTGAGGAGATCAGACACAACGGTGGTACCACACCACCCAGACCCTAGACAATATAGAACATTTTGATTTCTAAATTGATCCAACTGGGAATCGAACACGATACCTTAGAGCGGCGATCAGCTACACTTATCAACGTCGGAGCGCTGTTAGCCAAAAGCGGAAGACAGCTACAATGATCAACGTCGGAGCGCAATGAACCATACGCCGAAGACAGCTACATTGATCAACGTCGGAGCGCAGCGAGTCATAAACCGAAGACAGCTACAATCATCAACCTCGGAGCGCAGCGAGCCATAGCCGAAGACAGCTACAATTATCAACGTCAGAGTGCATCGAGCCATAATCGGAACAGCGACAATGATCAACGTCGGAGTGCAGCAAATAACAGATACAGAAAACCACAATGGTAAGATAGCCCAATCCCTTTTAACATCAACGCTCACTACCCATTGATGATACCCGTCTTACCTACTCCTAGACCAGTTAAGGCTGAAATAGCTTCTTTGGTTTTGGTCGAAGGACTGCGGCTTGCCGACCTTCCTCTCCAATCCCAGAGCTTGTCTCTCCTACCTTCAACTCGTGCCTCGGTTTGCCGGCTTTATCGGATCTGAGCCCTTGAGGTCTGACTGTAATGCACTATCGAATAAAATAGATCGAATTGTCATGAAGTTGCATAAAAAAATGTATTACGATGAAATTGAGCATTGTCATCTATCTAAACGCTTATTAGCTAATCTCAATTGGCTGTGGTCGAATACGACTAGAAATATTTGCCTCTACAAATAAGCAGCTCCAGAATAATATTTTTTATTTTTATTTTATTGCTTGCTTGTGTTACGACTCGGGGGCTGAGTGGTGAATCCGAGCATATGCCAATATCTTTGGCTGAAGCAATCCAGAATGTTACTGGCGTTAATAATGGCTAGGAAGGGCGTGGAGACAGATGGGAGGTAGGTGTAGAAAAGAGGCAGCTCGGCTCGGCACGTGCCACGATGCGCTATGTACCATTCTGAAACAAACATTGCATGATTAAATTATTCATTTCGCTATAGCAAATACTAGGCTGAATTTCTAGGTGCCACTGACTCAGACTTAACTGTTAACCAAACGGGTAACCTCTTCTTAGAAAACATAATGAAACAAACTTCAATAAATTAGAAAATAGTTGTGTTACAAAAAAAAAACGCGCAAATAGCAAGTGTTGCGGGCAAACATTTGATCTTTTTTTTCAACACCAGCAGGAATATTTTTTTCGTTGAAAGTTACGTGGTTTATTTTATTCATGATATCAAATTCACGAGAAATATGAAAACGTTATAACTAAAGTTTTCACATTATTATTATTTAAAACACTACCACCTAGCAAGAGACATGGATAATTAATTCTATTTTTTACTTAATTTATTGATTATAATATTAAGTTCTAAAAAACTTATATAGCTTATAAGATATAATTGGAACTAACAATTTATGGGCTAATATATTCATTTTGATTTAAAAGCTTTCGTTTTAATTAGATTGCGAGGCCATAGAAAAGTTGCGGTTTACAGATATGCACATGAAATTACTCAAAAGTGGCAAATGAACACAAATCGATGAAACTTCTCTAAACAAAGAGATGAAGAATGGAATACATTACGAATGTGTTACAGAAATTACTAAATGTGAATGTGTTACAGAAATCTCTTAAGTTTAAAAATATTTTGATCAGTCTCTATGACGCTGGCGCTACTCCGTGGGAGAAATTCGAATTGAAGTTTTTTCTGCCAATCACTTAAAATAATCCGATGGTCCAAATTAAAATTTTAACTGTAGAGAAATAACAATCTTTGTAAAAGAAAATTTACCGTTTTTGTTTCTGCAATCGTGGATTTTAAGATTTGAGATTCATGTAGTTTGTTTCTGGCGCATATTACTCCGTAACTGAAACAAAAATAGTTAATTTTAATCCGTCACGTCGTTGTTGACATACGAGTACAAAAGTGTGTAATTTGAAACTTTTTACACTCAGTGTCATTACCGACTTCAAAAAAAGGAGGTAATCAATTCAATGTGCGTGTGATATATTTGGAATTGTATGATATTTGAGTATCTAGTGTTAAGAATCAATAAATAAGTAGAATTGTGAATTACTTAAGTCAATACAAAAAGTCTCACTTGTTATGGATAACTATATTCGATAACTGTATTTACCGCACACTGCCGGGCGATACGGCAGTGTGCCAATGCCTTGAGGTTTTAATAAAAAAAATAAGCGAATTGGGTGATGGGTTCTGTGGTGGTGAGCCTTTTTGTCGTAACAAGAAGTTATTTTGAGAAAACTTTGTAAAACAGATGAAAATAAACACATTATAATCCAAGGAGCACGGTTCTTTATTTCTTTAAAAGAATCAGAAGGGGAGAACTCAAGCCAAGTTCAGGTTAATAAGGATTTATGAGGTAAAACAAACTAAATAATTACTGGTAAGTGTTTATGCTCCTTGTTTTTATTATACGATCGTTTGCTACGCATAGAGTTTGCTACCCATGTTAATGAACATCATTCCAACACTGGGTTCATAAATGCAAAAGCTAGTAATAGTCACTTTTGCAATTTGTCGGAATGGGTTGAGTACATATCCATTCTACTGACAACTCCTGCGTTTGGATTCTAACATAAATGGCTTATGGTTTGGATACATTTCACCAACTACATATAACATAATGCTAAACTAGTCACATTGATTGTTGTGTTGCATTGTTAACTACAACGGAGACTTAGTACACATAAGTTTTTTTTTGACTTCAAAATACATGTCTGAACAGAACAGAAGTGATCAAATTAGGAATTAAAGACTAATTTGATACAAGAATAGAGTACTTTATGATATTTACCAGCTTTTAAAAGGAATGGAATTTGTAATGAAAATATTAAGTCGGTCAAATATTGTTTCACCAGTTCAAATTATAACTGTTATACAATGTTTACTATAACAACATAATATCATGTTAGCTTTATCTTTAATTGACAAAAAAGTGTTATTGAAATGCAGAAAATATGATACAACTTTTCTTGCATGTCATATTATATGCAAGGATGAGTAGCGCTTTACTGTTGACCCAAACGTTCCTACTGACTTCTAACAATGTTCTTACTTATCAGAAGAGATGAGTAGTTGTCCTTTCACCAAGTTTGGCAGGATGCAGTAAATATGAGATGAAAAATTTACACTTTCTAAGTGTAGGTATTAAAGAATAAAAAGTTTTTGTTTTATTCTTTAATGGTATCTATTTTGTTACATATTTTTTTATAACTTAATTACCCAGTCAATGATAATAAAGCTCTATTCCAGAAGGGCAAAATATTTTATTTATTTATTTACTGAATAGGACACTATTCTCCATTAGACCTTGGTTATTAAAGTATGGTAACACAGGGTGTCTAATGGTAAATTAGGAATCTACCTCACCAGTTTTATACATAAGTTAAAAAAAAAAATGTTTACCTGCTCTTTAAAAAGAAACAAAACAAATATGTGTGTTTATTTATTTTGTGTTCTCATGATTTTGTATTTTTTTGAAATATCATACAGTAATATGAGCTATGAAATTTCAGCCTTCAATTCACTGCCCTTTACCTTTTGATCCTTTTATCCTATATGAATCCCGATGACACCCCATCACGATCTAGGAATTTTAATAGAAGCTGGACACCCGCTGGTTTACCCCCTCCACAAAAGACGCGTGAGACCATAGAGCACTCCCGTGTAGCTAGATCGCGTGAGCGTAAATCTTACCGAGAACATTCTCCGAGGAACAGATCGCCATCTCGCCGGTATTCCCAATCGCGTCCGTCAAGAAGTAGATCTAGACATTCACGAGACCGCAAAACTCACCGTCGCTCACGTAGGAGTAGATCGCTATCTTATCGGTTTTCCCGATCGAAATTGACGAGAAGTAGTTCTGAACGTTTGCAAAACCATAAAACCTACGAAGTACGCTCTCCGTCGAGAACATCACTATCTTATCGGTCCTCGTTGAGAACATCACCTTCACGATCGCGTCCGTCGAGGAGTAGGTCTAGACAATCGCGAGCTCGCAAAACTCGCCGAGCACGTTCTCCAAGGACTAGATCGCCATCTCGCCACTTTGATCAATCATGTACGCCACGGAGTAGGTCTCGACATTCGAATCGCGGTCGTGATTCAGAAAGAACTCTATTAGAACAATTAGTCTCGGCGCTGAGTAACCGTAGCCAATCCGGGAATTCTGGGACGTATTTTCAAGGGGCGCACAGCGTCATACCAGACTTTAACCCTCAGGCCAAGTCTCAGACAATGAAAAGTTGGTTGGCGAAAATCAACGAATCGGCCCATATTTACGGATGGTCCGAAAGGCAGATAACCTTTAATGCACTACCAAAACTTAAGGGGCTAGCTCAACGATGGTACGAAGGGCTTACGAGCGTAAAGTTTACTTGGGCACAATGGCAGGATAAACTAATGACTGCATTCCCAGGTGAACAGAATCACGGCGATTTACTATCAGAAATGTTAGCTCGAAGAACAAGGCGTAATGAAAGCCTTGAAGAATACTATTACGATAAAATCCAGCTAATAAATCGATGTGGATTAACGGGAAAGCAAGCGGTGGATTGTTTGACTCACGGTATCTACGATCATAATATCAAAATGAACGTCCAAGGCGCTGATATTTCAGAACCCGAAGGCATCTTGAAATATTTCAGAAATATTACCAATAAGGCAGTCGACGGTCCAAGTCGCATGTTTGTTCCAAATCGAGTGACTAACGTACAAACAAGAAGTAACTTCGATTCTAAATTTAATAGGGCCCAGCCTCTCACATGTTTTAACTGCGGCAATGCAGGGCACGTTATCGCGCGCACAAATGGAGAAGGAAACAAGAAGTATTTTAAACAAATTACTGTATGTGGTCGTACTATGTCGTCTTTTGTCGATTTGGGCAGTCAATGCACGTTACTGAGAGAAGATTACGCATTCCAATTGAATTTAGATGTAGATAGCACCAATTTACCCTCTCTTAAGGGCTTTGGGAGTGGTCCGGTTTGTCCACTCGGTAGGGTTAGGATTCAAGTACAACTTGATAGTTTAAACGAAACAGTGGATGCCTTTTTAGTTGAAAGGAGTTTGCTGCCGGCCGATGTACTGATCGGTCAATCCTTGACTGAGCTGCCACATGTTCGCGCATATAAGACAAATACTGCTTTGATCTTTTATACGGAGTTGACGGAGAGAAAGGATAAGTTGGAAGTGCAAACTTGTGAAGATGAGGAGATAACTGGAGTTAAAGAAGTTAAGATATCCACGGTATCGTCCTTTACAGGTTCCATATATATAGCATCGGATATATGTATGAAGGAAAGGAATGAGTACATGATACTACCAGGAGTGTATTCAGTGAAGGATGGTGTCGGCAGGATTGTAATAATTGGGTTTAGTAGGAGTTCATTTAAAATGCGAAAAGGCGCATTGATAGCTCGGGCCATCATAATATCACGAGATGAACTTCCGGTCGCTCCTCTACTGTCTGATGGAGAGTGTGTAATCAACTCAATTAAAATAAATAATACTCCTTATAAGGGTATTACAATCGAAGAACTCAACGTTGATGAGGATTTAGAGCAGGACTTAAAGGACCAGTTGTGCGAGTTACTAAATTCTAGACGCGAGTGTTTTGCTTTTTCCTTGGAAGAGCTAGGAAAGACTCCAGATACAGAAATGCACATACAAGTCAAAGATGCTGAACCGGTGACCTACAGGCCCTATAGACTTTCAGTATCCGAACGCGAAAAAGTCAACGCCATCATTAGTAATATGCTCACTAATGGTATTATTCGGGAGTCCCGATCGGAATACGCCAGCCCAATTTTACTAGTCGCAAAGAAGAACGGAGAAGTAAGGCTTTGCGTAGATTATAGAGCCTTGAACAGGAAGACTGTCAAAGAGAAGTTTCCCATGCCGTTAATTGACGATCAGATTGACAGTCTTTCTGGTCAAGTTTTCTTTACGACTCTTGATCTTACATCTGGATACCACCAGATACCTGTATCGGAGGAGTCCAAACACTTAACAGCATTCGTCACACCCGATGGGCACTACGAATATAACCGTATGCCCTTCGGGCTGACAAACGCTCCAGCGGTATTCCAGCGACTGATTCTTAATATATTGAAAAGACGCAAGATCCCTGGCGTATTGGCGTACATGGATGACGTCATCATAGCATCAAAAACCATTCAGGAAGGTATGGAGAAACTTCATCAGGTCTTGAATCTACTGAAGGAGGCCAACCTTACTCTGAACTTGTCCAAATGCAATTTCTTCAAAAGATCTATTGAGTATCTCGGATTTGAAATATCCAGCGCAGGCGTTAAACCGGGCCAGAGAAAGATAGCCGCAGTCGTCGCATTCAAAACTCCCCAAAACGTGCATGAAATACGGCAGTTCGTGGGTCTGTGCAGCTTCTTTAGGAGGTTTGTTTCAGGATTTGCAACATTGGCACGACCGCTAACCATGTTGACAAAAGCTAATACACCGTGGACGTGGGGCGATGCACAAATAGACGCTTTTACGAAACTAAAGGAAATATTAACAACTCGACCGGTATTAGCAATATACAATCCGGGTTATGAGACTGAGCTTCACACGGACGCAAGTTCGATGGGGTTGGCAGGTATCCTGCTACAGCGTCCAGATAACAGGTCACCCTTAAGACCAGTAGCCTACTTTAGTAGGCAAACAACAGCAGACGAGCAACATTTTCATTCTTATGAGCTTGAAACGCTTGCTGTTGTCGCCTCACTGAATAGGTTCAGGGTATACCTGATTGGTATACATTTCAAAGTGGTCACAGATTGTAACGCGCTTCGCACGACTCTTACGAAAAGAGACTTACTCCCAAGGATAGCTCGTTGGTGGCTCTTAGTGCAAGAGTTCACGTTTACGATTGAATACCGACCTGGATCACAGTTGACACACGCTGATGCATTGAGCCGGAATTCCATACCAACTGACGGCCCTGTGGAGATGGGCGTGGAGACCACAGTAATGCAAGTAGAACAAGTACATTGGCTTCAATCAGTCCAAATGAGCGATCCAAGACTCTGCCACATTAAAGCTATCCTAGATGCAAAAAGCCAAGAGGCGAAAAATGTAAAAGAAAACTACGAACTAAAGGATGGAAAAATATTTAGGAAAATCGAAGGCAGCCTTAAGTGGGCAGTACCGCGAGAAGCGAGGTGGAAGATTTGTCTGCAGTGTCATGACGAGGCCAGGCACTTCTCTTACCTCAAAACCCTTGAAAAAATGAGACGCGATTATTGGTTTCCCAGAATGGCACAATTTGTTAAAAAATACGTGCGAGCATGTATTCCATGTGCCCATGCAAAACAACCAGCAGGAAAGGGTCAAGGATATTTGCATCCTATTGCCAAACCGATTTCTACATTTCAGTGTTTACACATAGATCATCTTGGACCGTTTATCAAGAGCAAAAAAGGAAACACCTACATCCTTGGTATTATTGACAGTTTTTCAAAGTTTATTATCCTACAAGCTGTAAAGAATACTAAAAGTAAGACTACAATTGGGGTTCTTAGAGACGTATTCAGCTTGTTTGGTACGCCACAACATCTTATATCAGATCGTGGAACCAGCTTTACGGCAAACGAATTCAAAGAATTTGTAAATTCGATAGGCATAAAACATACGTTAAATGCAGTCGCCACGCCGCGTGCCAATGGGCAGATAGAGCGCTATAACCGCTCTATCCTTGCGTCCCTTATAGCTCTTTGTCATGGCAATGACGATAAAAACTGGGATCAGCAGATCGCGAAAGTACAATGTAGTCTCAATAACACCATTAATCAAAGCACTGGAAAGAGCCCAAGTGAAATAGTTTTTGGTAAGAATACCGTAAACACCGTTGAAAGTCATCTTCACGAAATTGATGACGTAGAAAGCCATTCAGACAAAACCTTGACTCAAATCCGAGATGATGCTATTACGAGCCTCGAGAAACAAAAACTAAATATGAAAAGACGTTACGACCGAAAGAGATGCAAGGCAAGGGTCTTTAAAGTGGGTGACTTAGTTATGGCACTCAAGAGTTCCAGAGTTCTCGGCGAAAGCAACAAACTAGCACCAGCTTATAGTGGACCCTTTAAAGTAACAGCTATTCTGAATCACGATCGGTATGAAATAAGCAGTGTAGACGGATATTCAAAGAAAAAATACAAGAACGTTTTCTCTATAGATAAACTCAAACCTTGGATTAGATTTGCAGAATCGGAATCCGAAAGTGATTATGCAGAAAGTGACGAATAAAATGCTACACCATCACGATCTTACTATATGTTAATTAGTTAAGCGTTAAAGCATTATAAAAAAAAAATTAAATGATATAGGGTATGACAATTAGTACAGTTATTACATTCTATTACGCTCAAACTATGTAATCGGACAGATAAGTGCCCCTTAAGATTAAACGTTTTTGAAGTGAAAACTTCTTTAGCGGCGTTGAGCACTTTTGTGGGATGGGGGAAAAATGTGAAACTCGCGTCAGGACACGTGGGCTGATCGAAAAACCGTAAGACGGTTGGCGAAATTATGGATGTAAGTTGATTTTTCTGAGAGATAAACTTTTTAATGTAATTTAATATAATATAAATTGTAATGTTTGTGTACGATAGCGCAATAAATAAATATTGTATTCTACAAAAATATTATATTATTATTATTGTATTCTATCACAAAAATGATAGTACTTTTATATTGATAATAACTATTCCAAAAAATCAAAAATGCACAACGTTGATATTCAAGTTTTCACTTCTGCCGGCACTCCCGGAGTGCTTTCACAGTTTTTTTTTTTTTTTGTTCAATCAAGGTCAAATGTTGAGTTCAAATAATATAAAACTTATCAATGAACTGCATAATATGAATAACTAGCTACTGTTCTAACCTACTTACCTGGTCCATTTCCTTATCCCGTCCGAAGTGAATTCGTCGAGACGAACCTCAGAAGATACCGAGTGCTGTCACGAATTCAAATCCAGAGGCTACTTGGGTGGAAAACGAACACGCACTTATCTGGTATGAACCAGTTAAGTGTCTGCACCTAACAAGACTAAAGTTTCATTTTTTATCTGGTATGAACCAGTTAAGTATCTGCACCTAACAAGAGTGAATTTTAATTTCTTATCTGGCATGAACCAGTTAAGTATCTGCATCTATTAGGACTGAAGCTTTGTTGCCTTGTCTGGTATGAACCAGTAATTGTCTGCATCTTCCAAGACTGAATTTTTACTGTCTTATCTGGTATGAACCAATTAAGTGTCAGCATTTTCCAAAATAGAAGTTTTACTGTCTTATCTGGTATGAACCAGTTAAGTGCTTGCATCAATCAAGACTGGAGTTCTAATTTCGAGATGAGGTTTAAGCATGTGATTGCTAACTTACGACGCCGAACAGTCAAATAAAGAGATGCCAGAATATGAAGACATGCAAGTGATGTTTGAAACACCGGTGGAACGAGTAACGACAAAGGCGAGGGTGCTGAAGACACATGCATAAGACATAATTAAGACTGATAATTAAGTAAGCTCCTTAAGAGATCTTCTTATATGATAAACTAGATAGTAAATATTCTGTGATACATACAAGTAATTTAGATTTTGTATCCAGTGTATAATTTTTACACCATAAACTAGTTAATGACTATTTTGTGAACAGCTAGGTGAGACTGATTTATTGAATGTTCTGTAATACATACAGCAAGCAATTAAGATTTTGTACCTTGTGCATAATTCTTACATCATAAACCAGTTAAGGACTATTTTGTGATACAGCAATTCGTTCAAGTTTTGTACTTAGATAATTAACTAGTTAACAAATGTTTGTGATACAATTAGTTAAGATTGTGTACCTGATTGAATAAGAGACTGAGTGATTGTTCGACTTATCAGAATGGGGACATTCCTGTGAAAATAGGATGGCCGAGTTGTAAAAGAAATTGAAATTTTGCTCTACCGATAGTAAAAAAAAAAAACCTGATTGCAATTATGAATATGATAAAAACTTAGAATATAAATAAGAATGTATCCCTATTTGCCAAATTTTAAATACCTACATGTTAACTGTAAGTCCTGTGATGCGAGTACGCAACTATAGTTCCATTTTATCTATCAATAATACGGACTGTACAAATTGATATTTTTAAGCACTTGAACAGCTAATTAATACTATTACCGAAATGTTATCCAGACAGATATAAGTTATCATACTGCGGTGCTTTGCTATGTCTTCCTGCATATCCGGGACGGATATGAGATCAGAATGGCCGACTGTTAAGAATCAATAAATAAGTAGAATTGTGAATTACTTAAGTCAATACAAAAAGTCTCACTTGTTATGGATAACTATATTCGATAACTGTATTTACCGCACACTGCCGGGCGATACGGCAGTGTGCCAATGCCTTGAGGTTTTAATAAAAAAAATAAGCGAATTGGGTGATGGGTTCTGTGGTGGTGAGCCTTTTTGTCGTAACAAGAAGTTATTTTGAGAAAACTTTGTAAAACAGATGAAAATAAACACATTATAATCCAAGGAGCACGGTTCTTTATTTCTTTAAAACAAGTGAGGCTTCCAAACACAAAGGCTTGCAAAATTTCGTAAGTGTATGTATGTTCATAGTGAGATGATTATTTTTAGGGTTCCGTAGCCAATTGGCAAAAAACGGTATAGTTTCGTCAAGTCTGTCTGTATGTCTATCTGTCTGTCCGTCCGTATGTCACAGTCACTTTATTCTGTAACTATTAACTTCACACTGTTGCTTTACGATTCTTAAAAAAATTAAAAGTGGTGATATTTAGAGGGGACTCCCAAAAATGAGACTAAAACCCAAAAAAAACATACCTTGAGCGTGTTGGGTCTATGGATAGGTCTTTCAAAATGACGTAGAGGATTCTAAAACCATTTTCTTTTAAAGTCCAGCGTTTGATAGAAATGGGCGTCCCCCGTATCTAACTTCTAAACTAAGCGAGTGTAATTTTTGAAAAAAAAAACAATGTAGATCCTAACAAAAACTTTCAACGAAAATTGGTTTGGACGGGATCAAACGAGAAGTTATTGAGATATAGCACATTTTCAACAACGGCAAACATAACTTTGTTCTTCATACAAACACTATGATAAAAAAGTTATATTTGCTGTCAGCAAAATATTGTGGCATTTTAGCGAAGTCAAAGTAAGTGAAATCCCTCATTCAGTTAAACGGAACCTTCAGTGCGCGAGCCCGAAACGCACTTGGCCGGTTTTTAGTTCAATTTGGTATATTCCAACTTAGGGTACTGTGTAAATTTCATTAAAATAGGTTCAGTAGTTTTTGAAATAATAGGTAAAATAACAAAAAATACTACATAAAAAATAAATTCAAAAATAAAACCGCCTTAAAAACTGAATAAAAGTTTAAAATAAAGCATTGTTATGTCTTCTATTTTGTTAATTAATTTCTCCTATTTAGAACAAACGCGAAATTTTAAGCTGTTAAGTTAGTGTTAAAAGAATAAATAAATAGCAAAATATAAATATTTTTTTTTTGAAAGTCTGAACTCCTTTGCTAATAGCTTAACATTGAATGTAAAGCTATTAGCAAAGGAGTTCAGACAAACCTAAACTAAAGATCTACATTACGCATTTTTTCAAAATTTTCACTAGCTTAGTTTAGAAGTTAAGGGATGGGGAACGCCCATTTTACCACTTTGGAAGCGTATATCTCGCAAACGCTAGACTTTTAGAGAAAATGGTTATAGGAACCTCTCTTCTATCCTCTATCTATTTATTTTTAAAGACCTATCTGTAGGCATCCCATATGCATAGGTATATTTTTTATTTACCTATTTTAGTTTCATGTGTGGGAGCCACTCCTTAAATATCATTATTTTTTATTTTTTGTATAGTTTTCGTAAAGCGTTTAGCAGGATACATCTTCCTACCAAATTTTAACAGTGTGATGCTTATTTTAGTTACATAATAAAATGGCTGTGACATACGGACGGACAGACAGACAGACAGCCTAGACGAAACTATAAGGGTGCCGTTGTTTGCCAATGGCTACGGAACCCTAAAAATAAGCCATAAATTAAATAAATAAACGAGGCCACACTTCTTGTATGCTTCTGTGCACTCGAACAAACAGGCCATCTCTGTCGTCACGTCGTCATCAGTGTCGGCGTTTGTGGTGGTGGTGCTAACGAAGACCCAGTCCCCGCCCGCCCAGTACGGCTCGAAACCCGGATTTGGGTTGTAAAGGTCACCGCGAGTTGGCTCCAGACCAGTAACAAAATGCAACGCTAGCAGATTTCTTGGTACTGTCGGCACACGCTGAAATAAGAATTGCTATTACACTAAGAATTGCACTAACACTAAACATAATAAAAATTAAATGATATTTCTCTGCGACCATTTGCACACTTTTAGCGATGCAGTATCGATGCAGTCGCAAAATTTTACCTTCACATACTTGCGCTACTCTTAGCATTGATACAGTCGCAATGCTAACGCGCGTTAGTATTGATGCAGTCGCAGTCCAGAAGCTGGACATTAAAATTATGCACTGTATATTGGCGACTGCATCGATACTAACAAGCATTTGAATCGGTAAGTCGCGCTTCTGAATCGATACTTACGTGCGACTGCATCGGTGCCAAATTAAATCTGTGGTGCTGTCAGCATCGATGCTAAAAATCACACTGTGTAAGGGGTCTATGATATATGGTTCAATAGCAGTTTATTCTCTCACAAGATGACGTCAGTGAGTCATTGAAAAAAAAACCTTAGCTCTGTTTTTATGTTCTCAAAGTTAAAAGAACGCCATCTCTTGATGATTTAAAACCATCTCTTGATAAAACCTTATGTAAACCTGCTTATTTAATTATTATAAGACAAGATGAAGAACATACTCTTATTATCACCATCATTCGCATCAGCAGTACTATGAATCATCATAATTATCAGCTAAATGACGTCCACTGCTGAACATAGATCTCCCTCACAAGCGGTCTGTTCTACGAAACGTTCTAAGAAGAACTGATGGCCGTTGGGACAGAAAATTTCTAGATTGGACATCCTTAGATTAAGGACGCGGCGAACTAGGAATAAACCTATTAGTTCTATGCCATGAGTTGTGCCAATATCAGTCTACTTACAGTGTTTTGCCTTGCATACATTTTTGGTGGATACGTGTAGTACAAGCATCTGCCTGCCAAGGTTTGAATACATCGTCCGCGACTTGCCATCATGCCAGATGAGTCTAATAGCTTTATTCCTTGCACTATTAAAATAAAAACTGGGAATAAATAAACATATTTACAAAATACTTAGAAATCAAAATTGAAAATTTTCTTAGATTGACGATGTGCTGGTTGTAAAAGTGTATTTATGAAAACGCGCCGTTGACCGATTCGATGTGACATTGCACGTCCATTGTAATAGAAGTTTAAAAAATAATAAATTTGGGTTTGTTGTTGTCTCTAGAATATACCAGGCAAGGCATAGACTAGGACGACGATGAAGCGAGCTAACCCAGAAAAAAGCCTGTACACATTTTTTTTCAATAACAGGGTTGTAGAAGATAAGAAGCGCTTTGTTCGAGTAAGTGGAATATCAAAGAGGTATGGGTTCGCAGTGCGTCCTGTTGTGCGATGTATGCGATAGAAAAAGGAGCTGGTGGGATGAGCTCAAGGAGTTCCTTTGCACAGGCTTCAAAATAAAGCCGGTAAAAAACCGACAGCCTGGCGACTTTATGGCGGTGGGCCAAGCGCTTAGAGCATCATCACCGACAAGCCTTCTAGCTCTGCGCTCCACTGAATCTAGACCGGGTAGTTGGTACTTAGCTGATCCTTCCTAGAGGTGACAGCAATACTCCATGCAGGAACCCCCTTGAGCTTTGTAGAGTGTTAGAAACTGTCCACGCGTGAAGTATCGCTTCACTCTGTTGAAGATGCCAGCTTTTAGGCGCAGTTTGAGCTTTGCGTTCAATACTTGCACCGAAATTGAGACTAGGCGTCAACTCCATGCCCAAGAGCTCGAGATGGTCAGCCACTACTACAGTTTGATATAGAGAAGGTTCTACTTACAATTATTTATTCAAATTCAAATTCGAATATTTTATTTCAGAATATCATTCCATATAAATTGTTAGTACTTCTAACGATTACGTTAGTAGCATTAAAATAAATAAATAATAATAATAATTTCAAATAATAATTAAAATACACATGTCAATTAATGAAAAAAAAATGTCAACCCAATAAAATGCAATAATATGTGAATTTTTTTTATCAATTCTTTGCTCCGATCAAAAGGGCCGCCCAATGATCAGCGACAGGACACTCGGGCCTACCCCCCACCACCCTCAGAATGACATTGGAGCTGCCGCACACTCTGCTCATCATCGAGGCCACTTTCTTGCGAATGATCGCGTAACATCAATCCATGCGTGCCTCGGCGAACATACCCGACGCGCTGCAGAAGCGCGGCAACCCCAACAACATCCGGAAAGCATTGTTGTATTGGACCCGCAGGGCGCTGTAGGCCTTCCGCGTATATCTCACCCATAGGCGTCTCGTATAAAATGATTGACAGTACGCCTTAAACAGGGTATTTTTTACTTCTTTCGTACAACGAGCAAACCTACGGGCCAGCATATTGCTTCTGACCGCCAACGCCCTGCGTTCCCGCTCTATTATTAATGTAATTTAAATAAAATTAAGCTTACTTAGGGCTAACGCCACAGCCCATTGGTAACAGAAGAACATTTTATTTTCACTTAATTCGCAAGCTTGGTGTTTTGTTTCAAAATTATGTTTTCTTTAGTTCGTTTTGACGAATGCACTGCTCCGATAATCAGCGTGTAATTTTTAGAGTTGGAATTTTATGTCATTAAGATATTTGAGTAATGCAAGTTTACGGCTTTAGCTATCAATCCTGGGCTATCAAATCAACTTATGGAGTAAATCATTCGTTCGTTGAGGATTGTTTGGCTTTTTCAAACTATTGGGGTACTCGGTAGCTCTATTTAAGCCCAAATCCAGTCCACAGTATGTTGAATTGCCTTATTGTGATTCAAAATAACTTTTTAATTGCGTTTTATCAAAAAAAAAAAACTTTTCACATATTGATGTCTTATTTTTCTTATAACTTTATACCATGAAAACTGTAGAATGTCAAGTAGCATCCGTTGTAATCTTCCGTTAGCACTACGAATTCATCATATTTCACAGAGCACGCAAATAGTGTAATAAATATAACATTATATCGGGCAAGCCGCTCAGATACGTCGGCTTCGTAACTTAACAACGAAAACATAATTAAAATGCAATTTCACGATCAACTGCCTTCAGTTTTGTGAATACTGGCTCTGATGAAATACTAGTGGTGAAGGTAACGATACAAATATTCAGAAATATGTCGATATGCTAATTGTATTGTTCGCGATTGCTGCGATGGTGCAGCGGTAGGAGTGTCGCACTTTGAAGCGACGGCTGCTTTAGAGGCCCCGGGTTCGATCCCCGGGTCAGGCCAAAAATATTTACCTGGGTTTTTCTATCTAGAAATTCTTAGGGCAGCCCGGAGCTTGAAAGTTGGCGGTGTTTCACCTCCGTGCCTCGTAAACACGCAAAGCCGTTGGTCCTGCGCCTGATCTCTCTCCGGTCGTGTCAGATAGCTGTCCAATCGGGCCATAAGAGTGAGAGGAATAGAGAGTGCACCTGTGTTTGCGCACACACTTGCGCACTATAATATGTCCCGCGCAGTCTGTAAGTCATGGTGACTCGCTATCGTAATCGAAATCGGCTACCGGGACTATTATTATTTTTTTGCGATTCGCGAAACTGCCTTACTAGAGCTTGTCTCAGCTGAAATGACGCGCCTCGCTACTTAATTAGTTGATTTTGATGTGTGTTTATTGTAAATCTTCTTTTGAGTACGTCATTTGCCTTGAGTTTTTAAAAACTATCCACTCAAAACAGATTTATTGTGTGCAGCAGTGCTTTGTGTAAACAAAATAGTTTGAATTAAGCAACGAGAACTAAATACAACATCTATGGTTTTCAAGGGACACCTCACTGTCAGATTAGTTTGATACGGGATAAGTTCAACAGCGCATGTAGTCTGAATGATTTTGCGTAGACAACGCTCAGACAAAATGGGTGTTATCATGTATTTATTGCTTGAGAAGATTTTTCAATGAACCTTAACAAAACATTGATTTCCTAAGATTTATTATGGATATACTTAATATTTCTTATAAAAAATGTCAAAAAATTTGAATCAGATTTCAACCACAACATAGTGCGATTAAAAACTATTTTTCAAAATTAACTATTTTATATATACCCACAGCCACAGGACACAATCAGCGAACCAGTTACATCACATGTGCAGAATAAAATTACAAAGACAGTTTTAACCATAAAATTAATGCTTTAGAATGTTTTTAACACTCACAGTGTCATATTTTATATTTATAAAGATGAAATAAGAAACCAAAAACTTGCGCACGGGCGGGACTTGAACCAGCAACCTTTTGGCAAACCGGGCCAAACGCTCTTACCAATTGAGCTACCGTGCTGTTAGTCTGACCCTGCGAAATTTGTGGTTTCTTATGAAACCGTCAATTGCGTGACGCTTAGCGCCATCTAGCCGTCCGTTTATGAAACAGATGGCCCAAGCAGTTATTCTTTACAGAATAAATTCAACTTGGAAATTGATGTCCCTTCGCTATCTAATGCTTTAGAATGTTTTTAACACTCACAGTGTCATATTTTATATTTATAAAGATGAAATAAGAAACCAAAAACTTGCGCACGGGCGGGACTTGAACCAGCAACCTTTTGGCAAACCGGGCCAAACGCTCTTACCAATTGAGCTACCGTGATGTTAGTCTGACCCTGCGAAATTTGTGGTTTCTTATGAAAACTTCAATTGCGTGACGCTTAGCGCCATCTAGCCGTATGTTTATGAAACAGATGGCCCAAGCAGTTATTCTTTACAGAATAAATTCAACTTGGAAATTGATGTCGCTTCGCTATCTAATGCTTTAGATTGTTTTTAACACTCACAGTGTCATATTTTATATTCATAAAGATGAAATAAGAAACCAAAATTTTTTTTTTGCGCACGGGCGGGACTTGAACCAGCAACCTTTTGGCAAACCGGGCCAAACGCTCTTACCAATTGAGCTACCGTGCTGTTAGTCTGACCCTGCGAAATTTGTGGTTTCTTATGAAAACGTCAATTGCGTGACGCTTAGCGCCATCTAGCCGTCTGTTTATGAAACAGATGGCCCAAGCAGTTATTCTTTACAGAATGAATTCAACTTGAAAATTGATGTCGCTTCGGTATCTAATGCTTTAGAATGTTTTTAACACTCACAGTGTAATATTTTATATTTATAAAGATGAAATAAGAAACCAAAAACTTGCGCACGGGCGGGACTTGAACCAGCAACCTTTTGGCAAACCGGGCCAAACGCTCTTACCAATTGAGCTACCGTGCCGTTAGTCTGACCCTGCGAAATTTGTGGTTTCTTATGAAAACGTCAATTGCGTGACGCTTAGCGCCATCTAGCCGTCATTTCATCTTTATAAATATAAAATATGACACTGTGAGTGTTAAAAACATTCTAAAGCATTAGATAGCGAAGTGACATCAATTTCCAAGTTGAATTTATTCTGTAAAGAATAACTGCTTGGGCCATCTGTTTCATAAACAGACGGCTAGATGGCGCTAAGCGTCACGCAATTGACGTTTTCATAAGAAACCACAAATTTCGCAGGGTCAGACTAACAGCACGGTAGCTCAATCGGTAAGAGCGTTTGGCCCGGTTTGCCAAAAGGTTGCTGGTTCAAGTCCCGCCCGTGCGCAAGTTTTTGGTTTCTTATTTCATCTTTATAAACATAAAATTAATATTCCTATCGGAATTGAAGGACAAGTAAAAGCTGTCAAACGAAACCGAATCAAGATGTCAGTAACTAACATAAGAAAGTAACATTTGTAGCTTTAAATGAGACAACCTTTCGATCAGGTGATTTTTAACAATGCTCCTAAGTTGAATATAGTAGTTCACTGCATGATAAACAGTCGACACAAAATATTGAACATGCAGCTCTAGTGTAAAACTAAATATTATTTTATTATACAAAATATTCGTACATATGCATTTTCTGTGTTATTTTGTCTTTACTTTTTACGTAAATTAACGTTTGTAGAATAGAATAATCAAACTGCGTACTTTAAATTTGAAGCGCATTGGTAAATAAATATACGTCGTATATTAAGAGGCCTTGATTTGGACTAGTTTACCAGTTGCATGATTATTTGTTGGGGTTATTCCGCTGTAATGAGCAACAATCAATCACCGATCAAGTCACCATGTTTCAACGGAAATGTTTGTTCAAAATATACACAATTTCACAGAAATTTTCAAAAAACTCAAATGAGAGTAATTTTCAGATAGCCTTCATAGGCTTTCGTACTGACTGACAGCTGCTGAAATCGGTTCTGCTACTTCGCAGCTCCCATCTCTTTTTATCACACATTTTAGAATATATTTTTTTTAGTTAGAATATTTGCTGCTAGTGATATCTCGCTTTTGTCGTTCTATTCCAAAGGGATAATAATTTAATGGTTTTAACAAAACAATAGCGATCACACAATCACTTTGAGGTGATCTTTCTTTGTATTCAGCTAGTGAATCAATCTATTATTGTGTAGGATACAGCTATTGTATTCTTTCAAAATCAAAAACAGAATGAGCATAGAACTGTTTTCTTTATTTTTCCATTTTAAAAGCGTTAGATGTCTCAATTTCCGCTACCTGTTTATTTCAATCATTTTATTCTGATGAATGCTAATAAAATTTAAATTAAATACCCTATAGGAAATCGGCTATCGTCAGCCAGCCAGATGTTGAGGGTACATTATTTTGTTCAAAAATTGTTTTCGTCAACAAATATATTTTATTTGCGACGCTGATAATATATTTTTTCTGGACGTATAAGACCACGACGAACATACGAGTACAACTAAAGTTAGCTAGCGGTGGGGAACATCTTATTTATAATTATTTTTATTTTATGATTTTTTTAACAAATAAACTAATTACGCAAGGTACAATTAAAAATATAATGGAACATCAAAGTAGAAAAACGTTATTTCTATCTCCTTGGCTTAATTATTTCCAATACCAAATTGTATGGGTTAGCTTCAACCCTTTTGTACCTTCTCAGAAATATCTACATATTTCAAGTGATTTTGACCTAAACGGGCTTAAAATTTCATCAGTGACCAAATTTTGAGTAAAGTAGTAAAAGTTGCTCATATCCATCAGTGGAGTTTTTACACCAAATTTGGTCACTGTTATAATTTCAGTCTGTATGTCGACCGCAAATTGAGATTTTTCTGACGTTACTTTTGTAGCCTTTTTTTGTCATTTTCCTCCCAGTTATGCATTAAGCGATGTTTCTTTTAACCTAAAAGGAGAACATTTATTCATAATACTCAATACGAAGTTCATAACTTGGGAGAAGAAGACGACAAAAAAAATGATAATTTGAATTGGTAATAACACCAATAATAAATTAAAATAATGTATTTGATAAAATTAGAAATAAGCGAATAACATTATAGGTTTCGTCATGCCAAATAATCATGATTCTGCTCATAATTTAAGGTTCGTATAGTTCAATCTAATATGCGAGTTTTGGGTTAAAGATAGTTTACCTTTTTTGAAATTTTGCTTTTGTCTTCTTTTATTTGCCTATTAAATAATAAAATATGTCATGTCTTGCATTTTGAAAGTTTGACTTGTACGAGTAAATCGTAAGTTACTTACTTATAGCGGCTTAAACACGAGTATTGATTTAAACAAATTATAAAAAGACATATGATGAAAAGGCACTCTACAATTTGTAAATATGATCTCTCCTTATTTCTGGTAGTTAGTATTTTTTTGTAATAGGAGTTCCTCCGTTTAGAAGAAACGTTTATTTGGGATATGTGCATGATGTGCTAGACTATTGATTTACTTGAGATCATGCACCGACCCCAAATTATTTCTTTTCTCCTAAACAGAAAGCAAATGCGTTATTTTGAGGTTCTTAATCAGTTTTTAAGGTATTTTTTTATTACATTACTTTCAGTTACTACCCATATCTCCAAATCAACTGGACCTATTTTGATGAAACTTACACTCTACTCTTAATTAAAATAAACCTGATTCACCTAAAAAGAATCATCGCGCTATGGCTTCTCATTTTCGAGAAATCCGTGGATAAACATACATACACATACGAAATTTTGCATACGTGCTTAAAAGCCTTAATTAATAACGTACTTACATATTACATATCAAATTATACCGATATCACATTCATGCGCATTGACTTGATTATCTCCTTTTTTTGAAGTCGGTTAAATCAGACGAAATCTCATTTAAAATGATAGCAGCTGATCGTACTTTTACAAGAAATGAGCATAAACGCTAGAAAAATATTGTAGCTAACCGTGAATACTGATAAGTCATGGAAAATCAACGAACCATATCAAACGTTTACTTATAGTCGAATGTATTTATATTTTTGGCAAACTAGAAACATCGCGGGTGTCGCATGGTTATAATCACGCATTCTCGTCACGATTCAATAATACACCCTCTAAAAGGCGCGCAATAGAAAGGAACTAACGAAGAATGGAACCTACGCGTGTCTCGCGTGTATTTCTTACACAAAACCGCGATCTCTAAAAGGGGTTAAGTTATTCCTAAGCGAAATAGAATATTAAATGCTGTAAAGATGCAGACGCGGTGTGACGGTTTTGTCGTGGCAATTTGGTTTTGCAGTGTTGACTGGTGTTTGTTTCATTTTTAGGAGCGTTGTGATCATGCGACACCATAAGAAACTGTAACAAAACCTTCTTTGCCAAAGTAAATACAATAATAGGACTAAAATGATGCTTATAGATAGAAGTTTGTTCTCCAACTCATTTAAAGTCGGTGCATGATGTGCGTTCGTAGGACTGCTGCTGTCCGTTAAGGTTGACATCATGCACCGAATTCAAATGAAATGTTATATTATGCGAAAAAAATGTTTTGTATTTTTATCGTGGCCTTTAGTTATTGTTCAGTTACATTTTAACTGATTTAATTTAAATAGTTACTAAAACCTTCTCCTTATTATACCAAACACTTTTCTGATAACTGCAACAAAATTGTGCCGAAACAAATATATATATATACATATTAACGAGTCAAATACAGAACTTGTTTTCTTGAATTCGGTCAAAAATACTTTACTGAAAAACGGATCAAAATCGGTCGAGTCAAACGCGAGATATTCGCGGATATACAGACAGGTTGAACTGAGAAACTTCTTTTTTTGACATCGGTCGGCTATGGTTTAAAACTGATCACACAGTTTTAGGATGTTTTAAACACTCAGAATGTTTTTTTGTTTTTTTCTAAGATGAAACAAAAAATCAACAATTGCGTACGGTAGTGACTCGAAACCGCAACCTCTGGCTAATTCGGCTAACATTCTTTCAAATAGAAATACCATGCAGTCGGACTGTTTTAGTAACAGTGACTGTTTTTTTGGTTTCTCATTTCATCTTACACAGATATATACTATATATTTCCTTGGTAATTACACATCTCATAATGACATAAAAATGCTGCAAATTGCCAGTAAAGTTGCTCGATATGATAGTCCCACAGAACCGATGTGTTTTCCAACTGAATGAGTAAAACCAAAATAACTTAAAAGCTAATAAATTAAAAGCGTTTCTTGAGGCAAAGTTGTGTGTTCACTTAAATAACAGACAACTCTTTTAGATTTAAGTCGTTTGCCAAATTCGCTATAATTATTGAGGCAATTAAAGAAATACCTGGAGGGCTCGTATCTTCTGGAATACCATAATTGTGAAGTAATTATCTCGGGGTTTTATTACGCTGTATCTCAGTTAATCTGCCCAAGTGCCTTATTTTATTTTCAGTTTTACATTACTGGGTTAATGGACTTATTAAAATCGTTTTTGGTAAATCCAGCTTAATATAAAGTTGATCTCATCAGCGTTAACATGTCTGTTTCTCATACACTACACACAGAAAATTTCACGCTCTCTCTCCCCTCCTCCTTGAACCTTTTGGTTGCCTTCAAAAACCGAGAGAAAAAAAATGTGATTTTGTGTTTATTTGATTGAGGAGGTTTTTTTATGAAACCCTAAAAAAATATTTGCAGCAGAAAAACGTTGAAATTGAATTGAATTGAATTGAATTTTTGTTTTACGTTAAAAAAAAAATCTCTTGACTTCGGCCGCAGGAAACCGAAATGTTTACGCGTAATTTAATAAATATCTTAAAAAATATTTGCGCTATTATAATTAAAAATCGGGTCCGAATGGTCGGCACACAGCGTACCGGTGGTCTAGCAGTTGGGTTCTTGTGCTAGGCACTGAACGATTTTAAACCATTTGTGCTTACTTTTAATTTAGATGTTTGACGTTAATCATAAGGCCACTAAGATGTTTACCATATACACCACTTTCACATACTAAATGCACGTCACTCCGTTGTATCCCGAACTCTTAATAATTATAATAAGCTCTTCTCCTCGGTAGACGTGTTCCACCTATCGAAGGCAGCGTTCAAAAAATGGTTCTAAGAGTACTTAAAAGCCATTCCCTTATTGTAAAAAATAACTTGTAATTCTTGTTTTTAAAAATGTCTATTATATGCGACAGTTGTATTTAGCCTTACATGTAATTTATATATGAATAATAAATTAATAAAAACACAAATCTAAATTTCTTAGAGTATTCTTGGCAGGTCGCATAATATCACTTGTAGTTTGAGTCAAGTCAAACCGAGTCCACTTTGATTATTACTTGCTATATTTATTTAAAGGAAATTCATTATTGGATGTAAATTTAGAACGTGAGATTAGCTAAGTTTTTGGAATAAGAGCTGTTAATTTTATAACAATTAAAAAAAATGTCTTCAGCAACGGAGGTGTCATATCGCGGTAACCACAATAAGTTTGTTTTTGTAAAATTCGTTGGTCGCGCTTGTCTGGCGGAGTATAACGCGCGATTTGCATATCTTGACGTTTTCTTCCGTTTTGCCTTGAATTGTTATTTTCAAGCGCCCGACTCTGAGCAAAATGGCGAGCGAAAATGAACTCCAAAGCAATCCGGTCTTATGTATTTTTCAGAGGTTGATTTGTAGTTTCAGGCAGATGGAAAACTAATAAATCAAAACTGTGAAGAGTATATTTATAAATGAATCTTTATTCTGAGAAATCTTTTTTCCGATCCAGATGTATGTTATATCATTTGAAACTACAATATAATACAATTATTCATTATTAATACCTGGTTTCCGTGAATTTGTGCAAATGTTTGTGAAAATGACGAATAATAAAGGTGATAAGGATCATTCTCTTGATAAATACAATTAAAAAGTAGTATCGCTTACTTACGCAAGAAAATACTCAAATCGGTCGTCTCAACCTAAGCACTGTAATATTAAAACAATAAAATTTTCACGCAAAGTTAATTTTCGAACATAATTCATTATAGTTTGGCACTAGAAGCTCCAGAGAGCCTTGTGGTTCAGAGTTACGTTTATATATCAAAATTTGTGTACTTTATGCCTGAAAAGTTTAAATTTTTAAAGTGCGAGGAACACGAATTTATCGATTTACTTGCGGGTGTGTTGTTATTATTCCTAGTTGCTGGGCAGCTTAAATTTCCAAGAGGCATTACGTAAATTTCTTAGCGCTGTAAATTAATTATTTTGGGCTATTTGGCGTATTTTACTCCTACTTGAATAGTGCGTAGCAGACGCGCTCGATTGCTTCTGAATTGTCGTTGTCAATTGGAGGTAAACCCTATATCTTTAATTGGCGTTGTAAATATTGTTTATTAAAAAGTTAAATTTCTTTCCGATGTTTAATAGTGTCTATTGGCCGTAAGAAGTAAAGAGGTTGGCCTCTTCAAATTTTGTGATATTTCATCTTATATTGCCACTTCGTTAATTATCACATCATCTGTAAATTTATTTTCCTCAGAAACGCGGGAGATGTCAAATTGGAATATTAGTCGGTTACTTAAATAGAAATATATATATTTAATCGTAGAATATGATAGCTTATATGACACGTGATATAACCGCACCAGTCTTTATCATGAAATTTACAAAAAATATATACAATATTATATGGCTTGAATAAAGACGGCAAGTGAAATTAAATATGAAAATTCCTCGAATCCTAAATGAGAAAGGCATGGAAAATTTACGAAAATTAGGTAATCCTTTCTAAGAATTTGATTGACTAGATACTTTTGGAATTAAATTAAATTAAATAATTATTTGTATCTAGAAAAAAAAGGCCGTAATATCAGTAACCTACTTCATCCAAATACGAGTAAGTCTGAAACCTTACATTAAGGTTTGACACAATCAATTTATATGTTTGGGCTGGTTTACTTTGAGACCAATGTATTTCATATTACTAAAATTTTCCCACACTCAGAT
Organism: Pyrausta purpuralis; assembly: GCA_963924145.1. Classification (NCBI taxonomy): domain Eukaryota; kingdom Metazoa; phylum Arthropoda; class Insecta; order Lepidoptera; family Crambidae; genus Pyrausta; species Pyrausta purpuralis. Next base: position 4,721,171 of record OZ001646.1, read on the forward strand.
TCAGATTCAGATTCATTTATTTACATGAAAACACGGTACATTTGGTTGGTAATTAAAAAATATATAGTTCAACATGACTCGCCACAATTATTGCATGTAAAATATTTATAATAAGATAGAGTTTATTTTATGTTGACACAGTCAGGAAGATGAAGTAACGATTTTACATTCTTATTCTAGATGGTTGTATTCTCCAAATTAACTTATCTAAGCACCTCAAACTACATAATATAACCTACTTTTTTTATTCAAATGTAACAAGACATATCAGACCTTCGGAGCCACCAGTGTTGGCAGAAGCGGAATTATTTCTTCTCGCGGGATTATTTTTTGCCTTTCTCCATCTGTCCGCATCCCGACACAAAAAAGATTACAATCCGTTAGCTAGAACGATCCGCCTCAAGATAATTAACTTTGCCAGGACTCGTCTTTGGGGCCTCTTAAATGTTTCTATCATTTAGTAATTATGGCTAATTGACGGAAATTAGTTAAGTGGAAATCAAGAAGGATGAAAATGTTGGCTGTATATGAAGTGTTAAACAGAATCTCTTAAATAAAATCTTGAAATATATTTTCGACTACTTATCATGTTTTCTTATTAAGTTAGCTTTTACAGAAACCGTGTAAGTAAACAGACTTTATAAACAAATTCCCTGATAGCCCTCTTTACATTTTTAAAGGGCTACGTAAATGTTAAAGGAAGCCTGATTTCATAGCAGTAAGAAAAATAATTTCCCGTAACGAAGGAAGACTGAGGATCTACCTGTAAGGATTTTCCCAGTACGTCTTTAGCTATCACAGTCACTCTGAATGTCAAAGTTGTATGGTACTTTCCAACCGTGGATTAAGCCTCGGTTTAACTTAGAAATCAATTTTGGTTTAATTGTGCAATCCTGAGTGTCTTTAACACGTGTCAAATGTACCCTGGCCGGTGTAAGTTTCTTTGATATTGACAGCGAAAGAAAGATAAGTTAACATTTTAATCGCGTGTCGGATGGTAACTGTGGTCTGCGCTAGTAGACCTTAAGGGATGTATTACGGTAATTCTGACGATATTTGACTAAATGTTCTATAATAATACAATAATATCAAGCCAATTTCTCGTCCTTAAGTCAAATAACCGTTGATATAAATAAGTAAGTGACTATTCGCTTTGTAAACTTAAGATAAGGACGGATGTAGTTAAAAATGCCCTATTTTCTACATGATCGTTCGGAGTAGGGCTTCTAAGGCACTTAGGCGCGCAAACACTAAGCCGTTGATAGACTCGTTCGCTCTAACTGCGGGCAAACATTTGCACTGCTATGGACTAGAACCTACACAGCTGTAAGGCTGCAGCCATAATGACAGTGAAAATTAATAAAAAATACCTTTCAATTAAACAGAGCTCACATGAGCTGCGCGTTCAGTGTTAGTACACACAGTGACAAAAGGTCGCCTGTGCGTCAGCATTAACCAGCCTCCAACAACATAATTTTAATTTCACATTAGAACATGGAAAAGCCTTTATTCGTACAAATATAGTATTCCGCCATCACCATTTAGGTAACATAGACAGTATTTCCTATCGTTATAGCATGTGCTGCTTGAAATATGTGACTGGGACAAAATACTTACGTTGCAGGCACAGCATAGTTTTGCACCTTACATAAAATAAACTAAGCAAGGTCTAAGCTGCACTTAGGCGAACAAACACTAAACTCGATGCCTGTACTAACTTTAAACATTTGACGCTTAACCTGATAAGCACCTTAGCATAATAAAGCTGTGTGCATATTCAAGTATCTGTCACTGTATTATAACTTTTTTTATGATCTTTAAAAAGAGAAATAGTAAGGTAATACATGTAGATATTTTAATGTCGCGCATTTAAATCATCATGCATCGCAATCCAAAAATAGATATTATAGAGTCAAATATAGAGTATTTTTTAAGATCCAATAATATATTTTTTTCAAAATTTACACTCTAAGCGAGTTAGTTTAGAAGTTAGATAGGGGGGAACGCCCATTTTACCACTTTGGAAGCGTCTGGCTATGAAACGTTAGACTTTAAAAGAAAATGGTTTGTGAAAGCACAATGTCATTTTAAAAGACCTACCTATAGATACCCTACATGTATAGGTTTGATAATATTTTTTTTTTCGGTTTTAGCTTCATGTATGGGAGCCCCCTTTTAAATGTCATTATTATTTATTTTTTGTATGAGAATCGTAAAGCGGTGAACAGGATACATACTCCTACAAAATTTCAGCAGTATGATACTTATAGTTACAGAATAAAATGGCTGTGACATACGGACGGACAGACAGATAGACTTGACGAAACTATAAGTATTTCGTTTTTTGCCATTTGGCTATGGAACCCTAAAAATCGGTCTTCTTATACTTATTCAGCCGGATAAATCTTATCTGATGTTGGTAAAATCGACCCTTAATAAGTATAAAACTACCGATTTTAAAATGTCATTTATATAATCGATTGTTGACAAATAAGTGCCGTTTTCGAATTAGGCGTTTTGTATTATTTTCGATGATTATACACGAAAGTAGGCCTCCCCCACGGTTTTCCATAGCGACCGATCACAAGCGGTTTGTGTCCAGTGTGATCCTGCGATCTTAAAAAGGTCGTCCGGCCATCTTGCGGGTGGACGACCCACGCTGCGCTTTTGGTCGAAAGGTCTCCAATTTTAGTACTTTTTTGCCCCAACGGCCATCAGTCCTTTGCGCTATGTGGCCTTGCCCGCTGCCACCTTGAGCTTACTGATTTGTAGGGATATGTTACCTTAGTTATTCTACGTATCTCCTCGTTTCTGAATCGATCTCGTAGAGAAACACCAAGCATAGCCCTCTCCATCGCTCGTTGTGAGATTTTGAGCTTCTTTATGGCCCATGGTTAGAGACCACATTTCGGATCCGGATTGTAATGTTTGTTTGACCATTTTTACTATGTGACTAGCATGCTGACGCTTTGGGTGACAATAAGTAAGTCTGTTTACTGTTAAAATAAATAAAATCTCAACAATCGATTCATAACTGTGCAAAATAAATAAATATGGTTAGGAATTTGTCTATTTTAAACAAAATATAACTTTCATTAGAAAACATTAAAACAAGTTATCATTCTAAGTGACCAAGACGCCCAATTTTCAGTAAACTTACGACGCTTGTGCACAGATCTTTACCTCTCAAATGAACATCAGCTCCTGTTTTGCTTCTAGTCCGACTATTTACGTTCCATTACGGATTGGTTTACTCGGCAGGAACTCAGTACGATAAACTGGTTACACGAAGGTTGAGAGCTGAGGAGCATGGAATGGATAGAAAAAATAAGTTGACGATGATTAAGTTGATAAATGTGATCAACTTTTCTTGGTTCAATTTTATCCGAATCGCATTTAAAAGAAAATTATTTTTATTTATTCTCAAAGCACAAACCCCAAACAAAGTACATGATTTAGATATCCTGACCTAAGGTTACGGAAGGTGCAATTAATTTTAATGTTTGCCTTATTTAGCGTTTAAAATAAGTTTGCTATTTATAAACGGTTAGTGGCCCCCTTTAATCCAATAGTCGGTGAGTTCCAAGGTGGCGCTGAAATGCAACTCAGCTGCAGCGAGCTGCATGCCAGAATATTACTTCTCTCTTTGTGCCCCATATTTGTGCTATTTTGTTGGAATAAATTTATTTTATTAACATGAAGATGGATACTACTTATTATTTATTCAAGCATGCAATACGTGGTCACAGGCTGACAGGCTGACGCTCTGCGTGCGCACGCGCCGCCGAATTGCCTGTGTGACCGCCGTGCGAGACGCTTACAGGTCCCGGACTGCATAATGGTCACCCAATTGGGCTGGTGTATATTATGTTATTTTACTAAGTGTTTTGTTCGTGATCGTCTGTTTCTGTAATCGTTCTACATTGCTGGTGTATATAAATTAAACGAATTTTAACACTCTGACTGCCGCCTTTATATACATTTTTTCAGTACAACAGGCCATGCGGTCCGCCGGCGGTCGCATCTTTACCTACCCGTGCAGGCCGCGGTGTAAAATCTGTAACGAGTTTAGCACGCCATGCGGGCGGCTGGCGGACTCACTGTTTATTTCTACCAGCAAGTCGTGCTGTACGCTATGACCTCGCAATTTCTTATTAACTTTTTAGTGCATGGCCTGCTGTTACAGAAAAAAGAACCTACTAGAGGCAAAGTTTACTTTGTTACCTACAATTTAAAAAAAAATATGGCTGTATCTTTTCATTTAGAGGATACTAGGGGATTAATCACAGAAAAAAAAAGCAACTTAAAATCAAAAAGAAACGTTGTTGGCGTCTGGTTGCAGGTAATTCTGTGCTTTCTTCGAATTATAATCAGAACCTGCTCTCGCTCTCCGACTCTTCGTCTGTAGACGGCTGGTAGTTTTGGTCATCCTCTGAGTCCGACATTATAATAAAAACTTAGTATAAGTACTAAAATGCACAAGAATGCAGAGAGATTCCACGAAAGGCGCGCGAAAATGCGACCGTTACAAGCCGTGCGGGCGGCCGGCGGGCTAGTGATTGCTTGTAGGTGTGGCGTGACAGACTCGGAAATATTGTTTGTAATAACGAACATTTAGTTAGGATTTTGGCGCGAAAGATGCGGTACGCCGGCGGTCCGTATTGCCTGCTCATGTCGCTAAGTGCAATTAAATAGATGGCGTGACTTACTCGAAAACATACGTCCCGCCGGCGGACCGTATGGCGGTGAGAGTGTTAATAAAAAAAATGTAAGGTAGGTTTAAACGTAATTAGTAGGTATCACTGTAATACGAAAATGAAAAATGTAGCTTTTATAATAGATCTTATTAGTTATATTATTAGTTATAATAGATCATAGCGAGCTCATAACCATAATATAGACATAAGACACTTTTACATATGAATTAAATGTACACTAGGTCTTAAGTTTTATATAATATGCATTAAATAAAGAACTTTTCAAAATCAATACGCGGTCACACCTCAGAAGTGGGATGTGCGAGATTCACGGGTCTGACGCTGCCGGGCCCTGACCAAAGAAGATGAATGGAACAAAAACACTGCTAAGATTTGGAAGACCAGGAAGAAAGGTATCGTCGATTGACTCATGCTGACGTGGAAGTTATCCTCAAATTTCTTCGCGAAGAAAGTACGTGTGACGTCACAAGCTGGCTTCATAAGCTCAACCAGCTTCGTGACTATGGATACTGTTCTATTTGTCATTGCTCGAAAACTACAAGTAGAAGTCACGACTGCATTGCAAACTTAGAAAAGAGTTTTTTTTTAATAAGCAATAAACGGCTAGTGGCCTCCTTTAATCCAATAGTTGTTAAGGTCCAATGTTGCGCTGAAATGCAACTTAACTGCTCCCACTTACATTGCGCGTAGCGCCGCGCCACTGCAGCCCAGTTTGCATTTCAAAGTGTCTCTGTGTACTTATAAATAATTAGTGTACGCCTATTACGCTTGCTTTTATCTCCTCTTGAATATTTTACTTGCGTTAATTAATACTAAGACAACAGTGCAGGATGTTTCGCTTTCGTCGGTTATTGGAAAAAGTAACGTGTCAGAAGTTGGTTAACCGTAAATAAAGTATATTTTTGCGGATATTTAATAGTTTCTAAAGAGTACCGCAAAATATTGCATTACTCACTGTTCCATAGCGACGCCACCTATTGCAAGTGGTCTGCATCCATTACTTACTCACTATTACTTTGACGACCTCCATGGTGTAGTGGCTAAACACGCTGGGTTTCAGAGCGTCGCCGCTCCGAGGTCCCGGGTTCGATTCCCGATCGGGTCAATATATAAATCAAAATTTCCTACATTGCCTTGGGTCTGGGTGTTGTGGTACCACCGTTGTGTCTGATTTATTTATTATTTATATTTATTTATTTATAAGCACTAAAATGTGGCTGATGTGGATTTAACTGCTGAGCCATAAGTAGGTTCAAAGACGGTGGTTTAACCTCGCAAGCGATAATCCAGACCCTTTTTTGAGACTACTCAGATGTGTACAATAAAGTGACTATCAGAGTTCTGAAAATAAACAAAGATCAACATGCTGAAATATTTCTGCTTAACTTAATTCTCTTCCAATGCAACGTCACGTCAGGCTTTGAAACAAATCCCGTCAAAAAATAAATATCAGGACTGTAGGTAGGTACATACCTACCTACAGTCCTGATATTTATTTTAGGACCTACATAGGTCCGTATTCAAACGGATTTCTACCTTAATGCATTATGTCAAGTGTTCGAAACATCTTTCAAAGTGCCAAAATTATAGGAAATTCTAAACTCCCCTAATGGAATCGGGACGAATTAATTAAGTGTCCATTATGAGTGAACAGAATATAATTATTGTTTTACTGCAATCTCATCTGATTTAATTATCCCTGTCATGCCCTCGGGACGGGGACGAAGGGCCGATGTGATAATTTTGTTTGAAACTCGTTGTTGATTATTACTCGTAGATACACATGTATATTAAACGTGAGACTCTTTACACACTGCGTTTTTTAGCAGAGATGCAGTCGCGATGCCAACGCGCGTTAGCATCGATACAGTCGCGATGCAGACGCTGAAAATTGTCAAACTATGTAATGAATTTAGCATCGATGCAGTCGCGCTTCTGCATCGATGTTAACGCGCCACTGCATCGATGTTAACGCGCCACTGCATCGATGCTAAATGTAATCTGCTTACATACTGCGACTTTAAGCATCGGCTTAAAGTCGCAGTATGTAAGTAGTGGTCTAAGTGGTACTTTGTCGTCATCATACTGTCAGCTTATTCATCTGACAGTATGATGACGGCGTAGCGATTGTCGACAATTCACTGTTGAAAGATCGCCTCTTTTACCCTACAGCTGCCCTTGTGTAAGAAATCCCTTACATAGGGGATAACAAGAACAATATTTGAGTTTCAAACGGGAGGTAAATAAAATAAAATTGGTTTATTTCAGACTATTTGTCCATATATTGTTAGTAACAAAAACAGAAAGAAACTTAAAGCTTTAACTTAGTATAATAGTTTTCTTAAAACTTAACTTAAATATTTGCCTGGACTACGCGACACCCCGGCTACATGTGTGTGTGTGTATACCAAGTGCCGAAGTATCGGACAGTCAGACTTGGCACTTATTGTTTTAAGAATGGTGTTGGAGCTCCCCCGCACCACACGCAGAAGGGATGCGATTCGCTTACGCATCACGGTGTGAAAACCATCCGTGTCTGACAGTGCGAACATCCCCGAAGCGCTGCAGTATCGCGGAAGCCCCAACAACATCCTAAAACCATTATTATATTGTACTAGGAGAGCATTGAGAGCTCTCCGCGTACAGCTGACCCACAGACTGCACGTGTAAAGTGTTTGGCAGTAAGCCTTAAATAAAGTTATTTTGACTTCAGAACTGCAACGTGCAAATCTGCGAGCCAACATATTGCAGCGGACTGCCAGCGCTCTCCTTTCCCTTTCAATGACTTTGTCATCCTTCAAGTCATCAGTAACCACGTGACCGAGATACTTGAAGGACGACACTTTTACAAGCTCTGTCCCATTAAGTTTGACAGGCGGTACATGTGCAGGCGCCTTACGGGCCACGGCTTTAAAAACCATCAGCTTGCTTTTTGCCACATTGTACAAGAGGCCGTGGGATTTCACGTACTCCTCACATATCGCGATCAGCCTTTTGAGGGCAGCAACTGATGGACTCAGCAGCACCATATCATCAGCGTAACTGATACTGTTTAAACAGTGACCATCGATGAAACAGCCGATATCGGCGCTGCTGAGCCCAACAATCAGCTCATTTATATACAGGTTAAAAAGTGTAGGGGAAGTCAAGCCGCCCTGTCTTACCCCACACTCCAACCCATACACATCAGAAAGCTGATCTAACCATTTGACCTGGTTAGTCTGGTAGCCATACCAATATTTAAGAATGTTTATAATCTCACCTGGCACACCAGAATTTAGAAGTTTATTCCAAAGAATATCATATTTAACCAGGTCAAAAGCCTTCGATAGGTCCAGGAAAGCTGCATAAACCGGTTTCTTCCTGTCTTTATAATACCTGACAGTATGCTTGAGAGCAAAGATGGCGCATTCAGTTGACAATTTGGGCCTGAAACCGAATTGTGCGTCATGCAGGTTCAGGTGACGCTTAAGCTGTCTCTCAATCAAACTGTCAAGTACCTTTGCTGTGATGGTAGCTAATAAAATCGGCCGATAGTTTGTTTTATCAGATATGTCACCCGTTTTATTCTTTACAATAGGAACAACGACCGATTTCATCAATTCTGCCGGTAGGTATGAGTGTCTAATGCAAAAAGTATACAGCGATCCTAGTAGTCGCGGCAAGTGTGGCCCAGCATACAAGATATGCTCAATGCTGAGGCTGTCATGACCCGGAGACTTGCCTCTAGCCATACCTTTAATCAACACTTCAACCTCTTTGGCTGTTACTCGTTCCAGCACACCGGATATGTCGGCCTCAACATCAGCGTTCTTTGATGTCAGTGGCGATTGCACCTTAAAATGAGACCTAAACAGGTTGGCTATCTCTCTAGAATCCTGTACGTCCTCAACGCTCACCGGTACACCAGGTTTCGGATTTAATTTTCTAGTGTGTTTCCAAAAGCTTCGAAAATTTTTATTTTTTTGATGTGTGGCCAAAATATTAGGCAAACTACTTCTTTCAAAATCTCCTTCTCAAGAGATGCTATAAGTGTCTCGATGCTTTTCAAAATTACAAACGAAGCATGATTCACCTTTACTAGAACTTAAAGTTATTGTCTAACTTAAATAATAAAGAACCTACAGGGAACCATTTTGGAATAGGTAGAGTGTTCTTTGAGACTGAAAAAGAGAACCTTTCCTGTTTGGGTCAAAATATAGAATATGAGGGGACCTAAGACCCCTTACACACTGCGACTTTTAGCATCGATGCAGTCGCGTGTTAGTATCGATGCAGTTGCCAAATTATTGTACATAATTTGTCAATTTCCAGCTTCTGCATCGCGACTGCATCGAAGCTAAAAGTAGCGCAGTGTGTAAAGGTTGACAGTTTGCGACTGCATCAATGTTGAACGCGACTGCATCGATGCTGCAACGTGACTTTATTTATTTATTTTCATTTGTTTGGTGCACACAACAGAATTACAACCATTACACAATAAAAGTATCCATTCAATGCTATAATATGATTAGTTGCAGCACTAAGGGCGAGTCTTTAGCACGCAGTGTGTAAAGGGGTCTTAGACTAATGAAAGAAACTTTAAAGCGGTCGGTAAATAGGTTTATTGTTGGTACTATTGTGCCTATAATGCCTATAACGTGATCCTGAGGGTGAATCGAGGGAACACCTACACAGTGCTCGCGCCGCCTGCGCACTTGAAGAGGACCTATGAATTTCGATCATTCAGTGATGATTTGAAATTTTTATCTTATTTTTTATTGACATTTCATTTTCATTATTTAATTATTTTGATAGGGCTTTTTAGGTTATTTTTATTGAGTGAAATATAAACATTTACTTCTGAATTTTATTATGAATAACTTTATGTTTTTTTAAACTAAACTAAAATGTATTTTAACGTAAAGTAACCGCAAATTTCATTATTATTTACATTAAATGTCATGTTAAAATCAAATAAATGTAAATTTGCTTAAATTAATTTGTTGAAATAAATGATTCATTGAACACTGGTCAGTTTATTAAACTATCAGATAATTGCAACTGTTACTGATGCCCTGAACCAGATAAGCTATTAATATACCTCTTAGAGTCGATTTTAACAACGTCAGATAGGATTTATTCGACAAAATAAATACAAAATGACCGGTTAAAAATTACATTTACATAAATGATTGCTGACAAATAGGTGCCGTTTTCGAATAAGACGTTTTTGTATTGTATTCGACGAAAATTCCTTATCTGACGTTGGTACAATCAACTCTAAACAAAATAGTTTAGTTAGCTTTTGGACTGGTATAACAGAGCTATGAGATATTCGGTATGCAATTGCTTTTCCCTTACACGATTCCGCACCCACTGTAATGAAAGCAATATCTACTGCGTCGAAACGTGATAATATTTTCATTTGTCTGTGTTTCCTCCTTCATGGCTCGGGGGAAAGAAGTGGGAGAAAAAATGATAAGGATTCTGGCAGAATATTGTAATTAAGAGTGACGAAACGGTCGGCCTTCCTGAACCGAAAATGTTGAAGGCGATGAAAACCTGCTTTGTGTCACTCATTTCTGAGTTCATATTGCTCATATTTCAATACAAATGGTTTCCCGCGAATTCGCACGCATAAATTTCGGGTATCCTATAAAATATATCAATGCACAACACTTATTTTCATTGGAAATAAGAGGCCAGAAACCAAAGCGGTTAGTGCAAGCGCGTATTTTATTCAAGCTGCGAGCATTGTTTTGGTGCAGAGTAATTTTTCAAAACTGTGATAGCTTCTAAGATATTTATTGAAATCAAATAATGTCCAGGTCAATTTTGTTTGTGATAAAATTCTCGTGAAGATAAAAAATAGAATTTTGATAAGAATAATTACCCCTGTGGATTAAGACACCTTTAAAAATAGTACATTTTTTAAATTAAATTTATGAGCACAAAACAATACGTAGTGAGTAAACCATATCATAGATAAATGATGTCCCAGACTTTATTATACAGGGTGAAATTGTAATCCGTACCGAAATTTTGGGTACAGACTCCACTGATGAATATCAACAACTTTTAGTATGGGTTATTACTATAGAGAAATCGAGAAAAAGAGCGGTAAAAATTACGGATGCAATTATACGGCTATTACGATACCAATACAAATGACGAATGCATAGTAATGGCCAAATACGATAACGAACTACGATACAAATGCATTACGATAATTGTTTAATACCATTTTGATGAATTTATTGAAAGTTTTTTTATATGTTAGTTATTAATGTAAGACTAAGTAAGGTAAAAGTATAAAAAGGTAAAAGTATAAAAAGTATAATATTTTATATATATTAATTTTACCTGTTTTTATCATTAACTATTTTTTTTAAATTGCTACTCATTGTTTTATTTACTGATTATTAATTAATTTTAATTGTAGTCGTAATTTATTACTGGCAAATTCTTATTAGGAAAACACAACATTTTTGAGTTTTTCCCTTAAGTCGGTTTCTCTCATCACTGTGTATCAATCCTGCTGTGGAGAATAGTCATTCAGATGGCACCGTTGCAGGGATAAATATTTCAATGCTAAAGGATAGCAAATTTGGATACTCTGAAACTTTATTGTGCCAATGAAATTGAAATGAAATGAAAAATAAATTGACGCGTTATGTGTTTCGTTTTACCCGAAAATTTAAAAATTTTGAAATAAATGTAACGTCAAAATATCGAATCGTAATATTTACGATAGCGAATGATCGTAAAGGTTTACGATAATCGCCGATATACGATTATCGTATCGGTATCGTTGCATCCCTAGTAAAAATGTATGGAACAGCTTTTTTTCGTGATTTCACTATTGCCCTCATAGTGAAAGTTGTACATATTCATTAGTGGAGTCTTTACACAAAATTTCGGTACTGATAAAAAAGTCACCATGTATAACTTTTAACGGTTTTTGCTGAGTACGCAACGGGAGCTCTTAAAAGGAATTTCAATCACAAAACAGATATATTTGTCAATGTCTAGCTTCTGCATTAATACTAACGCGCGTTAGTAAAGCGACTGTATCGATGCTAAAAGGAGCGCAAATGTGTAAAAGTTGTCATTTTTCGACTGTGCCAATGCTGCATCGCTGCCAAAAGTCGCAGTATGCAAAGAGTCTAAGATTTTTACACAAAAACACAAATTGTTTTAACAAATAAAACAAATTGTTTAAAAAAATCCTTGACTGATCTCAAATCACTAAGCCAAAAGCAGGTTCCGGGTGATTTTACGGACAAAATGTTCATGCCATAATTTAAAATTGTTTTGTATTTTATATATCAAGATATTTAGTAACACTGCTTTAGCCGTAGTAACTTTAAATGGGTGCATTCCGTGCAGTGCGCAATGAAAGTAGTTGTATGAAATTGGACATACTCGACACAATGTTGAGGGAAACTCCCGATACTAGTTGTAAAGCCATGCACAAAGTTGCTGGTTAGAGCTTGCAAAAGCATAATTTTTGCCCCATAACACAGTTTCAAACATTATGACATTTAAATCCAAACGCCAAAATTGCACCTATAAAGCAAACGTGCCATAAACACGTAACGAATAGTCCCAACAATCTCGCGAGCGCTGTAAAACTTAATGGTTGATGCTCATCTGAGGGAAATATGATTAAAAATTAAAATTAATTAACAATGTGACGACATTAGCAAGAATTTATGTCATTTTTATACTGATTAAAATATAATCTAACAAACCTGTATCGACCAGCTGACTTTAAACTTATTACTACTACTATTATTACTACTTATATTTTGTTGCTCTTCGCAGACGATCAAAAATACCTTTTATACCTACATATCATTATTGATAATGACACGTTTATTGCAGGAGGCAAACCAACCCTTACTACTATTCGGGAAATGCAAATGGAACAAGGCGGGCTATCAGAAAAATGGAGTAAAAATATGGCACAGAATCCCTGAAAATTCATAACGAGGAGGAAATAGTTGAAATTAAACACCGACCGTGCGACATAAAACGCGCGACCGCTGCCAAGACGGGGCCACACCGACCGGGACGCACATAAAATTTAACGGGCAGCAGTAGTCTACGTACCTACGCACATCATGCACTGACTTTAAATGAGTTTGTTTCTTCTATTAGCGTTATTTTCGTCCTTTTAGTATTATTTTCATACACGAAAGAAAACATGCTCCTCCCATCTAAAAAGTAAATTCGAAATCGCCTCGAACCCTCTAAATCGTGGGTAAACCCTTTCCTTGGCTGTGAATCGCCGTTCAAATTGGCCTGTCTCGGCTCGTTTCGTAGCTCCACGGATGTCCGTGAAATATTGCACCTGCATAGCTATTCTAGTCCCTATGTCTGATATTGATGCATTTACCGTGTTGCAACGTTACTCAATACTCTGGTGTAGCTGCGAGGAAATTGTTGATCAATTGGTTTTCAAATATGATCATTTTCAAGACCTTGCACAAACATGACGCATCATTTTCATTCAAATATTTACCACATTGGCTAAATATTTGAATGAAAATGAATTTGACAGCGGCCTTATGCACCTTAGACGGCTCAATTTTAAAACCGTGTAATAAGAAATATTCTTCGAATATGATGCAAAACGCCTAAATTGAAAACGACTCTAATTTGTCAGTAATCATTTATGTAAATGTCATTTTAAAATTGGTCGTTTTATACTTATGCAGTCAGATAAGTCTTATCTGACGTTCGAAAAATCGACACACGTAGATATACTATATTATTATGATCAAGGTGGTTTCGACCAAACGAGAACAATGATAACTTAAGAATATATCGCTAGTTCTCCGAGAGTATGTGAACTTTCCATTGCACCATTTTTTTTTAAATATCACGTTTATACGGAAGTAACTCTTATACCCACCATGATTGTTGAAATAAGAACTAATCGAAGTTAATTATAGTGACGCCTGCTGCCATGTGATTAATAATTAATGCCATTATGTCAGAATATTTTGTCAAATTCAAATATTTTGTCAGCTCGATACTTTCTCAAGGTATAATAATATTCATGGTTAAGTTGACTATACTCTGATTTTTAATTAAATAGACCAAAATGACAATTGGTGGGTGGCCAGTTTTTCGTAATTCAAAAACAGTGATGTCCCTAAATATTTGAAGAATTTAATTTATTCAAACATGTTTTTATATGATTATGGAATAATGAATTAGGTGTATTTTGAATTTGTTTTGTGCCGAAATACTATCATTAAAATATATATTTAATAAATATTTATTTATCATAAAAATTTTATTATACAATTATAATCTGTTTAAAAATAAAATATATTACAAGTATCATCATTATCAATTATACATTGTTTATATAAAGTAGTAAAATGTCAAAATAGGTAAAATTTATACAATAATATTGCTATTGCAAGGGAAAAGACAGATTTTTTACTCATAAGAACAACTGTTTTATGTATTACACTTGTTTATAGCTCGTTGCAACGTTTTAAGTGTAGTATCCTACCAAATAAATAAAACCAATTATTGAAAACTCAATTACAAGTTCAATTAATTTCACACAACCGCATTGTCGCAACACTATGGCACTACGCTTGCAAAATTTAATAAGCAAAAGTCCGATAGAAGCTGCCATTCTGGTCTATCTGATAAAAAATATGAGTATAGATTTTCACTTTTACACCATACTGCTTTGGTGCAGCATTGATTTGCCGTATAATAATACAGTTCAATCATTCGTTCTGTTTCGCGAGTTAAGTAATTCCAATTTCAATATTGTGTAGAAATACGACTTTGACTTTTTCAAGTATAACATCGAGGAACATAATTATCTTTCATATTGTTACAAGTATGTTTAGTCGAAACCAAACTTAGTTGGAGATCAAATAGGCTTGACTGACCCCGTTATAATTTCGTCTTAATCGTGCATTGTCTTTGTAGATCATATTTCGCCGGTCGATCAATTAGTTGTTTGATTAGCGCGGTCAACTAATTCTGATGTAAATCGAGGTTAATGAGACGGCAATTAGGGGCTGTGGTTGAATTATTGCAGCAATATTATATATAATGGTGCATGAGGTCTTATACAAAGGAACGTGTTAGTGTGCTACATAGAACACATTATTATTATAACGTACATGCGTGACAGAAGGGGGAGGATAAATTAAAGAGATGTCTACAGATCGAGTCTCTATAATCAACTGAACTAACACTACTACAGTCATTGTTAGTACTTAGGCTACGAGCTACGATCTACGGTTTCGGTACATTCATTTAATAAATACGAACTAAGTACTTTGCTACGAAGGGTGGCTGTCACAACACACTCCCTAATAATAGCATACATCGGTATTCACAATAAACACATTTTATTATATTTTACGTCTCACAAAAGAGTAATCAGAATGTCATGTATAGATTTATTAGATTTCCGGAAATTTATTATGTCTAATTTGGTACTGAATGAAAAACGTAGTATCTGGAATCATATGAAATTGAATGTGTTTTTCTTAGAAAAAGACATTGAAATTCAATGTCATAAAAAATCAAAGCATTCGTTTTTATTTATTGAATCATCATAAGTACATAAAGTAGAAAATTCAGGTATCAATTCAAATATTTGTCCTCAGTTTGAAATCACGTTGCAAAGTGAAAATTATAACATCCTTTGCTTTTTCCGACTCCAAAAAATGAGGTTTTTTAATTTGACTTATGTGTATGTGATAGTATGTATGTACAGGTATGTATTCAACATACGATTTTTTTTGTTAGTAATGATCTAAATTTGTATTACGTGTTTATTAAGAATGTACCAAAACCGCTATTCACCGATTTACAAGTATCTTAATGATTAGATTATAACAGTTGCTATTTTCCTTGACTTGGTCAGTTTTTAGAGTCCTGCAGCCGAATTGCAAAATACGGAACCCTCGTAGTTCCGTCAAGTTTCTGTCTCCATCCGTATATCATAGCCACTTTATTCTGAAACTATCAGCATTACACAGTTGAAACTTGGCAAGTACTTGCTTAGTAGCACATTTTCAATAACCGTAAACATTACTTTGTTCATCATACAAACACTATGAAAAAAAAGTTATATTTGCTGCACTAAAATATTGTGGTATTTTGTCGTAAATTAAAGTTGGCACGGAAGCTTCATTGCGCTAGTCCGACTCGCACTTGATTGATTTTTAAATTGAACGCATCACTTATCTTTACCAAAGGCATCCAAAATGCCTCCCTAAAATAAACCTTTCTTAGTGTTACTTTCCCGTTTGTCCTTGTTTTATTTCTTCCGCGGGGTGTAATTGCTTGTAGCAGTTGCTGGAGTCAACGACGGCGCGGTAACGGTGACCGCCAGTCAACCCGGAACGAGACGAGGTCCCTGAGGACGCTGTGCTAACTGAACCCGGGAACAAATTAATCAGAAGTGAAACGAAGTTTTAGGAACGTTTACGAGTACTGGAGGCCTATTAGAATAGCAAAATCGGAACCCTTATAGTTTCGTCAAGTCTGTTTGTCTGTCTCTAAAATTCTAACGTTTGAGAAATAGACGCTTCCGAAGTGGTAAAATGGGATTCGGAAAAAGAATTCTCAATTTTGTGAATACTTATGTCAATTATTCACGTGAGTTTCGTTGATTTTAATTGGTTTTCAAACGATTTTCTCACGCCATATTTAAGCGAGTGATGCTAAAATAGGGGCCCTGTTGTACTGTGTCTTTTTCACTAAGCTTATGTTTTGTTTCCATGTCAATGAGCTTCTAGAAAATGTTGTCTCCTGTTGACTCTACGGACATTAATTGGGCGCAGTGCGCATATAAAATCCGTGCGTGAAATTAGACTTATCTACTTGAGTGACTGTATTTGTCTTTCAGAACTGTCAATAAAATTTTATGTACTAAGGCCCAATTTCCTGATTGATGATAATGGTTAAATTTCTATAGAATATTTATAATTGTGAGTGTTTAAAAGAAAAAAAAACGTTAACTTAGTATCGAAATACATAGTTATTTAAAAGGCCATTGTGAAGGTTTTTTTTTACATGATATGCACAGTTGTAAATATTCAACCGATGGTAACGATAGTTAACTTTTACTATCGATCTCGAAACTGGGCCTAAGTGGTGCAATAAAAACTGAATAAATTTCAAAAGACGCAAGAACTATTATCCACCTGGCTGATAACGGCATGTTTTTGCGCCTAAACACATACAGCCTTATTCATAATATTAATAACTTGAACAGTCTAATAACCTATTTTATGTATTACACTGTTTTGTCACTATCTGTCAAATGATGACAGCGCCAAGAAAGAACGATACAAAACAATCTAATAATTAAAAAAGGTTTTTTAGACGATTTGCGTTATTATGATAAAGGGGGATAGTCTTTTAACTAACAAATAGTCAAGCGTTTGTAAAGATTATTATTTGAAAGCTTCGTCCAAAAACAAAAGACAGCACGTATCATTTTGCGAACACACCGTGGAAGCAGAAACTATGCTAACAATCCTTTTGCGTATAAAACTAGTCGATTGGATACTAGGAATATGTTGAAAAACTTTTTCGCTTTTAGGTTTGTCGGTTTGTTGACCAAATAGAGTTGATATAGGCTCCTGAAACGCAATCTTTTTTTAAACAAGTATCGACGCAAATATCGGGTATCCTTTCGGATTTGAGTGACTAATAAACTAACATTTGAGATTGCTTTATATTGCATGTGTATATATTTAAAAAATCTTGAAGTATTTTACTCAGAAAATCGAAACTATGATCCTCTCTTTTTAATATTTGCTTTTCGATAAGGGACTGCTATGTATTTTTCTGGTACAGGATGCACTGACACTTTAATTTAATAACGTGTTTCCAAAAACTGTACATTGGACTTAAAATCTTACACGGACGAATAACTGACATATTTCGACATAGTGAATCCGGAAAATGTGAAATACGCCTATAAACAATTTCAGTTAGTAGTACGAGTCGATAAAGATAGTTAGCTCCTGCATTACAATATCTGAATGAGTTACTATTAGTGTTATCTGTCTTACTGTAAGAGATATCTTCTGGGAAAAACTACTGGACGCCATTTTTCGGTGTCCTAGTAACCCTAAGTGTGGTGTCGCGGCTCAGGTATCTGTACTTGTGTCTCATTTGCTAGCTTACCACAGTGATGAGACTGGTTCCGCCGCTATAGTGTTCCAATGAAATATAATAAATTCAATAAAAATATTATGAAAATGGCCCGAATGGCTTAACCATGAGCTTTATTTATGGTCATTACGAAATAAATTTCATTAGGAAACTGCACTTTAAGAAAGTGAAATTTAATTTGAACAGGAAATTTGATGGTATATGATTATATTTCAAATTATTTATACTTTGACCCGACCGGGAATCAAACCCAGGACCTGAAAGCGGCAACGTTTTGAAACCAGCCTGCTTAGCCACAACACTGCGGCAGCCGTTGGGTTAGAAATACAATGTAGAATGTAGATAATAATATTTTAAAATATTTTATAAACAGGTACATACTCGTAGTGAAAGTCACACAGGTGTATTATTTTTTAACAACGTATACACACGTACCAACTTTGGAGAAATCATCCCCAAAGTAACTTTCTACCGTTAATTAGCCCCGTTAAAAGACTAATTTCAATGAAATATGAAAGAGGACTTTCTTGAATTCTGTAAAATAATATGTATGCAAAATTTGAAGTTGATTGGACCAACGAATCATGTTATTCCATAGAAACTTTGCTGTCCCTTTTCATTCTCTTAGGGACAGAATTTTGGAAAATCCTTTCTTATCGAATCTCTACGACATACCTACAAAGAACACACACTCCAAGTTTCAAGTCTCTACGATCTGCGGTTTAGACTGTGCGTTGATCCGTCAGTCATTGAGTCATTCAGGACTAAGCATTTAATAGATTAATAGTTGTATTCGGTAAAATGTTGCGCTTAAATAGTTTTGTAGCAAACCTTTGTGGTCGTCGCATTAGTTCCTATGACCGCTAAGAGATGGCGCTGCATGTTACTTATCTTGCGCGCCGACTTGTTTTCCACGGGTCAACGTAAACTAGGGGCCGAAGTTTCTAATACGTATCAAGCAAGAAATGTTGTTAAAAGTCAAATATGTCACTTCACGCTACGTTCTGGATTCTTCAGATCTACAAAGTTAAAAGGGTGTCTCGCGGTTCAAAGTTTTCACCATGGTGGGATATCTGTAGTAAGCGGAACTTTCCTTCCCTTCCAATGGTTGTCTGCACTGAGCGCATGCATGCATTTACCACCGTAAGCCACGTTGCTTAGTCCAAACTTTTGTGTAGTACGTTCACTACGCTCACCGTGTCAAGTACGTGGTTTTCACTTCTTCAGCACCTTCAACCGAATAAATTCATTGCAGTTTTCAAAAATTACGTTTTATACGGTTTTGGACTTGTGAATAAGGCTTGTAATCATTTTACTCGAATACCGCATTCATTATTTCAAATTTTTACTCAAAAAGAGTGCACAGTGTGTCTTGGTCCAGAAAAAGCATGGGCGCTGAAATTTTTAGAAGTCGAGGAGGCCACGCATTAAGGTTAATAATTCACTCTTTTGCGTTAAGAATTATAGCAACTTTTGTAGGCGAATGTATCTTGCGTTTTTTTTGTAATGCACTTATGTATGTAATAATGAAACATGTGATATTGAAACTTTATTTTAAAAAGTAGTAGTAATGCCAAGTATCATATTATATAAAAAAATAAAACAAGATAGGTACTTCTTGAATACTTTTATTCTTCAATCTTCAGAAGTAGTCACAACTATCTTAACTGGACGCCGCAAACCAACTGAACTACCGGACTCTGCGCTCTCCCCGAATGCAAAACACCCCTCCAAAATTTTTTATCGGTGTTCAGTAAATAAATTTAAATGACAAACTGACACAATGAATGCAGAAAGCAGCTATTTATTTGAAAATTACGAAACCTAATGTGTGCTTGGTGTTCAAAGCACGTAAAAACCTATTTTTAATGAACTTCAAAAATGAGGTACTTCTCAATTCGACTGTTTGTTTTGTTTTTGTGATTTGGTGTACATCTCTAATTGTTTAAACCCGTTCGTTGTACCGACTCTGATACTGCCAGTGTGTTCGAGTAAATAGCATTATAGTTTAATTTTGAACTCGTCAATCCTGGGCTTGCTTCACTCAATATCCACTTCCAAACTTAGAGCCTTCCTCAATAATAGAGCTGTCCGACACAAGAATATTTTTTCAAATCAGTCTAGTAGTTCCTGAGATAAGCGCGGTCAAACAAACTCTTCAGCTTGATAATATTACTAAAGATAATCTGATCGTGTATTTCATTCAGTTGCTTTAACTAAAAAACTGCGAATAGTAGACCTAGCAAATTTATCCTTACTAATAATATTCGAAGTTCAATTTTTTGCGTCTTGTTAGCTTCCGTCTACTCGTAGTAAAACAACTCAAACAGCCAGATCAAGTAACAAGAAATTCAGCGCCGAAACATCCCGAGACTTTCATTATGATAGTTGTTTGATTAGGCTGCTTCAGAATAAATCGAAAGTATCGGCACACAGGCAAATTACACAAAACATGAATTATCTATAGCTCAAACAATAACTTATCGAGCGGGCCTGTCGGCTGAATAAACAAATTGGTATTAGATTAGGCGTCTAGTCTTCATATATCTGCTACAGATTTATTACTGTTGGAGCGCTTTCACATATAGACAACTTTAGTAGCGCGACTGCCGCGCGACCGTCGCGCTCTTGTCAATTTCATACATAAAATGGAGAGAACATTGGAGAGACGCGCTGGTGTCGCTCTAATGTGAAGGCGCACTTATTAAAATACACAAATTTTATAACCTTCTTCTCTATATGATTTATATGTTTTCCTTGACGTGCTGTTGGTTCAGTATAGTTCGGTATTCCTGTTAGTGTAACTCACTAGTTACATTAGTTACGTTACGTACGTTAGTTAAGTGCTAAGCGTATCCTCGTGTCAGCATTCGCGCCAATTATTACATTGCTCATGCATTGAACTACATCGGTGGCGCAGCTGTCAGAGGGTCGCACTTTAAAGCGACGGCTGCGCCACAGGTCCTGAGTTCGATCTAGGTGGGGCCGAAATATGTAACTATGTTTTTCTGTTCATAAATTGACAGGGTAGGTCGGAGTTTGGAAGTTGGCTGTGTTGCATCCCCGTGCCTCGGAAAGCTGTTGTGTTTACAAAATGGAAATAGCCGACGACTGATCAGTCGTCCGTGCTCCGCCGAGGCGACAACATCTCCTGAGGATGCCACGTGTAGTGGCGAAACGCGTCAAGGTTTTTTGCACGTTGGTGTTGGGCACTAATAATTGCATCAGATGTGCCGCATGCGTATTGAGGGAGGGCGGGCGGTGCATCCTGCATTTGCCTGAACTAATACTAAACGCGGTGACGGTTCGTGTTGTTAGTTGCCTGCGCTGGCGTCGCTTAGCGGAAATTTAAAGCAAAATAATTTTATAAATTTCAACTTAATAATGGATATCCGCAAAGTAACGCCTGATTCTATTACTAATCTAAAATGGAAATAAATAATATCAATATATATAAAATAAAAAAACTAGAAATTCTTTCTTTAACGACTGAAATTTAATATATAATAACTAATACATAGAGAAGAAAATAATAATGTGTTTAGATTTGAGACCCGGACGCTCTGTCGAGAGAGGAGTCGGTAAGTAGTATGTTTTATTAACCAACTTCAAAATAGGATTTTGGTTGGATTATAAGGAGTTATCAATTCGACTGTATGTTTTTTTGTGGCTGTGTAACCTTACATCACAGTCATCTGTAGATCGATTTGAAAAAAAAAAAACGCTAACCTCGAGGCATACACCTTCTAGTTAGTCCCATTGTTGCCAAGTCGGGATCTGATGATGGGTTCATTTTGTACTAGAATCATAAAGTTGACGTCTTGTAACGTCTGATAGTCAACAGTGTGTGGAGCTGAGCTGGTGGTGGAACTCCTTAGCGCTTAAGAGTTCAGCGATTATAATGACAGAATTTATGATAGGTAATTTGTAGCTTCTTAAAGAACGGAGTCATAAAGTGCAATCACTAAAACTAAAGAAATAAAATTAACTTATGCACTAAAAAGTTTTAAATAAACTCTCGACATGTTAAGGGGCAACCCGATTTTTTAACGCGCACACTAGCGCCACTTAAGTAGAAAAATCATAACTCGTTTAATAAAAGACCAATCGAAAATCTGATAAATTCGATTGTAGCTCTGGTTATGTGGTTTAAATACAATGTTTAAGTTCAATAAAACAGATTTATCTGCAGTTAAAGTTAAAAATAGCCAAAAATGGCCATATTTAGCAGTTTTTCTAACTCTAACTACAGTAAACTACTTTTGAAACAATTTAAACGTACTAAATAAACTATAGAACCTATACTACAATCGTGTCTACCAGATTTTTGATTGTTTTTGTATTTAAGGAGTAATAATTATTTTAAATAGAGTGGCGCGCGTGTGCGCTATCTATAGCTCAAACAATAACTTATCGAACGGGCCTGTTGCCTGAGTAAAAATATTAGTATTAGATTAGGCGTGATAATCTATATATCTCTGCTACAGATTTATTACTGTTAGTGTCTAAATACAGATGATATAAACTTCTTCTTTGAAGTTGAGTTGCTCCTAAAAAAATGTTGATCGTGTTCTACTCCTCAGATTCGCAATAAAAACACAACTCAAATGAATGTACAAATTGCAGGTAATGCAAACGAAATTTAGAGAACGCATAAAGTAACTTGCACAGGGTGTCGAAGTTTGTTATTCTTCCTTGTTGCCTTGGAAACAATAGATGTCACCATCTTTGCGCCGCCGTAGGTCTGGCGTACAGTTGAAACTTTGCTGTGCGTTGCGATGCGATAACTATGATTTAGGAAAGTAATAAGTTTGTGTAGTTTTATTTGTTATGTATCTATGTGTTTATTTAATGTTTTAATATTTACAAGTTATTTTTGTACAGTGTTATACATAGTATCTGTAATCTGTATTTATGTGTTTTGAATAAAATATGTGGGATCTCGCAACATCGTCATTAAAACCTTGTAAGTTTGAGGGTTCAGTTGTCATTTTGCACATCAGGATACCCACATTTGTTGCAAACTAGCTGATTTGTATGTTTTCCGTAACGTGTTTTTGTCCTCAGTATGTTTCGGTGTACCAGTAAGTGCGCCTTCACATTAGAGCGTCAGCAGCGCGGCAGCAGCGGATGCCTTTACATTAGCAGCGCGACGGTCGCGCGACTGGGTCGGTCCTACTACACCCATTACCCATAAATGCATATATCAATCTTTGAGAATGCGTCTAATATATCGATTCCCGGTTGGGTCAATGTAGAATTCAAAATTTTCTATATTGTCCGGGTCTAGGTGTTGTGGTACCACCGTTGTGTCTGATTTTCAAAACACAAGTGCACTGGTTACTTACTTTGGGATCAGAGTGATTGGTGTCCAATAAAAAAAGGTATCATCTACAAAACATTATCATCAAGTCCATCAAACTAATCATTCAAAATTACTTGTTATATATTAACCACACAGAACAATCGAAACGATTTTTAATTTGTGATCATTAGGAGCGCTCATTTTTCGAGTTTATGAGCACTTCCATCCTCTAGAGGGCCGTAACGAAGAGAAAACGGTAATAATAATTAACTAACTTCCCGGAGATAACACTTTGGGATATAATAAAAAGAGTTCTATAAAAATATTGTTTTTAACAACCAAACTACCACAAAGTAGATTTTAAAAGTCGCAAACTTGTTTAGCGTACGTTGACTGTTAATTTTAAAAAAAAATGCACTCCGGGAGTGCCGGCAGAAGTGAAAACTTGAATATCAACGTTGTGCATTTTTGATTTTTTGGAATAGTTAGGGAATAATTTTGAATGAATTGCTCTTATTATCAATATAAAAGTACTATCATTTTTGTGATAGAATACAATAATAATAATAATAATAATAATCTCCTCTAGTGATCTCCAGCACAGGAGTCATACCCAAACACTTACTCCAAAGCCTAAAGTCAATTGACCTCCCTGAGAACAGCTTCATTACTATGCAAAAAGCT
Source organism: Pyrausta purpuralis (assembly GCA_963924145.1). Lineage (NCBI taxonomy): Eukaryota > Metazoa > Arthropoda > Insecta > Lepidoptera > Crambidae > Pyrausta > Pyrausta purpuralis. The sequence continues at coordinate 4,745,039 of OZ001646.1, forward strand.
GCAATACTGAACACATGCCGGATAGTAAGACGTTTCCTACAAGATGAATCTACTCTCTCATCATAGTTACTTACCTACATTTACTACAAAACTTTTAATGGATCAGTTACTTGGCATAGCCCGTACCTGATACAAAATTTACCAGCTCTAAGCTGAGATAAAAAAAATATATAAAAAATAAATAATAATAATAATAATAATACAATAATAATAATAATAATATATTTTTATAGAATACAATATTTATTTATTGCGCTATCGTACACAAACATTATAATTTATATTATATTAAATTACATTAAAAAGTTTATCTCTCAGAAAAATCAACTTACATCCATAATTTCGCCAACCGTCTTACGGTTTTTCGATCAGCCCACGTGTCCTGACGCGAGTTTCACATTTTTCCCCCATCCCACAAAAGTGCTCAACGCCGCTAAAGAAGTTTTCACTTCAAAAATTAGATGCAAATCCTTTTACATGCTACAGTATATTTATTGTGTCACTAGTATTAAATTGTACAGCAATGCAGGCGTGGTGTTCCATAAAAGTATGTTGCACAGCCTTTACCTTTCGTTAAGGTTGTCTTTTTTTTTAAAGTTAAATATTAATAGCTTGGTGCTATTACTCAAACAAATCAAGTTGGATAGCATCCTTGTGATATTTTGATCATTAAAAAGTAATTTACGAGTCTTTATGAGTGTTCACATAAGTTGCGTATTAAAATGTTTCCTTTAATTATAAAAGTTGTTTTACTACCAAGGTCCCATTCTGTAAGTATTTAACTGTATGTTCAGCTGATTGAATGATGTTATGTTTGATAAAGTCGGCTAAAATCGAAATTTAGATGTTGTCACACAGAGTAAGGCTACGCGTCACATCAAACACTAGCCGATGAAAATATTTTGAAGACCTGTTTATAAACGAATGAGACTTTTTGTGTTGTCTATAATAGGCTCTTTGCTACGCCCTGTTGCTCAGAGGGTTGTACTTCCAATCACCTGTAGAGTCGTAGCACAAAGCTACATTTGCTTGCAATCTTAGCACTCTGTAGCAAACGAAGCAAAACTGTAATGTAAAATAAAATAACTGAAGAAAAAAGGGTTTTACCTTAGATGTATATAGTGAAAAATATAACAATGTGGTGTTTTAGTTTTCAGACCCGGACGCTCTGTCGAGAGAAAAGGCGGTAAGTAGTATGTTTTATTAACCGACTTCAAAAAAGGAGGAGATAAGGCCATCACTTTGTCCATCTCCATCATCAACAATCAGAGCAACGACTCTAAAAGGAAATTGTTGGCCTTAAATGAATTCCTTTCGTTCAAAGGGTCAAGAGTTTATGTAAAACTTTTTAGTGCATTTTGGTTTTTAAGTCGGTTTTTCCTTTTTTTCAAAGTTATTTTTTATTATAACTATCGCTACTAAAGAACTATTTTTTGCTCGTATACGTATTTTGGCCGGTTTGCGAACGTGATGGCTTGTATAAATAAAATAGACAGAGGGACATTATACTGAAGTTTTTTTTTTAAATGTGACATAAATTAAAAAGCGGTTTCATTGATTTTGCTCATTATTCCTGTCAATTTATTTCCAAATTTTGCGTCTAAGATGTAACACGTTGTATATATTTACGTTCTGTGTTTGTACTCAGCTTACAAGTTGACAGCGCTTGCTCAGTAACAAAGGTCGAAAGAATTTCCGTATAATTTCCATGGAAGCACAGGGTCAACGCTCGCTCGCAAAAGACTCGTAGAAATAAATCTACATTAGTATATGTCAGGTCATGTCACATTGTAAATTGGAAGTGGGAACGTAGACTTTACCTTGAAAACATTTACAGAACGTGAGTACGAATCCTTATAGTATGTTCACGTAACTAACAGCCGCAGGACATCCGTTGCTGAACATATAAAAAAAAATGTAGGCTATTGTTAGCACTTATACTCGACCCAACATTGGCCCTACCACAGCTTCTAGACTATTTTGGGCTAATGTTGAGAAGAAGCTGCGCAACAAAATCAGTCATTATTGTCAATGCCTCATTTTATTTTTTTAAAATTTTAATGTCCTGCAAGCAAGATCATACATTGTTATCGTTCATAAAATAATTTATTCTATAATATTTTTTAGTCATTTAAGATTGTTTAACAATCGAATTTGAATTTAATGTTATTTATGAAAGAAAGTAATACTCTTCCAATAAATGAGTGATTAACCTTTTGAAGTTTGTAGTTTGGAACGGCAAATTTATTCTTTTTTCTGGTATTGAAACCATGTAAACCACTTTTTGTAAGAAAATAAGCTTTTACGAATACAAATCAAATTAACTGTAATATATCTTAGCTTTTTTAAACAATTCCCCAAAAGAATCGTCAGTTTTGAGGTTGCAAATGGCCTAGCTCGCAACTAGCTTTTGCAGCCTAGCCCCATAACAAAATACCATAAGACAATACTACGGAAATAACTATCCTCGTGAATTTTCTTAGAGACGGGCGTTTTTATATTTGTGATAAAATAGGTATGAAAACTATACCACTGAACGCCATCCCCCAAGAATGCTGATGGACGATGTCAGCGTCACACCCGCGACGCTCTGCGCGTGACATCCCGAGCCTCCGTCAAGGCAAGAAAAGTTGAAATTAAAATGCCTACATAGTATAACTCGACGCGCCTTGAGTGGCTGGGAACATCGGTTGAATAAATAATGCCTGTGTTGCGGATTTGAAACTCTTCGCATGTTGTTTTGTGAGTGCAAAGGTCAGGTTTTTAATGTAACACAGAGATGATGGCGGTCACTTAGAGAAGAAATGTCATCGCTTATTATTAAGGTCGTGGGTTTGATCACAAATTTCGATTAAGTTTGTATCAGCAGAATTAAAATCCCATAGTTAATTCGAAGACCACTTACACACTGCGACTTTTAGCATCGATGCAGTCGCGCGTTTTGGAAACGCGCTTATCTATAGCTAGCTTAGACAAAGTCTACAGCTTGATATCGGTAAAACTCTTCCCTTCAATGTCAGCTGTAGTTGGACAACTATTGATCCGAGTCCTGCACCAACAAGGTTTTATTCCCGTCACGTGGCGGCGCGTTTCGGATAAATTGATAAGATGCAAAAAAGTAGGCTTGAGCGATCGCCGGCTCCGCTAATACGCCTAAGAGGGTTGAGCTCTTGGCAAACGGTAATTAATATCACTTGGAAGCCCCAAATGAAGGAATGGTTTTTAATATTAGCCAACCTTGAAAAGGAAGTACATTTCAAAGAAAGTGGAGCTCTGAAATTGTGAGAATGTTTTTCTTATCAGCAGTAAGTAAGAACTCACGTATATGCACGAATTTTATTTAGTATGTCAAGATGTAAAACTAGGCATACCTACTTGTATTTGGGGTGTAGGATGAGTTATTTTATGTATACGCTTTAAATCATTATTTCGTAGTAAATAGTTTTGCTATACCTAAACATCCAAAAAAGTTTTCTCATTTACGTTCTCATCCCTTATAACCATAGACCTTTTTCGTCTTCATCACAAATTAATGAATGGAAACAGTTACAAACAAATCTTTTAGAAAACGGCTCAATTAAGCGATGAAATATGGACACGGTTCCTTTTCAACCTTATTGTTTTTTCCTTAAAACCGAACGGGGCTCTTTTGGGAACAATGGGCCCTCCAATTAGAAGGCCACTTGCGCTGAATAGTAATGACGGCTATGGTCACAACGACCCATAGGAATTAAAGCAGCAATTATAAAACAGGCGTAGAGAAACAATGTGTTAAAGAGCCGTAGTCAAATATTCAACTATTGAGTCAAAACACAATGAGTTTGGTTTTAGAATTCATAAGTTGTGCCAAAATGCAGGGAGGCATAACAATGACGTTTTATATCAAATAATAATGTAATATTTTGTTACGGGGTCGGATATAATAATATTTATTTCATTATTATGGTTTGTTAATATTATGCTTCGGGCTATTATGCGCTAACAAAGGATTTTCGGAAAAAGTATAATTCTTGACATACCTAACGTAGTCATTAATGACAATAAGATCGTAAATAATTGGTCCAGTTGGTTGTACAGGTAAAAAAATACCTTTGCTCCTTTTGACTCTGCTCTTTTATAAGCTACACAGTACCTTACATAGGTTCCGGCGTCATATTCACCAAAGTCCTAAATGTAAAGGAGTTCAATCATCAGTTCAGCTCATCAAAAAGGTGACTATCAGTCGTAAATACTTGTTAACATTAAGATACTAGGTAGTACAATGACAATTCTAAAGGGCAACAGTATACGTATTTCTTTTATTGTGACGTACTAAAACCACTGGAAGATTTCTCAAATTGACGACCAGTAAGTTAGGCTAAAGCTTCGATCTAAAATACAGGCACTAAGGGCTCACCAAAATTAGTTTTGAAATAATCTCATGTGTCCATCTAAATAGTTCACAAGACAGCTAACCAGGTTATAACTTTCTCGATTTTGAACTTAAACTACTAAAGACAAACTTTACGACAAATTCTAGACTACGGAACCCTAAGGTAAACTTTTACATGAACAAGCTCAACAGTCATTTGGGTGCTACTTGAGACACTTTTTTGTTACTTTTAAATTGGGTCACGTAATTTCTTCGTGAAAGATCTTCCTATGGTGTGGAATTTCCTTGTTGGATTCGAGAGGACAAAGAATAGTCCTCATACATTTTCTGAGACGTTTATCCAGTGTAGAGTGCCATCTATTTGGAATGATTTAACAGATATTCGGACTGCAACGAGTAAGCTTTGCCAATATTTTTATGGAAACTTACATAACGTCTTATAAAAAGCTTACAACAGTCGCCGCTAATAGACAACGGCTGCTGTCGACACGCCGCGCTGTTGATGCACCGGTGACTGTCATCGTCAAACGATGATTATTACTTGTAGTTGCATGATATGTATCATTAAAATCCCATACTGCCTCCAGAACATATTCTGATGCTAGAAGCGTTATTTATTTGATAAAACCCTGAACATACAAGTTCATGTTTGACATTCAAATTTCGAAAAATACGTCACAATTTTGTCATAAAGTTGCGTCATTTTTTCCTTGTCATACATTTTCCATACGTAGTAATAACAACTCACTGCCTTAATTGTGGTTTCTAATAGCGATCGACCGCTAACTGGTTATATCTGGCTAGCTAATGTGCTTCTCGAAATAAAACAACTTTTTTACGGATTAACTTTTCGCGAGTTTATTAATTTTATCCCGACGTTTCGAACACTTTACAGCGTTCGTGGTCACGGGGAGTCTACCCGTGACCACGAACGCTGTAAAGTGTTCGAAACGTCGGGATAAAATTAATAAACTCGCGAAAAGTTAATCCGTAAAAAAGTTGTTTTATTTCGATGAGTAATATTCGCGTAAACTTCAGAAACAAGTAATGTGCTTCTGCCATCTTCGAAACACACCCCCTCGTAACGGGAATGAAATGCTAGTTTTGAATTAATAGCTATCCAGCTACAGCTGACATAGGCTGGACACTCAGGCTCAAGTTGACAAACTAGTCTAATGTTATAATGCCAATATACAAATTTGGATTAAATAAATCTACAGGATGTTGTTTTGGTCAGTGACATTCAACTTAGAGATGGTAAAGTTATGCCAATGATATTGTATTTAGAAATAGATGACGCCTCGCGAACTAAAAGAGTACACAAATATGGCACATTCTGATTAATGAATGTCAACGGATTGACATCTATCACATCACATATCAGTTTCGGAACAGAGTCTTAATAAAGTAGCTTTCTTTCTTTCTTTTCTTTAATATATATTTTTAATAGCTCGGTAGTATATTAATCAACAAAAACATTTTATTTTCAAACTATTTAACTATAATAATCTAATAATAATTAATTATCTAATAAATGCAATTTGAATGTATCACGTGAATGCTTAAAATGTCATGGCGCCAATATCAGCGTCACGTCCACTGCTAGGCATTCACGATCACGTGATCACATGTATATTTGTTTATAAATCAAATTATTGAAAATATTTACAGTCCTTATTTAAATAAATTAATAAAAAATAATACACCATAGTCATCCGGCATCATGAAACTGGATGATTCCTTCAAATAACATGCTAATTATAGTTGGCCTACATATTTTTTTCAACAATCGTTAGGATCATCCCTCACTGATGTGTTTATCAACAGCCTTTATTTATACTTTTGCTAACGCGAGCGCCGGTGACCTTTTGATCCGTGAGCGTCTACGCTGTTAATTTAAAGAAATTGAAGATGTACCTTATAGTTATATAACAAAGACATATTAACATACATTCCATAGACATATGTGTTAAGGTCGAGTGGGCGGGATTTGAACCCGCGAAAGCTTATATTTGTACGGAACGTAACGTATTTGTCCAGAACGTAAACCACCACACTATGTTGGTCGATAAATTATTAAAAAGTATAGTACCAATTTACTCCATGTAAGGCACTGTCTTAGAATATCGACCATGTTGGACCGAGGGTTGGCTAAAATACAAAACGCACTTATTTTATTGAAAATACTTCAACCATGAATGATAGGCATCACTAAATACAATTTACTTAACAAAATTATGATATTTGGACTGTTTTTTTTATTTTGTTAGTTGTTTCTGCAGTTTTTAAGGCGCACTGAGGCATTAAGACACTGACGCCATCAAAAACAGACTAAGTCAAAGTTAAGACCTCACTTTGTCATGAGGTGGTGTTTGCTTAACTATCTTTTAGCCTCTCACCAGTGATCTAGTTCTTAATACAATATCAATGAGTTATGCTAATTCTAAAAAAAACTATATCACGTTTATTCTAATCATGATTATTAAAGTGATTTGTATCTTTAGTTTCAATTACCTTCTAAATACTATTCGAACACAGTTCTGGCACGGTAATGTTAAAGTTACTTATTGCTGAATATATTTGCTTGTTTTTGATAGGTGTGTTCGGAATACATTAACAAAATATTAGAATATTGCTCAAAATTAAACGGTCTAAAATTTTTACCATCCACTCTGTTTTTGACGTAATATTTTTCGTTTTCATACCCTGTGGCGTCTCGAAGGCGTATTACAGTAATCGATGTCATCACTTTGCGGGCGATGAATATTTCACACGAGCATATGCGCCTCTGCTGTACTTAGGGATGTCAAAACTGTGCATGAAAAATATTTTTCGAACGCGAATGTAACGAAAACACCTTTCCATGGGAGGGATGCTTATGCTCCAGTAAGACATATTTTTATATTAACGTTCATGAATACTATGGTATTAAATTTATTTAATCTGACTGAAAACAGGAACAGAAATGTTGAGATTTACAAAAAGCATAACATTTCTCTACAAAACCATCAGACAAGTAGAGGTACTATTACAAAACGTTACACAAACGTGTTTGATTAAATTTTTCTCTCAACTTCATTTATCTAGACTATTCTACGTTATAAAAACCGCATAGTGTAGAGACTATTAATATTTTTCAACTTTATGGACTTAATAAGTAAGTTTTGTAACGTTGGGGACACCCTTATTCCGTACGAATCGACAATCTGACCGCAGTGTCATTTCATAAATCGAAAGCAGAATCGAGGCATGTAATACGAAGATTCAGTAAAAATATTTTGCTGCAATTTCGCCCGTGGTGTGTCATCTAACTATGACTCATCCAAACCACAAGCTTTATTATCTTCCTTTGCCAAACTATAATGCATCTTAACAATCTACCAAGTAATTTTAGATTCCTCCATTCTAAGTGCTGGAGATGTGATCCAAAAGCGAAAATACATATCCATGAGTAGCTATCTAACGAAGTACAGTTCTATTGAGATAAAAACACGTTAAACGCGTACCTAATGTATCTCTAAGAGTTTCTCGAAAATCCACGTTATTTGAACTCCAGTATTTATGAAATCAGATATCCGCTAGCTGCGAACACATAAAGCCGGTAACATTTGACTCGCGATGGGAATTGAATTTCAAATGTTCGCGTTATTTTGCCGTAACGCGTAGCGCAGTGATCCGAGAAATGTGCCGTGCGTAATTTGTTAATGTGAAAATGTCAAGTGTTTTATTAGACTATGCTGCTTTAATTCCCTACTCGAGTTAACATGTTATTTTATACGCGTAACTCTTAACTCAACTCAATCGTGATGAAGAAGCGGCAAGTCCTGATAAATATTTATTCCATCTTTCGCAGAAATTTAAAGCAGACAATAGTAAACTTAGATCCCACCGAAAATAATTTCATGTAAAATATCCCCAAAAGCCGAGATCGTATCGCTTTCAGTGTCAAAAGTTATGAGATCTCACGTAGAGTCAATCTTCTAACCATACGCGTCCTCACTTAACTCACAAACGTACTAAAAATCTTCTTAAACCCTAATTTTTAGTATTAATAATTTGTACGCGTAGATTATTATTTATTTTTTTATAATTATTGTACATTTTTTTCATTTTACACCCGTAAGGTGAAAAAATTAAACTTTATTCATAACTTTTATGTCGTCCAACACAACTTCACACTAATATATTATATTTGAAGAAATTATTCTGTGTTGAAATGTGGAATTGTTTTGAATTTCGACATGATATTACAGTAACAGTAAAATTAAGAATTTGTTGAGATTCTCGTCAATACTCCTGTCTCTCACTGTGATACGTTATGATGTTTCCACACAGCCCGGCGGCTTTGCCAGCGTATACGTCAGTTAACTATCAGATACTATGGAAAAAGCCGCTGCGGCATCAGCGGCAGCCGCACTAGCATGCCGCCGGGTGCTGTGGATACACCACAACATTAAGTAAATTATTGATAATTTTATTAATGATATCGTAGACCGATTGCAACACAACAACATCTGTAAGTATGAAGAGTAACCCGAATTGAACCTAGGCACAGGCTGTCTTTTTAGTTTTTTTGGCACTCTACTTACGACTATCATACGGACACTTGCGATGATAATTACATATATTTTTTTGTTGAAAAATAAAAGTGTTGGTTCATTCAGTATATCACAGAGTGGATGACGTGTTATGTAAATTATTGATGAACGATGCAAACGGGAAGATATTTAAAGCATTTACAAAGTTTGAAAGCGACGAACAACATTGAATACAGAGATAATGTAGAGTCGATTTATATACGAAACACTTTGTTTTGCGTCAGAAAACATTTAGAATTGGACAAATTGGAAATAAGAATCATAACCTCACCCTCATAATGTTTAGCTATGCGACTTGAGTCGTTTTGAGTTTGCTCCCTCCCCTTCGCATCGTGATGTCTTATAACCTAAAGCCTTCCCTGATAAATAAGCTATTCAGAAATATATTTTTATTCCATTGTAGTGATCCAGTACATCCTGAGAATAGCACGTTCAAATAAACAAACTCTTCAGTTTTACAATATTAGTGTAGATTTTTATTTTTATTTACAGGTAGGTTTGCTTAGAGTTGTGTATCCTAAAAATTTCCACATAAATACAAATGTTATGTCGTATGACAACTACACATTATTTGAATTTGACGGAAAGTATAGGTGAATACACAATATTGAAAATTTTATGTGGTATTATGTGTTAAAATATGTTTGTCGTTACTATAGCTCTTTTATACAAGGTATTCGCATGTCTAATAAAACCTTAAAGTAGTAAAAAAAATGACATTCTCGTTCTACTTGCAGTTAATGCATATTTAAGTTAACTTAAATGTTTATCTGGATATCATGTCGTGTAGCAAATATATGTAAATAGCGAACAGTTGTACACCGTTTCCGAGGTTTACTTTATAGGCAATGATAAGGGGTGTAACTGGAACTAATATCGACGTCGATAACCTTAAGGAGTTTTGCTAGATACTCTTTTGTTTTCTATGACCATATTTTTCTCTTCTTACCGACTTTAAAAAAGGAGGTATTGAATTTGACCTGTATATAAAGTTAGCCTGTAACATCCCACTGATGGGCAAAGGCCTTTCCTCAACTATGAGGTAGTTCGAGTAATATTCCACCACGCGAGCTCAGTGCGGATTGGTGGAGGGGTGTTAGCAAGGCAAGCGACTAACCCTGCTGTCAGATGTTATCGAATCGGGACCAATGGCTTAACTTGCCTTCCGAGACACTTTGCATAATTTTCTTTAGTCGAATATTATTCAGGCAGAATTTTCTGTTAGCATAATTATTGTTTGGTCGAATATTTATAAGCTCTAATTTACAATGGCATACTTTTAAGATAGCAGAAATTTATAAGGCATAATTATTATTATTATTATTATTATGAGCCCATAGTGTCCCACTGCAGGGCAAAGGCCTCCCTACCCCTTTTCCATTCTCCACGATTTTGGGCAACTGCCTTCCAGTCCCTGTCAAATGAGTCCAGCTCGTCACGCCATCTTTTTCTGGGTCTACCACGTGGCCGCCTCCCATTTAAGGGGATCCACTCGGTGCATATTTTGGCCCAGAGGTCATCCGACATTCGGCTTACGTGACCAGCCCAGTCCCACTTTAGTTGAGCAGCTTTTCGGGAGGCGTCGGTGATAAGCGTCTTAGAGCGTAATGTGGTGTTCCGGATTCGGTCAGTTAGATTTACCCCCAGTATACTGCGCTCCATTGCTCTCTGACAAACCTTTAGGCTGGACCTCTGACGATCGGTCAAAGACCATGTTTGAGCGCCATACGTGAGGACAAGGAGAATGCACATGTCCATGATTTTACGTTTCAGGCATAGTGGTGAATTACCCTTTAAAAAGTTTTTAAAAGACCAATAGCTTTTCCAGGCATTTTCGATGCGTCGAGCAATCTCTTTCTCCTGTCTTGCCTGGAATGAGACTATTTGGCCTAAATAAACGTAATCATCGACATATTCCATCTCGGCATCACTCACACATATTCTGCGCTTGATGCTATTTGTCATCACCTTGGTCTTTTCCCGATTCATCTGAAGCCCAACGCTGAGGCTAGCCGTACTCAGGTCTTCCAGCATACTACTCAGTTCCGACGGAGTGGTGGCAAATAGTACGATGTCGTCAGCGAACCGGAGGTTGGTCAATCTTTTTTCGCCGACAGCAATTCCCTTCCCCTCCCACTTATCCGTCAGTATCCTGAATACTTCCTCTAAAGTAGCTGTAAAGAGTTTAGGTGATAGTGGGTCTCCTTGCTTAACACCTCTCTGGATTTTAAAGGCTGGCCCTGCCGTATGAATTTTAACAGCGGCAGTACTTGCTGAATAGATGTTCTGTAATAATTTCACATACGTGGGCTCAATTTCTTGTCTTAAAAGGGATCTAAAAATATCTTGGTGGTTGATGCTGTCAAAAGCTTTTGAGTAGTCCACGAATGCAATGTACAGTGGAAGTCTATATTCGGTGTGTTTTTCTATGACCTGGTTTATGGCTTGGAGGTGGTCTGTTGTGGAGAGTCCACGGCGAAAGCCAGCTTGCTCGGGGGGTTGGTGGGAATCTAGCTGTTTTGTTATTCGGCCTTCAATAATTTTGATAAATGTTTTGTAAAGGTGAGAAACAAGGCTTATTGGTCGATAATTTTGAATATTGGTTCTGTCTCCTTTTTTATGTAAAATAATAATATTTGAATGGCAAAATCGTTCAGGAAATAATCCGGACTGCAGGATCGAGTTAAATAGGGTGGTGATGTGCCCTAGAAGTGCGGGTTCTCCTATCTTAAGCGACTCCGTCGTAATGCCGTCCTCGCCTGGACTTCTTCGATATTTCATGTTTATTAATGCCGCGTGCACCTCTGAATCCGTTATTGGCGCAACGTTATCTGAACAGGAATACTTTGCATTTGGTGGTGAATTGGAGTCGCTGGAATATAGGTTTTTGTAAAAATCTGTACAAATTTGAATGATTTTTTCTCTACTACCGTGTTTGATTCCCGTTGAGTCTATTAAACAGGTAATAGTAGATCTTCCCACTTCTAATCCCTGCTTTGCAGACCTCAAGGAGATTTTGTGTTCTAGAGCGGACATAATCAATTTTAGGTTGTAGTTACGTAGGTCTTGGCGTATGGCCCGTTTCACTTCTCGGTCTTTCTTTTTATAGTCGGGTGTATTTAATTTTGATTTCTGTCTCTCCTCTATTAGCAGCTTTGTAGTTCTAGTAAGTTTTTGTTCTTTTCTTTTCAGCGATTTAACCTTATTGCAACTTACTCGAATGCTTTCTCGGATGTTTTTGTACTGTTCATTTACGTCGGTAGGCGCCGGATCCAATAAGCTGAAACTATTTTTTAAATCTAAAATAAACTGATCTTTATTGGAGATGAGCGTGTGTTTATCTAATCTTTTGATGGTTTTCCGTATCATTTGTATCCTATGAATTTTCTCATTTAATTTTAATTTGATACGGAGTGGTCGGTGGTCGGAGCGAAACTTTATGTTGTTCAGTGTGCCTACGTTTTGAATTATCTTTTTGCAAGAGGAGAGACAGAAGTCAATTTCATTTTTAGTATATTGATCTGGGGATACCCATGTCCAGCGTCGATGAAGTTTCTTGAGGAAGTAGCTATTAGATGTGCTAAAATTTTGACTGAAAGCAAAATGGAGGAGGCGTGTACCCCGATCGTTGCGGAGACCTAGTCCGTAGGGGCCTAGAATATTTGGATTATCCAATATCTGCCGGTCACCTATCTTTGCATTGAAATCCCCCATGACGATTGTCCAGGTGCCTCTGTGATCTGTACATGCCTTGTTGAGCATGTCATAAAAATCCTCTACTTCCTCATCAGGATGTGTAGTTGTGGGAGCGTAAACCTAAATAAGAGTCAAAACATTCCTTTTGGTGATGCGAAATTTCAGTAATGCAATCCTGTTGGAGTAAGAAACAAATTCTATGATGTTATTCTTCCATTTCTTTGCGATTAAAAAGCCCACTCCATACTGACTCCCACTCTCTCCAACATAGTAGAAGATATTTTCATTGCGTTCTAGTGTGTCTTCACCCTCTCTTCTCACCTTCGACAGACCTACTATATCCCATTTTATATCTTCTAGAGCATTTTCTAGTTCTACTAGTTTGTCTTCGGTTCTAAGAGTTTTAACATTATATGTTAAGACGTTAAGCCTATCAGAGTCCATTTCGCTCGCTTCAGTTGTTCGACGGTTAGGATTTGCCGCTCGGAGATTATGAAGCCCCGTGACTCCGGGAAGTCCTCGGTTACCGTCATTCGCAGTTTCTCCCCTGGAGTCGCCGAGCACTGGGGCATAATTACCTTTGGCAAAATTTTACTTTGCATACTTTCGCTAAGCATAATGTTTATTAAGTACGATGTTTATTTTGCATAATTTGACTAGGCATACTATGAAGGAAGCAGAATTTCGTTTAGAATAATTTCACTACGCATATTGCTATTTCTTTTAAATAGTATTTTACCCTAAAATTGAATTAAAAAGTCATTAAGTTGTGGTACAAAAGTTAGTGACAGAAACGAATCGGTGCAAAACCGACTCCACGCAGTCTTGTTTGCCCCACCCCTAGAGTGTAATTCAAAATCGCGTAGGCACGGAGAGGCGAGGCAGCCCGCGAGCTGAGGAGCAGGTGGTTTGAAAGCTCGCCGACGCGGCTGAGGCTGGCCGGCCAAGCCGGCCAGCAAGCCGAAGCTGCGGTGGTGAGCGAAAACCATCTGCGACGATATGCTCGCGTGGGACTGCCGGAGCCCCGCATCGCCGGAGCCGTGACAGAAACCATGCATGTTGCATGCTTGCATGCTGCATGCAAGCTGTTGCTTGCTTGCATGCTGCATGCTTGCTTGCATGCTGCATGCTTGCTTGCATGCTTCATGCTTGCTTGCTTGCTTGCTGCATGCTTGCTTGCTTGCTGCATGCTTTGCTTGCTTGCTTGCATGCTGAATGCTTGCTTGCATGCTGCATGTTTGATTTGCCATGCATGTTGTATGTTAGTATTGCTGAAATAAAACTACTTGAAATACACAGAGAAATTAAGGTTTATAGGAGAATATTAAATATGAAAAATATGATTCGGACAGTGAACTTTATGCGATAGGATGATTCTGCCTATAAATGACTATATATACGAATTGTATGCCACAAGACGATTCTATCTGTGAACTTTCTGCGTTAGGATGATTCTGCTTTAAGACTATTATGGATATTAAATTTCTGCCTAAAGATGATTCTTTCTTACACGATTATGCGTTTTGAACGTCTGGTAAATGAGTGAATGCTAATTGATGTTCTGCGAAAGGAAGTTTATGCTATTTGATGATATGCCAAATAAAATTAATACCATAAAAATTCTGCGAAACAAGGTAGACCCGATTTGATTAAACTACGAATGACGAATTCAATAAAACTTTAGTATGTTGATCTATTCAGGTTTCCTAACACGTGTGCAAATTGTCATAAGTAGGTATATATCTCAGGATTTCTTGAAAACGAGAAGTCATAGCAAGATGATTCTTTTTTAGTTCAAATAGGTGTAGTTTACCTTACAGAACAGTGGATGTTTCATCAAAAATTTTGAAATTAGTTATAACTAAATATTATGAAATAAAAATAATAAAGTGTGTTTGGTTGACATGCAGTACCAAAAAAAGCATAAATGCTAAACCTCGTCTAGCTTGTTCACAATAAATCGTCAGATTACAATATAACGCGTTAGATTATAACCTCGCAGTTTTTAACAATATTACAGTGACATTAATAACCTCAGCTTTATTTTTTTGTAGTAAATATTCATTAAGGTAACTAACATCACTATTCTGATAGTCAGAGTTGAGCTGTTTATTCATAAGAGAATAGGTAAATGCAAAACATCACGCGATTGTTGATGTGGGTGGACGCGGTTCTTTATCAGTGCTATAAATGAATCCTTACATCAAATATTTCATTTTGCATTCTGAATTGCGAGACCAGGAACTTGCACCATTTATGACATGCTGTATACTGTGCTAAATAAGTTAGGAGAGTGTTTAAAGGAATGTGTTTTATTTCAGCTTTACGTTTTTTCTGCTTTCGTTATTTTGTTTGACTATTTCTCACGAACGAAGGTATGAAAATAATTTTATTTTCTCTTGATTAATGTTTTCGTAGTCAATAATTTGATTGAGCTGTGAAACCAAAACAATGAAATGGATTGTACTTTGTTAAAATGCGATGCCTATTGACTGTTAAATTTTGCAATAGCTTACTTACAAGTCTCTATTGAAACAAAAAGGTTATTTCACACTCAGTCAAAACTCACCGATTACTTGGCCATCAAAAAACCGAACTTCGCAATGATATCATACCTCACTAAGCATGGCTACCACAGGGAATACTTACATCGCTTTCACATATTCACAGTCGTCACATGGGACTCTATGTTTGAATCACTCGCGGCAAAATGGCGTATGATAACGTTGATTAATGTCAAATTTTCGAATGAAAAACAGTTTATTACCACACGTAAATAACGTATATATTTCGGTTAAAGTTGATTTTTGGTTTGCTTTCGAACGAAAATTACACGCCAATTCCAAGCGAGTGATTAAATAATAGTGCTCATGATTCTGCGATTACCAGTCCACACAATCATGGGTCTACTTAATAAAATTAGGCCCTCAAATTGGAGCCAAACGCTCAGAGCACGTAAAACATCATGATCCTTGATAACCCATACAAAATTTCTGAAATCATGACTGAGGACACTATAATCAAAACTTTCCATTCGCTCATTGAATTAATCTTTTTAAAGATTTTAATAAAACTTCATAAATATTTAACAAACATCATCCAATTTAATAAACAGTCGTTTTCGCCGAAAGCCAAAAGCCGGAAACCTCTACAGAGATCATAAAAAAAAAAACCGTCCAAGTGCGAGTTGGACTCGCGCATTGAGGGTTCCGTGCCAATCTCAACTGAATTAGGGAATCCACTTAGCTAAAATACCGTAATATTTTGTTGACAGCAAATATTACATTGTTTTTCATAGTGTTTGTATAAAATGTGCTATATCTCAAAAACTACTAGTTAGATCTCGTCCAAACCAATTTTTGTTGAAAATATTTTTTAAGATCTACCATTTTATATTTTTGTCAAAATTTACACTCGCTTAGTTTAGAAGTTAAAGGGGGGGGGGAGGATGCTCATTTTACCACTTTGAAAGGTTCTATCTATCAAACGTTAGACTTTAAAAGAAAATGGTTTAAGAAATCTCCATTTCATTTTAAAAGACCTTTCCAGACCGCACATTTTTTTACTTTTACTTTTATTTATTTTTTTAGCCCCTCTTGTATCAGTGTTTTATTTATTTTTTGTATAAGAATCGTAAAACGGTTAACAGGGTACATCTTCCCATTAAATTTCAACGGTGTGATGCTTATAGTTACAGAATAAAGTGACTGTGACATACGAACGGATAGACAGACCGACAGACATACTTGACGAAATTATAAAGGTTCCGATTTTTGTCATTCGGCTACGGAACCCTAAAAAAAAGGCTACTCTCGATGATGGATAAGCATGCTGTTACGAATGCGGAGTAGCTTTGTCTGCATTAGGATTACTTGATATTTGTAAAAATACCTTTAATGACATCTTTGAGTGAAGTGGTAAGTGAAATACAACTGCGTGAAAACAGTTTGCGCGGCTGGAATAAATAAATAAATTTTGAACACCAATCACATACATTGCTCTGATCCCAAAGTAAGTAGCCAATGCACTTGTGTTATGGAAATCAGTCACAACGGTGGTACCACAACACCCAGACCCGAGACAATATAGAAAATATCGTTTTCTACATTGACCCGACCGGGAATCGAACCCGGAACCTCACGAGATGAAACGCTTGAAACCAGCGTGCTAGCCACTCGACCACGGAGGTCGTCATCAGGAATCATAAAAAGTTTTTTTGCGGGGCTCTTCTTGCGGGGATGCTGACACTGATTTTCAAAATTAATTGTCTATAAATGCAATGCCTTTAGGTGTGACTTGTGGATAGTGCTTATAACATTGTTTTTTTTTTTGCTTTTAAACAGCCATACTTTGAGTATAACTCAACCTCATCATAAAACAACAGACCAAAACTCTGAACATCGCATTATAAAATTTTCATACTCTACTTCATTGTGTCACTGTTATTAACAATTATTTCTCAAATATCGTAACGACAAAAACTTAGTTTAAACTGGAGGTCCGATATAAGATCTAAAGCACCGCAAACTTAACTATCCCCGGAATTTGATCCCAACAACGAGATACCGACAACAACTACAGAAAAACAAAATCACTTTCCGAAGCGAGAGTAATATTCGCAGTATAATAATTCGTAGGCAGAGAGTTGGACAGACGTTTTCGCATTATTACTCGATCATTGTTGATCCCCTTGGGTCGCACCAGGTTTCCAGCGGGCGTAGTTAGGCAGCTACCATTTTATTTGGAAAACATGACTTCTATTTCCATTGACAATAGCTGTTGCAACCGCTTAATATTTTACGACACCATTGTATTTGGAAAACCTGACTTTTCTTGCCATCAGCAATAGCTGTCGCCATCGCTTTATGTCTAGCTAATAGTCATTTCGATTAGTTAAAGTCATTATGTATATCATATCTGTATTTTCAAACAAAAAGTATTTATGTATTATATCCGTTGTCTGGTACCCATAAAACAAGCTTTGAGTAGCTTACTTTGGGACTAGAAGGATATTTATTTATTATTATTATTATTTATTATTTGCGCTCAATATTAGATTTCATCAGAGGTGATGGATTGTTAACAGTTGCGGCAAAGCAAAACAAGAATGTTTATTTACTCTCTTTGACAACTATTTTGACAGTGAAATGCATACTTACCTATCGTAAACTGCAGTTTAATTAATAATAAATTATTTAATATAGTGTTGAAAATTAGTAACGCAAAGATGATGACGAAATTTATGGCATTAAATAATTAGTTTTGGCTTGTTCAGACAGCTGTTTAAATCATAAGCTTCGTTATGTCATCCTGTCTCATCTAAAAAGTTTTAAATGTTCTTTGATTATTTTAAAACAAATCGAAGTACGAGATAAATTTAATTGAAAATTATTTGATTGTTCTACCTTTGTGAATCACAAATTGAGATCGTATTTTCTTTCAAGTATACGAGGCGTGGCCTGTAATAGGAGCAAACATTTAAATGAAGGCTCTTTAAGTAACAAGAAATTAATTTTAAATAAAAAAAAAACTCATTGTTATTTTTTAACGAAATAAATCGAAGCAGAAATGTATTGCAATCATATTATGAATCATAGAAATTACTTATTTCATTTCTACCAAAAATTGCGCATACGCCACGGGTAATGGCGTAGGTATTCAGAGACCAGAAATTTCGTCCGGTTGGACCGACGGCACGGCAGCTCAATTGGACGAGCGTTAGGCCCGGTTAATCAGAAAGTTGCTGGTTTGAGTCCTGCCCATGCGCAATTTTGGTTTCTTATTTCATCTTTAAGAATACAAAAAACACTGCAATTGTTAAAAACATTCTAAACCATTGGATAGCGAAGCGTTATCAATTTTCAAGTCGAATTGATTTAATAAATATCTCTAAGAAATATCTACTTTGCCCACTGCTGTTATAAAACAGATTAGGGATTATAACTTTAGATTGCTGTATCTCTGAGTTTAGAGCATTTTAGAGTCCTATGACCAGGTCAAGGTAACGACGAATACTCTGTAAAATCATTGATGAATATTGTTTCTTTTATTACAGGCCACACGTTGTATTTGTACTGTTATAAATATCTGTTATATCAAAACTTTTCGCATTAACTCTCATAGCCCTTCGGGAGCAGTCATTGGTCATCGAATTGCGTCGCAACTGCGGCGTAGGTATATACAGTCGCGTCGATACAGT
Organism: Pyrausta purpuralis; assembly: GCA_963924145.1. Classification (NCBI taxonomy): domain Eukaryota; kingdom Metazoa; phylum Arthropoda; class Insecta; order Lepidoptera; family Crambidae; genus Pyrausta; species Pyrausta purpuralis. Next base: position 4,763,904 of record OZ001646.1, read on the forward strand.
CGCGATGCAGAAGCTGGAAATTTTTAAATTATGTACTGAATTTTGGCGATTGGATCAATACTAACGCGCGTTAGCATCAATGCAGTCGCGTTTCTACATCGATGCTAACGCGTGACTTCATCGTTGCTAAATAAAATCTGTTCATTGCGTGAGTCGTGATGATGCTGAAGAACGTTTTCAAAACGCGTGACTGCATTGATGCTAAAGTGTGTAAGGGGTCAAGCAGCCATAACTCAAGGTACGCCATAACTCTCCCGTGACCTATTAGTGGGCTGGGTAGCTGCGAATTTGTCATAGTGAGTACTGTAGCATTGTGAAATATTTGATTGTAGAATTGAATTTAAATGCGACTTCGACCTCTTTACTTGAGTGGTGTCACACCAGATTGTATGAAAACTATCCCTGTGGTCTTATTTGGGACATAACAATGTTAAAATAATTCCAGTAAAATGTATAAAAAAATGCTTTTGATATGACGTTTTTTGACTAAAAGACCAAAATTCCATTGGAGTTATAAAAAAAAAGCGTATCATAGCGTAAAATATCGCGTTCTGACTTCAGATGAGAATCTATAGGGTCGACCAATAAGTACCCATGTTTGAAACGAAAACACAATTTGTTTTATTTACTTTTAATCATACCTAGTCTCATTTTAGGCGTATACACTTTTCTTCTAGTGATCCCACTGATCTGATGAATAACAATAAATATTATGGAGTCGTGTGGTAACGGGGCTGATACATAGAGAAAAAAGGTTCGCTTTTATACTACATTCTATAACTCCACATCACTACCCCTCACAGATGTTGATGACATTATTTTGTAGTTTTTTTGTATATGATTTGTAAGGCTTTCAAATAATAAGGTTTTATAAAGACATGAGGACCATAAGGATAATACATATCAATCGAGGTAATGTATTTAACAAAAATAAAATCATGTTTCAGAAGCTCTTATCGTAAACTGACACATTTTGACGTGCTTCCATGGATTAAATGAGGGTAAAATGTAACGGTACAAATACAGATTTCGTTTGTATATACACTATATACATATTGAAAAATAAAAACCATCATTTCAAACAAACCTTTACACAAATAAAATAAAAAAATGATAGTATCTCAACAATTTACACTCGCGGTTCAGGGAAATTTTAAATACGTTGGCATTATTAGATTTTCTGTCATTAATAGTCAGGGCCCTATTATTGAATCACTTGCGTCAAGATGGCTTCTAATATTCATTAATTAATGTCAGAATTTCCCAGTTCTTCCCAGAGTTTTGTGAGTACTAATGTCTATATGTTGCGATCGTTTCATAAATTTTCAGTACGTTTTTAAAGAAAACCATACTCCAGCCTCGCTGAAATTCTTTTCAAATATAGGGCCCCTGAAAGGACTGTGTAATATCCATAATATCGTCATTTCATCTGTTGCATATTAGGTGCATTTTCATTTGAAACTTATGCAGTATTAGCAAACCATAACCTATGCACATCATTGTCAGTTATCATCATTGAGTATTACCAAATTGACAGAGTGAACTAACGCCATGAGTATAGATTTAATTTATCAGTCGTCGAATCTATTTTGGTTAGATCCCTAACATCAGTGTGATGGTATTACAATGAGTATTGTAATGTTTGGCTTGTTTTAGTATTTTATATTTCTCTTCTTAGGTAGAGTGTATGTAAAACAGATAAAAAGCTTTTAGAAAAGTTGTAACTATGTTGAAAAGTTTTTTACCTTTAAGTTTCCTTTTACTCTGCAATGGAATTTAATAATAACGTGTACTTTGCTTAATTTATCATTCTAAACATGCTACTGTATTATTGTAACGCCTTGAAACCAAGCGTGCTAGCCACTACACCACAGAGGTCGTCAATAGGAAAATGACGGTGCATGATGAGTGTAGACGGTTAGTGTAGTTAGGCTTAACAACACGCACCGACTCTAAACCTTGTTATATTATATTATTATTATTTATATATTAATCAAACAATGTTTTACAATGAATAGCACTAGTCCCACATAACTATTTACATAGTTTGACTACGGGTTCACGATTCTCTAACAAAACTACTATCAAAACTTAAAATAAAGCGCCTTAATCGCAAACTGTATAATAATTATATCATTTATTAATAATCTTTAATAAATCATATAATGAGTAACAATAGTTCCAATAGTATTGTCAACAACCGGCGTGATACCTAACCAGCTTTATTAATCACTTCAGACCCTTAATCTTAGTAAGTATACATATACTCGTACATTCAATTGCAAAAAGCAGCCATATTAAAATAACTTTTTAATAATCAAATTATTATTTTATAAAAAATAAACTTTTAATAATAACAATAACATCGTAACAATAATAAAAATATTTTGTAATAATAAACATCACGCACGCTCTTTATTTTGGCGCTTTGTTACTATCTTCGCGCCGCCTGTATTTTATCTGTTAATACTTATGGCTGACTGATAAAAATATATTTAGCATTAGGTTCATCATATGTGCCCTTCGTTTGTGCATGAAGTTTAAAATAAATAAATAAAAAATACATGACAAGGGGACTGTTATTTAAAGGACCTTTGGCGCATGATACTATCACGACTCAGTTGATACTACACTGATGATTTGTTATTCTTTAGGTGGGTGGCAGTTATCTGTATAGTGTATGAAAACTGGGTGTCGCAGTTTCTTTGTGTAATCTGAATGATTACCGGATTTTTTAATAAGTCATGTTATTTAGTTTTAGAAGTCGATTAAAACTTTACGAGGACCAATAAAACAGTGGTAAAGACGTTTCCAGATTTCCTCTCGCTGCTTTAAATCTCATTTCCAATTCAACACCAACTCTAAAGAGTCTCAGCCATTTTTTGGTTAGTGGAAATTTCAGTTTTATCTTTTGGCAACTTACCATAAAACTGAAAAACGTACTGAACACGATGAATTTATGAGTTTAAAGCCATTCCGTGTGGAACTCTGAAAAATATTGTTTCCTCTAATCCATTTAGTGGAAGCATTAATCATAATACATACACAATAAAGTAGGTTCTTCTTACAAACAAATTGCACAACAGGTGTGATACACTGAGTGTTTTGGGTATATACATTTGATTTATAGCACTTATTTTGAATCCTAGTCGCGAGTCTCAATGTATTATATATAAAATTCTCGTGTCACAATGTTCATTCCCGGACTCCTCCGAAACGGCCTTACCGATTCTTACCAAATTTTATATTCGAATTCAGTAGGTCTAAGAATCGGCTACTATTTATTTTTCATACCCCTAAGTGATAAGGGTTGTTCACCCTTAATTTTTTTTTAAATTTTCGGATGATATTTTTTGTTTTTATTTTTTATAATGTGGCATTAAAAATTACATACAAACCTAAATTTTTACTTTTTTATCACCAACCCCTATTTCTTATACTTAGCCATTTTAGTAATTTGATCATTTTTCATCCGATCTCGATAACTGATCAATTATAGTGTTTTTTTAAAATAACGAGGCTGGGCGAACGGAGCCGGGGCGGGACGGAGCTAGGGGCGAAGCAAAGTTCGCTGGGTTCGCTAGTTTTCATGTGAAAATATGTTCAGGTTATCTCCCTATTTCGAAAAAATGCTTAACTCTAGTTTTTCAGATAACTTTTGCCTATTTCAAATGGTTATCAATTAAAATAACTTCTGTCACTGACTCAGTAGCAAACCAGTAACATGCGTTTTATCAGTGCGATATTTGAGCTTAATTCCCCAGCACGTTTTTATGTATTTTGGATTCATATTAAGGTCAAATAACAATTTGCCAAGAAATATTACTTTAACAGTAACAACGTAGATACTAAAATTGTAATTTAAGGAAAAATCCCTTGATATTTGCTTTTGCTTTGCGAATGCTTCTTAGAATAAATAACTCCTTCGTTGCAATGGAAGTACTCAAGGTATATACCTTTTTTAGCTACGGTGTTAACCATTTCTGTGATTTTGCTCTATTTCAGGCAGCTAAGTAGAAGAGTAAAGAATAAATTGTCTTTCTTATTAAGAAGAAAAGGTATGGTTGGTAGATAATGCCCCATGGTGTTAAGTCCACTTTTTGTGTAAACAATGATCAATGGGCAGTACAGTGTAAATTTATAACTAATTCAGAAGCGTTGATTCCCAAAAATATTCCACACTGTGCTAGGAAAACCCAAAACTATTATTCATAAAGAAATAGCTGTACACGGATATCACATTTCGATTAAAATATATTTCCTGGCGAATTGACGCAATCGTCAATTCGCCAACTCTTGATGTAACTTCAATAAGTTACATCAAGAGTTTACGAAGGAAAGGAAGGAAGAGGAAGGTTTTAGGTTATTTTCACGAATACATCACGCTGCGACGGGAGTGGAGGGAGAAAACTCAAAATTTAAAACAAAAGTCGCGGAGGACCGCCAGTTTTTCTTATCACAGATGAGATAGTTTTCTCAAAGTACACATTACGCAGTTATAAAGTTAATGTAATATTAATTATTTTGACTGATACAATTATTAAATAGACTCATATAATACGAGTCTATACTCTATGCGTGGAATCGTAATAATATTACAGTGTTCGTATAAAGTTAAGCGATCCCACCAGAGTGCTTTACCAAATTATAATTATGTTTGAACAATGCATAAATAAAAAAAACTCTTGATGTAACTTATTGAAGTTACATCAAGATTTTTATTTTTATTGACGCAATCGTCAATTCGCCAACTCTTGATGTAACTTCAATAAGTTACATCAAGAGATATCCGATAACTCGGCCTGGGTTTTTTATGTTTTTCCTTGGAAAAACCTTGGCTTGTGTTTTGCCTTATAATATTTTACGAGAAATCCGAAATTTACGCGGGGGACCGCTGCTACTTCCCTTATGTACGGTAAGCGACGTGGGTACCGGCGTTGGTTAATATTAATTATTCAGCAAAAAGAACAAACAAATACTTCATTTGAATTTATATTTTTACTTTGAATATACCTTTAAAATGTTTAAGCTAACCTGAAAATTCGAAACGAACCAAATGTAATCAGAACACGTAATAAGTGCAGATACGACTCTTCTTTTACTCATTGGAAAACTAAGCGAAAACACATCGAGCTTCGGAAGAAAAATAGAAAGATTTAAGTAATCAATTTTTCACAGCCGAGGAAATCTAAACTATCGGCCAATAAAGGCTCGATAAACTTTTATATACACTAATACTTTTTAAAGTTTGTTGTTTTTAATAGCTTTATTGAGGCAGTTTTTTGTTTAACTGCTATGTATTTTAACTAATAAATAAGGCTGGAAGAGACTAGATCGTGAATTTGATAATGATGATAATCTGATGGTCACTTATTTTGAAAATTTAATTTAGCTATTCGAAAATTAGTAACATTTTAATCGCATCAGCTACCACCGCACCGTATTATGAGGTAAAATCGGTTTAAGTGAAAATATTTAAACTGATTCTTTGTTTATATTATATTAACCGAACACTATCATATTTTTTAGGAAAATCGTAATTTTCTTTTCCTTTTTCTCTAACAAAGAAAATATCATTTGTTTTAAAACAGCACTCTGATGATTTTTAAAGTTCTACGTTATCGGCTTCGCCTTTCTCAATTCAATGCCCAATTCTTCCTTTTCTCTAAGCTTAACCTTCATTGATTTAAAAATTGAAAAAATCATAGAGATCACTCTAATGTTCTCAAAAATAGTGTATTAAAACCTAATGTGTAAAAAAAATATATTGTGCTGAATCGGCCCTACAAAATTTAATCTCTTAAAACAAGGTGACCACATATAAAATAGTGGCTTATTTATTAATTATTAGTACGATGACCTCCGTAGTCGAGTAGCTATCACACTACGCTGGTTTCAAGCGTCGCTATCTCGTGAGGTTCCGGGTTCGATTCCCGGTCGAGTCAATCTAGAAAACGATATTTTCTATATTGTCTCGGGTCTGGGTGTTGTGGTACCACCGTTGTGTCTGATTTTCATAATACAAGTGCATTTGGTTACTTACTTTGGGATCAGAGCAATGTATGTGATTGGTGTCCAATATTTATTATTTATTATTTAGAGCTTCTGGTGTCCCACTGCAAGGGCAAAGACCTCACTATAAATATTGCGTTTCAATATATTGGACACCAATCACATACATTGCTCTGATCCCAAAGTAAGTAGCTAATAATGCTCAAAGCATGGTACAAATTCGATTTCTAATTTAAAATGACAACTAGTATATAATACATAAAATTATCACAATATATACAAAAACGATGAAATAATAATAGTAGCTAATTGCACTTGTGTTATGGAAATCAGACACAACGGTGGTACCACAACACCCAGATCCGAGACAATATAGGATTTTTTGATTTCTATATTGACCCGACCGGGAATCGAAGTCACTACACCTCGGAGGTCGTCAAAAATATAAAAAAAATAGGATTAAATAAAAATAATAGAATTATGAATAGAATATGCTGTTCTGATAAGTGTGCATATTCGGATTATTAGCGATCAGTATAGTCAAAATGCATTGACTCTACCCATTACCTATTGTGTATAACATTCCTAATATGGATTTATAACGACGATTTCATGTGTCTTCAAAGAAAAAAAAACTTGTTGCGTAAACGGACAGGTAGATAGCGCTGACGATACGCGTAATGACGTATTCATAAGAGACCAGAAATTTAGCACGGTCGGACCAACAGCACGGTAGCTAGCCAGAAGTCGCAGGTTCGAGTTCGCCGAGCACAATTTTCGGTTTCTTATTTATTTTTTTAGAATATAAAATATGACACTGTGAGTGTTTAAACATTCTAAGCCAAAGAAAAAAAGTGATGAATTATATTGTTTTCTGTGTAGGTAATATTAATAAGCAAAGTTTGTGTTATTATTTTTAGAACTGTGTATTGAAGTAACTTTTGTGACCGCCTTATTTGCCTTTACTCATTTAAAACTTATAAATTTAATTTAGGCTTCAAAGCCCAGATGGTGAGATTATTAATAAAAAGTGTAAGCAAATACGTAAAGAAATTGTAGCACCAACAATGAAACAAGTGTCTAGTCGCGAGACGGTGAATGAAAGCCGAAAGACGGTGTACATTGTAAGAAGCTTATTGTGAAAAACGTTTTATTATTTTCTATATACACACATCAAAAGTGTCTAGGGATCAACATATATTTTTGCAATAAGTTTTCTCCTGATTGATATAAATTTTAATTTTCTTTAAGGATTCATCAAATAAAGTGTTTTTGTTTGTCTACAGTAACGATAAACCAAGTCACCTTTGCATTAATAAAGAAATTTGCCATTTTTAACCGACTTCAAAAAAGGAGGTTATCAATTCGACTGTATGTTTTTTTTTATCATTATTTTTTTTTGTATGTATGTTACCTCATATCTCAGTCGTTTGTCGACCGAATCAAAAAAAATTTTTGCCTACTTAGAGGGTTTACCTTCTAGTTGGTCCCATTTTTTCCATTTTGGGATCTGATGATGGAATCTTGGTGTAATCGAGGGAAACCCTCAAATTTTAAAGGCAGGTATAGTGTTTCCTTACTAGAATCTTAATGTTGACGTGTTGTTACGTCTGATAGTCAACATCTTGTGGGGCTGAGCTGATGGTGGAACTCCTTAACGCTCAGGAGTTCATTAATTATTATGACGGAACTTATGATAGGTAATTTGTAGCTTCTTAAAAAATAGAATCATAAGGTGCAACTCCCCCCCCCCCTCTTATGTAATTACTAAAAATGAAAAAATAAAATAAACTTTAAAAAAAAGTAAAAACCGACTTCAAAACCAAAATGCACTAAAAAGTCTTAAATAAACTCTTCACCATTGAAAGGAAAGGAATTCGTTTTAGGCAAACAATTTCTTTTTGGAGTCGGTGCCATCACTTTGACCATCAAGCATCAACTATCACAGCACCGACTCCAAAAACAAATTGTTTGCCTAAAACGAATTCCTTTCCTTTCAATGGTGAAGAGTTTATTTAAGACTTTTTAGTGCATTTTGGTTTTGAAGTCGGTTTTTACTTTTTTTTAAAGTTTATTCCTAATAAAGGGATTTTTGACATTTGAACCACTAACATTAAAGTTCGAAAAAAAGACTGAAATAACAGTTTTCTTTACAATTTTATTGGGTAACTTAAACAATAATTAGTAATCCGTGTTTCTACCGCGAACACTAACAACACAAGAAAATTGGTTTGGCGTACTCAAAATAAGTTCATCCAAATCACGCTGTGTAATGGCCGCCCATGTTCGTTGAAACAACAAAAAAACCGGCCAAGTGCGAGTCGGACTCGAGGTCGACACTGAGGGTTCCGTGCCAACTTTAACTGAATTTGGGAATCCACTTATTTCCCCTTAGTAAAATCCACAATATTTTGTGAACAGCAAATATAACTTTGTTTTTCATAGTGTTTGTATGAATGACAAAGTTATGTTTGCGGTTGTAAAATGTGCTATAACTCAAAAACTTCTGGTTCGATTCCGTCCAAACCAATTTTCGTTGAAAGTATTTGTTAAGATCTACATTATATATTTTTTTCAAAATTTACACTCGCTTATTTTAGAAGTTAGATGGGGGGGACGCCCATTTTACCACTTTGAAAGCGTCTAGCTATGAAACGTTAGACTTTAAAAGAAAATGGTTTTAGGAACCTCGGTGTCATTTTAAAAGTCCTATCTATAGACACCCCACACGAATAGGTTTGACAAAAAAGTTTTTTTTGGTTTTAGTTTCATGTATGGGAGCCCCCCCTTAAATGTCATATTTTTTTATTTTTTGTATGAGAATCGTCAAGTGGTTAACAAGGTACATCTTCCTACCAAATTTCAACAGTGTGGTGCTTATAGTTACAGAATAAAATGGCTGTGACATACGGATGGACAGACAGACAGACAGACAGACAGACAGACAGACCGACAGACAGACAGACAGACAGACTTGACGAAACTATAAGGGTTCCGTTTTTTGCCATTCGGCTACGGAACCCTAAAAAGGTCTTCTTGCGACTGGATACCCTCCATATTCGGCAGAGCTCTTCTCTGTAGCATATCCCATGCATGCTCAATCGGGTTCAAGTCTGGCGACTGAGCAGGCCAGGACAGGACATTGATGTTAGCTGCGGCGAGAGTCTGTCTTACAACTCTTGCGGTATGCGTCGTGCATTATCATGCATTAACTGAAATAAGGGACCGATTTGCACTTGTAGAGGAACGATAACTTCTGATACAATCGTCTCAGCATAAATTTGAGCGTTGAGGTTGCCTCTGATCCGAATCAAATCAGTTCTTCCGCCGATCCAAATACCTGCCCATACCATGATGGTTCCATCACTATAAGGATGGACTTCCTGGCAGGATTTTAATCGCTGTTGGCGTCCAGGGGTTTTTCAGTGTCGTATACGTCTTGTATCCGGTCTCATACCAAAACGAAACTCATCAGAAAAGCACACGAAACGCCATTGTTCTTCTGCCCAATTTCTGTGTTCAAGAGCCTATTGATATCGAATCCTACGATTGTCTATTGCTAGATAATGGAACAGTATAAGCTCTTCATAAAATAACTGTTTGATGATTATTACGTTAAATTTGCTGGAAAGTTGTTGTAGGTATTATCGATCGATTCGGATACAAGAAAAACAAGAGAAGTTTTCTATTGTCAGTTTCTTTCTTTTTTCATCGCGTGGCGCTCTGGTGGCCAATGCGCGCGGTGAAGATATTGCATATGGATATTTCCATATAATATTTACATGTGATTACGCTACAACCGTCAACTTCCAAACTCCAGGCTTCCTTCAGAATTTTGGAACAGAAAACCCCAGGTACATAAATTTGGCCCGACCCAGGCATCCCACCCACCACCCAAACCCGGGACCTCTGGCGCATGATACTAACACGACTCAGTTGATAAATCGTCGATTATTTGTTATTCTTTAGGTGGGTGGCAGACTGGGTGTCGCAGTTTCTTTGTGTAATCTTTCTTTAGTTTTAGAAGTCAATTAAAACTTTACGAGGACCAGAAAAGAAGTGGTAAAGACGTTTCCAGATTTCCTCTCGCTGCTTTAAATCTAATTTAAATTAAATACTAACTCTAAAGAGTCTCAGCCGCTTTGTGGTTAGTGCAAATTTTAGTTTTATCTTTTGGCAACTTATCATAAAACTGATAAACGTACTGAACACGATGAATTTATGCGTTCCAAGCCATTCGTGTGGAACCCTGAAAAATAATGGTTGCTCTAATCCATTTAGTGGAAGCATTAATCATAACACACACAATAACGTAGGCTCTTCTTGCAAACAAATTGCGCAACAGGTGTGATACACTGAGCGTTTTGGGTATATACATTTGATTTATAGCATTTATTTTAAATCCTAGTCGCGAGTCCTAATATGACTGTAGTGTTTGTGGAATCTATACCAACACGGGGCAAGTCACATAAGTTACCACGTCGGTGACATAGTCTCTTGAAGTCTAGATGTCTATGGTCACAACACGAGAGCCACGGACGAGAGTTATCGTTATGACGTTACGTGTGCCTGTGAGGCGAGCCGGTGTTGGGAGTCATGTGAGGGTGAGGATATGAGAAATGCTATAGTGACAATCTCAATTTAATGTGAAAAAGTGCACAGGTTACCCTATTTTGAGAAAATGCTGAACTCTAGTTTTTAAGAAGGTTTTTTGCCGATTTCAAATGGTTACCACTTGAATTAACTTCTGTCACTAATTCAGTAGCAAACCGGTTACATGCCATATAACAGTGCGATATGAAAAATCCCTTGATATTTGCTTTTGCTTTGCGAATGCTCCTTAGAATAAATTACTCCTTCGTTTCAATGGAGGTACTCAAGGTATCTACCTTTTTTAGATACGGTGTTAACCATTTCTGTGATTTTGCTCTATTTCAGGCAGCTAAGTAGAAGAGTAAAGAATAAATTGTTTTTCTTATTAAGAAGAAAAGGTATGGTTGGTAGATAATGCCCCATGGTGTTAAGTCCACTTTTTGTGTAAACAATGATCAATGGGCAATAAAATGTAAATTTATAACTAATTCAGACGCGTTGATTCCCAAAAATATTGCACACTGTGCTAGGAAAACCCAAAACTATTATACATAAAAAATGAGCTGTATACGGATATTACATTTCGATTAAAATATATTTCCTAGCGAATTGACAATTGAAGTTACATCAAGCACTTTTAATTTATGCATAGCTCAAACATTATTGTTTTTTGGTTAAACACTCTGGTGGAATCCATTAACTTTATGCGAAAACTGAAATATTATTATGATTCCACGCATAGAGTATAGACTCGTATTATATGAGCCTATTTAATAATTGTAAAAGGCAAAATAATTATTATTACATTAACTTTATCACTGTTTTATGTGTACATTAGGAAAACTAACTCATCTGTGGTAAGGAAAAACTGGCGGTCCACCGAGTTTTTTTTTGAAGTTTTGAGTTTGCTCCCTCCACTCCCGTCGCAGCGTGATGTATACGTGACTATAGCCTTAAGCCTTCTGCAATAAATAAACTATCCAACACAAAATCATTTTTTTAAATCGGTACAGTAGTTCCTCAGATAAGCGCGTTCAAACAAACAAACAAATTTTTCAGCGAAATAATATTAGTATAGATTTATCCGCATTTTCTGATGATCTTCAACGAGAGATAAAACAGCCTTACGTTGTGTCTTTTAAGTTTTAAAAACCAGTTAATAAAGTGGTCAAATCCAAAACTCTTTTGTCGGGCACGATAAAATCCAAAGACCAAGGATTAAAATCGTAACGTATCTAAAGTTTATAAACTTATAAACTGGCGCCTCGATATCCGATAACACGGCCACGTAATCTTCCTTGGAAAAACATAAAAAAACCCAGGCCGTAAATATGTAAATGTCGCTCATAAAATAATCGGAAAACAAAATACCGCAAAAGCGAAACTTGGGAAGCACGGAAAAACCCGTTACACCTTTTTTTCTTTACCGAATCCTGTGATCAAGCTACCGATTTTTTCGAATTTGCTCCTCAGTATGTTACCTACTGGCTGGTTTATTTTTTTATCATTATATAAACTGTGATATCGATATTACATCGCAAATCTGAGCCTATGTTATAAGCTGATGAGTTTGTTTGTTTGTTTAACTACGCTTTGAAAAGGTTTATCTTTGTTAAGGCTATAAAATATCACGCTGCAAAGTCAAAACGCGGGGACACAGTCGCGGGGGATTGCTAGTAAATTAATAAATAATATTTATCTACAACATCATCTAGCTTATACTTCACAGTTAAAAATATTTAATTTACTTGTATTTTTCTTTTAAGCCTGTGACAATTTGTGCAGCTTCGCGAGAGATTGAGAGTCCTTGGCCGCTGGCTGAGACAAGTAAAAAGAACTGCGGAAATTTTTTGCCAAATAGTGGGATCATCATCATCATCATCATCATAATGAGCCAATGGACGTCCACTACTAAACATAGGTCTCCATCACAGCTCCACAGGGATCGATCGCAATCGTAGTCTGTATCCAATGTGATCCTGCGATCTTTACAAGGTCGTCTATCCATCTTGTTGGTGAACGTCCTATGCTGTAGTTCTAGTAGTGGGATGATGTAGGTAAAATATAAAAAAAACCTTTAATAAAATGCATCGACGGCAAAGCTCATGTGTAAGAGCTGTTATGAATACTCAAAGATACGCATTAAGACAGGGTTCATATTTTCCTAATTAAGAAGACAAAATGTCCTTATTAGAGTGTCTAGTGTCAGTATGCTCGTCCAGTCAGTCCGTGCCTCTAACTCCTGTGATCCCACACGTCGGCCGTATATCGTTAGCAACCTGCTTCGCCCCACCTCTGGTTGCATTACGTGAAGTGAAGGCAACACATACTTACATTTAGAAAACTGGTTACGATTTGTGCTACTTGGTTTATACTGTGAGCTGTACAATTAGTTGCTTTATTTATTCATCTATGCTAAAGAGCTATAGCTGAAAAACGTGCTTATATCAGGAAATTTTGACCTATTTAAAAAAAGTGCCAGATAGCTTACTTATCAAGGAAGGCTTTAAGCTAGGCATAAAATATTAAGATGCGACTCATAAAAGCAGAGCAACAATGAAAAATGTTGCATAAACGGGGGGAAAATATTTAATATGAAAGCTTCCGTTGCGTACGCAGCGTAAACCGTTTAAGATACATCAAAATCATGTATGACGGAATTGTTTTGCCTTAAAAGTTCTACAATAAACTCCGGTGGTTGGTATGGTTTCTGGCCTTTAATTTTCAATGAAAATATGTGTTACGCGTTATAATATTTTACGACAAATCCGAAATTTACGCGGGGGACCGCTGCTACTTCCCTTATGTACGGTAAGCGATGTGGGTACCGGCGTTGATTAACATTAATTATTCAGCAAAAAGAACAAACAAACTACTTCATTTGAATTTATATTTTTACTTTGAATATACCTTTAAAATGTTTGAGCTAACCTGAAAATTCGAAACGAACCAAATGTAATCAGAACACGTAATAAGTGCAGATACGACTATTCTTTTACTCATTGGAAAACTTAGCGAAAACACATCGAGCTTCGGAAGAAAAATAGAAAAAATTAAGTAATCAATTTTTCACAGCCGGGGAAATCTAAATTATCGGCCAATAAAGGCTCGATAAACTTTTATATACACTAATACTTTTTAAAGTTTGTTGTTTTTAATAGCTTTATTGAGGCAGTTTTTTGTTTAACTGCTATGTATTTTAACTAATAAATTAGGCTGGAAGAGACTAGATCGTGAATTTGATAATGATGATAAAATGACGGTCACTTATTTTAAAAATTTAATTTAGCTATTCGAAAATTAGTAACATTTTAATCGCATCAGCTACCACCGCACCGTATTATGAGGTAAAATTGGTTTAAGTGAACATATTTAAACTGAGTCATTGTTTATATTATATAAACCGAACACTATCATATTTTTTAGAAAAACCGTAATTTTCTTTTGCTTTTTCTCTAACAAAGAAAATATCATTTGTCTTAAAACAGCACTCTGACGATCTTTAAAGTTCTACGTTATCGGCTTCGCCTTTCTCAATTCAATGCCCAATTTTTCCTTTTTTATAAGCTTAACCTTCATTGATTTAAAAATTAAAAACAATCATAAGGTGATCTCTAATGTTCTCAAAAAATAGTGTATTAAAACCTTATGTGTAAAAAAATATATTGTGCTGAATCGGCCCAACAAAATTTAATTTCTTAAAACAAGGTGACCACATATAAAATAGTGGCTTATTTATAAATTATTATTATGATGACCTCCGTGGTCGAGTAGCTAGCACGCTACGCTGGTTTCAAGCGTCGCTATCTCGTGAGGTTCCGGGTTCGACTCCCGGTCGAGTCAATCTAGAAAACGATATTTTCTATATTGTCTCGGGTCTGGGTGTTGTGGTACCACCGATGTGTCTGATTTTCATAATACAAGTGCATTTGGCTACTTACTTTGGGATCAGAGCAATGTATGTGACTGGTGTCCAATATTTATTATTTATTATTTAGAGCTTCTGGTGTCCCACTGCAAGGGCAAAGACCTCACTATAAATATTGCGTTTCAATATATTGGACACCAATCACATACATTGCTCTGATCTCAAAGTAAGTAGCTAATAATGCTCAAAACATGGTACAAATTCGATTTCTAATTTAAAATGACAACTAGTATATAATACATACAATTAAAACAATATATACAAAAACGATAAAATAATAATAGTGGCTAATTTCACTTGTGTTATGGAAATCAGACACAATGGTGGTACCACAACACCCAGATCCGAGACAATATAGGAATTTTTGATTTCTATATTGACCCGACCGGGAATCGAAGTCACTACACCACGGAGGTCATCAAAAAATATAAAAAAATAGGATTAAATAAAAATAATACAATTATGAATAGAATATGCTGTTCTGATAAGTGTGCATATTCAGATTATTAGCGATCAGTATAGTCAAAAGGCATTGACTCTACCCATTACCTATTGTGTATAACATTCCTCAAATGGTTTTATGACGACGATTTCATGTGTCTTCAAAGAAAAAAAAATCTTGTCTGTGTGTCTGTGACAGGTAGATAGCGCTGACAATACGCGTAATGACGTATTCATAGGAGACCAGAAATTTAGCACGGTCGGACCAACAGCACGGTAGCTAGCCAGAAGTCGCAGGTTCGAGTTCCCCGAGCACAATTTTCGGTTTCTAATTTATTTTTTTACAATATAAAATATGACACTGAGAGTGTTTAAACATTCTAAGCCAAAGAAAAAAAGTGATGAATTATATTGTTTTCTGTGTAGGTAATATTAATAAGCAAAGTTTGTGTTATTATTTTTAGAACTGTGTATTTATGTAACTTTTGTGACCGCCTTATTTGCCTTTACTCATTCAAAACTTATAAATTTAATAAAGGCTTCAAAGCCCAGATGGTGAGATTATTAATAAAAGTTGTAAGCAAATACGTAAAAAAATTGTAGCACCAACAATGAAGCAAGTGTCTAGTCACGAGACGGTGAATGAAAGCCGAAAGACGGTGTACATTGTAAGAAGCTTATTGTGAAAAACGTTTTATTATTTTCTATATACACACATCAAAAGTGTCTAGGGATCAACATATATTTTTGCAATAACTTTTCTCCTGATTGATATAAATTTAAATTTTCTTTAAGGATTCATCAAATAAAGTGTTTTTGTTTGTCTACAGTAACGATAAACCAAGTCACCTTTGCATTAATAAAGAAATTTGCCATTTTTAACCGACTTCAAAAAAGGAGGAGGTTATCAATTCGACTGTATGTTTTTTTTTTATCATTATTTTTTTTTTGTATGTATGTTACCTCATATCTCAGTCGTTTGTCGACCGAATCAAAAAAATTTTTTGCCTACTTAGAGGGTTTACCTTCTAGTTGGTCCCATTTTTTCCATTTTGGGATCTGATGATGGAATCTTGGTGTAATCGAGGGAAACCCTCAAATTTTAAAGGCAGGTATAGTGTTTCCTTACTAGAATCTTAATGTTGACGTGTTGTTACGTCTGATAGTCAACATCTTGTGGGGCTGAGCTGATGGTGGAACTCCTTAACGCTCAGGAGTTCATTAATTATTATGACGGAACTTATGATAGGTAATTTGTAGCTTCTTAAAAAATAGAATCATAAGGTGCAACTCCCCCCCCCCCTCTTATGTAATTACTAAAAATGAAGAAATAAAATAAACTTTAAAAAAAAGGAAAAACCGACTTCAAAACCAAAATGCACTAAAAAGTCTTAAATAAACTCTTCACCATTGAAAGGAAAGGAATTCGTTTTACGCAAACAATTTCTTTTTGGAGTCGGTGCCATCACTTTGACCATCAAGCATCAACTATCACAGCACCGACTCCAAAAACAAATTGTTTGCCTAAAACGAATTCCTTTCCTTTCAATGGTGAAGAGTTTATTTAAGACTTTTTAGTGCATTTTGGTTTTGAAGTCGGTTTTTACTTTTTTTTAAAGTTTATTCCTAATAAAGGGATTTTTGACATTTGAACCACTAACATTAAAGTTCGAAAAAAAGACTGAAATAACAGTTTTCTTTACAATTTTATTGGGTAACTTAAACAATAATTAGTAATCCGTGTTTCTACCGCGAACACTAATAACACAAGAACATCGGTTTGGCATACTCAAAATGAGTTCATCCAAATCACGCTGAGGAATGGCCGCCCATGTTCGTTGAAACAACAAAAAAAGGTCTTCTTGCGACTGGATACCCTCCATATTCGGCAGAGCTCTTCTCTGTAGCATATCCCATGCATGCTCAATCGGGTTCAAGTCTGGCGACTGAGCAGGCCAGGACAGGACATTGATGTTAGCTGCGGCGAGAGTCTGTCTTACAACTCTTGCGGTATGCGTCGTGCATTATCATGCATTAACTGAAATAAGGGACCGATTTGCACTTGTAGAGGAACGACAACGTCTGATACAATCGTCTCAGCATAAATTTGAGCGTTGAGGTTGCCTCTGATCCGAATCAAATCAGTTCTTCCGCCGATCCAAATACCCGCCCATACCATGATGGTTCCATCACTATAAGGATGGACTTCCTGGCAGGATTTTAATCGCTGTTGGCGTCCAGGGGTTTTTCAGTGTCGTATACGTCTTGTATCCGGTCTCATAACAAAACGAAACTCATCAGAAAAGCACACGAAACGCCATTGTTCTTCTGCCCAATTTCTGTGTTCAAGAGCCTATTGATATCGAATCCTACGATTGTCTATTGCTAGATAATGTAACAGTATAAGCTTTTCATAAAATAACTGTTTGATGATTATTACGTTAAATTTGCTGGAAAGTTGTTGTAGGTATTATCGATCGATTCGGATACAAGAAAAACAAGAGAAGTTTTCTATTGTCAGTTTCTTTCTTTTTTCATCGCGTGGCGCTCTGGTGGCCAATGCGCGCGGTGAAGATATTGCATATGGATATTTCCATATAATATTTACATGTGATTACGCTACAACCGTCAACTTCCAAACTCCAGGCTTCCTTCAGAATTTTGGAACAGAAAACCCCAGGTACATAAATTTGGCCCGACCCAGGCATCCCACCCACCACCCAAACCCGGGACCTCTGGCGCATGATACTAACACGACTCAGTTGATAAATCGTCGATTATTTGTTATTCTTTAGGTGGGTGGCAGACTGGGTGTCGCAGTTTCTTTGTGTAATCTTTCTTTAGTTTTAGAAGTCAATTAAAACTTTACGAGGACCAGAAAAGAAGTGGTAAAGACGTTTCCAGATTTCCTCTCGCTGCTTTAAATCTAATTTAAATTAAATACTAACTCTAAAGAGTCTCAGCCGCTTTGTGGTTAGTGCAAATTTTAGTTTTATCTTTTGGCAACTTATCATAAAACTGATAAACGTACTGAACACGATGAATTTATGCGTTCCAAGCCATTCGTGTGGAACCCTGAAAAATAATGGTTGCTCTAATCCATTTAGTGGAAGCATTAATCATAACACACACAATAACGTAGGCTCTTCTTGCAAACAAATTGCGCAACAGGTGTGATACACTGAGCGTTTTGGGTATATACATTTGATTTATAGCATTTATTTTAAATCCTAGTCGCGAGTCCTAATATGACTGTAGTGTTTGTGGAATCTATACCAACACGGGGCAAGTCACATAAGTTACCACGTCGGTGACATAGTCTCTTGAAGTCTAGATGTCTATGGTCACAACACGAGAGCCACGGACGAGAGTTATCGTTATGACGTTACGTGTGCCTGTGAGGCGAGCCGGTGTTGGGAGTCATGTGAGGGTGAGGATATGAGAAATGCTATAGTGACAATCTCAATTTAATGTGAAAAAGTGCACAGGTTACCCTATTTTGAGAAAATGCTGAACTCTAGTTTTTAAGAAGGTTTTTTGCCGATTTCAAATGGTTACCACTTGAATTAACTTCTGTCACTAATTCAGTAGCAAACCGGTTACATGCCATATAACAGTGCGATATGAAAAATCCCTTGATATTTGCTTTTGCTTTGCGAATGCTCCTTAGAATAAATTACTCCTTCGTTTCAATGGAGGTACTCAAGGTATCTACCTTTTTTAGATACGGTGTTAACCATTTCTGTGATTTTGCTCTATTTCAGGCAGCTAAGTAGAAGAGTAAAGAATAAATTGTTTTTCTTATTAAGAAGAAAAGGTATGGTTGGTAGATAATGCCCCATGGTGTTAAGTCCACTTTTTGTGTAAACAATGATCAATGGGCAATAAAATGTAAATTTATAACTAATTCAGACGCGTTGATTCCCAAAAATATTGCACACTGTGCTAGGAAAACCCAAAACTATTATACATAAAAAATGAGCTGTATACGGATATTACATTTCGATTAAAATATATTTCCTAGCGAATTGACAATTGAAGTTACATCAAGCACTTTTAATTTATGCATAGCTCAAACATTATTATTTTTTGGTTAAACACTCTGGTGGAATCCATTAACTTTATGCGAAAACTGAAATATTATTATGATTCCACGCATAGAGTATAGACTCGTATTATATGAGCCTATTTAATAATTGTAAAAGGCAAAATAATTATTATTACATTAACTTTATCACTGTTTTATGTGTACATTAGGAAAACTAACTCATCTGTGGTAAGGAAAAACTGGCGGTCCACCGAGTTTTTTTTTGAAGTTTTGAGTTTGCTCCCTCCACTCCCGTCGCAGCGTGATGTATACGTGACTATAGCTTTAAGCCTTCTGCAATAAATAAACTATCCAACACAAAATCATTTTTTTAAATCGGTACAGTAGTTCCTCAGATAAGCGCGTTCAAACAAACAAACAAATTTTTCAGCGAAATAATATTAGTATAGATTTATCCGCATTTTCTGATGATCTTCAACGAGAGATAAAACAGCCTTACGTTGTGTCTTTTAAGTTTTAAAAACCAGTTAATAAAGTGGCCAAATCCAAAACTCTTTTGTCGGGCACGATAAAATCCAAAGACCAAGGATTAAAATCGTAACGTATCTAAAGTTTATAAACTTATAAACTGGCGCCTCGATATCCGATAACACGGCCACGTAATCTTCCTTGGAAAAACATAAAAAAACCCAGGCCGTAAATATGTAAATGTCGCTCATAAAATAATCGGAAAACAAAATACCGCAAAAGCGAAACTTGGGAAGCACGGAAAAACCCGTTACACCTTTTTTTCTTTACCGAATCCTGTGATCAAGCTACCGATTTTTTCGAATTTGCTCCTCAGTATGTTACCTACTGGCTGGTTTATTTTTTTATCATTATATAAACTGTGATATCGATATTACATCACAAATCTGAGCCTATGTTATAAGCTGATGAGTTTGTTTGTTTGTTTAACTACGCTTTGAAAAGGTTTATCTTTGTTAAGGCTATAAAATATCACGCTGCAAAGTCAAAACGCGGGGACACAGTCGCGGGGGATTGCTAGTAAATTAATAAATAATATTTATCTACAACATCATCTAGCTTATACTTCACAGTTAAAAATATTTAATTTACTTGTATTTTTCTTGCCTTGCCTTCTTGCGGAATTTTTTTGCCAAATAGTGGGATCATCATCATCATCATCATCATAATGAGCCAATGGACGTCCACTACTAAACATAGGTCTCCATCACAGCTCCACAGGGATCGATCGCAATCGTAGTCTGTATCCAATGTGATCCTGCGATCTTTACAAGGTCGTCTATCCATCTTGTTGGTGAACGTCCTATGCTGTAGTTCTAGTAGTGGGATGATGTAGGTAAAATATAAAAAAAACCTTTAATAAAATGCATCGACGGCAAAGCTCATGTGTAAGAGCTGTTATGAATACTCAAAGATACGCATTAAGACAGGGTTCATATTTTCCTAATTAAGAAGACAAAATGTCCTTATTAGAGTGTCTAGTGTCAGTATGCTCGTCCAGTCAGTCCGTGCCTCTAACTCCTGTGATCCCACACGTCGGCCGTATATCGTTAGCAACCTGCTTCGCCCCACCTCTGGTTGCATTACGTGAAGTGAAGGCAACACATACTTACATTTAGAAAACTGGTTACGATTTGTGCTACTTGGTTTATACTGTGAGCTGTACAATTAGTTGCTTTATTTATTCATCTATGCTAAAGAGCTATAGCTGAAAAACGTGCTTATATCAGGAAATTTTGACCTATTTAAAAAAAGTGCCAGATAGCTTACTTATCAAGGAAGGCTTTAAGCTAGGCATAAAATATTAAGATGCGACTCATAAAAGCAGAGCAACAATGAAAAATGTTGCATAAACGGGGGGAAAATATTTAATATGAAAGCTTCCGTTGCGTACGCAGCGTAAACCGTTTAAGATACATCAAAATCATGTATGACGGAATTGTTTTGCCTTAAAAGTTCTACAATAAACTCCGGTGGTTGGTATGGTTTCTGGCCTTTAATTTTCAATGAAAATATGTGTTACGCGTTATAATATTTTACGACAAATCCGAAATTTACGCGGGGGACCGCTGCTACTTCCCTTATGTACGGTAAGCGATGTGGGTACCGGCGTTGATTAACATTAATTATTCAGCAAAAAGAACAAACAAACTACTTCATTTGAATTTATATTTTTACTTTGAATATACCTTTAAAATGTTTGAGCTAACCTGAAAATTCGAAACGAACCAAATGTAATCAGAACACGTAATAAGTGCAGATACGACTATTCTTTTACTCATTGGAAAACTTAGCGAAAACACATCGAGCTTCGGAAGAAAAATAGAAAAAATTAAGTAATCAATTTTTCACAGCCGGGGAAATCTAAATTATCGGCCAATAAAGGCTCGATAAACTTTTATATACACTAATACTTTTTAAAGTTTGTTGTTTTTAATAGCTTTATTGAGGCAGTTTTTTGTTTAACTGCTATGTATTTTAACTAATAAATTAGGCTGGAAGAGACTAGATCGTGAATTTGATAATGATGATAAAATGACGGTCACTTATTTTAAAAATTTAATTTAGCTATTCGAAAATTAGTAACATTTTAATCGCATCAGCTACCACCGCACCGTATTATGAGGTAAAATTGGTTTAAGTGAACATATTTAAACTGAGTCATTGTTTATATTATATAAACCGAACACTATCATATTTTTTAGAAAAACCGTAATTTTCTTTTGCTTTTTCTCTAACAAAGAAAATATCATTTGTCTTAAAACAGCACTCTGACGATCTTTAAAGTTCTACGTTATCGGCTTCGCCTTTCTCAATTCAATGCCCAATTTTTCCTTTTTTATAAGCTTAACCTTCATTGATTTAAAAATTAAAAACAATCATAAGGTGATCTCTAATGTTCTCAAAAAATAGTGTATTAAAACCTTATGTGTAAAAAAATATATTGTGCTGAATCGGCCCAACAAAATTTAATTTCTTAAAACAAGGTGACCACATATAAAATAGTGGCTTATTTATAAATTATTATTATGATGACCTCCGTGGTCGAGTAGCTAGCACGCTACGCTGGTTTCAAGCGTCGCTATCTCGTGAGGTTCCGGGTTCGACTCCCGGTCGAGTCAATCTAGAAAACGATATTTTCTATATTGTCTCGGGTCTGGGTGTTGTGGTACCACCGATGTGTCTGATTTTCATAATACAAGTGCATTTGGCTACTTACTTTGGGATCAGAGCAATGTATGTGACTGGTGTCCAATATTTATTATTTATTATTTAGAGCTTCTGGTGTCCCACTGCAAGGGCAAAGACCTCACTATAAATATTGCGTTTCAATATATTGGACACCAATCACATACATTGCTCTGATCTCAAAGTAAGTAGCTAATAATGCTCAAAACATGGTACAAATTCGATTTCTAATTTAAAATGACAACTAGTATATAATACATACAATTAAAACAATATATACAAAAACGATAAAATAATAATAGTGGCTAATTTCACTTGTGTTATGGAAATCAGACACAATGGTGGTACCACAACACCCAGATCCGAGACAATATAGGAATTTTTGATTTCTATATTGACCCGACCGGGAATCGAAGTCACTACACCACGGAGGTCATCAAAAAATATAAAAAAATAGGATTAAATAAAAATAATACAATTATGAATAGAATATGCTGTTCTGATAAGTGTGCATATTCAGATTATTAGCGATCAGTATAGTCAAAAGGCATTGACTCTACCCATTACCTATTGTGTATAACATTCCTCAAATGGTTTTATGACGACGATTTCATGTGTCTTCAAAGAAAAAAAAATCTTGTCTGTGTGTCTGTGACAGGTAGAT
The DNA here is from genome assembly GCA_963924145.1 of Pyrausta purpuralis. Lineage (NCBI taxonomy): Eukaryota > Metazoa > Arthropoda > Insecta > Lepidoptera > Crambidae > Pyrausta > Pyrausta purpuralis. Next base: position 4,786,806 of record OZ001646.1, read on the forward strand.
AGCGCTGACAATACGCGTAATGACGTATTCATAGGAGACCAGAAATTTAGCACGGTCGGACCAACAGCACGGTAGCTAGCCAGAAGTCGCAGGTTCGAGTTCCCCGAGCACAATTTTCGGTTTCTAATTTATTTTTTTACAATATAAAATATGACACTGAGAGTGTTTAAACATTCTAAGCCAAAGAAAAAAAGTGATGAATTATATTGTTTTCTGTGTAGGTAATATTAATAAGCAAAGTTTGTGTTATTATTTTTAGAACTGTGTATTTATGTAACTTTTGTGACCGCCTTATTTGCCTTTACTCATTCAAAACTTATAAATTTAATAAAGGCTTCAAAGCCCAGATGGTGAGATTATTAATAAAAGTTGTAAGCAAATACGTAAAAAAATTGTAGCACCAACAATGAAGCAAGTGTCTAGTCACGAGACGGTGAATGAAAGCCGAAAGACGGTGTACATTGTAAGAAGCTTATTGTGAAAAACGTTTTATTATTTTCTATATACACACATCAAAAGTGTCTAGGGATCAACATATATTTTTGCAATAACTTTTCTCCTGATTGATATAAATTTAAATTTTCTTTAAGGATTCATCAAATAAAGTGTTTTTGTTTGTCTACAGTAACGATAAACCAAGTCACCTTTGCATTAATAAAGAAATTTGCCATTTTTAACCGACTTCAAAAAAGGAGGAGGTTATCAATTCGACTGTATGTTTTTTTTTTATCATTATTTTTTTTTTGTATGTATGTTACCTCATATCTCAGTCGTTTGTCGACCGAATCAAAAAAATTTTTTGCCTACTTAGAGGGTTTACCTTCTAGTTGGTCCCATTTTTTCCATTTTGGGATCTGATGATGGAATCTTGGTGTAATCGAGGGAAACCCTCAAATTTTAAAGGCAGGTATAGTGTTTCCTTACTAGAATCTTAATGTTGACGTGTTGTTACGTCTGATAGTCAACATCTTGTGGGGCTGAGCTGATGGTGGAACTCCTTAACGCTCAGGAGTTCATTAATTATTATGACGGAACTTATGATAGGTAATTTGTAGCTTCTTAAAAAATAGAATCATAAGGTGCAACTCCCCCCCCCCCTCTTATGTAATTACTAAAAATGAAGAAATAAAATAAACTTTAAAAAAAAGGAAAAACCGACTTCAAAACCAAAATGCACTAAAAAGTCTTAAATAAACTCTTCACCATTGAAAGGAAAGGAATTCGTTTTACGCAAACAATTTCTTTTTGGAGTCGGTGCCATCACTTTGACCATCAAGCATCAACTATCACAGCACCGACTCCAAAAACAAATTGTTTGCCTAAAACGAATTCCTTTCCTTTCAATGGTGAAGAGTTTATTTAAGACTTTTTAGTGCATTTTGGTTTTGAAGTCGGTTTTTACTTTTTTTTAAAGTTTATTCCTAATAAAGGGATTTTTGACATTTGAACCACTAACATTAAAGTTCGAAAAAAAGACTGAAATAACAGTTTTCTTTACAATTTTATTGGGTAACTTAAACAATAATTAGTAATCCGTGTTTCTACCGCGAACACTAATAACACAAGAACATCGGTTTGGCATACTCAAAATGAGTTCATCCAAATCACGCTGAGGAATGGCCGCCCATGTTCGTTGAAACAACAAAAAAAGGTCTTCTTGCGACTGGATACCCTCCATATTCGGCAGAGCTCTTCTCTGTAGCATATCCCATGCATGCTCAATCGGGTTCAAGTCTGGCGACTGAGCAGGCCAGGACAGGACATTGATGTTAGCTGCGGCGAGAGTCTGTCTTACAACTCTTGCGGTATGCGTCGTGCATTATCATGCATTAACTGAAATAAGGGACCGATTTGCACTTGTAGAGGAACGACAACGTCTGATACAATCGTCTCAGCATAAATTTGAGCGTTGAGGTTGCCTCTGATCCGAATCAAATCAGTTCTTCCGCCGATCCAAATACCCGCCCATACCATGATGGTTCCATCACTATAAGGATGGACTTCCTGGCAGGATTTTAATCGCTGTTGGCGTCCAGGGGTTTTTCAGTGTCGTATACGTCTTGTATCCGGTCTCATAACAAAACGAAACTCATCAGAAAAGCACACGAAACGCCATTGTTCTTCTGCCCAATTTCTGTGTTCAAGAGCCTATTGATATCGAATCCTACGATTGTCTATTGCTAGATAATGTAACAGTATAAGCTCTTCATAAAATAACTGTTTGATGATTATTACGTTAAATTTGCTGGAAAGTTGTTGTAGGTATTATCGATCGATTCGGATACAAGAAAAACAAGAGAAGTTTTCTATTGTCAGTTTCTTTCTTTTTTCATCGCGTGGCGCTCTGGTGGCCAATGCGCGCGGTGAAGATATTGCATATGGATATTTCCATATAATATTTACATGTGATTACGCTACAACCGTCAACTTCCAAACTCCAGGCTTCCTTCAGAATTTTGGAACAGAAAACCCCAGGTACATAAATTTGGCCCGACCCAGGCATCCCACCCACCACCCAAACCCGGGACCTCTGGCGCATGATACTAACACGACTCAGTTGATAAATCGTCGATTATTTGTTATTCTTTAGGTGGGTGGCAGACTGGGTGTCGCAGTTTCTTTGTGTAATCTTTCTTTAGTTTTAGAAGTCAATTAAAACTTTACGAGGACCAGAAAAGAAGTGGTAAAGACGTTTCCAGATTTCCTCTCGCTGCTTTAAATCTAATTTAAATTAAATACTAACTCTAAAGAGTCTCAGCCGCTTTGTGGTTAGTGCAAATTTTAGTTTTATCTTTTGGCAACTTATCATAAAACTGATAAACGTACTGAACACGATGAATTTATGCGTTCCAAGCCATTCGTGTGGAACCCTGAAAAATAATCGTTGCTCTAATCCATTTAGTGGAAGCATTAATCATAACACACACAATAACGTAGGCTCTTCTTGCAAACAAATTGCGCAACAGGTGTGATACACTGAGCGTTTTGGGTATATACATTTGATTTATAGCATTTATTTTAAATCCTAGTCGCGAGTCCTAATATGACTGTAGTGTTTGTGGAATCTATACCAACACGGGGCAAGTCACATAAGTTACCACGTCGGTGACATAGTCTCTTGAAGTCTAGATGTCTATGGTCACAACACGAGAGCCACGGACGAGAGTTATCGTTATGACGTTACGTGTGCCTGTGAGGCGAGCCGGTGTTGGGAGTCATGTGAGGGTGAGGATATGAGAAATGCTATAGTGACAATCTCAATTTAATGTGAAAAAGTGCACAGGTTACCCTATTTTGAGAAAATGCTGAACTCTAGTTTTTAAGAAGGTTTTTTGCCGATTTCAAATGGTTACCACTTGAATTAACTTCTGTCACTAATTCAGTAGCAAACCGGTTACATGCCATATAACAGTGCGATATGAAAAATCCCTTGATATTTGCTTTTGCTTTGCGAATGCTCCTTAGAATAAATTACTCCTTCGTTTCAATGGAGGTACTCAAGGTATCTACCTTTTTTAGATACGGTGTTAACCATTTCTGTGATTTTGCTCTATTTCAGGCAGCTAAGTAGAAGAGTAAAGAATAAATTGTTTTTCTTATTAAGAAGAAAAGGTATGGTTGGTAGATAATGCCCCATGGTGTTAAGTCCACTTTTTGTGTAAACAATGATCAATGGGCAATAAAATGTAAATTTATAACTAATTCAGACGCGTTGATTCCCAAAAATATTGCACACTGTGCTAGGAAAACCCAAAACTATTATACATAAAAAATGAGCTGTATACGGATATTACATTTCGATTAAAATATATTTCCTAGCGAATTGACAATTGAAGTTACATCAAGCACTTTTAATTTATGCATAGCTCAAACATTATTATTTTTTGGTTAAACACTCTGGTGGAATCCATTAACTTTATGCGAAAACTGAAATATTATTATGATTCCACGCATAGAGTATAGACTCGTATTATATGAGCCTATTTAATAATTGTAAAAGGCAAAATAATTATTATTACATTAACTTTATCACTGTTTTATGTGTACATTAGGAAAACTAACTCATCTGTGGTAAGGAAAAACTGGCGGTCCACCGAGTTTTTTTTTGAAGTTTTGAGTTTGCTCCCTCCACTCCCGTCGCAGCGTGATGTATACGTGACTATAGCTTTAAGCCTTCTGCAATAAATAAACTATCCAACACAAAATCATTTTTTTAAATCGGTACAGTAGTTCCTCAGATAAGCGCGTTCAAACAAACAAACAAATTTTTCAGCGAAATAATATTAGTATAGATTTATCCGCATTTTCTGATGATCTTCAACGAGAGATAAAACAGCCTTACGTTGTGTCTTTTAAGTTTTAAAAACCAGTTAATAAAGTGGCCAAATCCAAAACTCTTTTGTCGGGCACGATAAAATCCAAAGACCAAGGATTAAAATCGTAACGTATCTAAAGTTTATAAACTTATAAACTGGCGCCTCGATATCCGATAACACGGCCACGTAATCTTCCTTGGAAAAACATAAAAAAACCCAGGCCGTAAATATGTAAATGTCGCTCATAAAATAATCGGAAAACAAAATACCGCAAAAGCGAAACTTGGGAAGCACGGAAAAACCCGTTACACCTTTTTTTCTTTACCGAATCCTGTGATCAAGCTACCGATTTTTTCGAATTTGCTCCTCAGTATGTTACCTACTGGCTGGTTTATTTTTTTATCATTATATAAACTGTGATATCGATATTACATCACAAATCTGAGCCTATGTTATAAGCTGATGAGTTTGTTTGTTTGTTTAACTACGCTTTGAAAAGGTTTATCTTTGTTAAGGCTATAAAATATCACGCTGCAAAGTCAAAACGCGGGGACACAGTCGCGGGGGATTGCTAGTAAATTAATAAATAATATTTATCTACAACATCATCTAGCTTATACTTCACAGTTAAAAATATTTAATTTACTTGTATTTTTCTTGCCTTGCCTTCTTGCGGAATTTTTTTGCCAAATAGTGGGATCATCATCATCAACATCATCATAATGAGCCAATGGACGTCCACTACTAAACATAGGTCTCCATCACAGCTCCACAGGGATCGATCGCAATCGTAGTCTGTATCCAATGTGATCCTGCGATCTTTACAAGGTCGTCTATCCATCTTGTTGGTGAACGTCCTATGCTGTAGTTCTAGTAGTGGGATGATGTAGGTAAAATATAAAAAAAACCTTTAATAAAATGCATCGACGGCAAAGCTCATGTGTAAGAGCTGTTATGAATACTCAAAGATACGCATTAAGACAGGGTTCATATTTTCCTAATTAAGAAGACAAAATGTCCTTATTAGAGTGTCTAGTGTCAGTATGCTCGTCCAGTCAGTCCGTGCCTCTAACTCCTGTGATCCCACACGTCGGCCGTATATCGTTAGCAACCTGCTTCGCCCCACCTCTGGTTGCATTACGTGAAGTGAAGGCAACACATACTTACATTTAGAAAACTGGTTACGATTTGTGCTACTTGGTTTATACTGTGAGCTGTACAATTAGTTGCTTTATTTATTCATCTATGCTAAAGAGCTATAGCTGAAAAACGTGCTTATATCAGGAAATTTTGACCTATTTAAAAAAAGTGCCAGATAGCTTACTTATCAAGGAAGGCTTTAAGCTAGGCATAAAATATTAAGATGCGACTCATAAAAGCAGAGCAACAATGAAAAATGTTGCATAAACGGGGGGAAAATATTTAATATGAAAGCTTCCGTTGCGTACGCAGCGTAAACCGTTTAAGATACATCAAAATCATGTATGACGGAATTGTTTTGCCTTAAAAGTTCTACAATAAACTCCGGTGGTTGGTATGGTTTCTGGCCTTTAATTTTCAATGAAAATATGTGTTACGCGTTATAATATTTTACGACAAATCCGAAATTTACGCGGGGGACCGCTGCTACTTCCCTTATGTACGGTAAGCGATGTGGGTACCGGCGTTGATTAACATTAATTATTCAGCAAAAAGAACAAACAAACTACTTCATTTGAATTTATATTTTTACTTTGAATATACCTTTAAAATGTTTGAGCTAACCTGAAAATTCGAAACGAACCAAATGTAATCAGAACACGTAATAAGTGCAGATACGACTATTCTTTTACTCATTGGAAAACTTAGCGAAAACACATCGAGCTTCGGAAGAAAAATAGAAAAAATTAAGTAATCAATTTTTCACAGCCGGGGAAATCTAAATTATCGGCCAATAAAGGCTCGATAAACTTTTATATACACTAATACTTTTTAAAGTTTGTTGTTTTTAATAGCTTTATTGAGGCAGTTTTTTGTTTAACTGCTATGTATTTTAACTAATAAATTAGGCTGGAAGAGACTAGATCGTGAATTTGATAATGATGATAAAATGACGGTCACTTATTTTAAAAATTTAATTTAGCTATTCGAAAATTAGTAACATTTTAATCGCATCAGCTACCACCGCACCGTATTATGAGGTAAAATTGGTTTAAGTGAACATATTTAAACTGAGTCATTGTTTATATTATATAAACCGAACACTATCATATTTTTTAGAAAAACCGTAATTTTCTTTTGCTTTTTCTCTAACAAAGAAAATATCATTTGTCTTAAAACAGCACTCTGACGATCTTTAAAGTTCTACGTTATCGGCTTCGCCTTTCTCAATTCAATGCCCAATTTTTCCTTTTTTATAAGCTTAACCTTCATTGATTTAAAAATTAAAAACAATCATAAGGTGATCTCTAATGTTCTCAAAAAATAGTGTATTAAAACCTTATGTGTAAAAAAATATATTGTGCTGAATCGGCCCAACAAAATTTAATTTCTTAAAACAAGGTGACCACATATAAAATAGTGGCTTATTTATAAATTATTATTATGATGACCTCCGTGGTCGAGTAGCTAGCACGCTACGCTGGTTTCAAGCGTCGCTATCTCGTGAGGTTCCGGGTTCGACTCCCGGTCGAGTCAATCTAGAAAACGATATTTTCTATATTGTCTCGGGTCTGGGTGTTGTGGTACCACCGATGTGTCTGATTTTCATAATACAAGTGCATTTGGCTACTTACTTTGGGATCAGAGCAATGTATGTGACTGGTGTCCAATATTTATTATTTATTATTTAGAGCTTCTGGTGTCCCACTGCAAGGGCAAAGACCTCACTATAAATATTGCGTTTCAATATATTGGACACCAATCACATACATTGCTCTGATCTCAAAGTAAGTAGCTAATAATGCTCAAAACATGGTACAAATTCGATTTCTAATTTAAAATGACAACTAGTATATAATACATACAATTAAAACAATATATACAAAAACGATAAAATAATAATAGTGGCTAATTTCACTTGTGTTATGGAAATCAGACACAATGGTGGTACCACAACACCCAGATCCGAGACAATATAGGAATTTTTGATTTCTATATTGACCCGACCGGGAATCGAAGTCACTACACCACGGAGGTCATCAAAAAATATAAAAAAATAGGATTAAATAAAAATAATACAATTATGAATAGAATATGCTGTTCTGATAAGTGTGCATATTCAGATTATTAGCGATCAGTATAGTCAAAAGGCATTGACTCTACCCATTACCTATTGTGTATAACATTCCTCAAATGGTTTTATGACGACGATTTCATGTGTCTTCAAAGAAAAAAAAATCTTGTCTGTGTGTCTGTGACAGGTAGATAGCGCTGACAATACGCGTAATGACGTATTCATAGGAGACCAGAAATTTAGCACGGTCGGACCAACAGCACGGTAGCTAGCCAGAAGTCGCAGGTTCGAGTTCCCCGAGCACAATTTTCGGTTTCTAATTTATTTTTTTACAATATAAAATATGACACTGAGAGTGTTTAAACATTCTAAGCCAAAGAAAAAAAGTGATGAATTATATTGTTTTCTGTGTAGGTAATATTAATAAGCAAAGTTTGTGTTATTATTTTTAGAACTGTGTATTGAAGTAACTTTTGTGACCGCCTTATTTGCCTTTACTCATTTAAAACTTATAAATTTAATTTAGGCTTCAAAGCCCAGATGGTGAGATTATTAATAAAAGTTGTAAGCAAATACGTAAAAAAATTGTAGCACCAACAATGAAGCAAGTGTCTAGTCACGAGACGGTGAATGAAAGCCGAACGACGGTGTACATTGTAAGAAGCTTATTGTGAAAAACGTTTTAGTATTTTCTATATGCACACATCAAAAGTGTCTAATGATCAACATATATTTTTGCAATAACTTTTCTCCTGATTGATATTAATTTAAATTTTCTTTAAGGATTCATCAAATAAAGTGTTTTTGTTTGTCTACAGTAACGATAAACCAAGTCACCTTTGCATTAATAAAGAAATTTGCCATTTTCCTAATAAAGGGACTTTTGACATTTGAACCACTAACATTAAAGTTCGAAAAAAAAGACTGAAATAACAGTTTTCTTTAAAATTTTATTGGGTAACTTAAACAATTAATAATCCGTGTTTCTCCCGCGAACACTAATAACACAAGAACATCGGTTTGGCATACTCAAAATGAGTTCATCCAAATCACGCTGAGGAATGGCCGCCCATGTTGGTTGCAACAACAAAAAAAGGTCTTCTTGCGACTGGATACCCTCCATATTCGGCAGAGCTCTTCTCTGTAGCATATCCCATGCATGCTCAATCGGGTTCAAGTGTGGCGACTGAGCAGGCCAGGGCAGGACATTGATGTTAGCTGCGGCGAGAGTCTGTCTTACAACTCTTGCGGTGTGCGGTCGTGCATTATCATGCATTAACTGAAATAAGGAACCGATTTGCACTTGTAGAGGAACGATGACGTCTGATACAATCGTCTCAGCATAAATTTGAGCGTTGAGGTTGCGTCTGATCCGAATCAAATCAGTTCTTCCGCCGATCCAAATACCCGCCCATACCATGATGGTTCCACCACTATAAGGATGGACTTCCTGGCAGGATTTTAATCGCTGTTGGCGTCCAGGGGTTCTCCAGTGTCGTATACGTCTTGTATCCGGTCTCATACCAAAACGAGACTCATCAGAAAAGCACACGAAACGCCATTGTTCTTCTGCCCAATTTCTGTGTTCAAGAGCCCATTGATATCGAATCCTACGATTGTGCATTGCTATAGGTGGTACCCGAAGCGGTCTTCGGGAATGAAGTTTCACTTCATGCAAGCGGTTTCTGACTGTTTGGTCGCTAATTAAGTTCCCTGAAGAGTGATGAAGCCTCACGGCTAACATCATGGCGGTTATTTTTCGAGCTCTTCGAGCTGTGATTTGAATGTATCGGTCTTGTCTCCGTGTGGTGCAGCGATACCGTCCTCCATGGCGCTCAGCCACGGTACCAGTGCTTCGGTGACGTGTCCAAAGTCGACTGATAACACTCTGACTTGTATTCAGAGCTAAAGCCACAGTACGTTGCCGGGAACCAGCTTCTATTATTCCCACGGTTCTGCGTTGTATGTTTTATAGGAAAAATGTTGACAGCTGATTTTCATCTTTTACTCGAATTTGATTGACAGTTTCTGTTTCAAATTATGAAATGCACCAAAAAGGATCCATATTAATTTATAAAATCATAAATTTATTACAAAGCCACATCTCAATCTCAAGAAATCCGCATAAAAATGCTTGATCCCTAGACACTTTTGATGTGTGTATGTTTCTGTTTTTACTGACTCAAAAAATATTAAATTCGACCAGTATGTACGTGATATAGTTTGAGTTGAATAACATTTCAGTATGCTGATCTAAAAAGGCTTCCAAAAACGTATAAAAAATTTCGTAAGTGTATGTATGATTGTATGTTTTTTTTCAGGATTTCTTGAAAACGTGAAGTCATAGCAAGATTGCTCCTTATTATTTCTATCTGGTATTTTTTGAACTTAGGGTACAGTGTAAATTTTAGCAAAATCAGTCCAGAATTTTTACAAGCCTTAGGAGAAACAATATGTACCGCCGATGCAATGAACATGATAGTACGGAGGTAGGTCCTCTGCTATATTTATACAGAACCTCCCAGCCCTCTCACCTCATGTAATCACACTCGGAGATGACGTTTCATTTTCAAAATTCGAATCCCCGCTACTACGCTACACGGTTGTTCGCCCTATCGGTTTTAGATCAGTGGATTCAGTGAGCCTCCAGGCGCGGTGTCGCACACACGTTGCTACCTCGCGCTCCGACGCGCTTTGTTTACGGAGAACACGTGTTCTGTGCTCGAAAGTAAATCAGTTCTTATTTAAGGTTTCGAATTCCCCGACTTTTTACGAAGTGTGTGTGTTAAAGTTGTTAAAGTTATGTAGTTCAAAAAGTTGTGTGCAGTGTTATGGAGATGTGGGCCAAGCCGTTCCCTGCTAGTACAGGACTTTCGTTTGTGTTGATGCTGGTGACTGTGGCTGAAGTGCCGGGATATCTGGAGACTGAGGAGCTCATCAGCGATCTCGATAAGCCAGGTAAGTTTTAATGTTGGGTCAACTTTTAGGAAAATTATCAGGAACTTTCGTTGAATTTTTCAGTTTAGTGACTTGCTGTTTCTATGGATAAAAAGGGGAAAGCATAATTATTTAACCTGAACTTCCGTAAAAAATAAATTTAATTGTTGAATCTACATAGGAAAAGAAACCCTTATACCCTTAAGACCATTTTTTGTAAATTCACATATAACAAATACATTACATAAACCGTGTTCGTAGTCAAGACATGAGACAAACTATTATTACAGCAATTGTTAAAAGATATGTACGTGTGATTAATAATAAAGCATTTAGTTCAAGCATCGAATTTTCCGAAGTTTCACGTGTCTGAAACGAGTCTCTGAAAAATAATTAATTAGATTATTTTTACGGACTTTCCAATTAAAAGCCTCCGGGAAAATTAGCCATTGTCCAATAAGTGGACTCAAGGTGCTTGAAAATTTATTAAAAAGGTAACAATTTCTTGCGTTTTGTCTCGCCTCTATAACAGACTACTCATATTAGATATTCCGAAAATTTAAGGGTGTAATTCCCACATTACAAATTTTCGAAATACAACTATTTTAATACAGTTTTGTGTAGGGCATTTCTGTTTACCATCTTAAGGTATGGTTTTCTTTTAAGCAAGCTCAATCCATTAAAGACCACGTCTGAGATTATGATAATTACACTAATATTGAGAGAAAACTTGTCTTTGATTATAAAAAATCCCATGAGGTTTTTTGTATGCTCTACCAACATAATTGTTCCATTACTCAAAGATTGACTTTAAACGTACGCTTCTCTGAATTACAACATTGAATACCTTTTTTCATAGTAAGTAACTTATTATAATCTGTGCTTTTAATCACAAATTCATGTGAAAATGACTATACCAAGTCAACAATAACTGCAATAAAGATTATTCTCTCCTGTCTAACTAAGCCTACTCCGTTTCAGAAACATTAAACCATAAAATATCACTCACATTGAGTTTGAAATTTCCTCGCGGCACGAGTATAGCGGTATTTCATGAAAAAGGCCTCCCGGATCGATTTAGAATTGATAAAAGAGACCGATTTAATTTTGTATTATTAGGTAAATTCCTGGAATTAAGGATTGACCGAGAATTAATAGCATTAACTAAAGTTTGACTCCCACTCGTAAATTACGAAGTGCAAAGTGATACCATCGGGGATTCTACTCACGCCTAGGTTTTTAGGAATGCGACCTGCCAGCAAAATGCCGAGCCTCTGTCGTTGGACTGTTAAGCTTTTCAGTTATATAGTATGTATAGCTAAGGTTTTTAATGTACTGACCCTTTGTAAGAAACCCAATTTTTAACGACGTTTGACTACAATGTAATATGAAGCAGTGGGCTTATGAGATGGTCTTGTTTATTTTTTGTAGCTATAGACAAATTCAGCCTACGAGTCCTCGTACAATTCAGTAATAGGAAAAGATGACATAATTCCCATAGTTAGCTATTCCAACTAAGTAATCCTTAATATTTTTTTTGCAGTCTGATTTACAAAACTATTACAGGGTATTTAATAAAGATGAGTTCTTTATTACAAAGTAGCAAGCGTAACATCATCTGTTATTTTTTCCTTGTAAGCTTTAGACCCTTTACACACAGACTGTTAGCAGCGATGCAGTCGCGATGCTAACGCCCGTTAGCATCGATGCAGTCACAAAATGTCAACATTTACACACTGCGCTACTTTAATCATCGATAGAGTCGCGATAAAAACGTGCGTAAGCATCGAACAGTCGCGACGCAGAAACTGGAAATTGACAAATTATGTACTGAATTTTGGCGACTGCATCGATATTAACGCGCGTTAGCATCGATGCAGTTGCGCTTCTGCATCGATGCTAAATTAAATCTGTTTATTGCGTGAGTCGCGATACAGAAGCAAGTTTTCAAAACGTGCGACTGCCTCGATGCTCAAAGTCGCAGTGTGCAAGGGATCTTAGGACTCGTAAGTGTTATTTTGCATTAGTACAGTATAGGGTAGGTAGAAACCATTTTGTGAGTTATGGGTAAACGAAATATGTTTTTTTACTGGTTGATACTTCCCGTTGGAATGGCTCACCGTGTTTTAGTTTACTGTATTGTGACATTGTGTTCACACTAGCTTTTAACAAGTGAGGTCTTACGTGCCAAAGTGACACGTGTTAGGAGAAACACTAAATGGACCAGCCACGGCCAGCCAGATTATTTTGGGTAAAAGAGTTTTTTTCTTTGACTACTCGGTGAATAACAAACTACTCAGTCAATATATTGTACGATTTTTTTTTTGTAATAATAAATATACATAGTACTTATTTTATCTTTGTACAAAACCTTCTTAACTAAACCTTTACAAATATAAAAAAAAATCATCATATTGACCGTAAAATCAGCCCCAATCAAACCTTGGTTTTGAGTCCAATCGCTCAGCCTATAAGATTGGCAATAAGCCACAGGATGTACGTACCGTAACGTTTCGTCTTTAAATTTACATACGGAGTTTGGGAAATGCTTCTTTATAACCACAAAAAAAAACTGTAAAAGCAACCTTTACGACGTATCTTAGAGTTCCGTTCATTCTGCACCCCATCTTTATCGCTCTCAATTATTCCCAGGAGATGAGACTGGCTTCAATATTACGTATCTTGAAAGCATGCGGTTTTAATGCGATTGCAATCTAAGGGTCGATTTTATCAACGTAAGATTTATCCGACTGATCAAGTATAAAACGACCGATTTCAAAATGACATTTACATAAATATTTGCTGACAAATTGGTGACGTTTTCAAATTAGGCATTTTGTATTATATTCGACGAATATTCCTTATCTGACGTTGGTAAAAATCGATGAACGCGCCGGCAAGCAAGCTCAAGTATATTGCGCAAAGGCAAATTCTAACAAGTTTACTTTTCATCGTACATAATATCGTCATTGCAATATCATACAATAGTACAATAGTAGTAGTACAATAGTACAGTAGTAGTTCATAGCAATTAAGTTAGGTAATAGCCTCAAGAGCTTTATATCGCATCTATCTACTATACCTGTGTAACAACATCTAAACGTGCTTCTTTACCTCATATATGTATACAGCGTATAGTCTGTTATATGAGTAATAATTTAATCAATGACTCTACAGAGTAAACGTAGTAAAAAGTAATAAAAATAGTAATGACAGTAATATTAGAAACCAATCACATACATTGCTCTGATCCCAAAGTAAGTAACTATTGCTCTTGTGTTATGGAAATCAGACACAACGGTGGAACCACACCCAGACCCGAGACAATATAGAAAATTTTGATTTCTATATTGACCCGACCGGGAATCGAACCCGGGACCTCGGAGTGGCAACGCCTTAAAACCAGCGTGCTTAGCCACTACACCACGGAGGTCGTCAAACGTAGTTATCTTGATATGTGCTATAAAATGCTTTAAATCAGGTTGGATTCGATCAAACATAGGCTTACACCAGCGTCACTATTCGAATAATAAATTTCTCCCTCGATTTTATACTCAAATAACTCAACGTCTTTTTCAACGTAAAATGTAACAAGAACTACTAAACTCGCAGAACAGAACAAATGATTGAACTATTTTATTATCCGGCAAATCAATGCTGTACCAAAGCAGTATGGTGTGAAAGTAAAAATAATGTCAACTGATCAATGTCGTATCATACCGTCGGAAAGTATTGAGCTGCCAAAAATTTTGAATTTGACAAAACATTCTGACATAAATCATTTGGCAAGCGGATTTCATTACGTTACATGTAAATTAGTTCATGAAACACGGTGGGTATAAGCAATACTTCCGTATAAACGCGATATTCTAGAATAGTAGGTTGTAAAATGCAAATATGACATACTCTCGAATAACCAGCAAATTATTCTAAGGTTAACATTATTCTCGTTAAGTCGAATTCACCCTCAGATATACAGTTATCCAAAGTTTTGTCCCTTATCAATGTGTATCAAAATCGCTAACGCGTCGTAGTATAGTCCACAGCACAACAGCTTACCCACTTAAACTAGCCCTTATTACAACTGCATAAAATACCGCAGTGTTTACTTTGACGTGCAATTGTCCGTACATGACAATGTCAAGTTCTATGATTGGACACATTTGTTTGCAATACACTGCTCGGTTCGGTTTATTTTGTTACAAAATAACAATAAATTTATTATGAAACTATTTAGAATCGATTACTGGTTACTTAAAAGGCCTTTTTTTTCACCTATTACAGGCTACACCCTGTATTATCCAAATTTACCTCTATCTCTACGATGTTGGTGGGTAGAGCGTATTATCGTACATGCTTTGAAATAGAGAAAACTAGTGTGCAGGTTGTAAGTGGGTTAGTCTTTTTACTGCTTGCAAAAAGAACAGTAACAGTTCTCTGTTGGCGTTCCATAAACGACCAGGAAGTGGTTCGAAGCGAGTGTGACAATACGCTCCGAGGGTAGAACGCTTACGTGAAAATTATGTACACATGTTTGTCGTGCGGACGCATTATTTATTATTTGACAATGAATACGAGTACAAATTAGCTTCATAAATAACTACATCCGGTGCGATGTTGCTTCGAAAAGCAGCTCTGCTTTTGAATCGATTATCAAATTCGTATAGCAATTTCGTATAATCCACTTATCAGACTATGTAGGACAGCACTACACAAGTGAATGAACTAGAAATACTTAAAAGTTTTCCTAAAATGCATCGCAATATTCACAATGCCAATTTGGCAACTCAACTGTTTAATGGAAATTGAACTGCCTTGAACTTGAACGTATTAAAACAAAATCGCAATACACCATATATTACACAGGTTCTAAAAAAGGTAACTCAGTACTCACATTAGCAAAAAATTGAAATCCGTACTCTGTCACGATTCTGGTCATAATATCGATTCTAATTTACAGTTAACTACATGATTATTATCTAAATGAGTGGAATTATTCGCTTTTTTGCTCCTATTAATTCAGCATTACTGTGAAATATGAATTCATCTCATTAATCAACTCAATAAGCGGAATTAACAGCCAATAAAATCGCTCCGACCGTCCATTCAGCGTGACTGAATGAAAGTGCCCGTTTTAATGCATTTTACATAGTGTTGTTAAACGTGAGCTTTTCAGTAAGACTGAAATCGAAATTTGAGTCATGACTCTAGCAATCATGAGTATTTAGGGGAAACGTTTTCAGCCCTTTAAGTATATTTACCGATTTCAAAAAAACAAGGAGGTAATCAATCCAACCCGTATGTATGTGATATCGTTAGAATTTAATAAAATTTTAGTATGTTGATCTATTAAGGCTTTTAAACAAGTATGCAGCATTTCGTAAGTGTGTGTAATTTTTGTCTCAAGATTTCTCGAAAACGAGAAATCATAGCGAGATTATTCTCTTTTAGTTTGATCATTGTAAGTTTTATCAAAATTAGGCTAGTAGTTTTTGAGTAATAACTTAAAAATTATGAAAAAAATAATCCTCCAAAAAACTGACTTAAACCCTAAATATAATGCATTCGTCTTCTATTTAGAACAAACAAATTTTCCAAAAAAAAAAAACGACTCCAAGAAAATTGTTTCTCCTAAGCCTGGCCTCCTTGTGGCTATTATTTTTTTATTAATCCTATAAGCACTATAAATCTTATCAGACCTTAAGTCATTTGAGTTATTTAAATATTCATGCGCTTACATGTATGTGTTGCAGGATTTGAACCAGCGACCCTTAGTGTAAAAGATGTGTCACTACCATGTAGCAAATAGTTTGTTCGACTCTATTTCAGCTTAGAACTAAGAGAACTCAGTTGTGCCGATTTCTGTGGAAAATGCCTATTCTGTTATGAATTTTCAGTCAGTAATTTGTTATTTAAAAAAAAAACTTATAGACTTAAACTGGTCTCACACTCGAATAAAAAAAAAACTAGTTGTACACAAAACATAATTTATATTATTATTTACAGACTTAAGAACTCAAGTCTCGTACAGCACTAGTTTATCAGCCGATGTCTTTCTCTCTTCCGTCGAAGGGACGAGAGAGTGAGAGAGTGAATGTAATGAACAGGATGGAAATACCGCTTGCCGAATCCAGGTTCTGTATCGGAAATTAGTGTATTCCGCGGTCCAAAATCTGTGCAGTGAAATCATGCCAACACCCACAAAAATAAATGCGCCTGAAAACGCTTGTGTAATCTTTTATTCTAAAATGTAACAAAAAAACTCGCGTCCCGCAAAGTTTCTGCAAACTTTTCATCACGTTCACTATACATTTTTAATGCGCCCACGTCCAATAATGTCAGGGATTTTAAACGCAATTTTTAGTCAAATCCTGCTGTGTTTTGACGTGTTGCCAATATATTGCGCTTGGGGTTCGAGCCATATCGTGGTTTGAATTTATTTTTAAGCAGAGTCACTAAAACATTCAAGTGTCAAATTCTCGTGAAGGAAAGCTCCTGAAATGCAGAAGAAAATGTGGGAGCGCAGGAATTGCTTGAAAACAGACTTTTCTTCTTTGAAATCGGTTAACGAGAATCGATCAATGCGCAGTGGGTACGGTTAAATATGTTTTTTTTGAAGTCATAGAGTTTTAATTTTTATTTTAAAATAACTATACTTTACGTTATTAATTCCTGTTTTTTTTAATAAGAGATAAGGATTATCTGTTCAATAAAATACAATACGCTTAATTTGAAAACGTCAACTATTTGTCAGCAATCATTTATGTATATGTAAGTATAAAATCGGTCGTTTTATACTTATTCAGTCGGATAAGTCTTATCTGACGTTGGTAAAATCAGCCATTAATCAAAAAGTTTTGTCGTAAACCAACTGTGGGTTGCATGAAAAGGCATAAAAAATAAGAACGTCGGTTTCACGGTTAGCATTAAACTTGTTTTTAGTACTGCGTATACGAGTAGCCCTCTTTTACGTTCTAAACCCATAACATAGCGGGTTTTCGCCAGTTTTTATGTAACTTTCATCGAGGGTTGGCCGTCCAATTACAGAGGTATTCGGCCGTCAAACCGACCCGCGGCGGATGCAGAATGTAAATGTCTTCTGTGAAATATAATAAAGTTCCGACACAATTGCATCATAGTGCGAAAAGGTAAGAATAGAACCAGGAAAAAATGTTAGAGAATTAAGGCCTGACTGAGAGTCGATTATATCATCGTTCGATATGACTTATCCGACTAACTTATTTAATCGGTCACATAAAACCACCGTTTTTATAAGACATTTACATAAATAATTTCAAATTGCCTTATTTGAATTGTATTAGACGAATATTCCTTTTCTGACGTTGCTGAAATCGACACTGAATAAGTATAAAACAAGTGATTTCAAAATGTTATTTACATAAATGATAGCTGACAAGGTGACGTTTTCAAATTAGGTGTATCGAATTTTATTCGACGAATATTTATTATTTAACTAATATATTCCCTTAAGGCAAAATTCATGAATCCTAATATTTTAGCACTGGAACCCTAAGCCGTTAAGACGACGATGTATATAATGGCTGCCTGCAGATATACGAATACGTTGAAATAAATGCATGGAGTGACAAGAATAGACAGGATAAAAAACGAAAAAAGCGAGAGAAAGTTTCTGAATTCTCTGAATCTGAATTGGCAGTTGTCACTGAGGACACGAAAATCATGAGGCAAAAACGTTAAGAATTTCTCGTAATAACTTGAGTTATTTTAATATTAAGCTTTTTCAATATGTGGAATAGATCTGTTAAGTCTGATGTGAACAAAGCAACCACAGCTAATGAGAACCCAAATTTCGATTTACTCAATGTATTTGCGGGATTTATGATAGGTAAAGACAAATACATTATAATTTAAATAAAGATATAACTGACTACGAACGGTCCCGCTTGCAAATAAATAACATAACACCGAAAAATATGATTCTTATGTACTACTGTCGACGCGTTTGTTGTATTGGTTAGAGTTCCTGACTATTACGCCGGCCGTCGCGGGTTCGAATCCCGCAAGAGGCAAATATTTGTGTGATGAGTACGAACATTTGTTCCTGAGTCATGGATGTTTAATATGTATTTAAGTATTTATGGGAGACGCCCTCGTCATAGTCGTTTTCTGGTATTCGTAGCACAAGGAAGGAAAATCCTTACTTCGAAACCACGACCATTGGTGTGTTGTCTGGCGCATATTTATCTATACATATATTATTTATATACTACTGTAATGGAATCGTAGTACGGTCAACAGCACGTCAAGGTAATCACTACGGTTACTTATGCAGTTATTGTAATAAGGGCTAGTTCGCAAAAGTGAGTAACCTGATGTGCTGGTAACTGTACGTTTTCGCTTTTGCATTGATCGGAATTCAGGATTACAATCTTTGATATCAGAATTTAATGCATATTGTTGAATAAGTTGTGCCATCGGGACTAACGTTTGGTCCAACTGGGACACAGCTAACATTTCGATCAGAAAATGATTCTAGCCAGATGAGACATTGAACTGAAATCTTTAGTAGAACATCTCAGGAACTACTGGACCGATTTGAAAAAAATGATTTTGTGTTGGATAGGTTATTTATCGAGGAAATCTTAAGGCTATGAAACATCACGCTGCGATGGGGAGGGAGCAAATTCAAAACGTGCGGACGAAGTCGCGGGGGACTGCTAGTGTTCTTATATTCCAGTCTCTCCATTTCCTGTCGTAGTTCAGCTGCGATCTTTCGGGTAGGCTTGAAACCTTTTTTTTGTGCTAATAACAGTCCTCTGGGGGCGTATTACGATCCAACTTTAGGCGTTCAATTTCCAGGCAGCTCAATTCTGACTCAATGTAAACGAATAATATCAATATAATAATATTATAATCAGACTACAATGGTGCAATTATTGATATTTATGTTGTGTCATTATCATAATATTATAAATATCATGCAAAAAACGCAATACGAATCGCTAATTTGACAATAAAGCTGAGCCGCTAACCTATCAAAACTGAATTGCAATAAGCGCGCTGTTTTCTTCAATCTCTGTGTTCAACTGAGCTATGCTGTCCCTACAAAGTTCAGTATAAGCTAATCCTTCTTATTTGAAAATAATTTCATAATTTAATGAGCATCTTGGTAATTGAATAAAGACCTCAAAGCTCGCTACGCCTTCACCACAACCCAAGCTGCCGACGTGTTAAACATTCCTGTAAGACCCAGCGTTCCGCAAGCTGAATATAATTTTCTAAAAACGCAGGCATTAAGGACTTTAGAACCTGACCTTTTTGCAGCAGAGTGTACGAGTGTCGAGTGGGTTTAATGAGCAATCCCCGGGGAACTAGCAAAAATTTCACAACTACATGTGAATGTTGGAAAGGGGAATAAAAATCTGGAACTTTTCATGACGCGGTGAATAAGCGATGTGTGTACAAAAATGTGTGTTTCACATGATTTTTATCACTTCTTCCTCAGTTGCAAAAGTAATAAATTTTAACTGTAGTTAAAGTTATCAATTTGATCTTTTAATAGCTTTTGTTGCCGAAAGTCTTTCATTGGGTCGTTGAGTCCCCAAAGTAGTCTAAGAGCGGGTCAAGATCGACCTTCACTGATCTGATATCTCGATAAGACTATTTTCATCAAATATCTATACTAATATTGAAGAGCTGAAGGGTTATTTTGTTTGAACGCGCTAATCTCAGAAACTACAAAACCGATTTTTTTATTTTTTTTATAGCTTATTTATCGAGGAAGGCTTTCGGCTATAAAATATCACGCTGCGACGGGAGGGGAGGAAGCAAACTCAAAACGCGCGGACGATGTCGCTGGGTATCGCTACTAATTTGTAGACAAATGTTTTTGAAAACCTTGCCTATGGAAGTGTTCATAGCTAATTCAATTTATTTTGTTATCAATATTATTGATTCATCAACTTCGCTCTTATAAAAACCGAAGACAAAACTCATCTCAGTTGATTGTACCTAGGCATATAATGTGTGTTGAAACATTATATGCCTAGGTAGATAACAGATCGCTAAAGTTATGTACCTATATTGATTTACCTGTTCACATCTATCTGCCACGTGCGCTGAAAAATGTAGACTAGCCTACAAGGCATGTTTGATGTGCTAAAAACTATCAATTGAGCTAAAGCTTATTCAGTTTTGACAAGAGTGATGATGATGAGATAAATTTAAAACATCTTATCGAACGTTATATAAAACATCTCATCGATTTTTCACACCGGTAAAAATCATCTACGTCTCCACTATAGACCCTTAATACACTGCGACTTTTAACAGCAATGCAGTCGCGATGCTAACTCGCGTTAGCATCGATACAGTTGTGATGTAGAAGCTGAAAATTTTCAAATTATGTACTGAATTTTGTCGACTGCATCGATTGCACGTTTTCAAAACGCGTGACTGTATCGATTCTAAAAGTCGCAGTGTATAAGGGGTAGTAGGTGTACAGGTGTCACCGTAAACTCAATAAACTATGTTCAAGTACACAATCAAATTGTTTGTATTATTTATTACCATATTGCGGTGTTTTCAACCTTATTTTTTCACTTCGATTGTGGAGTCCCATAAACTGATTTGGTCCGAAATTATCATCGCGATACCAGCCTTTAGTTATAAACTAAGTTCTGGAATGCTATACACGGATAATCTGAGCGCCAAACGTTTATTAACTTGAAAACTTTTCCGAAGCTTAATCAACAGACAATAGGCCTGATCTTGTGCGGCCATTCGTACTGAATTTTAAGTTTCGAGTGTCTTCGTATATTTAATTCAAGAAGCCTTTCAAAACTCCTGAAGAATATATTTTTTTTAGATGTACGCTTAGGTACCTAAGACACTCAAATCATAAAGATAAAGGTTTGTGCTTACTACACCGCACCTAGGCGAGGAGCGTATCAGACACGAAAGAAAGCAGGAGACGTTCTACTATGCCCAATAAACGTATCTACAACGTTCTGTCTCACCGTTATATGGAGCGAGAGCGTTTTTGCAGGTGATTCAGACTTACAGCTTTAGAATTACAGGATTATGGGAAACCCTTTTAAGCTAAACGCTTGTGTTAGTAGTAAAAGTTTTTAATACAAATAATATTTTTTACCTGGCACGTTTCTAGCATGGTCATAGTATGATACGTTGTAGTGGACAAAAACCTTAATGTTAACATTAGCTTAAAGTATTACACGTTTCAAATTTTTGGGCACTTTTTGCTAACGATTTTTTTAAAAATCTTGTGATTTAATAAAATGACTCAGCCTTTAATCGTAACAATATCTGTAATTTTAATACAATTTTATTAACTTTGCTGTATTATAACATCCCTTTTCTTAAAAAAAAACTTTGATGTATTATTACATTCCTTTTATATATTTAGTTTCTTCGATTTCATGTTGAGAACTAATTCAGAATACCTAGAAACCAGTAATGGTCTCCTAAATCAACTTTTTCTTTGATTTATTTATAGACCTGACAGTGAAAGTGATTTTCATGTACATTTTCAAACCCAAAACACATTTCTATTTGAGTTAATCGACGCAAATATTCTCTACAGGGAGATGATAAAAAATATCGAGAACAATTTTGTCCCGCTTCGTTGACACTCGCAAACAAACAACGAACCCGCATTTAAATTTAAGATCGTCCGCAACAATTCAAAAACAAAGCAAAGCGAGTAATCAATGGGCCAAGCGATATACCAAGTTAATCTGTGCCGGTTTGATATTAAAATAACTTATTTGTTTAGTCACCGGACGGCTTACTGAGAGTTGCACAAAACGTAGTCGCCAAATCCCACGGAGATTAAGTTATATGGTCGCTTTTAAGATAAGCCATGTTTCATAAATTTGACTGCGTTGATTGGAGTAATCAAAACTAATATTAAATTGTCACCTTACTGAGAAAATAATGCTTTGTTATCTTCTAAATAACACGTGATTTTTATTACTATAGATGACATATCTGATTCGCAAAATTGGTTTTTGATTTCCAAGGTAAATGCTAGCGGCAACACTCGATACACCGATCTCTCTAAGGTCATTCATATCCCTAGTAATGTCCTTGCGCTTCTCATCAAAGACTCTCCTTTCAGGGACGTATAAGAATACTCGTCAAAAGTGCTGTGGTTGGTTCACGTATGATTGATTTTAGTGCGTATTTGAAGCAGCGGCGAGCCTGGTCCCTTGACTATACCCTTTTTAGACTTATAAAACCTTCATTAAATGTTAGACTACAGAACTCAGATCCGTATAAATTTTCTGTGTAACTTGTTCCAAACTTTAACAAGTTTCGAGTACTTTAAAATTTTTGGCGAGGTGAAATTTCATAGTTTTAGTCCTGAAAATACGAGGAAAAATATTTGAAGCGAACTATTTCAACTGGAACTTCAATTTTGCGGTCTACTCGTTGTATTTTCGTTATAAATTGTCCTCAATGCGGCAAACGCAAATTTAATATCATATATAATAGTTAATAGTTAGAATACAATTGAATTCTCTACTCTGCAATGGTTATTTTTGGGATTTCAATCTTGGAAAGCTGGGCTAGTTGAGCTATTACAAATTTCATACTACTCATAGTCACAATAAAATTGAAAAAAGCTTTTGAGGGTTCCTTATTCTAACAAGCAGTCCAACCGCAGTTAGCTCAGGGACCTTAAGTACTAGGAAACATTAATTTGGCATGTGTAACTCAGCGGTAGTAGGACGATACGTGGAATAATCACAGTAGTAGCAATATGATGAATTGAGAAGTTAAACTATCACGACTATGATAAATAAACAAATTTCAGAGTTGTAGTTTAGCTTTTCTCTGATATAGAAATCCTTTTTTTGTATAAAAATATATATTAAATATATTGAACACCAATCGCATACATTGCTTTGATTCCTAAGTAAGTAGCTTATGCACTTGTGTTGTGGAAATCAGACACAACGATGGTACCACAACTCCCAGGACCGAGACAATATAGAAAAGTTTGATTTCTATATTACGGGTCTTACACACATATTTTTTTCCACTGTAGTCACAAAACGTCTGTATATATTGTAAGCTTTATTTTCATTAAAGTGTCAAATATAATAAATGAATACTGATTTTATTAGAATAATATTCAAAAGAGGATTTAAAATTACATGGAGTTATTTCCGGCCTATAGATTTTAATAAATCCTAGCTTTATTATTCAATATTACATTATTTAATTATTGCAATGTAAATTTGTTAATCATAAATATTATTATGTATTAAATGTACAATTATTAAAAATAGCTTTAAGATTATATATTTTGAGAAGCGATTAGTATCGTAACTTCCGGTAGCAGATTTTAGTGAATTCTGGAGGCAGACCCATATGTTATTAAATATAATTGATTAAATATAAAAACATTAAAAAAATAGTAAATCATTATTTGTATACTATAATCATTTTAAAATAATTCAATTTAATTATATCACATTAAAATCAACTATTTCCGTATCCGGCACACTATGGCGTGAGGGCGAGCAAACAGAATTCATGACATTGAGTCGTTAGCTTTTGTGCAAGCAACTTGTGAGCACTAAATGAAGGATTTGTAAGGAAAAAGTCTTTGTATTATTGTAAGTTTGCTTAAAAGTGAAATAAAATTGTTTTGCGTGAAATTGTGTTTGAACTTTCGGCTGACGCCAAAAGTTCAGAAGTGGGATCACGATAAGGATAAATAAAACTTCCTTTCACGTCTGCACGAGCAAAAACGTAAGTTGAGTGAAATTTTATAACATTTACCTTTTAAAATAGGACTACCGGATGGAATACTGTCTTGTAACGCCTGTCTTGCCTAAATATCTTATACCAAAATTTTTCTTTTTCTTAAAAATAAGATGATAATCTTGGGAAGTGATTTTGATGAGTAGCTCAATTACATGTGTTAACTTCTATTCTATTAACCTTAACTCTAATAAAATACAATAACTATCATAGAAGACTGTGCATATTAGTTTTTTTTTTCTTTCTTTATCTTTTGGTTATTGTTTCCCTTTTGTCGGTAGTTAGGCTTAAAGCTTTTTTTTGTAAAAATAAAAAGTAGTACAGAATATTTTAGATAGGGACTGGCAATAGCATAGTTTTGCTTTTGATGATTTGTTTTTTTAATTTTTTTTTGATTATTTTATATTTATTGCCTTAACAAACGTAATGAAATTAATGAACCTAGCCCTGTAGCTTTTGTAATAGTATATGATTTGGATAGCATTCTAAGCTGCATAATTTTCCGAGTTCCAGAAACATGGATGGAGACGAAGCCTGAGGTCAAGGGCCGTATGTGGATGCCCGAGGTCAAGGGCCGTATGTAGATGCCCGAGGTCAAGGGTTGTATGTGGATGCCCGAGGTCAAGGGTTGTATGTGAATGCCCGAGGTCAAGGGCTTGATGTGAATGCCCGAGGTCAAGGGCCCGGAACGTTGGATCCCCAATGTCGAGGGGTACAGTCGATGGATGCCCGAAGTCAAGGGCTAGCGATGGAGGAGTCCCGATGTCAAGGGCAAGGTGTGATGGAGGCTCGAGGTGATAGGCCTGGAATAGCGGATGCCCGGTGTGAAGGGCCAGGAGCAAGCGGAAGCCGTGCTGCTACGCGATCCCAGGAACGGAGGATGAGGCGCAAACGGAGATATTCTAGCGCGTCATCGAGTTCATCGGGTGAGTCAAACAGAACACATTCAACTTCAAAGCGAGCTAGGATTTCGGAAAACGATACAAGTGCTATTTTAGATAAATTCATTTCTATTATTAAGGACGTTAGGAGTTCAGATAATCCTAAATTATCTTTTAATAATAATGTGATACCAGAGTTCGATCCCATGACCAAGGAGCAGACAATTTTGACTTGGATTAATAAAGTTGAAGAATGTGCAGAGATCTATAACTGGAATGAGCGAGAAATCATACATTACTCGCTCCCAAAATTATGTGGGTTAGCTAGGTCATGGTATCGAGCTCTTGAATCCATGAAACATAGTTGGAATGAATGGAAAAAGTTACTCATTGAAAATTTTCCTTGTCGTGAGGACTACGCAGACCTACTTAACGAGATGCTCAAAAAGCGAGTTCGCTACGGAGAGTCCTTGGAACAATATTTCTATGCTAAAATAAATCTTCTAAATCGATGCAAGATCAGCGGTAGGCAAGCGGTAGACTGTTTAATACATGGCGTAGACGATCGCACTGTCAAAATAGGAGCGCAGTCCGCACAATTTTCACGACCAGATCAAGTTCTTAAATATTTTAGATCAGTTAAAATATGTAGTGTTGAAGACAGTTATGACGGTTCTAGGAAAAATGGATTCGATAAAAATAGTTCTAACGTTAACAAACAAAGTGACCCCAAATTAGTAGGCAGTAATCCAACCATCAGATGTTTTAATTGCGACCAAGTAGGACACCCTAGCTTTAGGTGTGATAAACCTTTAGTCAAATGCACAAACTGCGATCGCATAGGGCATCAGACTTTGAATTGTTATAGGGATAAAACCAGTGTACCGTCTAGCAACTTAAATATTAATCCAGCACCAACATCATCAGCTAAAAATTGAAAACAGTTATCAAAGCGTAGTGTTGTTCCAGCGAAAATTGAAAATTAAATTCCTGAAAATGTAAGCGCTATATATAAAAGTAATAATAAATATCTTATGGATGTGAAAGTTAATGATCAAATCTTACAATGTCATATGGATTTGGGTAGCAAATGTTCATTAATGAGAGAATCCGATGCTCAATCATTAAATTTGTAGCTTATCACTGATATCCAGCTACCGATGCTAGGAGGCATTGGAGCAAACTTAGTTCAACCATTAGGACACATTGTAACAACAGTTGAAGTCCAAAATATCGAAGAAGTCGTTGACATATACGTAGTAGAGGATTACGTTGTAAATTATACGGTTTTGCTTGGCCACTCCTTTACGGAAAGGTCCATTTTAATTATTACTAAAACGTCCGATAGAATTATATTGCAAAAGATACAAAATAGTAAAGTCGAAAAATGAAAAATGTTTAAAAATGAAAAATGTTTATTGACAGTATAAATATACAAACAGGATTTTACCGGTCCCCATACTAGGCATGCCTGTCCTATGGGGAACAGTGTACGATTTACATGTGATTTTCACAGCACTTGTTAAGCAGATCAAAAACATAAACATTTTTGCATGTTAAACTAATTCAAACGGGTCCAAACTTACAGCGGGCAAATCTAGTGTGTGTGTGTGTGTGTGTGTGTGTGTGTGTGTGTGTGTGTGTGTGTGTGTGTGTGTGTGTGTGTGTGTTTATGTTGTGTGGTGTGTGTTAATGAGGCAAGTAATTGACTATTTAACAACTTTAATGATTCTTTCTGCTTCATCATAACACCAACCCAAGAGCAGCTTAGTTACCATCGCTTTGACTTTATGTACAGGTTGGTTCCTAAAGTCTAACAGAGCAGACAATTTGTTGTAGATGTGAGGAATCAGAAACCTACAGAAACGCTGTACGAAAGTAGTCCTGGTAGCGGGAACGGGTATCCTGAATAGACGCTTAGTAAGCAATCTCTTGTATTCGTTCGACAATAGGACACTTCTATGAGTATGGAGTACAACTCTTAGAAGAAATAGTTTTCTAACGCTCAAAACTCCCGCCTCCTCATACAAGGCAGCAGTTGGATATGTCATTGGCTTGAATAGAGCAACTTTTAGGACCCCTCTTTGGGCTCTTTCTAGGGACATAAGAGAGGTTTTTGCAGCTCCTCCCCATGCGAGAATACAATAGGTGATCAGAGGTTGACATAAGGCCAAGTAGACACTTCTGAGCGTACTGCCGTCAGCTGACTCTCGCAGGTTTCTCATGACGTGGATGATCTTTCTCACACGTCCAGATGTTAAGGAGATGTGCTGTTTGAAGGAGAGTTTTTCATCCAGTATAACTCCCAGGTATCTTATGTTGTCACTACGTCTGATGTTATCGCACTTACAAGTGGTGTTATCGACTGGGTCGCAAGTTTGTATTACCAGTTTATCTAATTTATCGCTGGGAGCAGAAGCTGACGTCTTACTGAAACAAATAAACTTAGTTTTTTCAGTATTTAAAGTAAGGAGATTTTTGTCTAACCATTTTGAGACAAGTCCCATACCAGTCTCAGCACGGAGCCGAACCGATTCCCAGGAAGTGTCACCAAAAATGAGAGCCGTGTCATCGGCGTAGCAGATTATATCAGCGTTTTGAGCTGAGGTTGAGCATAAATCATTTAAATATATGATAAAGAGCGTAGGTCCCAGGATGCTGCCTTGGGGTACACCAAAAGATATTGGATTCATGCTGCTGTAATAGTCTCCAATCCTGACGCATTGACTTCTGCCACTTAGATAGCTGGCAAACCACTCCAATGCGATTCCTCTAATACCATGGGCTTCCAACTTCTTTAAGAGTATCGGCACGGAAACGGTGTCGAAGGCCTTTGCGAGATCCAGGAAGACACCGACACAACTACGTCCCTCATCCAAGTGGGTAGAGATGATGTCAGTAGCTAGGTTAACAGCGTCTTCCGTGGATCTCCCTCTTCGAAAGCCGAATTGTCTCTTTGACAGGAGTTTGTTACTCTCTAGGAAAAACGTCAGCCTTTTGTTAATTATACGTTCCAGCAATTTTGAGATGGAGCCAAGAAGAGAGATTGGGCGGTAGTTGCTGGCCTCATTTTTGGCTCCACTTTTGTGAATAGGAGTAACGACAGCCGTTTTCCAAGCCTCGGGGAAGCAGCCACTTTCGATGCTTTTATTAAATAGGAAAGCAAGCGGTGCTGCTATAGTACAACTTATGGCCTTAAGCGTAGCATTGTTAATTCTGTCAATGCCTGGTGAGCTTTTAGAGTCTAGCTTTTCAATAGTATCTACGACTTCCTTAATGTCTGTAGGAGAAACGAAAAATGAGTTGGGGGGAGAAGGAATTTTACTAACGCAGGCAGCTAGTGATTCTTGGCTTTCATTGAGACGCGAAAGAGTGGTGTTTGCAAGTTTTTGACCAATTGAGCAAAAGTATGAGTTGCATTCATCTAGCGATTTCTGTTTCGACCTGTTTTGTTGATGTAGTAGCTCTTGGGGATTATTTTTGAGTATTGATTGAATTCTGTGAGATAACTGGTTGATAGATTTCCAGAGTTTACTAGGGAATTTTTTGTTCTTATGTAGCACTTCTCTTTCATAATCAGATTTTAGCTTTCGAAGCAACGAAATGTAAAAGTTACGATATCTGGTGTAGATGAGCTTCTTGGATTTGTCATGCGGGAATTTCCTGTGTTCAGCATGGAGTTTGTCTCTCTGTTTTGAGCAACGGATAAGCCCGGGAGTCATCCAAGGTTTAATATTAAATTTTGAGTGACTAACTTTGATTGTCTTGGAGTGTCTTGAGATAACTTCTGATAGAATTGATGTAAATTTTGTTACATTTCCATTTAGAGAGTTATCGCTTAAAGTGGAGTTCCAGTCAATATCTCTTAGCTCGGCTTTGATTCCGTCTATATCCATTTTTAGGCGAGTTCTCTGTAATGGTTTCCTAGTTCTTCGTGCCAAACCTAGCATAACAACACTATGGTCCGTAAGGTCAGTTGGACACACTACAGATTCTGCGGATGTCTCTGCTGAGACCCAGATGTGGTCAATACAAGTTTTGTTATGGGTGGGTATATTGATAGACGGAATCAGGCCGTGTTCAGAGAGTAGTGTGAGGTAGGTTGAATGACTTTCGTCATCCGATGTTGACTCCAAGGTATTTATGTTTAGGTCTCCTACTAGAACCGGCCCCGGACAACTGCTGAGAGACTTTAGGCTACCGTCCAGTGCCGATAAGAATGGTGTAGTGTTCACGAAAGATGGTGATCGGTAAATGCCTAACACAGTAAAGACCTCTGGGACTTCAATGAGTAGGCAATTCGCTTCGTCCAGGTCAGGCTCAGTCACATTTGGACACCACTTGTCATTTACGTAAGCGATCACCCCGCCGGCTTTGTTAATATGTTTTTCAGTACGATAGGAATGATAACCGTTAATTTGTTTAATAATTGAAGAGGGACCTATCCAACACTCGCTCATATTTATGACATCGAATGTTATACCAAGTCTGGCTAGGGTGATTAGAAAGCTGTCAAAGTTGCGCTGCATACTTCGAATATTTACGTGTATTATCTTAACAGGGTACTTGTTTATTATTGATCCACACTTTTCCGGTTCTGAAATACTGTGGCATTCTATGTTCAGAGATTTGTCTATGTCAGTTATAAGTTCTAAAGTGGCCATTTGGGAAAATATAGTTTGATAGCATAGGAAGTAGAACTCATCTTAGTAAGGAGAATGCCATCGAGATTTTTAAGGTGTGAATGAATCGATCTGTTTTGTGTGGAGTTTGTCTTTGAGATATAATAACAACCGTGGGCCGCTATATGAAAATGTAGTTTTATGTGTGTCGATTGTTTGTATAGGTGAGAATGTGTGAGTTGATGCCCAATCAAATTAAATACAAAATAAAAGCAAGATAAGTAAAAAAGGTGAATCAAATGAGAACATTTAAAGTACCAGTAATTCAGTAGAGGGTTAGTGTCCAGGGTTACACACCTTCGTTGCAGCTGGTTTGAGCACTCGATGGAGATCTTCCTGGTTTCTGATTTGAATTGGAGGGCTGCCCTCGCGGCCTTCACGTTTTCTGACGTAAACGAGTCCGTTTCTAACCCAGCAGTATTTAAATTGGTTTTCTTTAGACCAGTCTCTTGTGATACGAAAAAGCCTCCTGGTCTCAGCTGTCAGTCTCTCATTGATGTAAAGTCTTCTCGAGGGGCCATCGCTTACAATGTCCTTGTTGTCCAGTGAACGACGACTCCTGGACTGCTTAAGAAATTCTTCCCGTTTTGATTTACGAGTGAAAGATATGACTAGAGGCCTAGGAAGTCGAGTACCTGGATTTTCTTCAACCTTGGGCAGTGGACCAGTGCGGGTTACATGATCTAGGTCACGTTCGTCAAGTTCAACCCCTATCTTGTTGGCCGTGGTAAGAACAAGATGGAAAGGATTTTCATTTGGAGTCTCAGTTACACCCAGTAGTTCTAGTTCAGATCGCAGAGAATCGTGGGTCAGTTTGTGCACTTGTTCTTCCAATTTTGTTACTTGGGTCCTCAGCGCAGAATTTTCCTTTTCTTTTTCTTCGAGCTCTTGCAGCCTACTGTCATAGGTGACGAGTTTGGATGACAAATCATCAAACCGGTTTACAAAGTCAGACTGCAGCTTAGCCATATCTTGCCTTAGACCTTGGATTTCAGATAAGACTGACTTCATATCAGGGTACTCATGGGATTCTGCGGGGGCACTGAAAACGAACCCAGGGGAATTACAAGTCTTTTTTCGGAAAGTAACGTTTTCGATCTGGCGGATTGGGGTATGTGTATTATCCCCACCTTTTTTGGTGCTCGCATTGCACTCAGGGCAGATCCATTTTTGTACTTGTTCTTGTGTGAGGTGCGCTGTATTAGCGCATTGAATGTGAAATTTCTTAGCGCATTTTCGATTTGTACATTTTATGATTTCTTTTTCTTTTATAGTTTGAAGACATCCGGCACAATTCATCTTTATATGTTGTGGTGGTTATATGGTTTTGAACTTTTGATAGGCAGAGTGAACGGGGCACCGTAGGCAAGTAGTCGAGTAGCGCTTGAACACAGCACGGCGATCGAACTAGCAGCGATGATGACGCATAGAATCGGGCGCAGCGCGGGTTGTCGTAGGTCACGGTCGGGGTACGTTGAGTAATTATTTTGAATTTAAAACACTGATATCTCCAAAGTTACTGCATGAAAGCCAGCTACTTTTCGCTTGCACTTTGTTTTTGCCTTTATAACGTTAGGTATGTACTCTATTTCACTAAGCTTGCACTTTTAACCAGGTTTTTTATTTAAATTTGACGGAACACACAGTAACGTGTCTGCTTCGCACAAGTGCCGCGCGGAGACCCCGGAAATGCTACTATTATTTCTATTAAAAGCTTGCGTGCCTTTACCATTATATGTGATACATTAAAAGAAGGTAGGATCTATGTTAATGGAACAGTTCGCGGAGCAGAAGGCAAAGAATACTATATCTAGCCCGGGGAGTATTACGTCGTTGATAATAAGTGCGCCAACCTGGCACAAAACGTAACTAATATAGACATTGTTATCAATGAAAACTTACTTGTAACTAGAGCAACCAAAATCCATATGACGGCGAACGTTTGTGCGGTAACAATCAGTATAACGGAAGTAGACGATACGTTAAACTGTAACCCAAATCTAACAACTGAACAACGCAACGTTTAACTCATCAAAGTACGTGGGCTGATTATGAAGACTGCTTCTCCATTAGTCTCAAGGATTTAGGGTATACTATCGCGCCTGAGATGAACATTTAATTAAAAGATTTTGACCTTAGGTGATAAGGCCTCTTTCAGAGAGATGCTTAGTTCGCGACATGAGTCAAGAGATGGTTAAAGATTATTAAGGAATCGTTTTCACCTTATGCTAGTCCAACTGTTCTTGTCCAATTGTATTGTGCGTGGACTATCGCGTCTAAAATCGCAAAACTAAAAGAGATCATTATCGCCTTCCTCGTATAGAAGATCAATTGGACTTGCTGGCGGGTAAAAACATGTTTATATCGCTTGATCTGGCCTCTGGGTATTATCAAATACCTATTGCCGAGAGTTCACGTCCGAAAACAGCATTCGTGACCCCGGACGGTCAGTTTGACCAAAACTTTAAACTCAAAAAAAGGTCGCGATTATAGAATTGTAGGCAAATAACTAAAATGGGTCCCTCGTGGAGTTCGTTGGCAAATTTTACAAAAATAAAACCACGACGATGTAGAGCGTTATGGCTATGAGAAAACGCTCGATCGTGTTAGGAAGCATTTTTGGTTCAAACGTATGAGGCGGTTTGAAAAAATACGTTACGGCTTGTCTGCAATGCGTTCATTACAAGGCACTTGGTGGAAAGCGTGAAGGGGAACTGCATCCAATAGAAAAATGTAGTGTACCGTTTCACACCATTCACGCTGACCACCTGGGCCCTTTCATTAAAAGCAAAGCTGGTAATTGTTATTTACTCGTAGTATTTGATAGTTTCACCAAATTCATTAACATAGCACCTGTTAAAAATACGAAATCGCTAACTACCATTAAAGTTAAAAAAATATCGTAAAAGCTTCTTTGGAGTCCCGACTCGTCTTATTTCCGACAGGGGGTCTAGTTTCACAAGCAATACTTTCAAAGATTTTATAAACGAATATGGAATAAAACAGATCCTTAACGCAGTGGCGACTCCAATCCCGATCGCGCAGTTAAAGTGCTCGAACATGATAGGTTTGTGTTAACGGATACACCTCTATCCCATAAGGACGGCCTACGTTAAGAAGTCATATAGTAACCATAGATAAAATTTAGCCGTGGATGAGTTTTGATCGAGATTTTAGTAGTGGTTCAAACGATGAGGAAGATGACAATGAGTTAGCGGACGATGATAAGTCCAGAGAACACGACATTGACGAATTAGATACGTGTAATAATGAAAATGTCTTTGTATTACTGTTTATTGTAAGTAATATAATGTCACTTTCTTTTAATTTTATCACTAGTTATCTAAAATACATAACTTTGCCATTTAGATTATGTGATGAGTTATGTGTCATACATTTTTTTTTGTAAATTGGATGCGAAGGGACTCGCATTTTTACAGGATGGCCGAGCTGTAAGCTTTATTTTCATTAAAGTGTCAAATATAATAAATGAATACTGATTTTATTAGAATAATATTCAAAATAGGATTTAAAATTATATGGAGTTATTTCCGGCCTATAGATTTTAATAAATCCTAGCTTTATTATTCAATATTACATTATTTAATTATTGCAATGTAAATTTGTTAATCATAAATATTATTATGTATTAAATGTACAATTATTAAAAATAGCTTTAAGATTATATATTTTGAGAAGCGATTAGTATCGTAACTTCCGGTAGCAGATTTTAGTGAATTCTGGAGGCAGACCCATATGTTATTAAATATAATTGATTAAATATAAAAACATTAAAAAAATAGTAAATCATTATTTGTATACTATAATCATTTTAAAATAATTCAATTTAATTACATCACATTAAAATCAACTATTTCCGTATCCGGCACACTATGGCGTGAGGGCTAGCAAACAGAATTCATGACATTGAGTCGTTAGCTTTTGTGCAAGCAACTTGTGAGCACTAAATGAAGGATTTGTAAGGAAAAAGTCTTTGTATTATTGTAAGTTTGCTTAAAAGTGAAATAAAATTGTTTTGCGTGAAATTGTGTTTGAACTTTCGGCTGACGCCAAAAATATTTAGTAGATAACACTTTCACGTAATATTTGTCCATCACTGTACGCTTAGTTTACAAAAACATACATTCTTTTTTCTTTTTTCAATTTATAAGTTAAGATAGACCAAGAAACCGATGTTAACGTGACGGCAGCGCCATCTGTCAATGTAGAAAGTTATGACATTAACCAGACCGGGAATCGAACCAGGGATCTTGTAGCGGCGACGCCTTAAAACCAGCGTGCTTAGCCACTGCACCACGGAGGTCGTCAAAACAAAGCAAAGCGAGTAATCAATAGATCAAAGCGATATCCAAGTTTATCTGTGTCGTTTCAATATAATAATAACTTATTTGTTTAATCACCGAATCTTACAAAGATGAAGTTATATGTTCGCTTTCAAGATAAAAATGGTGTATCAGCTACAAGCTACCACCAGGCACTGATGAGATTGACATAATATTGATTGCGTTGATGTAATAATCAAAATTAATATTGAATTGCTACGTTACTGGGAAAATAATGCTAAGTTATCTTCCATAAAACACAAAAAAAAATATTAATATCACAATATTATATTAAGGCTTAGATATAAAATGTTTTACTTCCCTTTGTTAATGATTGTCTTTACTCTTGGATTAACATATCCTTATCATCAATGTAAACAACAACAAAATCAATTTGTATTTTTACCTTAAAATTAAGTAAATGTTGTGGTATAAACTGCAAGTGCCAAAAATTTAAATCCCAAACCTAATACAATCACTAAACATGCTATATACGAGTATATTAAGTGTCTAAATTATTAATTAAACTTTTAATTACTAGCCTTGCCCCGAGGCTAAGCACACAAAACTTTTATACGCGAGTGTACCCACTTAGGATGTAGTTTCGAAAACTTATTTCCTAGGAACTTAATTATCTTTTAACCATTTATTAGCAAAAGGCTCATATTATAGGTATCGTAATTCTGAAGTTGATCTTAATTAATTTAATTATTTATTGATTTTAAGACTTAAACGGTCTCAGTTGGAGATTCTCTAAGAGTATATTAAAATAACGTTTCAAACTTTTTCAGAATAGAATAGCATTTAATCATTTTATATATTAATCATTCATTTTTAGACGACGTCCATGGTGTAGTGGCTAAGCACGCTGGTTTCAAGGCGTCGCCGCTCTGAGGTCCCGGGTTCGATTCCCGGTTGTGTCAATATAAAAATCAAAATTTTCTGTATTTTATGTGAGTGGTGTCCAATATTTATTTATTATTTATTTATTTATCATTTATACGGGTACATAGAAGGCACATTCATTTATTGCCAGTCACAATTTAGGTATGGTTTTAAAAATTATTTAAAATAGCGGTCCCCCGCGACTTCGTCCGCGCGTTTTGAGTTTGCTCCCTCCCCTCCCGTCGCAGCGTGAAGTTTTATATCCTAAAGCCTTTCTCAATAAATAAGCTATCTAACACAGAAATATTTTTTCAAATCGGTTCAGCACTTCCTGAGATAAGCGCGTTCAAACCAACAAACTCAGCTTTATAATATAATTAGCGCAAGCGCACGTTGTACTTAAGCTGCGAACATTATTTTGGTGCGGAGTTATGTTTAAACTGTGATAGCTCCTAAGATATTTATTGGAATCAAATGATATAAATGGCAACTTTGTTCTAAATGAAATGTTCGTGATGATTCATGTATTTATTTTGATAAGAATAAATACCTGTGTGTATAATACACCTCTAAAAATGATGCATTATTTTTTTACAAATTTATCAACATAAAAAAGGTTGTAGTAAGTCAACCATAAAAGATAGACTTATGCTGTCGCGGATTTTATTATAGAACTCTTAATGCTGAACAATCTTGTCATACATGATTTTTGTGTAACTTAAGCGGTTTCCGCAGCGTACGCAGCGGAAGCTCTCAAAAGGGATATCTTTCTCCCGTTTTCGCAAAATTTTTCATTGCTGCTGTGGTCTTGTGAGTCGTATCTTTATGTTATATAGCTTAAAGCCTTCCTCGATAAATGAATTATCTAACATAAAAATATTTTTTCAATCGGGCCAGTAGTTTCTGAGATTAGCGCGTTCAAACAAACAAACAAACAAATTCTTCAGCTTTATAATATTAGTATAGATCATAAAATTAATATTCCTATCGGAATAGAAGGACAATAAAAGCTGTCAAACGAAACCGATTTAAGATGTCAGTAACTAACATAAGTAAGTAACATTAAGAGCTTTAAATGAGATAACCTTTCGATCAGGTGATTAAAAACAATGTTCCTAAGATAAACATATTAGTTTACTGCCTGATAAACAGCCGACACAAAATATTGAACATGCAGCTCTAGTGTAAAACTAAATATTATTTCATTATATAAAATATTCATATATACATTCCCTGTGTTATTCTGTCTTTACTTTTTACGTAAATTAACGTTTGTAGAATAGAATAATCAAACTGCGTACTTTAAATTTGAAGCGCATTGGTAAATATAAGTCGTATATTAAGAGGCTTCGCTTTGGACTAATTTACCTGTTGAATGATTATTTGTTGGGTTATTCCGCTGTAATGAACAACAATCAATCACCGAT
Source organism: Pyrausta purpuralis (assembly GCA_963924145.1). Lineage (NCBI taxonomy): Eukaryota > Metazoa > Arthropoda > Insecta > Lepidoptera > Crambidae > Pyrausta > Pyrausta purpuralis. The sequence continues at coordinate 4,823,267 of OZ001646.1, forward strand.
CAAGTCACCATGTTTCAACAGAAATATTTCTTCAAATTATACACAATTTCACATAAATTTTCAAAAACTCAAATGAGAGAAATTTTCAGCAAGCCTTCATAAGCCTCTGAAGTGTTTGACATCTGCCAAAAATGGTTCTGCTACCCATCTCTTTTTATCACACAGTTTGCTGCTAGTGACATCTCGCTTTTGTCGTTCTATTCCAAAGGGATAATAATTTTATGGTATAGATAGACAGCTTGTACTAGTGGCACCCTGCAAGCTTACAATAACAATAATATTATAACTCTTTATTGCACAACAAAAAGTAATTTACAGTTTAGAAGCTGAAAGTAAATGTCCAACTAAGGCGGTCTTATCGCCAAAAGCGATCTCTTCCAGACAACCTTTCGGTAAAAGAATAGACTATTCGTAGAATGGGTTTTGTGAAAAAAAAATACAATAAATTTTGTGTTTGGCCCATTAAGCTATCAATAAATAGCATGTAAATATTTTTTGACAATACTTAGGTTTTTATATGCCTAGGAGTAGGTATTACGTAGGTTGCATTAACATTTTGCTGACTTTGATATAATAAGGCCAAATAAAAATCTTATGATACGTTGAATCCGACGAACGGAACCCTTATAGTTTCGTCAAATCTGTCGGTCTGCCTGTCTGTCTGTCTGTCTGTCCGTCCGTATGTCACAGCCACTTTTTTCTGAAACTAATAGTATTACACAGTTGAAACTTGGTAGGAAGATGTATTCTGTTAACCGCTTTACGATTCTCACGCAAAAAAAAATAATGATATTTAAGGAGGCCATAACCCCATACATTAAAATAAAACCTATTTTTTTGGCAAAACTATGCGTGTAAGGTGTCTTTGGATAGGTTTTTTTAAACGGCATCGAGTTTTTAAAAGCATTTTCTCTAAAAATCTAACGTTTGAGAGATAGACGCTTACAAAGTGGTTAAATGGGCGTCCTTTCCATCTAACTTTAAAACTAAGTGAGTGTAAATTTTGAAAAAAAATATACATGATGTAGATCTTGACAAACACTTTTAACAAAAATTGGTTCGAATGATATCGAAAAATTATTTTTTGAGATATAACACATTAACAATAACCGAAAACATAACTTTTTTATTCATACACATACTTTGAAAAACAAAGTTATAATTGCTGTTAACAAAATATTGTAGTATTTTGGCTGAGTGAACGTAAGTGGATCTCTAATTCAGTTAAAGTTTAGTGTGTAAGTCCGACTTGCTTTTGCCTGTTTTTTAAGGCTAAGTGTATCGAATTTGACTCAGATGTAAGCCTTGTGAAAGAAGTACCTACAACATTGTCTATATTCTTGATTCATTTAAATACATTTCTGGTCACCATTTTAAGGACACCTAAATACAGATGCCCTCATGTTATCTTCTTTATCATTTTACAGCATTATAAGCCGCGTAGTCGTTTCTGATTTCCCGTCAAATCTTGCGGAATGCACAGCTTCTGGGTCTTTAAATGTGCAAGCGAAAGCGAAAGCAAAGCGAAGTTTCCCATAGTAAAGCCCAATAACGTACTAAATCTGGAGGGTTTATTACAAACATTTTTATTATACGACGTGTAATGTTAAATGTGCAAAACTTCAGTCACCCCAAATGATTTTAATTCGACTGAATTAATTCTGTAAGAAAAAAATATATTTCATTGGCGTTTTAATTTTTCTGGCACTTCAGATCATTTCTAGCTCTGGACGAGACGCTCTGTCGACAGCAAAGTCGGTAGGTCATCACTGGATCGCTGCGCCGTGCTGACATTATGATTATCGATTATCATATGAACTTACCACTGCTTTTCATATTGCGCACGTGATGGTGTCTTGTTAATAAATGTACAGGCCATAATTTTAATAAAGTTTTTTTTGAAAAATGTGGCCCATGCCCCATATTACAAAGTCAATCAATTGATTTTACTCTTTATTTTTCAAGTTTTGCGCAATTAACGTTTTACGGTTTTCGCAACTTTTCCTTGTGCTAGTTGACGTCTAAAGTCAAATATTATATACCTTACTTTTAAACTAATATCTGTGAATCAAATTCATATACAATTTGTTTTAAAAAGATCTCAGTGCTAAATGATGAATGTACCTATGCAGTTGGTGAGTTTTGTGTTTATCTTATTTTAAATTGATTACTTCGGTAAAAAAGAATGTCAAAATTGTTAACAATATTCGACAAGTAAAAAAAAACATTTTTGGTTTTAGTTTCATGTATGGGAGCCCCCCTTAACTGTCATTTTTTATTTTTTGTATAAGAATCGGTAAGCGGTTAACAAGATACATCTTCCTACCAAATTTCAATTATGTTATGATTATAGTTACAGAATAAAATGGGTGTGACATACGGACGGACAGACAGACAGACAGACTTGACAAAACTATAAGGGTTCCGTTTTTTGCCATTCGGCTACGGAACCCTAAAAAAACGTGTGTTGCAATCTTATACGCATCATTTGGTTTAAGTCACTTCTTTAATATAATTTGCTTTACTTTTTCTTATTAACCGACTTCAAAAAAAGAGGAGGTTATCAATTCGATCTAAATAAGAAGTAATGTAATGAAGATAAAAAAAGTAAAATGATTTGGGGTATTTCATGAAAACAGCCTTTAGATGACAGATTTACATATTTAAGTGAAGAAGTTTACAATAAGATAATTAACTTAGACCTTAATAGCGCCTGCAACTGGCAGAGTTGCTCCACCGCGCTGAAGACACTGTATCAGTGTGATTCTTAATGGCTTTAAGAGCGTTATAGCCATTAATCCCTCAAGCGTATGTGAACGAGACACAATGCGAATTCTATTGTTATGCGGTTGCCTGCAACCGCTCGGGTGTTGAAGCATTAAGAGCTTAAAGGGCGCTTATGAGGTCACAAGAAGGTCCCTATGTACAAAATAAAAATTAGTCCGAGTCTTTAAGCATTGGAAAAAACCCAATGGTAACCGCGAGTTAACCGACAGCCAGCGCCATCTAGCGGTGAGTGGCGGTACTAAACACGGTCCTAGATGATACATGAAAAAAAACAGTAGTTGCTGTGAGTTAACCGACAGGCAGCGCCGTCTTGCGGTGATTAGTCATATTGAATGATTGGATTCAACCTTTAATATAGTTTTAGAGACCTTCAAAACCTATGCTTAAAATGTCCTTTTTAATAGATAAAAGGTGTCATAGGGCAAGTTGCACTTCCCTATGGCAGGCGGCAGGTAAAATAATTTAAAAATAGGTAAATAAATATATTACATAAACACAACCACAATAGTATACTATAACTGGAAGTTAAAATATTCATACTAAGTTTAGTTATATGTTCGTCAAATAGATGGCGCTGTATGTTGTTAGCCCGCGGTATTCATTGAATTTTCTTAAATCATTTAAGCAAAATGTGTCGTATATGTACTTTATTGAAATATACAGTTGTTATAAAAGTAACCTTGCCTTTGATTTATCTTCCCGCAGGCTACCGTTTGATGATTTATTCAAACAAGACAACAAGAAATATTTTTCAGATTCAATAAAAACAAGAAATATTGTCGTCCTCCGTCCGTCGTATCTTACATTATTTACAAAATTAAACTCGACCTGTCTACTTACGTCACACAAAAATGTTGACATCAGCTACAGCTAGCTTTCTCTGAATCCTTAGTCTAAAGTAAGAACCACTTCACGCTAGAACTCCATCCTATTTCATGAAAATTGATGTCGTTTGTTGTCTGCCTCATAAACATTGGCATATGTTTCTGGTCCAGTCCTCTTCACGAAAACCCAACAATACACGAATTATAATAAAAGCGTTTCGACAATAACCTTACCCTTCACTAATGTAAACATCAAAGCACACGTAAATTAGGATCCTTCTCTCTAATTGTACGTATAATTCAAGGCTTGTTTAAACAACTGACGGGATACCTAAATGCTTTTCCAGCCCTTTTCAATGAAGTTCTGTATAAAGGAGAAAGTTTTTTTAAACTATTTTTTAGTGCTGCTCCCCACTTTTACCTATAAACGATATCGATTAACATAAAATATAGTTTACATAAAATTCGCATCATTGAAGCTCTTGATTTATCATACAGTGCTATGATGTAGCACTCGTCAAAGACACAAAAATAAATTATTATACATTGTTTAATTTGAATTGTACTGTCATAGTTCTAATCCTACATTGTTACTAACACGATGTGGACTCTTGTTCAAAATAAAGTTATTTTACTTTTAAGTAAGCTTAAGTAAGAAGTTTGTAAGTAACAGCCTTAACATATTTTTTTTTTATATTATAAATCAAAGTTTTTAGTCAGGGTATACCTTTTCTCTTTATCTGGCGGAATTTAATTGATTGTAGGTACGCAGCAGAAATGTAGATACTTTAATTTATTATACGAATAAAGAGCTTAATACTACGTTAAACCTATGCTACTTTCAAAATACATAAAAATACATATCTTATGGTGTATTCACACTGCCAGCGATCGTGCCGTAAGCCATGCCGCTCATGTCACATTAGCTGCTGCAGATGCCGCAGGGGCATTTTTCATAGTGTTACGTCACTTTTTGTTGAGAGAGTAATCACTTGCAGAATTCAACAGGCTTGCCAATGTGTCGGTGGCCGAGTGGTATGGGCATGTGCCCGGATAGCGTAAGACACAGGGTTAGATCCCTTGTCTAAGACAATTGGTTTTTACAAGTGCAATTAATAAACTGATGCTTGTGACAGCGGTGATCTGTTAAATTAAATTAAATTGACTGACCTTCGGACATCACTAGTTAGCCAGAGCTACAATGTTTATTATGCTAAAACTCTGGATTTGTGAAGTTTTATAACTCGTAACAGATGGTACAGACTAGTTGGTTGATCTAGTTTGCGCTTTGATTTTCATGAGCAAGCGAACAGGTACTTAATTGTTATTCGTATTATTTTAACCAACAAACTGATGTTACATGGTTATTTTTAGACGTAAATTTTTAAATTAAAATGTTTATCGGTCTGTTTAACTTTATGCGTTACAAAAGGTCTAAGACCCCTTACACACTGCGATTTTTAGCATCAATGCAGTCGGGCGTTTTGAAAACGTGCCTCAGCATCGCGACTGAACAGTTTTAATTAAGCATAAATGCAGTTGCGCGTTAGCATCGATTCAGAAGCGCGACTGCATCGTAGCTAACGCGCGCTAGTATCGATGCATTTGCCAAAATTCAGTCCATATTTGTCAATTTTCAGCTTCTGCATCGCAACTGTATCGATGATAAAAGTAGCTCAGTGTGCAAAGGTTGACATTTTGCGTCTGCATCGATACTAACACGCGTTAGCATCGCTGCTAAAAGTTGCAGTGTGTAAAGGGTCTAAGATCTGCTTAATACCACAACAGTGGGTACTTTCCTTTCTTGATGTATGGTAACAAGAGACACAATTAACTAAACCATCATGCATCATCATAACCCAACCTAACTGGGAGCAAACTAAAAAAGGCGCTGACGAAGTCGCGAGGGGCCGCTAGTAAGAAATAAGAAAGAAAACATCAAAGAAGAAAACCTATATTTCACGTTCCTTTGTATTTGTGCGGAAGTCTCGACATAGTGCCCTGAAAAACCAGCAGGTGGCCCTCGAAAAACACTTGATACCAATTCTACCGCGACTAAACACATAATAGTGAGGGATCTTTCTCTTTCTTTGGTATTTGAGGCTAAGGTCAGCCGAGGGGTGGGCTCCAATTCTAACGTCAATCGAACTCTTTCTGTTTCTCGATTCCGATTTAACATAATCTTTTAACTGGTTTTGATAAAGTCCTGTCTTAGCGTGATGTTTTAAAGCCTAAAGTCTTTCTCGAATAATAAGCTATACAACACAAAAATATTTTGCAATACCGTTCTATAGTTCCTGAGGTTAGCGCGTTCAAGCAAACAAACACTGCAGCTTTATAATTTTAGTATAGATTTACCAAAGGTATTCTTATGTCATAAATTAGTATCGTTCGTGTGTCTGTATCCAAAGGAGTCCAAAACTATGTCCGACAGAAACACTATCCAATTCTCAGTACAAATGACAAACGTTTATAAAACTAGGGAATTTCAATGCATGCTAAGGCGAAACAAACTGTTGATCATTAGGGGCGTTTATACTGAACTCAAAATAAATACTGCAATGGATGTTGTCCGTCAGATAAAGATAAAAGGGTGGTTCTCAAATGAATGAGTTGTGCTTAGCCCTATCGCCATGGTAAACGAAAGAGCCTTTATAATATAACATTGCATATATAATGTGATGAAATTCATACCAAATGGAACAACAAGTTTTTGTAAGGTTTTTGGTGAAAGATATTTAATGCCAGTAGTATACAAATAGGTATCGGATACTATTTTTGGGACGTACTAATAACCAACTTTTCAGAGTGTAAAGCTTTTGTAAGGGTTACCGACACGTATCAGTATGGTTATTCTTTAATTATATGACTCCGCAGTATGTACTTTAATTAAATGAAATACGTTGTTACACTTTCTTAATTTTCAGAAATTAATTTTGTTTTAATTAATACAATAGTATTTGCGTACACTTCAGAAACAAGTTAATATTAGTATATTAAAAGACATTTTTTGATTTACAATAGACATTTCATTGCGCTCTATCTCATGTATTTGGTATGTATCGTATTCGATTTTTAGCTTACTCAAAATGAAACCCAAAGTTAACATTAAATTTGAAATATAAGTATAATTCATAGAATCTAATTTTCTTTCTCATAAATCAATCTAATCGTCTAATTTGTATAAATTTCATGGATAAAAGATACAATAAGCAAAATGTATTTACACATAATACGTTGCACATAGATATACAACCTAATATACATTACTGTACCGTTACAATAAGTTTTCAACGGTTTTATTCGCTAGCGACGACTTAATAAAAGTCTATAGAAAATTGCACAGCGCCCATAGCGGTCACTGACAGAACTAAAATTTTTAATACAAAAAGTTACGTCATCGCTATCGAGTAAACTCATGGTAACGGTTCGTTCTTAAACAAATGCATTTTTTTTCCGATATCTTATATCCTCGCAATACAAAGTGTTTATTTAAACACCTCTGATTCACCTTCAAAGAGTATGGTAATGTTATGGATGTGGATAGGATTAGAGTGGATCTCGTCGTTAAGGAAGCTTATTTTCTTCCTTTTCTTTTGATTCCTCAGGAAAGTAATGTTTACTCTTACATTTTGCACAGGTAATAATTAGAACCGCCCGTTAACTTGTTTAAATGGTAACGAGATTACTTCGTGTTCTAGCGATGTTTTGTATAAAAAAAATGGTAATTGGATCTAATGTTTTCCAGATAGTAACCTATCTACCTTTGATTTGGATGTAAGTACGTATAATATTACAACGTGCAATTGTATATTTCTATTGAAATATATTAAAGTTAACAAGGAGTTGTTGGCATCAACCTATTCCGTTGTAGATAATTTCATATTTGTGTTAGTAGAAATTTAGGGTTTCGCTTTACGCTTAATGATGAAATAAATGCACTTTAAAGATATTCCTTTAATGTCTTAATAAAAAATAACTATTCAGCCTTAATGGTACTACGTTTATAACAAATCTATTAAAATACATTTGAAATAAAGTCCGCAGAAGTGGATTTTAAAATTAAGATGGCTGTGCCAAAATGGCGTCGCCGAGTCGGTCCACGGTTAAATGAACACATTTTTATGAATAAGAAATATGCCATCAGATTATCTCGCTGTTCTGCCGCGAGATAACGAAATCACTATTTTAAGTTGGAATGAAATTCAAACGCGAAAAGAAATTGCTAAGAAAGCGAGAAATGGGAGAATCCCTATTTTAGTTTCGGTAAGAAACACTTATACAGCAGATTTTTGAACTATGCCAATTAAGTATTTAAGTTATTATCATACAAAAGAAATGAATTACAAAAGACAAATCCTAAAGAAAAGTAATATTCATTTTAAACTACCGCCGTTCTAAACGAATTCATTTACCAATTGCTTTCCTAAGATTTTGCATAGACGGATGCTGAAGTACCGTCCTATTTAGACGAAAGACTCTGACGAATGATGAAGACGAAAGATCCCTGATTCAATTAATTTGTCATTTTAACACCCGTTGACAGTTTTGAGGGAATTAGCATAGCTTTTGAAGGTCCGTCACTCCTCGGATTATCTCAAAGGGCACAGATTTGTAATTAAAAGATAGGGCGTTGGCCTCGGATTATGCCACGTATAATGCTTTTGGGGTAAAAAGGTCTATTGAGTGTCCATTCATGGTAGCATACCTACTTAAGAACTATTATTCAGTGTTGTCCTACACGTCTGGTGTAGGTAATAGGGAACAATGAATACGACCGGTCGCTGTGAAAACTATGGGGGCATAGTATAGGCAATTGTGCAGCAGCAGATTATGATTATGGCATTTACTTATTTTATACGTTAGATCACTAATAAAAAATATTCAACGTGTAATGTTAAATGCGCAAAACCTCAGACACCCCAAATGCTTTTTAATTCAACTGACCTTTTTCTGAAAGAAAAAATGTAATTCAAAAAGAATTTAAGTAGTTTTGTTTGTTCATTTGAAAAGTTGTTATTTAAAAAGAAAATAATTTACAATACGATACTAACAATTAGTGTACATTTACTATCTTACATTTAGTAAAATAAGAAACTAATGTAGCTTTGCAGACCACAGTCCATTTAAAGCGTTAGTGAAATATAAGTAGTGGTTAAGTTTTAAGTAGTGTTTAAGTTTCACTGGCACTTCTGATAACTTCTTGCTCTGCGAACGACGCTCTATTGAGAGAAGAGTCGGTAGGTATATCATCGGGCCACGGCACTGCGCCGTGCTGACATTATTATTATTACTATCTACGCTCTTAAAAAACTTACCATTGCTCTACGTATTCTTGCGGGATTGCGCAAGGGATGGCTTGTTTTAATAATATACATATAGACAGGGCAAAATTTTATGTTTTTTTTAAATGTGTCCCATATGAAAAAAAAATGATTATACTCGATATACCAATCAAAGTATTTTCAGGTTTTGCGCATTTAGTGTTACACATTGTATGTATACGCTGTTGAACGTCTGAGACGGCCAAAAAAGGACGTTAACTGCAGCCGCGTGTGCGCGTGTCTTAACTATAGTTTAAAAAATATATTAAGAAGCCTCCACCTAGGTCAATACTCCACTTATTGTGACACACAGCAGATCAAGAAAATCCGCAGGCATGAGGAAACTTGACTGCGCTCCACACCGTAAGTATCCCTTAATTCTCTGTTCATTCCACCAAACACAAAATAGTGTTTTGCACCATTATAGATTGACGGCCTCTGTGGTGTAGTGGCTATATACGCTGGGTTTCAAGGCGTCGCCGCTCCGAGGTCCCGCTCGATTCCCGGTCTGGTCAATGTCATAACTTTATACATTGTCTCGGGTCTGGGTGTTGTGGTGCCACCGTTGGTTCTGATTTCCATAACACAAGTGTTATAGCTACTTACTTTGGGATCAGAGCAATGTGGTTGGTGTTCAATATTATATTGTCCCATATATTATATTATAGATCCTTCCGCACCTATACAATATTCCTTTTTAGGGTTTAGCCGGAAAAACGGAACCTTTATAGTTTCATCAAATCTGTCTGTTCGTCTGTCCATCCGTGAGTCACAACCACTTGATTCTGAAACCATTAGCATAACAAAGTTGGAACTTAATACCCCACGATCCCCATTCAAAATAAAAAAATAATTACGAGTATAATTCCCCTCAAATATCATTATTTTCCCATACATTGAACTAAAAGCATGCTAACGCGCGTGATGCTGAAAGCAGCGCAGTGTATAAAGGTTGATATTTTGCGACTGCATTGCTGCTAAAAGTCGCAGTGAGTAAAGGGTCTCAAATAGGAGAAAATAAGTTTTCCGGCTGTGTTTTAGTTGTAACTTTAATTTATATGTTTAAATATTTACTAACTAGCGGTCCCCCGCGACTTCGTCCGCGCGTTTTCAGTTTGCTCCCTCCCCTCCCGTCGCAGCGTGATGTTTTATACCCTAAAGCCTTTCTCGATAAATAAGCTATCCAAAACCGAAATATTTTTTCAAATCGGTCCAGCAGTTCCTGAGATAAGCGCGTTCAAACAAACAAACCCTTCACCTTTATAATATTACTAGCGGTCCCCCGCGACTTCGTCCGCGCGTTTTTGAGTTTGCTCCCACCCCTCCCGTCGCAGCGTGATGTTTTATACGTTAAAGCCTTTCTCGATAAATAAGCTATTCAAAACAGGAATATTTTTTCAAATCAGTCCAGCAGTTCCTGAGATAAGCGCGTTCAAACAAACAAACTCTTCAGCTTTATTATTACAGCAAGCGCACGTTGTACTTAAGCTGCGAACATTATTTTGGTGCGGAGTTATGTTAAAACTGTGATAGCTCCTAAGATATTTATTGAAATCAAATGATATAAAGGGCAACTTGGTTCTAAATGAAATGCTCGTAACGATGAATGTATTTATTTTGATAAGAATAAATACCTGTGTGTATAATACACCTCTAAAAATAATGCATAATTTTTTACCAATTTATTAACATAAAATAGGTTGTAGTAAGTCAACCATAAAAGATAGACATATGCTGTCGCGGACTTTATTATAGAACTCTTAATGCTGAACAATCCTGTCATACATGATTTTTGTGTAACTTAAGCGGTTTCCGCAGCGTATGCAGTGGAAGCTCTCAAAAGGAATATCTTTCTCCCGTTTTCGCATCATTTTTCATTGCTGCTGTGGTCTTATGAGTCGTATCTTTATGTTATATAGTCTAAAGCCTTCCTCGATAAATGGACTATCCAACGTAAAAAAAATTTTTCAAATCGGGTCAGTAGTTTTTGAGATTAGCGCGTTCAAACAAACAAACAAACAAACAAACAAACAAACAAACTCTTCAGCTTTATAATATTAGTATAGATTAGCGCAAGCGCACGTCGTACTTAAGCTGCGAACATTATTTTGGTGCGGAGTTATGTTAAAACTGTGATAGCTCCTAAGGTGTTATTGAATTTAAATGATATAAAAGGCAACTTTGTTCTAAATGAAATGCTCGTGATGATAAATGTATTTATTTTGATAAGAATAAATACCTGTGTGTATAATACACCTCTAAAAATAATGCATTATTTTTTTACAAATTTATTAACATAAAAAAGGTTGTAGTAAGTCAACCATAAAAGATAGACATATGCTGTCGGGGACTTTATTATAGAACTCTTAATGTTGAACAATCCTGTCATACATGATTTTTGTGTAACTTAAGCGGTTTTCGCAGCGTACGCAGCGGAATCTCTCAAAAGGAATATCTTTCTCCCGTTTTCGCAACATTTTTCATTGCTGCTGTGGTCTTATGAGTCGTATCTTTATGTTATAGCCTATAGCCTAAAGCCTTCCTCGATAAATGGACTATCCAACGTAAAAAAAATTTTTCAAATAGGCCCAGTAGTTTTTGAGATTAGCGCGTTCAAACAAACAAACAAACTCTTCAGCTTTATAATATTAGTATAGATACTGTAGAAAATAGTAGTACAGTAATGAACAACTATGAAAAACTCTTTAATATTATTAGATACTCAAGTAAATATTTAAGACTATCAGTCCTGAAAGAGTATTAGCTCACTAGCTGACCGGAACCAGTCAAAATAAATGATATCAAAAATAATGAAATTTTTCAAGCTCCAGAAACATTTTTTTTATTTCAGTGTAGACTGTACATGAAACTGCTAAAGCAATTTGTATTCAGTTGAAAAGTTCAAGAGTTGTTGTGAAACAATACAGCTTCAGTTTTGAGGCGCAGTATCTAGACATACTTCAAAAGATATTGATAAACCCAATAGTGAAATCATAGCCCTAAATATGAAAATTAAAAAATAAATAAATATTACATTGCTTTTATCCCAAATTAAGTAGCCAATGCACTTGTGTTATGAAAATCAGACACAGCGGCGGTACCACAACACCCAGATCCGAGACAATATAGAAAATTATGATTTCTACATTGACCTGACCGAGAATCGAACCCGGGACATCGGAGCTGCGACGCCTTGTACACAGCCTGATTAACTGTTACATCACGGAGGTCGTCAAATTAATAATTTTAAGTGAAAAAAGAACTGAATAAATTACCAATGATAATGTAGGAGAATGTATGTCACGTTGTGCATACGTAGCAATAAGCTACAAGCGCCCGCGCTCGATTGCCTGTCAATCGCGGGGAACTTGGACGAACACGCCTTACGTATAATATAACATAAATAAATAAATATTTTAATATGCGTCAGACAACATACCAATTTTCGTGGTTTCGAAGTAAGGAATTTTCTTCCTTGTGTTACGAATACCAGACAACGATTATAACGGGGGCGTCTCCCATAAATACTTAAATACATACACAGTCTGGCTATAATTACTGTTACCATTAGAAATGAGAAAGATATTACATTTGAATTTGAAATCTGTTATTTTTATACGATTGCTCATTGTGTTTTCTAATTTTGGCGCCAATATATTTTATAATATTTTGCGATATTAAAATGGAGTGGGGTGATAAAGAGAACCGAATCGCTGTGATTGCATAACACAAAGTTAGTATGGAGCCAAATGTAAATTTTGAGACTCTCCATACGCTTGGTATTAGTCAAATGTTTGTGTACCGGGCTATCAATAGGTACAAATGAGACCTCCTCTGTTTGTGACAGAAAAATATCTTGCCGTCCACGTAGTGTTTGTACGAAAAAGGTGGTCAAAGCAGTAAGGGAAAGAATTCGCAGAAATCCTGTCCGAAAGCAAAAGATTTTATCTCGGGAGATGAAGATAGCTCCCAGAACCATGTCGCGTATTTTAAAAGACGACTTAGGACTTGCAGCCTATAAGAGACGCACTGGTTATTTTTTAAATGATAATTTAAAAAAGAATAGGGTGGCAAAATCCAAAAAAAACTACTGAAGCGGTACGCAAAGGGAGGTCACAGAAAAATTTTGTTTACGGATGAGAAAATCTTTACAATTGAGCAACATTTTTACAAAAAAAAAGAGACCGTATTCATTCTCAAACCTCTAAGGAAGCTTCCCAATTAGTCGGCAGAGTGCAACGTGGGCATTACTTGACTTCAGTGATGGTTTGGTGGGGTGTTAGCTATGAAGGAGTGACTGAGACATATTTTTGTGAAAAACGTATAAAAACATCGGCACCAGTGTAAGATACCATTCTTGAGAAGGTAGTTAAGCCCGTTAACAACACCATGTTTAATAACCAGGCATGGTCTTTCCAACAAGACTCGGCGCCGGGTCATGAAGCTCGGTCCACGCGGTCTTGATTAGAAGCAAACGTTTCGGAATTCATCAGAGCTGAAGACTGGCCGTCGTCTAGTCCCGATCTTAATCCGCTGAATTATGATTTATGATCAGTTTTAGAGAGTACGGCTTGTTCTAAACGTCATGATAATTTGAAGTCTCTAAAACAATCCGTACGATTGGCAGTGAAGAATTTTCCCATGGAAAGAGTGCGTGCTTCTATTGATAACTGGCCTCAACGTTTAAAGAACTGTATTGCAGCCAATGGAGACCACTTCGAATAAGCTTTTTATATTTTAAATTGTTTTATATTTATGTATAAAACTAACACACTGTTAAAGTAATAACTATGATTTGCATTATATATTTTTTCTTTTTCACAATATTTATGGCAAGACTAGAAACATCCATGACTCAGGTACAAATGTACAAATGAGTACAAACGTACTCATCACACAAACATCTGCCCCTTGCGGGATTTGAACCCGCAACGGCCGGCGTTATTGTCAGGAGCTCTATCTAACCAATACACCAAACGCGTCGTCAATTTCGCATGTACCTATCGTATGCAAGGTCAATAAATCAAGTCGTTTCTTATATCAGTGGTGATCCCGACGTGACAATCTGGATCAAAAAAATAAGTATTCCAAATCCTAGGACAGTTATTGTGGGAAGATGATTTGCCTTCATCCGCTTTTTTTTACAGCACGATTTTTTCAAATGAAAAAATAAAGAACTATTTCGAATGCTTAGTGTAACATTCAATGTAATCACATATAACGCTTAATTTGAATGAGTAATATAAAACAACTGTTTCTGCCTTACCAAATGGTTGACTGGTTGAATGCTTCAAAGCATAAATCCACCATTTGTACTTCATTTTGTTTGTGCAATAAAGAGTATACCTATAAATACATTTATAGATACATTATTGATTAAAAAAATGAAAATAAACCTTCAAATAACTTAAAATAATATAATTATTTAGATGATCAATTTTTATGGAGACGGTGCATGATGGGTGTAAACTGTGGCTCCAAAAGAATTTGTTTCTCCTAAAAAGAAGACGAATGTGTTAGTTGAAGCTTTTAAGTCAGGTTTTAAAAGGCGATTTAATTTTATTTCGTTACTAGCGGTCCCCCGCGACTTCGTCCGCGCGTTTTGAGTTTGCTCCCTCCCCTCCCGTCGCAGCGTCATGTTTTATACCCTAAAGCCTTTCTCGATATAGCTATCCAACACAGAAATATTTTTTCAAATCGGTCCAGCAGTTCCTGAGATAAGCGCGTTCAAACAAACAAACTCTTCAGCTTTATAATATATTAGCGAAAGCGCACGTTGTACTTAAGCTGCGAACATTATTTTGGTGCGGAGTTATGTTAAAACTGTGATAGCTTATGAGATATTTATAGAAATCAAATGATATAAAGGGCAACTTGGTTCTAAATGAAATGCTTGTGATGATGAATGTATTTATTTCGATAAGAATAAATACCTGTGTGTATAATACACCTCTAAAAATAATGCATTATTTTTTTACAAATTTATTAACATAAAAAATGTTGTAGTAAGTCAACCATAAAAGATATACATTCTTAATGCTGTACAATCCTGTCATACATGATTTTTGTGTAACTTAAGCGGTTTTCGCAGCGTACGCAGCGAAAGCTCTCAAAAGGAATATCTTTCTCCCGTTTTCGCAACATTTTTCATTGCTGCTGTGGTCTTATGAGTCGTATCTTTATGTTATATAGCCTAAAGCCTTCCTCGATAAATGGACTATCCAACGTAAAAAGATTTTTTCAAATCGGGCCAGTAGTTTTTGAGATTAGCGCGTTCAAATAAACAAACAAACAAACAAACAAACAAACTCTTCAGCTTTATAATATTATATAGTAATATATAGTATAGATTAGGTACTCATATCTCAAAAACTACTCAATCGATTTTGATGAAACTTACACTGCACCCGTAGTTGAAGAAGAAGTTGGTTAGAACTGAATAAACTAAAAAAGAATAATCTTACTATGAGTTTTTGTTGTCGAGTAATCTTGAGACAAAATACAAACATACATTCACTAACGAAATTTTGCACACGCGTTAGGAAGGCCTGAATAGATCAACATACTCAAATTTTATCCAATTCTGACGATATCACTTACATACGGGTCGAATTAGATACCTCCATTTTTTGAAGTCTTTTTAAATCACGGCGAAAATAAAATAAATATCTTGTTTATTAATTACGGCTTATGTATTCGATATTATGTGACACCACGAACAACACGAAGTCAAAATAGTGTGTTAATTATTTGGTGTAATTTTTGTTTATTTATAATAAAATACATATGCGCCAGACAACACATCATTTGTCGTGGTTTCGAAGTAAGGAATTAACTTCCTTGTGTTACGTATACCAGACAACGATTAGGACGGGGGCGTCTCCCATAAATACTTAAATACATAATATTAAACATCCATGACTCAGTTACAATACAAAAACAATAAATTTTTGTTATTATCTTTTTATCTTCTTTCGTAAGTAGGGGAAAATTGGTTGTAAAACAGTCTTTGCTATTAAACAAAGTATCATCTTAACATATAACCGATAAGTTTCGTACTCACTCACGGTTGTGAACAAGACCCTATTATCATGGTACATTTGTCGATGTGCAGTTGAGTGTCACCTGATGACGATAGGGTGGTCTCCCTTCACGGTTCCGTGGGCACGTGCTGAGGGTTTTCCTTGAGGAAATTGTGAAAGCCGTGTTTTTTTCTTAAATCTTATGAAAATTAAGCGTTATTGGTGCATAATTACATAAGTTTCTTCAATGTTTTTTGACACTTCTATAAATATAAAAAAAGTCTTGCACTATTTTATGGTATGTGCAACTTTTATTACCCAAAAACAATTGACCTCTATGCATAGTAAAGACTGAGAGATATAGCATTTACAATATACAAATCCAAAACTAACAGAAAAATTATAACAAGCATATTTAATTTTTTCTCACTCCTATGCAAGTTTCACTTCCTATCACTCAAAAAAATTATTTTGAAGAGTTAATAAGTAATGCTTAGAAGGAAGTAACTACCCCTTTATTCCCGTCTCGAATAAAACAGAGCCGCTGTTCATGGAACCAGTGATGCCAGACGTACGGTAAGTACCGTAACTATTGTACGGTAATTTCAAGCCGCGTACGGTAACCCATCCCATTTTCAAAACGTATTTTTGTTTAGTGATCCAAAATTCGATAATTTGTACGGTTATTTAAATATGCGGCCTAATCTATGTACTAACACATTGTAAAGTTGGTAAATAGAACCAGATTTGAGAGAATTTTTTCTCCATTAGACTACGTATGATATATTTTCGTGATCTCTTATATTTTTATTTGATGTATTCATTAAAGAACAGCCTGAAAACTACGAATTAAAATGAAAATGACTCAAGGGACATAGACAATCGGCTAAAAACAAGTACATTATAGTTACTTCAAGTGATTTTTCATACAAAATTGCGTACGTTCGGTAACTGTACGGTAATTCTGGCAGCACAGACTAGCAACGCTGATGTGAATTGAAAATTAAACCAATAAAATACGGAACCAAATAAATTAATTTCACCTGAAGCAACTAAATCCAGAACTGTACAATTTACTTTTATTCTGGTGAATTATATTATACTAAGGGAAATATATTTGGATATCTTTTAAGTGCCGCATTTAATCAATATATTATACAAGAACCTTAAGTATTCTATCGTTAATGTAAGTGTTTCAACTTTCAGTAACAAAATAACCAAAAGTTTTTAGTATATCATCAAAATGTATTTACGGATTTTATTATGGGCTTATCAAATAATAGTAAAATTACTATTAATTCGAGTGGTATGTTAAATATTAGTAAGATGAATTTCATTTTTTTATTTTATTACAGCAATCCGATTCTTAAAATAATTCTAAAACTTTTCCAATGATTTCCAAGTCGCAGTAGTATACCTTCACTCCGATTCTTTTAAAGCGCACAGATTTTTAAATTAAGCCAGATCAGGAGATTACATCGGAACTGCTTGATCCTCCCGGGATTACCTACCCGAAAAGGCTGGGATAAAACAGAATAATCCAGAATAGGTGATTTGGACCTGAGAGACCTAGTGTTTTAGCGGTGATTCGTCTTCAAAGAGAGCACGATCTAAATCTATTCTAAGGTATATTTATAGAACCCTCAGAATATCTAACTTTTCTCAGAAATCATACGCATAGGACGTTTGATTTGGAATATATTTAATTGTGTTTTATACACTTTTGTGTAAGTCTTTCTCGTAACTTAGAAACATTAAAAATCTTTGGTTAGAATGATATTTTCATGATGATAAAAATCTATGTTTGAAAATCTTTCATACGAAAGAACACAATTATAGCTTTGTTTTTGATGCGCTCCGCTTATACTAGACGTACATAAAGTTAAAGTCAAAATCATTGATAAATATTTATTATACCTACACCAATAACAATTGTTATGTCCATTGCACTAAAAATAGTGGCTATTTTAAAAATTAGTCAATATGCAGCATGTGGCCTGTAATAGGAGCAAATATTTTAATCAATGATTCTACAGAATATATGTAGTTTTCTTGACCTGCTCATAGTACTCAAAATTGCTTTAGCTAAAATATATAGTTATCCCTTTGATTAAAGTAAAATAGCGGAAGATACGGCACGTAATACTGATTGTCAGCTAAAATATGGCACTACACACCACTACATACAAGCAGACCCACACAGCTATTGAATTTTACGCTACTGAACGACGGAGACAAACCGATTTCTTACGACCGTAGTGCGAGCGAAACAAACGCGCGCTTTGAAGCGAGTCTTGTCATGTGTCCTTGCAATAAGAATCAAGAAGCGTCAGCAGACAAATCGGAGTAAAATTGTGCACCAATTTTTTTTTTGAAAAACAAAATAAATTACATATGATCATTTACTATTTTGAAATGTGGAGCGATGTTTAGTGTAAGTAGGATTACCAAAAAATAAACAAAATATAACTTTCTTTTTAAATATTTATTGTTTTATTTTTAAACTAAATTATGTACTTACTATAAATCTTAGACCAAAATTAAGATATTACGTTATAAGTAATTTGAACAGTCAACAGCATGTAAAACGTAACAGTTACATAACAATAACACTACTTACAAAATCTGTCCTCGTATTTCGTACGGGATAAAGGCGTTCTCAGAGTAATAATTTAAACTTAACAAAGTTTGATGTTTTCGACTGTGCTGAAAACTTTACTTTCCTTCGAATAGAGACAGTTTGTTCCTTTTTTGTCGCTGTGTAACTGTCGATAAAGCTGGGTCAATCTTATGTGCGTAATGTAATCGTACATTACAATACTTGTCAATTATTGCTCTGAGAAGATGTGTGCGGTGATTTAATATTACTGGATGATCTTTCGAATGAGCAATCAATTGTGAGAAAACATCTAAATCAAGAAAATCTTTCAATATAATCAATTTTAACTTCAAGAATTCCTTCTCACAAGTAATATGATTCCCTTGGCTAATATAAATTTTTCTAAGAACATTTTCGGATTTTTCACATATCAAAAAAGTGTCATAGGAAGGATAACATAGTCCACCCATATCTTTTATGGTTATAAGCTGATGAAAAAACATTTTTTGTGTGGTTATGAGTTCTGAAACACAAGTTTCACACTTGATAGTTGTAATGAGTGCACGTGCTACCCAACCAGCTACGTAACCAACGATTTGCTCAGCACAACTAGACAGCTTATGTTTATATTTATCATTTAATAGACTGCTCAATATATCAACATTAGAATCTACAACCAAATCGCTTTGTAGAACCTTGTTCTTTTTGATGAGTTGTACACGCACCCTCGATTTAAACTTTGTTACAGAATATTTTTTTAATATTTGTGATTGTTTGCTTAAATCTGAACTGGAAATTGTTTCCTCTTCGTCGTCAATTTTTTTTTCCATAGTTTGATTTATACATTCGATAGCCGAAGTACATGTAAGTAGAGGAAAATTGTCGAGAGGGATACAATTTCCTGAAAAAGAAGACCGCAATTCTAAATGTCCTAATGTCTTTCTATAAATGCCCCGAAACTGCTTAGTATTAGGATTATTATTGTAACCACCCTGCCTGCGAATTAGACCAAAAAACAGCTCTATATGATCTTGGGAAAGTCTATAAGTCGCAATGTATTGCAACAGTTTCGTCTCCACGAGAGCATTATATAAGTGCTTTAAACTTTCTGCGCAAATAATAAATCCAATGAAGCCAGTTTTACGAGTGGTATTCACTAATTTTTTTTTCAATATTTTCATAGTTACTCTTTTTTTGGCGATCCTCCTGTATTTTACAAAGTATTTTAATCCAGAAATATATTGTTTAATTTCATCTAGGAAATTAAAAATTGTGTCTTTATTTTCTGGACATATAGGCTTTTTAAATCCAAATTTATTCCGTTTGCGTGAATTCATTACATCAAAGATATTATTAACGTTTTCTATAAATTTGACAGTAGCATCTGTATTAATGAATCGTTTTGATTTAAGAATATTTTCGCACAACGTTAGAGATTTTGCGACGCTCATACTTAGCACCTGTGTCGCTAATTTTACTTTCATAATTTGATTTCTAAAGTGTAAATGTCTTGGCGTCAACTTGTTAGCAAACCTTAACGTTTCACTTTTTTGTAAGTCAAGTAAACTGACTAAGAATTTCCACTTCACTTCTCCTCCCATAGCATCGAAAAAAATTTTTTTTGATTCAAATGTGTTTCTGACTAATTTCACCATATGACACGGATCTGGAAAAACTGCCACCTCCATGTCACATGATGGGTGTGTGAAAGTTGTTTTCAAATCATTAATGTCATTTAACCTGCAACCTAATAAATTTGCTGCACTAAAATTTGACCTACAGCCATCAAAAGTTAGTGCCACTACAGTAACTCCTACATCGTAGCACTTTGCTAAACATGTCCGAATTAAATTCGCTTTGCATTCTGCCGCCAGTCCATTAACAAAAAAATACGCTACCGGAAGCTTCCAATTTTCGTTTAAACTAACTAGCATCATAACAAAAGCTTGTGACGAGATTTTATCAGTTTCTGTCGATCCAGTTCCGAAATCAACCAATCCTTCTGTTTTTTTACCATTCCATATAGGTTGTTGTCGTATGGCCATTTCGTCGACAACAAGTGTGCATATAACTTTTGTTTTCGATGCCGAAACTTTTTTTTTCAATACTTCGAAAGATTCGGCAGTAAAACCAGGAGCCGCATCGACCTTTTCGTACCATTTACCTAAAGTGCGTGGATGAGGCAAAGCATCTTCAAAAACTTGGCGTACATATTTGTACCCAGTTGGACTGTAAAAGTATAAGGTTAATGCAAATTTGCGCAGGCTTGGCGAAAAAGTTAATCTTGGATTTTTATTTCCTTTTTTGTGTCTCAACAACCTTTTAAATAAGTCAACAGATTCTGCCTTAAAGCAGAGCTCCGCGAACTGGTCTTCTGTAACATTAATTTTCTTTTTTAGTTGAATCACAGTCTCTCTGAGGTTTTTGCATGTATTTGTCAGTCTATTAACTTTCTTCTTTAAATTTTTGTTACTTTGCATTAGTTTTTTCTTCTTCAGTTCCACTGTACGCAACTTTTTCTTTAAAAATATTTTTCTTGGTGACTCAAAAACCGATTCTAAATCGGAAATATTTACATCATTCAGGGAATTCGGTGTCGTTGGTCTTGAATAAGTGTAGGACGCTGCTAGCATCGCGGCCTAAATAAAAAAAAATGTAAGTATCAATGTTACTGGATATCAGGCATCAGATAAATACATATAGTTACTATGTGATATTTATTACCCGAAAAAAAGGCACTGCTGTTTTTGATAATCTTCTATAGCCTTTGTTGGTGGTATAGATGTCGTTCTGTTTAAAATGTATTGAACATATGCGACTGTGCTGATTTGGCGTCCAGTCTGGCTCTTGTCGTTGTTTACGCACTACAAGAAGCCATTTGTGTCTTAAAAGTTCATCTCCAGGAAACCTAGAAAACATTTGTTTTCTGAGTGAATTAAAAAAAAACGGGTTGCACCGGGAGTGCCGGCAGAAGTGAAAACTTAAATATTAACGTTGTGCATTTTTGATATTTTGGAATGTTTAGGGAATAATTTTGCACGAATTGCTTTAATTATTAATATAAAAGTACTATCATTTATGTGGTACAATACAATATTCATTTATTGCGCTATCGTACGTAAACAAACATGACAATTCATATTACATTAAAAATTTAACACTTCAGAACCATTACAATTATTTAACATTAAAAAGTTTATCTCTCAGAAAAATAAACTTACATCCATAATTTCAACGACTCTTACAACATCATTATTACTAAAACCATCATCGCCAATCTCTAAAACTGATACCATAGGTTTATGTTTATGTTCACTCCACCCCACCTTACATCACAAAAAGTTCTCAGCGCCGCTAAAGAAGTTTTCACTTCAAAAAATCTTGACGATAAGACAAACATTTTTGTAACAAACTTTAGTAGATAATTATTTTATTATTTGCTTTTATGAGGACAAATATCATTTTACAAAACATTAATAAATAAGCAACAATCAATATCAGGTAAAAGTTAAATTATATAAATTTATTATGATAGACATTTTATGCTGACGCTACTGCGAAAACAAATCTCAACAGGCAGCACATGGTGCGTTATGCGTCATCATACCTAACTGGTCGCACATCAATGAATCGTATATTTCTATCTCGCTCTGCAAAATGGCCGTCAAAACAAAGACTGAATTTACAAATCATCTTAGAAAATTAAAGTTTTCATGTACTTACGAATGAAATGTGATTCCATGCGATTTGTTTTTCTTTTTAGAATAGTTCGTGCAGCGTATAAAAGCACACGAAGGCATTTTGGTTACGTTTAACCCGTCAGAAATAATTTATAATATCCTCACGTCACACGTCTAACGCGCACGCGCTCTCGATTGCAACTGAAGGCAATCAGGCTAAGTTGGCCTGATATTAGCGGGCCACATTCGAGTGGCGCGTCACCTATCTTCCGCTATTTTACTTTAATCAAAGAGTTATCCAAAGTTAGTATACCTAATCGATATATATCAAAATCGCTAACTCGTTGTAGTAAATGACAACGTCAAGTTATATGACTGGAAACAAATGTGTCTAAACTCCGAGCATGTTACTGGGTCGATTTATTTTGATAGGATATCAATAAATTTATTTTTTATGATTATAAATTAAAACCATTTAGAATTGATTACTGGTAATTTATAGGGGGGTTATATTTAAAATTTTTGCTCCATTTACAGGCCAAAACCTGTAAAATTTTATCATGGCAATAAATTTAATCGATAAGCTATTCCAATAATTGTAAGCTGTTCCCGTGTCTAAACATTATAATCGGTTTAGATATTGGTTGTTTAATTTTAATATTTCCTCTTATATATTGCAAACACATCAATGTAGATTTTTCTATTTTATTATTTGAGGTTCCTTTATTTAGAAAGAAAGAAATAAATTTAAGACGTTTATTAGTATACATCATAAACACACACATATACAGTATTACAAATAATAATAAATAAAATACAAAGATTGAAAAAAAAAGTTTACACAAAAGAGAAAAAAAATAAAGTAGGAATTTATATACGTCAGGTATGTCTAAAGTATTATAGCTTTACTTCAAAATTAGTGGCGTGAAACGTGAAGCCGTACGGCTTATGAATACCTGTCGAGATGTAGGAGATACGTATCTCCTACATCTCGACAGGTATTCATATGCTAATAAGCTGCCTTGTCCCGAAGAATACCTGCCCCTAACATTCAGTTGTCACTTTAATGCCCAATTTGAGGTAGCAAAGCTCATTAATAAGGATTCGATTAAGACAACTCGCTTCCGTCTAACTCTTAATTGATATGGGGTTCCGTAGCTAAATTGAGTGGAATCAGACGTTGCTTATCTGTAACTGTTATACGCGGCATAATCACACTTAGACTGAGTTTCAGCCCGGAACTTATCCCTAAATATATCAAATGGAACCCCGAAATCGAGATAAGAAGTTACCGGTTGTTTTTAAGATTTATCCTGATGGTATCCGCAGGGATTTGCTGGTATATGTTATTTTCGAGTTCGGCTCATAAGTTTAAGGGTTTGTCTCTAATAAAGTACCACGCTAGTTACAAAACAAGGGTCTTTAGAATGTTTTTAACACTCACAGTGTCATATTTTATATTCATAAAGATGAAATAAGAAACCAAAAATTTGCGCACGGGCGGGACTTGAACCAGCAACCTTTTGGCATACCAGGCCAACCTTTAACATAACCTTTTGGCCTGGTACGCCAAAAGGTTGCTGGTTCAAGTCCCGCCCGTGCGCAAATTTTTGGTTTCTTATTTCATCTTTATGAATATAAAACAAGGGTCTGTAAGAGCTTTACATAGAGAAAGATAGACAGTAAATAATTGTAGTAGAACTGAAAATCTTTTCGCAAATAAATACCAACGTGTCATCTGTATTATTGTCTAAGCTTTACCAGCATTCACTTTGTTAAGTAAATAAATAAGTAAAAAAAATACTTTTTCATGTTTAAGTAGATCAATGTCATCACCATTTACCGACTTTATAAAAGGAGGTAATCAAGAGGTATGTAAGTATGTGATATCGTTGGTATTTCAGAATTTTTGCGTATGTTGATCTAGTAAGGCTTCCAAACATTAATTTTGTAAGTGTATGTCTGTATGTTTGTCCACGGATTTTTCGAAAATGAGAAGTCATAGCGAGATAAATATTTTTTTTACTATAAATAGGTATTTTTCAATTTAGGGTTCAGTTTAACGTCAAAATCAGTACAGGAGTTTTTGGGTATGTGTGATAACTAAAAATCATAATATAAGAAGAAAATATCCATTTAAAAAAAAACTCAAAAGTTAAAAATAACGCATTTGCCTTCTTTTTAGGAGAAACAAGATCATTTGGAGTCGGTGCATGATGATCTCTTTCTTGCGTGCACCAACAGTCTAACATTATGCACTGACCGCAAATGAATATGTTTCTCCTAAGTAGATGGCGAATGCATCATTAAAACTTTTATTTGTTAGTTTTTTTTACGGCCATTTGTTTGAACGTGCTAATCTCGGGAAATACTGTACCTATTTGAAAAAATGATTTTGTGTTGGATGGTTGAAAGATGAGATGGTAGATTTACGCGTAGTGACGTATCAGTAAGAGACCAGAAATTTCGCTCGCTCGGACCGGTAGCACGGTAGCTCAGTTGGAAGAGCGTTTGGAGCGAGCCACAAGTTGCACGTCCGAGTCCCGCCTGTGCGCAATTTTTGGTTTCTTATTTCATCCTTAAGAACCTAATATCCTTATTAAATATTACTTTGACGTGACAAGGTTAACTGCTTAACGTTTTCATGTGCGTCAATCTAGCGAGGTAAGTGTAGTATAATCAAAGACGAGCTTGGATAACAACAACTTTTATTCATAAAGACACGGTACACTTATAAATAGTAATTTAGATATACCCACAACATCTTCCCCTTCATGAATAAATTCGCAAGAAATTAGTTACATAATATACGTAATACTAATAATGACATAGTACTAATCACTACGCAACAGCCTTATTCTTGACGTTTAGATTTGCTTCGGGTTAGCGGAGGTGAATACAAGCCAGGACAACTTAGATCATCATTCATATCATTCTCACTCTCCTCCCTACCCGAAACATATTCATCGTCTGACGGAATATTGTCATTATTACCCTGATCATTGTTTTCAGGTTCACTCTTTATCAAGTGTCGACGATTTCGGCGATAAATTCCTTTTTTATTTTTTATAAGATAAGAGCGTGGAGTGGAGGCTTTACCGACAACAGTGCCACGGATTCGTTCACTGCTGGATTCCAACATTATGACCTCATCGCCGACACTTAACTCAGGCAGTTGTTTACTATGACAGTCATAATACATTTTACTTTTATTTTGTTTGTTTAATATACGTTCATGTTGTTCAGCGTTATCATAATTTTTCGGCATCAATAACTCTGGATGAACTGGGAGCCTACATTTAAGGCGACGTCCCATCATAAGTTGTGCAGGAGAATTCAAATTTTCCCGCTGCGTATTTCTAAGGCTCAATAAATTCAAATAAAAGTCAGTTCCACTGTCAATAGACTTTTTTAATATATTTTTTATAGTTTGAACAGCGCGTTCGCTTTTTCCATTGGACTGAGCGTAATATGGAGATGAAGTTATGTGATTGAAACCCCAATCAACTGAAAACTTTTTAAAATGATGGCTAGAGAATTGGGGTCCGTTATCACTTATAACAACATCAGGGATTCCGTATCGAGCAAAATTTTCTTTTAAAATTAATATAACTGAATTTGCTGAAATATCTTTCAAATTCGCGACTTCGATAAATCCTGAAAAATAGTCAACCAATACTAAATAGCTTTTCTTTCCATATTCGAAAATATCCGTGCCGATTTTATTCCAAGGCAAAGTCGGTATGGGCACTGGAATCATAGGTTCTTTACTTGGTTTGTTTGCATTCTCCTGACATACTTTACATCTCTTTACATAGCTTTCTATGTCCTTGACAATACCAGGCCAAAATAAAACTTCACGCACGCGCCTTTTACAGCGATCGACTCCTAATGTGCCCGTCATGAATAAGATTCAACATTAAGCTCTTTAGTGAATCAGGGATTAAGACTTGTTTATTTTTAAATATAACGCCATCGACACTATACAGTTCACCTCTCATAGACCAAAAGTATCTCATTTTATCATTTAATTGATATTTGTTATTGGGCCATCCTTGACTTATATGTATGAGTAACTGTTTTAAAAGTTCGTCTTTAGCTGATTCTCGTTTTACCAAAGAAAGTTTATTTTGAGAAATTGGCAAATTATTAATTACCATTTTTAGCTGATTCAATATGGCCACACTAATATTATCTTCATATAATTCGGGCAAAGGAGCACGTGAAAGCGTGTCAGGTATGTACATAAACTTCCCTGGTTTGTATGTAATTATTAAATTATATCCCTGAAGTTTTAACATCATGCGCTGCAAGCGTGCTGGGACTGCATCTAAGGGTTTTTTAAATATACTCTCTAGTGGTTTATGGTCGGTCTCAACATTAATTTGGTTTCTACCATAAATATACTGATGGAACTTTTCACAAGCGAAGACAATAGCTAATAGCTCCTTCTCGATTTGCGCATATCGAGTCTGCGCAGGAGTGAGCGTGCGCGACGCGTACTCGACCGGGCGGCCGCGCTGCGTCAGCACCGCGCCAAGCGCCACGCTGCTCGCGTCTACGGAAAGCAGCACAGGGCTGTCAACATCATACAATGCTAAAACCGGAGTGTCACTGATTAGATCTTTTAATTTTTCAAATGCTTTTTTGTGACCGGTTTCCCAACACCACGTTACATCTTTTTTTAATAGCCTAGTAAGTTGAAAAGTGTGTTCTGAATAATTCGGTATGAACTTAGAAAGGTAATTAACCGTCCCTAAAAATCTTTCCAAACTCTTTCGATCATTCGGTTCGGGCATATTTTTAATAGCTCTTACTTTTTCGGTATCTACCTTCATACCATCTTTATTAAAAATATGTCCCAGATACGTAACTTCCTGTACGCAAAGACGACATTTGTCTATTAAATTTTAAATTTATTTCTCGTGCCCTGTTAAATAAAGCTTTTAATCGTTTATCATGCTCATTTTTAGTGGTTCCCCAACAGACTATATCATCTATGAACGAATCTACTCCTTATAGGCCTTCGAGCAATTGTTTGATCTTTGCATGGAATACTTCAGGTGCACAGTTCAGTCCGAACGGCAACCTTAGATATTGATACCGTCCGAACGGCGTATTAAACGTACATAAGTCTGAGCTCGCACTATCTAACTTTATGGACCAAAATCCAGAATAAGCATCCAGAACCGAAAAGTATTTAGCACCATGGAGTTTCGTAGCTAGTTCATTTATTGTAGGCAACTGAAAATGGGCACGCTGTATTGCTACATTAAGAGGACGCGGATCTAAACACAAGCGTAATTTACCATTCTTTTTAGCAACTACTACTAAGGAATTAACCCACTGCGTAGGATGAGTCACCTTTTTGATTACACCTAACTGTGTCATTCTATCTAACTCCTCTTGTAACTGATCGCGCAACCCTAGCGGCACCTTACGCGGCGCGCATACAACTGGCGCGACGTTTTTATCAATAACAATGTGATATTCGCCTGGTAAGCAACCTAGTCCTGTAAACAAATCGTTATTTTCTGCCCAGTTTATATTATGCATTCTCAGGACAAGCCCCAAGGATGTACAAGCATTCAGTCCCAGCACACTTTCACAATCAAAACAAGCAATAGCAAGTTTAAGATCATATGATTTACTTTTATGATACCAAGTTAGATTACAAATTCCTTTTATAGGAATCAAATCACCACTATAAGATTGCAATTTGATATTACAGTTGGCATTAATGATTTTCGGTTCGTAACCTAATTGTAAAAATCTTTTAAAAGAAAGTACATTGATATCTGCGCCAGTATCTAACTTAAATTTTTCAGAGCCATGTTTGCACGTAAGTGTTTCGCACCAATCCTCCGATAGTGAATTAATCTCTGAAACGTTAAATAGCATTGATATATAGAACGACTCACAGTCTTGTTGATCTTCCAGCTTCTCTTCCTGCATGCCTATGTCGTATAATTTCTTTACACTTTTATTTAACTTACACATTCTCGCAAAATGCCCATAATTTTCACATACGTAGCACTGCACGGATATAGCCGGACACTGATTTGAATCACCACACTGAGCCCCGCCACATCTGGGGCAATTACGACCCGATCCAGAAGGGAGTTCGCGACGTAGATTGGTCTGCGGCAGTGAGGCGCCGCGGGCCCTGCGGCCGCGCCAGCCGCGCCCGCGCCCTCGGGCTGCGCCCCCGGCCCAGCCGCGCACGCCGACCGTGTCCACTTGCGCTGGCCCCTGGCCCGCGCTCCGCGTCTCCAATACGCGGCTACTATCTACTGTTATTTCGTCTACTTGACATACCTTTATGGCTGTATCCAATGTCAAATCATCCATTCTTAACAGGCGATCTCGTACCACCGTATTCCTTATACCACATACTATTCGATCACGAATAAGTTCAATTTCTAAGGTCTGGAAATAGCAATTTTTTGCTAATAACTTTAATGCAGTGACGTACTGACTAATTGATTCGCCGGCTTCTTGATTTCGCGTAAAGAAATTGTATCTCGCCAAGGTTATGTTAGGCTTAACGCCGAAGTATTCGTCGAATTTTTTTACTAATTTGTTGACGTCATCCTTGTCGGTTACATTTTCGAAAGTAAAAGTCTCGTATACGTCGAATCCCTCGGGTCCAATTAGGTTGATTAGGAGACTGGCTTGCACGCCAGCTTCTTCTTTATGCACTCCAGATGCTTTCAGAAATAGCATAAACTGCGTTTTCCACCGCTTCCATGCGTCGGCCCGGCCGACGGAGCTGCCCTCCAAACTCAATTCCGGCGGTGGGCGAGCGTGTTCCATAATAATACGCAAGCGATTTAATCGTTCCGTTTACGAAATAAGCACTTTTAAACCGCGAAATGTCTATTAAATTCACTTTTACGCACCGCTGCCACCATGTAGTATAATCAAAGACGAGCTTGGATAACAACAACTTTTATTCATAAAGACACGGTACACTTATAAATAGTAATTTAGATATACCCACAACAGTAAGGGATTGTATCAATATCGGCAAATTTCCTTATTCCGAACAAAATCCACATAAGTGCCGAAATGAGGTGTCAAATCATATCCAAAAAAGGGTTTCACGATATTTCAACGAATATCCAGTAATGTATATGCCTAAACGAGCTCCGTAAAATTGGTGTTCATGGTTTACCTATGATGGATTACTCGTATGATTGAGTGAAGCTCGTACCTCGATGATTTGCGTACCTATTTATTTATATAAGTACAGCTCAGCTTATTTTTAGAAGGTAGGTTTTGTGTTTTTATACGTGTAAAGTCCGTTTCTTTTCGCTTGCCAATATTATAAATAATCTTGAAATTCCTTTTTACCGAGATTTCTAATTTCAAAATAAGATAAAACCAAAATCACTAACATCCTAGTCCTAGGTCATCTTTTAGCAGTGAGATCTTTTTAAAACAAGTGTGATTTTATTCACTGATATTATTTTAAAACTTTAAAAAAGATAACATACAGTATTCGACTGGCAAAGAAAAAAGGGACTTATTACTATTAAGAATAAACTGACTTATTATTATGAAAAAAATAAAGACATAAGTAATGTCTTTATTTTTAGGGTTCCGTAGCCGAATGGCAAAAAACGGAACCCTTATAGTTTCGTCAAGTCTGTCTGTCTGTCTGTCTGTCTGTCTGTCCGTCCGTATGTCACAGCCAATTTATTCTGTAACTATAAGCATCACACTGTTGAAATTTGGTAGGAAGATGTATCCTGTTAACCGATTTACGATTGTTATATGAAAAATAAAAAATAATGATATCTAAGGCTTCCATACATGAAATTAAAAATTTTTTTTAGTCAAACCTATGCGTGTGGGGTGTCTTTGGATAGGTCTTTTAAACTGACATAGAGGTTCCTGAAATAATTTTCTTTTAAAGTCTAACGTTTCTTAGCTAGACGCTTCCAAAGTGGAAAAATCGGCGTGTCCCCCCCCCCCCATCTAACTTCTAAACTAAGCTAGTGTTAATTTTGAAAAAATTATGTAATGTAGATCATAACACATACTTTCAACGAAAATTGGTTCGGACGGAATTGAACTAGAAGTTTTTGAGATATAGCACATTTTCAACAACCGCAAACATAACTTTGTTCTTCATACAAACACTATGAAGAACAAAGTTATATTTGCAGTCAACAAAATATTGTGGTATTTTACTAAGTGGAAGTAAGTGGATTGCCTAATTCAGTTAACGTTGGCACGGAACCCTCAGTGCGCGAGTCCGCCTCGCACTTGGCTGTTTTTTTTTTCTTTCCTCATGTCAATGTTCCATTAGTTTTCGCTTTTTATTATTATATTAGCAACCTGAAAAAATAACGATAGTCTTTGAGCATTTTTTGTCGAGCAAATCATCTTAATTTCGTTAATTTACCAAGATTTTGCAATGACGGAACACTTATTTCGTTCAGGCGCTACCCGGATTTTTATCGCGCACACTAACGCCACTTTAGTAGAAATATCATAACTCCTTAAATAAAAGACCAATCAAAAATCTGATTGATGCGATTGTAGCTCTAGTTATGTGGCTTAGATACAATGTTTAAGTTCAATAAAACAGAGCTATCTGCTGTTACAGTTAGAAAAATTGCCAAAAGTGGCCATATTTAGCAGTTTTTCGAACTCTAACTTCAGTAAACTACTTAAGAAACAATTTAATTGTAGGAAATAAACTATAGAACCTGTACTACAATCGTGTTTACCAGATTTTTGATTGGCCTTTTATTTAGCGAGTTATGATTTTTCTACAAAGTGGCGCTAGTGTGCGCGTTAAAAATCCGGGTAGACCCTTAAGGAGTATCTCCGATTCTCTTCTGCGTCTGCTTAGAATCAATGTAAAATCGTGGGGGAACATATAATTTTTAAAAATACTGATAAAAATTAAATCAGTGAAAGCAGCAATTAAAGTACGTCAGACTCACGGTCTTAGACCCTTGGCAAACTGCCACTTTTAGCAGCGATGCAGCATTGATGCAGTCGCAAAATGTCAACCTTTACACTTGCATTACGTGTAGAATCAGGGCAGTCGCGATGCAGAAGCTGGATATGCACAGATTATATACTGTATATTGGCGACTGCATCAAGGTTAAAATTTAACCGCCTTCAAAAACAGACTAAAAAGCTGAAAATATCGCATTTTTTGTCTAATTAGGAGAAATCAAATACTTTTGGAGTCAGTGCATGATGTGTGCAGACTGTTGGTGTAATGTCCGTTTTCTTTTCTACTCCAGTAATGTAAATATTTTCATAACTTTTGAAATTTTATCATTGAATAAAATTATTATGTATTTTATTATTTAACTTATGTAATTTGTGAGTTTCGTATTTATCTAATTTTAAAGTTAGTAATTTCGCTTAAAAGGAATGTTAAGATTGTTTAAATATATAATAATACATTAGAAGGTAAGCTTGATTGACATAATGCCTTAACTACAAAAAAATATTTCTTATCAGTAAATTTTGGTTTTGACCTTAAGTAAGTTGCATTATGGAGTTGCTTATGAACTATAAACTTCTCTTGCTAGATCTGAACTCAACTGTCCCATTATAATAATAAATACAATACAAATGACCACGAAAACTTCCTTCTTTAGTTTCTGCTCGGAATTTCCAAGTACTGGAAATGAATGTTCAAGTGCTTGGAATAAATGAAACAAAGTTAAGGTTTTATGTTTCCTTTGAGCTCCAAGAGGCCGAAAATTCTTAACGAAAAGGGATTAGTCACACGTCAGTTATCATCCAAAATGGACCTTGATACAGTGTGCTCATCGTTACATTACCGTTGCTATTAAAAACAGATTTAACAAATGCGCTTCGTAAAACGCGAAGTAATGAAGAGCAAACGATATCATATAAAGTTTTTTATATGATATCGTTTGCTCTTTCTTTCTTTCTTTCTGTCTCTCGACTATACCAGACGAGGTATAGACAGGGACGACAATGAAGCAAGCTCACCCTAAAAAAAGCCTGTTCACTCTTATTTGAAAATAACAGGGTTGTAGACTGTTGGAAACACAGACCCGGGCAGAAAGTTCCACTCTTGCTTCGCGCATCACGAAAGTTGATGAGAAGCGCACTAAAATTGCAGCCGATTGTTGATGTAGGAATTTAATATAGTGGCATCATTCAATCTTTGTTGGGTACAAAAGTCTTTCAGGTTATAGTCCACACCTGACGTTTGCGCACAACACGTAGAGAGCTTAAGGGAGTTTTAGGATTTTTAGGGTTCCGTAGACGAATGGCAAAAAGCGGAAACCGTATAGTTTCATCAAGTCTGTCTGTCTGAAACTTGGCAGGTAGGTGTATACTGTTAACGGCTTTAAATTTCCTATACAAAAAATAAAAAATAATGACTTTTGAAGGGGGGCGGCATACATGGAACTTAAA
Organism: Pyrausta purpuralis; assembly: GCA_963924145.1. Lineage (NCBI taxonomy): Eukaryota > Metazoa > Arthropoda > Insecta > Lepidoptera > Crambidae > Pyrausta > Pyrausta purpuralis. The sequence continues at coordinate 4,855,929 of OZ001646.1, forward strand.
CCAAAAAAATATTTTTGCTCAAACCTATGCGTGTAGGGTGTCTAGGGATAGGTATTTTAAAATGACATAGAAGTTCCTAAAATCATTTTATCTCAAAAATAAACATTTGTAAGATAGACGCTTCCAAAGTTGTTAGGTTGGGCATACAAAAACTATAAAAAACAAAGTTATTTCAACAAAACTTGTGGTATTTTGGCTAATTGGAAAAATCTCTCATTCAATTAAATTTGGTACGGAACCATCAGTGCGCGAGTCCGACTCACACTTGACTGGTTTTTTGACTACATAATGTAACTGGATCTACTACACGTACTTGAACAACGTACCTCATCACCCCTGTAGGGTAATGAACTCGCAAATTTGAATAAACCGAAGCATGATTTATCGAGCACTTACCGCAGCAGCCGCTGAGTGAACGAACTTGCGTATCCTTATCTTCAGGTATAAATCCACTTACGGTGCTGTATCGAGCAATGATACATTACTGCCTGATTATAAGAGAAACGTGCTTCAGATGTTACAGGTCGAATATAAGAAGATGAAGACCTAGCTATAAGCAGCTTCTAGATAAGAGATTAGAGAGACTTCTAGATAGGAATTATTATTTTTTCGTCACACATAGAGAAATAAATTACATTACCATTAGAAATAAAACTAAATGAAATAAAAACGAAGCCCCAAAGTGTGCCTAATAGATCACCGCTTTAAGTCGTGACAGCAGATCGTAAGCATGACACTGATTTTTAAAATTAAGTAAAGAGAAATAATAATTGTACTGTATGCGAGATCATTCCAATAATATTTATTTACTTTTACCATTTTGAAAATAAAGTTACTTAATTGCTATATAGAGGAAACTGGATCTCATTTTCACGGAAGCTGTTTAAATTTATACAATATAAATTGATAATAACTAGCAGAGTATGCACAATATTGCAATTATAAAAAATATTTCGCTTAAACTTGGTTATGAAACTTTCGTAGCAGCTAGATAATAAAATCGTTAATTTAACGACGCGTCTAGCGATGGCGCTGCTATCAAAGAACCGTCGGCTAACTATTCGGAAATTTTTAAAACGCCCTCAGTTTCTACTTTTTACTATCTAGCTCGCCAGCACGTGACTGATTTCTGAAATGGGAAAGTTTACGATGTGCTGAGTTTTATGTATTAGATCAAACGTTATAAAATTCCTTCTATGGTTCTCTGTATTGGCAATGATGAGAACAGTATAGAAGACAAAAACAGAGGTATAAAAAGGAACTAAAAAAAACAGCCATTTTATCACTTAGTGTAAAGACTTATCCACAGAAAACTTACCCACCCTTTGATTTTTTTTACTTACTTTTACATATTTTTAACCAACTTCAAAAAAAGGGAGGTAATCAATTCTATGTGTATGTATGTGATATCGTTGGAATTTGATAATATTGATTTAATTGATCTATTTAGGCTTCTAAACACGTGTGCAATATTTTGTCAGTGTATGTATATTTGTATGTTTGTCCACGGATTTCTCGAAAACGAGAAGGTAAAGCGAGATCATTGTTTTTTTAGTTCAATCAGGTATATTTGAATTAGGGTACAGAGTAAATATCATCAAAATCGGTCCAGTAGTTTTTAAAATATGGTTAATAACTTAAAATCATGAAAGAAAATATAATTTTAAAAATTAAACTGACTTCAAAAAACTGACTTATCAGCTTAAAATAATGCATTCGTCCTCTATTTAGGAGAAACAAATTCTTTTGGAGTTAGTGCATGATGTGTGTAGACTATTGATGTAGGTATATTTAATTTTTTTCTCCTTAATATCCTCTCAACGACTGCGTTAGTTTAGAAGTAGTAGTCACCCTAAAAATGAGTTACGTTACGAAAAAGCGCTTTTTATACATCGCGCTCGCTTCAATAGCTGACCTCCATAAACTATGGTCGGCTGATCCCTCCCCATAGTTTGCATTCCGTAGTACCAGTCCGGCTCAATAGTCGCCAAATGAGTCGGTAAGTGACTAAGTTATGTTCAACTATTCAGATCGCGAGTGGGAAGTGGCAGTTTCTGTTGCATTCAAATTACCTTGCATTCAGTAGAGGCAGGGGTGCTCAACATCAAATTAATAGAATAAAACACTCATCATCATCATCAGTATCAGCTAAAATACGTCCACTGCTAAACATACCCCCCCACGGCTTTCCACAGCGACCGTTCACTAGCGGTCTGCATCCAGTTTGATTATGAGATCTGAACAAGGTCGTCTGTCCATCTTGTCAGTAGATGTCCTACGCTGGTCTTTGGTCGAAGGGTCTCCAATCTTGAACTTTCCAAATATACTATTTTACAGGATTTTTTTTTATTTTGACGTTTTGAACCCTTTACAGCGCTTGTGGTCACGGGTAGACTAAGTTGTTATTTGTCATTTACAAAGTTTTGATAAAATTAAACTACCATCACTCATTAACGTTCTTATCCACGCAGAAAGAGCTAACTGTGTCTTGTGATCTTGCAATGAGTGGTCTGGCTGGGGTTTGCGATAAAAATAATAGTCATGTCTATGCATTTATTAAAGTTATTTGAATCAGACGCATATTCCCTTTTGACGTAGAAGACAAATTTCAAGAGGGCAGCCATGTGCTCAGGAGATGTAGTGCACAGATGTGTATGTATCATACATCGGCAAAGATCAGTTAAGAAAACATAATGTAGTAAATCTGGTCGCTAAGTTGAACCACTCAAGCGGTGACAGACTAAGCGTATCTCGAACGTCAGCGCCCTAACGCTAGCTTTGAAGTTGCGAACAGGTTGACAATCCCTGTCTTACGGAGGTTGTTCAACCGCTGAATTCGGTTACAGTTCATTGCAAGATCATTTCTGAAACATTTGGCCTTCTCTGTTGTGCACGGAGCTTAACGAATAAGTTCTAGAAGCTCTTTAATTGCAACAAATCTTCTTGTGGGGCGATATTTACACAATTAATAGTTAATTCATAGTAACATTTTAATGGCGAAAGTTTGTGAAATATTTTATTGCTATATGAAATTGCTATGTTTGTTACTCCTTTACGCAAAAACTACTGAATGGGTATTGATGAAACTTTACTATAATTTCATTCATATTCATAACGGAAATTTTCGAGATCCGACATTTACGTGTGTGATCGATCTTTACTATTCGCTCTGCAGTCCAATGGCACTACAGTGCCATTTTCTTTTTTACGGTAAACTGTCCGTGGTACTACAGTGCCCACCACTTGAAAAGTATGTATTAAGTATAGTATATATATAAATTAAGTATAGTATATATTATAAAGAGCATTCAAAACGGAAAAGCGGCTGGGCCGGATGGAATTTATATTGAATTGATCAAATACGCAGTTTGTGAGCCGTTAATTGAAGTAATCTATGAGATGGTGAAAAACATGTATGTAAGCGGTATCCTTCCTGATGACTTTAAAAAAAGCAAAATGGTCACACTACCTAAAAAACCCAACACTTTGAAATGTGAAGAGCATCGCACATTAAGTTTGATTTCTCAAGCAAGCAAAATATTATTAAAAATAGTACAAAACAGGATCAGACCAATTACGGAAAACTATTTAGGACCCGATCAGTATGGATTCAGGAAAGATAGAGGAACCAGAGAAGCAATACTAGCTCTTAGACTGGTGATAGATAGAAGGCTGGATTTAGATTTGGAAACACACATAGCATTCATAGATTTAGAAAAAGCATTTGACAAAATTAATTGGAAAATAATGATGAACATTTTGAAAGTTGCAGGTATAAATTTCAGAGAAAGAAAGATCATTTTTGAGCTTTATAAAAATCAAGAAACCATAATTGAAGTAGGGGAAGAAAAAGAGACGGCTAAAATAAAGCAAGGGGTTAGACAGGGGTGCCCACTTTCACCACTAATTTTTAATATTTTTATTGAATGTGCCATCAGAAAACTAGTAGAGACGGGAATCGGGGGGGTTAGTATGAATGGGAGGAAAATTCAGTTTATTCGTTTCGCAGATGATATCGCAGCGGTGGCCGAATCATCCAAAGAGCTGGAGCATTTGGTACAGGAAATGGATGACATCTTTAGCGAGTTTGGGTTGAAGATTAATAATGCTAAAACTGAAACTCTGATTGTAACAAAAACAATACCCAAACACGAACCGATAAAGTTGAATAATATCAATATAGAGCAGGTTAAATGTTTTAAATATCTTGGCAGCATAATAACGGATGACTCCAGGTGTACAATGGACATTAAAACAAGGATAGCCATGGCAAAGAAAGCTTTTAATACCAAAAAACATATATTCAAAGCCAGAATATCGAGGCGAATTCGCAAAAAACTTATAAAATTGTACATCTGGAGCATCGCTTTGTACGGCAGTGAAACGTGGACGATGACGCAGCGTGATAGAGAGAGAATGGAGGCGTTTGAGATGTGGTGTTGGCGAAGGATGGAGCGGATTAGTTGGACAGAAAAGAAGACGAACGAGGAAGTGCTAGGAATTGTGGGTGAAAAGAGACATATATTGAAAACAATTGAAAACCGGAGAGGAAAGATGATAGGGCACTTGGTACGACATGACGACTTAATAAGGATCATCATAGAGGGGAAAGTTGAAGGGCGGAGAAAAAGAGGAAGACCTAGAAGGGCATACATGACGCAAATTAAGGAAAAGTTAGGAGTCAAGTCGTACCAAGTAGTCAAGGAAATGGCATGGGATCGATTAAATTGGAAAAAACTCCACCGACAAGAGCATCGCTCTTAAATAAGAAGAAGAAGAAGATATATTATAGTATAGTAAGTATATTATATTTTCAACTTTTTATATATTTATAACTATTACCTATCTACCAGTATTTTTGTTATCGTAATCACAACTATACTTTTCTTTATATAATCGTTTTTATCGCGCGACATGTCGCGCGATTTTTATCATGCAACCGTCGCGCGATATCGCCGGACAGTTTTCCCACATCATAGTCTGACAGCGCGGACAGTCGAGTGGCTATCCTTCATTCATTTGCTATCCTTCAGAAGAAAGCAGCTCCGATGCTAAGCCTATCCTTAAGAGTTCCCTTAAGGCGCTACCCGGATTTTTACCGCGCACACTAGCGCCACTTTACTAGAAAAATCATAACTCCTTAAATAGAACACCAATCAAAAATCTGGTAGACACGATTGTAGCTCTGATTACGTGGTTTAGACACAATGTTTAAGTTCAATTAAACACAGTAATCTGCAGTTACAGTTAGCAAAAATGCTAAAAGTGGCCACATTTAGCAGTTTTTCTAACTCTAACTACAGTTAACTACTTTAGAAACAATTTAAACGTACTAAATAAACTATAGAACCTGTACTACAATCGTATCTACCAGATTTTTGATTGGTCTTTTATTTAACGAGTTATGTTTTTTTTACTAAAGTGGCGCTAGTAAGTGCGCTAAAAATCCGGGTAGCCCCTTAAAGCATCCTGAGCATTGTATCTAAGCGTGTAGATTGTCCCTACATGATGCAGTGGGTTCAGCGGCATATTTTGTGATTTGTAGGCTGCTGGCTGTATTTTATTTTGTTTCTTTTTTTAATAATACGATTGAGTGAAATTATTATATCTGAAATAAAAAGATTTCCTTTGATTTGATTTACACAGTTAATAGTTGAATCACACATTTTTTTTAATGGCAAAAGTTTTTGAGTGTTTGTTAATCCTTCACGCCTAAACTACTGGATGTATTTTGATGAAACTTTAAAATAATATAGCTCATACATCAGAATAGCACTTACGCTAAAATTAATTACGATATTTTCTGAGATCCGACATTAACGCGGGTGAAGCCGCGAGGAACCGCTAGTTAAACATAAAGACGAGCCGTCTTTTTCAAAATAAGCTTATATAACTTAGCTTATTCCATAACGTGCCAGGATGATTTAAGACATTTTTTCGTTGGACCTAAAAGTTTAGTTTAATGTTTTAATTATGTAGATCACATTCTTGAAAAATCAAATTTTCATACAAATACAGAGTACTAACTTACCTACTAAGGGTCGATTTACAACTACGTCAGATAAGACTTATCCGACTGAAAAAGTATAAAATGACCGATTTTAAAATGACATTCACATAAATTACTACTGACAATTAGGTGAAGTTTTCAAATTAGGTGTAATATATCATATTCGACATAGCATAGCATGTCATGTTCTTTACCGTCCACGAATTTATGTTTCATAGCTTTTCATCTCTCAGTGAACAGTTAAGTCTTATTAAATTCTCAAACAGATTCTACTTAAGCGCACCTACGAGTATGTATCTGACTGTCTTAAGTTTGAACGAGAGAAATGAAAACATAAAAGCTTTAAATGCCTTACACGTCAAACACCATGTATACATGTTTGCACTAGGGTGTATAATGACATAAGTGGGGACTAGGGGAAACTCTTGTTAGCTAGTGTACTTCTTTACTGTATACAGCAGATTCTAACTACCTAATTCCGTCTGCAGCGCTCCAAAGACTCAGCATGCAACTTCCTCCGATTATCACTATTGATATCACAGACCACTCTCAATTTTCTCACATGTAGTCATAATATTAACATTCACGTTCCTTTTTCAAATTAAAATTATTTTCCTTTCTCTTACTCTCTCTCTTCTGTTATCTCTTACTTCTTACGTTCCGTTCAACGTCCATATCGTACATACAAGTGAAGTTTAATGCGTTTACAAAGTAATAATAAAAAAAGGGTTGTGATATCGGTTTCAGTCAACTAATAAGTAGGTAAGAAATTCTGAAATTAGGTGAAGAGTTATTTGTTTGAACTCGCTTATCTCAGGAACGACTAGACCGATTTGAAAATATATTTTTGTGTTGAATAGCTCATGTATCTAGAAAGACTTTCGGCTAAAATCATCACGCTGCGACGGGAGCAGAGGGAGCAAACTCAAAACGCGCGGCAAAGTCGCGGGGACCGCTGTACTTCATAAAATCAGTGTCCCGATTTATCATATCTTATTTACTACTCATGTCAGCCGTAATACAAGTAATACGGATGTGGTGTAACTCAGCAAATAAAAATATCAATTCATAGACTAATCCAAAAGAAATGTCGGTTTCTGTTAGGTTAGCTTTGTTTTCTTTGGGAAATAGTTTGGGTTCGGTCGACTATCGTGAAAATAATGGCTAGAGAAATTGGAATACGTACCTTTCACGGATCATTTCATTCCTATTAGTTGTTTGTTGTTATAGGGAAGTTATTTTGTACATTTTTCAAAAATGATATTTTATAGTTATATTGTAGCTTATAGATTTTGGTATAACAATATTAAGGCATTGTTGCCTTTTAAAACCGGTTTTATTGACAGTCTATTCTGAACTAACGAACGAAGTGTCTGTTTTTATTGACTTCAAAAACAAAGCACGTAATCAATTCAATGTGTCGTAAATTTTAAATAAATAGCTGCTATCATTTATTTGAACTGGTACTTATAACTGTTAAACTTAAATTTATTTACTGGCAACACCGATATATTTTTGGAGGGGAGTTTTGTATTCGGGGAGAGCGCGGAGTTCGGCAGTTCAGTTGGTTTGTGGCATCAAGTTGAAGAGGTTGTATCTGAAGTTGTACCCTGTTCGAAGAATAAAAGTCTTGAAGAAGTCTCAGTGTTATAATTTCTTAACAAGTCCGAAGTGCGCAACAAACCTGCAGCCCACAAAGAACAAGGTACGTGAAATAGTGTATGCTTGAATTATGACCAAGTTAGTGAGAATACGAAGTGATACAGTTAACTATCAGCAAGTGAAATTTATTTTTAAATAATACGATTTTTGTAGCAAGTGGTCGGGGCTACCCTCCGGTCGTGCTACTTAAATTCAAAGCTTTTGAATCCACGTGTGACGTAGTGTGCTCTGTTTGCAGTTGGGGCTACTCTCCGATGAAACTGGCACAATATGAGGGCACGTGTAGTTAAAAGCAATGTTTAAAAATTGGTAGAATTATTTCTAAAACCTACGAGAATTATTTCTAGAAATACGGTCGCATATTTTAAAACAAATAGTTAAATGAGGTTTTAACCTGGTCAAAAGACAAAGCGTAGCTAAGATTAGGACGTGTAAGCTTAATTCAAGTGTGGAATTCGAATGCTTATACGTGACGTTATGTTTTGTGCATGGTCGGGGCAACTCTCCGACTGCGTTAAGCATAATGCGAAGCGCATTTGCATTCGAATTATTCGAATTCTTGTGTAAGACGTATTTTGCTCATGGCTGGAGCTACTTTCTGACAGCACAAACATGATACGGAGCGTGCTTGTATTTGAATACGTTGAATCTAATGGTATTAAAGTGTTGGTTGGTGATTAAGTAAAGCGTGACTAAGGCAAGGCAGCTTAACTTAATTCAAGTGTGACATTCAAATGCTTATGCGTGTCGTTGTGTTCTGTGCATAGCCACATGGGCATGATACGAAACACATTTGTATTCGAATAATTTGAATCCTCGTGTGCACCGTTGTGTTTTGTGCATGGCCGGAGCTACTTTCCGACAGCACATGCATGATACGGAGTGCACTTGTATTTAAATAAGCGTAGGACGTATAATTTTTAAAGTGTGAATTTTCGATGCTTATGCGTAACGTTGTGTTCTGTGCATAGTCTGGACAATTCTCAGACTGCATTGGCATGATACGAAGCGCTTTGCATTCGAATTATTTTAATCTTCATGTGCGACGTTGTGTTCTGTGCATCGCCGCGACTATTCTCCGACGGCACAGGCACGATACGGAGTGCATTTGTATTTTAATAATGTATGTTGTCTGGGATGTTTTAAGTGTGCTATGATCCTGCTGAGAATAATTTGCCTTAGGCTGATTTGAGTGTCAGTTTGTACTTTAAGATATATTGATTTCGTAGCTTAGTGTTCTACCTAGTTGTTTTCTTTGTTGGTAAATGGTTAATTGTGCTATGACCGTCAGAATAATAATTAAGACTAGGGTGATTAAGTATCAGTTTGTACTTTAATATTAATTGATTGTGTAGCTAAGTATGCTACCTGGTGGTTTTCTTTATTAGGGATTAGTTACGTGTGCTATGAGCCTGACAAGAATAATTTGCCTTAGACTGATTAAGTGTGTCAGTTTGTACTTTAATATGAACTAATTTCGAAGCTAAGTGTGATACCTGGTTGTTTTTTTTTGTCGGGAAATAGTTAAGTGTGCTATGACCCTGACGATAATCATTTGCCTTAGACTGATTAAGTAGGTCAGTTTATACTTTAATGTGAATTGATTTCGTAGCCAAGTATACTATCTGGTTGTTTTCTTTGTCGGGGAATAGTTAAATGTGCAATAACCCTGACAATAATAATTTACCCTAGACTGATAAATTCTGTCAGTTTCTACTTCCATATGTATTGATTTCGTAGCTAAGTATGTTACCTATTGGTTTTCTATGTCGGGGAATAGTTAAGTGTGCTATGACCATGACTAGAATAATTTGTTTATTACTGATAAGTGTGTCAAGTCAGACCGATTAAGATGTACTTTAAAATGTATTAATTTCGTGGCTAAGTATGCCACTTGGTTATTTTCTTCCTCACTAAATACTTTAATGTGATTTAACCCTAACGAGAATAATTTGCCTTTATACTGATAAGTGTGTCAGTATCAGACTGATTGAGACATATCTTTAATATGAATTTATTTCGTAGCTAAGTATGCTACTTCCTTTTCTTCTTTCCTTTCTTCCATGCCGGGAAATAGTTGAGTGGGCTATGACCCTAATAAGAATAATTTGCTTTAGAGTGAGTAAGTGTCACCGTCAGACTGATAAAGACACTGACAACTTTTACATGGAGTGGTTTTGTAGCAAAAAAAAAATGCCAACTGGTTATTTTATTTGTCGGGGAATTTTTAAGTCTATTATTTTAATATGGACTGATTTTGTAGCTAAGTATGCAAATTGACAGGGTCCTTTGTCAGAGGAAAGTTAAGTGTGCCATAACTCTAACAGGGGAAATGCTATTTAATTTCTTTTAATGATATAGCTTTTAGGTTTAAAGAATCTTTATTTCTCAAAAGAACACAGTTCACTTACATGAGATTTTAATAACTAAAATGATTTAACGGTCATACGAATGACTTAACGAAGCTTATCAATACTTATAATATCTTAAATAAAGCTATTATTAAACAATGTGGTTAGAACTTATTTTAAAATTGAGTAGGTAAAGTACATATGGTTGCTGAGCAAAGTTCTCAAGTCTGTTTGAGGGAATATTGGCCTTAGTTGCATACGTGTAAAGATTGAATTTGTTTAAGTTATACTGGTAAAACTAAAATATTGTAAGGTAGCTTTTTGATACAGTTACGTTAGTTGACGTAAGTTATCGGTAAAGTAAAAAGTGATGTTAACCAGAAAACAATCCTGATGCTAGGCAAAGTTATAATGGTGATGAAGTTTTGAGTGCTACTTAAATACTATGAATGAAAGATATTTTTTATATGAACAATTTTATTAAAATATGCTAAATTTTATATTAGTGTATCTTATGCCCCAGTGCTGTATTATTATTGCTTTTACTTCTTAAAGGCCCTTTAGAAAAATATTTACCCATAGCTTCGAATTTATAATTGAAGTTTTCTGGTTTAAAATTAATTTTCTATTAAAGAATAAATATTTTGTCCCTACTTGACTAAATCCAAATTAATTACTAGCAAAATTATGGTAAAATAAGATGCTAGTTAACAGCACAGGTGTACGTGTTTTAGAAAAACCAATGAAAGGCGTAAAAACTTTATTAAAGGTCATACATTATTTCGTATCCCATTTAGGAATCTAAGTTAGTAACACCATGACAAAGTTATTAATATTTTATTATTATTAATTCTACTAAATCATGAAAACGATTCTCGGCCAATCGTATTTTAGTCAATCTTATAATAATTATACAATAAAGGCATCTGATGAATCCTAATGATTTTGTTTCATGCAATCTGATGAGTCTGCATCACACGCAATGTCGCGCATGAGCTCGAAGAAGGAAGGGACCCCACGGTGAACGATGGAGGATGTCACTGAGAGGCAGAGCCCAGGAGGAAGACGTGAGTCTGGCTAGACCCACTCAAAACTTCAAATTATACTATAATACAGCTTTAGGGCAATTTTGGGGGGTACCCAATGCTGAGCAGCCCAAGAAACTGTCGCTATTGTCAATGCCTCTTTTCCAAAAGTTTACTATGTTGTATTATTCAATTTAAGTCTGTACATTGTATTAACTTTAAAATAATTTTCTGCGTTATAATACACATTTGTAATGACCTACCCTAATGAGGGTTTCCTTTTTGTAATAATTGTTTTAAATGTAGTATTGGTAAGTCTATATAACATTATAGTGATTTAAAAAAAAACATTGCCCCAAAAGACATTCTTGTGAATAGTCACAACAGCCTAAGCTTTTAAAATTTTGGACGAAATATTATTTAAAACCTTCAGAACAACAAAAATTAAACATAAACGCAAGCTTTCATTTTCAATTCGTAAACCTTATATTATTGTATATTTTTCTATCAATAAGTTCTATAAGCATGTCATAGTGTTAGTGTTACTAAACTTTCTTTGTTTTCATACTATGAAAACAAGTACCGCCTTACTTAGGTCTAAGTGGACTATTTAATATAATTTCCCCATCATACTAAAAAAACTATTGCTTTATTTAGAATAAGGTTATTTAATTTGAGGAAAGAATGCTTATTTTGTGTGTATTCATCTTAATTAGCATTTGGTTGTTTTCGCTGGATTTTTGTTTCAAAATAGGGTGAGAGGGTAATATAAAAAGTACACCACAGCTTTTTGCTTGATAAAACTTAATCATTTATTGCTCCCTAAGAATACAATTCACTTAACCAGAGATGTTTAAAACACAAAAGGTGTCAGAAATTGCGAACAGGTGCATTCACATGTACACAAATTATTATTATTTTAATTATCTAACGATGACAATATTACTTTTGGCTTAACAAGGTACGAGTCATTCGTTAAGTATCAATAATGTTGCGGGTGGGTTTGATAAAAGTTCCGTCCTAGCCGGTTCTCCGGTCGCATTTGCGAAACGTATTACGTAACTGAGTACTCGTAACTGCAACTGCTATTTATTATTTATAATTTTATACATAATCAGTATTATAAACTTTATCTTTATCAGTGTTCTAATTTGATGATTTATTGGATTTGAAATAATTTAAACACTATTAAATATCGGGATCTTTTAGGAAATGTCGTATGACGTATTTTAATTATTTTAAACAGATAAAGCGAATGTGTTTTTTTCAAGCAGTTTGGCAAATGATTGGTATATTACACCTTGATGATATAAATGCAATACACTGCACTTTGTATAAGAATTATTTAGGTTAAATTAAAAAAAAACACATATGTTTGAAGTATAGGAAATGTGAGATCACTATTTATAGATTCCTACTTAAACTCTGAAATCATTCAAAAGGGTACTTTATTTAATTTTTATACTTTATAATGTCCGCTTAGCGTTATATACATAACTTAATTAACAAATTGCACTTTAAACTTAGTAACCGCTAGTTAATGAGTAAAAATAAACAATATTATGTATGCCGTATGCCGCTTATAAAGTTAAGGTACTTTTTTTTTAGAACATCTTAAGGGATTTTGAAGGTAATTTAATTTAAATTTTGTTTAGTTATGAATATTGAGGGGATATTATTAAATATTTTAACCAGTCATGTAGAAATGACTGGTATTTAGCATTTTAATCCTGTACCGTAGAAGGTAGTCTGTTTTTGTCTATTGTGTTATGTAATATTTTTTTGTAACTTTAAAGAAATGTCTCATACTTCTGAAAGTGAAAATGCGGATATCATAACAAGGATGGTACCGTCGGTAGGATTTCTTTTAAAGTAAGGTTCACAAGTAGGGTTATGTATTGTTCAGAGTAATTATTATTACAAGGTTTTTTTTGCATTAGAATCGGGTCTGCCATGTCAGTGCTCTTACCCTTATAACATAATACCGTATTGGAGTTCAGAGTACGCAAAAGCAAACTTATTATAGTTGAAATCGCTGCTTTTTATGAATGATAAATTGACAGCCTTTAATAAAAACACAATTGGTTTTAAAATATACGTAAAATGCATAGTACTTAGTAGGTTATAAGCTTAAGGCAAAGTAGTATACAAAATCTGTACGATTCCATCATATTTTTTAAATATTAGTTCTACGGCTTATAATAACTATTTGTCGACATTGTTGCTGTGTAATCAAATGTTTGAACATTTTTATTTCTTTATAATTTTAGATATTTATAGCATTTTATCTCTGTATCGTATCTTTTATAAATTATCACCATCTAGTGATGGCGTTGGCGACGCTATAGGAACAATATTTAGCAATGCCCTGCTGGCACATACATTTTCTCTGCCATGTTTAATGTTGTGTTATACAATAATGTCTCAATCATTTGTTTTTGTTTTATGACAAGACCCGAATAAAACTAAATTAATATTGAATTACAGTTTCAATTATTACTTAATCGATGGTAAATCTTACCTAATTGTAATATTGAAATTATTTGTATGCTGTTTTGTATGGCTAAGTAGGTCATTGTACTTTTTATTTATTTAAGACCACGTCTTTCATTGACTAAGGTTTAGTCATTAAGCAGATATATTTGTATTTAGATTTAACTATAGTACTAGACGACCTGGTATATACAAAATGTTGTAATATAATGTAGATTTTTTTCTATTACTGCGCGAATGTCGTAATGACTCGAGGAACTCATGTTATATTATTATATTTAAGGAAATTATTAATTATCTAAAACAAGTTTTATATATACTTTCTTAGCACATTGCAACTAAATTTTCATTATTATAAGTGTAAAATGAAAACGAAAATTTCATGTCTTATTTATTTAATTATTATTTTCTTGGCATTAACAATTATTTATGCACATGTATTAATTAATTGAATTCAGTTTGAAAACTTTAAATTAAACTTGGTTGCTATTTTTAATATTCAAAATCATAAGGTAATGTTTGGTTATTTATGTACTCGTTTCAACCCAACTGAACCGCCTAGCTATTCGAGCGCCAGGAGGCTGCTCGATGTAGGACGGCCGAATGTCGTAAATTTTAAATAAATAGCTGCTATCATTTATTTGAACTGGTACTTATAACTGTTAAACTTAAATTTATTTACTGGCAACACCGATATATTTTTGGTGGGGAGTTTTGTATTCGGGGAGAGCGCGGAGTTCGGCAGTTCAGTTGGTTTGTGGCATCAAGTTGAAGAGGTTGTATCTGAAGTTGTACCCTGTTCGAAGAATAAAAGTCTTGAAGAAGTCTCAGTGTTATAATTTCTTAACAAATGTATGTCATATCTTTGGTATTTTATAATTTTTGAGTATGTTTATCTAGTAAGGCAAGCACGTGTGCTAAATTTCGTGAGTGAATGTATATTTGTATATTTGTCCACGGATTTCTCGAAAGCAAGAAGTCATAGCGAGCTGATATTTTTTTTAAAATAATCAGGTATACTTCAACTTAGAGTACAATGTAAAATATATAAAAATTGGTTAAGTAGTTTTTGAGATATGGGTAATAAGTAAATCATCATGAAATAAAAAAGTAATTTAAAAATTAAACCGCCTTCGAAAACCTGACTAAAAGCTTAAAATAACGCATCTTTATTTGCGAGAAATAAATTATTTAGGTTCATAGTATAATTTCAAGCATACGTACACCAAAAGTCTACGCACATTATGCACAGACTCCAAATGAATTTGTTTATCCCAAATTGAAGATAAATGCGTTATTTGAAGCTTTTAAGTCATTTTTTTGTAAAGTTAGTAAAGTTATCCTGTAACATCCCACTGCTGGGCAAAGACCTTACCTTAACTATGGGGTAGTTCGAGCCATACTCCACCACGCGGGCTCAGTGCGGGTTGGTGGAGAGGTGTTTGCCAGGCAAGCGACTAACCCTGCTGCCAGATGTTATAAGGCCTCTGACTAGTCTTAACGGCTAATATCAACCGATATTAGCTGGGACCAACGGCTTAACGTGCCTTCCGAAGTACGGAGAAGAGTCAGTTTTTTGAAGACGGTTTAATTTTAATTAGTAAGTATTTCACAGAAACAAAACAAATAACGCAAACGTTTTAAACTGAAAGTCTCATTTCAATATCTGAAACTTTTCCGAAGATATTAACAAGAAAGACATTGTCTTGTTCTGCTAATAAAGGAGGTTATTAAAAAACTTCGCGCTCTGAAAGCGTTTTTTGAAGCCGTTAAAAGTGAGCACCTACCTATTCTCTCCACAATACGTTGAAATTTTTCGATACGTACGCAGAGAGAGTTTCTCAACGGCTATGAAACGGATAGAAACAATAAAGTCGGCGATATCGTTTTAAATGACTGAAAGGTTGGTACTTTATACGAGACGACTTTTTAAAGCGCTTTAGCTTGCGGTGGGTGGATGTACTGAGCTGATTTATGAAGAACTTATATTTATTTATTGAAGCTTTATTGCAGCATCTATTATTAGTGTTCTAAAATTAAACAACAACTTTATTGACTTTTACGTAGCATTCTGAGCAGTTTTGGACCTGGCTTTTCGCCTTGCAAGTAATTATGTCAATCACAAAAGTAATTATGCCAATCATCTAGATTGGCATAATTACTTTTGATGTCATTTCGATTAGGTATAGTGGTTATTTACTTACTAGCGGTCCCCCGCGACTTCGTCCGCGCGTTTTGAGTTTGCTCCCTCCCATCCCGTCGCAGCGTCATGTTTTATATCCTAAAGCCTTTCTCGATAAATAAGCTATCCAACACTGAATTTTTTTTTTCAAATCGGTCCAGCAGTTCCGGAGATAAGCGCGTTCAAACAAACAAACTCTTCAGTTTTATAATATATTAGCGCAAGCGCACGTTGTACTTAAGTTGCGAACATTATTTTGGTGCGGAGTTATGTTAAAACTGTGATAGCTCCTAAGATATTTATTGAAATCAAATGATATAAAGGGCAACTTGGTTCTAAATGAAATGCTCGTGATGATGAATGTATTTCTTTTGATAAGAATTAATACCTGTGTGTATAATATACATCTAAAAATAACGCATTACTTTTTTACAAATTTAGTAACATAAAAAAGGTTGTAGTAAGTCAACCATAAAAGATAGACATATGCTGTCGCGGACTTTATTATAGAACTCTTAATGCTGAACAATCCTGTCATACATGATTTTTGTGTAACTTAAGCGGTTTCCGCAGCGTATGCAGCGGAAGCTCTCAAAAGGAATATCTTTCTCCCGTTTTCGCAACATTTTTCATTTCTGCTGTGGTCTTATGAGTCGTATCTTTATGTTATATAGCCTAAAGCCTTCCTCGATAAATGAACTATCCAACGTAAAAATAATTTTTCAAATCGGGCTAGTAGTTTTTGAGATTAGCGCGTTCAAACAAACAAACAAACAAACAAACTCTTCAGCTTTATAATATTAGTATAGATTAAACATTTTGTGACTTAGTGATAGACGTGGAAAGTGTTCTTGGGTACAAGGACTTATCGGTTTACTCCTTGAGCGTAACTGTGGTTTTGATTGGGGAGGTACTAGTGTTTAGCTGGCTGTTTATATTGTGTAAAAAGGAATGGCACGATAAAAATAAAAATGAGTTTAATTTCAAACGGGACTGAATTTTAAAAAGATCTCTGAATTCTGTGAGTACTAACGATTATATTATGCGTGAAATCGCGTCAGAAGAAATCACACACCATATTCAAGCGAGTGATTTAAAAATAGGGCCCCAGGAAATTTTGCTCAGTATTTTTACATCATGTGAGTATATCAATCTGAATTGGCTAATATTCTGTAATTCCACTTTCTGTGATACGTGTGAAGTATATTCAATCCCATCAGATTTGCAATCATGGTCATATCCGTACAGTAACAGGACGTAAAGGTAACCACAATTCGGGTTATCGCGATACTCGATACAAAAGGTCGACCTGTGTAACCGTATTCAAACAAAATGTGAACTGCGAAATATTCGTAGCATGATTTCAAACTTAACTGGAGATTTAATCGGGTGAATTTAGACAGTTTGAAATCGTTATACACGTTCCATTTATCTGAAGATTGTGTAGGTAGCTAACTTAATTCAAATCGCGCTTCACTTAGTCCTTTGTTTTTACTATCTTCAGTCTTTTTCATTACTGCAATCAATATTCTAAACAAGCTGGTGATCATTTTTTGGTACTACATTAGAGATACTGTAAAGCTTAGTATAGATTGAAATAAAGCTTATAGAAAAAGCGACGAAAAAATGGGAAAGGGAAGGTTTCATTAACAGTGCCGTCCAAAGCAAAGCCTACATTGGGATGTTTTAAAGTAACCAATTTATAGTCAACGACTCGAATAAGAAAACCTGTCTTGAGACTCGTAGAAGATTAATTGAGATTGAAGACAAATGCTTAGATGTTAAATTAATCTTTTATTGTCGTCAACAAAAAGCTCAGTGAACATATATTTCAATGCAATGACAAGTGCAATAAAAAAGTATACGAACCCAGTTACAGCGGAAACTAGTGATGTGCCGATGCTGGGAACGTTGCCGTAGGTGGGAATATTCCCAGCAGCATTCTTTCAATTGCCGGCAATATTGGAATTATAAGAAAACATCGCCCTTTCTATTATGTTTTCACTAAAATGCTTTTTTAGAGCCTTAGTGTACCATTAAAGCAAACCCAGTAGAAATCAAAGACTGACATACATTTCTAAAGTTGTCAGCAACTTAAGCAACATTCCCGGGAATATTTCTGAAATATTTTATTAAATTGCCGGTTATATTAGCTGATATAGTGATTTTGGTGTATCTTTTTTTATACTTACTGGCAAGACAATCAATGAAATGATTTATTATCTTCTTTTATATCTTTTTATCTAAACATTACAAAATAAGTACACACACTGTTATAGTAGGCATTTATAAGGATTCAATGGATTTAACGTCATAGCAATTTCAGAAACATTGCCGGCAACATTCCCATGGCAATGTTCCCGATAGCGGCAATGTTTCAGTGGAATATCTATAGACGAAATACAAATTTACTTAGAAGTTATATAACGTGTTAATTTAAGAAAAAACTACGTTAAAAATTTTAGGTAGGTATCAGCTGAACTTTGTAGAGCCAGAAACAGCAAAACAAAGTAAGTGTAAAGCCTAAAGCATCAATGGGAATTATATCGACATACCTATATAAATGCGAGAGAGACACAAACAGCACCTTTTGTGTTAACAAAACTTACACTCTCTGATAACTGTTCCTTCCTGCAGACCTCAGATTCCTACCTTAACCACAACATCAAGCTTTTAGGAGATTGAAAACAGCGACCTTTGATTCAAATTCTTGTCTCGTTTGTAAAATAAACTGACACCTACCAGACTGAAATTATGAACGAACGCTATCTGCGAGCGCGCCACTCCGCGACGGGGAAGCTACGCGTTTTGATAACGACGTCAGTTTCGAGCTTCGTACTGTATCTCAACTACTCCAAACACTAACTCGATTTTCATAACGTACTTTTTGCAAGTTGAGCTGCAATGTTTTTAAATATTGGTGTGCATGGGCAAATATTGCATTGTAATACACAGTAAAACCGTAGGAAAGTATGTATGTACCTACATAAATATATGTTGTAGCAAATTGTTACCAAATTTATGTACCGATTATATGAATATTTCATTGTTTTTCAAACCAGATCTTTTCTGGTTCTCTTTAAAATAAAACATCTTAGAATTGATCTCGCAATTTAATTCAATTTTCTAATATTTACATTGCAAGTTAAATAATAGTGATTTATATTATGTAGAGCTACTTTACCCGATATTCAGATATTTCCTTGATATGGACTACTTTGCCCTCAGAGTGAACCATCGTCATGATTCCATAAAACGAGTTCACTGGTCCAAACCCTTTTATGCTTATGAACTAATTAAGTAGTTGGCTGTTAGTTTCTCAGTAATGCAAACATCCGTAACTACGTGAAAGTTTGGATCTTACTAAGTTCGAGCAAACATACGATTGTTAGGACCATCGACGAGCCTTAATGTGGGTCGAACTGTTAAAACTCAAGCAAACGCAGCCAGCGCATTTGAAATGGAACGAAATTGCTTATTTCATTATATTTAGCTTCAACGTTATTGATATAAATATTTATTGCGTTCATTTAATTAATTCAATTAAGACGCTGCAAGATTAAACGAAAATAATTTCAAACTCCCGTGTAGGCTGTTCTTGAATCTAAACACTTAAAGTTGTCAACAAACACGTATATTTGGGACTACTTTATGATTCAGAGGTTTTTGTAAATTATTTAAAAATAAGTTCTATTAAGAATAAAGAACCAAGTATCTTTCAAAACGTTATATAAGAAAGTTAAGTTTCAAATAGCTAGTCAAAATATTGGCTCATAAAATTTGACGCCAAAATTGTTAAAATAGGTAACGATCTCATAAATAATTGACGGTTTAAAAGGTACTTGCAGCTGACTGACAGTTTGGGTAAAGGTAAATGAACAGTATCAATTTTAATAGGAGTAATGTTCTATATTAATAGAGTTCACAAACAACAACGAAAACCACGAAATAATGTTTACAGTGTGAAAATAATAATAATAAGGTAATATAATATTATACAGCCGAAGAGTTTGTTTGTTTATTTGAACGCGCTAATCTCAGAAACTACTAAACCCAATTAAATACATTTTTTGTGTTAGATAGCTTATTTATCGAGGAAAGTTTCAAGCTATGAAACGTAACGATGTAATTAAGGACTTCTCAGAATTTAAAAAAAATGCAAAAAGGGGGAAAATATATTTCTTTTGAGAGCTTCCGTTGCTTGAGCAGCGTAAACCGCTAAAGATACTCAAATGTTATTTATGACGGGATCCCGATTAGCATTATTTATTAACACTTTATTGCAGAACCAAAAATTTGTACAATAGGTGGACTTAACGCCATATGGCATTCTCTACCATTCATACCTTTGGGCTAAGCAACAATGATTGTGGAAAACACCTTTGAAAATAGAACATTATTTTATATTCATAAAGATGAAATAAGAAACCAAAAATTTGCGCACAGGCGGGACTTGAACCAGCAACCTTTTGGCAGACCGGGCCAAAGGTTGCTGGTTCAAGTCCCGCCCGTGCGCAAATTTTTGGTTTGTTACACGATGATTCCCGATCCTAGTCTACCCCACATATTTACTTAGTTCTGTAATTGTAGACTTATGCACTAAACCACATACTCACTGTGTGTGACTTATGTAACCCCACTGTATTCACTAAATTACACATTCTCTTCGTCATATTATGTTCAATACATCATAGTTTATACACCTATCTAGGTGTCAAACCTATTTAACGTTTGTTATGGAAATGCCGGAAGTGTCCACCATGTTAAATGTAACTCGGCTATGATATGAGAACGTTTTGGATTAATCTTTAGATAATCGTATTATTATAATAATATTTTGTTAATTGTAAATTGAATACTTAAAGATTATTGGGTCACTTATTAGATTTTCATGTTTGCCGTATAACAAATGTTCATTTTGCCGCCAAAAGGAAGAAGACTCTGATTGGATGGTGGAGGTTAGATTTATTTCAAATATTGTAACTATTAAAATAATAATCTAAAAGGCTTACTGAATTCAGAACGATGAATAGCTAAATAATTAATGAATTTATATATTTAATAAGCACTAATTTTTAGTAATTAGCTAGGACGATTCTTTATGAAACGGATGTCTTCCCCACTGTTTTCTACAGTTGTTCAGGGTTTGTGATTTGTATAAAAAGTAAGCTGCAAGAAGAAGAACCTGGAGATTTATACTACGTGTTTATTATTCAAGCACCCCACGCGCGGTCACAGGTTTCTTATTTCATCTTTATGAATATAAAATATGACACTGTGAGTGTTAAAAACAATCTAAAGCAACATTATTCTAAATCAAATTTATAAACCTAAAAAAGTTTTCAGTGAGTAAACCATATGATTTAGATAGACATATGCTATCGCGGACTTTATTGTAGAACAGGAAAGTGGAACAATCCCATCATACATGATTTTTACTTAATGTATCTTAAGCGGTTAACGCTGCGTACGCAACGGCTGCTTAGAAGTGAATAAGTTTCCCCAGTTTTTGCAACATTTTTCATAGTTGCTCTGCTATCATTAGTCGTATCGTGATGGTTTATAACCTAAAACCTTCCTCAATGAATAAACTAACCAACAGTTTCTGAGATTAGCTCGATTTAACAAACAAACAGACTCTTCAGCTTTATAATATTAGTCTGGATAGAACAAATTGGAAAAAGTTTCATCAACGGGTATTCGTGTAAACTTTGGAACCAATTCAGGACCAATACGCGTACGGACCTAAGCACAAATAGCTATCCTAAGTTATTGACGTCACATGGTTGAAACTGTTACCCATCAATAGCATTTCGTAAATTATGTTTGATATTATTTGAAAAATAATTTATCTACATCGAAACACACTAACGAGAACAGAAAACGTACACTGTTATCGCACACACGCTGTCTATAGCGTTATGCCAGCGTATTATGTTTCATACATAATGAATGTCCCATTTGAAATGCACTACCACATATACACACAATACACAACCGTTTATATAATATATAATAAGACCGTTTCTATGGAAGATTCCGACATCAATTTCCGAATGTTTACGCTAAAAATTTATATGTAAGTTTTTTGTAGCAGTATCAATTTGTTATTTACAGAAGAGTCATACTTTGTGAAAATAAGAATTCGTCAAATATTCCAAAAGCGTGATACAATGTTTCTGTGAACGAGCGCTGTTTATTTTATTTTGTACTAGCGGAACTTTGTTTCGCCCCCATCCTCGTCTTGCCCGGCCTCGTCCCGCCCAGTCACGTAGTTAAAGAAAAATGTTAAGGGTGGACAACCCTTATCACTAAGGGGTATGAAAAATAGATGTTGGCCGATTCTCAGACCTACTCAATATGCACACAAAATTTCATGAGAATCGGTCAAGCCGTTTCGGAGGAGTACGGGAACGAACATTGTGACACGAGAATTTATATATAAGATTTACTCACCAACAACGCTTTGTGATATTTAGAAAAACTCTTGCCAATAGCAACATTGATGCAACGGAGTATTGATCCTAAATATTGTACAATTTCATCAATAGCTTGGTGCTCGTAGTTCTGAAATAAAAAAAAAGATAATTAGTTTGCTATATTCATCTTTCTTCCGCTTTATAATTACTTCGTTAGTATTCTCGTGTTTTCAGCCGCTTGCAGTGCTGCATTGTTCTGTTTCAGCTTGCGATCGATACTTAAATGGCTTAACTAACAACTTATCTTAAGTTATACTAAACCACAGTTAAATTTCCTTTGAAAATGTTGTGCATTCGTCCGAGATAATCTTTTTCTTTAGCATCTCTTGTTTGGAGCTGCTTGCTCGCTTGTATTAAATAAATAGAGTTTGGTTAATATTTATGTTGCATTGAATTAAATCAAGACGGATATATATATATTTATATTCTATGTAAGTTTAGTAATCCAATGCTTATATATTTACAAATAATTTTGTTTATCTATGTAATTTTTGTATGTATGTTTATGTTAATGCATTTTAAAATTTTGTCCCTGTCAGTACTTTTAAATATTCCGCCACTGATTTAACTCTCTGCATTTCCCAAGCGGTTGACTGATAGAGAATGCCATAAGGCATTAAGTCCGCCAATTGTACCATTAACAGTGCAATAAAGTTTAAATAAATAAAATATTTCGGGAATAATTATTTAAAAATATATACTTGTCTTCGTATCCACCCATTCAGTTAACACATCATTCACAGTTGTTACTAAATAAAATAAAAGAAATAAACCGATATCAGCTTTAATAAAATCTAAAAATACTCTTTCAGCCGTAGATTCGATTACAGGCAAATCTTTTATTCATGCAATAAAAGTGTGTTGTGTAGGTGCTTATGTTAATCGAACCTAGACCTTTATTTTTGAATCACTCACGTAAAGATGGCGTGTGATATTCATTATTGATTGAATGTCCTATATGCCAATGAAAATTAGTATGATTTCACGCGGAAGTTATATTTTTAATTTATAAATTCTTTATTGCACAAACAATAGAAGAACAAATGGCGGACTTAATGCTTTACATCATTCTCTACCAGTCAACCTTTGGGTGAGGCAGAAACAGTTGAGGCGGTGTAAACTAACAAAAAAAAAACTAACATAATGAGTGAACTACATATACTTACAAAAATACTTTATTTGCGTGATTATTTTTGAAAAGAATGTTTACGGATTTATTTCGCGCACATTTTATTCAAAGTACACAGTCTGGTCATAAATACTGTTACAATTAAAAATAAGAAAGATATTACATTTGAATTTGGAATCTGTCATTTTTATACGATTGCTCATTGTCTTCTCTTATTTTGGCGCCAATTCATTTTATAATATTTTGCTATATTAAAATGGAGTGGGGTGATAAAGAGAACCGAATAGCTGCGATTGCATTACACAAAGTTGCTATGGAGCCAAATGCAATTTTTAAAACTCTCCATACGCTTGGTATTGGTCAAATGTTTGTGTACCGAGCTATCAATAGGTACAATGAGACCTCCTCTGTTTGTGACTGAAAAAGATCTGGCCGTTCACGTAGTGTCCATACGAAAAAGCTGGTCAAAGCAGTAAGGGAAAGAATTTGCAGAAATCCTGTCTGAAAGCAAAAGATTTTATCTCGGGAGATGAAGATAGCACCCATAACCATGTTGCGTATTTTAAAGATAGCTTAGGACTTGCAGCCTATAGAGACGCACTGGTCATTTTTTAACTGATAATTTAAAAAAAACAGGTTGGTGAAATCGAAAAAACTACTGAAGTGGTCGTAAAGGGGGGTCACAGAAATAAAATTGTTTTCGGATGAGAAAATCTTTACAATTGAGAAACATTTTAACAAACAAAATAACCGTATTTATGCTCAAACCTCTAAGGAAGCTTCCCAATTAGTCGGCAGAGTGCAACTTGGGCATTACCCGACTTCAGTGATGGTTTGGTGGGGTGTTAGCTATGAAGGAGTGATTGAGCCATATTTTTGTGAAAAAGGTATCAAAACATCGGCACAAGTGTATCAAGATACCATTCTTGAGAAGGTAGTTAAGCCTCTAACAACACCGTGTTCAATAATCAAGCATGGTCTTTCCAACAAGACTCGGCGCCGGGTCATAAAGCACGGTCCACGCAGTATTGGTTAGAAGCGAACGTTTCGGACTTCATCAGAGCTGAAGGCTGGCCGTCATCTTATCCCGATCTTAATCCGCTGGATTTCGATTTATAGTCAGTTTTAGAGAGTACGGCTTGCTCTAAACGCCATGATAATTTGGAGTCCCTAAAAATTTTCCCATGGAAAGAGTGCGTGCTTTTAATGATAACTGGCCTCAACGTTTAAAGGACTGTATTGCAGCCAATGGAGACCACTTCGAATAAGCTTTTTGTATTTTAAATTGTTTTATATGTATGTATAAAACTAACACACTGTAAAAGTTATAAATATTACTTGCATTAAAAAAATGTTTTTTTCTTTGTGACAATATTTATGGTATAGGTTATGCCTCACGTTTCGAATGTTTTACAGTATAGGCAAGACTAAGGTGTAATTTGTCATTACATAGTTACAAAAAATAAAACTACTATCACTCATTAATATTAATTGACGTTCCTATCCACACAGAAAAAGCTTACTGTGTCTTGAGATCTTGCAGTATGTGATGATACTCGGGTCTTCGAAAGAATAATATCCCGTGCTGGTGGAACTTTCCAACCATCTTCTCCGTATATTAATTTTTAATTAGTTTTCTTACTAAATTCAAACGCCATATTCAAGCGAGTGATTCAAAAATCGAGCTTCAGGGATTACACGTGAAGTTGTTTAAGGACAAGATTTATAAATACGGCTAGAACGGGCTTGACGGCCGTTAAACTAATCAACCGTACCGAACCATAGTGTGTTTTGGTACGGTTGATGACACGGCCAAAATGGAAGCAAGGTAACATTTCATGGAACGTTTTTGTCATATACTGCGTCTTCAAACTGTAGATACGAAACAACGAGTCTGCTTAGAATGTCTGTGTTTTGTAAAAGGTATCTTCCTTCGCCGTTGCTTATTCCCGGAAACCCCCTTTCTTGCTTCTCACGAAGTCTTGAACCGTTTCGAACGCGACATCTAATCGCATCGTTGCATTTAACGACTGCACCGAATCCCTGCACTGTTTAATCTTTAGACACTGTTAACAGCAAAGTATTCGTTTCAAACTGCACCCTAATTCCACCCAGTAAAGTCTATGAGCATTTCTGAGACAGCATCTGGAGCATAACGGACTTTCGATTTTATGCTTCCCTTAATAGTAAAATGTTAGCATTGATGTCAGTATTTGTTTTTATTTTGAGATAATTAATTTCTACACTAGTGGTTAAAATTAAGTAGTAAAATCTTTTCCGTGATTGTAATAAATACTATCTGATAGAAAAAGAACCGGCGTGTTCGTGTTTTACTATATACAGACAAAAGAAAGGAATTTAACTAAACATATATTGGCTCAAAGTGAGTAGATCTGGATTTTAAGTTATTTATTTGACAATGCTCGTTTTATTTAGTTTAGTTACACCAACCTTACATGTATCCCTTGTTTGTCTTGAAATTATTCTTATTATTATTTTATAAGATTTTCCACGGGTTGAATAATTGTACTATGTTTGAATTTCAATAATGTGTTATGATTTGCATGCCAGCTTATGGTGAATTGTGCAAACTTTAAATTTGTTTGTATGTACCATAATTCCTGCAAATAAATAAATCTAAATCTAAATCTTAGCAAAAACACATACAGTTGAAGAAAAATATACACACAGTATACAGTAAATTTTACAGTGATTGAATATGTACCTACATTTACTATTTTCAAGCGAATTATAGAAGCGACAGCCGGAGGATCGAAAAGAAACCGAAACGACTTTATAAAAACTAATTTATTTAAAATAAAAGATTACAATTAAAAGTACGTTAGAGAGTAATTGACCCGATCGATGTTAGATACGAAGTGCGGGCGATGACGAAGACCCGAGGCTCGGTGATGCCGTCGCTTGGTCACGTTGAAAATGCACGAGCGCGGAGTCAGCATTTCCGTGGTGTTGCAGTAATTTAGTGTTCTAGTTTGGAGTTTCGACATCGGCGATATTCATATGAGCGAATGCGTAATTCCTCCACCCTCAGATCAGCAACTATTTGAGAACTTTGAGAGAGAAAGTTGCTGGTAGTTGGCTGCTTCCATGTTTGTCTTCTCTTTCTATTTCAGGTTGATCTGTGCCATTATTGTGTTCATAAGTATCGGGCTTCGCGTTATCTGCGTCGCGAGAACGTCTGCACGTGAGTATCTCGTAGCGTCGTAGCATGACTACGAGGATGAGTGCAGTTGCACTAATTAGTACGCCGTAGAAAGGTATCGTAGTATGGTATAGTGATTCGGTTACTGGAGAGTCGATTTGCACGGGCGTTTGGATTGCTATCCTATCCTGGATTTTGTGAAGGCTTCGTAAATCGATTGAGTTGAGATTGATGCGAGACGAATCTGTGCCTTGTATCTCAATATTCGGTATCTTGATTATCTTGAGAGGCTGACCTTTAATCTCGTCGTTTTCATTGACAATAGTGAATTCGGGCGTGCGTAGATAACAGTTGACAGGGATTGTAGCGAGATAGCTTCCTTGTAGCTGAGTGTAGTCTTCTCGGCCGCAGGTGAGATGAATCTTCGTTAGATGTGGTAGCGAGATGACATAGTGTAGGTCATCAAGCTTCTCCATTGCTTCTTTGTTCATGGTGACATTGGTTAGTTTGCAGGTCTTCTCAAGGGATTGCCGCGCGATGAGATGCTGGATGCAGTCAGGTATAGTGCGTACTTGATGATTGACGTCTTCTTTACAGAGATAGCCGTTAGATAACTTCGGGCATTCTGCCTCTATGTACACGAATGCATTCTCGTTTGTGGCAATGAAAGGATAAGAAGGAATAAGGGCTTGATGATATTTGTTGGGTGCAATGGAAAGTTTAAATAGGTCATAGGATGTCTTTTCGACTATCGGGAACATGAAAACTAAAACTATCTCTTTATCTATAAAATAAAAAGCGGGCTTTATAAGATCATAAAATTCCCGTAATTCTACATCTAAGATACTATCTCTACCATAGATTTTTCTTAATTTAACTAACATATTACTTAAAATTTCTATTTTTAGCGTTGAATGATGTGTGCTCGATGCACGAATAAATGCTAGTGAATTCTCCAATCTAATTAACTCATCTGATAAATCATCTACATTTTCACTAATAATAGCTAACAACTGAGCAAACTTTGCAAATTTAGTTAAACCGTCTGCGTTCTGACTATTTTTATCCATTATTATAGTTAAAGTATTATTGATAATTCGCTGATTCTCAACTAAATTAGAGATGATCTCGAAATGTTTCGTCATCCATTCTTTACTGTAACTAATATGATTATTTAATTCGAATGAAATCTTATTCTCATTTTTATAAAGGGTTTGAATAGCATTGTTATATCTAGCAGCGTCCGATTGATCTAAGTTACCAGATATACTTTTTATGACAGATCCTAAACCGTCGATGAGACCTCGTTTAGTTCTGCTAGGCTCTAAACTATGTAACTGTTCTAATGCACTGTCTAATTTAGTGTTTAAATGGTTAATTTGAAGTTCGTATAAATGATAAGTTTCATTGGGTAGAATTGTCTTGTATGTCTGTACTTGCATCTGTAATTCTAAGATTTTATCTTCGATATCATTTAACTGGATTCGTTGTAAAAAGGAATGGAAATGCGTTATAAGTCTAGTGGGGCCTAGCTTGAATGGTAAAAGTCCAGGTCCATCATCAAGACTTTCAAGTCTTATCTCCTGGGCTGTTGTTCTCAGGATCAGTAGCAGCAGAATCCTGCAACAATTTAGCATGCTTGGGAATTCTTTTCAGTCTAGACTTTGCTATGGGACCACGCTTTTTAGAAACATACATATGTATCGGTAAGTCGGCTAGTACTTTGTCTTGGGTATATCTAGGCGCTACTTTCTGTCTACTGGCTAAGGGATTTTTAATAAAAATCTGCTGTTCCGGGATGTACTCTATTTCAGGTTCACGAGACTTATTCCTGTTCTCTATCAAAGCGGTTCTATTAGCTAAGGATGTTTCGTTGATCAAGTCATAAACGGTTTCCATCCGTTCTTTATGGTTAACGAGATACTGTTGTAACAAATGAGGGACAGGATCTATATCGATAGGATCTCTAGGATCGAAGTGTCCTGTGATTAAGTCGAAAGGTTTGCATTTATTGAAACTATGGATGGAGCTATTGTACGCTATAATTGCGTAGGGCATTAGGTTGACTACAGGTTCGCTTTTGTTTCGTAACTTTAATATACGAAGGTGCTCAAGTATAGTAGAGTGGAAACGTTCAATATTACCGTTGGCGTTCGGCGAATGAGCTAAGGTTTTATGATGATTTATCTTATGTAATCGAACAAATTCGGAAAATAACTGATTAGTAAACTCGGTTCCGTTGTCAGTGACTATAGTAAATGGTAGACCGTGATGAGTGGAGAACTGTATTAAAGCTTGAATGATGCTGATGGCTGTACCGTCTCTCAGATGGTACGCCTGACCGTACTTGGAAAACACGTCTATAAATGTCAAATACTTTTCATTTTCAGCTGTAAATGAGTCTAGATGAATCGTTTCAAAAGGTCTCGTTGCTGGGGGTACAATATTAAACTGCGGTCGAATGGGATTTCTATCATATTTCGCTTGTCCACATATGGAACATTCACCGATAAATTTAGCGATGTGCTCTTTCATTTTAGGCCAAAAGTATTTTTTCGATAGGGCTAAGTAACATTCGGTAATACCTCTATGGTTGGTTTTACCGTCATGATAACTACGAATGATCTCCTGCTGTTTAAGGTAATCCTTTACGTTTTCTATTTCAAACTTAGCAAGAATAAGATTCATAGATGAACTCTTAAATTTATCTTGAATGATGGGTATAACTGAGTACATAGCAAGAGGTGGATTTATGAGTAATGCAGTTTTAACCTTGGGATTTACATACTCCTTAATTGCGTTTACAATGTCGGTTTCCAAGTTCGATTCCCTAGCTTGTAATGAAATACGAGTATGAGTGTCGAATGGCTTTGTTACTACGGGTCATCGTTTAATGTCGCCTACGATAGTAATGTGCAATTGTCGATAAAATCTATTTATAGGTTCATCGGTAATGGGGACTTCAAGTATTGGATTTTCATGACTAGTGTGTGCAGTTAGAGTGTCTGAACCAGATAACGATGCTGGCTTTTCAGAGAGATTCGCAGCTAAAGAGCTTATCTCCTCGTTATTGATCTCGATTCTAGACAGGGCATCGGCATTGGTGTTACTTTTGCCTTTTTTATAAATCACAGTAAAATCATATTCACTTAACTTTAATCTCCATCTAGTTAGTCTCGAGTTCGGTTCCTTTAGATTCATTATCCATTGAAGAGGTCGGTGGTCAGTTAATATTTTAAATTTACGTCCAAATAGGTAAGGTCGGAAATACTTAGTCGCCCATACTATTGCTAACAGTTCTTTTTCTATGGTGCTATAATTTATTTCACTGTCATTGAGAGTGCGAGATGCGAATGAGATAGGCTTATCTGATCCTACGGGTCCTTGGGATAAAATAGCTCCGATGGCTAGATTGGATGCGTCAGTGGTCAGAATAAATTCGCGGGTAAAGTCGGGGTATTGTAGTATGGGGTCGTTAGTCAAGAGTTTTTTACACTTTTCAAATGCTTGTACGTACTCTGAATCTAAGGTGATCTTTTTACCTTTTTTTAAACATTGTGTAAGAGGTTTAGTGATATGAGCAAAATCGGGAATGAATTTACGGTAGTATCCAATGAGACCTAAGAATTGTTTGATCTGTTTGGTCGTCTGTGGAATAGGATATTTTTCGATAGCTGATATTTTATCTGGATTGGGTTTTATACCATCTCTAGTGATGATATGGCCAAGGTAACTTGTCTCTAACTTTAGAAATTCGGACTTATCCATCTGTATTTTAAAGTTGGATTCACGTAACCGTTGGAAGACCTTTTCAAGGTTATTAATGCTTTCCTGAAGGGAAGATCCAAAAACTACGATATCATCTAAATATACCAGGCATATCTCGTTTTGGAGGCCTTTTAGGACGTTATCCATAACTCGTTGGAACGTAGAAGGTGAGTTTTTGAGTCCCATAGGCATACGCAAAAATTCATAATGCCCATGCTCCACATTGAAGGCTGTTTTCGAAATATCAGGCTCATTCATTTCGACCTGGTAGAACCCTGATGCAAGATCAAGAGTGGTGAAGTACATGCACTTGCCAAGCTTGTCAAGGACGTCTGTGATATTAGGGATTGGGTATTTGTCGTCTATAGTCTTATCATTCAATTTACGAAAGTCTACTACTATACGCCACTTTTTTTTACCGGATGCATCAGACTTTTTGGGCACTACCCATATGGGTGAGCTCCAAGCTGACGTTGAAGGTCTAATTATTCCTTGTTCTAGCATCTTATTAATCTGATCGCGGACTTCTTGTCGGTGGACGTACGGATATCGGTAACTCTTAGTGTAAATTGGAACTTCGTCTGTCGTTTTAATATTGTGCTTAATTTGGTTAGTAAAAGTGAGCGGTTCACCGTCTAAATAAAATACGTCGGCATATCGCGAGCATAAAGACTCTATGTTAGCTTTTTCCTCGGCGTTCATATGATCCGTCCTAAGGCGCGAAATGACGTCGCGTGCGCGTGACGTAGGCACGGCCTCGGTGCGCATGCACTCGATATTAAAAACTTGCGCTTGCGCTGGGTGATCGAGCGAGAATATTACATCGTTATTTGTGGGGTTAGTTATTTCTAAGATTCCACGGTTGTTTTTAACAGTTGTAATGCACTCTGATATAAGACAGTTACAGATGACTTGCTCTTCGATTATTACGTCGCCGTCCGGGGCATTGATTGGAATACGAACTAATTTAGAGGTGTTTGCTGGGATAATATCTTCATAGAGATTGACATTACGCGAGTTGTACATCTTAATGGGATTAACCGAACACTGAGTTGAGAGGGTTTGATCTTTAAGATCGATCCTCGCTTCCCATTTAGTGAGTAAGTCTAGGCCTATAAGACCATCGAAGTAATCATGGAATCGGTATACAAAGAATTTGATCTCGTCCGAGCTATTAAATTCGGGAAAACACGGTAGTGTTACAGAATAATCATTGCGGCTGGTTGCATGAACGTTAGTGACTTCAAATGGGTCGTAATTTAATGGAAAGTTATAAAAGTATTTTTCAACACATTCAGGACTTAAAAAGGATTGATTAGCGCCGGTGTCTATTAATAACTTTAGCGGCGGTTTTGAAATCTGAATATAAGGGAGTTGCCGTTGCGTTTGTAAATTCAACTCTATTTTAACTTGTCTGACGATCGAACTATCTGAAAATCCTGCTCTGTGGAATTAGATGCTTGTGGCGCGTCATTTGACTCCACTTTGGGGACATCAGAAGACTCGTAAAATTGAACTCTATTGTCATGGTCATAAGAAATGTCGTAATAATTATAGTCTGAAGATTCATTATAATACTCGTTATCATAGTAATAGTCTGAATAATATGCGTCATCGTATGCGCATTCATTCAAGTTTACTTCGCGGGATTTAAAATAATTATTTGGCGGGGGATTGCCGAATCTACGCCAATCGTGTCCAGATACAGTTGGCGGCAAAGTCCTAGGTGTAAATTGCTGCACTCCACTCATAGGCTTTGGAGGCGGCTGGAACTGAGGCTGAGGCCTTGGTGGTAATCTGAACGTATTACTTTGGGGTGGTGCACTGAACATTTGCTGTGTGCGAGAGAGACGCGGCTGGGACTGAGCGTTAACTTGTGGGTTGAATTTAAAAGGTTTTGGTTGCATTGATAAGCGTAGCGGAGGCGGCGGCGGATTAAAACGCGGCGCGGCCTGACTATGTAAATTAGGCACACTGTTAAAGTTATTGAATTTTGGCATTGAGAAACCTATAGGTAAAGCAGGCGATGTGCGCATGCCTAGGTGATGCCTTGGCACACTATCGTTACGTTGTTGAAGGTATTGAATGTTCAATTCCTCCTGCACGTACTCCAGAGCTTTCTCGATGCTGTCTGGCCTCATACACCTTATTCGAGATCCAAGAGGTTCCTTTAGACCCCGAACAAAGGCTTGCATGGTTAGTTTTTTATATAGTGTTCGCGTAGCATCTATAGTGGTCTGAAGTGTCTCATGTAATGTGACATAAGTCATTATGGTGCTAAACAGGGATTGACAGTGATCATAAAATTCCTGCGGATTACTTTTGCCTTGCGTCGCTAAAGAGAGGTCATTATATAACGCTGTTTCATTTCGTTGATCGGCAAAATTATTTACGAGTACATTTCTAATATCTTTCCAATTATCTGGGATTCCATTTGAATTAATTATGGTAGCGGCAGGGCCTGTGATTTTATTCAGGATGCCGTTTAAAAGACATAAATTATTTAATTCACTGTAAGGATCAGCTTTTAAATAGTCAGTACACAGTTTGTCGCAAATTTTAATGAATCTAGTTAACACATTAGGGTTCCCGTCAAAATCAGGGACCAGGCGTAAGGCCTTGTGGATATTGTCTGGGTTGATTTCCATCTCTTCCTTAATTATTTCTAATCTATTTAAATCTAAAAATTGCCTACGAGACTGCCGACTCGATGCAGGCTCGTGGGACCCAGAGTTTCTTGGGTGAAAAATGGTGACTAAAATAAGGGACTAAGAATAGGACAGGATAAGAGCCACGAGAACGATTCAAGTGCACTTACATGAGCATTTCGGCTTTCTCCGTGTATCGATGTCTGGATACTCCTCAGGCTGGTCTTCTGGTTCTGGATCCTCGAAGCGCGACTTGACAGCCACACGGCGGCTCGTACGGAAATCTTCGTGATGAAGCGCGAAACCGACCGCGAGGATCCTACCGACTGCGCCAATTATAGAAGCGACAGCCGGAGGATCGAAAAGAAACCGAAACGACTTTATAAAAACTAATTTATTTAAAATAAAAGATTACAATTAAAAGTACGTTAGAGAGTAATTGACCCGATCGATGTTAGATACGAAGTGCGGGCGATGACGAAGACCCGAGGCTCGGTGATGCCGTCGCTTGGTCACGTTGAAAATGCACGAGCGCGGAGTCAGCATTTCCGTGGTGTTGCAGTAATTTAGTGTTCTAGTTTGGAGTTTCGACATCGGCGATATTCATATGAGCGAATGCGTAATTAGCGGAGTTTTTCAATTTTCTTTTTTGACGACCCGTCTGATGTAGTGGTCGAGAAATCGCCTACTATGCAGCGGGTTGCGGGTTCGATCCCCGCACAATACAAACATTTTTGTGCATTAAAATGTCTGTTTGTATTGGTCTGGGTGTTTTCTATGTATATCATGTATGTATTTACAAACAAAATATATTTATGTATTATATCCGTTGTCTGGCACCCATAACACAAGCTTTGAGTAGCTTACTTTGAGACTAGATGGCGATGTGTGGGAATGTCCAAAGGATATTTATTTATTATTATTTGATTTTAAAGAAAACACACAATATACGATTTTCCCTTGTTCAAGTTTTAATTTAATCATCTTTGGTTAGTTATAACAAAATTTCTTTGATGTGTTACCTTCATTTAATTAACAAAGTGGTGTTTATTATTAATATTTCTCGTTAAATTTATCTTGTGAAGAAGACAGAACTATATAACAATTTCGTTCACTGATGAAGAGTGAATTTCCAAATGTAAAATCTACTGGATCCACCAACCTTCGTAAATTCGACAAGTTTGTCATCACACTGTTGACATTAATGGGCCCTGCCGGCCTCAGGATTAACCAAAGGCCTAATTTACAACGATAAAAAGCAAAAAAACAAATTTGCATCCACTCAAACGACTCTGTGTGTTGTCAATAACCCACGCAGTGTCATGTACACTTAATTTCCTGTTGAGAAAGCTTTGAACCTATTCCGGCTTTCGGGTATGGGCGCTTACTAATTAGTTATGAATATTCGGTGAAATTAATTATTCCAGCTCGCTGAAACTTGGTTTTCGAACACACTTATGACGTTCAAAGTTATGTGATTCATGAAAAAAAATACTGACTAAAATACCATGTAGATTTTCTTATTAATTACCACGGCACTCGACCATTTATAATATCTATTTACTGACATTAAAACCTTGGGCTTGTACGGTAATATTGATTTCGTTTTTGCCAGTCCCAGCGGAATGCCCAGCAGAAATGTTTTTCCTCAGAAATCTCTCATGTATGTCAGCAATGAATCAGTATAGGTATATTCAGGATTCTGGGTTATTAGTCAAAGAAGGCTAGCCAGTGGCGACCAACGAAAAACGTAATTGATTTTTACTGACCTATTTCTTACATAAATTAAGTGTTTAATATTGTTTTTCTTTCACTGTAATATAATTTCACCTTATTTAACAAAAATGTGATACCTACTACCAACTATACAGGATCTTGGCACAAGAGTCTTGTCTAAAAGTTATACCTATAAAGAGAATGCGTGTTTTTTTTAAAAGCTTTTTTGGTTTTAAAAAATACACTTCATGTTTCTTTACAATATTCTGCCAAACTGTGTTACAGTTTGTCGGCAAACTTACTTACCTAAACAAGCTTTATTTTACATAATATTAGTGTATTTTATGACGACTTTCATCGTGTAGTGGCTAAACACGTTGGGTTTCGAGGTGTCGCCGCTCCAAGGTCTCGGGTTCAATTCCCGGTCGGGTCAATGTCGAAATCATAATTTTCTTAAAAGAGGTATGTTAATTGAAATAAATAATCAAAGTTTAGTAGGCTAAACACAATTTAATAAAAAATAATATTAGAACGAAGTGAAAAGCTATCATCGTTCCATTTAACTCACTATTTCTGAGTATTAAACTAGTTCTGAGTTCAGCACTTAAAATCTAGTAATAATTTAACCAAGTTATTTGTTTAATCCTAGATTGGCACTGCATTAGTTCAAATTAACTGTATTAATTGGACACAACACTTCAGTATAGTGTATTATTTACTAATGAGACCATTAAACGAGATTTAAATACGTCAAAAGTATATTAGCCCTAACGAATTCAGCGTAGAACACCTATTGGAGTTTTCTTCTGAGTTTGAATCTTATTTCAAGGAATTCTTAAATAGGTTTTTTAGGTAAATATGTTTCGTCAGTCGGTCTGGCTACAGAAACTGTGGCATTAGTTACGGCTTCCGTAGCGCATTCCAACATTGTTATCTGGTTCTAGCATGTAACTGAAAACTTCAATCCTAGTTATATCTCTCTTACTGGTAAGATTGGATTACAACTGAAAAAATCCGCACTAAAATTATAAATTTGAAAGTAACTTTGTCTGTCTGTCGCATTTTCACGCCAAAACTACTGAAATTTGAATTAAACTTGGCACACACGTAGTCTAGAGCCTGAGAAAAAAGGATTGACCTTGGTCGATAAGGGGGTGTAAGCTTGTATGGAAGTATCGTTCTTTTGAAAGGTAGAAGCTTGAAACTTTTTTTAAGGCTTTTGATTAGATATCTTTACAAATATTTTAAATATAAAGTAATTCTATCTACATCTCATATAAATACTTTATATCTTGCTTACTCTTATATATCTTTTATGTAAAATCATTAGCCTAATTAATTAAAATTATATCCAAAGTCTCTATTACATGCGAACAAATTTGCTGGACCAGCCAGTAACATAGTATGTTTCAAAGCATGTGTAAGGTGTTATTTTGTATAAATGCAAGCTTAAAAAAAACTTTCGGGAATAAGTTATGGGTTTTCTTCCCCTGACTCTCTTTCTCCCACTGACTCTCTTTCACACTGACTTCTACTATGAGTTTGCAGCAGTTTTAATCGCTAACGGTGACGTAAAAAGGCCATGGAAAATTGCACAGCGCCTCTAGCGGTCACTTACAGAACTAAAATTTTCCATACAAAAAGTTACGTCGTCGCTAGCGAGTGGAACCGCCGTGAACTTATGGTAGCGGCACTTAATATCACTACTTAACACAGTGAAGACTTCCTCCCCCCTCTGATATCTACACTATCTGGTTGTAAGTGGGCTGCATCCAACGTGATCATGTTACATTATAGTAGAATAGTCAAAGAGCATTGCAATCTCAACAGGATACCCTGCAATTGGGCGGGAATGCAGATAAAAGCATTACGCACTGCCGTGTTGCATATTCCACACAGCAGTGCGTTAATGTGTGGTCAGTGACATTAAAAAATAAATAAATAAAAAAATTAATTAGTTCAAATAGTAATTTTACACATATTTGTTGAGTTTTCCCTTTAAGTAGTCTAAGACACTTGTATTGGAAATAACTTGCTACTTCTCTTATGGTTTAGCTAAAACTATTGAAACTCATTCAACTCAGGGATGATAATTCAAGACTTTTTAGTGGATTTAAGTTGTGAAGGTTTTTTTTATGTTAATTCACTTTTTCATATTAAGTGATTACAGTAGGGGGAGGAGGGGGAGAGAATGCACCTTATGACTTTGTTATTTAAGAAGCTACAAATTACCTATCGTAAGTTCTGCCGTTAAAATCACTGAACTCCTAAGCGTTAAGGAGTTCCACCAGCAGCTCAGCTACACACAATGTTGACTATCAGACTTAACATGTCTTCATTAAGATCCTAGTACAAAAACACTTACGTGCCTTTAAAATTTGAGGGATTTTCCTCGATTGGATCTAGTTTCCATCATCCCGATTGAGCAAGAATGAGACCAGCTAGAAGGTATAGACTGTGACGGGATTGCTACCTTGTATCATATCATTTTCGAGTTTCCAATATTTCAGCAGTGTTGCAAGTGCCATGGTCACAGTGTAAATCGAAAAAAATAAGGTATATGGTAGCATTCTCGTTACAATCTATTCTAATATTAATGACCATGTTAGTTTAAATCAATATACCTATAGCTGGAAGGTTATACCTCTAGGCAGGCTAAAACGCATTTTCAAATCGGTCTACAAATGACTGTGATATAAAATAATCGCTACAAAAAAAGATAGAATGAATCATACAGTCGAATTGATAACCTCCTAATTTTTTGAAGTCGTTTTAAAAGTGACTTACATAGCAGCTTGGTAGTCTACTATTACCAAATTGAGATATGTAGCCGGGACTTGCCCAAACTTAGCTCATACGAAGTTGAAGGCTCATCGTTGAAGGTTATATGGGTACACTTTCTAGGATCCTATTTCACAAGTGCATGGGAAATAAATCCTACTAATTCCAAACAACTTGTAACTTAACAACTCAAACAACAGGTTCTAGACAAGTTCCAAACCAAAGACACGGGCAAAGCAAACAGCACACTGCTCTAATTCCCGGAACTAATCTAGGATAAGCTTGACTCCGATATGTTGGAAGTTTCGCTAGAATAACTTGTTAGCGATAATATTCATAGTTCTATCACACACTGCATGTGAGCTTTTAAGTTTAGTTCAACTCATTTTTCAGCTAATTTATTAATAAGTCCAAACCAATGTATTCATAATCATCATCAGCCAAAAACGTAAATTGCCAAGGCCAAGTGCGAGTCGGACCCGCGCACTAAGGGTTCACTTGTTCCAGGAAACTTTAACTTAAGAAGGGGTCTAGTACTTCCACTTAGCCAAAATACCACAATATTTCGTCGACGACCGAAAACTACTTGTTTGGTTTCGTTCAAACCAATTTTCGTTGAAAGTTTTTATTAAGATTTTCATCACATTTTTTTTTCACAGGGTGCAGAGGGATGCCCTTTTTACCACTTTTGAAGCGTCATTCTTTCAAACGTTAGACTTTGGAAAAAATGGTTATAGAAAACACTTAGACCTATAAGATTAGGCAATAATTTTTGTTTTGTTTTGGTCCATGTATGGGAAGCCCCCTTTCAATAACATTATCTTTATGAGAATCGAAATGAGGTCAACAGAGTACACTTACCTACCAAGTTTTAATTGTGTAATGCTAATAGTTTCAGAATAAAGTATTTGTGACAGACAGACGGACCGACAGACTTGACGAAAATATAAGAGTTCCGTTATCTGCCATTTGGCTACGGAAACCTAACAAAAGACTAAAGTTGATCTTTGATCATCAAAAATATTGTCATTCTGTGGATATGATAGTATCAGACAATTTACGCGAGTAACAATAGAATTCGACTCTTAAAAGTTAGGTATATTCTTTGAGGTCATAATATCAAACTCACCAATGTACTCGTTACTGTGCCGAGCCTCATTAATTTTTTAATAGCGCTGATACTGAAATATTTGTTTATTTAGTCACAAAGTAAACAAGGGGGCATGACAACTCGTTATGAATAATTAATGACATCTGCTTGTCAACAATATGATATTTCAGAATCGATCACAAACTCGAACCAGCGCCCCTTTGAAAACAAATCCCTAATAAGTAAAACAGTTCCAATCTGCGTTTGCTTATAACTGAGTGCAGCGTGTGTTTTTAAAACCACAGATCGAAAAGAACGGTCAGTTGAAATAATAAATAAGTGTCAGTCAATCAAAAAATAATAATACTTATTTTTACTATGTATAAAATAAAAATAGTCCTCCTAGCAGATTTTGACTACAGTGGCCAGTCACAACGACTAACCGACTGCACGGGACATATTATAGTGCACAAGTGTGTGCGCAAACATAGGTGCACTCTTTATTCCTTTCACTCTCGTAGCCCAATAGGACAGCAATCTGACACATCCGGAGAGAGATCAGGCGCAGGACCAAAGGCTTTATGTGCTTTTCGAAGCACGTGGGTGAAATACCGCCAAGTTCCAAACACTAGGCTAACCTAAAAATTTCTGAACAGAAAAATCTAGGTACACATTTCTTTGGCCCAACCCGTCATTATTTGCATTTAAACCAGGACCCTTAGCGCAGTCGTCACGTTAAAGTGCGACCATCTTACCGCTGCGCCACCGAGGTAGTTATTTATAAAATTAAATACCTATATCACTCTATCTACCTTAATAAAGAACGACACACGAAACGTAAATATAATTATACTTTGGATAATCCTTCACGTCGTTCATTTCTAACGATCATTTTTTTATGCGGTACAACGATTCAACTGATTGGTACTTGTTGCTGAAGTATCAAAAACGTAGTGTGCTCTATTAAAATTTGGAGGAAAAATGTTTACACTTTCTCAGCCAAAAAGCCATTTTGAGGCTTCCGTGGCCGAATGACAAATAAAAACCGGCCAAGTGCGAGTCGGACTCGCGCACTGAGGGTTTCGTGCCAACTTTAACTGAATTTGGGAATCCAGTTACTTCTACTTAGTAAAATCCACAATATTTTGTTGACAGCAAATATAACTTTGTTTTTCATAGTGTTTGTATGAAGTACAAAGTTATGTTTGCGGTTGTTGAAAATGTGCTATATCTCAAAAACTTCTCGTTCGATTCCGTCCGAACTAATTTTTGTTGAAAGTATTTGTTAAGATCTTTATTACATATTTTTTTCAAAATTTACATTTACTCGCTTAGTTTATAAGTTAGATGGGGGGGGGCGCCCATTTTACCACTTTGGAAGCGTCTAGCTATGAAACGTTAGACTTTAAAAGAAAATGGTTTAAGGAACCTCAATGTCATTTTAAAAGACCTATCTATAGACAACCCACACGTATAGGTTTGACTAAAAAATTTTTTTTTGGTTTTAGTTTCATGTAGCCCCCCCTTAAATGTGATATTTTTTTATTTTTATATACGAATCGTAAAGCGGTTAACAGAATACATACTCCTACCAAATTTCAACAGTGTGATGCTTATAGTTACAGAATTAATTGGCTGTGACATACGGACGGACAGACAGACAGACAGACAGACTTGACGAAACTATAAGGGTTCCGTTTTTTGCCATTCGGCTACGCAACCCTAAAAAGGGAACCTTTATAGTTTCGTCAAGTCTGTCTGTCTGTCCGTCCTTATATCACAGTCACTTTATTTTGACTATTAGCATCACACAGCATAGCATCAAACACACAAAAACCATTAGTACACACAAGCGTCTATCAGTGAAAGATATATAGACGCATCCAAAGTGGTAAAAAGGGCTTACTTCCCCCCCTCCTCCAATTTTTAAACCAAGCGAAAGTAAATTTTGAAAAATAATACTTTATATGAAAATTGATTTGTACAAGATCAATTTAGTAGTGTTCGAGATGAGTCTTTCAACAACCGCAAACATATCTTTGTTCTTCATACAAAAACTATGTAAAAATAAGTTATATTTGCTGTCAACAAATTATTTTGGTATTTTGGCTAAGCGGATCTGTAATTCAGTTGGCTTGTAACCCTCAGTTTGCGAGTCCGACTCGCACTTGCCGGTTTTGTATAAGTTTTTTGTTTACAGCCGTTTATAATAAAAACCGTTCCCGTGACTAAGTAGACTGTTATATCCCAGCTATGATAAAAAGGAATCCCTCTGCCCTTGCAGACGTAAACATAATTACTTTAATGTCAATATCACCACTGAAACTATCCGTTCTCAAGTCTGGTAATGTATGCCCACGGCTGGCCGGGGGTCGACGGTAAACAATGCTCTGATATACGCGATAATGTGTGAGCTAGAGCGGGTGGTGTGGGGAGTCGGGTATAGTTGAGCGGTGGTACAAGTGTGCTGTACCACGAGTTCACGGCGGTTTAACTGGCTAGCGACGACGTGAAAAAGTATATGAAATATTGCACAGCGCCTCTAGCGGTCGCTTGCAAAACTAAACTTGTCCATCCAAAAAGTTATGTTGTCGCTAGCTAAAACCGCCGTAAGCTTCTGGGAACGGCACTGGTTGGATT
Organism: Pyrausta purpuralis; assembly: GCA_963924145.1. Lineage (NCBI taxonomy): Eukaryota > Metazoa > Arthropoda > Insecta > Lepidoptera > Crambidae > Pyrausta > Pyrausta purpuralis. Next base: position 4,897,066 of record OZ001646.1, read on the forward strand.
GAAGCAAGTTAGGTCTTTAGCTAAAGTTTTCTTTGAATTTGCTTGTATGTAATAATTAGTCTGGCGTAGTGTTTTACGCAACGATCATAATGTTTTTATTGTTTACCGAATATAAGAGTATATGTAAAGTACAGTCGATAGCACATCCGGTTACCTACTTTTGTTGAAAACTAACCCTTATTACAATTACATAAGATACCGCAGTGTTTACCTTGACGTGCTGTTGTCCGTACTTCATTTATTTATTTTGAATACGACTACCTACGGATTGAAATTTGCTGCTACCAGAAGTGTTCCATAGCTACTATAATTTGGACACCTTAATGATGAGGGTAAAATAGTGTACCATTCTTAATGCTAATCACGTCTAGGCATTTAATCGGAATTCGATTACTAAATATGAATATTAAATAGGTTACTATATTTACAATGTTATTAAAACACGGCGCGGCGGCGTCATATTTTTTTATTTTAAAAGCATAGAGTCCGGTTAGCCAAAAAAGTTGTAGGTTCGAGTCCCGTCCGTGCGCAAGTTTTTGTTTCTTATTTCATCTTCTAGGTTCCTTAGTTAGTCGTGCGCCTATTGAACTCGCTTCATCTCCCATTTTAGACGGCAAGCTGTAACCAATTGTATAAACAATTCCCTGCGGGATTTCTTACAACCGCAGTTGGTCGCGTTTGCGCGTCTGACGCGGCACAGCCGTCGTAACTAGAAGTTCTACAAATAGTTTTTATCCCACTATAGTTTTTATCTTTTTATAGCCCTAGGGCGGGGCTGTAGAAAGATAAACGAAGCAGGTGCGGCGGTCACCTAAATTGAATATTGTTTACAACACGATTGATATTTATGAATTGTCAAGCTTTGTTCAACAAAACTTTACCCAAAGCTAACTTATAATGCCAAATTTACCCTAATCTGTGTAAAATCAAACTGAACTGTAATGGAAGTGAAAAAAATAGTATAGAGTGAGTTATTCCAATAATAAGAATCTGTAATTTGATCCACTTTGTTCGAAACGTATACCCAAATAACTTAAATAACGTTAAAACCAATAGACCGTGACTATTCCACGTACGCAATACTCATTGTATTTGTTAACATTGATTACAGAAATACAATGAGTATTTATTACTTAAGATTCGATTAACAATAATTGTTGTTAATAGGCAGGTATCCCCCCACAAATTATTTGTTTAAATATTGTGGTTTCAAAAACTCTACTGAATCGAATATAATTGATACAGGTTTATGTCACTGTATCTACATAAAAAAAGATTTCAGGATATTTTAATCAATCGTTTAAATATAGCGCATGATTTTCGTTCAAGAACTATTCAAAAAACAATAAAAATAACGCAAAAAATGGCCGTTAGTACTCACTTCAGTGAACTGAAACAGGCTTCATTTACTTGAACGCGCTCCGTCTTCGAGTCTTTCTCTGCCGTGTCTAGCTGAATCTAGAGCAAAAATCAAACCCAATTCTAAATAATAAACATATTGAAGACTTATTTTTGGCTTCCACAGACTTACCGGAGATATACTGGCCGAAGTACGAGTACGCACCTGTCCGCGTCACGCGAGCTGAAATGTTATGATTGAAATTCTAAAAGTTAAATGCAAATAGGGTCGTTACCTAACTGTACCTGTCAGAGAAGCCATTAGTTACGCTATAAAAATCTGTTCGTTGCATGGGGCCACTATCATGTTGAGTCTGCGAGCTTTTGTTCAACTGTTGCTTTTCATGTCATGAAGTGACTGAAATCGCTGCATTCGTCTACGATCACAATAAGATAGGTGAATTCGAATTTTACACACTGCGACTTTTGGCATTGATCGCAACTTACGCAATGATCAATATTTAATTTGGCATCGATGCAGTCGCGCGTAAGTATCGATGCAGTCGCCAATATAGAGTTAATAATTTCAATATCTACCCATTTATTTATTTATTCTTTATCGTACAACCAATATTTGTACAAAAGGTAGACTTATAGTCATATGGCATTATCTACCAGCCATATATTCGTACTAAGCAGAAATGTTTCTGCAGCTTCTGCATCGCGACTGTATCGATGCTAAAAGTAGCGCAATGTGTGAACGTTGAAATTTTGCGAATGCATCGACACAGAATCGCGAGTGCATTGCGGCTGCATCGCTGCTAAGAGTCACAGTGTGCAAAGGGTCTGTGCAATAATATTTTTTTCAACACACTTGATCAAAACGACGTTATTATTCCACCGATTTTTGGCTCATAATCGTAGATATTAAACACGCGTGCTTTTTCATTATATTATTGCACTAGTGCTTTTAGTTTATTAACCCGACCAATTTACATTTGTACTCTAGTACCAAGTCGTAAGTAAGAAGAAGAAGCGATATAATTTGGTCGGGTTATACAATACTTATTTTAGCAACAAACAGTATTTATGCGAAAAATAATAGTATCTACATATTTATTTCAATAAATGATAAATCCATATTTATTACTAAAAATAGCTCAAATTCATTTAACATTTTCTGTGATTTGTGTTTTAAACACGAATTATTACATTTTTAATCTTGGCTTTTGACCGATCTAGTTCGCGCCTAAGCCTTGTGCGCGCATCGGTATCACGGCAAGAAAAAAAAAACAACGCGCCATTTTTCGTAAATAATAACTGTCGGCTGTGACGAAGTTTGGATTAATTATGAAATTTAATATTAATGAAACTGTCTACTTCAAGTGAAGAAAATGAAGAAAACCTATTATTAACTCCGCCGGACATACGTAACGAGGCGAAAAACGCGTGCGAAAGTCTTTGCCATCAAAATCGAGTGAAATGTATTTTTACTGTTTTAATAACTAAAAACTTAGTAAATGAAGAATCTTGTTTTTTCCTCGCAAGTGTGTTGAAAAACGTCGTATGAAACACGTGTGCCTGTGACCATAATATACGCGGCTTTCTTATGGCGCACTCGCTTTCGCTCGTGCGCACACAATATCGCCTTGTATATAATGGTCAACTTAGCACACTTGTATCATAATGTACTATTGTGTTGTGGTTAAGCACGCTGGGTTTCAAGGTTTTGTCGCTCCGAGGTTCCTGGTATGACTCCCGGTCGGGTCAATATAAAAATCGGAACTTTCTTCATTGTCTCGGGTCTGGATGTTGTGGTACCAATGTTATTCCTGATTTTCATAACACAAGTGCATTGGCTACTTACTTTGGGATCAGAGCAATGTATACTTGATCGGTATCAAATATAAAGAAAAAACTTATTATCTTCGTCCAACTATCATTTAAATTTTATATCAAGACCTATTACCTAATTTCTGATTGTGTCTTTCGCAAATTTGAATACCTACGTTATGATATCAATTGTAATAACATGTAACAAACAACAACAATAATGTAATAACTTGCAATCCAACAGTGATTGGGGCACTTAATAACCCACTGATTAACTATAATTAGTTTATTCATCATCATCATCATAAATAAAAATATAAGAGAAAACAGAAGCTCAGGACAAAGGGTCTAGGCCAGTGAGACAGTTAAGTTTCTTTTGGCTTTTAAATTGGGGTGTTTGCCAAGCCGAATTTTTAGCTTTTGCCGAAGCGAAGGTTTATTTTATCTGTACTTTTTCATTTAATTTTATCTTTCAATATTAAACGTAACAAAGCGACAGTGTTTTCAATTAATTTTGCCCTAAAATGCTCCCGTCATTCATTTGTGGCCAGTAATTAAAATAAAATACAAATTCAATGTCTTAAGAAAAGTGTGTGTATTATTTTACTACATTGATATTTTTTAAATGTTTTTTTGACAGTGGTTTGTTGTGAATACCTGATATTATTCCAATTTCTCATTATTTGTGACAAAGAACAAGTATTTAACAATAGTTACCAATAGCCTGCTAAATTGCGACCTAGTTTCACGTCACGCGAAATCTATGTCAACTCAGTTTGGTCTGTGTGCATTTACTATGTACAAGTAAAGTGCGTTTTCACTAAAGTGTCAGTAGAAAGCAGTCCTTTTAATAAAAGTGGACTAACGCGCCGCAGCCCGCCGCCCACACCCTCGCAACCACCGCCCGCCCCACAATCAGAAACACCTATCGAGTATGTGTCTACTCCAGAGCTCCAGAACTGGATGAAAAGCATAGAACAATGTCTGAACGAAGTGTGCACTATTGCCTCAGAAGGGAAGTTAAATTCGGATCAAAAGGTAAGGATTCATAACCTGTGCAGGAAAGTGAACCATGGTACTTCTCAATTAGCCGTGCAATACCAATCCGTTAAGCAAAAAACCATCCAAGCTCATTACAATCTAAGTGCACTGAAAGAAAATCATGACCTCACGAAACAGCTGCAAGACCTTAAACAGACTATTGTACAATCGTCAAAACCCGCACAAGAAACGGTTTCCTTTGCCGATATGGTTAGAAAGAATTCTAATAACTTTATTCAGCCTACGACTATTAGTTCAGTCGCTATATATCCCACTGATAAAAGAAAGTCGAGCGAAGATACGAAGAACCTCGTTCAAAAAATCATCAGGCCTGAAGAAATGAAGCTGCATGTGAGAGATTTGCGCAAAACGAAGAACGGTGGTGTCATCATCAGCACAGACTCGAAGGAAGATATTGAAAAGCTTAAGCAGTTGTGATTGGAGTGCCGATATCAATGGAAGAGACTTAAGTTTTTAGCTGCATTTACCATCAAAACTTAGCGGATAAACTTCAAGACATGACTTTGGATAACTTTTTATCAGCAATCAAATTAAGCCACAAGTCAGGAAAAAAGGATGCTGAGACCTGTAATTACGTGATACAAGTCCCCGCACAAATACGTAAGGCCCTTATAATAAATGAATGAGTTTATGTAAACTGGTCTTCGTGTCCCGTGAGAGACTTTACATTGGTCACAAGGTGTTACAAATGTCAGCAGTATTGCCACGCAGCCAAATCATGCCGAGAGGAGTCCAACACTTGCGGCCACTGCGGGGAAGTAGGCCATACAATGAAGGAATGTGCAAAGACTGCCAAGCCATCAAAATGTGCCACATGCACGCGCTTTAATAAGCCGAACGCACATACAACAGGAAATGCCGAATGCCCTGCCAAAAAAGCCGCCGAAGCCCGGTATATAAACTCTATAAATTATGAAGGCACATAATATTACGCAATTATTTCTTATTGCTAGCTACTCCTATTTTCTAAAATTCATGCATTTTATGAAATAATATTGTACTTACTTAACTATTTTAGTCAATAAGACCGTCCTACTAACCTTTACCTTAGCCCCGATTCAGTAAAGAATTTCGCTGAATACTAAATACACTTGTTACATAAACAAACTTTACGTGATCTATGTATAATCTGATTTTACCTAGTTAAAAATTTGCTGACGCCTTGAGTTATTCATAACATACAATGGTTCGCAATGTAGCATTATATTATCGCCGTAATTTGTATTAATACCTAAATAATTTTTAAACTAATTTACCTTTGTTTGTTTGTAGTTTCAATATATTGTTAATTTATTAAGATCCCCATATTCTTATGTGTTAGCTCTTATTAGCCTGAGATACAGGTCAAACCTAGTTCAGGCAAAAGAACTACTGTGCCAACGTGTTAATTTGTAAGCTCTTTGATTTGTTATTGTTCTTTTGAAATTGAATAAATTATTTATTTATTTTATTTATTTAACTGTTTTACCTGTCTTAGGAAAATAAGTATTATACAGCACAAAAAACCAAATGCTAATAAACCAGATATCAAAGCATTTTATCAAGGATTCAACAAAATAGTACATGAAACTACATCAGATATACTGCATATTCAGGGAAATACCATATAAATCTCTCCCCTTCGCATTTTCCTCACCTATTTGACGACCCGTCTGGTGTAGTGGTCGAGAAATCGCCTACTACGCAGCGGGTGCGGGTTCGATCCCCGCACAATACAAACATTTGTGTGCATGAACATGTCTGTTTGTATTGGTCTGGGTGTTTTCTATGTATATCATGTATGTATTTACAAACAAAAAGTATATAAGTATTATATCCGTTGTCTGGCACCCATAACACAAGCTTTGAGTAGCTTACTTTGAGGCTAGATGGCGATGTGTGGGAATGTCCAAAGAATATTTATATTTATTTATTTATTTAATCCTACAGTACACTATAACGAGCATAATCAAGTTCCCTCCCGCAAACAATGAACAGTTCCTGAAGACTGAGAAAATATATTCTTATTAATTAACAGTTTATCCATTGCGCAGTTCGTCTTCTGGGTTCTCGGGATGACGTCATAAATCTTCCCAGGGTTCCGTGGCGGAAGGATTTGGCGTTGGATCCAAATCAGATACTTATGGCGAATAGTATCGGATCAAATAGCAGGATTTATTCGAGGGTATGTCGCGATACAAGTTTCGCGTTTTGTTTTTTCGAAAAGTTTGACCTTGATTTAAGAAAATATTTGTAAAAAAGTGTTTTGTCTATCCCAATAAAGGATAATCACTTCGTATTATAAACTACGTCCTACGCAGCGTCTGTTATAGCCATCACAGACGCTGCGTAGGACTCAATATATCCTAAGGTAGACAGACGTCTACTTTAGGATTAAGTAAATAAACCATGGCACGAACTCAATACCAAGATCATAAACGACTTTTGCAAAATTTATATTCATAAGTATATTGTTATATTTAAATAATAAATTCATAGTCAAATGTACTCGTAACTACGATACTTTTGCAGGCTCTATTAAGTGTCAATCGTATAAAGTCGCCAAATAGGTAAGAATTAGATCTAAACTAATTTCGAAGTGGTTAACAAAGATTTTCATAACTAGCCCTTAAGCCCAAGGGCGTTACCTTTAATGCATTTCACAGCCCAAAGCTTACAACCAGACCACTCTCTGACTAATGCACGGAAATAATGATAGATAATGACTATTTCAAGAAAAAATATATATCAAAAATTTATGACTCGGAATAAGTAATAAAATTCGTTTGTCTTTAAAATTCTACAAATATTTTACCGTTTCTACCTCACTGATAAACGTTGTTTCCTCTACCCAATGGTTGTCTGGAAGAGATCGCTTCCAGCGATAACACCGCCGATTTTGTACAAATGATTTGCCTGTATTGTTATTCTTTCTTGCGTTCTTACTTGTGCAATAAAGAATATTTATTTATTTATATTTTAATTTTAAACCAAAGTTTATTTTAATTCCATTCACCCGAAGTTATGAGTTTGGGACGAGACTAATTTTTAACGAATTTGCCTTTAGACAGGTTTTTAAAACAAATACGCATCTCATTTCAACAAATTACAATTTCATTTGCTAAATTGTAGATGCACAAAAATTGAAGATACTCCTGATTTCACATGACGCAGTCGCTGAATTCTTTTACTTCATATTTTAAATTGCACTTGTAAAACGCAACTTTGTGAGGCAAGGAATACACTTTATCAGACAAATATGTTTATTACGAGTGCAATTTATAATGTTAAGTTTGTATTCTGGCAAAAATAACTTTAAAAAAAATATATACTATCTGCTGTATTAAATGTAACAATAAAGATATTTAATAAACTTATCCGTTCTTGATTCGTGCAATTAAATAATGTTTTAATTGCTTATTATATACATAAACAGTGATGCAGTGCTTTTCCAAAAGACGATCTCTTCTAGAAACCCTTTAGACCCTTTACACACTACGACTTTTAGCATCGATGCAGCCGCGATGCTAACGCATGTTAGTATCGATGCAGTCACGTTGCAGAAGCTGTAAATTGACAAATTATGTACTGTATTTTGGCGACTGCATCGATGCTAAATTAAATCTGTTTATTGCGTGAGTCGCGCGATGCTGAAGCGCATTTTCAAAACGCGCGACTGCAATGATCATAAAAGCCGCAGTGTGTAAGGGGTTTTAGACAAATGAATATTTACATTTTGTTACTAGAAATTTTTGAGAACGTTGTTGGCTGAATCGATTGAGATATGGTCGCAAATACGGCTGAGGCAATCACAGATCGCCATCAACCTTAGTGTGCCATTTCATTTGTGTCTTATTAGCAGTCGTGGAGTGAGTAGATTAAACAAACTTGCTGTTTTCTGAACTGGTAATTGCCTTAATTATTTAAGTTATTTTCGTAATTTATACTACATTTGCAGTACTAAAATACAGTGCTGATAATTGTTATGTTTTGACATGTGGAAATGTGTTATACATATGTGTGGATGACGTATTTTTGTTACTCCTTCACGCGAAAAGTACGTATTGGTTTTTACAAAACCTTATAATTATATAGTTCATACATTTGAATAATAGTTGTATTAGTATAAAAATAAGCTATAATAGTTGTAATGTTTTTTGAAATCCAATATTTACACGGGTGATACAGCGGGGAATCGCTAGTATTAGAAAAAATGAGAATTAACCTGCCGCAGATTTTTTGATCTCCTGCAAGTGCTGAATTCTACCAGCTTTGCTCTACGTGGTGAAGCATTATTTAAGTACTAATGGATTAATTTATTGATCGAAGTGAAGTATTTATACTAAAATATATCCTTTAATGACTATTTATAAGCTAACGATAATTGTCACGATGATGCGGCGCACGTACTACTTAAGCTTGATACCTAATCTCGGTTGATGGTAAATATGAAACTCCATATGAACCCTACGTCACTCGCGCGCCTAACAAAATATTGTATCTGAAACACTCATGTAGGAATGAACCAAGATGGCGCGGGCATTCGCTCCATTTGCCAAGAAGATTTTGGCTACAATATGTTATACAAGCCCCCATATGAACATTGCAAAGAGGAACATACGCGAATCTCGACTGTATGTTAATTCACTTAGAATAAACATGAATAATATCTCCAACTGATTTGTTTATTTTTGGCAATGATTTCAGCCTTCGTAGTTGAAGAGCAATTAAAATGGAAATGTCTCGTGAACAGCGTTAAGAATAGCCTGTAAGTTTCGTTTCAAACTTGGGTCATTATAATAAAGGCATTCGAAAGTGTATGCTTACTAGCGTATGGAACTGACACCACGAATAAATTTTTTGCTCTATGAATTGATGCCATTTGTCATCAATTCATACAAACTGTTTCATATTATTACTTGATATATTAATATAAAGTAAATTCATTATTGGCTGTAAATTTATAAAGTAAGTTTAGCTTAGCTTTTGGAAAAAGAGCTGTGAATTTTATTACAATTTAAATAGCATTCGAATTTCCTTAAAACTTGGTTTTAGGAAACGACAACACATGTAATGACAAAATGATCAAAACTTTGATTGATTTAATGCATTTTTTCGACTTGTTTATTAGTGCTTTTCCCAAAAAAAAACGAAACTAAGAAAATGTTAGTAACTTACAGCTATAACTTTTACTGTGTGTACATTTTCAGAGAAAACATTGCAACGAAAATGACAGCTGCAAAAGTTTCAAATGTTCGACACCCATGTTTATGCGGTATGACACACTTTTTTTAATGCAAAAACGAAAAAATCCCGTTACATGTTTTGTATTCTAAAATACAAAGTTCAGCTTCAGCATTCCACAGTAAATTGGTTTTCATTATATCACTAATCTGTAAAATTAAGTAATTTTTTTATGTTGCATGTCTTAGTTTAATTTTTTCTTGTTTGTTATTAATAAAGAGATCTGTAAAATACTGTCTGATGTCATAGTAGTTTCGCGATGTGAAAGCTACCAATTGAAAACGAGATTAAATTGACTGCGAAAGGAACTTTTTCTATGATTGAAAAAAATATTAAGACATCATTAATGTTCCTTTTTTCACACATGTTTCCGGATATTTGAATGAGGAAATGTCGTAGTCAATCTTTATACAATTTTCTCAAAGCATTTAATAAAATACTTTATTTAATTTAAAGCATGGTGATAAAATACTTTATTTAACAAATAAATAAATGTATGATTTTTATGCTATTGAAATGAATGGTAATGTGTCATCCTAGATGAAAAGGTCTCAACTCGTTTTACAACATCCTTTCTTAATATTATAAATGTAAAAGGAACTCTGTCTGTCGCCCTTTAACGCTAAAACTACTGAGTCGTTTTTAATGAAACTTGGCACACCTGTTTTTTTTACGTCTAGAGCCTGATATATGCAATTTTGAAAGCGAAAAAAGAATTGTAAGGGGTAGAAAAGGGGAATGGGGTAAGTATATTTATTTTCAACGCTAGGAGAAATATGCTATTCAAATTATCAAAAAAAAACTCTGAAGGGATTAAAAAAGGTAGTTAAAAATTCTACCCAAAGTCACTATTCCACGCAGACGAAGTCGCGGGCACATCTAGTATTATCATAAATAATAATTACGTACACCATACAAATCAGTTTAGTTTTATGCTTTTAAGCACTGTCTCATTAAATTACCTTTAAGAAGAATACGGTCATTATTATGATAGCTTCCCTGACTTTGCGCTTAAACTCATTTCCTTATAACCACAAAAGCTTAAGATGCTTCTTACCAGGTTTTATAATTTACGCAGTAGTTTGATACCAAGATGAATTTTATATTACTTTTCAATTACTGAACATTAAACAAAAAGAAAACACATTCGAGTTAAACTATTTAGGTTTTGATTTATATGGAATAAATATTTGTATTTTATTTTCGTTAGTTACTTGCAATTCATAATATTCTTAGCATGTTTGACTCAATGTTCCTATAAAATTGTTTATTAAAAGAAGCTGGAGAATATTTCTTAACTTAGAAAGTCACAGACACGGATACCTTACAGTTAGGGAGGCGAGGTAGCTAAATGGCATAATTCAACGGCGCCATCGTGACCTATCAAAATCGAAAGATAAAATAATTTCGATAAGAAAAGCTCGTATGGTAAAAACCATTTTAGCGGTGGGTTTGGCGTGTACGGTTTTTCAAAAATGTTAAAAAAAACAGTTACTTGGGCATTCTCGAGCGCGTCAGATATTCATACTACGTAGGCCTAAGTGCCTCTGATAACAACGGTATACTAATCTGCCGGTTTGCGTGGTGGGGGTAGGCATATAAAGTAGTCAAAAATGCAAAAAAAAATACTCGAGCGCGTCAGATTTTCGGAAGGGGTGTTAAGTAGGCCCCAAGGAAGCTCCCTTTATAAAAATTGACGATTTCGGCGTGACCATAAGTTACGATGAATTTTTGAAAATGCTAAAAAAAAGTTGTTTTGAAATACTCGAGCGCGTCAGATTTTCATAGGGGAGGTTCATCTCGGTATCCTGAAAGCATATTTTCTTAATCTGACAAAAATGTTGGTGGGTTCTCTTAATCTGACCGGAAAGGTTTTTTGGTTTCTTGTTTTTTCCTTTCTTCTTTCTTTTTAATAATTCTTCACTTCGTTTTGCTTACGGTACGTCCAAAAAACCATTTGAGGATCAACAGGCTATTGAATAATATACATACATGAAACTGTACATGTTAATAATACTTTTGTATACAGATACGCGTAACTTTTTCCGAGTCCACGAAAATTGTCGAGAAACTTTAGAAAAAAAAATGAGATATAATAAAAGTAACATAACCTTCTGACTGCGCAGCAGACATATTATGTCTGATATTAAAAAAAAAAAGAAAACGTTGACTGCGGGCCAGACATAATATGTCTGCTCCGCCAGTTAACGGCAAAGTCGGTCTAAATGACGTCACCTGTGAACGAAATCGTGTAAGAATGAAACAAAACACTGTATGATAAACAAGGATGGCAAAAGGATGGCAAATATGGCAACAGCAGACCGGCAGGCATAGATTTTTTCTTAGAATTCAGCCGTTTGTGACGGAGCGTTCGGGCCGCCCAGTAGAAATGAACCTTATTTACTACATATTAGGGTTCAAAATAAAAATGGTGGAACTCAAGTGCAAATACCCACTTGAGCAAAACAAAGTGCGTATTACAAATACGCATGTGTTTACGCTATAATACAACGAGATAGCTTGTGTTTCGAGGAACTCGACTTATAAATTACACGTTCACATGCCAAGTAATGTTCGCTTATCGCTGCTTTTAGTAACCGGAGTCGTCAGGGGCCATTACGGGGGGTAGGCGTAACTCAGTCGACGTCACTCGGGAATGCAAGATGGCCGCAGTTAGAAGGATAATTGAATCATCGTTATTTCATATCAATTTTTTTAACACCCTCAGTTTTCAAGAATACTAAAAAAAACGGGAGTTTGAGTTTTTATGATGCTTCAAGTCAAAAAGTTTTAACTTTGGACAAAAATGTAAAGAAACCTTTTTTGTGTAAAATAAAATTACCTTTTTTGTTTATTTCAACTTTTTTTTGTAAAATGTATCGTTCGCGACTTATATGCCGCAACGCGTTTTTCGGAAGACGAACCGGTCATGCGGTAACCGGCAGATTTTGTATTTTTAGAACGTTTTAGATAATATTCTTCAAAAAAATAAAAAAATCGCGCTCGAGAATGCCGGATTAACGTTTTTTTTTTTTACAAGTTCGCGACCCTATAACTCGGCGGCGTCAAGAACTTATCGTCAGATTAGTTAAATTTAGTCTTAAAACACTAAAATCAACCCGAAATATCTTGATCTGACGCGCTTGTTACATTATTGTAAAAGACCTAAATTAATAAAACTGCAAAATTTTTCAATATTTATAAAGCAAACTAATCAAAACTATTTTAAGAGCATTTTTCTAATTACTAAAGACTTCAAAATAATTTGTAATTGAAATAAGTCTTGTGACTTCCGCTTTATAAACGACGTCACTTTTAGAATATTGTTAAACTAATTAAATACAAGTAATTTCTTATTTTATAAAATGTATTAATTAAAATTAATAATTTTACAAATTTCTATATTAACTGTAAACGTAAAAATAATTTGTTATTGAATTAATCCATATGGCTTCCGCCGGACCAACAACGTCACTTGTTGTTTGACGGTTCGAGGCAAGTGGGAAGAGCCTTATAAATACGGCACGACCGATCAGTACCCCAATCACGAACTTTTGACGTATTCGTCACGTTATCGTAGCGAGTTTACGCAGTACAACGTTAGTCGGCATCACGAAGCACTCTGGTGTCGTGTAGTAAACTCGATAGCATTGACGAAGATGACGTCATACTAACGTAAATATGGCCGTTAAATATGACACGTCCAGAAACAAGTTAAGCGATCTTTTTATGAATATTATCGAAATATATCATGATATTCCAGTAAAATCTAAAAGAAATCAATAACGGAACAAAATTACGATCAATATGTTTGGCAGGGTTAGCAAATGTAAAAAATTGTCTATTAAAATATGAAGATATATGTTTTTCTGTAATCTTTAGATTTTTGAACTGTTTAGTAGACTGTCAAGTGACAGATTGACGTTATGCCATCATATTGTGACAAATTCAAAAGTTTTACAAAAGATTTAGTTAAAAATTATGAAAAAATATTAAAATAACGAGGACAAGTCGTTTGCAGTACAACGTAACAATATTTGAATTTTGAAACAGTAATTGTACGTAAAAGTAATACAAGGATAAGTGATTAAAGTGCTTTTATTCATTGGCGAATATAGTGAGATAAAATCTTATCAAGAAATTGTGATTTATCCAAGCCCTCAGCTCTCCAAGAGGACGCTGTTTCTAACAAATGGAATGAAAAACATTAACGTCAATATAATATATTTCAGAATGAAGGCAGACCAAAATACAATGTATAGAAATACGCTTACCCAGCTAGAAGAAATAAAGTGAGTCTAGCAGTTCCGGCGGTCTTCGTTACTCCCATATGTCATATTTAGAGCAAAGATAAAACCCAACAAGATCAAAATCGATACACCTGTTACAAGTGTCCAGTTCCTGATTTCTTTTCAAGTTAAAAATAAGGAGTTTATGATATGAAATATTGTAATAAATTTCATATTTGTACTGCAAAGTCTTCATTTTTGAATTATAAATATGACCACAAACGTTTTCTTTATTCCACACGTTTCTTTATTTCTCGCCAAAAGCCAAAGCTCAGTCTGTTGTTATTTGTGAGATTTTGAGCACATATAGTAAGAAACTATGTGTGGGATCCGTACGTTCTACTAGTACACACACATCCCTTGAAGACTTTTGTCTTCAAACACTGAGGTTAATGAGACATGACGACGCTCTTGCGCAGTTTCCCGACTCTGCCTATCCAGCGTTGGATTCGTTGATCTCATCAAATCTCATCTTTGCCTGCACGAATAGTATATTATCAATAAACCGGAGGTGAGTGATGTATTTGCTTTTGACGTTGATGCCGAAACTTTCCCATTTCAAGAGCTTGAATCCGTCTTCAAATGCAGCTGTATGATGATTTTAGTAAAAAAACAATTTAGGCGGTCTTATCCGTAAAAGTTACCTAGTTTCTCTTCGCTCATTTTTGACACTCAAAATCTCAAGTAATCTTCTTGCAACCCACGATACTATACGTCAAAGCAAGGTTCGTGATCGCAAATCCAGTTAAACACTATAGAAAATGTTTACGCACAATAAATGTCAGGTATTTGAGCTGCCAAATTTAGTTTGCTTTACGTCCGATAGAGGCGCTTTCAGATTCTCATACAAATGATTACGTTACTATACGAATACTTTGACGCAAATTATTCGTGATCGGGGTACAGTAGGGCACTTTTGATCGAGGCGTCGACTGGGACGGATCTCTCTCCGCAAAGTTAAGTAATTATCACTGTTATTATGAAAATTGCTAGAGTATTTATATATTTATTATTACTATAGTTATGTGTATATAGTAAATATTATGTGGTATATAAGACTCAAACTTCGTAATGTTGTTATTTAAAAATTAAATAAATAGTCCTCAATTATATACTTGTGTTTGGACTTATATACCTTAACCGTTTAAATGTAACAGCTGTATATCTTCCAGTGGGTAAGTGATTTACATGATTTGAACCTTATATACTCACATTACATTGTTATATACTTACAGTAAACTTAATATTATTAATTGATTTACCCTTTATCTATCCTTTCTACTATATAATTAGTTATATACATGATAATAATTAGCTAATAATTGATTAAATAAATAGTTTCTAATTATATACTTGCCTTTGGTCTGAACGGTTCTTTAGGTTCAAATAAATAAAATGGCCCAATTACACACAAACTATATATTAAAATATTTAAGAGTGAAGAAACATACATTTTTTATATATCAAAAACAATTGAAGTGCGCGGGGACGCGCCAGTTCTACCATCCTTACAAATATAAAAACTGCGCAAGGCGCCAACATAAATATATTATGTTTGGGGTTGCCAACAGGTTGCCCACCCATATGATATTCTTACAGTTAATAACACTATTTGTTTTTCAAAACTTACAATTCTCTAAATAAACTAATGTCTTAAAAGACAACGCTCGCATTATAAAGAGCTGCTATTTATAAAACAATTCAAGTTATTTAAGTGTTAAATAAAGTAATGCCTTAGCATAATTATATAACAAAATTCAGTTTATTAAATATCACAATTAAAATTAACAAGTGTGAACTTAAAGTTAGATATAAATCAAAAATTAACACAAACTACGAATTCTAATGAATTACATTTCCATAGGCAATGGACATATTCCAGAAAGGGAACGAACATATACCTTCCCATTAGGAGCAGTGACTTCAAAAGCTCTAACCTTTTGATCACATCCAGGAAATACCTTTGAGATTCGAGCCATAGGCCAATACAAAGGTTGTAAGTTTGGTTCTTTAAGTAGCACTAGTTGTCCTACAAAAACATTAGGCACATCTTGCCTCCATTTGGCTCTACATTGCAATGTATTTAAATATTGTTTGTGCCAGGTTTTCCAAAATTGTTGTTTGATTTTCGGAAGAATTTGCCAAAATTTAAGTCTATTATCAGGTACTTCAGTTAAATCAGTCTCGGGATATGCCGTTAAAGGACCTCCAATTATAAAATGACCTGGTGTTAAGTACGCAAAGTCTGTAGTGCTAGAAGAAGTTATAGGTAATAAGGGCCTCGAATTAAGTATGGCCTCGATTTGAATTAAAATGGTGTTTAACTGCTCGTATGTGAATAAAGACCTTAAGGTCACTCTTTTGAGGTGATATTTCATACTTTTAACTCCGGCTTCAGCAAGCCCCGCAAAGACAGGAGAATAACTTGGCACGAAATGAAACTTGATAGCATTTTGGGAAGCGAAACACTGCACTTGATTCTGATGTTGCCTTGTACTGTTTAACTTGTATAGCTCGACTAATTGACTCCTTGCACATTTGAAAGTACTTGCGTTATCGCAAAATACTTCCGTGGCCATTCCCCGTCTCGATATAAATCTTTTGAAACAGGCAAGGAAGGCTTCTGTGGTTAGGTCTGAAACTAGTTCCAAATGAATTGCCTTAGTGGCAAAACACACAAATACACATACATAGCCCTTTGTTACTACAGCACGTCTAACTCTAGAGTTTTTTACCTGAATAGGGCCGGCAAAGTCAATTCCAACTATTTGGAATGCCCTAGAGGCAGTCACCCTCTGTCGCGGTAATGAACCCATTAATTGAGTGGCGATCGTTGCCTTTAATTTAAAACAAACTAAGCATTTGTGCGTTATCTTTTTTACCTGACGCATACCATTTAAGAGCCAATATTTTTGGTTTAAGCTAGCTAACAGTAGTTTTGGGCCCGCGTGCAGCAATCTTATATGTTCATTTTTAATAATTAAATGTGTGATTCTAGAATCTTTTGGTAATATTATGGGATGTTTTTGTGAAAACGGCAAATCCGAATTTTGTAAACGTCCTCCTACCCTCAAAACACCTTCATTATCTAAAAACGGATGCAGGGGTTTCAAGCTCCCTGATAACGTTTCTCCTTTATTTAATAAAGCAATCTCATCTGCATAATATATGTTTTGTTCGTGTTTTATTATTATAGACAAAGCATTCTGCAGCTCAGAGCTAGTCAGACAGTCAAAATGTAATCTGGCATTAGTTTTTTTCATATTGTGACAAAATCTTAAAATATATGCTAGAATTCGTATCATTTTGTTCACATCAGAGTAGTTATTTAAAAATGACAAAAGATCATATTTTTGCTTTTGTATATTGATAAGTACTATATCTGCAGTCTTAAGTTCAGGGATGTCATCCGAAGATTGTGCAAGATTATTATTAAAGGTATACTCCCTTTCTTGCAAGAAGGCTGGGCCATTCCACCACAAAGAAGAGCTTACCAGTTCCTGGGGTTCAACACCTCTACTTACTAGATCCGCAGGATTGTCAAGTGTATTAACATACAACCAACGCCATCTATGTGTCAACTGCTGAATTATACTCACTCTGTTGGCAATATAAGCTTGTAATTTTATGGGTTTAGTATTGATCCATGCAAGTGCAATGTTGGAGTCTGAATACAAGTAGACTTCATCTATTTGTAATTTTAGCTTTATTATGTCATAAACTCTACTCATAAGCTTTGCTAAGAGCAAACAAGCATTCAATTCAAGGCGGGGAATCGTCAAAGGTTTTGTTAGTGAATTGATTCTAGATTTTGAACAGAGTAAATATAATTTAGCATTATTTGTTAAGTCAACTACACGTAAGTATATGCAGCACCCGTAACCTGTAGAGCTGGAAGCATCTGCAAACCCCACCATTTGGATTTTTTGTGTATTCTTTGGAATATCTATATTTCTTTTTAAATTAATAGGCATCATGTCATTTAAACTATTAACAAATACTGTCCATTCTGTTATTAGAGGCTCAGGTAAATTACTATCCCATTCAACCTTACTAAGCCATAATTTTTGCAAAATGTCTTTGGCCTTAACTATAATGGGACTAACATATCCTAATGGATCATAAAACTTAGAAATTTCACTAAGTATAATTCTTTTAGTTGGTGGCTTATCTAAAGATATTTTAGGACTCATTATTATAAAGCTATCTCTTTTAGTATTGATTTTCATACCTAAAGCCTTAATGGTGCAATCATTTTTTTGAAGATCAATTTCATCAAATTGTTGCTCACTCTGAGGAATATCAGCCAAGAAATCCCTGTTATTAGAAGACCATTTGTGCATCTTAAAACCTCCTTTACTAAGCAAAGCTTGCAATTGTATTTTTGCTTGCAAAAACTCATAAAAATCAGACGTTGCATAGAGTATATCATCAACATATGTGCAGCTTTTTAAAATAACAGAAGCTAATGGATACTCAGTATCATAAACATTCGCAAGCTCTATCAAGCATCTTGTAGCTAAATAATTTGAGCTCCTCAAACCATAAGTTACGGTATCTAAGCGAATGCATTTCAAAGGTTCATTTATATTATCACGCCATAATATGTTTTGTAGCAGAGTATGGTCAGGATTTATAAGCACATTCCTAAACATTTTCTGAATGTCACTAGTAAATGAATATTTACCAAAACGGTAAAGCAATAATATGTCAAACAAATCTTTTTGTACCGTAGGTCCATTCAAAATGATGTCATTAAGAGAAACTTTTTTTATTGTCTTCATCGAGCCGTCGAACACAACCCTGGTTGGTGTGGTTTTACTATTTTCATTAAAAACAGCATGATGAGGAAGGAAATATAATGACTCTTCTCTAAAATTAATTGACTGAAAATCTACAAAATGTGCATGTCCAAGTTCAACATAATCGTGTATAAACTTATGATAATCTGTCAACATATTAATATTTTTGTGTAATTTCTTCTCAAGATTAATAAATCTATAATAAGCTAAATCAAAAGAGTCTCCCAATGTCTCTTTGACATCTTCTAATGGAACCTTCAGTGGCAAGTCTACAGTAAATCTATTATTTTCTAATTTAACTGATGATTTGAAAATATTTTCGGCAATATTATGCTCATGCTCCTTTTCCAAAAACACTTCAGGCACAGATTCAGCACTCCAAAAACTTTGCAAATTACTGTTAATTGTGGTTTTACAATCAAGACAAAGAAGTGATACAACCTTGGCTGGCGGCTTACTCTCAGGTAATGCACCACCAATAATGTAACCAAGTTGCGTGTTGATCAGCCTTGGTCCCCTTTTATCTATCGCCTCAGCATGCTGCTTCACATCGATGCACATTTCTGCCACTTGTGGCTCAGAGGGAAGCATTATCTGAAAAACAATATCAGCTCCAATCAACATATTGATCTCTGATGGTACATTAAAATTTTGGTCAGCTAATTGAATACCAGGGGGTATTATAAGTTTAGTAAGGTCAATCTTTTCTTGAGGGATTTTACAAGTCACATTTTCTACCATATAGCAGTTAACGGGAATAGCAAAATTAGAATTTGTTGAGTGTATCTGTAAAGGTATGGAAAAACCAATTTTATTGCTTGAATTGCCAACACCAACTATTGAAGTGTCTTATTTGGTAGGAGTGAGTCCAAGTAGTTTAATAACCTTGTGTGTGACAAGAGACACCTGTGATGCTGTATCTAAAATAGCTTTAATGTGCACCTCTTGCTTATTTTTTCCTAAGAGCTTGACTCTTGCTGTGGGAAGTAAAACATTATTAAACTTGTTTGTAACAAGTGTCACAGGAGGGGATTGGACCTCTTCTTTATGTACTAAGGTATTGTGACCTTGCTTGCACTCAGCACATCTAAAGTGAAATCTACATTTGCCCTTATGTATGTTTAAACAAATGCTGCATAAATCATTACTTTGTACAAATGTTATCCTTTGAGAAAGAGGAAGTGCTTTAAATTTATGACAGTTAAAAATCTTATGATCTGTGTACTTACAGAATTTGCATTCCTTTAAAGGCATATCATTCGTTGTTATGTTGACCGCTAGTTGAGTAGGCCTACTGCTAATCAACCCTGTGTTTTCCATGGCCATGGCTCTTTTTTCCAAAAATTTAAGCAGATCCGTAACTGACGGACTTTTGTTATCTTCTCGCTCTAGTTGAAATTGCTGTGCTGTCATAGGATCAAGTTTGCGAATTAAAATACAAATCAATATGGCATCCCAATACTGAACATTTTGATTAAGGTTGATTAAGGCAGCTAATGATTGCTTAACAATTGATACAAACTCCCTTAAATTTGATGCTGAAGGAGTTGATATGATGCCTAAATCTAAAAGGCTATGTATATGTTCACATGTTAATTTAAAACTATCATAATATCTTTCATGCAATAATTGCCTTGCCTGTTCATAACTTTGGCTCACTAGAGGCAAATTTTTTATCAAGTCATAAGGTTCATCTTTAGTTAGGGACCTCAAATAGTGCAGCTTTTGAATTTCGTCAAGGCTATCATCATTGTGTATTAATGAGTGAAACAAATTAACAAATTGAACATAGTCCTTACCTTCGAAATCAGGGATATGAATAGTTGGCAATTTGCACGCCACCCTAGAACCTCGTGGTTCTTTTGCATTATCCACTACACTGGTATTTTCGTGTATAATGCGTGACATCACGGCCATTGTGGCAAAATATTTTTCTTCGTATTCACCATAATTTTCATCATCATCACCTTTTGTAGCTAGTATTTGTTTGTTTAAGTTGTTATACTCAGCGAAAAGCTCCTCTAAGCGAGCTTTCCGTGTATTTAATGAATGTATGTCTATGTCTTTTAGGTTTCCGGCATTCGCGAAAAAATTATATAAACGGGTTAAACCTCCCTTAGCGTGTCCGCGAAGACTAATTAAAGATTCCATTTTGGAAAACCTTGGTTTACACAAACAACAGCAGAAAACACTTTAAATGTTAAAATAAATTTAGGTTTCCTATTTCCTTGACAAACAAAATACAACGGCTTAAGATTAATCGTCGCGAAATGACGCCACAATACTACCAACTAAAAAAGCTTAAAGTCCTTAACCAATAGCAGCACTTTATTTGGGAGCGTTCCTGTCTTGTATGTTTCTTGCGTGAAATGATATTTCCAACATGATCGTATCTTCTCACGTACACAAAGCAAAACAGCACTTACGTTTTCTCGACGTTATTATGAATTTATGATACTTAATGTGAATGCACCAGATACTCTTTTTACTTGAAGATATGTATGGCGTGGTGGAGAGTGAGAATTACACTTTCTAGCTCACACACACGTAGAAATTTTGTTCGTTGAATTTTTCTGACTTCGAATTTTGCTTGCAGTAGTGGAGAAAAAATTGCTCACACTCCGTCAATCTTCGTGTTACATGTCTCATGTTTGCACTCCTAGTTATTATAGTTGTTTTGTTCAGGCCTTCTTTACACTAGCAAAATTATGTTTAGTAGCTTTCTTTTCCGCTGATTCATTTCTTCCGAAGGACCAATTTGAACGGTTCTTTAGGTTCAAATAAATAAAATGGCCCAATTACACACAAACTATATATTAAAATATTTAAGAGTGAAGAAACATACATTTTTTATATATCAAAAACAATTGAAGTGCGCGGGGACGCGCCAGTTCTACCATCCTTACAAATATAAAAACTGCGCAAGGCGCCAACATAAATATATTATGTTTGGGGTTGCCAACAGGTCTTATATACCTTAACTGTATAAATATGACAGTGGTATATTTTCAGTGAGAATGTGTTTTACATGATTTGAACCCTATTTACTCACATGAAAACTATTATATACTTACGGTTAACTTTATTTATTTCATTGATGTAACCTTAACCTATCCATTCTACTATACAATAGGTAATAAACATGACTATAACACCTAATACTACAATTATTCGATGATTATAGCTTTTGAACCTATATATTGTAACTTATTTTGCTACAGCTTAATTATAATAATAAACAGCTTTATCTTAACATCACCGGGGCTTTTTAACAACTAGCTTCTAAATCTTAACTAGCTTCATGATATTATACATCATTCAAATTTAATCTAACACGCTCGAGTATTTCAGACTATCGATTTTTTTTACTAATCTGATCGTCTATCCTAGGCGCGCGTCGATACATATAGAGCTAAATACTTTACAAGGTTGTTCTATTAGATCCAAGGTATCTCTTATATCTTAAACTGCCACGCTCGAGTATTACCGAAAATTCCCCTATTCGCCTCCCTAACTATTAATTCTTAATATTGATTTTAAATGCTAAACACGGGTTGCCCATCGTGTATCTACGACTCTTGACACACTGTGACTTTTAGCAGCGATGCAGTCCCGATGCTAACGCGCGTTAGCATCGATGCAGCCGCAAAATGTCAACCTTTACACATTGGACTACTTTTAGCATCAATACAGTCACGTTGCAGAAGCTGGAAATAGTCAAATATGTACTGAATTTTGGCGAGTGCATCTATACTATCATGCGACTGCATCGATGCTAAATTTAATCTGTTTATTGCGTGAGTCGCGATGCTGAAGCGCGTTTTCGAAACGCGCGACTGCATCGGTGCTAAAAGTCGCAGTGTTTAAGGGGTCTGCGATGTCAATTATATCACTATTTGTATCTTCTATCATTATTTCTTTTACAACGAAGTCATGTAATCTCTTCGAGCCTTATAACAAAAGACAGTAACACACACGTGTAACAATTGCATGGACGCAATATCATTGGAGTCTATTGTATGACAGCGACCGCTATGATTGGGGCGCGTAGATGTGACCTTACCACATTTTTATATCCAGCCACCGTTCAGAATTAGAGTGAGTGCTGCTGACAGTCGGACGGACGGACATGACAACTATTCATCACATGTTTTAGGGTGCCGGAAAATGATAAATTTACATAGCCCACTAATAAGTTTAATGCATTGGAGAAAATATCTGTTAAATAACTCAAATCACACAATTGAATACTCATTCGATTGCCAAGAAGCTTTTTAGTGCGCCTTCACATTACAGCGACAGCAGCGGATGCCCATACATAAAAACAGCGGCGCTGCTGCGATTTATGTATACAAAATTTTCAGCAGTCGTCTAAATGTGAATAAAAACCAGAGTAAGAGGTACTCTGATTGTTATTGATCCATCGATATATGAAGTTAGCAGCTTTGAAACTGAAATTATGATTTATAATTAATATCTTTTTTGTGTAATTTTTGTGTTAAGCCGTGGAGCTGGCCTATGTTCAGCAGTGTACGTCTTTTAGATAATAATGATAGAAAATATTTTTCTTGACCCGAATATAACAGAAAAGTCAACAACGACAACGTTTTTTAGGATAGCTACTCTGTCTTCTTAAAATACTTTTCACATTTCCTAGTGACGACCTCCGTGGTCGAGTGGCTAGCACGGTGGTTTCAAGCATCGCCATCTCATGAGGTTCCGGGTTCGATTCCCGTTCGGGTCAATGTAGAAAACGATCTTTTCTATTTTTTCTCCGGTCTGGGTGTTGTGGTACCACCGTTGTGTCTGATTTCCATAACACAAGTGCATTGGCTACTTACTTTGGGATCAGAGCAATATATGTGATTGGTGTCTAATATTCTTTATTTAAACTATATTCGTTACAATTTAAAATTGTTCAGTAATTATTAGTCTAGCTTAACAGAGGCCGGTCATATTTTTGCTCAGATACCAAACAGTACGAAACACGCAATACTGGTAAAATTTAACAAATAAAAAAGAAAAATTTTGCAGCCACTGTTACTGTCATTATAAGGAGCCTATGAGTCAGATAATTTCAAAAAATGGATGAATGCACGTCCAAATATTAGAAATGGGTCGTACGTTAAGCAAGTTATAGCGGACCCAACACGAAATGACAAAAATGAAACGTTCCGGACCGTCCCGACCGGAAAATATTAGAGCACCGGAACCCCAGCGTTGTGGTCCAATAGACGCACAAAATTGTTAGAAATCACACACCCGCCGGGTAAATTGGCTGTCGGGTTTCCTATTGAGTGATTTTAAAAACGTTTTCTTCCAATTGTTGTAGCAAACGTCCGTGATGGTTTAAGTGATAATGTGATAACAGGTTTCTTGTGATGACTTATGATATTTCTTGTTTGACAAATTTGCTATTTACAAGTGCAATTTATAAGTTTTCTTTAGTGACAAAATACTATAAAAATTACAATATTGGTTTATATACCAAAAAAAGATATCACGCCTTATCTTAATAAATATGTTAATTGATATAAAAATTATTTGCTGACGTAATGTTTCAAATCTCTGCAAAAACAATAGAATTAATTGCGCTTATTGTTAACGTGGTCAATGAGGAAAGATCTATCGCTATCCGAGCGCATGTCTACACTTAGCATGTTGAGAGAGCAATCTCGCAACATTGATGACGTCACGCAACCTGCGCGTTAAAGTAAGTACTTGTAAAATTCAACAGGATTGCCAATGTGCCAAATGCCACCGATACACGTAAGACACTGTTGATCCTTTTTACAAATACAATTTAATTAAACCAATATCATTTTTATCTACATGACTGTCTACATGTCATCATAATAAAAGCTATTAAACGATTGCATAGAGTTATTCACGTGGTTGCGATTGAAAAAAAAAACACTATAATTAATATTGTTACGAAACGATCGATTCCCACATCTCGAATTTCGGCGGTGTCTGACGATGCGACGTAGCCAGCCGTCCGTTACGGGTTGCACGGTGTTCCCTCTCGCGGACGAGTATCCAATTACTTGTAAAAATAATAGTTTAAAAAAATCTAAAAAAAAAAAACACGCTTTAACAGCAATCAAACTAAAAAGTACAAAATAATATTTGTTTAAGACAGTTTGTGTTACTGCAGTATCAAATTCAACAATCAACTATCATAATTAGTTCAGAATAAGATTTATATGAATAATAAGATATTAACAAAAATTCAAATAAAGTGAAAAAGTGTGGGGTGCACGTGAACGCATTTCTTTTCTATGTAAAAGAAACAAATTATTTTGGAGTCGGTGCATGATATGCGTAGACTGTTGGTCACGTAAGCTTGACATCATGCACCGACTCTAAAAGAATTTTACTGACTTCAAAAAAAGGAGGTTAACAAATCGATCTGTATGTATGTAATATCATCAGAATTAAATAAATTTTAGTATGTTAATCGAATAAAGCTTTATAAACACGTGTAAATTTTCGTAAGTTTGTTTATTTGCATGTTTGTCTCAGGATTTCTCAAAAACAAGAAGTCATAGCGAGATGATTTTAGAACTAGTATTTATATTCCTTCTCTTTCCCTTAATCACAAATACAGCGGTCTCTCTCCATTTGTACCGTACATGCCTTTCAAAATATGAATATAAGCCTATACTTTTTTTTAAATTATACTAATACCTAACACTCGAATGAGATACACAGACAGAGTTAGAACAAGGACATTGTGTAACAGAATAGGCATTCAACTCACTGTTACTCATCAGAGACTTGCTCGCTCAACGCACTAACATTGATTGATATCTTTGCAGACCAAATTGAACTTATATTCATTCAATTCTGCAAAATTTTAGATGATATTTAATTTTATTGACTACTGTTTTTTATTATTATTTAATTTTCTTGTATTTTACAAATTTGACAATTTTTACTACTTTTGAATTGAAAATTCCATGTTTCATTATATTTTGTCTGCTGTGTGTTCTATCATTTTGTTTCATATTCTTTGTATTGCTGACTTTGACCTGATTTCTTGAGATTTGAATTAATACTAAGTTAGAATCGTATTGCATACCAATCATATTATAATCGTAAATTAAGCTTGTATGTGTGTTGGACTAGCTCTGTTAACTTGCAAGTGTTTTGATTTAAATAAACAAGTAAACAATCTGCCCATACTTATCCAACGGGCGAGAGACGATTTGTCCACTATGCGCTTGCAGTGTGCAGTAATAGCTCGAACAGCTGTTACTGACCTACATTGCACGTAGAAGTGGCTGGTGGTGGAAACAGCAAAAGTGTTGAGATAAATTTTATTGCTTTCTTTTTTGATTAGAAATTTCTACACTACTCCTATTTTTTAAATCACTTGCGTCAATTCGCGATATTAATGATTAGTGTCCGATTTTTCAATCAAAATGAGTATGATTTCACATGATAGTGATTTAAAAAAAAAGATAACTGAACTTGGTGATTACAAACGTCTATATTTTGCGTGATTTCCATTTATATTTAATTGGTATTCAAACAAAAATCACATGCCATAGTCAAGCGAAGCATTAAAAATTGGGCCGCCAGTGCTTTACCTCATTTCAATCAAGAAAAGTCTAAACGTTTGTACGGTAGAAAAAATATTCATGTATATAATATCTTTAGTGATATACTTCTATCGTCAAATGTGTGCCGGGACCTCAATAAGACTGGTTCTCTGTGTACATTTCTTTTTGTTTTTCATTGTCTTTGCGAGTTATACCACCGGCATCTTAATTACTCAATGCTGCAAGCAAAGTTATCTATACAAGGTCCAGCAGCAGAACTTGACTTTTGATGCATAAAAAATGAATACTTAAAGGACTAAAATAACGCTAACATGAGAAAAAAAACTCATTTGAAGTCGGTGCATGATGTGCGCGTAGACTGCTGCTGTCCGTTAAGGTTGACATCGTGCACCGACTCCAAATGAGTTTGTTTCTCCTTTTAGCGTTATTTTAGTCCTTTTAGTGTTTTTTTAAGAGGGTTGAATTTTAAGGACTAAATTTTTTTCGTCGTTTTTAGTTATTGTTTAAGTTACAATGTACTTCATTGAACTTATATAGTTCTGAAAATCTTCTTCTCAGTGTAACAAACTTTAGTGAAACCTCATCAAAATTGGTCTAGCCAAACGTGAGAAATTCGTAGACAAACACGTACATACAAACATGCAGATCAAACTGAGAACCTCCTTTTTTGAATTCAGTTAAAATAACCAATAAATCTTACCTATCTGCATCTAGACGTATGTTACACTTTTCACACTAAATGGGTACCGTCTCAAAGAAGAATTCCGACTCCGCAATCGGAAAGTACAGAAGTTGCAATCTGCATACTGGAAATGTCAATTTGTATCCAGAAACGGGCGCTAATCCGTATTATTTTGGATCCAGGCCCCGCAGTGGGCACTATTTGTCATGCTTTATAGTTAGCTACTGTCGAGGCTCTGGCTCTATTTTTGAATCACTCGCTTGGTTAAAGCGTGTAATTTTCGATCGAAGACGAATAAAAAAATCACACAAAATATATAAACGTGAGTACCGACTTACAAAATTGAACAATCTTCTATCAAATCCCTTCTTTTGTGAGTTGAACTTTAATCAATGAATCATACCACTTTGACGCGAGTGATTCAAGAATAGGGCCCCTGGGCGAGATTATTTTAAGCTCAGTATCGCACCAAACACACTGTGGTAGGACTGGATTCAGTGATAACATTCGATTACCGACTATTTTATAATGATTTGAAACTTTCGCGTTGTATTACAATAATAACTTAACATTTACTCATATAACTATTTCATGTTTAGACCCGTCATGTTTAGTTCTCATTGTATTTTTAATAAAACATTTTTTTCAACGCCGCTCTACACTAGTTACCAAATTGATAAGTAAAGTAAGCCTGTAACGTCACAAATGTAACAACTGACTAATTGCAGTTCCTTTTATATCATTTTGTAGTGTCACTAATAGTGACCCAAGCGACGTAGTATCATGGCATAATTAAAACATCGTAATTGAAGCCCTATGACCTACTACGGTACCACAGTGCACTGCTGCGAAAAGGCCTTACCTCAACTATGAGATAGTTCGAGCCATACTCCACCACGCGGGCTCAGTGCGGGTTAGTAGAGGGGTGTTTGCAAGGCAAGCGACTAACCCTGCTGTTAGATGTTATCAAGCCGCCCATAACGCCTCTGGATAGGTTTAACCTACAAAGGCTACCAAATTAACGATTTTACAAAATTTCGAATCCTCAATCTGAATGTTTTGGTACAGCAAAGAAAGTTAAACATCTAAGTTCGCCATAAAGTGGCCTCTACGTAGTTATAAAACCTGTCTTTCAAAAGGATTCTGAAAAGCGCTAAAGGTAATCTTTCAAATTATTTGCAATATTACTTTTACCGTTCATTCAGAAAATAATTCAATGATATCTATTTTCGTAGCTTATTTCATGCAAAATTTTGTATATTACATGTTCTATTGTAAAATCTGTATTGTGAAAAAATTGGTCGTATAAAAATTGAAATTTTATGGCTTTTAGTTAGGTACCTACTCTTAATAAGGCTCTATTCAGGTTTCAAAGACCTAAATTTTTACCAAAATAAACTGAAAAAGTACGTCACGCAAGCCAATGAAAAAAAGTACTAGAATCAGATATCAAAGGTTTACGTAAAAAATATAGCGAACTCTGCCTCTGTTAAAAAAGAAAAGTACTAAAACCTGAAAAAAGTAAAGTTTAAAAATTACGTTGAAAATATTTGTTCTTAGTGGATTTTTTTTCTTGTTTCAGTTCCTACAGCGCAAGTGCAGGGAGTCTTGGGAAAGAAAGCAGCTCTTCCCTGCGATATACAGCCTTTGGCAGCGGGCGACCACGTCTCCATGGTCTTGTGGTTCAAGGAGTCTGACGGAGAACCACTCTACAGGTAACCCACAACTATATTCAGTAAGGCTTGTTTCACAGCAACGTCAAACGTAATAATAGAAGATTTGCTCTACGGTATTTAAAAAGAGTCATGTTATAAATTTGCACAAATTTGTTTGTATAAACATTACCGTGACAGAAGAGCTATTAGGTAAGTCTTAATTAAGGTTCTGCAGGTTTTTCTTGGATTAATATAATAAATAAATATCTCGGTCTTAGTTCCCAGTCTATATAAGGACGTGATTCATCATACTTAAAATTTACATAGCTCAAAGCGCTAAAACTGTAGACGCGGATCTTTGAATGATCCATTTCCGCTAGCGTAAGAAAATTGAATTTACCTACATAAAATCAAGATACAACGTAGATCAAGCCGTAAGTAACTGAACCAATGGATTACTAAGTATCAAAGAATAAAATTTATTTAAAATGTATAAAAGCTTATCGTAATATTTATTTACAGATTTTCTAAGAAACATTTTATTTCATATTTGTCATATTACTTAATATTATGTCATAAGAGTTGGGCAGGTAAAAAAACAAAATGGTAAGTAATGAAAAATACGGTAATTTATGGTAAAAATGGTAAAATACTCGTAATTTACCAAATAGACCGTAAAATACTCAGTTGCTATATTTATTGATTTTATAATTAGTGCATGATTAAAGCTTTAATCCAAACGGTTGTTGGCGGTGTTGATGGTAGAAAACACTTCAAAAATTGATTATTTTTTACGTTACTTGGGTCACCATATAAAACAGAAAACAAATATTCGTGCGCGTTGCGTAAATTATTAAATGGCATTTAACATTCGCGCTCGCTTCTCGTCTGGTCGGGAGCTGACGCGAGCTTGCTGTTCACATTGATGTTCACACATCATCATCATCATTATCAGCCAAAAGACGTCCACTGCTGAACATATGCCACCCCCACGGCTTTCCACAGCGACCGGTTGTGAGCGGTCTGCATCCAGTTTGATCCTGCGATCTTTACAAGGTCGTCTGTCCATCGGTGGACATCCCACGCTGCGCTTTTGGTCGAAGGGTTTTCAATCTAGAACTTTTCTGCCCAAGCGGCCATCAGTTCCTTGCTATGTACCCTGCCAAAGTGCCCACTGCCACTAGAGCTTACTGATTCGTAGGGATATGTCCGTTACCTTAGTTCTTCTACGTATCTCCTCGCTTCTGATTCGATCACCGAGCATAGCCCACTCCATTGCTCGTTGTGTGATTTTAAGCTTCTTTATGAGGCCCATAGTTAGAGACCACGTAACGGATCCGTATGTCTTCACTGGTGACATACACTGGTTGAAAACTTTTGTCTTCAGACACTGAGGTAATTGACACGAGACGACGATTGATTGAAGACGATTGACGCCGAGTTGGATTCGTCAATTGACCTCTTTCCCAAGTTGGACCTATCTAATTGGATCTTTCATCTAAGGTAGACGTACTCGTCGACAACTTCAAGAGTTGAGTTTCCAACGGATACTGGAGTAGGTATAACACGGGAACTTGACGTAATTTTCGTCTTTTCCATGTTTTTTTCAAAGACACACCTGTTGGGATACTTGGTCGAGCATAGTGCCAAGATCATTCAGCGTCTTTACCACAACGACTATATCATCGGCAAACCGGAGGCGTGTTATGTATTCGCTATTGACGCAGATGCCGAATCCTTCTCATTCCAGGAGCTTAAAAGCGTCTTCCAATGCCGCTGTAAACAGTTTCGGAGATATAGCGTCTCCCTGTCTTACACCTCTCCGCAATGGAATCGCCCTCGTATTTTGTTCCTGTACTCGGACCGACTATGGTGGCGTTGTTATACAGACACTTTAACACCTATCGTCTATGTGACACCACTGAAGAGGCCTAAGCACCGCCCAAGCTTTGATCGAATCAAAAGCCTTCTAATAGTCCACAAACGCTAAACATAGAGGCATATTATACTCGTACTTCTCGGACTTCTGTATAATTTGCCTTAATAGATGTGGTCTATGGTACTGTAGCCTTTTCAGAATTCGGCTTGTTCGGGAGGCTGGAAGTCATCAAACCTACGTGCGAGACGCTTCGTGATTCACACATGCGCGAGATTAATCATAGCATTTGTTGTACATGAAAATGCCGAAGGTTGAATTAAATGTGGCTTGCGCTCTGCAACTCGTTAGTTTGTTTAAATACTTGAATATCTTGAGTAAGAAAGTGAAAAGGAACCGGCGACGCAGACGATGGTGAGGTGAATGATAAGCTTAGCGTTAGGTCCGTATGATAAGGAGGCATTTTTTTCAAAAATTGTACCCTTTTTCGTGATTTTCAGTTATTAAATTAATAACCTATAAAACGAAAACTACTGGTTTTGATGGAACTTACACTGTAGGTACCCTAAGTAGCAATATATCTGATTGAACAAAAAATAATCATCTCGCTATGACTTCTCGTTTTCAAGAAATCCGCGGTGAAAAAAACATCTAAACACACATACACTTACGAAATTTTGAACAGGTGTTTGGAACTTTGGAAGCCTTAATAGATTACCCCACTCGAACAATATAAAATTCTAACAATATCACATACCTTATAGGTCGAATTGATAACCTTTTTTAAAATAATCATTAATATGTTTATATTACAAACACAATATCACTCATTAATTACAAAGTACAGAACAAAAATAAACCTAAGAAATATATTTTTGTGTGATGTGAATCCAGCTCAAAAGTTCGTGTTCGTATTGGCATGTAAAGAAGTATCATCATGCAATGAAGTAAAAATGAGTGAAATTTTATTCATGGTAATTTGGTAAAGGATTTAAGTATATTTATACATTAAGTTTTGTTAATTAAAATCATTTGTATATTTTCCCAGTCATCGGTAATTTTACCGAGTAAATTACATGTTTTTGGTAATTTACTCGAAATTGAGTAAATTACCGGTCACAAACCCAACGCATAACCAGTAAGATATGATACTCGCGACAAGCTTTTCATCATCATCATCATTATAAACCAAAGGACGTCCACTGTTAAACACAGGCCTCCCTCACGGTTTTTCACAGCTACCGGTCTGCATCCAGTGTGATCCTGCGATTTTCACAAGATTGTCTATCCGTCTAGTCGGTGGACGTCATACGCTGCGTTTTTATAAAATTGACAAGCTTTTATAAAATTAAAATTGAGTACTTGGGACACAGTACTTAATTGATTATTTTTATGTAATTAAAATAATATTTTCATATTTTGAGTTCACATAAATAAAAGCTTGTATTTAAAGTTTTTTAAGAACATATTTATATTTTATTATGCTTAACAAGCCCTTTTATTTGATACCCATATTGGGGTAGTGCAGAAAAAATAACGATTCTGCCATCATGGATAATCCGTTATATTGGATTTAGAATGACATCTTATAGCTAAAAATGCATTGTCATTTAAACTCATGGCGAGTACAAAATTTCAGCTCAATCGGTTGAAGATAACTGGTTCAAATTTAAGTTGCAAGATTCCACTAGGACAAATATACCAAGTTAAATAAAAGCTTAAATTAATAAAATACACGTTGTAAAATACACAATTGGAGGCCTGTGAATATTGATGAAACCCTGGAAGAACTTAGAATGTACTTTATGCATTTGTGACTGTATTAGTTTAAATTATCTACACAGTTGGTAATGAATATGCGTGAAAAAAATATGAAGAAAAATCGAAAAATCACCTGTAAGAAAATAAATATATACTAAATGATGTAGACCTATATAAATATTGTAAAGTAATAAACATATATGATAAAGTAAAAATTCAAATTGTGTATGAAAACCTAGATCAAATTAAATCATTACAAGTAAAAACTAGAAGCACCGGATTGCGTAACTTATTATATCTACCCAGATATG
Source organism: Pyrausta purpuralis (assembly GCA_963924145.1). Taxonomy (NCBI): domain Eukaryota; kingdom Metazoa; phylum Arthropoda; class Insecta; order Lepidoptera; family Crambidae; genus Pyrausta; species Pyrausta purpuralis. The sequence continues at coordinate 4,929,466 of OZ001646.1, forward strand.
TATAATAGCTTCATGCAACAATGTTCATGGTAAAATAATGTGGGAGTATTTCCTGCCATCTACTTTAAATGAATATACTAGCAATATTATTGAACAAATAAGTAATTTAGAAAATAGTGCTAAATATATAAAAATACTTAAGAACTACATATTGTCTTAAAATTGTAACAAGTAGTGTAGTGACTCTCATTACCACATATAAATCTAAAAAGGTTTTTGTTGGTATTGAAATATGTTTTTTTAATGTAAATTGTTTAACATAAATAAAGAAATAAAGAAAAGAAAGAAAGAGGAGATTTGGCTACACTAGATTTGGCAACCGCATTTTTGAAGAATACAACGTTAGTTCCGATTTTCGCCGTCGGCCAAAAGATCCATGCCACATTTTAAGCTACAGTGAAAGCAAGTCATAAAAAAGTCATAAAAGACATTTATTTATGCAAATAGGCCCATTGAGGACATTTTTACACGTCCCATTATAAACCCTACCACAGCTTAAGGACAATTTTGGGCTAGTGCTGAGAAGAAGCTGCGCAACAAACTCAGTCACTATTGTCAATGCCACTTTTCAAAAGGTTTACAATGTTTGTAGTATTCATGCAAGTCCATACATTATTTTTTTTTAAATATTCATCTACTTTGTAATACCCTTTCGTCATTAGGGTTTCTTTAATGACAGTTTTAAATTTATTGATCGGTAAGTTTACAATGTGATCTGGTAGATTATTGAAAAATTTAATACATTTCCCTATGAAAGAATTACCAACCTTTCGAAGCCTAAATTGTGGAATAGCAAGCTTATTTTTATTCCTAGTATTACAATTGTGTATATCACTTTTTGAATTCAATTTTGAATGAATGTAATTTTTTTGCGGACATACATAAATTTTCATAAATATACTGAGAGGCTACAGTTAATATTCAAATTTCTTTAAACACCTCTCGTAGAGAATCTTGAGGTTTTAGATTATATATAGCTCGCACGGATCTTTTTTGTAATACAAAAATTGATTCTATATCAGCAGCCGAGCCCCACAGTGAAAAAACCGTAGGCAAAATATGGAAATAACTAAAACAAACTAGCTGTTTCAATATCAGTCAAACGTCTAATTTTTCTTACAGCAAAAGCAGCTGAGCTTAGTTTCCCTGACAAGTCCTGTATTTGAGGATCCCATTGTAGTTTGGAGTCTAAAGTGATTCCCAAGAATGTTGTGGAGTCGATAATATCAAGCGATTTGTCTTTGATCTTAACCTGAGTTGATGCCTGTCGGACATTAGGCATCGTGAACTTTACACATTTAGTTTTTCCATTAAGAAGGAGATTGTTAACAGTAAACCAATGTAATACTTGTGATACCATCAAAAACAATACTTGTCAAAAAAACCAAGTCTCGCAACTCAGTTGTTCTGCGGTAAAAAGTTGTGAGATCCATGTAATACCAAGTCTTTCTGTCTTAATACGTCCAGTCTCTAAGACCACGATCGTGGTCCATAACAATTGAAAATCAATTGTGTGGAATCTCCGTACTCGAAGCATTAAGTTGTTACGTAATAAATAACAGCATCTTATAGTGACGCATATCAATATTAATTTTTTTTAATGTTTTATATAAATATATTAAGACTTGGCCATCGCACTCAATAATTGAATTCACTTGTGTTTTCAGGCGATTAAATTTACACGTGTTTTCAGGCGATGGCCAAGTCTCAATATATTTATATAAAACATTAAAGAATTTTAATATTGATATGCGTCACTATAAGATGCTGTTATTTATTACTTAACAACTTAATGCTTTGAGTACGGAGATTCCACACAATTGATCTCATTTCTTTTTGTATTTTGTAGACAGTTCTACTTTTTTCCTTACTGAATCCATTGCGACTACCTACAAGTTAGATTGCAAAGTTATTTTTATGCAGAAATACGAATAGGTAATAAGAAATTTATAAATACTTAGGTACTTAAAGTATCAATATTTAATTCAAATTATTTATCCGAACAACGTCCAAATTGTAAGCAAATAATATCAGTAGACCAATGAGAGTAGCCTTTAGTCGTCAAACTAATATAGCAATCGAAATTATCATTGAAAATCGCAAACTTATAGGTAAGAATTCTGGGCACATCCGAACAGAATTGGGTCGCTCGCGCGTATGAGCGCGGCTGCTGCTCGTTAGGCGACAATCATCTTCCCGCGCGCCCCGCCACTGTCTCCGCCCCGCGCCCTCGCGCTAGCACCGCGCAGCGCGTAAACGGCCCGCGCTCACTCGCTAGCATCGCAGCGCGTGGTATAATAATTAATTTACAACCTTACTTACTCGTAATAAATACGAATACGCACGTAGGTACGTTTTTTGCATTAAATAATTTAATTTACACGTGTTTTCATGACGGGAATACCCATTTTTTGCTCGATTTGGCAGGGGCACTAATATGCGCCTATTTTTATATGGGACTAGCTTAAACCCGCGGCTTCGCACGCAATAATAATAACTGCCGTAAAACATCGTTACGAATAAAGCCAATATTGAAAAATTTAACTGAAGACTGGGCTGTATGGGCTTAATTTTCTTTGCGGCCTTTTCTAGATTTTTTAGTTTTTCCTTGATTCATACACCAAACACTACTTATATTTCAAATTTGAAGCTTCTAGGTCTGCTAGAAGTGCCTTAGCATTTTGATGATCGGTGAGTCAGTGAGTGACAAAATTAAGAAATTTGACCCGTTATAATTCCTAAAATACTGGTTCAAATTGAATGAAATTTGAAATATACCGTGCCTTTACAATGCCTGCATGGTTACTGAAATTTCAGTCTTCTAGTTTTATCCACAACGAAGTTACAGGGGGTCGAAAATGGTCTGAATTGCTTCGAGAAAAGGATGGTACGGCCGTGACGCTTTTTTGCTCGACTTGGTGGGGCACTGCCGTGCCCCCAGAAAGAGTATTATTTTCATCGTCAATTTTTTTTCACCTCTTGGAATTTTAAATATAAGTGAAGTTTCATCTGCAAACAATTCTATATCACAAAGATTCCCAACAAAATGCGGGAGGTCATTTATATATTATATCAAAAATAAAAGTGATCCCAATATAGATCCCTGGGGCACACCCATTGTTAGAGGCGCTCCAGAAGACTCAATTCCGTTTACATGTACTTTTTGCATTGTACCTGATAGATAAAAGTTAATTAAGTTTAATGATGTCCCATAATGACGTATTTTTTGAGCAATGTTTCATGGTCCACACAATCAAACGCTTTGGATACATCACAAAAATTCCTAAAGCATCATGCCTATTATCATAGGCATCAAATACATGTGTTAAAAGAGCAACTTCTGCATCCGTAGTGCTTCTACCTTTAGAAAAAGCGAATTGTTTATTATGTAGTAACTTATGTGATGAAAAGTGTGCTAAAATTTGGTTAAATATAATCTTTTCATATATTTTACTCAAGACCCGATTGACACCCGATTTGAAAAGCGGTATTATTTTACTAATCTTCATGAAACTAGGAAATTGGCCGTCATCAATACACTTATTAAAATTTATTGCTAGTTGAGGAGCTATTGTGTCGATAATTGATTTTATAATATGCACGGATAGTCCCCACAGTTCCTCAGTTTTTTTTCATATTAGACTCAAGAAATGCTTTTATAATTACTTCAGGTCCTACATGCCTGAAGTGAAATTGAGAGTTACATTCGTTGACATAAAGTTTTAGAATAGATTCGGCTTTTACTGAAGAAGAGGCAAGTTCTTTAGTTGTAGTGGACGCAATATGTGAAAAAAACTATTCAAAAGCAGTTGCAACTTCTTGATTTGAATTTAGTGTTTTATCATTGTTTTTTAATGTACATTTATTATCTCTTAATTATTTTTTACAGGTTTATTTATTTATGATGCTCCATGTAGCTTTTGCTTTATTTTTGGAGCTAGATACTATTTTATGAAGATGGTGTGATTTAGCTGTAGCACATACTTTTTAAAATATTTTTGAATAATTTCTAACGTAATCAATAAAGTTTGGGTCTTGCGAGCTTTCTCGAAGACTATACAATTTATATATTTTATTCCTACTTTTATGAATCCCTGTCGTGGCCCAATTATTAAATTGACATTTGGCCTTGTTTGGTTTATTATTCCTTAAGGGAAATATTCCATCAAAATCGTTTTTAATTAAATAAAACAGATCTTCATATTGCTTATCCACACTATCACTAGTATTTTGTTTAGTTGCATATACACAATCGTTTATTGTATGCCTAAATCTATCCAACCTATTTACTGTAACAGGCCTATACCAAGTCTCAACAGGTGTTATTGCGGTATGATTGTGTTCAAAAAAGACCTTTTGACCTCTATGGTCAGAACTGGGACCAATTAAGATACCTTTGTTAACGACACTAGCATTTTCGTCACAAAAAATATTATCTAAGTAGGTGGCTGTACTAGGGGTCACCCTTGGCGGTTCCCTAAAGGGATTTTTTAAATTAAAAGATTTAAACAGACTAAGAAATTGATTAGCAGTTTTTCGTTCCTTTAAAATATCAAAGTTAAAATCTCCACAAACAACTATCTTCTTATTCGTTTAAGTTGGTAAAAAGCATTGGGAGGGCTATACACACATAAAATGATATATTGTTCTAGCTCGGTACACGCTAGTTCGACAGTACGTTCTAAAGAGAGCGATACAATGTCCCTGCGATTTTTAAAGTTGAATTCATTATTTACAAGTATGAGCGAACCCCCTCTAGTAGTGGTCTCTCTTGAAAACGAACTACCGACTGTATATTTTTCAATATTAATTATTATTTCCCAATTTCTATACCAATGCTCTGTCACATACATTACATGAACACTTAACACACAAAACAAGAAACATATACTATTCAACTGTAAGTGACAGATGACTAGTCTGGCTGATTTTAGTTTAATACAGTTATAACTTCAGTAAATTGTTAGAAAGAATAACTGCGTCCTCATGCTGGTTTCTTTTGGTGGTTAGTACACAGACAGGTTACATCTGGTGACTTACAAAACATAAAAATGAAACTAATAGAACAATACTATAACTTATAAACAGTGTACATAAAATAACATTACATAAAAATATTCACGACCGCAACAGTAAGTACATTTTGAAAATAATAAGAACTGTTAACAAATAAAACTAAAATTAAAAAATATTTTTTTTTACCAAATTTAACAATGTATTCAATGTTGTTGGCAGATATAGATTATTCTGTTAATTTTTCTAAGAAACAAGTGCAATTTAGACTGAAAGATATCGAGGTCCGAATGGGACTCAACCAATTCATCATAAAATCGAGTAATTGTGTATTGTAATGCAATCACAGACAACTGTATGGCGCTACTGTGAAACCAGCCGTTGCATTCCACTGCTGAGGTTCAACTCTGCAAAATGATATCCATCCAATCCCCGCTCTTCGCCTCTCTTCTTCTCCGCAAACGCGAACCAAAATGGTTAGATTTCTCCTACTACTACTGTTGAGATTGTTTACTTTTTGGAGCATTTCATTTAGAAAGATGTAAAGCTTTAAATCTGTCTAGCTATACATAGCTTTGTCTAGAGTTAAAAACAAGGCTTTTTTAAATAAAACAAAGGATCTTAATCAAAACAAGCGGTGGAAAGAATTAAAATGTTTTCAATTACCTTACCGTCGCTTTTAAGGAACTGTTATAATATCATTGTCTGTCATCTGTATTTAATTTATGTCTGAATTCTTCCAGAACGAAGAAAGCTGTAGCAATAAATTTCGATACGCTTCCACGTGCAATTTTGAATTCATAAGATTCAAACGTATCTGACTGATTTATGATTGGAAACTTTCACATAATTTACTAATGTTTCATACCGTACTAACTACGCAGAAATATATTCGAGCTATGATTTTTCTACTAAAACCAAATTAGTCCAAAAAGTTTTCATGTCAGTCCAATAAATAGATTGTACCTATTGTTATGAAATAGCTTTTATTTATTTAAATAAAATATTACACAAAATAACAGCAAACATACATATTCTCTCCCAGTCATACCTTTAGGTTATACAGAAGGACTGTAAGGGCCTTTTTTAGGGTTCCGTAGCTGAATGGCAAAAAACGGAACTCTTATAGTTTCATCAAGTCTGTCTGTCTGACGGTATGTTACAGACACTTTATTATGAAACTATTAGTATTACACAGTTGTAATTTATTAAGTAGGGTCTTGACAAATAATTTCAACGAAAATCGTTTTGAACGAGATCGAAAGAGTGTTGTATTTGCTGTCAACAAAAATATTATGGTCTTTTGGCTAAGTGGTCGTAAGTGGATCTCTTATTAAGTTGAAATTGGCAGGTAACCCTTAGTGTGCGAGTCAACTCGCACTTGGCCGTTTTTTTTTGTAATGTTGCTTTTATAAAATATTTTAAAGCAAATATTAATTATTACCTTCTTACATTAAAATAAGCTTCCATTGAACAATTAATGTAATTCTAGATGCTCCTTTGTTTCAATTTTAGATTAAATAGTGCTAGTACGTAGTTATTAAAATACTTCCATGTAACAAGATCTGTTCACAGTACAGTGTCATAATAAACCTTTCACGGAAAAGGCTTAAATAGTAATATATTTTGCTATTGCCCGCACTCTTAATCAGAACTAAACAACTATAGCAAACGCTTTATTAAAACTTTAACGGGCTAATGTAATGGAGTTCTCAGAGGTGCATCGTGTCTAATAGCTGTGTAAATTCAATGTTAATTAGTAGAAATTATCTATACTATGTTTTTAATTAGATAGACCAAAAGGACATTTGGTGGGTGGCCACTTTTTCGTAATTTGAAAATAGTTTTGTTACTAAGTAATCTAAAATTTCTATATCATTCCATTGTTGATTTAATCGATTATAAAAAAAAAAAACAAATAGAAACTGATTATAACAATCATGAATTTTAAAAAGAACATCATTATTACTAAAAAAATATTTTGAGAAAGTATTAAACAGTTAAAATAGATAAATTCATACAAGAATATTATTATTGCAAGAGAAACATAGATTTTTTGACTCCTTACAAAAAACTGTTTCATGTATTAAGTTGTATAGAAGTGATTGACTGCTTCTGCTCAGAGATTAATGAAGTGATGAATGTTGTGATATTAATGATAACTTGTAGTGTATGGAACTTATTGACATTTTAAACTGTTCAGAAGTATTTGGTCACTTTATCTGCTCCAATATATCTGACGGCGACTGTACGTGACATATTTGGTAGGTACTATATTTTCGATAACCGGATATCATTAAATGTATTTACTTAACTCTTCTATTTTTATTAATAACAAACAAGAAAAAATTAAACTAAGACATGTAACATAAAAAAATACCTTAATATCTACCTATTCAAAAACGAAACCATTTCCTTGCGGCAAGGAGGCTATGATGCTGGCTGCGTTGCCGCGTTGGATAGCTGTGCTGATCCTTTGAGCTAGGAACCAGCCAGCTTTATTATTGGCTGTTAAAGAATTTAATTTTGGCGCAATTTTACTAAACAGCAATTTAGCAGAGGGTCCCCACGGCCCAAATGTTTCAACGCCAAACGGCGCAAACACATAATCACTTGCAAGTGAAACGTACTTGCGACGCTTGGCGTTTTCAGCCAACTCCGCTGCTGCTCCAGCTTTAAGGGCTGATTCTCTGAGATGGGAAGGGGCCAAAGTATCGACACAAGTTGCATCCCAAACTAAGGCCTGACCCCGTTCCCAGGGAATAAGCGTTAGGCCATCGGGTCTCTTGCCATCATCACGGACCAAACCACGTGGTTCCAACGTGGAAGGAACATTAATGGTCGCAAGAGCTCTTCTGATGGCGTCATTAAGGGTAGCGTGACGGGCGAGACGCCCAGCGCTTTGCTGGCAACAAAGGCAGTGGAGACCAAATTTATCAACCTCCTTGCCACATGGACACGTAAAAATTTCACATATAGGGGTACCAAGGCGGAGACCCACACACACCCGGAAAGACTCACTATCGAAAAGAGTGCCCAAATTTTTCGACGGTAAAGCATGAAGCCAATGACCAGAATCTTTGCAGGAAACTGCCAAGAGCCTTGCGCGACCACTGTCACTGACGGAATTTTGAAGTAAATAATTGAAGGTCTCTCTCGCAAGAGGGACATCCCAAAGTTTTTGCTGGTGACGTTCCTTTGGGATGTCTTCTCTAGGACAAAGGCCTTGCCAAAACTCCTCCGCCTCTCTCACCTCAGAAAGTTGGCGAGGATGTTCGAAGATTTTTCTGGCTAAAACGGAAGTGCTATGCAAAGAGGAGAGAAAAGCGGGGAGGGCTATACTAGAAATTTGGCGAATTCCGATACCACCAAAACGAATAGGAAGCGAAGCCTGAGCCCAAGAATTATTATCGAAATGTAAATTTAAATTTTTTTCCAAACTATTTTTAAGGGTGGTGTCAAATAGTTTTAAATAATTATTTTTTTTCCAGATAGGACTAGCACGTAAGAAATATGTAAATTTAGGCACAAAAAGACACGATTTAAGTATAGTAAATGCAATGTGTGAATTTAGGTGTTCTAATCTGGGGGCTGAAAGGGTGAAATCATTCAATTTTTTATCAGAAAAGGTTCGACTCTTCTTCTTTTATTATAAATGTTAATGGCTGTGCAATGTGTCTAGTTAAACTGCTTATGTACTAAAGCACCACCAAAATGTACATAGTTTAGTTCATAAGTTATTTATTCTAGAATTTATTTATTCTAGTAAATAAGTTTTATTACATTTCCTGTTAATAGAAGTTTCCTAGAATTTGTTTTTAATTACTCAAACAGGCAAAAATAGCTTGGGTGAAAAATAAGGTTAATTCGAATCATATATCTTAACACATAAGATAACTCTTTATTGCATATCAGATAGGTTAATTACAAATTCGTTTAGAGGAAATTTACAGTCGCCAGCAAATCAGGTTACCCAATTTTGTTGCAAACAAGCCCTTATTACAACGGCATAAGACACCGCAGTGTTTACCTTGACGTCCGTACAATCTAGTGACCCATCCTCAGAAGGGCTCAGTGTTGTCCAGTTTAATGTGTTTACAAACCAACCTTGTGACGTCAATCCTAAGTTAACACACTTTGAAGTCCTATCCCTAACCTAATATTCACGTAAGATATGACACTTATACAATAACAGTATATTTTTATGCATTCAATACCTCTTCCTATGAACTCATAATATACACCGTGAATTTTTAATTACCCGAGAAAATTAACTAACATACTCAAATATCGATATACATCGAATTTGTCGATTGTTTTTTTTTCTCTATATGAGATATTCATTTAAAAGGTCCCTAACATTCCGTAAAAAATATGCACCATAAAAATCCTGCTAATTCAAATAGTAATCATTATCATTCCAACATTAACGGAACCAAAATCCACCTAATTTGGTCGTGTAATATTGGCGTACGGAAGAAATAACTATAAATGAAAACAAATTACACAACCTGCCTACAAAAGAAGTTTCTTTCTCATTCGGCAAACTCGCGTCTAAGCTCGAAGCTGGCCAGCACTCCCTTCATCAATGAACGGGCGGGCGGAGACTCGCGCGCATCCCCGCCCGCCCGCGCCATCATTGACCTCAGCTCAGTCCGTCGCGAATCTTAAACGGTCAAGCTTGTGTCACACAAGGTCACCGGCGCACGCGACCTCTGTGTTTACTTTTAAGTGAAGTGACGAATATCGTGATGGCCTATCAGTACTCCAATCGTCAATACGCTCTCCCGGTGAGAGCGTACATTATGTCAGGTGCCCTCGCCTCCGCCGTCCCCGGACCTTACGCCTGTGGACTTTTATTTGTGGAGCGAGATCAAGCCGAGTGTTTGTGAGTGAACCTACTAGTGTTGGTGATTTGCGAAACCGAATCATTGCGGCTTTTCAAAAGGTTCAAGCTCAAAGAAACGTGCTTATTACTTTGCAGAATAACTTGCGGAAAAGAGCACGACTTTGTATCTCGGAGAGAGGTGGACATTTTGAAAAAAAATACTGCCATACGTGTAAGGTATGTTGATATTTGTTTTAAGGTTTTTAAGTATTTGTATCATTTGTTAATTTGTGTCCTAGTGGATTTCATATATTTTTTTTACTTCGTAATGGCCACAACATACAAATCAACAGATATCAAGTTTATGAAATGCTAGTGAAGGATGTGAGCCTACGATGCTTGGCGATCTTGACAATCGTTGGCACTAGGCGTAGCAGACGCAGAGCGCCGCGTGAGTCTGAATGAATGCATGCGTCTCTCTCTCTCTCTCTCTCTCTCTCTCTCTCTCTCTTTCTCTCTCTCTCTCTCTCTCGCATTAAACAAATACTACGAAGATGGTTTACTTGTTTTTGGTGCATTAACAGGATTTGTTTGAAGTCCTATAAAATGATATTTTTGTATGAAAGCTATAATATTTGTGTGTTTCTTACTGATATACATATTTTTATAAACGCAAATTTTAGTTTTCTCGGGTAATTAAAAAGTCACGTACCTATGCCTAAAGGTTGTTTAGAGGAGATCGCTTATAGCGATAAGACTGCCTAAAGGTACGCCATTTCCTTTAAGTAAATTTAAAACTTATCTATGTTTTGTGCAATTAAAATATATATTATCTTTTAATACGATATTTTCGTATGTTTTGTCTAATGTTTTAGTTTGCCTTTAAATATCACAGCTATTGGGTCCGTGCGTGATGACAGCATCACAAATTATTGGCAACCGTTGAAATGGCAAACGCTGGCTGCCATTACGAAAAATAATTAAACCAAAGTTATATCATTAATGACATATTGTAATTATTCGTTAATTCTATACAATCAAGTTATTCTGTAGTGTCTATTTGATTTATTAATAAAACTAGCGATCCCCGCGACTTCGTCCACGCGTTTTTTAGTTTTCTCCCTCCTTTCTCGTCGCAGGGTGGTGTTTTAAAGCATTCCTCCATAAATAACCTATCTAACACAAAAATAGTTTTTCAAATAGGTCCATTAGTTTCTGAGATTAACGCATTCAAACAAACAAACTCTTCGCTTTGTAATATTAGTATAGATATAATTCACGGAGACGTAAAAGAGATGTCCCATTCTAGGCTTGTGCATGTACGTAGTACCAAAAATCAGTAAAATATTGCTATTTCCATTAAAAATACAATAAAAATGTTAAATTTCGTAGTTTATTGTCTTAAAAAGATATTAAACGCTTATTTGTTCATTTCCATTTTTAAAGATGGCAACTGTTATTTATTCTTTACTAGGATAAACGGATTTGCGCTTCAGCCTTTTATAAGTCGTTTGTAATCTAAAAACGCTGAAACCGTAAGCATCACCCAGTAAAAAAACTGTCAATGTCAACTGTACTTAGGTGCTGCACTGTATTGTACTATTATTTTATTGCTAAAATAATACCTTGTGACATTAAATAATAAAAAGCGCACTGTCAAAAGTAAACTGACAGACAAATGTCATTCAAGTGGCAAAGGTGATGTCCTCCGCTATATTGTACTGCGTTGCAATAATTTGGTATATCTATAATTTATTGTTTCAGCCAAAAAACTGAGTTTCTCCATAGAAAATACTATGTTTAAAACTGTATTACACATATTCGTCTATAATTAGGTATGGCGTACATGGTTCAATCATTTTTTGGACATCTTCTTTTGTACCGAAATTGTTAGAGAAATGGTGACAGACATCAGAGGTCCTCTCATAATGTCTTTTTGGCCACAGCAAGCGCTGTCATCGATTCGAGTTCCCCCACCACCTACATCACAAACAGCGAATACCTACATAAACTAGTAACTAGAGAAACCTCATAGGCATCTAACTGATGTTTAGATTGCATAATAAACGAGAGAAAATTAATTTGCATAAGCAGTAAAGGGTGTGAGCGTACGATAATAATCGTTTGCAAAATTGCGAGACCTACGTCAATGAATGACATACGAAGGGATGACGATGCCCTCATTATTTTCACGAGAGTCAATTTAGTTAGGAGTTAATGACCAAAACTATTTGGGCCTGCCTTGGTCTGGCTTGTTATATCTGCATAATTGTGACTGCGAATAAGTGATATCTTACTACTTGTCATCTTAATTCAATTATTGAGGATATTATCAAAAGAGGCATTATCAAAGTTTTAAAAAATATTTATCGAGTACCTTACTTTAAAGGACACCTAAGCTGCAAGAAATCTCATGTAGTTTTACTAATCGGCTAAGTATTTATCAGTTTATTAGTTACAGTTTACATTTACTTATTTATCAGTTTACATTTATTTCAAATTCAATTACTGAAAAAATGTACTGTTCTGTGTTCCTGAAATTCAAATTTGCGTATTTTTTTATGATGCAATTTACCTAATGAAAACATATTTAGATGATAGTTTTGACAAGCAATTTTTTTTCATACTTTATATATACAGGATCTAGGCATTTCTGAGGTATAATTATTCCGTACTATCTGGCTTTTAAGAATACATCTGATGCATTTATAAAAAAATAGAGAGCGTCTTTAAAGAGGTGCTTTAAAATCGTATTTATTCAACTGTAACAATTGAGACACCTTTCATTACAAAACTCTGAATATAACACCGTCATGTGAACCGGCTCAACAAAAGGTGTCTAATGTACTTCAACCTCGAAAGGCTAGCCTGCCGAACTAACATCGGTCACGATCAGTTTGATGGACGTTTTAACTACCTTCTATCGCTCGATCTTGAGGTGAAGCCAAAATTTCGCTATGAACTGCCTTCGTGCTCATAGGAGCAAATACGGATTTGATTTGTGGCTTTTTGACGTGGTCTTGTATAATATAATGTTTTTGGGTTTTGTATTCTACCTATACATAATAAAATATTCTTATAGTGCATCTACAATGTTACCCAGGCTCGTGTAGGTAGGCAGCTCAGACAGGTATAAATAAGGTCAGAAATCTTTCTGTATCAGCCTTTTATCCAAAAACCTTTTTTAACCTACAAAAAGTATATACAGGATGTTGATTTTGGTCAGCGACGAGCGATTCAGTTCAGATTCGTTGTATAAACGATGAAGATGGAAAAAAATACATAAAATCAATTGACAATTGCGATACTAGCGAGCGAGTCAAAACTTACAAGACCAGGTAGCCTCTTCGTAGCTTAATAGCTACGTAGCGTAGTATTTCGTAGATATGTGCAAGCTACGCGCGAGAGTGCGAGTTTCCCCATTCGTTTTTTTAATTTTGGGAAGAGGTTTTTTTGCGTACGACTTTGTTTTTTTTTTAGAATAAGCATAACTCATATTATCATCCCTGAGTTGGATTTGGATGTCTAGAACCCAAACAACACCCTGTAGAACTAATGTCATGTCATTTCAGGAAGCTAAGATGAAAGCTGAGCAGGCAATGGCTGAATGGCGATTCATCGCATCGAACACGGCTTTTAGTTAAAGTAGATATAGCATAAAACTGGTATTTGCTAAAGAATTGTAACTTTTTTTGCTGTTACATATAAAGTTAAATGCTGTATGCTGAAACAGTGATCCTGCATTAAAGCCGGGCTATTTACATGATAAAGCAATGCCATAAGTAATTTTAATGATTTTTGACAACGGATACCACTCAACACCCGGCTTAAATTGAATATCGAGCTTAAGGTGAACTGATTGTTATTCCTATGGGGCTATAAAGCTGAAAGTTTTGTAATTGGATATTGCATTTTTAAGCAATAAGGGTATTATCATGCCAATAGGTTAACGTAGATTAATGTTTTTGAGATTGACAAGGGTAGTTTACACTGGCTTGACAGGGAATTTAGGTCTAGTTGTTCGTAATTATGTTTACAAAGTTATTCATAGCTTCTTCAATGTAAAAGATAAACCCTACTTTGAAATTAACTTTTTTAATAGTTAAAAACTTGGCTTTGCCAGACCTAAATAAAAAATAACAAAATTTAACAGCCTTCAAAAAACTGACTAAATAGCATAAAATAACGCGATTTTTATTTAGGAGATACAAATATTCTACGCACATTATACACCAAATATAAAAGTAATTGTTTCTCCTTAATAGAATAAAAATGCGTTACTTGAATCTTTTTAGTCTGATTTTATAAAGTGGTAAAGTTACTTAAATTGCTATTTTATTTCATAATTTAGTTTCTACTCATATCACGAATACAACTAGACACATTTTCAATTAAACTAACACTGTACCCTAAGTTAGAATGTACCCAATTAAACTAAAAATGAATCATCTCGATATGACTTTTCATTTTCAAGTAGTCCGTGGAAAACATAGAAATATACAAAAACACGCACTCACGAAGTCTTACTAGATCAACAAATTCATATATTATAAAATTCCAATTCACATTGAATTGATTACCTCCTTTTTTGAAGTCGGTAAAACTACTTGCACTTACTTAGTTTTTTGAAAGCCTAATGTGCTTGTTTTAAACGTTCAATCCCATTCACTACTACCTCATCCCTGAAAAATGATGTTTACGCACGAGACAATTAGTTGCCCAAAAGCAAAGTAAACCCTTGTAGGTTGTATCTATCGCAGTTATCTGGTTAAATCAATTGAATGCCTAGGCAATTAATTAAATGCCGACATTCAATTTAATCACTAGGCCGATGACTTATTTGACTAGAAACCCTCAACGTTCAACGACTTGGCGTATTGAAAGTTAGCCTTTTGATGAAGACTGACCTTTTTTACGTTGGACACCAATCATACATTGCTCTGAATCCAAAGTAAGCAGCTGATGTACTTGTATTATAGAAATCAAACACAACACACAATAACAGATAGAAAAATAGCCTTCAGTAATATCATCGTCACCATTAACAGCTAAATGACACCCAATGCTGAACATGACTCCTCCATGGTTTTCATAGCGACCAGTCGCAATCGCAAGTAATCTGGGGCCCTATTTATAACCGACTTCAAAAATGGAGGAGGTTTTCAATTCGACTGTATGTTTTTTTTTTGTATGTTTGTTACCTCATATCTCAGTCGTTAGTCGACCGATTCGAATTTTTTTGAAGTGAAAACTTCTTTAGCGGCGTTGAGCACTTTTGTGGGATGGGGGAAAAATGTGAAACTCGCGTTAGGACACGTGGGCTGATCGAAAAACCGTAAGACGGTTGGCGAAATTATGGATGTAAGTTGATTTTTCTGAGAGTTAAACTTTTTAATGTAATTTAATATAATATAAATTGTAATGTTTGTGTACGATAGAGCAATAAATTAATATTGTATTCTATAAAAATATTATATTATTATTATTATTATTATTATTGTTGTATTATTATTATTATTGTATTCTATCACAAAAATGATAGTACTTTTATATTGATAATAAGAGCAATTCATTCAAAATTATTCCCTAACTATTCCAAAAAATCAAAAATGCACAACGTTGATATTCAAGTTTTCACTTCTGCCGGCACTCCCGGAGTGCAATTTTTTTTCGCCTACTTAGAGGGTGCACCTTCTAGTTGGTCCCATTGTTGCCGATTTGGGATCTGAAGATGGGATCTTGGTTTAATCGAGGGAAACCCTCAAATTTTAAAGGCACGTATAGTGTTGTTTTACTAAAATCTTAATGTTGACGTATTGTTACGTCTGATAATTTACATCTTGTGGGGCTGAGCTGATGGTGAAACTCCTTAACGCATAGGAGTTCAGTAATTATAATGACAGAACATATGATAGGTAGTTTGAAGCTTCTTAAAATCATAAGGTGCAATTCCCCCCCCCCCCCCCTCCCCTCTCTTATAAACTCCAAAACTGGAGAAATAAAATTAACTTTAAAATAGTAAAAACCGACTTCAAAACCAAAATGCACTAAAAAGTCTTAAATAAACTCTTGAACATTAAAAGTAAAGGAATCCATTTTAGGGAAACAATTTCTTTTTGGAGTCGGTGCCATCACTTTGAAAATTCAGTCTCACCTGTCGCAGCACCGACTCCAAAAAGAAATTGTTTCCCTAAAATGGATTCCTTTCCTTTCAATGTTCAAGAGTTTATTTAAGACTTTTTAGTGCATTTTGGTTGTGAAGACGGTTTTTACTTTTTTAAAGTTAATTTTTTGAACCCATGTGTGATAGAGCATGTGATTTGCTTTGATAAATGTTCAATTTTCGGATGACAAACAGCTCAAATCAGCACGACGGTGAGTGAAAAAAAGAAACCTCAATTCCATAAGAACTTTCGTTGATATTTAGTGTAATTTTAGCTGTGTTTTAATTGAATTTCGAGTAAAATGAAAATTACTCGTTATGTTGATGTTTGCCACCGTACCATACCTTGCAATATTTTTAAGACCTGTCCATTTTGTTGGTGGACTTCCCACGGTGTGATTTTGGTCGAAGAATCTCAACCTAGAATTTTTCTGCAATAACGGCAGTTCTTTGCGCTATGTGCCCGCCCTGCCCATATTGCGAACTGATACTCAATGCTATGCTCTCAGCAATACAATGCAATACTTCGTATACTAAGCGAGATTCGCACTCGCAGTCAACCACGAAAGTGGTTTGCCAGCAAATTTACTTAACTTGATATTGTTAAATTAAAATTAAAAAATAAATAAATAATCTCTTTGTTTTGAACAGTTATGACGTCCGCGGCCGTCTCGCCAGCCAGCCGAAGCTGTGGTCCTCGCCCACGGTGTTCGGCACGAGAGCCTACTTCAGGGCGGCGGCTAGTCCAGCCGTGCTGTTCCTGGACAGCGTCGGGCCAGGGGATGCGGGAATCTACCGATGCCGGGTGGACTTCAAGAACTCACCGACGAGGAACTCCAGGCTCAACTTTACCGTTATCAGTAAGTGTTTGGATGTTGTTTTACAAATTGACATTACAATGTCATCGAGATTTAAGTTCGTAGGTAACTAATTTTAAAAATTGGTTGGACTTTTATGTTTTAATGAAGGTAGGTGGGGTGACACATTGGCCATTTTTAATCAGATTAAAAACTTTTGCCAATAACAATGCGTTTACTCGTATGGATTTATTAACTTAATTTGATTTCAAAATATTTGATAGATAATGTTAAGGTATTTTGTGCCATAGGAATGCCCTACAACAAAGGTTTGGGAAAAATATTTTTGGTGTGGTAATTATATTTTTAGCCTAACATCGATTCAAATCTTAGTACCCACTGATATATTCGAAAAAAAAACTTCCCATGTCATTGTTTACACACTATCACAAGAGTATTAACGACCTTCGTGGTCAAGTGACTAGCACGCTGGTTTTAAGCGTCGCCATCTCGTGAGGTTCCGGGTGCGATTCCCGGTCGGGTCAATGTAGAAAACAATATTTTCTATATTGTCTCGGGTCTGAGTGTTGTGGTACCACCTTTGTTTCCAATTTCATAACACCACTTTAGCTACTTAGCTTGGGATAGGAGCAATGTATGTGATGTTGTCAAATATTTATTCATTATTATTATATATTAAGATCGTCTTAATTGAAGACCTCTTAGAGTATACCTTAAATTCCGTGTCGGTAACCTCTTATCCATGACACTCTGCTCGGTTACAAGGAAACAGATCTTCATCTACGGCAGTTCAGACTTCAAAGCGGATCCTAACGGCCACAATCCCGTCTCATTGGAGGCGTAATTATCTAGGATCATTAGGCCGACCCGCAAACACACTTCACACAAAACATTAGTTCTTAAACGGGTTTCTTAACGGTTCTATACATTACACTTACCTGTAATGTATAGAACCGTACATTACACTTACCTGTAATACATATAGGATCTAACACATATTATGTTTCACAGCTTCATTCTTTGCGATTTATACAATCTGTGGTTTACATGGTGTAGTTGCGCCCTCACGTATCAGCCTTCTCCACGCATTTGTTTAAAGTTTTTTTTTTTTTTTTTCTTTTTTAATTCGGTTTCTACTGAAATTGATTTTAAAATAAAAATGGCAACACAGTGACGTATATCCGACTTCCCCCACTCAAGCTCACCTTATGATGGCGGCCATTCCCTGCGAGTCATTCTGCGTTTTTGCGTTGAAGCCTTCGCACGTACCTTCGCTTGGAACTTAAGTGTCTCTCAACATGGGTAACAAGAGGAAACGCACCGAAGACGAAATACGCCGAAAAATAGAAAAACTGCAAAATAAATTAAGTAAAAGGGCCCGATTTCAAGAGCCAGTATCATCGGAAGATGATCTTAATCGTAAGTAACATTCTTTATTCATTTTACTGGTTCAATAGTGATACGTGATGCTAATTCTGGGCTACCACTGTCACGATTATTGTTCCTTTATTCTTGCCATTTGCGATACGTGATGCCGAATCTGGGCTACCACTGTCGTGTAAACAAATCAATGTGGTACGTGATGCCTGTTTTGGGCTACCGCTGCCACGAATATTGATAAAATTGGCTATTTTTAATAAATAAGGAAATATGTTTTCCTATATGTCAAAACTAAGACTGGATGTTTTTTGCCAGATCATGTCAACCCAGACGAGTTTGGTGACATGGAGGTGCTCCCTACACCTGATGCGTCTCCAAGGGGAACTCCACCACCCCTTGAATCACCGCGGCATGAGTCACCACGCCGTGAGACGCCGCGCCATGAGTTGCCGAGTACAATGTCACCAGAACACACATCTCAGACCCCGGTGTCACCGCAAAAAACTACACCGGAAGTCAGCGCACCAACAGAAACACCAGACCAGACGACACCGCAGGAATTGGTATGTAACGGTGACCCAGAACTAGAAGACGACATATTGCAGTTGCTGGGTGACGCTCCTAAAACAGAATCTACTCTCGGGCCACCTATTCACAAGGACGTAGCTAATAGGTGGCAAGAAATTCTTGCAAAAGGTCTTCCAAAAGAAGCCAAGGAACAAATTATGAAACAGTACTCTATTCCTAACAACTGTGACCTATTATTGGCACCTACTCTTAACCCAGAGGTAAAAGCCGCTATTCGAGAGATCATGGTAAAACGTGACTCATCGCTTATGTATCAACAAAAACAACTCGGAGTTGCATTATCGGCCTTGGGAGAAGCTATAAATTCAATACTTTCAAATGAAACGTCAAAACAAAAGATTTTGAAGCCGATCAGTGATGCTTGCCGAGTCCTATGCGACTTACATTTTCATGAAACCAAAACTCGCAGGCACTTCGTTATAACATCCATTAACACCCAACTCAAAGATTCGTTGGTGAACACCGTCAGAAATAATCAACTCTTTGGAGATAATGTTACAGAAAAAATCAAAACTGCCAAATCTATACAAAAGTCTGGAGAAGCATTAAAAAACGTACCAAAACCAGCTTTTAACAAGAACAATTATACAAACAAACCTAGCACAAGTAAAGCTGCTTTAAACTTCAAACCGCAGCAACGGAAAGCCGACGGCAAGACCAACAGCGTTGCTGCGAGAGGCCGTCCGTCATACCGCACGCCACACCCGGGCCCCAGCGGAACTTACCGACTGCCGTATCGCTCTCCGCCGCCGCCGCCGCCGCCGCCTCCAGCTTCGTCGAGGAGGACTCATCGCTTATAGATCATGAGGTACCGTACGCTGGTAGAATTCAATATTTTCTACACAAATGGTTACAAATCACTAATGATCCTACAATCCTATCATGGGTTCAAGGATATAAAGTGCCTTTTGATACTATTCCTTACCGCAATGATAATCCTAGTGTCTATCCCCGTTCCCATAAGGAAAAAGTGGAATTTGGGCATGCAATTAACAAATTAATTAAAATAAACGCTATCACTCGTTGCGACCCCGTTGAGGGGCAGTTCTTATCAAATATATTTTTAGTACCTAAACCGGACGGAACTAATCGATTTATTCTAAATCTCAAGTGCCTAAATAAATTCGTAAAGACTCAACATTTTAAAATGGAAGATTATCGAACCGCTTCAAGGCTTGTCACTAAAAATTGCTATATGGCGACAATAGATTTAAAAGATTCATACTTTTTTGTTCCAGTACATTGCTCACACAGAAAGTACCTTCGATTCATGTATGACAATGTTCTTTACGAGTTTAATTGCCTTCCGTTCGGTTTATGTACTGCTCCTTTTGTTTTTACCAAATTAATGAAACCAATTCTTGAATTTTTAAGATCACGGGGTATGATCTCTGTTATATATTTAGATGATATTTTCTGTATAGGCTCGGACTATTCTGAGTGTAAAGATAATATCACACTCACGAGAGAACTTTTAGAAAGCCTGGGGTTTTTAATTAACAAAGAAAAAAGTTGTTTAGTACCGAAAACAAACTGTAAATTTTTAGGATTTATTTTTGATTCAGAAAAGATGATCTTAACTTTGCCCGAGAATAAGAAAACTAAAATAAAGAACACATTAATTTCCATTAAAAACTCCGTCAGCTGTAAGCTAAGAGATTTTGCTAGATTGATTGGGCTATTGATATCAGCTTGTCCAGCCATACAGTATTCCTGGCTATACACTAAAAAATTTGAACGGCATAAGTATTTAAGTTTACTTCATAATCAAAGCTACGAACAAAACATCAATATCCCATTCACTTTAGAAGATGACATTAATTGGTGGTTAAATCACATTGATCATGGTTGTTTCCCACTTTCCGTAAAAGGATTTGAATTAGAAATTTTTTCTGACGCCTCAACCACTGGCTGGGGTGCTTACTGTGATAAACAAAGTTGTTATGGGTATTGGAAACAGGATGAAAGATGTTTGCATATTAATGAATTAGAGTTAAAATCTGCCTTTCTGGCACTTAAATGTTTTGCAAAAGATAGATTCGACTGCAGAATTTTGCTTCGAATAGATAATGTCACTGCTATATCATGTATTAATCGTATGGGTAGTGTACAATATAGTCATTTTAATAAACTTTCGAGACAGCTCTGGGAATGGTGTGAAAGTCGTAAAATTACTGTGTTTGCTTCGTATATAAATACAAAAGAAAATTATGATGCTGATTCACTTTCACGAAAAAAGTTTCAGGATACTGAGTGGGAGTTGAACCAAAATGCGTTTGATAAAATAACATACAAGTTAGGTTTTCCTGAGATTGACCTCTTTGCTAGTCGATGTAACGCTAAATGTAAAACTTATGTGACATGGAATACCGATCCTGATGCCTTAACCACAGATGCATTTACAATATCTTGGAATGGAATCTTTTTTTACGCCTTTCCACCATTCTCACTTGTAGTAAAAGTCTTACAAAAAATTGTAAATGATAAAGCAGAAGGAATTGTAGTTGTACCATACTGGCCAACACAACCGTGGTTCCCTCTATTTCAAAAATTAATTGTCTCTGAAATAATATACTTCGAACCCAATGTTAATTTGTTGCAATCTCCTTTCAGGACGAACCACAGCCTTCACAAAACGCTACACTTAGCTGCCGCGAGGTTGTCCGGAAAGCTCTTCTTAATAGATCCTTAGCCCCAAGATCAGTTGATATCATGCTAGCTTCATTATCAGACAACACATACAAACAGTACAATGGATGTATTAAAGCTTGGATAAATTACTGTAACAATCATCAGTATGATTATATGAAAGCCTCTGTTCCTGTAATTATTCATTTCTTAACTGAGATTTTTGATGGAGGCGCTAGATATGGTACAATTAATTCATATAAGTCTGCTTTATCATTATTATTAGGTAAAGTTGTCGAAGATGATCGTATCAAACGATTTATGAAAGGAGTTTTCAGATTGAGACCCACAAAACCTAAATATAATATGACTTGGGATCCTAATATAGTGTTGAATTATTTAGCAGATAAATGGCCTAACTCCGATCTCAATCTGGAAACTCTTTCCAAAAAGACATTGACCTTGTTGGCTTTGGTTACTGCTCATCGCGTACAAACCTTTTCCCTTATAAAGTTAAACAATATTTCTATTCAGACTACTGATATAACAATCAAGATTCCAGATTTGATAAAGACTTCAAAACCTAATTCTTATCAACCCTATTTAAGACTTCCTTTCTATAATTCTCGTCCGGAGATTTGCCCTGCTAGATGTATTCAAGAATACTTAAATAAAACTCGAAACATTCGCAATAATATCGATTCTTTATTTATTAGTTACAGACGTCCACACTCCAAAATCACATCACAAACTTTAAGTCACTGGATTAAAAACACTCTTCAATGTAGTGGCATAAACACTGATATATTTACCGCTCACAGTACGCGCCATGCAGCAACTTCCACAGCCAACAAATCCGGGGTCAATATCGACGTGATTAGGAAGACTGCAGGTTGGACTGATTCCTCCTCAGTTTTTGCACGATTTTATAATAAAGAAATCGTCTCGCAAAGCAATCAGTTTGCTGAGATATTGCTAGACAATTGTCAATAATTCTTATCATGCCTGTAAAAAATAAATAAATAAGATTAATGTTCAATTTAAAATATGTTTATGTACTCGCATGTTATTAAGTAAATAAAAAACTTACCTGTTGTTTCACATTTTAATTTTTTCATTGCTTTCAACATCCTACACCATGTAAACCACAGATTGTATAAATCGCAAAGAATGAAGCTGTGAAACATAATTGAGGATCAAACGAACTTACCAAGTGAAGTTCGATCATAATTATGTGAACAGCTTCATTCGAAGCGATTTATACACACCCTCCCAAAATCAAATTACTTTGATACCCACCCTATCTTAAAAAATCAAAACATGAAACCACACCTAATTTAACTGTCAACAAAATGACTCGCAGGGAATGGCCGCCATCATAAGGTGAGCTTGAGTGGGGGAAGTCGGATATACGTCACTGTGTTGCCATTTTTATTTTAAAATCAATTTCAGTAGAAACCGAATTAAAAAAGAAAAAAAAAAAAAAAAAAACTTTAAACAAATGCGTGGAGAAGGCTGATACGTGAGGGCGCAACTACACCATGTAAACCACAGATTGTATAAATCGCTTCGAATGAAGCTGTTCACATAATTATGATCGAACTTCACTTGGTAAGTTCGTTTGATCCTCAAATAATCAATGTGAATGTGTGTATTATGTACGTTGTAAAATATGCATGATTAAATTGCTGATGCTGATTATTTTTTATTCTTACCTCGGATAATAATTATAATGAAATGGAGATTAAAGTTTCTACGGGTAATAATATATTTGTAACGGGTGCAACCATGGAAAACGGCTAGTAGAAACATGTAGATAGAAATATAAAATTATGTGATTGGCTAAAAGGTACAATTTTTTCATCGTTTAGTTATGACGGAAAGGCTTGTTCAATGACCATTGCTTAAGGTATTTTTTCTTTAAGACACAATCGTCAATATTCAACTGCCGGTTACTTATCGAATAAATTCAGCGAAGACCCAGTTATTACTTATTATTATTGTAACGACGTTAAGCAGACCTTGACTCTTTTTCATAAATATTAATGAATAATTTATTCTAAATCTAATTTAGAACATAGCTTTAAGAATATTATATCAAGAAATAATACGGTTTTCGTTGAGAGAAAATTAAATCAGAAATAGCACACTAAAAGTTGCGTCTGAAAGTGGTAATTGGAGCGAACAAATTGATAATAATGCAATTAGTATTGAATATTGTAATTCATATTGGTTCCTTATCACCCTATCGTTAATGTTTCATTGTATGATCTATACTTAACCTAATTTTCATAATTTATCTCATATGCATAAAGATGAAATAAGAAACCAAAACTTTGCGCACGGGCGGGACTTGAACCAGCAACCTTTTGGCAGACCGGGCCAAACGCTCTTACCAATTTAGCTACCGTGCTGTCAGTCCGACCCGGCGAAATTTATGGTTTCTTATGAAAACGTCAATTGCGTGACGCTTAGCGCCATCCAGCCGTCTGTTTATCAAACAGATGGCCCAAGCAGTTGTTCTTTACAGAATAAATTGAACTTGGAAATTGATGTCGCTTCGCTATCTAATGCTTTAGAATGTTTTTAACACTCACAGTGTCATATTTTATATTCATAAAGATAAAATAAGAAACGTAAGTATTTACAAATTGCGTACGAATATGAATAATTGAAAATTTAATACAAAATTATAAACTGTAGAGAATTAATTAATTATTTTTAAAAAAAACATCACTGAGTGTCAATGGTCTAATACGTGAAACGCAAACGAGTTCTTTGTCTCATATGCCTTCATCCAGTCATCCATCCATCACATGCGACAATCCAGTTTCAGTGCTCGTAAGTGTATTGGCGAGATATTTTGCACTTTGTAGCAGGTGGTTCAGATAAACGTAGCGGTCATAGCAGATTGGGAACACAAATAGGACTTATAAATGTCCTGTACGGGCCTATCATTCTGTTATTTGTCCTTTCAACCAGGATATGCATCCTGTATAAGCAAAGTAATAATAATAAATATTAAACAACAATCACATACATTGCTCTGATTCCACAGTAAGTAGCTTGCGTAGCAGTGTAGTAGCACTTGTGTTATGGACATCAGACACAACGGTGGTACCACAACACCCAGATCCGAGACAATATTTATTTTTTTAAATTACTATATTCACCCGACCGGGAATCGAATCGACCTCGGAGCGGCGACGCCTTGCAACCAGTATGCTTAGCCACTACACCCCGGAGGTCGTCATTATTAGTTATAATTAAAGCACGCTGGCTTTTAAGAACGCTTCGATGTCCCGGGTTCGATCCCGGTCAGGTCAATGTAATCAGAAATGTCTACATTGTCTCGGGTCTGGGTGTTATGGTACCACCGTTGCTTCCGATTTCCATAACACAACTGCATATGCTACTTACTTTGGGATCAGAATAATGTATGTGATCGTCGTCCAAATATTAGTAGCAAGATTTTTTTACTAGACATTATGAGAAGCCTTTGTGTATTAATAACGTATTAACAATAAGATTAATAATAAAATTAAATTTATAATACAATCGACCAAAATGAAAAACGACTACTTAAAATAAACAAAAACATCTGAGATCAAGTATTGTTCTAATTAAAGCTTCAATAATTATTGTCCCAGCGTTTGATCTTCAACTTTGACCCCGATTCTTTATTATACCAGCTCAGATTAAATAATCCGATATTCAAATTAAATAGGTTTTAGGAAACTAAGCAATTGCTCGTCAAAATTAAATATTTGGATCAGAATAGGTTTCAAATGGGACCGTAATGAAATTTAAAGGTTTACATAACTTGGGATTCAGTAAACACGTTCGTTACTTGCTTGGGCTGTAAATAAAAACAGGTAGAGAAGGTTGCCTGCGAGTGTGCAAGTGAGTAATTTGTATAATTCAATCTCACCCTGTGGAGCTAGCGGCTGACAACCAAGGCTTGAAATAAATATTCGTTTTTTTTTGTAGTCTAACCAAATCCGCAGATGTTTTTTTATTAGGTACTATCGGATTTAACGAACTTTGTTTTACCCCCAGCCCCGTCCCGCCAAGCCCCGTAATTGTACAAGTTAGACGGTCCCAGCGAACATTATTTCGCCCCAGCCCCGTCCCGTCCCAGCACCTGCTCCGTCGATCGGAATAAAAAGTGTCCTTTGTCCTGGTTCTGAGCTACCTTCCCACCATTTCATCTTGGCCCCATCCCGCCGCAGCCCCGGCCCCGCCTAACGAGATACAAAGTATCTAGGTAGCTAAGTTACCTCCCCACCAGTTTTCAGCGAAATCAGTTCAGCCGTTCTTGAGTTACAAATAGTGTAATAACACGACTTTCGTTTATATATTTATATAGATAGATAATTTAGATATAGATATATAGATGTAACTAAGTGCAATTGAAATTCGTGTATTTATAATTGAAGGATGAGCACTAGATGACACTTGCAAGAAAAATTGCACATGTATGCACCGTTGGGCGATTCTGAGCAAATTAATTGCAGACGCTGCCAAATGCTCGTAACCGCTTGCTTTGGAGTTTAGCAAAATACTGTTATAAAGCACATAACGACTTCCTTTAAACTGCCTCGGTGGTGCAGCGGTAAGTGGTTCGCATTTTAAAGCGACGGCTGCGCCAGAGGTCCCGGGTTTGATACCCGGGTCGGGCTAAAAATATATAAAAAGATTTTCTGTTTAGAAATTCTTAGGGTAGCCCGGAGTTTGGATGTTGGCGGTGTTTCACCCCCGTGCCTCGGAAAAGCACGTAAAGCCGTTGGTCCTGCTCCTCCGGTCGTGTCAGATTGCTGTCCCATGGGGCTATAAGAGTGAGAAGAATAGAGAGTGCACCTGTGTTTGCGCACACACTTGTGCACTATAATATGTCCCGCGTAGTCGGCTAGTCGTTGTGACTGGCCACCGTAGTCGACCTCGGCTAGGGGGACTATTAACGACTTCTATATGAAAACGAATAGGAGAACAAAACTTTTTAAGGTAATGTCGTCTTAAAGCAAAGCTATTTAGAATCAGAATGATAAGCAATACAGTTACAGTTCGTGAATGGGAGCTATCGGTATCGCACCAATAAATACTTTGTGGAGCTGTTCAACGTTTGGTTAATAGAATACATGGTGGGTCTTACGTCAAAATTATTTTCTGCCAGTTTAACAAAGGTATAAGTTAATATAATTCACACCATAATTATTGCTATAATTCTTATTATTTATTATTTTAATGGCGCTTATACATGATGTTTGCTATTCCAACATTTACCAACACGACAATAATTGATTAATTACCGTCTAAAAGTAATTTCAGTTAATAGAAACACGTTTTCACTCGACCTTATCTACGAAAAGAATTGCTATGGTCTGAGTGCCTTTAGTAATAAGTGATTGGTCGTTTTAAAAGTCATCGTCTTATAAGAGCTACAGTGGCTCGTAATTTCGTGCCAAAATAGAAATGGCGGCCTCAGAATGAGCATTTAAGGCCTATTTTTATACTAATGCTAAGAAAATAAACTGTGAATTTTTTTTTGCTTCTTCTATTTGAGGACCAAACTTTTTCTACGGCCAAGTATGAATAAAAAAAATATGGAAATGTAGCCTAAAATTTTTGAATTTACTGCACATGTGTTATCAGTATTTTATCCCGACTTCAAAAAAGCATTTATAATAAATATTATATTGAGCTCTTTTCATTTTCAAGGCACTATTTTTCGACTTTCCGTATAAAATTCGCAATAAATATCTCCTGCTGATTTAAACCTAGTAGGCCTAACCAGATGAAACGAAAGAAATACAAAATCAAAACAAGCCCTACAACAAACTAATAGCACAAAGCCAAATCTTTCTGTACATTTTGAAAACAAAAGGCCTGTTACAAGTCCCATTTGTCCTTAAAATAATTTCCGAGCACCAACAAAAACAGTGATACAACTTTATACAAAAAGAGAATACACGAAAATGTTTCGTGTCATTAAAACGGCACGATCAAAGAATGCCGATACCACCCGTAACGCCATTACGCCGTATTCAATAATATTTCCCTCAAAGTTAGTTTATTGCTCTTATCGTGATATGAAAGGCGAATAATAAAAAAACGCGCGCCTTTTCTCAGCACAATTTCTTTTTTATTCTCGCTTTTTTTAATTTATGGCCAGTCTGTGCTTTGCGTGAACGAAGGGTTAAGATTCAGTAAACTCGGGTAATAGTCCTTAGGATGGGTATAATTTCCTATCCGTAACGAACTGTCGCCCATAACGTATCCAGAAGAGATCAGCTTCGAGAAAAGAAGATTTTTAACTTTTTTTCTGGGTAAGTATTAACAATGAAACTTTTTACGAACTGATTATCCCCTTTGTTGTTGGTTTAAAACGTTGCCATTTCATCCTGATCATGTATAACACTTGATAATTTTCGTACAACCGTTTGTTCGATGAGCATTATAATTGATTGATCACAATTGCTTACGTACCTAGCTATCCAATAATAGGTGATTTTTAGGTACCCTTATAGTTTCGCCATGTCCGTTTGTCCGTCCGCATCCATCGAAAAGCTCTAAAGTACTAAAAACTATTTTTGGTCATGAATATGTATTCTAATTTCCCCGCCAAAAAATATTTTTGTTACGTAACTCTCATAGAAAGAAGTATTGTGGAGATGTTCTTTATTTCTCTTTCCTAACCAATCGTGTGAGGTGACATCGAATAGGTCTCTTAAAATGACTATAAGTTTGCTAACTTAATTTTTCGCTATAGTGTCTTTTTCCCATAACATTCAGTTTTAAAGGGCATATTATTGTTAGAATCTAATGGTCTCACCCTCTCCTAACTTAACGGTAGTGGGTAGGTACGTGAAAAAAATCCCATCTATAGTATGTATGATGAATTTAGAAAGAAAACTATCATGGCTATGAAAAATCAACAAATCACAGTTTTGTAATCCATGAACTTGTAGCAAATTAAATTCCACTTTAATTTTTTTTGCCTCCAAAATGCGTTAAGATATGAAACTGAAAGTAAAGCCAAATAGTGACATATATTTTCTTCTTTATGCTGAAAATAAATCAAAATTTTAAGTCTTCGTCATGAATAGAAATGACCGGTATTGTTTCATAATTTCGGATATTATATTATTTCGAGGGGACGAGGGTAATACAAATGCTATAGTGGATGATACGAATTACGAAACACTTCGAGCGCGAGTACAACTCGCACTGGGCCCATTTATAGGGTTCCGTAGCCGAATGGCAAAAAAAATTTCATTTCATTTCATTTCATTTTCATTACCGATTCTCATACAAAAAATAAAAAATAATGACAGTTAAAGGGGGCTCTCATACATGAAAATAAAACCAAAAAAAAATTTTTTGTCAAACCTATGCGTGTGAGGTGTCTATGGATAAGTCTATTAAAATGACATAGAGGTTCTGAAAATCATTTTCTTTTAAAGTATAACGTTTCATAGCTAGACGCTTCCAAAGTGGTAAATTGGGCGTCCCCCCCATCTAATTTCTAAACCAAGCAAGTGTAAATTTTGAAAAAAATATATAATGTAGATCTTAATAAATACTTTCAACGAAATTTAGTTCGGACGGGATCGAACAAATAGTTTTTGAGATATAGCACATTTTCAACAACCGCAAACATAACTTTGTACTTCATACAAACACTATGAAAAACAAAGTTACATTTGCAGTCAAAAAAAAATGCGGTATTTTACTAAGTAGAAATAAATGGATTCCATAATTCAGTTAAAGTTTGCATGGAACCCTCAGTGCAAGAGTCCAACTCGCACTTGGCCGATTTTTCTTGGCCGATTTTTTTACAAGGATAAGCATCTTAAAACCCCTGTGATGCTCGATATTCAAACCGTCTTTTGTTTTTCGAATACCCGGTTCTTTAAATATTATAAATATGGCGCTGTGTTCACTGGAGCGCGAGAGATTGCGGGGTTTCGAGTTACAGCACTCCAAACTTGAAGGTCACCAACCTTTGTCACGTATAAACTTTAATTAAAATTTGATAGCCTTTATAATCAAGTGTTTTAAGAACGATAGGTCTCCAGTTTCTATGATTAAAGCTCTTTGACCATTACATCGTAGCATAAAGTCAGTTTACTTGGGTAGTCCAATTACGTAAACAATCTTTTCATAACTTTATAAATAATATCTGTGAATAAAATTAACTAACTGATTTAAAAAGATCTCCGAACTCAACAATAAATTACCTATGTAAGTTGTAAATTTTGCGTTTATCTTATTTAAAAACTAGCGGTCCCCCGCGACTTCGTCCGCGCGTTTTGAGTTTGCTCCCTCCCCTCCCGTCGCAGCGTGATGTTTTATATCCTAAAGCCTTTCTCAATAAATAAGCTATCTAACACAGAAATATTTTTTCAAATCGGTTCAGCAGTTCCTGAGATAAGCGCGTTCAAATCAACAAACTCTTCAGCTTTATAATATAATTAGCGCAAGCGCACGTTGTTCTTAAGCTGCGAGCATTATTTTGGTGCGGAGTTATGTTAAATCTGTGATAGCTCCTAAGATATTTATTGAAATCGAATGATATAAAGAGAAACTTGGTTCTAAATGAAATGCTCGTGATGATGAATGTATTTATTTTGATAAGAATAAATACCTGTGTGTATAATACACCTCTAAAAATGATGCATTATTTTTTTACAAATTTATTAACATAAAAAAGGTTGTAGTAAGTCAACCATAAAAGAAAGACATATGCTGTCGCGAACTTTATTATAGAACTCTGAATGCTGAACAATCCTGTCATACATGATTTTTGTGTAACTTAAGCGGTTTCCGCAGCGTATGCAGCGGAATCTCTCAAAAGGAATATCTTTCTCCCGTTTTCGCAACATTTTTCATTTCTGCTGTGGTCTTATGAGTCGTATCTTTATGTTATATAGCCTAAAGCCTTCCTCGATAAATGGACTATCCAACGCCAAAAAGTTTTTCAAATCGGGCCAGTAGTTTTTGAGATTAGCGCGTTCAAACAAACAAACAAACAAACAAACAAACTCTTCAGCTTTATAATATTAGTATAGATTATTAATTTCGTAAAAAAAGGATTAACAAGATTATTTACAATATTCGACAAGACAAAAAAACCAGCCAAGTGCGAGTCGGACTCGCGCACTGAGGGTTCCGTGCCATCATTAACTGAATTAGGGAATCCATTTACTTCTACTTAGTAAAATACTTTGTTGACTACAAATATATGTTATGTTTGCGGTTGTTGAAAATGTGCTATATCTCAAAAACTACTCGTTCGATCCCGTCCGAACCAATTTTCGTTGAAAGTATTTATTAAGATCTACATCATATATTTTTTTCAAAATTTACACTTGCTTGGTAAAGACATTAGACGGGGGGGACGCTCATTTTACCACTTTGGAAACGTCTAGCTATGAAACGTTTGACTTTAAAAGAAAATAATTTTAGGAACCTCTATGTTATTTTAATAGACTTATCCATAGACACCTCACACGCATAGGTTTGTCAAAAAAATTTTTTTTGGTTTTACTTTCATGTATCCCCCCCTTAACTGTCATTATTTTTTATTTTTTGTATTAGAATCGGTAAGCGGTTAACATGATTTCTACCACTTTCTACCAAATTTCATTTGTGTAATACTTATAGTTACAGAATAAAATGGGTGTGACATACGGACGGACAGACAGACAGACAGACAGACAGACTTGACGAAACTATAAGGGTTCCGTTTCTTGCCATTCGGCTACGGAACCCTAAAAACGGATTGTACCATGATCGTACTAGGGACGTGTACGGCAAAAAATATATTCCCCGTATTGAAAATGATGAGACCTTGCCCACTAGACAGTTCCGACACCGACCAACACCGTTGCGTGCGATGCGTCATTTTGTCAGTTCTAACACTCTCCGTGCATGACACTCTACGTGGCTGAACTGGTGAGTATACGGGTTGTGACCGCGTATGATGACGGCGTTGCGTTTACTTAGTGTGTGCATTGATAGCCCCGCCGATACAGACTGTCGGACTGATCACGACACTCCTGGGTGAGCCCTAGATAGACATGCCATATGGCGTAAAGTCTACATTGTGTACAAATTTGGGTTGTACAATAAAGTATAAATAAAAAGACTTTGCCAACAAAATATGAAACGAAGAGCGGTTCGATCGCTACCACCAAATAATATATGGATATATAGGGGTATCATACGAGCATCATACTGGCATTATACGGTTTTAATAAGCAGGTGTAGCATAACGTGTTGCTTTTCGTGCCTGACACGTTCATAGCACGTATTATACGGTGCAGTGGGAAAATACCTTTATGGAGATGAATTGTTAAGATCGGAGACATTAATCAAAATAATACCTTTCGAGTCTCCACAAATTTGTAACAGAAGAATAAGAGCTTTTGAAAGATTCTGAGTCAGATTTAGAGGTCTCTCGGGTACCAATAGTTAAGAAATGCAGTAGCAAATTACAGATCCAACCACTCCTAACAAATATTAATACATAGATATAGGTTTTATAGATTTATATAGGTAACATAAAGCTAATGCTCCATCAAACTGCGTCGTGAGTACTCGTTAAAGAAAAAAACCGACCAAGTGCGAGTCAAACTTGCGCACTGAGGGTTCCGTGCCAACTTTAAATAAATTAGGGAATCCACTTACTTCTACGTAGTAAAATACCACATTTTTTTGTTGACTACAAATATAACATTGTTTTTCATAGTGTTAAGAATGGGAAAAGGTGGACTGTAAATAAATATAATATGCTGGTTAACAGAGCTCAGGCTTTAATAAATATGTACACAAACCAAAATAACACCACACAATAATAAACTAAATAATTCACACTTTTACTGCACCGACATTTTCAAGCGACTAACCATAGACTCAAGAGGATAATCATAAATTAAGAAAAATACAAAAGTATATAAAAAGGTCCGCAACACATAGTGTTTGTATGAAGTACAAAGTTATGTTTGCGGTTGTTGAAAACATGCTATATCTCAAAAACTACTCGTTCGATCTCATCCAAACTAATTTTCGTTGAAAGTGTTTGTTACGGTTTATATTATATATTTTTTTCAAAATTTACACTCTCTTCGTTTAGAAGTTAGATGGGGGGGGAGGGGACGCCAATTTTACCACTTTGGAAGCGGATAGCTATGAAACGTTAGACTTTAAAAGAAAATGGTTTAAGAAACCTCAAAATCATTTAAAAAGACCTATCTATACCCCACACGCATAGGTTGGACTAAAAAAAATTATTTGGTTATAGTTTCATGTATGGGAGCCCCCCTTAAATGACTATATTTTTTATTTTTTGTATGAGAATCGGTAAGCGGTAAACAGGATACATCTTCCTACCAAATTTCAACAGTGTAATGCTTATAGTTACAGAATAAAATGGCTGTGACATACGGACGGACAGACAGACCGACAGACTTGACGAAACTATAAGGGTTCCGTTTTTTGCCATTTGGCTACGGTACGCTAAAAAACAAAGTTATAAGATTGATAGCTTTATGTGTGAGTTGAGGTCCTTTGTCACGATCTATTCAAGATACAGTAGCGATATGTAGGCTTGTCAATAAAATATCGTTAAATCTTGTAGAGATAATTTTAAGGATCTACCATGGAAATACTATAGAATGATACTTTCGCAGTCGCAGTCAACCACGAAAGTGGTTTGCGAGGCAATTAAGTAAAATTGATACTGCTAATTAAAAATAAATAATAAAAAAAATATGTTTAAACATTTAAATCGCTTTCATAACAAGGCTTAAAGACACCAAATATATTTTTTCCTGAACAAAAGTCAAAGGTGTTTTACAGCCTTTATCGAGTTTTTTGAAGACAGTTTTAAAAAATCACACTTGATTGGACGCCTAAGTAGATCATTCAAATATTATTAAATTCATCGATGTATGTAGATGCAAATAAACAAATAATGCCTTTAAGCCCTCCTCCCCCCTTCCAGATCAAGAGGTACGAGACTTTTGATATGTTAACCTCCTAACGAGTCCAAGTAAAGTTACGAAGTAAAACAAGTGTTCCAAGCGATTCCCTCTAGTATCTAGTAATATGTGTAATGATTTATAAAAATGATTTCAAAACTTTGTTGTCTACCTGCGCCTAAAATCATATTGAGAATAAAGTACAACAATTTAATATTTTTTTTTTGTGGAAAGAGATATTGATTCAATGTCTAGACACGCTGTAGTGTGTCTAGCCAAAATAAAGCAAAAGAAATGGCCACCGTGTATACACGAATCATTTCGAGCGACTTTTGACCTACCCATATCTCAAAACCTATGCTACAGAAACACGTCAAACATTACATTTATTTATTTATATCTATAAGGACAAGAAGAACTTTAAATTTCATTACCTTAGCACGATTGCAAAGATAAAAAGGTCTTAAAATAAAAAAAAACCCACTGACTGACCTATACATCAAAAACCAAAACTGCTTCTAGATGATCTAGGTAGTTAGGTGAAATTTGGCATCTAGCCAGGAGATTTTGTGTAAGCGTAGAAAAAAAATGAAAACAAAAGAAAGGATATCCCATGGATACAAAAACTGGCTGGCGCGCGCAGAGCCACAATGTGAAAACCTACACATTATTCTAAATTCAATTTAAAATATATTTTTAATAAACAGACATTTTGATAGTTGATAATGATAAAACAATACTTGCTTATGTGTAATGTTTATTTACTTTCCCTCGATATTTTTTGCATTTTCGGTTGAAATTAGTGGCACTCCTTTAGATCTCAATACATACTTCATTCGAAAATTCCACAATCAAACAAATGTGTTTATTGATCAGAATGCTGTTTATTGAACTTGGCTGTTATTTTACATATTAGGAAATTCATAAGGAGAAAATGAGAAACCAAAAATTGCTCACGGGAAAGACCCGAACCAGCAACTTTCTGTTTGACTGTTTAGTCAGAAAGTTGCTGGTTCAAGTCCCGTCCGTGCGCAATTTTTGGTTTCTTATTTTCATCTTTATGAATATAGAATATTACAGTGTAATGTAAGTAATGTTTTCGGTTGGATTATGAATATTATTATTATGCGGACTGCAGTTTGTAGGCAGCCTTAATAACCAAACACAACTACTGCACATATTCTAACCCAAAACCTGAATTCGCTGGCGATATTTCATCCAAATGAGCCTTCATTTACAGAGTAGGAAATATAGGGCTTCTAGATAGGCTTCCATTTGTCGGTAGGCGCACCTGTCTTATCAACGGCCATTGGTTCGCGCGGATGATTCGTTACGTGTTATCAGCAGTTTATAATAACGCCCATTTGTTGGTTCGAGAGTTAACTTGCGAGAGTGGTGAAAGGAAAATTAAAACGCCTTCATAAACCAGACTAAACAGCTTTAAATAACTCATTCGTCTTCTATTTGGGAGAAACAAATTCTTTTGGAGTCAGTGCATGATGTCAAGCGTACACCAACAGTCTACCTACACATATCATATAGAACGCATAGCATAGCTTTTAAGTCAGTTTTTCATGGCGGTTTAATTTTTATTTTATGTTTTTTAGTTATTACTCATATCTCAAAAACTATTTGATCCATTTTGATGAAACTTACACTGTACCGTTAGTTGAACCATACCTGATTGAACTAAAAAAGAATAATCTCGCTTTGGCTTCTCTCACGAAAATTTGCAAAAAAAAACAATGCTGATGATATCACATACATACAGATCTAATTGATTACCTCCCTTTTAATGAACTCGGCAAAAAGGTAGGTCCTTTTATTAGTATGTACGGCCAAGTTTTCTGGCGCCCAAGCGTCAAAAATTTTGAAGTGGACGCCCGTTTATGAGTCGTGCGTGCAAGCGATTTTCGTTTAGAAGTGGTAAGGCGACCTTGAACGTGTTTACCTTCAAGGTCGCTGGCGTTACCTTCAAGGTGGCCAGCAGATAATGGTTTTGAACTATATTTAGACTTGAGGTGCTCGTAGCGCAGTGGTAGCAGCGCTTTGGTAGGCTTTCGAAGTGAAGCAACCTACGGCGCGGTCGTGTTTGGATGGGTGACCATTCCGACCTTATAAGTGGCGAAGGCACGATAAGCCGTTTGTCCCGGCTCATATCGGTAGATATTGGTCGTTAAGCCTAGTCAGAGGCCTTATGGGTGGATTAATAACATCGGACAGCAGGGTTAATCACTTGCCTTGCAAACACCCCTCCACCAACCCGCACTGAGCCTGCGTGGTGTAGTATGCCTCAAACTACCTCATAGTTGAGGTAAGGCCTTTGCCCAGCAGTGGAATGTTACAAGCTTACTTTAATAAAAGTAAAAAACTTTTACTATATTTTACATCAAAAACCTATACTTAGGGATATACTGAAATATTATTTTAATTTCAATTGAAATGAATACTTTATATTTGGAAATGTTTCAGTATCTTGAATTCAATATCTTCTTATGGAAATAAGCTTCGATTATAAAAATCATAATTGGATCATAACTAAAAACAATATGTACAGAAAACTTCAACATTAATGATTTGAAAACTTTGATATTGAAAAAAATGAACCCTACATTGTTCAAAAAGGTATCTAAAAGGTTAATCTTTCATCTAATGCAGTGAAAAGAATACGTGATTTCTTACCTGTTATCACTTGGGTATTATCACTATCATTTGTCAGAGAAAAGTCTGAAAAAGGGACGATTTATATCGAAGTACTTACATTATAGATGTTGCAATAATGTTCACTAAATTTGTAGAGTATAAAATTTCTTTTTTAAAAAAAACTCACTCTATTTTCTGTTTCATACACATCAATATTCCTGAAACGGTTTTTAGCTACAGTAGTTATATTTACCTATATTCCTTAATAAACAGTTGATTGCTTTAAAATAAGATACAATTGTTTTTCAAAATACATATTATAATAAATCCAAAGCTGCTCTCAAAGTAGGCAAATATACCTACTTGTAAAATTAACTGGCCGAACTCAATTTACGATGAATTTCTTCATGCTTTTGCTTTCGTAATTATAAAACCTATTAAAGATTAATAAAAAAAATACTTCTTAATACAATGTCAAAACATTTAAATAAATAAAATTTGGAAAAAATAAAATAAGAGTCAGATTATCTAAACGTCAAAAACAGAGGTAGCCAAAATTAATTATTATTTACAGTAATTTTATAGCAACTTTAGTTTCTAAGCCACTCTATGAGTTTGCGTATTAAACATTTGGCAATGAAATTATGCCCTTGGGGATCTTCTTGGGTATGGTCTTTGATAGTGAACCAATTTTGGATTACTTGTATACACGAATTGATCTTGATCTCTTAAATTTTAATCGTGCTTATGCACTGCAGAGGCAATATTTGCAATGTTTAAAAATGTCTTAGAGGACTGCCGGGGCGAGAGTCCGATAAATTGCCCTAACACATTTTTTTCTATATTTCAAAGAGGCCACCCAAATCAGAAGAATTTCCCTAAACTAAACGTCCATGCCTCATTAGCGTCAAAAATGTACACATGTAGTCTCCTCAAAACGACAAAAAACGTAATGTATCTATTTTTTTGTTTTCAGTAACCAGTGTTATCGCCAATTACTATACCGAAATACTTAGTATGACCTTTTCGAATCGTCAGTCCTTTTGTTTATAAACATTTGGGTTTAAAAGAGCCATCTTATGCATTAACGCTTTAACGCTTATTTAATAGCAGTTCAATCGTTACATCAGGGCTGATTAAGGTGTATATACCTAAACCACGGTTCCAAACTTTGAAGCGTCTTATTTCATTATTTACGGTGAGACGGTCTTTATTTCAAAACTTCCGAGATAATAAAGTTATCCGCCAAGTTTCTTTATGACGCTGGAATCCTGAATTTGCGAATTTTGTGATCGCAATTTAGGTTGATTAGCCAAAGAAAACAAAAAAAATATTTTGGCTCCTGATGTGACGACGCTTTTGAGTTTTATAGCGTTGGGAGAAACTTTTAAAGACTGCGTAATTTATTTGTTTTTATGAAAGCTTGAGGTAACACTTTTGATCTGTTGTAAATAATCCAAGCAAGTCAGCTAATATTTTATTCGTTGTTTTAATAGTCTATATTTTATTAATTAATAACATTTCTTTTAAACATTCGTAACAATTGGCACATATATTTTTTTATCCGCGATAATTTAATGTGTATACTTCCGCGTAAAATTTACCTTTTTTTATTTGATTACAAAGGTTCCAAGATTTACCGTAAATTGTAATTATGTTTTACGAAAATAGCCCTTAACATGACAGGCTTACGCCTCTACGTTATGCGGTAAGACAATGAGCATGGTTATTAATGAGAGCACTAACAAAATGTATGTCAGGTAGGTATGCCTAGAAGGCTTTGTCTTGAAGTATGAGTGACGGTTTTGTAAGAATATCAAATCTTAATTAGTTATTTAAGCTTTAAAGGCCAATAAGAAAAAGTATACATTTTAATTTTTAATGTCTAATGAGATATTTTCTTTTAATTCGGTGTTATTAGAATCTTTAAGATGTCCATTTTAGATATAAATCACAAAATTGAAAGAAGTCGTTTTACCCTGTCTTACCCCATTGTGCTGCTTAGATGGGGTACCCCTAAGGTAAGATGGGGTAATGAAAACTATCAGGGAAAAAATAGTCATTTGGATTGGCAGAACCCGCAGACATGATTGGCTTTGTCATCATCATCATCATTTCCCGCACAGCTATTATGACCCCATCTTCCACAGTGAAGGCATGATATCCACCCTTCAATTGAAGTAAAATATCCTGCCCTGCAATACATAAATTGTATGACACTTTCGTCTTTTTGCTGTATTTGCTTGAGTGTTTGGAGTAGTTATCTTTTTTTTTAATTTAATCATTTTTCTACTTTGTTCTTTGCTACCTCATCTCACCTCCTTCCTCCCCTAGTTGAAAAAGTAGTCTGTGAAAATTAAAAAAAAGTTATGTTACAGCGAAATACCATGATAGTTGTTGTGATAGGCCATGTAGAAAAGAAAGGGTTTGTAAAATTTAATTAAATTATGTTCCTTGTTTTAAATTAAACTCTACTTTATGACCTTTCCTATCTTTTTTGTACAATAATTGTTTTCGCAAGTGCAGATATCTAAGATTTTTACACTGGAAAATCCTTCTGGATCATTTTCAATAAGGTGACAGTGTGTTTTCGTAGCTAATGTTGGCAACAAAATCTTAAGATAGGAAACTTAATTACAGAGCAAATCGTGTAAATTAGGATTTATACGTAACATTAGTACTGTTTACCTTCCTCTTTATTTTTGATTTAGAAACTAGTTTACTTGACCAAAAACTTTTTATGTCCAAACAAGTTTTTCCTTATTTCACGATAGATTAAACAGAGTTTACCTAAGCTACAAGTACGTAAAAAAATTTGGAGACATGACCTATTTTTGAATCACACGTTTTAATATGGCGTGTGAATTTCGTTCGAAACTGAATTATAATTAATGAAAAACACGCGAAACGTAAATAAATAAATATTGGACACCGATTACATGCATTGCTCTGATCCCAAAATAAGTAGCCATTGCCCTTGTGTTTTTTTTAATATTAGTTATTTTGTTCCTAGTCACTCCATGTGCCATTAAACTGATTTTTATTCGAATATCGGGCAATAATTGAATACCACACGCCATCGTGAAGCGAGTGATTCTAAAATATAGCTCTTGTCTTTAACTTTTTTGGCGAGGTCACTCAAGAGCACCCACAACATAGTCTGTGTCGTTATAAAAAGTTTATCTGATGCAATAACTCAATTGGGTTTCTAATTTTAAAAACTTATTTTAACATTTTTCGTTGAGCTCCGAACTTTTTTTACACCCACGATCCCCGGCGGCTCGAGTTAACTTGCGGCAGAAGTTTGTTTTGTCAAAAGGCGTCATGAAACAAAAACACATTTACTTCAATTCGTATCCACAAAGACGTCCAAACAATACAGAAGAGCCGTTGTTACTAATTCTGCTAGTCAGTTTCTCTTTGTGATGAAAGTGACAAATCTCGGCACGTCGCGAGTTGGCACTTAGGTCTCAGACGTGCGTGAGGCACAGCTTACTTGTGTAGCATTAATAAAATAAACAGCTGCAAATCGTAGGCAAACATAAAGTACTCGTAACGTGTAAGTATTTATAACTTGAAGATTTATTTTATTTAATTATATTTGTACTATTCCCATATTATTTACTGTACGGACCTTATAACCGTTTAGTAAGAAAAGTGACTGTCGTCAATCTTAGCACATAACGAACTGCCTTTTATTATTTTCTCCGTGCTTTTAAACAAGCCCTAAACGTTCCCTGGTGCTTTTTTCTAAGTGCTTTTCACATTAGAGCGACAACCTATATAATTATAAAAACACATACATAAAAACAGCGGCGTTGCTCCCGTGCGACTGCTGCGTGCCGCGGCTGCCATTTATGTATGTAATTATCAGTAGCGCGACTGTCGCGCGACCGTAGCGCTGCTAAAGTCGCCTAAATATGAATGTGCTATGCTCACGGACCGATAGGCTGCGTAAACAATAGAATGACAAAAGACTGTTAATAAACTGTGAGGGATGTAAGCATCCCCTTTAACGGACGTGATAACAACATTCTTTTGTTAACGCGACCGCCGATGTCCTATCGATCCGTCAGGCCTAAATTTAAGGTTTGTGTGATTTAGCTTATGAGATTTTTTCTATCAATTGAGTATGTACAAGAATCCTTATGAAAAGACATGAAGATTACCAGACTTGCTAGCTGCGTTTTCCTGAAGAATTATTATAATTTTAATGAAACTTGACATGAAAAATAACTCATAATGAAGGTGAAATTATTCGTTAATATATTAGTCAGGTGACGTTATATCTAATTTCAATAAAAAGAATAGTCAATTAAACAATAAGCAATATCAAATGGCAATAACCGTTCTTTACAAACAGAAAGTGTAACAATTTAACGACAACATTTTCGTTTAACATCTCCCGCGTCCCGCCCGGCGATAACTCAACACGCAATACAAGCAATTAGTCCAATTCTACGTATAAAATTACCGTATTATGTTGCATATTTACCTTCACAATCAACATTCAAAGCAAGAGTAGCGTCACTGTTAAAATTTCTAAATTGATCCATCAGTTGAACATGCATACATTCGAGTATTGTTTGCTTTATGAGGATTATTGTGTGAAGAAAATCTTTTATTTGATCTTCGTTATAATAGTGTACAGAATGATAATACGTATTTCTGAGAATATAATAACTAAATATTCAAGCCTGCTCAAGGAGGCACCCCTGACACGCGCACTCCGCACTCTTAATAATTTACAAGCAATTGATCAGAGGGGCATTCTCGCGCAATTTGTATACGAAAAATACCAATTGCGCGAGAATCTATCGTCGATCAATTTTTCCTTGTCGAAGAAATAATAGTTTTCTCAGAGTCACGAACTCTATGTTTTTAGATTTTGTTCGTGCGATAGTTTAATTAGGTGTAGATATTTGACTTAATTTCTGAGGTAAAACGGTTAAACTCGCAATCGAATTACCACACGAAAAAAGTTCGATCATGCGAAAATCGGCCTCCAGATCTGTTCATTTGTACCCTGAGTGAATTTAACATAGTAGCATTGGTGGTTATTTGGTATTATAATTAATTAAATAGATTATTTATTTATTTCAATTAAGGTTAATTTTTCTTTTTTTTCTCTTTTACAACAAACATGTATATCACACTTTAATAAAATATCTTACTTGAAAAATAAATAAATAAATATAGTAACTTTATATAATACTTTGTGGTCAAATAAGCTTAAGGGCTGTATTATTGCATGCATTAGGTAATAAATCCTGTAATTATAGTATTAGTTGAATAAATAAGTACAAAAAAATATATAAACAGCATTTAAGATAACAAAATATTTGCTGTGTCACTAATCCCACTCGAGGTTTTTTTATAAATAATATTTAGCGAAAAAGCTAGTTGGAGTGATCATTGACACTATTATGCCGAACTAGCATAAACGATTTTATTTACCTATCATCTTCATTTAGTGCATAAATAAATAAATAAGACATCGAAAATCTTTTCTTAATTAAGGTTTTTGCCCAATACAATGAAGCATACCATGACCGTGCTATGAACGTGTCAGACAAACTTTTATTTTGTGTTGAAAAACTATGACACCTTACCTACTAGACTGCTTTATCACCGACTAACACCGTCGCGTGTCGTGCCCGGAGCGTGTTAGGACCGACAAAATACGCTCTCGCTCACGCTCCATATATCGGTAAGACGGAACGCTGTCAATCCGTACAGTGGTCATTGTAGAACGTACCGTGTTTCTTTTCGCGCCTGACACGTTCCTAGGACAGCCACGGTATTATAAGATTTCGTCGTCATCATCATCATCAGTCGAAGGACGTTCACTACTGAAAATAGGCCTCCCTTCGGCTTTTTACAGCGACCGATCACAAGCAGTCGGCATCCAGTGAGATCCTGCGATCATTGTAAGTTCGTTTGTCCAAATTGTCAGTGGAAATTTCCAGTAAGCGCTTACATTTTATAAAAACAAATTGAACCATTACAACATGTACTTTTACTCAACAGCTCCACCAAACAGACCAGTGATAATGGACGCAAAGACCAGAGATCAGACGCGGCTGCTGGAGCCATACAATGAAGGAGAAACCTTGGAGCTCATCTGTGAGGTCTACGGAGGTAAGATTTATATTTTGGGATTTATGCCTCTTACCACATTAATCACGTGCCTAATGTTATTTTCACTGTAATATTTTGAAAAAGAAGTTGTTGAGGTTAGACAGGAACATTTTCAAGATTAATTTATTTGTGCCACAAGAATCTTCGCTATTTCTTGTTACGCAATAGTTTAAACATGACAGATAGACTTTGAAAAGGTAGAGCCATTAATGGTGCAAATAT
This sequence comes from Pyrausta purpuralis, assembly GCA_963924145.1. Lineage (NCBI taxonomy): Eukaryota > Metazoa > Arthropoda > Insecta > Lepidoptera > Crambidae > Pyrausta > Pyrausta purpuralis. The sequence goes on from OZ001646.1 coordinate 4,971,874, forward strand.
TAATACTAAGATGTAGCTTTTTATTCTGTTTAGAATTTTTCAACTTATATTACTACATTATAATGCCAACATTGGCATTCATCATTTTCTTAAATAACTATTGCCCATCTAGAAAATTATAAGACAATCATTTTTTATCTCTAAGACCCCTTACACACTGCGATTTAAGCATCGATGCATCGCGCGTTAGTATTGATGCAGTCGTAAAATTCTGTACATACTTTGACAATTTCCAGCTTCTGCGTCGCGACTGTATTGATGCTAATGCGCGTTAGCATCGCGACTGCATCGATGATATTAGTAGCGCAGTGTATTAAGGTTGACATTTTGCGACTGCATCGATGCTAATGCACAGTAGCATCGCGACTGCATCGCTGCTAAAAGTTGCTGTGTGTAAAGGGTCTTAGGTTTAATTTTCTCACTTTGCTATTTATTTTTAAAACTAGTTTTAAGTCTACAATGTTTTTCTTGATTTAATTTCCTTATCTTATCTATTTTATTATATTTATTAAAGAATTGTTTTTATGTCTCGTTGCTCTCCCCAGGTGATCCCCGACCCCGTCTGACCTGGTACCTCGAGAACACCGTCATCGACGACTCGTTTTCGTACCGGGCAGATGGCGCCACGGTTAACGCGCTCACATTTCCCAGCGTTGGGAGACAGCACCTTAACGCAAGGCTTGTGTGCCAAGCCTCTAACACTAATCTCACGCCACCTGAGACGAAGCTGTTGATACTCGATGTCAATCGTGAGTGTTTATAAATGTAATCATCGGTATAAAGATCGTCTGCACTAGCTAGTTCCTGACTTTCAAATGTTTTGGAGTTACTAGTACTCCTGGTGCTTAAGATTTCGGAATGCTATCGTCTTAAAGTCATGTATTCTTTTATTGTAATTTGATGACACCCTCCATTGCCTGGAAATTGATTGACTGGTTACAGGCTTACTTAAATTATTATTTTAGCTTACATGAGTGTAAGTAAAGTGCTTTGTTTTTTCGGTATCTTTTCCGTTACATTACAATATTCGCCCTCAATCTATTATATACTAGCGGTCCCCCGCGACTTCGTCCGCGCGTTTTGAGTTTGCTCCCTCCCCTCTCGTCGCAGCGTCATGTTTAATATCCTAAAGCCTTTCTCGATAAATAAGCTATCCAACACAGAAATATTTTTTCAAATCGGTCCAGCAGTTCCTGAGATAAGCGCGTTCAAACAAACAAACTCTTCAGCTTTATAATATATTAGCGCAAGCGCACGTTGTACTTAAGCTGCGAACATTATTTTGGTGCGGAGCTATGTTAAAACTGTGATAGCTCCTAAGATATTTATTGAAATCAAATGATATAATGGGCAACTTGGTTCTAAATGAAATGCTCGTAATGATGAATGTATTTATTTTGATAAAAATAAATACCTGTGTGTATAATACACCTCTAAAAATAATGCATTATTTTTGTACAAATTTATTAACATAAAAAAGGTTGTAGTAAGTCAACCATAAAAGATAGACATATGCTGTTGCGGACTTTTTTATAGAACTCTTAATGCTGAACAATCCTGTCATACATGATTTTTGTGTAACTTAAGCGGTTTCCGCAGCGTATGCAGCGGAAGCTCTCAAAAGGAATATCTTTCTCCTGTTTTCGCAACATTTTTCATTTCTGCTGTGGTCTTATGAGTCGTAGCTTTATGTTATATAGCCTATAGCCTTCCTCGATAAATGGACTATCCAACGTAAAAATATTTTTTCAAATCGGGCCAGTAGTTTTTGAGATTAGCGCGTTCAAACAAACAAACAAACAAACAAACAAACTCTTCAGCTTTATAATATTAGTATAGATAATTATTTTTGAATATTTTTATTCCCAAAGTCACTAATGTAACCCTGTTGCAGTAAGGCCACTGACAGTTCAGATCCTGAACAAAAGCGGGCAGGTGTCAGCGGATCGACGGTACGAAGTGGAGTGCAAGACCACTGGTTCCAGGCCAGATGCTGTCGTCACGTGGTGGAAGGGCAGCCGGCAACTCAAGAGGAGTGCTAAAAATGTGAGTGGACTGTGATTTGATTTGTGCTTTTTAGATGTGCGCAGGTCATCAGTGATGTTAGTCTTCCGTGAAGTGTGATACTTGACCCTCAGCCTGAAATAATGAATTGATGCAATAACATTCAAAAAGTAATTTTTGTAATTGCTTAGCGGTAGGGTTCCGTAGCCGAATGGCGAAAAACGGAGCCCTTATAGTTTCGTCAAGTCTGTCTGTCTGTCTGTCTGTCCGTCCCTATGTCACAGCCGATATTTAAGGGCTCCCATACATGAAACTAAAACCTAATTTTTTTTGTGTCAAACCTATGCGTGTGAAATGGATGGTCTAGCGTTTGATAAATAGACGCTTCCAAAGTGGTAAAATGAGCGCCGATTATTTATTGCTTTTGAGTGCTTTCTGGTTTTTCGATTTGAAGTCGGTTTAAATTTTTTTTATTGCCTTAAATAGAGTCCTTTCCTTTTAAGAGTCAAAAATTTATTTAAGACGTTTTAGTGCATTTTGGTTTCAAAGTCGGTTTTTACTTTTTTTTTTGTTATTATAGAAAATAGATATTTTTTAGTAATTATATTTATTTATTTATTTATTTATACTTTATTGCACAATAATAAAATTTTGTACAAAAGGTGGACTTAACGCCATATGGCGTTCTCTACCAGTCATGCCTTTGGGCTAAGCAGAAATGATTGTGGGCGGTGCGACAAAGAAACGAAATTAATTGTATACAAAAAAAGTCCCAAATAAATACAATTAATACTTACATAATATTACACATACATAACATAAGCAATAAAATAAATACATTAATAATACATACATATACCAACATATACTATATATATATATATATATATATACTATATATTATGACGATCGTTGTAGATAGATGTTATGGAGATGATTCCGATATATGAAGGAAGTGTGCACGGACGAGTCTCTTGAATGTGAACTTACTGGGAGCTTGTTGAATATTTGCCGGAAGGGCATTCCAAAAACGAATGGCTTGGACAAGAAAAGAGTTTGAGAGAAAACCTGTGCGGTGCGATATATATTTCTATGACTTTTCTTTTTTTTATATGACTTTTCTAAAGATATTCTCCCCTTGGAGGTGGAGGAGGATGTGTACCCTTTAACTAGATCCCAACTTGGCAACAATGGGACCTTCTAGGAGGTATTACCTCCAGGTAGGCGTATTTTTTTAAATGATCTACAATGATATGACTGAGATATCAGGTCACATAGATACAAAAAAGCATACACAATGTAATTGATAACATCCTCTTTTCTTGAAGTCAGCAAACAAGGTAGATAGATACAGTTTATACACGTGCAGCCTGAAGGGTCGTTAAACATTGCCCGACTGACTTGGTATTTGACTATAATCAACCGCCCCCAACACATCTTGTTTCTTGCCGAGTTTGTAACTCGTAAACAGCTTACTGGTAATACTACAAGTTCTGTAGTTAGGAGCTGCTTCGTGTACTAAGGTGTCTTTAGCACTGATGTAACTAATATTATAACGAGACAGTAAACAATATTACACCGGTCTAGACACCGGGACTGATAGCTTAAGTTACAAAAACAACTACTCGCATCCTAAGCATGTGTAAAAAGTTTATGTTATGTTTAAATAATTAAGATGAAACTTAACCTCTTTTGATCGTTAATACTTATGTGTTTTTTATCTGATATTAATTGATAGTATTGGCATTGACGAGTGCTGACATAATACAATTTATTATTTATGTATTTAACGTTTTTTGCACAATATGGCGAATATAGTACAAAAAGAATTCTCTGCAACTCTTCTTAACAGAAAAAATAATCTGTTCCAAGCCTCGGATACGCTGACATCGGCGTTTCATGTGCATATATACACCAAGTGTAGGAATTGATGCACTACTTTATGAAAGAAAAGCTCACAAGCATAATGTCTAGTAATTTTCTGATGGTTAAAACATACATGATTGATAGAAGAATATGCAACTTTAATAAACATTCACTTCTACAAATCAAAATATTATCTGATATCAAAATAGGTAAGTTTTGAGATGCTCAGCAGACGATTCGCTACAGAAGCTCCAAAAACTTCTTATAATATCTTACAAAACTTGATATTTAGATTGAAAATATTGATCGGCCCTAAACGACCTCGCTTGTTTCTAACTGAAATTTTGTTATCATTATCTTTACAACGAAGTAACGAGATTCGACACTTATCCTTAGAGTTTCCATGGAATAATATTGTACGGCCGTATTTCACAAACGGTTTTTTATAACGCCAAGATAACTTGTCATGCCGATACAATGGCCGCTTTATGCTATATTGTTATATACTCGTAGCTCAAAAATGAACGCATCATCAAGATTATTAATTAGTTCACGTCAGTTTTGTGACAGCAAAAAGTATAGTTATTTTCGTGAAAAGCGAAAATACAGATGTTTTTTCGAGCTAGAAACTATGAATGAAAATTCATAGTTTTGTTTGATTGGATATCTAAAAAAAAAAAATTTAGTAATTAATTTCATCTGTTACATTTCATTGAAAATAGTATTCGTCTATTAAATTTTGGAAATCTTTTTTAGGTGGGGATTTTTGTTTGTGTTTATAGAAATGGAGTCACATTTGTTTATTTTATTTTATTGTAAAACCAAAAATTTGTACAAAAGGTGGACTTAACGCCATATGGCATTATCTACCAGTTATAGTTTGAGCTAGGCAGAAATGATTGTGGGCAGTGCGCCAAAAAAAAGAAAATGAGTTATTATTTCAAAACAAAGGGTACGTTTTTAACCGACTTCAAAAAAGGAGGAGGTTATCAATTCGACTGTATGTTTTTTTTTTGTATGTTTGTTACCTCAAATCTCAGTCGTTTGTCGACCGAATCGAAAAATTGTTTCGTCTACTTGGAGGGTGTACCATCTAGTTGGTCCCATTTTTTCCATTTTGGTTTGTGATGATGGGATCTTGGTGTAATCGAGGGAAACCCTCAAATTTTAAAGGCACGTATAGTGTTTCTTTACTAGAATCTTAATGTTGACAAGTTGTTACGTGTTATAGTCAACATCTTGTGGGGCTGAGCTGATGGTGGAACTCCTTAACGCTTATGAGTTCAGTTATTATAATGACGGAACTTATGATAGGTAATTTGTGGCTTCTTAAAAAAATGGAGTCATAAGGTGCAACTCCCCCTCTTATGTAATTACTAAAAATGAGGAAATAAAATAAACTTTTTAAAAAAGTAAAAACCGACTTCATAACCAAAATGCACTAAAAAGTCTTTGCCTAAAACGGATTCCTTTCCTTTCAATGGTGAAGAGTTTATTTAAGACTTTTTAGTGAGTTTTGGTTTTGAAGTCGGTTTTTACTTTTTTAAAAGTTTATTTTTACACATAAAATAATACATAAACAATATTATTATAAAATAAAGACAAAATGAAAAAAAAAAAATATAATAAATACAATATACATTAAAATATTATTACATATACTTACAGAAGCCATAAAATAAATGCATATACCTATGTTTTCTATAATAATTATATAAAATGACGATGTTGTAGAAGGTTATGGATATGTTGGTGCTTACGATAAACATATGTTACACGATGATTCCCGATCCTAGTCTGCCCCACATATTTGGATTAATCTTTTGATTGTCTTATTATTATAATAATATTTTATTTATTGTAAATTGATTATTTAAAGATTATTAGGACACTTATTATATTTTTATGTCTGCCGTATAACAAATGTTCATTTCGGTGCCAAAAGGAAGTTGACTCTGATTGGTTAGTGGAGGTTAGATTTATTTTAATTATTATATGTTGTATTGTTGTTGTGATATATATATATATATATATATATATATATATATATATATATATATATATTGTAACTATTAAAATAATAATCTAAAATGCTGACTTAATTTAGTATGATAAATAACTAAATAATGAATGAATTTATACATTTAATTAGCAGATTGTTTATCCCTACAAATAAATATTATTGTAAATGTTCAGATATGGAAACGGATGTCGTCCCCATCGTTTTCTACAGTCTATCTTTGGGCTATATTGTTTGAATAAAAGTATTGGAGAAGAACCTGGAGATTTATACTACGTGTTTATTATTGAAGTACCCCACATGCGGTCACACATATTATGTAGAAAGTAAGACAAGTAGAGACTTGACCGTGCAAATAAAATTTTTGTAACAGCCTGTTGAAATTTTCCCGGAAGGGCATTCCAGAGATGAATGGCCTAAACAAGTAAAGAGTTTAAAGGAAACCTGTGCGGTGAGAAGGAGTAAAATCACATCCAGACAGCGAGTACTGATTATTTATGGCAAGTCGGTTTATAATTATTAGTGTTGTGGTGACAGATACAGAAGCGTTGCATTACGTGTTACTTATACTAAAGATCGTCCCTAAGGAATCACAAACAACGCAATGACGCAAATCAAACTCAGTAACATTTTTATATTTTTCTAAAGTACTTTTATTACAGACGTGACTATAATTACATCATGCTACTTCAATAATACCTAGTAATAATAAATAAATATTGGACACCAATCACATAAATTGCTCTGATCCCAAAGTTAGTGGCTAATGCACTTGTGTTATGGAAATCAAAAACAACTGTAAAACCATAGCACCAAGACCCGAGACAATATGGAAAATTATGATTTCTTCATTGACCCGACCGGGAATCGAACCCGGGACCTTAGAGCGGCATCGCCTTGAAACCCAATCTTAGCCACTACACCATAGAGTTCGTCAAAATTCCTTTAATGTATAATATTGAACAAATATCTAGTGTCGTCATCCATAATGCAATCACGCTACATTAACACATTAACACCCCTTTTACACTGCGACTTTTAGCACCGATGCCGTAGCGCGGTTTGAAAACGCGCGTTAGCTTCGCGACTGTATCGATGCTAAAAGAAGCGCAAGTGTATAAAGGTTTGCATATTGCGTCTCCATCGCTGCTAAAAGAGCGTAGTGTGCAAAAGGTCTAACAGACGTCGCAAATGAAAGGCGATCGTAATTACATTGTAAAGATCGGATCATAATGGATGCAGACCGCTTGCAACCAGCCGTAGCGAAAATCTTTGGTAGAGGTCTATTTTCTGCAGCTGGTGTCCTTTAGCTGATATTCAGTGATATTATAACAAGTCGCAGAATAAGTCGCAGTATGTAAGTTGATATATTGCGACTGTGTCGGTGCTACATCGCAAAATGCATTTCTGCTTAAAGTCGCAGTGTGCGACGCAATGAACAGATTAAATTTGGCATCGACAGCATCAACATCGACAGCATCAATTCCAAAAGTAGCGCAAGTGTGTAAAGGTTCAAATTTTGCGACTGCATTGATGCTGCATCGCGACTGCATCGCTGCTAAGAGTCGCAGTGAGCAAAGGATCTAAAGCATCAATTCCTTCTTGGGTTAGAATTAAAAATTCCAGTGTGGTTATGTTATTATTCTGGTTTTACTATACTCCTTTATAATTATCGCGACAGACAACTGCCAGATTAAAACATGATTCAGAAATGTACGTTAATTATTGAAAGGCCAAATTGGTTTATTTGAAAGTCGCTTAATCACATTTGTAAAAATAGTTGTGTTTGTATGTGATCCTGTTTTGACTGTTTGACGTTAGTTAAGATCGATGTGCATCGATAAGTTTAAAATTGTTAAGTTTAAAAGGTCCTCATCATGCATATTAATTAACGTTTTTGCCAAACGGATAAAATCACGAATAATCTTTTGCTGTGTTATAATTAATTGTCATGAATATTGTTTAGCTAGATTTCAATAAAATTATATTGTTCACAGCTTAAGGCAATCTGTTAATAATTGTTTTTCATATAAAAAGCAACTTTGGCTCTGTGACAGACGAGGAATCGAACCCCGTTTGTTATACGCTATTGGGGCGTATGCCTATACCACTCGGTCAACGTCACATTAGCAAGCCTGTTGAAATTGGCAAACGCTTATTATAACGCGTAGGCTGCATGACGTCATCTATGTTGCGAGATTGCTCTCACAATATCCGAAGGAAATATTTTTACAAATATTTAACATCGGTTATGATGAAGGAAGCCAATTTATAATTTATTTCATTTTGTCAAAAAGTAGCGTTTAAAAGCTAAAAGTATATTCTACAAAAAAAAAGTTTTAATTATTATGCTAAATCTGCCCTTTAAACGAGGTGAGCTCATATCAGACACTATTAACATTATAAACTCAAACACAGCTAATAATATAAAATCAAGTCTGCGGTAAGAGCCCCTAAATCAATTGTGTTTTCACTGCGCTAACATTAATGAGCCCAGTCATATGTAAACTTTAATGGTGATTTACACTGATTGACTTTGAAATTGAAATTCAATTTGTACATGAATGCTCGTTCATTGACATTGCGACCTGAAGACCTGCATCGTGTAATGCTCTAATAAATTGTCCTTATTATTTATTCCTGACGCAATTAGTGATATTACATTAAATTGTGACTTTACAGTAGATTTAACTTTTGGACATTCTTCTATGCATTCTTACAAACGATTAAATAATATCTTATTTATTGGGTATGTATTGAATCGTTAGTTAAAATATACAAAATGACTTAAAATATGAACTAGCAGAAAAAAGGTACAAGTGTGTAGCCTGGGAGCTTAGACATATTGCACTACAAGTGTTAGCGTAAAACTAACGTTTTTTAACACTTGAAAAGGGCATGTTTAAATGTGTTTATGATTTTTGAAATGATCAAATTCACTTAGGTACTTGGGACAAAACGCTGTAGCCATATTATTTTGTTAGATGAACTATATTCAATTTAGTATATCGAATATTTTAATAAATGATATTTTATCTGCAATAAAATCCAAGGTACCTAAAATTTCGCGGTTACAATCTTATATCAGCGGTCTTGAATTAATAATTTTCTTACAGAGGGTTATGACACGTGGCTCAATTGAAACTGAGTATCACAACCACTTGATCTTGATCCCAGCTCATAATATTATGAGAAAATCGCGCTCGTATTTGATCCGCCAAATATTTGGAAGTTCATCGCGATTATTAATTACAGCGCCACGTATTGTTCTCAATGTCACAATGGCCCCTTAGTCTTTTGTCTTTGACTTTTCAGTTAGCTTTATGTGCCAAACATATTTCATTGTGCGTTATCTGAAAAGTTTTTGTTGTTTCCACAAGTTCGTGATCTAATTTTCTATTTGTAGGAGTAGGAATGCCTACTTACATTTCAGTTCATTTCGCTCAAAATAAATACAGAAATAAAATACACTTATTCATTGGGACATCACAAACACACAGTACAACACACTGACTTAATTATATGATACTTGTTTAATTTAAAAAATAAGACAAATGGGGTAAGATACAAAACCAAGAATATTAATAATATTGAAATGTTAATTTTTTACTCTAATCTATCCTATAGTGTGGGGTATATTTGTGGATAGGTCATTGATTATGTGTTTGCTAACATCATTTACTGCTAGAGTCCACTATCCCCACCCCCACCAGCTAAACATTTGTTTGTAGATACGTGAAAAAATCACGGCAGTAGCATAGACGATGAATTTTGAAGGAAAAAACTATGAAAGTCATGTCAAGTTAATTATTTACGAAATTATTGCGTTTCACATAGTCGACCATTAGTAATTTTTATACGTATATTATTCCTAAAATGTATTACCCTCGTTAAGGTTACTAAACTGACGTCAATACACATTTCTACGTTCTCTTTTAGATGTTTAAAAAAATAGTTTCTATCAAAAAACTTAATTGCGTGAGTCCAACTTGCATTTAGCCATTTTTTTTTTGAAGCGTATAACTTATTATATAACTCGAATGCGAGTATTTTCATTTTCCCAAGTTATGGGAAATCATCATGTACCTACTCAAATAATTACATCTAAAGGTCCAATCTATATAAGTAGGTACCCAAACTACAAAGAGCCGATCGGCCCGGCGATTACTTAGGCTTGTGTAAACAAAACAAAAAATAATTTCTTATTAGGCGAATCGATGGTCCTATGATAACAGTGGGATAGCCGCTGAATTGCGTATTACGAGGATAGGACAGGATTTGACCACAATGAGGATAGTCTCAGTAGGATTATGCTTTACTGGCTTTATATGGAACTGGCGGTGTATACAATTTTTAGTCTATGGTACTCTGCTAGTCTGACTGTAATCTGTAAGTGTATTTTTATTCAATAAATAAATAAGCCATAATTAGCGAAAATAATGTGGAAAATACCGGTTCAAACAGACAACACTATACCGCACATAATTATAATAATATTAAAAGACCGAAAATAATTATATAAATAAAATACACAATCAAACTTGCCTTATATATGTAACAACGCCATCGATTACAACGTAGGATTACAAGAAATAGAAAAAATAAGTAGAAACCACCCCCTTAAAGTTTAATCAAGCAGACTCTGGAACACCATTGTACCCATTATTGTGGGAGCAACCAGAATGCTAGCCGACATTAGAGCATACATACATTACAAATTTTCAATTTGCCATCTCGTTTGCATACAGCATAGTGTCGTTTTTTTTTAAGTGTGTGTGTTTTTACGAGGTTCCACTATACTCGTGGAGCTATCGGATTACTCCGCGAGCATAGATGAGGAGTGATTTGGTTTAGTGGTTGTTTATTGATGGCTGTGGGGGTTCATTAAATGATTTTAGATTGTTTACTATATGTTTAAGGAAATTGTGAAAAGTGTTTATGGTGGTTTCTTTTGTCAGAATCTGAGACATAATGAACGGGTCTATGTTTAATGTATTGCATACTGTTACGTGGTCTGAGCGTTTTGCAGAGAATCGAGGACAATCTTCTATTAGGTGCTTCCAAGATTGTGATACTTGATTGTCGCAGGGACAAGTGTCGTCATCGACAATATGGAAACGTTTGAGGTATTCTTTGTGGTATCCATGATTAGTTAGATATTGTGTTGTAAAGAAATTGGGACGTGCAATAGAGAGGTATTGGGTTATTTGCGAATACGTGGGGAAAAGTGATTTGGTATATATGCAAGTGTCGGGGCTCATGTATAGTGTTTCTGATGCGTCTTTAGATTTAAGTTTGCTTTGAAGTTTAATAAAACTAATTGGTATTGCCTGATAGTCAGGGCTGCGGTGGAGGGATGCTACAGATTTTGCCTCCGTGTCAGCTTGCTCATTCCCTTCGAATCCGACGTGAGCTTTCACCCACGCGAATTTGACGGTGAGCTCCTCTGATCGTGCTTGTTGTAGATACCGGTGAATCTTCACAACAAATGGGTTATGGCTGGTTGCATTGGATAGTTCGTCTAGCCCAGACTTGCAGTCAGAAAGTATTGTGCAAGGAGATATTTTCCGTTGTAGGGTGTATTCGCAGGCTTGTTGGAGTGCAAATAGCTCCGCCTGGAAGACGGAGCAGCAATCGTGAAGTTTTCGGGCCATGGACAATAAAGGCCGCACCGACCTTACTATCGTGTTTGCTCCCGTCTGTGTAAATCCGCCAGGTGTAGTCGGCTTTCATTTGTGCAAGTTCTAATGCAGAGGAAATTTCGGAATATGTTACGCCTTTTCGCTCGGATGGGTGAAGTAGTTCGGACGGGATGCAAAGTTTCTCAAGAGGTATGTCAGCTGGTAAATAATTAGAATTTCCCAAAAGCTTAGATTTTTCGACGTCAGCGATAGCCGCGACTCTGGCGGGGAGTGGCGTTAGTTGGGCCAGAGTAATAGAGGCCGCTGTGCTTACAGTCCGGAAACCCTGAATTATTTTAATTGCAAAGAATCTTTGTAGTTGCAACAGTTTTTTAGTAGCACTCTTATATTTAAGGGCGCCTGCCCAGATTCCAGCGCCGTACGCAATGATTGGTTCAATGACTTGTTGGTAGATGATTCGAACGTTGTCTGCATTTATACCCCATCTTAGTCTTTGAAGGACCGAATTCTAGCTTCACTCTCTCACCCCATGTCACTATATGCTCCAAAGCGTTGTTGATATTCTGCTGTAGTTGGTTGACATCTTGGTGATGGGCAACGAGTAGGACGTCGTCTGCGTAGGCTTGTAAGCTGCATCCATCTGGCATCGGTGCGAACAGAAGCTCATCAAGGATAAGGTTCCATAGTGTTGGACCGATGACGGAGCCTTGAATGCAGCCGCGTGTCATAAACTTGCTAACTTGACGGTCCGCAAAGTTAATACAGACTTCTCGGTCTTTAACGTAGTTTAAGAGAAGACAATAAAGGTTTTCCGGGCACCCAGAATCACGTAGTCTTTTAAAAATAGCCGGCCACCAAGCGCGATCAAACGCCGCTTTGATATCAAGGGAGACAGCGATGACTTGGTCTCCCTTGGACTTAGCAGCATTAATTGTATTTAAGGCACTGTTGATGGCTTGGACTGTGGATGTTTGTGTCTTGAAGCCATATTGTTTGTGTGAGCTAGAGTCTGTTGTATTCAAGTGATACGTGAGGCGGGTAGTTATAAGTCTTTCCAGAAGTTTCCCATAAACATTAAGAAGACCAATGGGCCTATAGTTAGTTAGGTCAGCATAGTCATTTTTATTTGGTTTTGGAATGATTTTTGCTCTTCCAGATCTTTGGGAAATGATGTAGTCGTAGACAGCAATTTATGATACCCAGAATCTCCAAAGGATACCACTCAGCTACCTTTAAGCAGATGTCAGCTGTAAGGTGATCAAGCCCGGGTGCTCGTTTGTGATTCATCCCACGTAGACCCTCTAAAACCTCCTCGATGTTAAATGGGGGCTCAGATTCGGTGGTGATGGGTTGGTTCATGAGGTGGTGAAGTAAAATTTGTTCAGTTGTACCGTCCGGGGTATCATCAGGATAGAATTGGTTTATCAAGGCCTCGGCTGTATCTTGGGAGTCCTTAGTATAAGTCCCGTCTGAGAGTTTAAGGGTTGCAGGTGCCTGTGTGATTGGGCGCGTTTTAATAAGCCTGTTAGTTACAGACCAGACATCCTCCCTCTTCTGGCGATTACAAAACTCCTTAAAATGTGAAGTTGCAGCCGCACGAAAGGCGTTGGAGTAGGCTTGTCTTGTCCTGTTGCGCTCTACTATTAAATCAGTCAAAGGATAGTTACGGCGCACTGCCCTGCTCAAGTCATGATGTGATTTAATACAAGACCTTTTGAGCTTTTCCAGTTCTTCGTTCCACCATGGGGCTCTCTGGGGTGGAGCAGTACACTTGGGGAGGAGTTTATCGCAGGTTGTCTGAATAGCGGTAGTAAAGTCATTAGTATATGTGTTTATTGAATCGATATCGCAGTCCGAGAAAGTTGGTGGGGGTGGTAAATGTCGGTTCATTTCTGTGATGAAAGGGATGCGCATTTCTTCCCAATTGACGTGTGTGCAATTATATTTATATGTAGATAACTTAATGTTTTTAACGGGTCTAAAGGTGTCAAATCGAGCATTAAATAGTATAGCACTATGGTCAGATGAAGGGCATACACTGGCATCTACAACCCATTGACCGATCGTCACTCGTCCGTTGTTGCTGATTAAGGTGATATCGACAATGGAAGTTCGGAGAGTTCCGTTGGCAACAGCGTGAAATGTCGGGGTGTTGCCAGTATTGCAGGTGGTTAGGTTATATAGAAGTGCTATGTCGTATATTGAACAGCCTCTTGGGTTATTGTGCGGTGATCCCCAAGAAACGTGATGTCCATTTAGATCCCCGCAAATCAGGTGAGTAGATTCAGCTGTTTCACGGAGGAATAGCTCAAGTTTTCTGAGGGTGCTTGATTCGTCGAAGCGAGGCTCTATGTATATGGAGGTGAGATACAGTTTTCGACCAAATCTGTCTCTGATCTGAACAATGCACATATTGGGGCTGGAGTGAGCAGTAATTCCCACAGTGGCAAACAGGTTAGTTTTTATGAGGATTGCCGATTTAACTGTTTTGTTGTATGGAAATTGGTAGGTTGTATAACCTGTGAATGATTTCAAACTTCCAGTATTGGATACGTAAGGTTCTGTGATGAATACGATATCGCAGTTGGAGTGAATTAAATGACGGTTAAGTTCATGTGTAGCATTTCTGCTACGTGCAAGATTTACCTGAGTGCAAATAATGTGTTCATTGAGTGTTTGTGTGATGGTTGCATTTGAGGAACTACTAGCCATAATTTGTTCTAGATTTTATTTTATCGGTCATTAACTGAACTCGAGGACATTGATGGGATGTAGCACTATGTGCTCGTGTGTCGTTATGCCAATATCCAGTCAGGATATTGAAAGTGTATTCAGTAGAATCACCGTAAAATTAATAAAAGAATTAACATTGTTTAAAAACCTACGTTTCACTATCATTTTTCAATATCCTGTCTGATGGTAAAGTTTCTTTTTTATGTTGCTTAGACTACGTACCTACTTGCAATTTTTTACCGACTTAAAAAAGGAGGTAATCAATTCAATGACTATGTAGGTGATATCTTAGTATTTGATATTAAATTAGTTTGTTGATCTATTAAGGCTTCCTAAGCTGTGTGTTAAATGTTGTAAGTGTACCTATGTATGTTTGTCCACAAGTTTCTAGATAGCGAGATGTTTTTTTTTATTTCAATAAGGTAAGTATAATTTAACTTATGGTACATTATAAGTTTTATCAAAATCTGTCCAGTAGTTTTTAAGAAATAAGTCCTTGTAACTAAAAACATGAAATAAATAAATAGCTTAAAATATCGCATTTGTCTTCAGATTAGGAGAATCAAATTCTTTTAGATGTGCATGATGGTCAAGCTAACCTATACCTTTAGTCTTCACACATCATGTACCAGTTCCAAAAGAATTTGTTTCTTCTAAACAGCAGACAAATGAGTATTTTTGAGCTTTTAAGTCAGTGCTTTAAGGCGGTTTTCAAACATCTTAATACTGCTGCTTTTAAGATTCTTATGCATTTTCTACTAAATTTGTACGAACTTAGTAAAATTTACTTAGACAGTACCTACTTTTTGTGGCCAAACTGTGGCTCTACCAGTAAAATTTGCAATTCATTTGTGGCTTAATTGACTTGAGTTGTAATTCACTATTGCGCTTTGTATCAAATTTATATTACAATCCAGTGAGTTGTTATTACTCGTACAGAGTCAAAAAATATTGTGTAAGTACGACTACAAGAATGTTACGTATTTCTTGAAATTTTAATTTCGAATATCAAACCGATTGTATGAGTTGATGACAAGTGGCGTCAATTCATAGAGCACGAAATTTGTTCGTGGTTTCAATGTTACAATCAAACTTGCTATTCAATACCTTATATTATAACGTTACTATTTGAAACCCATTCGACCGTAAGCCGCAGGGAATTCGTGTGACCGCTAATCATTAATTTACGTAATCTACACAAAACGCTCTGCGGTTGGTTGAAATATGCAATATCATATAGTGCCCGCTCGCAATTACTTTCAATCAAACAAATTCGTATGAATGCAGCATATTATGCAAATACACGCATGAGTGGTTCTTTTAATTTCATCGGGTTTTAAACGGGCTTCCATTAATAGAATTATGCTTTGTAAAGCTGGATCATTTTGTAACAAGCGGTATGTTTACTACGTTGGCCAACATTACAACAGACTCTTATCATTATGAACACGTGTACGTACAATTTATTTTGGTAAATAATCTGTTTGTTATTGTTTTGTTTAATTCATGTCTTTCATAGACTTATGCGATGTTTGAGCGAAGTGAAATTTGAAAAACAAAAAGAGTATTAGCACAACATTATGATAAATAATCATTATCCGTTATATGGTTTAGAATGTTTTTAACACTCACAGTGTCATATTTTATATTCTTAAAGATGAAATAAGAAACCAAAAATTGCGCACGGGTGGGACTCGAACCAGCAAATTTTTGGCTAACCGTGCCAAACGCTCTCCCATTTGAGCTAACGTGCTGTCGGTCCGACCCTTCGTAATTTCTGGTTTCTTATGGATACGTCCATATCATCGTCTGGTTCTTCGTAATATAAGATAGACGATTCCTTACTTTGAAACCAGATAATTCGTGTTTTGTTATCTGGCGCATTTTTATTCAAATCAAATCAAATCTGTAGCATAACGTATTAAATGATATGCTATCAAAACAAAGACAAGACTACATCAACGCTTCACTAGATGGCGTTGTATTTATTTAGCTCACGGTGGTATTTCGTTACCACAAAATCGTAAGACGACTGCGCAAAACTTACAAAACTACCACTACGTCCCGCTAGATGGCGTTGCATCTAGTTAACTCGCGGTAACGATTCGATTGCCTTTTAGAATAAGAACCCTAGACGCAAATTGTAAGGTAACTCTGTTCTCACTAGCTTTAGCGCTCAATAGCAGCACGTCCACTGGCTCTCACTACTTGCGACCTTTGGATGGAGTTATCCCGCGTACATAAGTAAATGTACTACTACGTCAAATACAACACGTAGTATCTACTTCGCGTTTAATTCCCGTCCGACTCTTCGCCTGCCGTACCCCAACGACGTCATCGTATCACTTGTTCACCTCTTCTACAAATCTTTATTTCGCTCACTGAGTGTTACAAGAGTTCATAAAATATTTACTATGTAGGTACTTAAGACTTAGTAACCGCTAAGGATTACAAACAGTATTACATATATAACATACTACGTAACAACAAAACTTTATTCGATTAATAATAAGTAGAATGTTTTTAGGGACCCTGTTTAGGTGGCGAGCCTACGTTAGGTAATCATTTATTGAGTAGTAATTTTCATTTTCATCATTATTTATAATATAAAGATTTCTTAAAAACAAAGCACAATATTAGTTTTCTTTCAGAATAATGAGCTAAGGGACTGAATCTTTGAAAAATGATAAGAGACGGATGGCGGATGCCAGGAACGAGATTGGCCAACAAAAATATGAGGTTCGCATACGCAGGTTTAATATCAACGTTGAAATTAAATACAAAAACCTATGATTTCCACGAAGCAGATAATTTTTAACCGACTCAAAAAAGGAGGGGGTTATCAATTCGACTGTATGTTTTTTCGTATCTATGTTACCTTATATCTCAGTCAATTGTCAACCGATTTCAGACCGAAAAAAATATCACCTACTTCGAGGGTATATCTTCTAATAAGAGAAAAAACCGACTTCAAAACCAACAACGAGTCGCGTGGACATTTTGCGACTGCATCGCTGCTGCATCGCGACTGTATCGCTCCTTAAAGGAATGGAAGCCATTTTAGGCAAACAATTTCTTTTTGTAGTCGGTGCTCTGATAGTTATCAGAGCACCGACTACAAAAAGAAATTGTTTCCTTTCAAGGATCAAGAGTTTATTTAAGACTTTTTAGTGCATTTTGGTTTTGAAGTCGGATTTTGTAGTTATTTATTACTCATTATCAGCTAAAGGCCGCCCACTGCAGAACACAGACCGTGACCAAGGTTTTTCATTGCGGCTGGTTGCAAGCGGTATGCATCCATGTTATCCGATCTTTAAAATGTAATGACGATTACTTTTTATTTGCGACGTCCGTTGACCCTTTGCACACTGCGACTTTTACCAGCGATCCAGTCGTGATGCAGCATCGACGCAGTCACATTTACTAACTTGCGCTACTTTTAGCGTTGATACATTCCTGATGGTAACGCGCGTTATAATAACGTAATATCAGAAGCTGGTCATTGACAAATTGTATATTGGCGACTGCATCGTAACTCAAGCGCGTAAGCATAGATAAAGTCGTATTTCTGTATCGCTACTAAAGCGCGACAGCATCGATGTGAAATTACAGCTGTTTCCATAAGACGCGGCTGCATCGACGCCAAAAGCCGTAGAGTATAAGGGGTTTGGTCGAGAAATCGCGTACTACGCAGCGAGTTGCGGGTTCGATCCCCGCACAATACAAACATTTGTGTGCATGAACATGTATATTTGTATTGGTCTGGGTGTTTTCTATGTATATCATGTATGTATTTACAAACAAAAAGTATTTAAGTATTATATCCGTTGTCTGGCACTCATAACTCAAGCTTTGAGTAGCTTACTTTGGGACTAGATGGCGATGTGCGGGAATGTCCAAGGGATATTTATAAAGGATATTTATTTTAGTGTTTCTTTGTGTTACGCAGTGCGATTATTGAGAGAGCGCGGCAGCGAATGTTTTTTTTTAAAAGTATAGGACACCAATCACATACATTGTTCTGATCCCAAAGTAAGTAGCTAATGCACTTGTGTAATGGAAATCAGACACAACGGTGGTACCAAAACACCCAGACCCGGGCAATATAGAAAATTTTGATTTCTATATTGACCCGATCGGGAATCGAACCCGGGACCTCGGAACGGTGACGCCTTGAAACCAGCGTGCTTAGCCGCTATACCACGGAGGTCAACTGTGCTCAAAAGCTGTAAATTATTCCTCCTACGAGCCGGTGCTCGTGCTGACACCGTGTCAGCCACGATTCAGGCGCGTTGCTCTAAATGGAAAGGAAAACTTAGTGCCATGTTCATCATTTGTACCTAAGATTTATATTTTAAGGCTTAAAATTACATAATGATCTTAAATAACTTGAGAAACTAACATTTATTTACCTACTATAAATAAGTTTGACATTATTTACCAAGGTTAAGACTCACCGAGACCAAGAATAAGAATAACTAAAATTCATCGATTCATAAACAGACGGCTAAATCCATAAGGGACCACAAATTTCGCAAGGTCGGACTGACAGCACTGTAGCTCAATTGGTAGAGCGTTTGGCCCGGTCAGCTAAAGGTTGCTGGTTCGAGTCCCGCCCATGCGCAAATTTTTGGTTTCTTATTTCATCTTTAGGAATATAAAATATGACACTTTGAGTGTTAAAAAAAATCTGAACCATTAGATAGCGAAGCGTCATCAATTTCCTAGTTGAATTTATTCTGTAAAGAATAACTGCTTGGGCCCACTGTTTCATAAATAGACGGCCAGATGGCTCTAAGCTTCACGCAATGTCGTATTCATAAGACACCACAAATTTCGCAAAGTTGGACTGACAGCACGGTAGCTTAATTGGTGGAGCGTTTGGCCCGGTCAGCCAAGAGGTTGCTGGTTCAAGTTCCGCCCGTGCGCATATTTTTGGTTTCTTATTTCATCTTTATGAATATAAAATATGACACTGTGAGTGTTAAAAACATTCGAAACCATTAGAAACTATAAGGGTTCCGTTTTTTGCCATTCGGCTACGGAACCCTAAAAATGAGTAAGTTTAAGGCCAGACCATTAGCATCGTCCTGAAGTAAAAAACAATCCTAACCATAACAAAATTCTAATTTGTCCGTTTATTATAGAAAGCCCTGTAATAAAGTATAAATTTACAATACAAAGCTAATGAACTCCAATAACTTTTTATTTACTCTAGGTGTTTGAAATATTTTAGCAACCGTTTTCATCATCTATTTCTAGACTCAAATTTGCATATTATTTATGTTGCATCTTCTGGTTCATATCTGTTTATGATAGCGCATTTTGAATAGACTTACCTTATTTTATTTTTCCTATGATAATAAGCCACCAAACTCACACAAGGTTTATTAGCCACTCCGACCAACTTTCTGACCACTCATCAAGTATTCACACACTAACATAAAACGGAAAAAAGCCACGCGAAAACAGAAAAAGAGATATGACGGCAAAAAATTACAAAGAATTTTATTCGGATGTTTTTTGAAAGAATATTTTTGTTCAAACCTTTAATAAACACAGAAATGCGTCAAATGTATTTCATAATTTTCTTGTGTTATATTCCAATAGTTTTCTACGAATTTTATGAAAAGGTTTACTTTCATGATCATGCCTTGTCTCTCTTTGCATTCACCTTCTGTTAAAAAATTGACTAAGTCATCACCGGATTACTTGCAAACGATCGTGATTGAAATTTATATGTAGTGAGCCCTTGCACCTCTTACAAATAAAATGGCGGACTTTCTTGAAACTTCCTTTTTTAAATCGAATAAATTCTGTTGCTTCATGAAAAGAACAGGTACAGATATACATCTGATTTGAAATCATGGCTCCAAGCACAATTTCATGATGCGACTTTAAATTTATTGGCGGTTATGACGTAATTAGCACCCCGCTCGGATTTTTCATATCTCTAACTTTTAGTTTGTGACGCATTCACACACACGTAAAAAATATACGAGTACCACACACATGTGGAGTCCTGTATATTTATATACTGGTTTTAAATACCTACCACAGGCACCAGTCATCCACAGTTACTTTGAATATTGACTTAGAATTTGTGTGTACCGACTTGTTGTAACATTGTCGCTGTATTAAAATGTAAACTTTTTAAAAAAAGTTATATAAATAGCGCTGCTGAAGTCAGTTTGTTTTTATTTTGATTTATATATTTTTTTGTTGCACAAACAAAATAAAGTACAAATGGCGGACTTAATGCTTTAAAACATTGTACCGCTTCAACTGTTTCTACCAGTCAACCATTGGGTGAGGCAGAACAGTTGAGGCGGCGTAAAATAATATAAAAAAGTAACAAAATTAAGGATTAACTACATATACTTACATATATACTTTTTAATAAACATACATAAATACAGTAAAATCCATACTCAATCCGAATTCAATCAAACTACTCCTCCACAGTTCTCGGAGAACAACGCGACCATCAGCATCCTAAGTTTAGTGCCGATGGCGGAAGACCACGGGAAATTTCTAATCTGCCGCGCAGATAATCCCAGGGTCGCTGACTCCGTCATCGAAGACAGGTGGCAACTGAACGTGCACTGTAAGTTCTTTGTATCATTTAGTATTTTAATGTCATGAATACAACACACACACACACACACACACACACACACACACACACACACACACACACACACACACATGCACACACACCACACACACATACACACATATATGCAATAAATAATTTATTGAATTATGTTAAATAATTTGTGTAACAAAAAAAAAAAATATGGTGCCCTGGGAAGGAAACTGGCCCTTATAGCACAAGTTTTTCCTTATTTGAAGTCTGTCGGTGTCAATTTGTGATTATTATGTACCTAATGTATATAGTTTTATTTCATTGTTGTTACAAATGTTGTATAATTGCCAAAACATTATTAATATTATCTTACGTTCATTTGATTATTGTCTATATAATGCCTGTGCGTGTCATGCAGTTACTTTGACTGTACCTGCTTAAAATAGTGGTATATTGTATACAGATGTAAATTGCTAGCAACCGCTACGGAAAACCATGGTAAGGCCTAGGCACTACGTACTGCTAGCAGTGGACGTATTGCGTGTGATAATTATGATGACAATTGCATATTAATTGAGCAATTGTTTCAGTTTACTGCATTAACGTAACATAACATGGAGCCCGAGACTATTCCACTTATTTGTAAATGACATTAAAACCTACGTGTATGTAATAATTGTGATGTACGAGTATTGATGATCATAAAATGTTGCCCTTCGTTAAGCTGGTACCGTAATCTAAACACCGAAACATTGTACAACATCGTAATACTAGATTTTACGATTCAGGTTCTATTAGGACGTTAATCGCAAATTGTTTTTCAGAATGAAAGGAAAATTTCAAACGGTTTAAGATTCAGAACCTTAAATAATTTAATAAACTGAACGAACTAGGATCCACCATCTTGGTTTTAGGGGACGTAAGGGAGCTTAACCAAGACCCAAAGCTCCAAGCCAACCTCACCTTCACGCGGTGCGTCCTGTTTCAACAGACGAGGCTCTGGCGACCGACCGATGGCGGGATAACCATCCAACAAAAGGCGCAGTAAAATGTTGAGCTGTGATGGGCAGCAGCGTCACACTTAAAAGATACTGCGCCTCTGCGCTCGCCAACCCGCCTGCCAAGCGTGGCGAGTACTGGCAAATACCCCCCTATATGATAGGACACAAAAAAACCAGGCCCCCAGTCTCCGGCAGCCCCGCTATTCCTGATTCCGGTAGCGGTCACGGTAACGGCGGGGCAGGGGGTGCTAAGAATCCCCGGAGGCGATCTCGCTACCACCCCCAACGACAACTGGCCCTGGTAACTTATAACGCGTGCACACTGAGGACAGACGAGAAGTTGCTCGAGCTGGAGGAAGAATTGAGCAGGTTACACTGGGACATAGTGGGTTTATCAGAAGTCCGTAGAGAGGGCGAGGACACGATAACTCTGAAGTCTGGCAACCTGCTCTTCTACCGGGAGGGTGACCAAAAGTCCCAAGGTGGTGTTGGGTTTCTTGTCCACAGGTCCCTCGTAAACAACATCGTAACCATCGAGAGTGTGTCGAACAGGGTGATATACCTTATACTCAGAATAACCAAAAGGTATTCGCTGAAGGTCATACAGGTATATGCACCGACCTCGAACCACCCGGATGAAGAGGTGGAGGAAATGTATGAGGACGTAAGTAGAGCCATACACACTTCCAAAACCTATTTCACTGTTGTTATGGGGGACTTCAACGCAAAACTCGGCAAGCGAGGCGAGGATGAGTTGAAAGTGGGACCTTTTGGATATGGTCAAAGGAACGCCAGGGGAAATAGGCTGGCCGACTTTCTGGAGAAGGAGGGACTCTTTGCGATGAACTCTTTCTTCCAGAAGCCGCCTCAAAGGAAATGGACCTGGCTGAGTCCGGATGGCAAGACGAGAAATGAGATAGACTTCATCATGACCACCAAGAGACGGTTATTCAATGATGTCTCCGTGATCAACAGGGTAAAAACCGGTAGTGATCACCGTATGGTCCGAGGCATATTGAATATAAATGTCAAATTGGAAAGGTCCCGCTTGATGAAGTCCACGCTCCGACCTACTCGTGCCCATATCCAAAATCCCGAGAGCTTTCAACTCGAGTTGTCAAACCGCTTTGATTGCCTAGAGAATTGCGTATCAGTGGACGAAATACGTCGTATGGAGTGACGTCACGGACGTTGTCGCTGACACTTACGTTACGCTATCGTTGCGCGAATAATATTAATAACACTGGACTTACCTGTATTAATTTGTTTCCCTCGTTCTGGTTCGCTTGTATGATGTGCACTTAATGTGAAGTGGTAATTGAAATAAATACAAACAAGGATTAAGTGGCTGAAACTGAGTGAATTTATTTCGGTGTTCACAAATCTACCCACAAGTTAGTGCAAAATAAAATACAAATATACTTTTGTGAAATTTGCAATAAAATTAAATTGAATATAATGGCACCGAAATGTAACGCTTGTGGGAGATTTTTGGCGGCAGCTGAGGCAGTGACATGCGGTAAATGCAGCGCTACGTGCCACAAAGGGTGTGTAAATATCCCTTCAGGAGCATTGGTGCCTGCCAGTTGGCAGTGTCCCGACTGCAAAGCCAGGAGGCCTAGAAGTAATGCGGACTGCACACCAGTTAAGGAAGCAAGCACGGCCTATGTCATCATGGACACATCCATGGCAGACGAGTCCAAGAGTAGTATCACGGCAACTGACACTACCATAGAGATGCCTGATCTGTATCAAGACCTTAGAAACTTCCGTGAGGAGGTCAAGCTGGCAGTTGGGGAATGCAGGGCATGGCGAGAAGAGGTAGCTGGCTTACGGTCCACGATGAATATGATGGAGGAAAGACTTTGCAAGCTGGAGAAAAGGGTGGAAAACATAGAAAAGCTGGTTAGTAATAACACTCACGACGAGGAAAAAGCTAACAAGGCACTGCAGGCAACTGTCAAGCAACTTAGACTGGATTTAGAAGAGAGGGACCAGGAGCTGCTTCTAAACGATGTTGACATCGCTGGCATTCCAGAAGAAGAGAATGAAAGTGTTCAGCATCTAGTTCTTGCGTGTGGGACAAAATTAGGAGTCCCTTTGAACGACATGGATATTGTCAGCTGTAAGCGTGTGGGAGTACGGAAGTTAACATCAGCTGAAGCTCCAAGACCACGCGCCATAACAGTAAGGCTAGCACGTCGCTCTATACGAGACCAGCTTATCAAGGCGGCCAGGGTCCGCCGGGGCCTCAGCACGGAGGGACTGGGACTGCGCACCGAACCGCGACCGGTCTATGTAAACGAGAGGCTGACAAGGACTAACCGGCAGCTATTCAACCAAGCCAGGGAAGGTGCAAGGAAGCTGAGCTGGCGCTTCGTCTGGACTCGCGAAGGTCGAGTGTATGTACGTCAAGACCACGGAGCGTTAGCTATACGTATCCGAAGCAACGATGACCTGCAAAGGGTTTTTGGCCGCGAGGTAGTTTGGCCACAAAGACTAGAGTAATGTTAATGTCTAATACAAGGTTTTGTTTACTATGTTTGGTACTTCTAAATGTCCTATTTTTGTCTAATGCCAGCCAAGCAGATCAATGTTGCAGCTTTGTGTCAAAATCTCACGATTATAGAATTTTATTTTATATATTTTATCATTATACTAGTATGTATTTAGCTCACAAGTATTATTTTTTATACCTATTAAACACAGCACAACACATTTTCGAGCACTATTTACTCGTCAAAACGAAAGAATTGGGTCAGCATACAGCAATGATTTATTTTAGCATAATAGCCACAAGCCACAGGCCTACTTGCGAGCTTACCACATGCCAGCATTGTTTTATTCTAGTACAGAGTGAGCAACTTCAATATTATATTGTTTTCATCCACAACTACAAGCATAAGCAAAGGCGTAGCTAAACGTACGAAAATGAAGTTAGGACTCCTTAATAAGGGTTCACTCGGTACGCGACATGATGAGCTTATTGCTGCGGTTACGCGACACGATGTCGATATTCTCGCGATTAACGAAACGTGGTTGCATGAGGGCGAGGAGGGTCGGGCTCCCGCCGTTCCCGGCTATAGACTGCGGCACGTCTCTCGGTCGCGCAGTGTGCGCGGGCGCGGTGGTGGGGTAGGCTATTACGTTCGCAATGGATTATCTGCGCGAACCCTTGCTTATCCTCCCGCAGACAATCTTGAGCAGATGTGGCTATGCATTACGGCAGGAGGAAGAAAGATAGCAATAGGTACTGCCTACAGGCCGCAGTGGTTGAATGTTGACTTGTTTTTCCAGGCACTATCTGCGTCATTGGAGGCATTTGCTTGGTGCGATAATGTGTTCTTGTCAGGCGATTTTAACTTAACCACTAGCGATCATATAAAGAGACTAAATGATTTTTTATTGCAATATAGACTCGCTCAATACGTGGATACACCGACACACTTCACATCGCACAGTGAAAAAATGCTAGATTTAATTTGCACGGACTTACAAGGTTGCACAGTGGTCGTCGATTATGTACACAATCTTAGTCGGCATGCGTTCATAGTGTGTAGTGTGAACATTCCTAAGTATAAACTGACTCCAACGAAAGTGATAAGCCGATCATTAAGGAGCATTGATGAAAAGTTATTTCAAGCTCACATTGAGGGGCTAGTAGACTGGCGTTGCTTTGATAGGCTTACGGATATAGATGATATGGTATCATTATTTAACAGTTACGTTCTAGGTGTATTTGATATTCACGCTCCTTTAATAACTAAATATGTTAGGGACCGTCAGTACCCATGGGTTACGTATAATATACGGCTGTTAATGAAAAAAAGGGACGAAGCTTATGTCAGGGCTCGTAAGTCTGGGGTAATAGCACACAAAGAGTTCTATAAAGACCTTAAGCGTTGCGTTGATCAAGCTTTATTTAGAGAAAAGCAGGCTTACTTTGATCAATATGTAAATAAAAAGTCTCAAGACCCCCGTACCATCTGGACTCATATAAAGCAGCATGTGCGTATAAAAGCCAAGCCGGAACTACCGGGACACATGTTTACTGACCCAAACAAGATCAATGAGCACTTCCTAAATATACCGGCAAGTCAGAACGTTAGTATATCTAATTTAACTTACTTTGAATACCATCGTAGTGTTGCTGATTCATTTAATATTCAAACTGTAGGGGAGGATAAGGTTTTAAAAATTCTGCAGAGCCTAAAATCAAATGCCACTGGACTGGATGGTATATCTTTGGATATGCTGATGATGACCTTGCCACATTCGCTGTCTGCGATAACGGCAATAATGAATATGTCTATACTTTCTGGGTCTTATCCTGAAGTGTGGCAGGAGGCACTAATAAAACCGATACCTAAGAAAAATCTGCCTTCATCGCTAGCTGACCTGCGTCCGGTGAGCATCTTACCGTGCTTGTCGAAGGTCCTGGAGCGTATAGTAGCTGATCAACTTAAAGTTTATTTAGAAAACAGCAGCATTCTACCGCAAAAGCAATCGGGATTTAGGAAATCACACAGCACATCAACATCCTTGCTATGTGTTATAGATGACATTCTTACAGCTCAAGATAATGGTGAAGGTACTCTGCTTGCACTTCTTGACTTCTCCAGGGCTTTTGATTGTATGGATGTACCGACATTGCTATCTAAACTTGCTTATTATGGTTTTAGTGCGCACGCAATAAAGTGGTTTCATAGTTATTTTAAGCACAGGAAGCAAAGAGTCGAGATAAGGGATGAAGGGGGGAATGTCAAATTATCAGAATCCAGACCAGTGAGCAGAGGTGTTCCTCAAGGCTCAATTTTGGGGCCTATATTGTTTACAATATACAGTGCGGATGTGACAGCACATATTCTTAACTGTAAATATCACATGTACGCCGATGATTTACAGGTCTATATCTCACATAAACCCCAGAATACAGCAACAGCAACTCAAAGTCTAAATGAAGACCTGGACCGTATAGCAAAGTGGGCGAAAGCTAACTCTTTGGTCCTCAATGGGAGCAAATCCAAATATCTCATCTTAGGCTCAAGGGATCAGGTCAAGAAAATTTCTGGAGAAGGGGTTAATGTAGCGATTGAGGGTCAACCTGTGCAACGTGTATCCGAAGCTAGAAATTTAGGGCTTATCATGGATGAGAATCTACGTTTTGAAACACATATTAATACTATTATTGGCAGCTGTTTTTATAGGTTGAAGGTTTTGTACCAAATAAGAAAGTACTTAAGTCTGCAAAACCGCATTATGCTATGTGACTCGCTAGTGCTGTCTAGATTTAATTATATGGATGTTGTTTATGGTCCGCGGTTGCTGGTCAAAACTCAATATGCCATTCAACGGGTGCAGAATGCATGTGCTAGGTACTGCTTTGAAATACCGCCTCGTTCACACGTAACCCCATACATAAACGGTGCCAATATATTAAAAATGAATTCTCGCAGAAAATTACATTACGGTACGTTATTGTTCGGCATAATAAAAAATAACTTTCCAATTTATCTGGTGGAGAGGCTGGAGTGGCGGCGCAATGTGCAGTCTCACAAAACTCGTCGCTTCAGCTTTTCCCTGGTCCTGCCACCTCATCGAACTGTAGCATTTAAAGGCTGCTTCAAGTTTGCCGCGTCCAAGTGCTGGAATGATCTTCCACCTCCATTACGGTGTCTGGAAAAATCAATTTTTACGTTTAAAAAGTCGTATAAAGAATATGTACTAAATGAACAAAAGAATACTCCTTAATAACTTACCAACAGGTTCCAGACAACAGGAGTAGTTAAGGTGAACGACAAAACACGAACATATTCACATTTTTTGCAACTCTGGGCGCGGCGGAAGGACGAGTCGATCCCAGTCGACTACTCACGTCACAAAGTTTCGTTTTTTTTCTTTTTATGGATTGATCATATTCGTAATATGTACGTTGACTGACATTTACTATTAACATTTTAATATGACTCTGAATTTTTATATTAAGATTATTATTGTTATTATTTTACGGTCCAAGTCACTTTCTTTTAAGCATATGTCATTGTATCGTTTAATCTAGCGGAATGGTAGGTAGGTACGCCGTGCGCAGTGCCCGCGCTCGCTATGACCATGATGATGACTCACGAGGATACTCAAGCAATGTTGTTGTTGCAGCTCCCATTAATACATTACTTAATTTTCTTTTATTATAATCTTTATGTAGTATATGCATAAACTTATTTTACTTTTATATTAATTTAAGTAGTTTATAAACGCACTGTTGGCGCCAACTTCTGTGTGCTTCACTCAGTAGGGGCCCACTGAAAACCAGCGTCAGGTTCTCCAGGAGACCTGGCTTATGCTGAGTGAGGTCCTCTTGGGTATAGGCGTCATAGACACACACACGCACACGCACACACACACACACACACACACACACACACACACACTGCAGCATGCACTGATTGGCTGGCATGGATACTTTTATGCATCGTAGTACATATACATCGTATATTATTTTTCCTCTCATTTTTGCTTTTTTGTCTTTAGTTTTCTTTTTTTGTTAGTTATGTATAATCTTGTGTATGTGTGTGTTTGTGATGTCCTTCCAATAAATACTTTTTCTTTCTTTCTTTCTTTCAAATAAACAACGGGTTTGTGAAAACTGTCCAAACGGTCGGATCTAAGTTTTTTAGACCTGGCCGTAAAAATAGACCTCAAAAACTCTCGGTCCACACTCTCGACCTTATGGCAGAACGTCGATCTATGGCACTGCAGACCTCCGTTAATGCTCAAACCTACAGGCAGCTTAATAGACGAATAATGAAATCTCTGCGACATGACATTCGTTCCTTTAACACGAATAGTGTTAAAGAAACAATAGAGCGAAACCAAGGCTCCAAAGTGTTTGCAAGGGACATGTCTATTGGGCAAAGCCTGTTGACGAAGCTTAAGACGGAGGACGGCAGTGTAGCGTCGACGAAAGCAGAGGTTTTGAGGGAGATCGAAAGGTTCTATGGGCAGTTGTACACCTCAGTAGCCAAACCCGTTGATAGCTCGACCGGAGACCCACGAGCTATCCTGACCCGACACTACACTGAAGACATCCCGGACATCAGCCTCTACGAGATTAGGATGGCCCTGAAACAGCTAAAAAACAACAAGGCACCTGGCGAGGACAGAATCACAGCAGAGCTCCTGAAAGCGGGTGGAACACCGGTACTTAAAGTCCTTCAGAGACTCTTTAATTCCGTTCTGCTAGAGGGCATCACGCCTGAGGCATGGAACAGGAGTGTGGTGGTGTTGTTTTTCAAAAAAGGAGACAAAACCTTATTGAAGAACTATAGACCCATCTCACTCCTGAGCCATGTCTACAAGCTGTTTTCAAGGGTTATCACGAATCGTCTCGTACGTAGGTTTGATGACTTCCAGCCTCCCGAACAAGCCGGTTTCCGAAAAGGCTATAGTACCATAGACCACATTCATACGCTAAGGCAAATTATACAGAAGTCCGAGGAGTATAATATGCCTCTATGTTTAGCTTTTGTGGACTATGAGAAGGCCTTTGATTCGATCGAAACTTGGGCGGTGCTTCGGTCTCTTCAGCGGTGTCACATAGACTATAGGTGTTAAAGTGTCTATATAACAACGCCACCATGTCGGTCCGAGTACAGGAACAGAATACGAGGGCGATTCCATTGCGAAGAGGTGTAAGACAGGGCGATGTTATATCCCCGAAACTGTTTACAGCGGCATTGGAAGACGCCTTCAAGCTCCTGGAATGGGAAGGATTCGGCATCTCCGTCAATGGCGAATACATAACACACCTTCGGTTTGCCGATGACATAGTCGTTGTGGCAAAGACGCTGGATGATCTAGGCACTATGCTCGAAGACCTCGACCGAGTATCCCAACAAGTGGGTCTTAAAATGAACATGGAGAAGACGAAAATTATGTCGAGTTCCCTTGTTGTACCCACTCCAGTATCCATTGGGAACTCAACTCTCGAAGTTGTCGACGAGTACGTCTACCTGGGACAAGTGATCCAATTGGGTAGGTCCAACTTCGAGAAAGAGGTCAATCGACGAATCCAACTCGGCTGGGCAGCGTTCGGGAAACTGCGCAAGAGCGTCTTCTCGTCTCAATTACCTCAGTGTCTGAAGACGAAAGTCTTCAATCAGTGTGTGTTACCAGTGATGACATACGGATCCGAAACGTGGTCTCTTACTATGGGCCTTATAATGAAGCTCAAAATTACACAACGAGCGATGGAGCGGGCTATGCTCGGTGTTTCTCTACGAGATCGAATCAGAAACGAAGAGATACGTAGAAGAACCAAGGTAACGGACATAGCCTTGAGAATCAGTAAGCTTAAGTGGCAGTGGGCAGGGCACATAGCGCGAAGAACTGATGGCCGTTGGGGCAGGAAAGTTCTAGATTGGAGACCCTTCGACCAAAGACGCAGCGTAGGACGTCCACCAACAAGATGGACAGACGACCTTAAAAAGATCGCAGGATCAAACTGGATGCAGACCGCTAGTGATCGGTCGCTGTGGAAAGCCGTGGGGGAGGCCTATGTTCAGCAGTGGACGTCCTTTGGCTGATTATGATGATGATGATGATCTTGGTTTTAATTATAACGTAGCTCTCAATAGCTTCTGAGGCAGCCAATTTCTAATGGCTATCAGAAAACGACGAAAACTATTTCTAGTATTGGTATTTCGCTTGAAATGAACAAATCCTATCATCTTTTGATGGGCATTGCATTAATCCCCAAAATACTATAACAAAGCAGTTGCTCAGATAAGTTTGGATATTAAATAACATTCTCTTTACTGATCACAATGACTGATAAACTTACTTTCAAAAATTAGGTTATTGACTTATTTTATTACTACCAGCTTGAAACGTTCATGTTCTTTGGAATGACGATGACGTATGAAGGCTCGATAGCAATATTATTATGACCAATGAATTAAAAAATAATAAAGGTAATGCTAACCGGGCGCGTGAAGTGAAGACGATAAAACGTCCATAATTAGAACGCCTTACCTTTAGTCTGTGATTAGCTAAGTGTGACGTCTCTGTAAAATGCCACCGTGTGTGTTTCAAAAGCGTAGAAAACAATAATTAGAAAGTAAAATAAGCTCAGGGATTTCGTATGACATGTAAGTAAACGAGAATTAAGAATAAATCATTAAATTTAAAATTATTTTACTTTAAATCAATTCACTGTACGGTTACAAAAGATAAAAAGTACGTATATTGTGAATTTAATAAGTGCAAAAAGGACGCAATATCCTCGACACCAAGTTGATCATAGATTCGCTAGATTAGTCATTGAAGTGTGCAGTGCAGAGCAGTGATTGATCAATATGTGACATTCAGTTTATACTTGAGCGTGGCAGAGAATTATTCAGTATCTCTTTTTCTTACTGTGGCAATTTTTATGAAAAACCAGTCAAGTGAGAGTCGAGCTCGCGCACTGAGGGTTCCATGCCAGTTTTATCTGAATTAGGGAATCCACTTACTTCCACTTATTGATTCCGTCCAAACCAATTTTCGTTGAAAGTATTTGTTAAGATCTATATTGTTTTCAAAATCTACACTCGCTTAGTTTAGAAGTAACGGAGGGCGGGGGGGAATGCCCATTTTACGACTTTAGAAGCGTCTATCTATCAAACTTTAGACTTTTAAAGAAAATGGTTATAGAAAGCTTTGTCATTTTAAAAGACCTGTCCATAGACACCCCACACGCATAGGTTTGACTAAAAAAAGTTTCATGAATGGGAGCCCCCCTTAAATATTATTAACTTTTATGTTTTGTATTAAAATCGTAAAGCGATGAACAGGATACATCTTTCTACCAAATTTCAACTGTGTTTGATGCTCATAATTACAGAATAAAGATGCTGTGACATACGGACGGACAGACAAACAGACAGACAGACTTGCAGAAACTATAAGGGTTCCGGTTTTTGCCATTCGGCTACGGAACCCTAAAAAGGTCATGTATTTAAGAAATTCAACTGTTTCGTTTCAGAGCACGCGCTATAATTCTTAGCTTAATATGTAAAACTACAAAAAATTAAGCTTGTCTATCATATGGTACCCTGTGTGGATGAATAACGTCGTCAAACAGTAAGAACGTTTTTATTTACCTCACAAAATAACCGATAGCTTAAATGTGAGTTTTATTCAATGCTTAAAAAACATACCAGTCAATCAGCGAAATGTGTGGCGCAGTGGAAGTATTCCCAAATATTTTCCAATTTTCAGCATTCATGAATTCAAACGCGGTCTGTGGTAGCATGACCGGCGCCAACCTTAGATAGTATGAAAATAATCGAGTTTTTTCTTCGTTTTGGAATAGACAAAAGAAAATATGAGGTTTTAAAAATATAAACTAATTTTGTGTACCCACTGGCCGTGAATTTAAATCCAGTTGGCATGGAATGGAAAATGCTTTGCATAAATAATATGTCTTTGAAAACTGTGGACTTATGGTTAGTTTTTCTTTACTTGTCAAATGAAATAATGTATTTTTTTTTTGTAAATAAGGCTTGTTATGATTGTTAACAATATTTGACAAGATTAAAAAACGGACTAAGTACTTATAATAATTGACTTATCTGACTATAAACAACGTCCGTTCCCCTCTCCCCCGCCCTCTGACTTTTAAACGAAACGATAATGTTGAAAAAATATATATAATATAGATTTCTACAAAAGCTTTTAACGAAAATTGGTTCAAATGAAATCGATCTAGTAGTTTTTGAGATATAGTACATTTTTTAACAACCGGAAACATAACTTTGTTCTTCATATAAGCACGGAAGTAAGTGGATTCCTAATTCAGTTAAAGTTTGCTCGCACTTTGCCGGTCTTTTCAAATAGTCCAGTAGTCTCTAAGATTAGCGCGTTCAAACAAACTAAATCTTTAGCTGTATAATAATACAAGTTTACGTAGACTAGTTAAGCACGAGGATGTAAAAAACCTTAATAGCTATTTATAGTTATGGCTTATGGCTATAGTTTCCTTTGAAACATCCGATAAGATTGATAGCTCGGCAACTCACTGCAGCTCTAGAATATATGATGCTTACAACATTATTCTTGACTAGCGGTCCCTTGCGACTTAGTTCGCGCGTTATGAGTTTTTTACTTAAAGCCTTCCTCGATAAATAAGCTACCGAACACAAAAATGATTTTTCAAATTGGTCCAATAGTTCCTGAGGTTAACGCGTACAAACAAACAAACTCTTCTTCAGCTTTAGGTTTAGGTTTAAAGAATTTATTCTCAAAAAAGATTACAAAATCCACTTACATGAGAAATTATAAATACTAAGCTTATTCTAGGTTACCACTAGTATACGTTTCACGTATAATATTTTACATTATCATGTTATGATTTAAAAGTGATCTATAATGTAATTAAATAGGTGCGACTTGAAACTTTTGGTGTTATCTATTTTAATATGTGATGGAATGCTGTTGTAAAATTTGGCTCCTTCAAAGGTGATACTCTTTTTCCCTACTTTAGTACGTGTTTTAGACAATACGATTAGACTTGGTCGCCGAAGACTACGTTTAGAAATGTGATTTTTTTATGAAGGACACATTTGTTTGGATTGTTTTACCGATGATCTTTCTTATCAAAATACAAGTGGTATGAATGTAAAGTTGTCGGATGTTCATTAATTTTGTCTCTTTGAAAATTTTTGTAGTTGGTGTTAGGTATGGGTATGAGAACAGTGCTTTTATTTCTTTATTTTGAGCTCGTTGTAACTCTTTTAATTTTGTTTTGTTTGCGGTGCCCCAAATTTCTATCAAATATAATAAGTGTGATTTAACAGGAGAATTATATATATCGAAACGTTGTTTTCTCGGAATACATTTATTTATACTGCGGAGTGACCCAGTTAGTGATGATAATTTGTTTTTTATATATTCTATCTGTTTATTCCATGTTAAGCGATTGTCCATTCTCAAACCTAGGTATTTTTCACATGTTTTTTGTGCAAGTGGGATGTTATCAATTTTAAGAGGAGCATGAGACAGAATTACTCTATTTTTCGATTTGAAGACCACATAGCATGTTTTTGAGATGTTGATTGTCAACAGATTATACTTAAACCACTCGAATAATATGTTAAGATCCTGTTGGGCCTTTGAAATTAAGTCATCTATATTTGTACCAAAATGGAACAGGCATGTATCGTCCGCGTAAAGAGTTACATGACCATGAAGCCCCAAATTTGCTATGTTGTTTATGTAGATTAGAAAAAGAAGTGGCCCCAATATGGATCCTTGAAGGACGCCAAAGGTGACATGTTGGCTTTTACTTTGATGGTTTTCTATTTTTACGACCTGTGATCTATTTGTAAGGTATGACCTAAACATTTTCAGGGCGACCCCTACGACACCAATGATTTGTAACTTTTTTAAAAGTAGATTGTGACTAACTGGGTCGAAGGCTTTTTTAAGATCGATGTAAACTCCTAGAGCAATATTTTTTTTATCTAAATTTTCTTTGATTTTACTTGTTAGATCCACTATTACCACAGTGGTGTTACATTTAGGCCGAAAGCCATACTGACGTGGAGATAAAAAATTAAATGAATCAAAGTAGGTTGACAGACGGTTATGTAGAAGTTTTTCGAGGATTTTCGACATCACTGGAAGTACGGAAATCGGACCCAGGCAACTATCGCCCATAGTTGCCTGGGTCTGTGGTGGTCCCTGATTTGTAAACTGGTGTAACTTTTGCGGTCTTCAAAGCATTTGGAAATTCACCATTAGACATGAGTATATTTAATGTGTTTGCCAATGACTCTGAAATGAGATCTTGTAAACATTTTATAGCCTTTGCGCTGATATTGTCTAAGCCGCTGCTTGTATTGGGGTCTAAATTTTGGATGATTTTCTTGATTTCAATTGCGCTACATGGGGTAAAATCAGACAGTAAATGATTATCAATTTTTTTTTGTATGAGATCAGGATTCAAGGTAGAGTTGTGATATATTTTTGGAATTTTATCTGCTAAAAGAGGACCTACAGTTAAGAAATAATTGTTAAAACTTTCACAGATTTTACCTTTGTCTCTAATTTGTTCGAAATTAATAATTAGCTTAGAAGGAGCACTGCTTAGTTTTATTTTGTTATTTACTAGATTGTTTATAAGAGCCCACATTTTACTAGGATTGTTTTTGTAAATAATTTGTAATAGTAGGTATTTTTTGCATTTTGAATTAGTTTAGCTACTGTGTTTCTTTTTTGCTTGTATTCTTCTTCTAGTTGTTGGTTATCTGGATTTTCCCTGTGTTTCAGCCATATATAGTTCCTTTCACTAATTCCATTGACGACATCTCTATTAATCCAGTCCTTTCTAGGGGTATTCAAAATTTTCCTTCTCTTGACTCGGGATTCTGCTATGCATTGATTAATTTGACTTTCAAGATCTTTGTAATTGTTAGCAAGTTGTTTCGTTCTAAAAGATTCCATTTTACTGTACAGCTGCCTGTAATCTATTGCTTCGTAGGTAGTTCTTACTTCCTTAGGTGGTTCATATCTATTAAGTTGTACGAAAATCTGTTTGTGGTCTGTCATGGATGAATTAATAATAGCAAAGTTGAACTGTTCACATTCCAAATTATTCGTACTAACATGGTCCAAAATAGAATGCTTTGTTTTTGACTCCCTTGTACAGTATTCTTTATGGACTTTATTTAGAAGTTTGTGTCTTGATTCCCTTAGTGTACGTTTGTATTTAGTTAAAGCCTTGTCTTTGGACCGTAGGTCAATATTAAAGTCACCGAATACAGGTGCTCTCTTTTTTTGTTGTAATTGAGTGCCATATATTTTTAAGAAGTTGTCTACGTTGGTATATCCGGGCTTATACACTACACCAATATCAATTCCAAATTTTTCTAGGTGTATCCATAGGAAATTGTTTCCTTCTTCATACAGTTGGTCTGTTAAGTGATGTTTCAAGTTGTTGTGTATGTATGCTGAAACTCTTCCTCCTCTAATATCATTTCTAAAATTATAGTGATGTGTGTAGTTATCAATTTTCAGTCTTTGGGCTTGTTTTTCATTACGTATCCATGTTTCTGTCACTATTATTGCGTGAATAGGGGTAAGAAATCCTTTTGGTGTCCTTCGGAGTGTGTCTTTTTGGCTGTTGGAGTTTTTGAGAGAGATTTAACAATGGTCGGAATGCCGTTAATGAACTTTATAGTGATATCATTCTCTCCTGCATTTTTCCGTTTTGTGAGTTCATCTTTTATGGCAAAAAAGTTTTTTTGCTGAGCTGGAGTTTGGTCAGAGAATATTCTTATGCTTTATACTATTAGTATAGATTCGGTTAGCGTAGGAAGCACAATGCTAATACTTCGATTTCTTTTTGTTTAGAGATTGTTCCATAAGTAGGAGTAAAAAGCATTATAACCAAAGATTTATTAAATCTCAACCATAAAGTCTCTGGTAGGTAGCAGTAACCGAAATGTAGTTAGTCACTGTGAAACAAGCCACTTCGTTGACTTTCGAAGTAATACCCAATCCATAATTCGTAGACGATTTTTATATAAATTATTATATACCTATTTGCTAGCAACAATTGAAATACAATACGCCTAATTTGAAAACGTCACATATTTGTCAGCAATCATTTATGGAAAAGTTATTTTCAAATCGGATATTTCATACTTATTCAGTTCCGTTACCTAGAGTTTACGACGTTTTCAAATTACGCGTTTGGTATTATATTCGACGGATATTCCTCATTTGACGTTGGTACAATCGAACTTCAGTCGAATAAGTCCTACCAGACGTGGATAAAGTCGGTCCTAAAATACAATATGACAACTTTGAAACCGGTTGTCTTAAAATAGGCGATTTTAAACTTTATTAGTCAGTTATGTTTCTAGTTTTAAGTGTAACAATGTCGTCGAACTTTCGCAATTAATCACCACGACAAATTTTACTAACTCACTTTTGTGGATGCTCCTTTGATTGATATTCCGCGAACCCTTCGAGAACGTCCAACTATTTTGCCTAGCTGATTCGATTTCTTATGCTCAAACAACTAATTTGGAAGTCCAAGAAAACTTATTCTATAAATAACTCCGTAATCACACGAAATCCACCGCTGGCCTCCATTATTGGAATTGTTCGAATCGGGATAGCTGAAGCTAAGCGCTTCCTTCAAAGTTTTTGTGAATGATTATTCTGTCATCAGGAAGAGCTTTGAAAGCTTCTCGTTTGTACGTTTTGTCGATTTTATTCTAGTCTTAAGTAAACTTTTTTTTAAATAATCAGATATTTGACCACTATCCCACCTGGTGGTTTGTGATGATGTTGTCGAGGATGGATCATGTCCGACCAGTCTATTCACTCTTTTCTTCAAAATGCCCAAATCGTGGTATCGGGCACTCTTTAGTCGGTAGCGCATTCCGTTTATTAGCTGTCTGTAAAAAATATATTTTAATCCTAAGTGCTGGAGAATTTTGTTTTTTACTAGGCTATGTTTTACAGTAAATTATATACTTTATTAATTGAAAAAGCATGGTCAGGCATTGTGAATTCTAACTCCGAAATCTAGTGTTTTGGATCAGCTGCGGATTTTTCATTAGCACAGACTTAACAATCATCTTTCCACAGATGTACCGATCGTGTCTCTCAAGTTGGGCACGAGTCTGAACCCTAAGTACATCAAAGAAGGAGATGACGTGTACTTCGAGTGCAGCGTGAAAGCCAACCCGAAGAGTCACCGGCTGATGTGGTATAAAGGGGTGAGACATTAAAAATATACATATCCTACTTTTGGTTATAAGAAATAATGTTTTTGGATTCAAAAAGAGAAAGAAGCAAACATGTATAGTTCAACATTGATTTACAGTTGCTATAATATTTGGTTCGGAAGTTTACGTTTATAATACTCATTGAATTGAAACACTTCACAGCATGTCGGCGAGATTTTACATTCCACCAACAGATGGCGCTGACTGTCACTTTACTCGCGCTATACAAGCGATCTTACTTGTCCATAATGTTGTTGAATTTTTTAAGTGTTGTTAGTTCTTTAATACAGAATCATACCTTCGAATAGTGTTTCATTAAGTCGGTAATTTGTCGGAACAAAGTGGTCCCACGAGTCGGACAAGTGAGTGCGTAGTAGTAAGTGTTAACGGCAATAGGACAAAGTGCGGTTTACAAGTGAAGTGTTGTGTAGTG
Source organism: Pyrausta purpuralis (assembly GCA_963924145.1). NCBI lineage: Eukaryota > Metazoa > Arthropoda > Insecta > Lepidoptera > Crambidae > Pyrausta > Pyrausta purpuralis. The sequence goes on from OZ001646.1 coordinate 5,009,941, forward strand.
ACAAAATTACGGATTTCAGTGTTGTGGATGGATTGTTGGACCTTGGTAAGCCGTGAGTAATAGAATAGTGGCAGGGACTTGTAAAATCTTTCGCGAGTGTAAACACATAGAACAATTTCGGAGTGAAATCGTAGGAACATTGGACTTAGAAAATTCGCGAGTGAAAAACACTTAGAATAATTTCGATTCATTTTGTATGAACATTGGACTTAGAAATATTGCGAGTGAAATAAACACTTAGAAAAATTTCGATTAATTTTGTATGGACACAGGACTTAGTAAATTTGCAAGTGAAATTTACTTTAACTCTAATTATTTACTAAAACACTTGAAATGGTTTAAAACCATATCTGAACTTTAAATATATACCTGTGAAAGTAAATTCTAGTTGAACTTTGATCGAAATTTATATCAAAATATTTTCATAACCAAAAAATGGAACAAATAAATAAATCGTTAAACCTACAAAATGAAAGACTAGACGAAATTAGAAAAGCTCAAGTAAACTACGGGAAATCTCCAAAGGCTAGAATCAATTTAGCATACTTGCAGACGCGTTTAGAAATACTGGAGTTGAAATGGAGTTCTTTTAAAAGTACCCATGAATACCTTGTGCAAGAGACACCTAAAGAATCAAGAAGTGCCTTAAGTTATTTTAACGATGATTTATATGAGACCTGTGAGGAGATTTACATCAATTACAAGAGCGATTTGAAAACAAAAATATCCGAATTCTCACCCGTTACGCCTACTACCGCCTTACCTGAAAACAAAAAAACAACGCCCGAGTTAAAATTGCCGACAATTAATATACCACAATTCTCTGGAAAATACACCGAGTGGCCATCGTTTCACGACTTATTCAATTCCATCATACATACAAATCAATCAATAGATGACGTTCAGAAGCTCCACTATTTAAAATCAAGTTTGTCTGGTGAAGCAGAACAGCTGCTGCGTACAATAACAGTTACAAGTCAAAATTATAATGAAGCGTGGGAAATACTGAAAAATAGATACAATAATCTATACTAATATTATAAAGCTGAAGAGTTTGTTTGTTTGTTTGTTTGAACGCGCTAATCTCAAAAACTACTGGCCCGATTTGAAAATTTTTTTTTACGTTGGATAGTCAATTTATCGAGGAAGGCTTAAGGCTATATAACATAAAGATACGACTCATAAGACCACAGCAGCAATGAAAAATGTTGCGAAAACGGGAGAAAGATATTCCTTTTGAGAGCTTCCGCTGCGTACGCTGCGAAAACCGCTTAAGTTACACAAAAATCATGTATGACAGGATTGTTCAGCATTAAGAGTTCTATAATAATGTCCGCGACAGCATATGTCTATCTTTTATGGTTGACTTACTACAACCTTTTTTATGTTAATAAATTTGTAAAAAAATAATGCATTATTTTTAGAGGTGTATTATACACACAGGTATTTATTCTTATCAAAATAAATACATTTATCATCACGAGCATTTCATTTAGAACAAAGTTGCCTTTTATATCATTTAAATTCAATAAATATCTTAGGAGCTATCACAGTTTTAACATAACTCCGCACCAAAATAATGTTCGCAGCTTAAGTACGACGTGCGCTTGCGCTAATAATATTATAAAGGTGAAGGGTTTGTTTGTTTGAACGCGCTTATCTCAGGAACTGCTGGACCGATTTGAAAAAAATATTTCGGGTTTGGATAGCTTATTTATCGAGAAAGGCTTTAGGATATAAAACATGACGCTGCCACGGGAGGGGAGGGAGCAAACTCAAAACGCGCGGACGAAGTCGCGGGGGACTGCTAGTAAAAGATATATTTCAAATAGCATTTTCAAGAAACTTTTTACTATCAAAAATATAACAACCGAGTCCGCTTATCAGATTAAATACCTATTGGATACGACTGTTGAATGTTTAAGCTCATTGAGGAATTTAGGGTTGCCAATTAAGTCGTGGGATGCGATCATGATTTATATAACAGTTTCTAAATTAGATACAGAAAGCCATCGTTTGTGGGAACAGCATATTGCTCCAGAAAAAGATGAGTTTCCTTCCTTTGACACTTTAAAAGACTTTTTAGAAACTAGATTTAGGTCTTTAGAAATGATTGAAAACACCACTAAACCAACGAGAACCAAGGCCTTTCACACCTCAATAGAACCTACAAATATCTCTTGCGCATTCTGCAAAGAAAACCACTACATATATCAGTGTAAACAATTTACTAAACAACAATACAAAGAGAGACATAGCTTCGTTCAAGATAATAATTTATGTTTTAATTGTTTGATACCAAATCATTCATCTAACAAATGTATGAGGAAGACGTCGTGCCGAGTTTGCCATAAAAAACACCACTCGTTGCTGCACCCGGAGAAAAGGGATGAATCTGTAAAGGAAAATTGTCATAAAGACTCAAGTCAAAACATAGTATCACATTTCGTACATCAGCCTGGTCAAATACTATTAGCCACCGCATTGGTAGATGTGACTTCGCGTCAGGGTCAAAAACACGTCTATCGTGCTCTCATTGACCAAGGTTCACAAGCCTCGTTCGTCACCGAAGATATCGTTCAGACATTGGGTTTGAAAAAGATAAGAATCAACGGCGTGGTTTCAGGATTGAGTGAAGGCAAACAGCTTCACACCAAATACATGGTTGAAGTACAATTGCAGTCGAGACATAATACAACCTTCACTATTCCAGTAAAAGCTTATATTTTAAAATCAATCACAACATATTTACCACAACAAACAATTTCAATTTCTAACTGGCCTGAGCTGGAGCACATGACGCTGGCAGATCCGAAGTATGATACACCAAACCAGGTTCATCTGCTGTTAGGCGCCGAAGTCTACAGTAAAATCATAGAAGTTGGATTGATCAAGAGTCCGTCTGGTATTATAGCACAGAAAACACAACTGGGCTGGATTCTTTCTGGTGATACTAGCAACACAAAACCTGTAAAACAAAACAAAATAATTAGCATGCATGTATGCGTATGTGGGAATGATCTTTTAAGAAAAATCTGGGAAGTAGAAAATGAAGTACTTACTTGTGAGAGAAAGTTAAGTAAAGATGAGCAACGATGTGAAGACATCTACAACAAAACTACAACGCGAACAGAATCAGGAAGATATAAAGTAAACTTACCTTTCAAAGAAAACATAGAGACACCTGTAGACAAATGTGGGAATACAAAAGAAATAGCAATTTCAAGATTTTTACAATTAGAAAGAAAATTAGAACAGAACCCAAAAATGAAAGAAGAATACACTAAAGTTATAAAAGAATATGAAGAATTAGGTCACATGGCTTTGACAAATGAAGACGATACAAATCTTATATTCTTACCTCACCATGCTGTGATTCGGGAAGATAAAGATACCACAAAATTGAGAGTGGTATTTGACGCCTCCGCAAAGGGTTCCAAGGGACTATCACTAAACGATACACTTCTAACTGGACCTGTAATACAAGACGATTTACGCACTTTGATAACTAAATGGCGACAACATAAAATAGCATTGATAAGTGATATAACAAAAATGTATAGACAAATTTTAGTGCAGGATAAAGATACCTACTACCAATGTATTATATGGAGAGACAACCCCAATGAAACTTGTAGAGTCTACAGATTGCTTACTGTCACATTTGGAACTGCATGCGCACCGTACCTTGCGGTTAGAACTTTAATGAAGGCAGCTGAAGACGAAAGTGATAAATATCCTGAGGCTGCTGAAATTGTTAAAACGGCATTTTATATGGATGATCTGATGACAGGTGCCAACACAGAAGAACAGGCTATAGAAATCTATAAACAAGTCAATAAGCTATTAGAAAGCGCTGGTTTGATACTACAGAAATGGTCTAGTAATTCAGTTAATTGGTTCAAATAATACAGCAAAACAAGGAAAACACACAACCATTCGAGATAAAATTAGACAAAATCATAAAAATATTGGGAGTTGCATGGGATAGGAATGATGACCAATTCAAAATATCTGTCAACTTGCCTGAACCTGTCAAACTAATTACAAAAAGAAGAGTGCTATCATATGTAGCTCGCTTATTTGATCCCTTTGGATGGCTGGCTCCAGTTATTATCAAAGCAAAGGTGATTATACAGAAACTATGGCTATGCAGCGCTGATTGGGATGAAGAAATACCACCGGACCTTCTGGAAGAGTGGCTGATTTTTAGGCAACAACTACTAACACTACAAAATTCGAAAATAAATAGATGGATACATACTCACCCTGATAATGACAAGATTGAACTGGTTGGCTTCGCAGACGCGTCGACAGCAGCATACGCTGCTACTCTACGTAAGGGTGATACAAGGAGATGAAGTCTATGTCACAATTCTGGAAAGTAAAACAAAAGTAGCACCATTAAAACAAATCTCAATAGCACGGTTGGAACTATGCGCCGCCGTTTTATTGGCAAAATTACTGGCTGAAACATCAATGAAATTAAAAATACCTAGTAATCAAATATACGCCTACACCGATTCAACAATCGTTTTAGCTTGGATTCAATCACAACCTATAAAATGGCAAACATTTGTAGCTAACCGAATAACCGAAATACAAACAAGACTGGATAATGATAGATGGAATCACGTAGCTTCAGCAGAAAACCCAGCAGATATTGCTTCTCGGGGGATAGAACCCTCAGAACTGCAAACCGCTGAACTTTGGTGGAACGGACCTCATTGGATGAGAAACCCTAACATACATACCAACAAAATACAGGTTCCTGAAACAACATTGGAAGAAAGAAAACAACATGCAAGGGTATTTTATAACAATATGGAAGAATCCATAATAAGTAGATTCTCAAGTTTCAAGAAAATGATACGAGTACTCACCTACTGCAGACGATTCCTAAACCTAAAAGAAAATAGAAATAAAATGTCTACTTACCTTACTGCCGGAAGAAATGAGGACAACTCTCGACGCATGTATTAAAATTACTCAAGCAACTGAATTTGCCGAAGAACTTGAAGACCTGAAAACAAAAGGAAAGGTTAAAAGAAGTAGTAAATTAATTACACTTACACCATACATAGATAACATGGGTTTGTTACGAGTTGGTGGCAGATTACAATCAGCTAATATATCACATGATTATAAACACGCAATAATTATTCCAAAAAATACTCACCTGGGAGATTTGTTTATTAAGGATGCACATGAAAGAGTAATGCACGGAGGAACTGCTCTTATAATCAACTACCTAAAAAGCAAATATTGGATTATAGGCTTAAAACAGTCAGTGAAAAAATACCTTAGTAAATGCGTTACATGCACAAGATACAATGCAAGAACGCAACAACCAATTATGGGTGAACTTCCGAGCGTAAGAGTAAACCCTGGAAGAGCTTTTGAGTATTGTGGTGTAGATTTTGCTGGACCTATACAGATGAGAGTGTCAAAGGGTAGGGGACAAAAATCTTACAAAGGATACATCTCATTGTTTGTATGTATGAAAACAAAGGCTATACACTTAGAAGCTGTAAGTGACCTTACCACAGCTGGATTCATTGCAGCCTTTCGCCGATTCATGTCACGTAGAGGTCACTGCGCGGAAATATGGAGTGACAATGGCTTGAACTTTGTTGGTGCAGCAAATGAACTTTCAAGGATGCTTAATCAAAGTATGACGAATGTATTGAAAGAAATAGCAGAAATGCTTGTAAATGATGGAACTTCATGGCACTTTATTCCTCCAAAATCACCGAATTTTGGAGGCTTGTGGGAGTCGGGCGTGAAGTCGGTTAAAGCACATCTGATGAAGACAATTGGCAACTCGACGCTTACCTTTGAAGAGTTTACTACAGTCCTTTGTCAAATTGAAGCGGTTCTAAACTCACGTCCAATAAGCAGTCTCAGCGATGATCCAAATGACACAACTCCATTAACTCCAAGTCACTTTTTAGTGGGAGAACCTTTAATTGTGATCCCAGAACCTAACAACGCTATCGATAGCATAAGTCCTCTCCAACGTTGGAAGTTAACCCAACGCATGACAAAAATATTTTGGACAAGATGGTCTAAAGAATATTTGAATACCTTACAACAACGGCACAAATGGCACACAAAGGTGGATGCACCAAAGGTGGGCGACTTGGTTGTAATAAAGGAGACAGACCTCCCTCCAGCCAAATGGTTGTTGGGACGTATAACACAGCTTCATCCTGGGCCCGATGATCAAGTCAGGGTAGTAAGCTTGAAGTGCAGAGGATCGACCCTGAAGCGGCCTGTATCCAAGCTGATCCTGTTACCATGAAGAAGAACGGAGTCCTTGGCGGGCGGGATGTCGGCGAGATTTTACATTCCACCAACAGATGGCGCTGACTGTCACTTTACTCGCGCTATACAAGCGATCTTACTTGTCCATAATGTTGTTGAATTTTTTAAGTGTAGTTAGTTCTTTAATACAGAATCATACCTTCGAATAGTGTTTCATTAAGTCGGTAATTTGTCGGAACACAGCAGTTTATTTAAAACTGTATGTCTCATGTTTTGAATGCTTTACCTGTTTTTTTATTGTCTTGCCTGTGACCACGGATCCTTTAAAGTCAGGTTTTATTTAAACAACAAAAAAAACTCAGGTTTTATTTAATAACATAACCATGACATAAATAATTAATATATAAACAACAATTACATACATTGCACTGATTACAAAGTAAGTAGCCAATGCACTTGTGTTATGGAAATCAGATACAATGGGGTACCACAACACCCAGACCCGAGTCAATATCGAATCGAACTCCGGACCTCGGACCGGCGACGCCTAAAAACCCAGCGTGCTTAGCGACTACACCACGGAGGTCACACATAATCTTGATCATTAACATGAAATGATCGTTTGACTAATCCTAAAATTTATATGTCCTTACGACTGGATTCTTACAAAAGTCGTTAATTGTAGAGAGTTTGATGTCCAAAATTGTCTTTACTTATTAATCTTGTCCCATCACGTGCTGTTGATTTCCAGCTTCATGCAGCTTTAAATTATACAATGATCACAACACTTACTTGTACGTCTCTTGTATCACAGACCAAAGAGATCCACCACAACGCGAGTGCGGGCATAATCCTCAGCGATCAGAGCCTGGTGTTGAGGGTAGGGAACAGGACAGCTGCCGGCGACTACAGCTGTCTTGCTTCGAACAGCGAAGGCAGCGCCACCAGCAACGCCGTGTCGCTTCAGATACGATGTGAGTTAAAATTCATAAAATAATCATTTCTTTTAGTCTTGACATGTTTTGTAAAACAATTTTATCAACTGATAGATCCCATATATATTTTTTACTTCTTTAAGTCTTACCGTATGAACTATCACGAATAATTTGCGTCAAAGTATTCGTATAGTAACGTAATCATTTGTATGAGAATCTGAAAGCGCCTCTATCGGACGTAAAACAAACTAAATTTGGCAGCTCAAATACTTGACATTTATTGTGCGTGAACATTTTCTATGGTGTTAAACTGGATTTGCGATCACGAACCTTTCTTTGACGTATAGTATCGTGAGTTGCAACAAGATTACTTGAGATTCTGAGTGTCAACAATGAGCGAAGAGAAACAAGGTCACTTTACGGATAAGAAATCCTAAATTGTTTTTTTTTCTAAAATTATCATACAGCTGCATTTAAAGACGGATTCAAGCATCGGAAAGATTCGGCATTAACGTCAACAGCAAATACATCCCTCACCTCCGGTTTACTGATAATATACTATTCGTGCAGCCGAAGATGATATTTTGGAACTACAGTCGAAAGCTTTGACCGAGCCTTACAACAAGTGGTTCTAAGAAAGAGGTCTATCAACGAATCCAACGCGGTCGGCTAGGCAGAGGTCGGGTACCTGCGCAAGAGCGTCTTCTCGTCTAACCTCAGTGTTTAAAGATGAAAGTCTTCAACGGGTGTGTGTGTATGTGTGAGAACATACGGAACCGACACATAGTTTCTTACTATAGTAAAGTAAAGTAAGCCTGTAACATCCCACTGCTGGGCAAAGGCCTTACCTCAACTATGAGGTAGTTTGAGCTATACCTACTCCACCACGCGGGCTCAGTGCGGGTTGGTGGAGGGGGTTTGTAAGGCAAGCGACTAACCCTGCTGTCAGATGTTATCAAGCCGCCCATAAGGCCTCTGACTGGGCTTAACGACTAATATCAATCGATATTAGCCGGGACCAACGGCTTAACGTGCCTTCCGAAGCACGGAGATACTCATGATGTACGTCACTTACATGGTCGGAATGGTCACCCATCCAAACACGACCGCGCCGTAGGTTGCTTCACTTTGGTATCACTACCAAAGCGCTGCTACCACTGCGCTACGAGCACCTTCTTTTTTCTGTTTTTCTGTTTCTTACTATATGTGCTCAAAATCTCACATATAACAACAGACAGAGCTTTGGCTTTTGGCGAGAAATTAAGAAACATGAGAAATAAAGAATACATTTGTCATATTTATATTTATAATTCCTAAATTAAGAAATTGCAGTAGAAATATGAAAATTATTACAAAAGTTTTTATCTTCTACTCTTTATTCTTAACTTGAAAAGAAATCAGGAACAGGGACTTTTTTAAGCGGTGTATCGATTTTGATCTTGTTGGGTTCATGTTTGCTCTGATTATGACATAAGGGAGTAACGAAGACCGCCGGAACTGCTAGACTCACTTTAATTCTTCTGGCTAGGTAGGCGTATTTCTATACATTGTATTTTGGTCGGTATTCATTCTGAAAAATAATATATATATATTTTATATTCACATTAATGCTTTTCATTCCATTTGTTAGAAACAGCGTCCTCTTGGTGAGCTGAAGGCTTGGATAACTCACAATATCTTGAGAAATAAGATCTAGCTAGAGTTTATCTCGCTTTAATAGCCAATGAATAAAAGCACTTTAATCACAAATCCTTGTATAACTTTTACGTTCTTACTTTTTCAAAAACTCAAATATTGTTACGTTCTACTGCAAACGACTTGTCCTCGTTATTTTAAATATTTTTCATTATTTTTAAATAAATCTTTTGTAAAACTTTTGAATTTGTCACAATATGATGGCATAACGTCAATCTGTCAATTGACAGTCTAGCAAACAGTTCAAAAATCTAAAGATTATAGAAAAACATACATCTTCATATTTTAATAGACCAAAATCTTACATTTACAAACCCTGCCAAACACATTGATTGTAAATTTGTTCCGTTATTGATTTGTCTTAAATTTTACTGGAATATCATAATTTATTTCGGTAATATTCGTAAAAAAGATGGCTTAACTTGTTTCTGGACGTGTCATTCAACGGCCATATTTACGTTAGTTTGACGTCATCTTCGTCAATGCTATCGAGCTTACTACACGACACGAGAGTGATTCGTGATGCCGACTAACGTTGTACTGCGTAAACTCGCTACGCTAACGTGACGAATACGTCAAAAGTTCGTGATTGGGGTACTGAACACCAATGCACGCTTGACCAACGCATCGTTTGAGTTTCTGCAGTTTTATTTTTATTTTATTTCATACAGTTATTATTAAATGAATATATAAATAATACTTGATCGATGCTAACAAAACCAATTAAGTTTCCTCAAACTAATATATCATTTTATTTTGAGCAAGCCAATACCTACGAAAGATTACATATCGAAAGATAATTAAAAAAAATCTGTAAATAAGTCAAAATTATGATGTTAATGAAATTATACCACCAATACTTTTGGCAGTCACCTGACAAGTCGTAGATTTGCTTTTTATATTGAAATAAAGTTGAGGCAAATATATCGACTCCTTGATACCTGTCATTGTGACTGAGGCAATTGTATGCAACGCGGCAAAACTATTGATACCTATTTTGTAGAATGCCCTGCGTCGTTTTTACCCGCCCGACAAAAAAATTGCTTGTAGGTCACTTATTCGATACTCGGTATCAGCTGAGTCGTGCCAGTGTTGTGCTTACCGATAAAGCGAGGAGGTGCACACTATTGGCAATCTAGCCTTACGACTAAGTTACTAAGTTGCCGACTATATTTCCACAAGACCATCATGTTTTATTTTTACTCAAATTTAGCATCAAGCATTTAATTATTTGATTCATTTTCAGCCGAAGGCCGGTCACTGCTGTACATAGGCCTTTCCACGGTTTCCCACAGTGACCGATCACAAGCGGTCTCCGTCCGTTTTCTTCCTCCGATCTTCGCGTTCTGCGTCCGGTCGTCTGTCCATCTTGTTGGTGGATGTCCTACGCTGCGTGTATGGTCGAAGGGAATCTAGAACTTTTCTGCGCCAACGGCCATCTTCGCACATTGCGACTTGAGCTTACTGATTCTCAGGGCTATATCCGTTTCTTAAGTTCATTTACGTATATCCTCATTTCTGGTTTGATCTTGTAGATCAACACTAAGCATAGCCCTCTCCATCGCTCGTTGTCGATTTTAAGCTTACTTATTAGGTCATTTTTTGATTGGATAATATGTTTATAAAAACAAATCACTTTAAGTTCAAAGTGTGTTTCGTAGTTAAGGAAATAGTAATTACCTTATTATTTTATAAAATCACGCAAAAAAACTAGTGACTACTACTTACTACTACTACTGAGCAATATTGACGCCCAGATCCATCATTGTCGATATTAGTACCATAATCTCTTCTATAATATAGAACTGCCTATAAGAAATACTAGTCACGATCTGTGCGTGTGTCATGCGTTCGGTACGTGATCTAACAATAACGTTACTGTTAGGGTAACATCACATTAGGTACCCGTAAAGTATGTTTTCTAACGAAAACGCACGAAATTGACACGAGATTTTTCACGATATTAGGTATCTTGGATAGTTTAAATTGGGAACTGGATCACATTGACAAGGATTTCCAAGACTTTAATACAGATTAAACTTTAGACTACAAGAAAAAAACAAACAGACAAGAAAAAAAAACAAATATAACTTACATTAGAAACGTCCACCGATTAGATGGACCGACGGCCTTTGAAAGATCGTAGGATCACACTGGATGCAGAACACATCTTGTGATCCGTCGCTGAGTAAAACCGTAGGGGAGGCCTATGTTCAGCAATTGACGTCATTTGGGTGATGATGATTTAAAATGTAATAAAAAAAAAAACCGTTCATGTATATAGATGTTTCCTTAATAAATAAATTTACTCACTTCAAAAACTAACTATTGCGAGTCATGGTTTTATTATTAGGTAGGCCAAAAGATTCAAACCCCTTTACCAGTCTACCATCCTTATATTAATAGTAATAGTAATAATAGTCCCCCTAGCCGATTTCGACTACGGTGGCCAGTCACAACGACTAACCGACCCGACTGCGCGGGACATATTATAGTGCACAAGTGTGTGCGCAAACACAGGTGCACTCTCTATTCCTTTCACTCTCATAGCCCGATGGGACAGCAATCTGACACGACCGGAGAGAGTTCAGGCGCAGGACCAACGGCTTTACGTGCTTTTTCCGAGGAACGGGGGTGAAACACCGCCAACTTCCAAACTCCGGGCTACCCTGAGAATTTCTGAACAGAAAAACTCAGGTATATATTTTTGTCCCGACCCGGGGATCGAACCCGGGAGCTCTGGCGCAGCCGTCGCTTTAAAGTGCGACCCTCCAACCGCTGCGCCACCGAGGCAGTTATATGATCCTTATATTACTCATGATACAATATGTGTTACCTATTTTGTAGAATGCCCTGCGTCGTTTTTACCCGCCCGACAAAAAAAATGCTTGTAGGTCACTTATTCGATACTCGGTATCAGCTGAGTCGTGCCAGTGTTGTGCTTACCGATAAAGCGAGGAGGTGCACACTATTGGCAATCTAGCCTTACGACTAAGTTACTAAGGTGCCGACTATATTTCCAAAAGACCATCATGTTTTATTTTTACTCAAATTTAGCATCAAGCATTTTAATTATTTGATTCATTTTCAGCCGAAGGCCGGTCACTGCTGTACATAGGCCTTTCCACGGTTTCCCACAGTGACCGATCACAAGCGGTCTCCGTCCGTTTTCTTCCTCCGATCTTCGCGTTCTGCGTCTTAGGACTTTTCTGCGCCAACGGCCATCTTCGCACATTGCGACTTGAGCTTACTGATTCTCAGGGCTATATCCGTTTCTTAAGTTCATTTACGTATATCCTCATTTCTGGTTTGATCTTGTAGATCAACACTAAGCATAGCCCTCTCCATCGCTCGCTGTCGATTTTAAGCTTACTTATTAGGTCCTTCTTTGATGGGATAATATGTTTATAAAAACAAATCACTTTAAGTTCAAAGTGTGTTTCGTAGTTAAGCAAATAGTAATTCCCTTATTATTTTATAAAATCACGCAAAAAAACTAGTGACTACTACTTACTACTACTACTGAGCAATATTGACGCCCAGATCCATCATTGTCGATATTAGTACCATAATCTCTTCTATAATATATAACTGCCTATAAGAAATACTAGTCACGATCTGTGCGTGTGTCATGCGTTCGGTACGTGATCTAACAATAACGTTACTTTTAGGGTAACATCACATTAGGTACCCGTTAAGTATGTTTTCTAACGAAAACGCAGGAAATTGACACGAGATTTTTCACGATATTAGTAATCTTGGATAGTTTAATTTGGGAAATGGATTACTGTTTACTACTATAATATGATCGATACCTGTGTTACCATCCTAGTCTTGCAGCGCGCGCTGCTACACACATCATTTTGAATACTTAACTATTTTTGCTTGTTTGAGAACCCCGTAAAGTAGTCGCTTTCGAGACGTTGTTCCTTTGACACTAACTCACCTACCAGGACTCAATTTCTCTGGTGTTTACCCCTGAAACCTTCCTGAAGATCTTTATAACTGTGCCTGTGTCCTCGGTTTAACCCTGGAAACCAGCTATTGGAGGACAATAGGTAAGTCCTGACAGACAAAACTTCCCGTATATTTTTGCCTCACCACGTTGAATCTACTGCCGATCTCGAACCATCGCATTGATAAGGAGTTCCAAGACCATAATTTAAAAACTCAGCAAAGGCTACATCCACTGATAAGATAGACAAATGACCTTGTAAAGATCGCCTAATGATACTTAATGCAGAGCGCTTTCAATCTATCAGTCGCTGAGTAAAACTGAAGGGGAGGTCTATGTTCAGCAGTTTACGTCCTTTGGCTGATTATGATAATGATGATGATGTTGATGATGATTGGTAACGTTATGTAAAAAGTGAATTATTTATATAACCATTTAAAAAAAAAACACTTCAAACACTAATTATGACCAGCCATAGTTCTTTTTACGGAAAAGGAACAAAATGGTGTATATTAAATAGGTAAGCATAAAGTTTCAAACCCCTGTACCAAGTCTACCTTCCTTATATTACTCACGATACAATATATGTATACAGGGTATTGCCTGTAATATGATTAAGCATTTAAAATATGTACCCCTAAAGAATATGTAGACCCTAAAGAAAAAATAATATATTGTTATTTTCGAGCAAAATAAATCCATCCAGTCATAGAATTTGACATTGTCATTTACTCTAACGCATAAGCGTTTTTGATATACATTGATTCGTTTGGGATTAAAGCTTTGGATTTTTGACGTGACAACGTCTTAAATTAGGTTGCGGCTGGGAGTCACTTATGAAAAAGTGTAACGCTCGGTAACGTTACGATGAGTCACCGAACGAGAGAGAGGCCCGCCGAATGCCTTGCGTCTCTCTCCCACTCAACTATGATCGGTCTGCCGCGCGCGCAGCACTGAGAGCGAGTGAGAGGCACGCGTAAGAACGAGAGAGACAGACATAAAAAGTCGTTGTCACGTAAAACTTTCGCCCGTATACCGACTTTACAGGCAACCAATATTTTTTTTATCTCTGAAGGTACCTTCTTACAATCTGTAGAATCATTGAATAACATTAAAGCTCTTTACAGGCCACATGCTGTATATTCAGCCATCAATTATTGAGGCTGCTTCCTAGTTTTTAACCGACTTCAAAAAAGGAGGAGGTTATCAATTCGACTGTATTTTTTTTTTTTGTATGTATGTTACCTCATATCTCAGTCGTTTGACGACCGAATTGAAAAAAAAATTCACCTACTTAGAGGGTGTACTTTCTAGTTGGTCCCATTTTTTCCATTTTGGGATCTGATGATGGGATCTTGGTGTAATCGAGGGAAACCCTCAAATTTTAAAGGCACGTATAGTGTTTCTTAACTAGAATCTTAATTTTGACGTGTTGTTACGTCTGATAGTCAACATCTTGTGGGGCTGAGCTGATGGTGGAACTCCTTAACGCTTAGGAGTTCAGTAATTATAATGACGGAACTTATAATAGGTAATTTGTAGCTTCTTAAAAAATAGAGTCATAAGGTGCAACTCCCCCCCCCTCTTACGTAATCACTAAAAATGAACAAATAAAATAAACTTTCAAAAAAGTAAAAACCGACTTCAAAACCAAAATGCACTAAAAAGTCTTAAATAAACTCTTCACCATAGAAAGGAAAGGAATCCGTTTTAGGCAAACAATTTCTTTTTGGAGTCGGTGCCATCACTTTGACCATCAAGCATCAACTATCACAGCACCGACTCCAAAAAGAAATTGTTTGCCTAAAACGGATTCCTTTCCTTTCTATGGTGAAGAGTTTATTTAAGACTTTTTAGTGCATTTTGGTTTTGAAGTCGGTTTTTACTTTTTTTATTGTAGCTTTAGTGCGGTGTGACCTTTCACGCCTGCAATAAACAACAAGAGAAATGAAGCTGTGCCTAAAAAAAACATCTCGGAAAAGTTTTCGTACATCTTCTTCGTTGTTCACGTAAAAGAGTTGAATCCAAATTACCTTCTACAAAAAAGTAAAAAAGAGATCGCCTTTTTTTGCGTTATATACGACAAATTTTCCTGCGTAATAAACGCCTTTTGATGAATAAAACATAAGTTATATTATCATGATATTTTGGAGATCCGCAATTCACACGGGTGTAGCCGTGAGGAACTACTAGTTTGCTTTAAATTGGTTATTACATAGAGACTTTACTGCCCTTATTTTGTGTACAAAGGCCTAATGCTAAAAACATTCTCAGCTAATCAAACATAAATAATATTATGAAAGTAATTCGTTATTTATTAATTAAGAAAAAAACAGTACTAGAGATATTTTTGAACTTCTGGAAATCCTAAAAAATATGATGCTTATAAAATGATCTTAATACTTGTCTTTTTCATCCAGACGCCCCGCTCTGCAAGCCATCAAGTGAGAGCGAGGTTTTCGGAGCGCTGAAACAGGAGACAGTACAGCTTTCATGTGAAGTGGACGCCAGCCCGCCGCCCTCCAGCTTCAGCTGGACCTTCAACAGCTCGGGGGAGCAGATACAGATACCCGCCAAGTATGGGATATTATCTCACAATTATCACTCCTTATCCTTCTTCCTATCAGTTTCCCTCTGTAACCACAAATATGATAGCGCTAGCAGAACATCTCATGGAAAATGGTCCATGATCATTCTTTTGAAGAAAACTCTAGTCGTACCTTCAATTACAAACCTTTATCCAATCATTTCACAATAATCCCTTTTGTTACAAATAAGATTAGCGTTTCGTTATTATTACGACCAACACTTCACTACACGATGATCGGATGAGAATCAAACAGTAATCTGAGCATCTAGCTTCCACCGCTTTGTTGGCACTGCCTCCACCACTCAACCTCACAACGAAAGGCGGAGCTGATAAGTGTTGCCAATATTAAATAAAAATACCACTAATATAACAAAATATGATTTTTTTTACTAATTTCATTTACAATCATGACATTCTCAAGTTTATTATTATTATTTTTAGCTGTAAATTTTGCTGCTTTATACTCTGAAGCTCAAAAAAGGAGTAATATTAAATATTAACATTACTAATAAAGTCTGACATATTTAGTAAGCACTAACTAGCAACGAACATAATGAAGTTTGATATTTTGCATAACGATGTTAGATATAATAAATTATCATAATACAGGGTGTTGTTTTTTTGTTACAAAAGTTCAATTGGCGCACGGTCAAAATGTATGGAACAGCTGATTTTTTTTCTCGATTTTACTATTGCCCCCATAGTAAAAGATGTTCATATTCCTCAGTGGAGTCTTTACATAAAATATCGGTACTGATAACAAAGTCACCCTGTATATGAGTATGTTTGTATTGTTATTAACCCTAATTGTTACTATAGCAAGATTTCCTATGAAACTCGCATCTCTCTCTCTCTCTCTGTCTTTATCTTACTGTTTGAGGACACGTTTGGTGTAGTAGGTAGCGCTCCTGACTACTATGCCAGAGGTCGCGGGTACGAATCCCGCAAGGAACAAACGATTATGAGATGAGCACGACAATTTGTACCTAATTCAACGATGTTTATATGCACTTAGTAAACGCCCCGTCAAAATCGTTGTCTGGTATTCGTAAATAAAGAGAAAAAAAAAATTTCCTAATTTCTGATTTTTAATTAGATAGACCGAAATGACAGATTCAATCTCACTTTTTATTTTTAATGTTGCAAGCGTAGTGCAATAGTGTTGTAACAATGCAATTGTGCACTATTAATTGAATTTGTGATACGATTTTTCAATTTCGTGATTCTACTTATTTTGATAAATAATATATGTTAAACGTTGAACACAAATACAAAAAAAGGTAACATAAATATTATTTTTAATAGATAGAAAATTAAGTCTCTTCACATGCAATACCAATAATTCGTATGACTCCAACCTATTTGAACTATTTACTACTTTCTATAAATGCACTTTTAGAAATTATGATATTATTTTGCAGGTGCAACATGATCATAAAACAAAACTTGTTTGGTAATTTTTTTGTAATACATAACCATTTTATTTATTTTATGCAAACAATTTTCTGCACAACACAAACTCAAACTATATCCAATTAATTATTCTATTAATCATTTAAAAGCAACAATTGAATCAGAATTGAATTTGTCGAATATTTAGGCACATCACTATTTTTACATTACGAAAAAGTGGCATCCCACCGAATGTCATTTAGGTCTATCTAATTAAAAATCAGAGTATAACGACTACAATTAGTGTGTTGTTTGGCAAATAATTATTTATTTATTATCCACAAAGACCCCATTTATTAAAATGCCAACTCAAAAAACAATCCAATTCTTGATTCCAATTCTTTCAACTAAAACTTGTCACTCCTCCCAGGTACTACACAGCGTCGGGCTACACATCCACGCTCCGCTACACGCCGACGTCGGACATGGAGTTCGGCACGATCGCGTGCGCAGCGAGCAACGCGGTCGGGAGGCAACAAGCGCCGTGCTTGTACAGACTCGTTGCAGCTGGTTAGTTCTTTTTTTTTAATAATGGACACCAATCACATACATTGCTCTGATCCTATAGTAAGGAGTTAGTGCACTTGTGTTATGGAAATCAGAACAACACAACACAACGTTGGTACCAAACACAACATCCAGACCCAAGACAATATATATATTAATACTTCGCGGAAATTCCAGAAAAAATAGTTGGAATTGATTGATTGTTTTAGATCCGTTTATACTCGTAATACTCGTATTTTTAATCAATCATAATCGCGATATCTTCTGCTGTTGTTGTATACAAACCATTGCGTACAATCATTCGAAAATCCGATTTGTAATGCAATTAGAGGAAGATAGCGTTAGTCATAAGTTTATATAAATGAATGAACGTTTTTCACATTCGATATTATAGATCCTAATTGATTATTTAAAAAAAATCGGTCTTTTTTCGGAAATTTTGTTGGAAGTATTTGTAAAGCACAACATTGTGCATTTTGTAAAAAATATTTACTTCCTTCGTTTAAAAGTTAGAAGGGGGGGGGGGGCGGTTGAGGCCCCGTCTATCTTCCAAGCATTAGACTTTTATAAAATATGGTTAAGGAACCTCAATATCATTTTAAGAGACTTGTCTGTCGTTTTTTTTTTGTTTTAGTTCCATATCATAAATATCATATGGAATATGAAGGTGTAACATGGTTTCCATAGCATACATTACAAAGAATATTCATTATTCAATCTAACAATCGAACTTCATTAATTACAATACATTGGCGTTTCGCTTATACGCCATTATTTAATTTGAATAGGTAACCCGTATTCGTTTGCACAAACCTCTTCGGACATTAAACGAAGGACTGCCTTACCTACATTGGCGCCCAACACGTGGCCAAACATACAACACAATAGAAAAATACAGCAAGTTCTCTTGACACTGCGATTGTTTGCTAACAAAGTTGTGCTTTGATTGCTTTGTTAGCTCATGCAAACTTTCAAAAAGATTGAAGCTTATTTCAAATTATGACATGAACCTATACTAAACTTGCAATTACGTTTTGATGACATGTTTATGTAGATGGGAAGATGTTTTCCACATCCATTACGGATGTCTCCACATAGTTCCCTGTAAAAACTACAAGGTGGCGCTCGAAAAACTTTGAGACAAAATTGGTGTTTTTGTATATTTAATTGATCGAGAAGATTTTTTTAATGATGCTTAAAAAATTACAAATATTTATTAGAACTATTCATATTTTAGATTATCGATATTGCTAAAAGGATATTTGATTCAGCAGAAAATCAAAATTATGCAGCAATATTTAGGCGCAATCCCACTTGAGAAACGATAATGCTAAAAAAAATATTTAACATTACAGATAGATTTATCTATCTAGCCAGAATGTAAATATTACACAATGAGCTCCTTAAATATTAATTAAAAAAAAAACAATTTAGTACACACTGAGTTCACTACATGTACTTTAATTGTAATTTAGCCAAACACACGGTCCAAAGTCAATTTACATAGAAACTCGCTTGTTAGAATTACGTTCGGAATAGTGATTGTGATTATTATTGTAAAGTACCTTTGTGGGTATAATGAAATTGACCTAGCACTGCTAATTATGCCTCGGTGGGCGTTTCGAATAAGATTTAATAGTAATGGCAAGTGAAATGAATTGCAGAATATTGGGTTATGTAATTGTATTTAGCGTTGTTTTTTTGCGAATTAATGTAAGGCGTAACATCTAGTACAATTTTGTAGGGTTTTATGCGTACAATAAATTACAAAAAACAATAAATCTCAAATTCGCCGGATTTGTAAACAGCAGCTTCACGAAATTCATTAGTTAGGTTAGGTTATTTTTAAAAAATAGTATTATACGAACGAGCCTCCGTCTTATCGAATCTATAATAAATGCGATCAGATCACGCTTAACTTCGTTTCCTCCTTTGTCTTCATTGTTTTCTTTAATAGAACACATTATTATGATGATTCCAACACAATTATCAAAATAAATGACTTGACTTTTTTCCGTCTTGGTGTTGCCCGCCTCATTATTTTAACGATTAAAATAATCGATAATCGTTTAAGGTTTTTTGTAATCGAATATTATACAAGACATTAATTATTATTAATTAATTAATAAACCAAATAAAGTTATTGATAGGCAGACGGTGAGTATTTACCGACTTAATACTCAAATCTGTGTATTAGTAAATATTTCTTCGATAGTTACTTTTTAATAAAAGATTTTATAATTCTTAATGCATAAAATGTGTTTAAAGGACTTTCGACATTTTTTAATGGGTATCGGGTCCATATTTGGGGTCTGATGATGTAGTCTGTATCTAATTAAACAATGCTGCAACCCTTATCAGCTTAGGCTGGTCCAATTCGTCTTGAGACCTTAGATATCATCTCGGACTGAATCTCGATGATGTTGTGTCGTTTTATTGCAGAGTTCCCATGGTTACCTTCCATCTCCATCATCAAACCCTGAATATGGGCTAGAGTCAATTTCAAATATATAAGCATTGCAGATAATTTTTCATTCTTCGGTTTCTAGTGCCTTTTATCTATTATAGTGAATCGATATTCGCCATAATCGATAAACGCCAGGAGATGGCGTCCGACAGATGACCGGCTTCCTCCAACCTTAAATACTGGCAACATTGCAAAAATTGGAAAACGTGTTTTTGACATATCAAGCAAGTAATAACATTATTTATACCTTTTTATACCCGGCGAAGTTATAACTTGATATTAAACAAGTTTTTGTAAACAAATAAAACTTAATTTTTGATACTAAAATTATTATGGTACAAAATGAAACCATGATTGGGCATTCTCCTTTACACTTCCTTAGTTTAAAAGTTAGATGGAGGGGAGGGGGACACCTATTTTAGATTCAGGTTCAGATTCATTTTTAGGGTTCCGTAGCTGAATGGCAAAAAATGGAACTCTTATAGTTTCGTCAACTCTGTCTGTCTGTCTGTCTGTCACAGCCACTTTATGATGTAACTATAAGCATTACACTGTTGAAATTTGGTAAAGATGTTTGGTAAGGGTTCCGTTTTTTGCCATACGGCGACGGAACCCTAAAAAACTACGGACAGCGAAACCAAATTTATGGCGTCGCTTTTAAAAGTTCCGTAGTATTTACGTGCACTGTTTCCACGTACAACGACTATAAAAACAAATCTTGCCTCAGTAAACTAGATGACACTGTGTCGAACTGCCAGCTATGGGATTAAACTAAATTGTTGCTTTGGCACCGACCCTATAATAACTAAAGCACCTAAATAGCCTGCTACTGTCTACTTCAAGTTCTGTACACCTCCTTCGTCGCAATGTGCAGTTGTTAGAAATTTTCCTACTGCGCCGTACCATAATATGACGGTACCATTGACAGCGTTCTGTCTCACCGTTGTGTGAAGAGAGAGAGAGAGCGCGAACGCTTTTTCTGGTTCCAACACGCTCCGTGCATGGCACGCTACGGTGTTGGTCGATGACGGAACGTTCTAGTGGGCAAGGTGTCATAGTTCTTAATATAAATAAATAGTTTTTGCTGGACACGTTCCTACCACGGTCATGGAAAAGTTCGTAAGGTGGAAAAATGCCTTTAACCCTGACGTGCTGCCAATGACTGAAAAAAACTAGGACTACAAACAAGTATTTTGATCGTACGGAAACGAAGTTGAAAAAGCACGGTTTACCACGGTTTCGAGTTAGTTTTACAATTTATTTTCTGAAAATTATTGAAACAAATACCTTTGCAGGCCATCCGATGTCGCTGCAAAACTGTACAGTGCTAAACCACAGCTTCGCGGGACTGCAGGTGGAGTGCGTTGAAGGTTTCGACGGAGGCTTGCCGCAGATTTTTTACATGGAGGTCTATGAGCTGCCTTCGATGATTGTAAGTTGTTGTTTTTTGGAATATTTTTAAGTTGTTTTGTTTTGTATCGTCGTCAGAGTCTAATAATATCTTCAAAATATAGACAAATCGCTAGCTCGCTAAATGTTTCTTTTACGTGAGTATGTTGCCAAAACTGAAATTCAATAATGACTTCTATAAAAACGTAGAACAAGGCTATATAAAATTACTCCATAAAAATCCTTTAACCGTTATTTCCATAATTACATCTTCTATAGATTTGGTTTTATAGATGTTTGCTCTGAAAACACTGTTAAAAACAGTTTTTCGTTATAACTGATCATCAAATGAACTGACCCCTACGTTTGTTCTTTTTCACCAGACGTTATTAATTGATTATCTTTAGGTCCGAGCTAACGTCTCATCAAACTCGACGCCGTCATTCGAGGTGCCAGGCCTGGACAGCTACAGCAGTTACGCCCTTGTGTTGTACGCAGTCAACGCCAAGGGCAGAGGAGATGCCAGCACTCTCTATACGGTGGCTTTGAGGTCACCAGATAAGTATACTGGTAAGTGGTCTAAAGTGTTTAGTCTTTGAAATTTGTAGATGTCACATCCAGTCAGATTCAATTGTCTTGCTACAATTTGTTTATACCTCAAAATGGCGAATAATTGACTTGCTTATGAATAAATAAATAATATTGTCCAGACAACACACCAACTGACGTGGTTTCAAAGTAAGGAATTTTCTACCTTGTGTTACGAAAACCAAATAACGATAAAGACGGGGGCGTCTCCCATAAATACTTATAAATATCTAAGGCTTAGGTACATATGTTCGTGCTCATCACAGAATCGTTTGCTCCTTGCGGGATATGAACACGCGACGCCTGGCGTTAATGTCAGGATCACTAACCACTACACCAGACGCGTCGTCAAATTTATAGTTATTTAATATATTGTCTTTATTAAGCGCAAGTCATTGCCTTTAGGCATATTGTGTCATCGAATTAAATTGAACTAAAGTGAAATTATAGCATTAATAACTCAGCTGTATCAACGCCTGTAGACTTATTGCATGCGCCCACGTTGGGAGCCACGCACAAAACTATTATTTCACACCGACCGATTTTCCCCAGGAGTGAGCACATCAATACCGCTGTCTCCGATGCTGATGTCCCTCCTCGCTATCATCGCGTTACTGTGTTTCGGCGTATGCGGCGTCATCACCGCCCTCTACCGACGACACAGCGCGCGACGGCTTGATCGGGTCAAGCGGCCGCCTCCTGCGTAGGTATCAAAGGCATACCGCTGTTTGATCATACACGCTTTATCTAAGATTTAGCACACCAGTACCGCTGTTCCCGATAATGATATTCCTCCTCGCTGTTATCGCATTGCATAGGGTGTTATCACAATACCATATTAGCGACACAACACATAATCACTGGACCAAGTCAAGAGAACGTCTCATGCGTAAGTAGCAAAGACGTTATAACTGTCGTACTGCTGGTTATCCAATAAAAAGTCATAAAAGTCATTTATTTATGCAAATAGGCTCTCTAGGGGCACTTTTACACGTCCCAATATAAACCCTACCACAGTTTCGGGACAATTGTGGGCTAGTGCTGAGAAGAAGCTGCGCAACAAACTCAGTCACTATTGTCAATGCCTCTTTTCAAAAGGTTTACAATGTTAGTAGTGATCATGCAAGTCCATACATTATTATCTTTTAAATAATCATCTACTTTATAATACCCTTTCGTCATAGGTAAGGGTTTCTTTAATGACAGTTTTAAATTTATTAACCGGTAAGTTTATAATGTGTTCTGGTAGATTATTGAGAAAAAAAAATTCAATCACTTTTTATCTCCTGGAGTCAGTACTTTGGTGTCTCCAATATTTCTCCTCGCGGACGTTTCAATATGTTCTGGGGACCGATCTCGCGGCAATCGAACTTTTTTCGTGTGGTAATTCGATTGCGAGTTTAACCGTATTACCTAAAAAATCACGTAAAATATCTACACGTTAAAAACAAAATATGAATATATAGAAATCGTGAACCTGAAAAATCAAACACTACTTTTTCTTCGACGAAGAAAATTCGATCTGTAAACTTTTTCGTTTACAAATTGGAAGAGAATTGCCCCCCTGGGTGCCAATTTGCGGGCAGTTCGCATTCGGAAAAAATGCACTGATCTGGATTTCTTTTTGAAAGAAAATAAAGTTTTTGTTTTATCAAGGCAACGATTTCTGTTCATTTTTAAGTGTGCGTAATTTTTTGCGTCATTACTTAGTAGTAGTACCTGTTTTAATGGTGTAACAGTGAAACTTGTTATCTGATTAACACACGAAATAAGTTCGACTGACGCAAGAATCTGCCTCCTAAACTACTGCCACATTCTTGTGGCAATATAACTATTGATGGCTTGACCGAGGAAAGAGACCGCCTCTTGTAACCAATTGCAATTCTCGTGCAATTCGTATACGAAAAAAGTTCAGTAGATATTTTTCTTCTACTTCTACTCGCAATCGAATTACCACACAAAAAATGTTCGGTTGCCGCGAGAATCGGCCTCCTCTACCAACCTCTTTAATGATCCGAGCCGATAAAATTTTGAATATTAGAGACTGTTCAGTCCATTAGCGTCATCTTCAGAAACTGTTTATTTTCTATACTAATATTATAGAGCTGAAGAGTTTGTTTGTTTGTTTGAACGCGTTAATCTCAAAAACTACTAGCCCGATTTAAAAAAAAATTTAACGTTGGATAGTCCATTTATCGAGGAAGGCTTTAGGCTATATAACATAAAGATACAACTCATAAGACCACAGCAGAAATGAAAAATGTTGCGAAAACGGGAGAAAGATATTCCTTTTGAGAGCTTCCGCTGCATACACTGCGGAAACCGCTTAAGTTACACAAAAATCATGTATGACAGGATTGTTCAGCATTAAGATTTCTATAATAAAGTCCGCGACAGCATATGTCTATCTTTTATGGTTGACTTACTACAACCTTTTTTATGTTAATAAATTTGTAAAAAAATGATGCATTATTTTTAGAGGTGTATTATACACACAGCTATTTATTCTTATCAAAATAAATACATTCATCATCACGAGCATTTCATTTAGAACCAAGTTGCCCTTTATATCATTTGATTTCAATAAATATCTTAGGAGCTATCACAGTTTTAACATAACTCCGCACCAAAATAATGTTCGCAGCTTAAGTACAACGTGCGCTTGCGCTAATCTATACTAATATTATAAAGCTGAAGAGTTTGTTTGTTTGTTTGCTTGTTTGTTTGAACGCGCTAATCTCAAAAACAACTGGCCCGATTTGAAAAATTATTTTTACGTTGGATAGTCCATTTATCGAGGAAGGCTTTAGGCTATATAACGTAAAGATACTACTCATAAGACCACAGCAGAAATGAAAAATGTTGCGAAAACGGGAGAAAGATATTCTTTTTGAGAGCTTCCGCTGCATACGCTGCGGAAACCGCTTAAGTTACACAAAAATCATGTATGACAGGATTGTTCAGCATTAAGAGTTCTATAATAAAGTCCGCGACAGCATATGTCTATCTTTTATGGTTGACTTACTACAACCTTTTTTATGTTAATAAATTTGTAAAAAAATAATGCATTATATTTAGAGGTGTATTATACTCACAGGTATTTATTCTTATCAAAATAAATACATTCATCATCACGAGCATTTCATTTAGAACCAAGTTGCCCTTAGTATCATTTAATTTCCATAAATATCTTAGGAGCTATCACATTTTTAACATAACTCCGCACCAAAATAATGTTCGCAGCTTAAGTACAACGTGCGCTTGCGCTAATCTATACTAATATTATAAAGCTGAAGAGTTTGTTTGTTTGTTTGTTTGTTTGTTTGTTTGTTTGTTTGTTTGAACGCGCTAATCTCAAAAACTACTGGCCCGATTTGAAAAATTTTTTTTACGTTGGATAGTCCATTTATCGAGGAAGGCTTTAAGCTATATAACATAAAGATACGACTCATAAGACCACAGCAGAAATGAAAAATGTTGCGAAAACGGGAGAAAGATATTCCTTTTGAGAGCTTCCGCTGCATACGCTGCGGAAACCGCTTAAGTTACACAAAAATCATGTATGACAGGATTGTTCACCATTAAGAGTTCTATAATAAAGTCCGCGACAGCATATGTCTATCTTTTATGGTTGACTTACTACAACCTTTTTTATGTTACTAAATTTGTAAAAAAATAATGCATTATTTTTAGAGGTGTATTATACACACAGGTATTTATTCTTATCAAAATAAATACATTCATCATCACGAGCATTTCATTTAGAACAAAGTTGCCCTTTATATCATTTGATTTCAATAAATATCTTAGGAGCTATCACAGTTTTAACATAACTCCGCACCAAAATAATGTTCGCAGCTTAAGCACAACGCGCGCTTGCGCTAATATATTATGAAGCTGAAGAGTTTGTTTGTTTGAACGCGCTTATCTCAGGAACTGCTGGACCGATTTGAAAAAATATTTCTGTGTTGGATAGCTTATTTATCGAGAAAGGCTTTAGGATGGCATAAAACATGACGCTGCGACGGGAGGGGAGGGAGCAATCTCAAAACGCGCGGACGAAGTCGCGGGGGACCGCTAGTATATTATAAAGCTGAAGAGTTTGTTTGTTTGAACGCGATTATCTCAGGAACTGCTTGACCGATTTGAAAAAATATTTCTGTGTTGGGTAGCTCATTTATCGAGAAAGGCTTTAGGATATAAAACATGACGCTGCGACGGGAGGGGAGGGAGCAAACTCAAAACGCGCGGACGAAGTCTCGGGGGACCGCTAGTGTTAGATAAGATAATCATGATTTTAATAGGTAAAAAGGAGAGGCATTCTTTATTACCTTCAAAAACATCAAATTTAATTAGCATGTTATAAAGCAAAATACTTAAAAGGTTTCAATTTAATTAC
This sequence comes from Pyrausta purpuralis, assembly GCA_963924145.1. Classification (NCBI taxonomy): domain Eukaryota; kingdom Metazoa; phylum Arthropoda; class Insecta; order Lepidoptera; family Crambidae; genus Pyrausta; species Pyrausta purpuralis. The sequence continues at coordinate 5,036,185 of OZ001646.1, forward strand.
TCGAAAATTGATTCATTATACCTGGAAAAGGGAAAGCAGTTTTTAATATACTTTTCCATATTTTGTATGAAGTTACGATTTTCCATATGAAATATGTCTGTCTAGTCAAAAAGGAATCTTTTTTTCCATCTCCTTAGTTTAATGTCCACGATTTTTTCTGTAAGGAAGAGTTAAAACAAAATCAACAGTTGGTTAAAATTTTCAAAAATAATTTAACTATCAACACACGACACATGTTTGAAGGATGATACAAAAATTATTCTGTAAACATCTCACTGCTGGGCAAAGGCTTTAGCTCAACTATGAAGTAGGATAAATCATATTCCAGCACGCTCAGTGCGGTTCAGTGCGGATTGGCGGAGGGGTGTTTGCAAGGCAAGCGGTGAATCTTGTTGTCAGATTTCATCAGGACGCATATAGAGCCTCTGACCTGGTTTAATGACTAATATCAACCGATATTAGCCGAGACCATCTGCCTAAAGTACCTTCTTAAGCACGGAGATGCTCGTGATATACGTCACTACGTTCTGAATTTCTGCGGTCGGAATGATTACCCATCCAAACACTACCACTAAGTAGCTTAACTTCGGTATCACTACCAAGCATGATAAAATAAACCTAAAAACGTTTATTTCGAGCTGTATATCATCTTCTAACTGCACTTTTTTCTGCAGGGCACTATACATTGAACAAAGCGTAGACTCCCTCTCAAAGCAAGACATGAACACGTACTGTGGGTCACCAAAGTTGGACTACTGCAGTCAGTACGAGCTGAAGATGGACGGGGATATTGAGGAGACGGACCCCGACATTATACCTTGTCATTATAGTGAGATTCATTAGTTATTTAAAAAAACCAACTCGCTTAATAATTTTAGTCCTGCACTAATATTATTATTACACATTCGTGGACCCCGTGAAATTTGTTTCGCCCCGGCCCTGTCTCGTCCCGACCTCATGATTGTAATAATTATTATGTTACTCCGGATGGTCACAATTCTCAAAGAAAGTATCATGAAAATACACCCGCTCAATTTTATATACTTTATCTTTCTTAAGAACCTTTTCCTGGCAATAACAAACACAACAATAAAAGAATACGCATAATCGGTCCAGCCGTTTACGTGTGATGCCGTGAGCACGGGAAATATTGATTCTTTTATATACAATAGGTAGAGCATACTTGCCACCTTAGGGTAGGTGGAAGCTAAATGGAAATATAAAAACTATAGCTATATAAAAACTTTCTAAAATCCCGTCGTGGTATACCCACTAAGCCCCGCGGTGTTCCTACATCGCCTGAGTGGCAGTGTCATGATTGGCTAAGCCTTTGACTTTTCACAACACAACTGGCCACTGCCCACCTTACAGGGTGGACCATACATACTCCCTAACGGGATCCTGATGGGTACGGCCGGAAGTAATAAGTTCTTGCTCCGCCGCCTTTCTGTGTCATTACACTCTCGCAGAATGAGGCCGTTGCGGTCCAGGATTCGTCACTCCCTAGCATGTTTTTTTTTATGACACTAACCTAGCTGCACCAACTTTATGACATGTACTAAGAAGACGTTAAATAGGATTATATTAACGTAACCTTATAATTCGTTTCATTCAATTCCTTTATCATTATCTCAGATAAGAAGTCTATAAGCGACTTCGGTAAGCTGCCCACACCGGGCACAGACACCGACACGAGTCGTGTTTACAGTGAGAGGTCGACGAGCTTCCCTACGAGTGCTGTAAGTTCTATTCTTGTCAATTTTTGATTTGACACAGTTGTTGTTAGTCTACCGTAGCCTACCAAAACGCACGGAATCCTTTCGGTAGGGATGGAACACTATACTACGTAGCCTTCGGAGATAAATTTTATTAGGGAATTCGCGAGATATCACAATAAATCATGGCTAAAACACGATTTTCAATTCAATTGAAATTCTAAGTGTACCAGCATCGTATGTAACCCGTGAAACAAACTGGAGCACATTTGGAAAAGTACCAAATGTAACATCCCAAGTATCGCAATCGTTTTAAGTTGAAAGAAAATCCTTTTTTACTTCCTGTAACTATTTTGCTGTGTTTATATTTGCACGAGCGTCTAAGGCAATTTTATTTTAAATTTTATTTATATTTTCTATAATAAACCATGTTTTTTTATTAAAATAGTGACTTTTTTAATTAAAAAACATGGTTTATTTCAAATTCCAATTGAAAAGCTTTTATTTCTCAGAAGAATTAAAAAATACAATTAAATTAAATCTACAAAAACTACAGTGCGGAATGAAAGGATTCCTAAGTTTACCGTTAGTATACCGGAATGCTACTGAATACTTTGGTAGGCTGCATTAAACTTACAACTTTATGGATATCACAAGTCAAATTGTAAAGTCAGTTAGCTCTTATGGTGTATCCACACCGCATATCTGACAGTTAAATGATGAATGCCATCGGCAATGCCGCCGGGTGGTGTGGATACATCGTTAGACGTCTACTGATGACGCAAGACATTCGGATTGGAACGGAATGGGAAGTGTTTCCAATTTAGTCTTTTTATCTTGCTGATGATAGAAAAGTTATGATGATAGCCTATCACTAATAGAGCGTGTACCGTACCAAATATTGACCCGTAACATACAGCTTGTTAAATGACAACCGGACGGACGGACAGCGGACCCTTAATAATGTTCCGCTGTACCCTGTGGGTACATATATGGCCCCGCATATTTAATTCTAATTTTACGTTATCGTTAAATTATTTGTTTATTTTGTTTCTTTGTTATTCAGTCGTCGTCAAGCATAGCGGTAGTGAACCGAGGCATGTGCGCGCGCGCAGCGGACATCAGCGCCGCGCGACATCTAGCGGCCAACGTGCGCGAGAGCTGTATATAACATAGTATGGTTAATTTAATATAAGGAACAATGCGTTCAACCACCGATGTCTGGGCTTGTAAGAGGTGAACAACAAAAAATAGTTTACCTAGTTACCATAAATCCTGTCACTGTCAGTACGTGTGAGAGGTGAGAAAAGTGTGAAAAAATGAACTGTATTGACACGAAATGGACGAACGTGGGTGGATGAGCGGGGAAGCGGGTGGAATGACCATTCTTATAGCACCCAGGTTATATTTAAAATTCGCCTTTTGTTTTCAGTCCTCATATTATATGCCACGATATTGGTAAATGAACATTGTTGTTGATAAGAATAGATATTTGTAAAATATTAACTGAAGTGCTGTGCTATTTTGTTATCAACACCAGGGCAGTGCAGTTTTATCCTTTGTGACGCAGACAAGAATTTTTCATTGTATCAAAGGAAATACGATTGTACGATTATAATACAAGTTGTTTCATAACCATACCTATGGATGAAACTTCTTTTAATCGGAAATTAATCATCTTTCACACTGGTCAAAATCAAATATCATTTTAACTTACGTAGCTATCATGATTTATTTATTTATTTAAAACATTTTATGCACAAACAAAAAGTACATATAGTGGATTTAATGTTAAAAGCATTCTCTACCAGTCAACCATAGGTATATACAGAGAAATTGCTGGCGGCGCGAAGGAAGTGATAGAAGGGCAAAATCATAATCATGGGCATGATCTTATCTTCTACGTTAAATGAATGGTAAAAATATTTGCATTTTTTAACTTAACGCAAATTTCTTTTCAATCAATAAATACAGGATAAAACCAATTTTTAGTTAAGGTTAATCGAGCATCAGCTGGCTGTTCTACAGTCCGTTTTTCTTTGCTTCTCTAATATCGTAAACAATCTTGACATACCTTTTTAACTACCATAACGTAACATACCTTCTTTAATATGATGTTTTATTTTACTTATGAACACAAAACTCAAAACTTACATCCGTAATTTATCGTTGAATACTAAGATATTTTGTAATAAAATAGTAAAGTTAATTTTATTCACTGATTTATTTTAAAAGTAATGAAAAGATAGTTTACATTATTGGACTTTCAAAGAAAAACGGACTTTACAGAGAAACTATGTCGAGACTCCCACCGAAAGCACCAAAATCACTTCAATAGTTTCATGGCACGTTTTCTTATTAAGTTTCATAATTTTGGTCACGCTAGTTATTTTGAAATAGTCCAATAAATATGAATAAGAGAATAGCACAACACTCAGTATGGCGTTTAGCATAATGATAACAATACAATTAAATTGTACCTGGGGTTCATTCACCAATTCGGTTCAATTATTTAAATGTAGGAAATATCTTCGCTAGTATAATGGACAATATTTTAAAGTAGGTAGGCAGAGTCTCATATTTTTTGTTACATATTATTTCAATGATAATAAAATAAACAATTTGTTCACAAACCTTATTCATTAAAACAATTACAATAAGAATTAAAGGATTATTTATTATTTAAATAGAAATAACGTTTGCGGTCTTTATTTTCATTCAATACAATAAACTAATATATCACCAATTTCTTATATTAATATTTTGTTTGTATAGCTTTAAGTTTAAGATACACAGTTGTATAAAGTTAAGATATTGTGTGGATCCGCCCAGTTTCAGAGTCCGTTGTATGTATCTACTGTTACAAAAAAAGTAAAAATATGAGCTGCAATTGTACTAAAGTGTAATCAATAATTTTGTAGAGTAATTTGACATATGATAATTTCGCTTTGTAAAATAATGTTGCCACGTTTATTGTATTAGTGATGCGTTTCATTCATTGAGTTCACCCAAACAAAGTCAGTACGAACTTACATAAATATCATAAAACATAAATTTTGAGGGAGAAAACAGAAAAAGAAATAAATAATCATAATTTATTGATTGTTAATAATGTTTTTTATTGTCAATGTAATTGCACTTGCAAATAAAACGCTTTAAACCAGTACCGAACGATTGCTTTATAGAGTAAAGAAAGTAAAAATGTGATTTATTTCGAGGCGTAAGAACGGTTCAATGAATGATTGGCATTGATAAAATTCATTCTTCTGGTAACAACATCATTTTTGATTAAAAATGTTATAGAACTAATAATATTTTTGTCCTATAGTGTTTTGTCAGTATAATTATAAACTTAATAATATGAAAAAAGCTACTGTGCTAGACGAGGGAAACGTCGTCTAACATAGTTTCTTTTTTCAAATACATTTCATATTAGTAAGTGCAGTAAAACTGTGAACGTTATATCACTTCACGGAATTGTGGATTACACTTAAGCAAGCCTTTGAAGCACTTTTGATAAAATAATGTAAATTAAACTAGAATAAGGATAACTTTAAAAAAAAGGTGTTTTCATTATTTCCTGACATCTCCCGATGATTTATTTTTGGTATAAAAAAGTTATATATTGTATACTGGAATTTTATAAAGCTAAAGAGTCAGTTTGTTTGTTTGAACGCGCTTATCTCTCGAACTCTGATATAAAAATATTTTTGTGTTGGATAGCTTTTTTATCGAGGAAGGTTATAATCACTCTGCAACGGGAGAAAGAGCAAACTTAAAACGCGCGGACGCAGTCGTGGGCGACAGCTAGTATAAATAAACTATTATAATGATTTGTTCGGGATGCTAAGATCTCGCACATCAGTTGTGCGCTGGAGTGCAGCAAGACGGGGGCCAGTAAATGAAAGACAGGCGTTTCTTCGGTAACTGGAGGGCGGCGGAGGTAGTTGAGTCGTCGGTGTCTTCTCGGAGAGTGCGCGCTTGTATCGTCGTTGGGTTTCCTCGCCCCTTCTGGGCGGCTCGGGTTCGAGCCTCAGCTCCTTCCCCGGGCTTCATCTCATGGGCCTACTGGCCCACGGTATTGGGAGCCGCATTGCGGCCGTCTTGCGACGACAGGTCTGTATCTTCATCTTCTGCCAGAGCCGGCTGCACAGTCGCTGCGGGCTGCCCATCAGGTGAGACCCCGTTCGGGGAGGCCCGATGAGCAGGGCAAGCTAACTGCGGCTGACTCTGGCTGGGGAGAGGACGAGAGTTGGGGGGCGGGGGGGGTTGTGTTTGGGACTCGGGTAGGTGGGAGGGCGGATTAAGGGAGCAGACCTGTCGTGGGGTTGGCCTCTTGCTCGACTCACTTACCGTGGGCATGGGGGCTATGTTTTGTAGCCCGGGGTGCGGCCCGTGGTCCGCGGCTTCATACATCCGTTTGGACGTGCGGACCACGAATCCCTCCAGGGCCTCCATCTTGAGGTCCCAGTGTAACACGGCATTTCGAACATAGCGCCCGGCCCCCGTTATTATTCGGAGCGCTATGTTCTGCTGGGATTGGAGCTGCGTACGGTGGGCTGCGCTTATCATTGCGTACCAGGCTGGGGCCGCGTATGTCAGCCTGGAGCGCACGTACGTTTTAAAAATGCCCACCTTTGTTCTGGTGGGCAGGCGGGTCTGGATGACGGGGCGCAATCTTGCGCGCGCCCCGCGGCTGGAGTCGACCAGGTGCTTGACCTGGTCTTTCAAGGTGAGGCGCTGGTCCAAGTGGCAGCCTAAGTACTTGGTACTGCGCTGCCACTTTATCTTCTGGCCGTTGAGGACCAGCTCGGGCATCTTCCTTCTTTGGGGGCCCGTGTAGATGGCGGCGGTTTTGCCCACGTTTACCGCTATCCGCCATCTCTCCAGCCAGTCCGGCAGTAGGTCGAGCTGTTTCTGCATCCTTTTCACCGCCGCCTTGACCCATGGGGCGGTGGTTTAAAATGCGCTGTCGTCCGCGAACAGCGCCAGCTCGACCTTGGGTTCCCACTCATGAAGTTGGTCGTTGATGGTGGGAACGTCGTTAGTGTAGGCAGCGTAGAGGGTCGGTGATAGGCAGCTGCCTTGGGGGACCCCAGCTTCTATAGGGCCCTCTGCGGACGTAGCGTCCTCCACGGCGACCTGGAACGAGCGTCCTTGGAGGAAGGACGCTATCAGGTGGACGAGGGCGGGGGGCAGGGTGGTCGTGGCTAGCTTGGAGATGAGACCGGGGTGCCAAACCCGGTCAAAAGCTTTCTCCACGTCTAGAAATACCGCCACCGAGGCCTGCTTCTTGTTTAGGCCCTCCGATAGGTGATGGATCACCCTGGCCAGCTGGAGCGTGGTTGAGTGCCCGCTGCGGAAGCCGAACTGCTCGTCCCTCGGGACGAGGTGAGGACGCAGTCGGCGCAGCAGGGCTCGCTCGAACAGCTTGGCGGCGTGATCCAGCAGGGTGATGGGCCTGTAACTCTCGGGGCGGCGGCGGTCTTTCCCCGGCTTTGGGATCATCACCACCCGCCCTTTCTTCCATGGCGAGGGGAAGTGGTTCGTCCTGAGGGCGGCGTTGAGGATGCGCGTCAACGCCGCTATCCCCCTCCTGGGCAGCTCCGCCAGGGCCGCGGGTGGCAGGCCGTCAGGGCCCGGCGCCTTCTTTCTGTTGAGCCGGGCGGCAATCTTCTTCACCTCCGATGGGGAGATGAAGGTGTCGCCCGGGAGTGGAGGTGGGGTGGTGGCCAAGAACTCCTCCACTCTCTGGACCACATCTGCGTGGTGCTGGAGGGCTCTGGGGGCTGGCGGGTGGGGTCTGAATTGGACGGTCAGGTGATCTGCTAGGATTCGGGCTCTGTCCTCGGCCGCGAATCTCCTCTGACCGTCCGCGTCCAGGAGGGGGTGCGTGGAGGACTTCTCCCCAGTGAGGGCTTTATTGAGGCGGTGCAGTGAGGGCAGGTCTTCTCCTGCCCTGTCGACGAGTTCCTCCCACTCGCGACCTTGCCACATTCTCACCGCCTCGGTGACCTTAGCCGTCATGGCATTCAGTTCGGTTTTGACCCTTGGGCATCGAGTGTTGCACCACAGCTTCTTGAGGGCTTTCTTCTTTTGAAGTTGTGCCCTCAAGAAGAGCGGGAGTTGGGGGCGTTTCTGGGAGGGAGGCGCTACCTTCTGGGTGTGTGCCTCCTTCGCCTCCCTCATCCGCTGGGTCAGGAGGGCCACCGCGGCGTCGATCTCGTCTGGGGTTGAGATCGGGCCCTCTATTGTCAGGTCCCTGAGGGCCGCCTTGTAGGCCGGCCAGTCTATACGGGACCTGGGCGGACGCACTCTCACCGCCGCTAGTGAGGTGGGCACTGTAATCAGTAGGGGGAGGTGCCGGGTGTCTCCCTCATACAGCACCTCGGTGGCCAGGGGGACGCGCAGGCCCTTGTGGAGGACCACATCTATTACGTCCGCCTGGTGGTCTGCCTCACTGGGGATGTGGGTCGGGGCATCCGTGCCCACCACCTCGATGCCTCTGGAGGTGGTGGCGTTGAGCAGGCGACGGCCGTCGGCTCGTGTGTGGCTGGAGCCCCACTGCACATGTTTGCTGTTGAGGTCGCCTGCTAGGATTGTCGGGTGGTCATCGGGGAATATGATGTCTAGGTCCGACGGGTGGAGTGGTGCGGTCGGTGGGCGGTAGGCGGCGTAAATGCGGAGCTCGTGAGCTGTGGTGTTGACCCTGATCCCCAGGGAGCTCAGGGTCTTGAACTCCGGCCACGGCAGCTCCTCGTGGATGACGTCGCGCCTCACCGCCACCGCTGTGCCTCTGTAGGCCACTCCCTGTGGACTCACTTCGTCCCTGCGGTAGATGGTGTAGTTGGGCAGGGAGAAGCGAGTGGACGGCCGTAGATGGGTCTCGCCCAGGAGGACGATGTGGGCGTCCTGCGACTGGGCGAGCTGCCGGAGTTGCTGCTGCTTGCCGCTGATACCTCCGGGGTTCCAGTATATCATGCGCAGTGATTCATCATGAGCTGAGCCAGCCCGTTGATGATGGCTGCGCGCTTGTATGGGGCACGCACCGCTATTTGTATCATTTCGGATACCCCCGCCACCCCCACCTCTTTATTGCACGGAAACATGATTTTTACATTTATTACCTATCTAGGTACTACTTATGACCTAAGTGTGTGTTTTATTCAGAGTGCCTACCTAATTAGGTTCTAAGTTTACATTTCTTATTAGAATCCTATACTTTCTAATACGAATTAATTACAAAAATATGATAAGTTTTCCGGGAGCGAGCGAGAGGGCTATATGTCCTATCTCCCTCTGGAGATGGTCGGTTCGCTCGCTCCGGCACGGGTGAGGAAAACAACGGACGGAAATATTCTTTATTTCAGAAACACACTATACAAATACAAACAAACAAACAAACAAAAACTTAACCTATATACTTAGCCTATACAGAAAATGATAATGATACGAAAATTATTTACAAACAGTAGGTACTACAAGCCGCTTTGTGTTTGGCCGTCCGGAACATGATTTGTTTCGAAATACCGTTGAGCTAAACTCCTTGAATAAACTCATAATTTTCAATGGAGATTAATGCAATTGTTTTGCTTTTAAAATCAGTGGAATATTACAAACATGTTTATACTGTGAAATTAGCGGTAACTTTTACCCTTCTATTTGACTTTTACATGGTTGGGTAAAAAATATTCGTTTAACAGCTTTATTTGGAACTCCTGAAATCAAGGGGATTTTGTATTGGCTATCCTGCGGCCCAAGTCTTAAGCAAAATTTCACGGACATTCCACGTAGTCTATTTAAAATCTAAATTTTTGTACTCCGTCAAAGTTCCATTTAGCTTACGTAGCATACCTATCTTTACCTCAACCTTGTAAAATATTTGTATTTTTTAAGCTTTATTTAATTTCTTCCCGATCAATAAATACACGAAAACACCGATTTTGTCTCGGCGTTTTTCGAGCGCAACCTGGTGGTGTTACAGGGAACTATGTCGAGACTTCCGTACCAGATTAGATGCTGGCGCTCGCTTTTAATGTCACATATCGGCCAAGGCAAGATCATAGCCGCACTATAAGACCCCTTACACACTGCAACTTTTTAGCATCTATGCGGTCACGCGTTTTGTTAACGCGCTTTAGCATCGCGACTCACGCAATGAACAGATTTAATTTAGCATCGATGAAGAAGCGTGACTGCATCGATGCAAACGCACATTAGTATTGATGCAGTTGCCAAAATTCAATACATACATAATTTGTAAAATTCCAGGTTCTGCATCGTGACTGTATCGATGCTAACGCGGGTTAGCATCGTGACTGCATCGCTGCTAAAAGTCGCAGTGTGTAAAAGGTCTAACTGACATCTGTAAACAGAATTTCCACTTTTTACTTGAAAATTTAACCACAACGTCAAAATTAAAAGAATGTAACCACAAGTGGTAACTTGAGAAAAATTTAAAGATGTTTTATCATTTTACTGTCACTAATGTTTTATTAAATTAAAGTATGAATTGATACAGTATGATGAATTTTAAACTGCATATTAGAATAAGTGCACCGCAAAATATAAAAGTGAAAATGTTATAATTCTTGTTGGTTGTTAAGAAAATCTTTTCTATAAAATGTTATTTAAGGTGAAACCCGACTGAAATTATTTATAGTGATATTGTAACGATGATTGTGAATGTTTTAATAAAACAATTCTAAAGTATTTGTATTTATTAATTATTCATATTCAGATTTCCTGTTGTATAGTTAAATAGTTGACCAGCGATTGGAAGTCATACTCAGATAAAAACAATGAAATATTTTTTTTACCATTTAAGTCGGTTGAGGAGCGTGATTATTTCATGATTCCTTCTTAAAATTGACCATATTCACACTTATTATAATTTAATATTACGAAGGTTAAGGTTTACAACTGGTCGCTGTGGACTACCGCGGGAGCCTATGTTCAGCAGTGGACGTCCTTTGGCTGATAATGATGATGAAGGTTAAGACAAAATATATAGGATGTACCTATTTTAATAAAACTTAGTAGTCATGTAATTTATAGACAAAAAGGAGATAAAAGTATCGAAAGGAATTATGAAATAAGTGTCGGTGTGAAAACAAAGATATCTGAAGAACGAGTTTCTAATGGAGTATTCATATCGCCCGGTGGCTTTGCTGGCGGCATACGTCAATAAACTGGCAGATACTAAGGACAAGCCGCTGCGGAATGAGTGGCATGATGAGTCACATGCCGTCAGGCGGTGTGAATAGCCATTATAGGACATACGTGAAAAATTTCATTAAAATATATTGTGGACAATGAACATCAGACTAAGAACATTCATAATTAAAATAAAGTTTATGCGATTTGCTGATGGTGCATTCACACAGCCTGGCGTGTACTGGTGGTGATGAAATTAATAAGTATAGAACAACCGATTTTAAAATGATATTTACATTACGAAATAGTTGGTGAAAAATAGGTGACGTTTTCAATAGGCGTTTGCATTATTATATTCGACGAATATTCTTTATCTGACGTTGTTAAAATCGGCTCTAATCTCTTTTAATCAGAATAACCTTTTCCCATTTAGAAAGTCGCCATTACTAGTTTATCATTATTCAAATTACATAAACAGACTTTGGCATGACCATCAATAGTTAACTTTATTTTTATTCGTTATTTCCAATTTCCTAAATATTAAGAGCCGATTTTACCGACGTCAGATAAGATTTCTCCGACGAAAAGTATAAAATGACCGATTTTAAAATGTTATTTATATAAATTATTGCTGAAAAATAGACGACGTTTTCAAATAAATCGTATGTACTTTATTCGGTTCGGGTTCGATTCCCGGTCAGGTCAATGTAGAAATCAAAATTTTCCATATTGTCTCGGGTCTGGATGTTGTAGTACCACCGTTAATCTGGTTTCCTTAACACAAGTGCATTGGCTACTTATTTTGATCAGAGCGATGTATGTGATTGGTGTTTTGAAGAAAATGTCTAAAATGCAAGTTTTCATTTGGATCTAAACATTTATTGCAACGTCCTAAAAAAATGCAACGTATGGGTAGAATATTTGTGGGATAGTAGCTGCGTGGAAAATTGACCAGGATTTTGGTCCAGTGTTTTTATTTTTATATTTGAACATAGTTTTTATACAAAATAAATGTTTATTTGCGTAAAAACTTGCCTGTTAATATGCTTTAAATATAGGTACTCACCTTTTCCTTCTAAATTTAACTTTAATAGCTATTAAGCTTTTGTATGGGGAAGTAAACTTACTTCAAAGAAATAGAATACGTAGGTACCACTGAGGTCTTTACGTACGTTACTCGTACAAAGGCAGCCGCTGAAAATCGTCGTCGTGGTGTGCGTTCCACTGCTATGACTTATGCTGAGCGGATGCCTTTTCGATTCGAGTAGTCTAGTTACTTGCTTGTATTGTCGGTCGAATAAATATATAAATAAAATAAATAAATAAATATGCGCTAGACAATACACCAACTGTCGTGGTTTCGAAGTAAGGAATTTTGTTCCTTGTGTTACGAATACCAGACACCGATTATGACGGGGGTGTTTCCCATAAATACTGAAATACATATTAAACATCTATGAATCAGGTACAAATGTTCGTGCTCATTACAAAAACATTTACCCCTTGCAGGATTCGAACCCGTGACTGGCGTTATTGTCAGGAGCTCTAACCAATACACCAAACGCTTCGTCAAATATAATAAAAGTGTTTTCTTTCTTTCTTTCCTTGGCGCTTGACCATCGCAATATCAAAAATCGTCATGTATTTTGGTGTAAAGCATGATTTTGTACTAAGTAAAAAATATATTTCATTCGAACAGACAAGGGATGAGACATAATCATCTATCCTACTCATCGACTTCCCGAAGAAATTATCTTTAACCTGAGTTGTTTAGGTAAGTTATAAATGTAGATATATCGCTCACACATTCTAAGCATTCAATGCATTTACTATTACGAAAGCTCTAACCTTATTTTTCTGCACTCTTTTGGATGTTTTATTTTTAATATTTAGATGTGCATACGTATTTAAAGAGGTAAATATACCAATCTATAGCTACCTTATTTGCATCAATTTACGCACAAATAAAGTGATTTGCTGACATTATTAACCATGTTTTTGTTACTCAAAGCATGATTTATATAGAACTACAAACCTTTTAATAATTAGCAGTAAGAAGCTTCATTAGGAAGACGATGTTGAAATACTTATATTGAACTACGAAAACGATTCAAACGAAGGTTAATACTACAAAAGTAGGCTGCGATTCAAACAATTTAAAAGATTTGAAGCTACGTAGGATTCGCAATTCGTTTGATCGTTTAAAATTTGTTGGTAACACAAGTTTATTTTTATTAAAACACAATTTTACAAGTATTTTCCTTACCATCTTTATTTATTTAGGCCATGGACTTTTGTATTAGTATACTAGACACCTGTTCAGAACAAATTTTGTGTCGCATTTTCTAGAATGGTAAGTATGCACAAACACGGCTACGCTTTAAAAGATGATGATGTTGTTACAGGTTATGTAAAATAAATTGTTGATTTAGATAATTTCTCGTATTGAATTTGTAACCACAACCCTTATTGATGACACTTGTTTTTTTTATTTTATTTCAAGAAACAAAAAGCAGGCTACTCGAGTAAAAAAGGCAACTAATCTACTCTCGAGTGAAACATTTTACAGATTTATAATTTTATTTTAAAAGTATTTATGATATTCAAAAATTTAATTAAAGTACGTTTTTCGATATGATTTATCGACATTTGTCAAGCACAATTAAAACTAAACTGACAAAGTAACTACTGCAAGATTTCATATCCGGATGAATCCCCAAGGCGTAGATGTCTGGCGGAAGGGAGTGAGTAATAAGGTCAAAGAAAGTCTTGGTCCAACTCAACTTCAGCATTTATTACCCTTCCTCTAACCATTTTTATTAGTAAAGGCTAGTAGAGGCTAGTAGAGGCAACGGTTCTACAATCATTAACTGAATTAGGTTCCGTGCCAACGTTAACTGAATTAGGCAATGCACTTACTTCCACTTAGTAAAATATCACAATATTTTGTTGATAGCAAATATAACTTTGTTTTTCATAGTGTTTGTATGAAGAACAAAGTTATGTTTGCGGTTGTAGAAAAAATGCTATATCTCAAAAACTTCTCGTTCTCGTTCGATCCCGTCCGAACTAATTTTTGTTGAAAGTATTTGTTATGATCTACATTATTTATTTATTTTCATAATTTACACTCGCTTAGTTTAGAAGTTAGATGGGGGGACGCCCATTTTTCCACTTTGGAAGCGACTAGCTAAGAAACGTAAGACTTTAAAAGAAAACGGTTGTAGAAACCTCTGTGTCATTTTAAAAGACCTATCCATAGACACCCCACACGCACAGGTTTGACAAAAATTTTTTTTTCGGTTTTAGTTTCATGTATGGAAGCCCCCATATATCCAAATCTCATATTTTTTTATTTTTTGCATTACAATCGTAAAGCGGTCAACAGGATACACCTCCCTACCAAATTTTAACAGAATAAATTGGCTGTGACATACGGACAGACAGACAGACAGACAGACAGACTTGACGAAACTATAAGGGTTCCGTTTTTTGCCATTCGGCTACGGAACCCTAAAAATCAGGGCAAATTAAAAACCTCATGGCAGGTTTAAAACGTGACTATGTTTAATTTGTAGAAAATTATATCAGCTTTCATTATCGCAGAAGGATTCATGACGCTAAAACGCAGTTTTCGTGAAATAAGCGAAAAAGAAAACCGGCCAAGAGCGTGTCGGACTCGTGCACTGAGGGTTCGGTGCCAACTTTAACTGAATTAGGGAATCCAATTACTTCCACTTAAGCTAAAATACCACAATATTTTGTTGACAGCAAACATAAATTTGTTTTTCTTGTGTTTGTATGAAGAACAAAGTTATGTTTGCGGTTGTTGAAAATGTGCTGTAATTCCATAGACATATTTTTTGTACAAGCATAGGTATTATTAAAAAAAAAACGGTTTTAGTTTTATGTATGGGTGCCCCCCCTTAAATATCATTATTTTTAGGGTTCCGTAGCCGAATGGCAAAAACGGAACCCTTATAGTTTCGTCAAGTCTGTCTGTCTGTCTGTCCGTCCGTATGTCACAGCCATTTTATTCTGTAACTATAAGCATCACACTGTTAAAATTTGGTAGAAAAATGTATCCTGTTTACCGCTTTAAGATCCTAATATAAAAAAAATGACATTTAAGGGGGGGCTCCCAACGTTTCATAGCTAGACGCTTCCAAAGTGGTAAAATGGGCGTCCCCATCTAACTTCTAAACTAAGCAAGTGGAAATTTTGAAAAAAATGTGTAATGTAGATCTTAACAAATACTTTCACCGAAAATTGGTTCGGACTAGATCGAACGAGAAGTTTTTGAGATATAGCAGTTTTTCTACAACCGCAAATATAACTTTGTGCTTCATACAAACACTATGAAAAACAAAGTTATATTTGCTGTCAACAAAATACTGTGGTATTTTACTGAGTGGACGTAGGTGGATTCCCTAATACAGTTCAAGTTGGCACGGAACCCTTAGTGCGCGAGTCCGACTCGCACTTGGCCAGTTTTTAGCGAAATTTTAGCGAAAATATTTGCATAGCTTTGAAGGATTTAAACAAAACATTATAAATAATCTGGCCGTAGCAGCGTGGACATTAATGTGCCGTGTCGGCGCGCTTTTGTGGATTTGCAGTGCTCCGGCCTTGTGGCTGTGATGTGTCGGTGTTAGGATATCTGAGTTCATTGTGAACGCAACGGGCCAGTCAAGCTGCCTGTGAGTATTCTGAATAAGTATCCAGTAAGCCTAGTATATAAAGATCTAAGCCGTTCTTACTTACTTATCTAGCAATTTTCGAATTAGATTGGACATGCTGTACGTACTGTGCACTCTTGCACACAGCCCAAGTTAATAAATCATTACTTTGATAGGATTAGGTATTTATTAAATTAAATTCAAGTGAACGCACCAAGTGCAAGGTTATTGACGAAACAATTTTTTGAAATAGATCCTTTAGGTAGGTAAGTATAGGTACACAAGTATAATACATAATGGTAATGGTCCCCCTAGCCGATTTCAACTACGGTACCCAGTCCTTACGACAAGCCGACTGCGTGGGACATATTATAGTGCAAAAGCGTGTGCGCCAAACATAGGTACACTCTCTATTCCTTTTTTTCTCATAGCCCGATGGGACAGCAATCTGACGCTACTGGAGAGAGATCAGGCGCAGGACCAACGGCAAAACGAGCTTTCCGAGGTAAGGGGGTGAGACACCGCCAACTTCTAAACTCTAAGCTACCCTGAGAATTTCGGAACAGAAATACATAGGTATTTTTTTGACCCGACCCGGGGATCGAACCCGGGACCTCTAACTTAAAGTCTCTCTCGCTTTAAAGTGCGACTCTATAACCGCTGCGCCACCGAGGCAGTTACACAAGAACATAATCAAGTTGGAAATCCGAATTAACCACTCGATTGGAACAAAACTTAACCTTTCATACATGGTAGCTCCGCTGGTGTAGTTTACGATAGTAAATAGAAGTTAATAAGTGTAGGTTCTTTGCAACGCTTAAAAAACTTAGCCTACGTTAAGAATAGCCATTGTCCAACAATCGTGTAGTCTGTGCATGACTATAGCGGATCTCAAAAGCGGCACCGTAAGCGGCAATGTGGGCCGGTAAAAATTCGCTGAGCGCCTTTTAGCAGAATATTACGATTTATTGCTGAGTGTAAGGCGAGGCTTGCACGTCCGTAGTGTATTGCGAACTCTTTGAAAATAGATTTCAGCGCTGGTGTAAAAATATTGAACAGAATAATCTTCAATGCTTCTACTAGAAAAAGTAGAAGCAATAGACTGTAGAAACTTCCATTTTAAAGTCGTTAAAAATACGTCACGGTCTTTAGTATAACAATGTCATCAAAACCCCTTGTTTATCATTAGGATTCCTTGGATTGAAACATGGAAAATCTAAGCCCCAACTTCCATAGACGAATCCACCCCTTCAGAAAGCGGACTTTTAGCAAAACCACACAAATGCTTACCTTTAGCGGTTCTCAATCTTTTGGTGACGAAACCCTTTAGGAAAGTGTACTTGATGGAACCCTACACTAAAACACTTGTTTCAAAAAGTGTATTTTCTATTAATAAGCATAACAAAAATACGTATTATGAAGCTTTTACTAATTACACACTTACATAACAAGTATAATAAATGAAGATATTGAAAAACACAAGTAAGTATCGATCGACGGTGGCGGCATAGTAAAATGATACGCTCCGTCAGAATGGTCGACCAGTACTGTACCGTTACCATGAGTTTACTCGATAGCGACGACGGTTTTACTCGCTAGCGACGACGCAACTTTTTGTATGGTAAATTTTAGTTCTGTCAGTGACGGCTAGAGGCGCTGTGCTATTTTCCATAGACTTTTTTTACGTCGTCGCTATCGAGTAAAACCGTTGTAAACTCATAATAACGGTACTGTTACCATGAGCTTACTCGCTAGCGACGACGGTTTACTCGATAGCGATGACGTAACTTCTTCGACTCGATCCCGTAGAGAAACACCCAGCATAGCTCTCTCCATCGCTGTTGTGTGATTTACATTCATCTAATTAAGTACTACGAATTAAGAACTATGCTTGCAGTTAATTCTAGCACAAAACTAACTTCTATCAATCGCGCTGCTGCGTAGGTAACGAGCTCGTCTTAGCCCCGACCTTTTTAATCAATTAAACAATGAATCTGACCTAACGTCCAGCCGCCCTAAGCGTGACAGTAAGTTTGATGGATGCCGGGTATAGCTCTATCGCTGACGACCGACTCGGGCCGGACATTTTTTATGATTTACGTTACTATAATTTGGGAGAATTATGCCAGAACAGATTTATTGTGGGTAGAAAGATCGAATATACATTTTTGGTTGACGTTATTAATATGCTAATAACATGTTTTCCTACGAAAAATGTTTGATAAATTATTACGTTCCGTAATTTATTGAAATGGTTCACAAATAATAGTTGCAGCATTATAAGTATTTCAAGGTATATAATATGATCTGACATGTTTTTGTATCAATGTCTGAAAGCTAAGTATATCCTACTATTTATAACGTAAGTTACTCATGGCTGCGACTTTGTTCAATTGTGTTTTTTGCCAGAAACCAATAATCCGCAATCCTTAATTGTCTATTTGTTTTGTCTATCTTGTATTGTCTTGACTACAACATTCAAAGCTATCTGAATCTGAAGGTGTTTAACACCTGAAGACAGCATTGAGCACTTAAGATGGCGACAAATAAGCACGACTTAGGTGAAAGTGCTAATGTGGCAGCAATTACACTGCCAAGCCTAAGCCTGGGAGAATGGACGTGGAAATAAATTCACCGACCCATTCAGAGAAGTAAGATCCTGGTAGTTAAGCTGTCTAGTCCTAGGCTATGGATTTATTTTAGTAACTCTGTAGTTGACCTTTATTTTTTAATAGAAAATGATGCATTTACTTTAACACCTAACACACAGCGACTTTCAGCGGCGGTGTAGTCGCGATGCAGCCGCAAATCGTCAACCTTTACACACTTGCGCTACTTTTGGCATCGATACAGTCGCGATGTTGTAACGCGTTAGTATCGATGAAGTCGCCATGCAGAAGCTCGACATTGTCAAATTTATCAGAATATTATCGACTGCATCGATACTAACGCGCAACAGCATCGATGCCAATATCTGTTCATTGCGTGATCGATACTAAGAGTTGGAATATTGTAAGGGGTCGATTGCTTTTAATCACATAACAAAGCGTTCTTTACCAAACCTAGTCGAACAATTCTAAACCATAATAAAGCTGCTAAGATAAGGACACTACCTCTAAGTGCTTAAAGAATCGTATTATACCAATTATTCAAACTATCGAGAGCTTTTTGAAGCTGGGTTGCGAGTTCCTACTGTCTTAACTTAAAAATATATAACAAAATCTTTTTGTTTATTTTTGCCTACTTTTATTCATTTTTACTAACAAATCAACCTTCGAAATGGCTGTCAAGAAAAATGATGACCTGAAAGGGGGATGTTGCTCCATGGGAATGCAGGATCAAAACTATTTGTTATGCTCTAAATGTGCATTTGCCTACCATGTTGAGTGCCTATCCTCGTCGTGTAACCTAGAAAAACATACTACATCGTCATGGATTTGTCCTCTATGTCTTGATACGCAGAGTAAAGGGAATAACGACAATACTCCAGTCCGCTATAACCCTAACATAACTATCAGACCCGGAAAAAGACAAGCTTTGACTTCACCCCCAAACGAAAAACCCGTAACAAAGGATGACATGCAAGATATCATTCAAGGAGTCATGATTCAATTCCATAAGACAATGCGGACCACAATAGAGGAAATACTAGGTGCTAAGTTGAAGTCATTGAAGGACGAAATCAAGAATGTAAAGGATGAGATTAAGGATGTCAAGGATTCAATGGATTTCATGAACACAAAATACGAGGCCATATAAATATCCTTAATAAATATAAATATCCTTTGGACATTCTCACACATCGCCATCTAGCCCCAAAGTAAGCTACTCAAAGCTTGTGTTATGGGTGCCAGACAACGGATATAATACTTAAATACTTTTGACGTGACAACGTCTTATAAATTGGTTTGCCGGGTGACACTTCAAGAAACTGCGTTACGCTCCGCTCACGTTATGCGCTCACAATGAGAGCGAGTGAGAGGCACGCGTCCCTTCCACTCGGGCATGGTTACCCCCCTAAGAGCGAGAGAGACAGACCACTCAAAGTCGTTGTCACGTAAAACTTTCGCCCGTGTACCGACTTTACAGGCAACCAATTTTTTTGTTTGTAAATACATACAAAACACCCAGACCAATACAAACAGACATGTTCATGCACACAAATGTTTGTATTGTGCGGGGATCGAACCCGCACCCGCTGCGTAGTAGGCGATTTCTCGACCACTACACCAGACGGGTCGTCGCCATAAACAGGGAACATGCTGACTCTAGTGAGAAAATAAAAACCTGGAAACTGAGAACAGTGCGATGCAGAGTAAAATTGCTGATTTGTCTAATAGAGTCAACCAAATGGAACAAATAGCCTGAATGAATAATATAGAAATTCAATGCGTGCCCGAAAGAAAATTCGAAAATCTGCTGTCTATTATTACCGAGCTGGGTAAATCAATTAATTGCCTTGTTAGTCAGGAACACCTGGCTCACTACACACATATCGCAAAAGTTAACAAGGATTCTAAACGTCCGAAGTCCATTGTTTTCCAATTTAACAATCCAAGAATGAGAGACCAGTTTCTTGCAGCGACAATTGGGTACAACAAATCTAAGCCTCAAGACAAATTGAATAGCTCACATGCCGGTATCCCGGGCACTAAAACACCAATATATGTATGCGAGCATCTCTCCACAAACAACAAAGCGCTACATGCAGCGGCAAGACAGGCTGCCAAGGATAAGAGCTACAAATATATCTGGGTGAGAAGTGGCCGTATCTATATGAGAAAGACCGACAACTCAGACTACAAACTAATTAGAGACTTTGATACATTGAACAAGCTACCTTAGTTTTTTTTCTTTTTTTTATTTAACTTTTGCATGTTTACAGTAATAACAAGATAAAATTCTCTGCGTTAAATGTCTACTATCAAAATGTCAAAGGTTTACGAAGTAAAACTCATGCTTTTCATTGTAATTCCTTAACTTGCGAATATGATGTTATTATTATTACTGAAACTTGGCTTAACCAAAGTGTTTTAAGTTCAGAACTCTTTAGCAATAATTATGTTGTCTATAGACGAGACAGGAAGACGTCAGGCTTTCATGGTAATATGGATGGTGGGGGTGTCTTGATAGCGGTTACTCAGTGGCTTAATTCTCAAAGAATTGAAAATGGGGAGTCCGAGTGTGAAGACTTATGGGTATCGGTTGACGTGCCATCAGGTTCTTCATACAATAGAATTCTGTTTTGTGCTGTTTATATTCCACCACTAGCAAAGTCATTGATAGTAAAACACTTTGTTGATAACTGCAACTCTATTTTTGATAGGTTTAGGATGAGTACACCTGTATTGTTGGAGACTTTAATCGTGGGCTGATAGACTGGGGTGCTGTGAAATCATCTGATACATATTCACCTAATGATACATCTGCCCGACTTATCGTTGACTTCAGCACTATTAATAACTACAGACAGTGTAATATCATACCTAATAATATGAATAGAATCTTAGACCTTATTCTTACCGACTGCCCTGCTAGTTTTACAACCAATGCGCCAGACGTGTTATCTAAAATAGGGTCTATTTTAGATAATCCATCCTCCTTTAGAGTTCCAGTTAACTATTGCGAAAGAAAACCGCCTTCCTGTTTTCAACGGTGACAGACCAAATTTCTATCGAGCCGATTACGAAGCCATAAACAAACATTCATAAAGATGAAATAAGGAACCAAAAATTTGCGCACGGGCGGGACTTGAACCAGCAACCTTTTGGCAAACCGGGCCAAACGCTCTTACCAATTGAGCTACCGTGCTGTTAGTCCGACCCTACGAAATTTGTGGTTTCTTATGAAAACGTCTATTGCGTGACGCTTAGCGCCATCTAGCCGTCTGTTTATGAAACAGATGGCCCAAGCAGTTATTCTTTACGGAATAAATTCAACTTGGAAATTGATGTCGCTTCACTATCTAATGCTTTAGAATGTTTTTTTTTTTTTTAACACTCACAGTGTCATATTTTATATTCATAAAGATGAAATAAGGAACCAAAAATTTGCGCACGGGCGGGACTTGAACCAGCAACCTTTTGGCAAACCGGGCCAAACGCTCTTACCAATTGAGCTACCGTGCTGTTAGTCCGACCCTACTGTGAGTGTTAAAAAAAAAAAACATTCTAAAGCATAAACAAACGTTTTCAAAATATTAATTGGACTGTTCTTTTTCTGGAAGCCAAGGACGTCGATGAAATGACAGAAAGACTCGATACAGTTATAACGGATGCAATACATAACCATGTCCCTGTCTGTAAACCTAAGAGCTCAAAATATCCACCTTGGTTTACCCATGATTTGATAAATCGTCCACACGAAAAGAAAAAATACAGGCTCAAATATAAAAAATAAAAAAATCCTCTTGACTTAATCTCATTTAAAATACTTTCAAAGCGCTGCAAAAAATTGACAACCGAATGCTACAATCAGTACACTAAAACCATGGAAGAGAATATCAAGTACAATCCAAAATCATTCTGGTCCTACATAAAGTCTAAACGTAAAGGAGCTAGTACGTACCCGTCAGTGATGTGGGATGATTCAACAACGTGCTCAAACGCTAATGACATCTGCAATCTATTTGCTTCCTATTTTTCATCAGTTTACAGTCGTAATCCTATAAACGGTCCAAGACCAGAAACGGATATTCAAGGAGACTGTTACTTAATATTACAAATAAAACGTGATGAACTTCTGAATAAGTTGAAAAGTTTAGATATTTCGAAAGGCGCAGGATCAGATAACATTCCTCCAATTCTGTTCGCCAAGTGTTAAATTTATCGTTTTTTTCTTTTAATAGTAACCCATTTTCTTTTTTTCTGTCGCACCGCCTACAATCATTTCTGCTTAGCCCAAAGGTATGACTGGTAGAGAATGCCATATGGCGTTAAGTCCACCTTTTGTACAAATTTTTGGTTGTGCAATAAAGTATAAATAAATTAAAAAAAAAAGTGTGCGGACGCTCTCACTGATCCCCTGCTTCTGATTTATAAAAAGTCTCTGGAAACTGGTAGGTTTCCAATAAGGTGGAAGCTTGCGAAAGTGGTACCTGTATACAAGAATGACGACCACCATGATGTGAGAAATTACAGGCCAATTTCCATACTTCCAGTAGTTGCAAAGGTCTTGGAATCTTTGATTTGCCCACGAATACAGAACTTTATTAAACGATTTCTATCAAAGCATCAGCATGGTTTTGTTCGAGCAAGGTCTACATGCCCAAATCTTGTTGAGTTTAGTGAACAACTTATCGAAGCTATGGATGCCAACAAACAGATTGATACAATCTATACAGACTTTAGCAAGGCTTTTGATGAAGTTTCACACAGCACCCTACTGTCGAAAATGACGCACTATGGCTTTCACGGGGTTTTACTGCAATGGTTCAAGTCTTACCTAACGAACAGGTCTTTTTATGTAATCATAAATGGCAGCCAGTCATCCATACACCACATAACGTCCGGGCTACCTCAGGGCTCGCATTTGTGTCCAATTTTATTTAACATGTTCATAAATGATTTACCAGACAACTTCAGACATTCCTTTTCTTCCCTGTTTGCGGACGATTTAAAACTGTGTCGAGTGATCGAATCACGCCAAGACGTTGCTCTGTTGCAGGAGGATATTAATGTATTAAGTGTCTGGTGTAGTGAAAATGGATTGGACCTTAATGTCAAAAAATGCTCCCATATTAAATTTACGCGCAAACTGTCTGTTATTCACTCTGTTTACAGAATCAACAGTATTCCTGTTAAGGAAGTTGATCTTGTAAGAGACCTTGGTGTAATCCTAGACAAGAAACTTACCTTTGTGCCACACATAGACAGTGTAACAAAGAGGGCCTACGAGATGATGGGTTTTGTTATCAGGAACTCAAAAGTATTTCGCAACCTTAAAACCAAGAAAATCCTTTATAATAGTCTGGTAAGGAGTATTCTAGAATATCGTAGCACGGTATGGCGCCTCCATTTCACTAACCACTCACTCAAAATCGAGCGAATACAGAAACGGTTTGTACGTCACCTTTCATTCACAGTTGGCCTGCATAACCGAAACATCAGCTATGCAAAACGGCTAAGCAAATTAAAAATGACCGAGCAGGCCAAGCGTTTTGAGTTGTTGGATCTCACATTCCTGCACAAGTTGGTCGGCAATGGAATCGACTGCCCTTCGCTGTCCCAACAGATCAAGCTCAGAGTCCCACGTCGACCACCACGGAACCCAATTTGCGTTACATGCAAGAGTAAACGGCCCAAGGGTGACAACACTAATACTCCCGTGCGTGCTGCGGACGTCGGACGTGAAGACGGAGTTACCCTGCGACGCGGGGCATCCAGGCCGGTAGAGATGGACGCGTCTATTCTCGATGACACTGCACTCAATATGTCCGTTGAGCTAACCGATTTTCAGCTGTTCGTGGTGGAAATGCACCAATTCAGGGAAGAGATGCGAGCGGAGGCGAAAGCGACCCAGTCCAGGATCGATGCTCTTCGCGATGATGTGCTAGCGCTCTCCGGCAGGGTTGTCCGCTGCGAGGCACGCTTAAGTGACGTCGAGGAGCGTGTCCGTGCAATTGAAATGGCCGCCAGCACCGCCGGCGTCGCCGTCGGGGCGCGCATCGACGCCGTAGAGTACAGGCTGGACGCCGCGAACCGGCGCCGAGCGGAGGCCGACCCGGACGCCGGGGCGGGCGTCGTCGCGGGGCTGGAGCGGACCGTCGCGGAGCTCAAGCTCGAGCTCAACGACCGGGAGCAGGAGGCGCTGCTGTCCGACCTCGAGATCGGCCAGCTCCCGGAGCAGAAGGGGGAGAGCGTCATGCACGCCGTGCTGGTGCTGGCCGGGCGCCTGGGCGTCCCGCTGGAGGAGCGCGACGTGGTGTTCGCGGAGCGCGTGGGCGCGCCCCCGGCGGAGGGGGGCGGGGCGCGCGCGCGCCGCGTCGTGGTGCGCCTGGCGTGCCGCCACCTGCGCGACGAGCTGCTGCGCGCCGCGCGCGTGTGCCGGGGCCTGGTGGCCGAAGGCGGCGGCCGGGTGTTCGTCAACGAGCGCCTGACGCGTTCCAACCGCCAGCTTTTTCACCGGGTGCGTGAGGAGGGCCGACGGCTGCAGTGGAGGTATGCCCGGACGCGACGAGGCCGCATCTTTGCCCGCAAGGGAGACGGGGCGCAGGTCTATCAGATCCGGACGATGGATGACATCGAGAGGGTCTTCCCTCCTGTGCCCCAGTCGGGACACGGCGAAACCAGGCACTGAAAGAGGACATTCCATTATTAACGGGGCACCTCATCTCTTAAAGGCAGTTAAAAGATGATGAAACAAATAGTACAAGGGGCAATAGAGAGAGAGAAAGCCTGTTTCTTTTCCAAACATATTAATAGTAACCTAAGGGAGCCAAAAAAACTATGGAAAAATTTAAAGGGTACATTACTGCCTGATAAAAAGACACCTGTGGACCTGCTTCCCCATTTCAATGATCCTAACCTCATTAATGCTTACTTTTTGGATGCACCAGGATGTGGGAGAGTTTCTATGTCACAGCTAACTTATTTTGAAACACATAGGTTCAGTGATAGGGCTCTGTTTTCTTTTCAGACTGTGAGCAGGGACCTAGTAATGAAGACCATAAGCCGACTGCGCTCGAATGCTCAGGGGCATGATGAAATCTCATTAGACATGCTCCTGCTGACTCTGCCATACTCACTGGATGCTATAACCTCAATAATAAACCAATCTTTGATGGAACAAACATTCCCTGACAGTTGGAAGGTAGCAGTGGTGAGGCCACTACCGAAGATCAGTCCACCGGAAACATTGCAGGACCTTCGCCCTATTAGCATACTGCCCTGTTTGTCAAAGGTACTGGAGAGAATAGTCTGCGATCAGCTGACAAAATATCTGGAAGACAATGACATGTTACCTCGTCATCAATCTGGATTCCGTAAGGGCCATGGAACAGGAACTGCACTTTCAAAAGTGGTGGATGACCTGCTGTCTGCACAGGATCAGGGAAATGTCACATTCTTGCTTCTACTAGATTTCTCGCGGGCATTTGATTCCATCAGCATTCCCCTGCTGCTCTCGAAGCTAAGTTATTACGGACTAAATTCCAGAGCCGTTAAGTGGTTTCATAGTTACCTTTACCAGAGACAGCAGTATGTGGAGGTAAGTAGATCAGACGGTGTTAAAGAGCAATCTGCACCACAAACGGTGAGAAGAGGCGTGCCCCAGGGCTCAATCTTGGGACCAATTCTCTACATCCTGTACAGTGCCGATATCACCAGATGTGTAACTCACTGCAGCCACCACCTTTATGCAGATGATCTGCAATTGTACCTCTCTTTTGATCCTAAAAATTGCAGCAGTGCAGTGACTACAGTGAACAATGAGCTGAAAAAGATAAACAAGTGGTGCCACAAAAACTGTCTCACATTCAATCCCAAAAAATCTAAACTTTTGATCATAGGAACACCCAAAAACATTTTAAAACTAGACATCAATACAATAAATATAACAATAAATGGAGAACCAGTAGAAAGCATAGACAGGGCAAGAAACTTGGGCCTACTATTTGATAGCAACCTGAGATTTGAGAGTCACATAGCAGAATGTACGAGAAACTGTTTTTATCGACTTAAGCTTCTGTATAAAATAAGACCATATCTGAGTGAGGCAATCAGGAAAAGCCTTTGCGAGTCACTCGTGCTATCCAAGCTCAATTATTGCGACACAGTGTATGGTCCGTGTCTGCTAGCAAAGTCAGCGAAGATGATTCAGCGAGTGCAAAATGCCTGCGTGCGTTTTTGCTATCCCATCCCACCTCGGACTCATGTTACCCCATACATGCAGTGATGCAAGCATGCTACGGATGGAGGCTCGCAGAAAACTCTACTTAGCCAGCCTGATGTTTGAAATCATTAAGACACATAAACCAAGCTACTTACATGAGAACTTGGTGTGGGCTCGGGGCGGGAATGGGCGTGGGAGGAGGGAATGTGTAGGCGTTTTTCTGACCCCAAGACACCGCACAATAACATTCCGCGGCTCTTTCAAATTTGCTGCGACACGGTGCTGGAACTCGCTGCCCCCGCCTTTGCGCGCCCTGAAAGTAAAATCAACGTTTAAAATTAATTTAAAGCAACACTTATTACAAATTCAACGTGAAAACGAAAAGCACGCGTTCACTTACCAACGAGGTATGCGCGTCAAACAAGGGGGTCGCAAATCTAAACATAGCTGAACCCGTGCAACCTGTCACCGATCACGCCGAAAAGCACATTTCATTACATGATTTGCCCGCGTAGGCTCCTCCTGGCCCCCATGTGTACGTCGCCGTCATTCGTACAGTCCGGTCGTGATTGTTTGGGGTTATCCAAGGCTCCCCTTCTTTGTAGACTGAAGCCAGCAATGTCAACGTGTGTCTTTAACTTGTCTTGATTAATTATGTACGTGGCACTGTCTTTTACGTGGCATTATTTTCGGTGACTCTCGGGACTTTGTCGGATACATAGATAAAATGGCTGCCGCCGAGCCGAGCCCAAGATCAGAGTTTTTTTTTTTGTTACTTTTTTTTCTTCTCCGAATCTTGGGTTTGGCCACATTCCGTTCCGCGAGTAATCGCAGAGCTCACAATGGGCTCACGAAGGTGACCCGAAGCCAATAATTTATTATTATGTAATTTAATTGATCCAATTTTAATTTCTATGTCAATGAATTGAATGAAATGATAATTTTAAATTTTAAATAATACCTACAATATGTCTGTTATTCGTATCGTAATATTAAGTTAAAATATTGTTAATATTATTTTATGTTGTTTTTATTAGCTTGTGTTATTTTTATTTTTATTTGATTTTTTTTTGTACCTACCCACAAAGGCACTCTCTGAAAATCAGCGTCGTGGTTTGCGTTCTGCTGCTGCCACGACCAATGCTGAGCGCGTGCCTTTTTCGGCCTAAGCATATGTTTTTTTTTTTAAATATATATGTAATTATTTTAACTTTTTGGTTTGCTTTCTTTCTTCTTTCAATTAAGTCTTTTTTTTTCCCCACTAGACATACAGTTTATGGGAGAAACTCTCCGTTATCACGTGTTGGTCGACTTTATAATGAACACAGTAATAGTCTCGACGTCTTCGCTAGATCTTTAGCCACCTTCCTCATTCTAGGACTAATATAAGAGAAAAAGAAAAGCACTCTTTATCCGACTGCCATTACAGAAATCATTGGAAAATTAT
The DNA here is from genome assembly GCA_963924145.1 of Pyrausta purpuralis. Taxonomy (NCBI): domain Eukaryota; kingdom Metazoa; phylum Arthropoda; class Insecta; order Lepidoptera; family Crambidae; genus Pyrausta; species Pyrausta purpuralis. The sequence continues at coordinate 5,064,012 of OZ001646.1, forward strand.
GATTAGTCGTCAGATGTGAAAGTATCTCAAAAGGATTTAGTTTAATCTCAACTAACCCCTCACTCGAAGACTGTAAGAAGATCTGCGGGCGAAGTCTGATGCATCATTTTTGACATTTCGCGTCGACAATTTCAATTTTATGATTTTCTAATTCATTAAATAGCATTTTAACTTACGTAGCTATATCTTTAATAAATCTTAAAAAATATTTGTAGTTTTTTAAGCATCATTCAAAAATTCTTCTCAATCAATAAATACACAAAATTACCAATTTTGTCTCAGCATTTTTCGAGCGCCACCTGGTGGTTTTACACGGAACTATGTCGAGACTTCCGACACAGGTCAAAATACGACGAGAAAATTATTAAGTTGGTTAATCGCTTAACGGCGTATTGGGGAAATTAAATCTTTGCGTTTTAATCAAAAGGGACGTTGACTTGATTATGGAAGTAAATATTTATCTTGATAGCTGAGTTCGAGAGCAGCTAAAGTTGAAGTTAAAAAGAAATTTCTTAGGTTTATTGCCTGTTGGAAAGGCTTTTTGACATCCTGTAAAAAAAAAGCTAGTCTTGCTTGTTACTTAAACTTAAATATCGCACAAAACTTAAGTATCGTTTTTGAGGGTTCCGTAGTCCAACAGGGAATCCTTATAGTTTCGCTATGTCCGTCTGTCCATCTGTCCGTCCGCAGTTCAGCGCAGAGACCATGAGATGCCAGAAAACTGTAATTTGCCAAGGGTATGTATTCTAATCTCCCCGCCAATGTGGTAGAAATAATAATTAGTTTGAAAAATATTTTTTTGTGGTACCTCTCATGCAACTGACGTGCAGTTTTTTTTTCTCTTGCTAAACTCATCGTTGAATAGGTGTTGTCGTTGAACTCATGTAATATTCAGTTTTAAAAAGCACTGTTTGTTAGAGTCTAATATTTCCACCCTCTCCCAACTATACGGTAGTAGGTGGATATGTGAAAAAACCACAGAACTAGCATAAATGACGAATATTATAAGGAAAACTATCACGGATATTTTAGGTAAAAAATACAGAGGCAAATATGAAGTCTATAAACTTAAAGCAAAAAAATGAAAAGTTTTCACAAAAAAAATTATTGCCTCAAAAACGCGTTATGTTATGAAACCGAAACTGTTGTAAAATATTAATTCTTATTTTTTCTTATAGCTGTAAAAAATCAATATTTTGAGTCATCGCCATCAAAAGAAACAAACTGTTTTGATTCATAATTTCAGATAATTTGTTATTTTAAGGGAATAACAATCTCTTTAGGCAATCTGTAGCATATTTTATAGGCCAATAGTTTAAATAAAGCTTATGATAGATACAGAACCCTTCGTTCGCGAGTACGTCCACTACACAAAACAGCGCAGAAAACATTGTAAGTACTTATGCAAACACGAAGAATTGTAACAAAAATCATCATGTTTTTCAAACACATTTTTTTCTACTATAGTTATTTGGTTAAAATCCTAATGAGTTTCATTTTATGGTTGTTTTTCTTGTTCTTGGTATTTAGAGTTCAATTTGCAGATCTTATTATGATCGTCGAACAGGAAGAATGGCAGTAAATAGGAAAGTTTTTACAATACCTGAAACATTGATTTACATACTTCTTAGAGGTCTTGGCAACAATATCCGTATACTATTGTAAATATACTCGTCTAACTTTATTTATGTAACGTCAATATTTTCCTAAGTTACATTGGACTCTTGTAGCAAACTTTTCTATTACTCACACGCATATTTTGATAAATCATTTCGCTAAACAAAACTGGCACACGCGATCCGATATCTTAGCATTTTTTTCTATTTCAATATCGTCACCGCAAATTTTAATACTTACTGATAAATCATGGAATATCGAAAGCTCGTGCCCATATTCAATGTGGAGGTATTACATAGGAATGTGGTTTTTATTATATTTTCTTTAGGGTTAATCTTGGGTTGTGTTGGCTGTATGAAGTGGTTATTGTCTTGTAGGAATCACACGTTGCATGAATACGTTAGGCGCGATGTATGTCCGCGGGGCGTGTCGACATCTCGCGGTTATTGGTGACACTTGACATAACTGTTTTTGATAATATTGTTCTTGTAGGACATTTGGATTTGGCCGCCTGTGTTTTGACTTGAAATGTTTGTGAACATTCTATTATGTATCTATTTTAAAATAATTACTATTTCTGTATCAGCGTAACGTGATGTGTTAGAACATAAACCACGTTACATAACGTAGACTTTGACATGATGGAATCGTCACCCAAATAAAAATGTTAATAAGCAATAGGCTTGTTAGCTAACAGTGTAGGTTTCAGTATTTTTATGTTAAATGCGGCTTATTTCGTTCGTCGTTAAGCTACAGATAAATTTTTAGTTTAGTTTTATCTGCCACTTAATTTTTAGTGCTGCTTTTTATATTTCTAAGAAATACGACCTTATCAGGATAATTCGTAATCATACTACTACCAGGAACACCATCCTAAGACTAGAAAAGTATATTTTCAGAAGCGCCGTCCTTCGTGAACTCCCACTGGGTAACTATGAATGAATGAGCACAACCTCTTAGTATTCATGAGATTTTTCCACCTAAATTAAAACATAGAGGAGCAGTTGACACGAATCACAATATTCTCTCGTTTCAGGACGTCTTGGAGCCAAATTAAAACATCACCTACGCGTATAAAACATACACACATGAATGTGGTATTATGAACCTTACCTGAATGGTATAAAGTGCAGCCGTGGAAATGATAAAGTGTTGTTGGATAATGATGATGTAGTTCTCAAACTGTTATACGCTGAGTACTTTTGGGGTTTAACCTTTTTACTACGTAACTTAAAATGTATGTAAGTACTAACACCTAGTTTTTAAGCGCTATTGTACCTATTACTAACCCATGGATATTTTTTGTCCGAAATAAATGATTTTTGAATTTGAATTTGAATTAAAAGGTATCGATTATTTTGTGTACTGTCTGCACTAAGTTAGATCTAAAAATATTATGTTTCTTACATTTTCACGGTTGCCAAGTCCCATAGTCCCCTAGTTGTAGGAGCAACTTAAATTAAGTTACTGATTCTGAGCAGCTCCTTACATTTTTACGGGTTGTTTGAAACGCCTTGTATAAAAATGAAAACGTGAGAAATGTCCTGCATGGTTCCTATACTCATTATTATATGTATACTAAACATCTGTTAAATATTATCATTTGTTAGATGTTTAGTAAAATGTAAAACATATATTTTGAAGCTTGTTATTTGGAAGTCATATTTTTTTAGTTTTAGTGTATTTGACCGTTTTCTGCACTACAAACCAAGTGTTTTAAGATAAATGTTGCAATTCATAACAGGGTCATTCCATTATGTATGAAGCTCTAAACTAATTTGAGGACTTGATTGTACACTTAATGGTAATAAAATAATTAAATATTATTTGAATTTGAACACTAAGTTGACAGCTAGAACTGCAATTCACTGCATCCATTCCAACACGAAAGTTTTTCTTTTGAAAGAACTTTTGTATAACATTTATAGTGTCAGAGGGGTAAAGTCAATAGTGTTTGAGAACCGCAAAATGAATATGTACACTAATTATAACTGCAGGCTGCAACAAGGGATAACGAGAGCTGTGTCGTTAGTCGCTTCTTTTTCTTAATAAGTGCGCCCTGTTATTTTGCGACTTTCTCCTATTACCTTGTTTTTTCTTGGAAATAATATACTTGTAGTTTATCAGGAATCACATGTCATGCTGTTTGCGCAAAGAAAAGTCAATAGTATATTATTAATCACAATTATGTGGTTAATAAACAAGTTATAATGCAGGCGCAGGACCAATGGCTTCACGTGCTTTCCGAGGCGCGAGGGTGAAACACCGCTAACTTCCAAATTCCGGACTGTCCTAAGAATTTTCTGAACAGAAAAACCCAGGTACATATTTTGGCCCGACCCGGGGATCGAACCTGAGACCTGTGGTGCAGCCGTCGCTGTAAAGTGCGACCCTCTAACCGCTGCGCCACCCAGCAGTCTCCGGTCGTGTCAGATTGCTGTCCCATCGGGCTATGACAGTTAAAGGAATAGAAAGTGCACCTGTGTTTGCGCACACACTTGTGCACTATAAAATATCCCACGCAGTCGGTTAGTCGTTATGACTGGCCACCGTAGTCGAAATCGGATAGGGGGACTACTATAACGCAAGATTGTTTAAAAAAATATAGACATTTGTTTGTTTCTCTCGTGTAAAATTTGTGTCGTTTTCGTATGATATTATTTATATTATACATCGAGTTATATACATCGAGTTAACGATCTTCATATACATTGATTAGGGATTGTAACTTTGGATTATTATACCTCTGAGTTAAAGCATTTTGCTACGTATACTCTGTAGATTCATTGATAAATGTTTGCTCCTTTCACAGGCCACATGCTGTATTTCCGTAACGTTATGGCTACGAGATTTCGTAGTATCTAAGTCAATTTGGCTTCAGAAGTACAAATATCGCAGCAGAATCCCAAAAGGCCCTTGCTTGATATTATGCTAAGGCCAGCCAAATATAAAAATGCTCTATGTCAATGGGCTTAAACATTTTATAAATAATAGTCCTCAATGACATAAGAGACTTTAATATTAATTAGTTTAAATCAAAACTATATAAATGGCTTATTGATCAAATAATATGACCTGTAATATTTGATTCACGAATGTTAATATATATTTTCTCTCATTTGACATATCTTCATTATTTTCTATTAAAATATAAAACTTTTTATAAAATTGAATTTATAATATAGATGATAAAATTTTGTTTGCCCTAAGTAATGGTGAAACATGCGAACAATGTTATCTTGAATGTAACCACCTACTATGTCAAATACAATGTTTTGCACAAATAAAGTTTCTGATTTCTGAAAATATACTACACATGAAACTAAAACCGTTTTTTTTTAGTCAAACCTATGTGGGACCTACTCGTATGTGTCTATGAATAGGTCTTTTAAAATGACATAGAGTTTCCTAAAACCATTCAAGATAACTTCCAAACTAGCGAGTGTAAATTTTGAAAAAATAATAATAATGTAGATCTTTAACAAATACTTTTAACGAAAATTGGTTTGGACGGGATCGAACTAGTAGTTTTCGAGATATAGCACATTTTCAACAACCGCAAACATTACTTTGTTCTTTACCCACTCACTTGCTTTCGGTAACTAGAGCTACAAACTTCGATAACCTACAAATTGCTTCCGGTAGCCAGAGCTACCACACGACCATTATACAATTTTTGATATTTAATCTGTGAAGGGCACTTTCTGAGCCGTTTAAACTATGTCCTAAATATACCCAAATAAGATGGCAACACAGAAAAAAATTGGCAGCCAACATGATAGAACAAAAATATTTTTAAATAGCTGTCGTTCTTGACGTTATGAAAAAGTGAAGTTGCGTAAAAGTGCACAGTGTTTTAAAAATGCCGTAAGTATTCAAATTTATATTTTACTACTAAAAGTATACATCAAACGATTCTGTGTTTATCCAACTATCAGATTATAGCTATATTTCAGTCCCAATTCATAATTATGAATTACAATCTCACTTCAAAGTAGTTAAGACAGAGATTTTTTCGGTGACTTCCGATTGAAATGGCCAAGATTTTGAAGAAAAAAGAATATTTCTCGTAATTTTCTAGTGATTAAATTAGTTTAAGTATTAAGTTTCATAAATATATATAAAATCAGTAACATCTATAACTTATTTACACAGGATTAGCGAATTAAACAAGTGACGGTTCATGTAAGTACGGGTACGGGATGGTGGTAGCCGTAGCTACCAAAATCAATTTAGGCAACTACTCGTTTTGACGTTGTAAGGCATGGAGCACACCAGACGCCCTGCGATCGCGTTTGGTACATTTTTTGATTTGTACCTACTAATGTGTTAACAATGGTGTCAGACTAATCCCGGTTTTTTGTTTTTTTATTAGCTTTCTATTAACTTGCAATGTATGTAATAACTAATGTATGTGTTTGTCTGGGTGAAATCTTGTAACTCAATTTTGAAGCAGATTTATCATCAACTGATCGAGCTGAAATTTTGCATATGTATGTAGGTTTTTGACTTGACCGACAATACAATGATATGGTAGGTACCATGGGGCGGGTCTGATGATAAAGCGGAAGGTGGCTCTAGGAACTCTGGAATAAATAAAGTAATCGTACCGAGTTTGGGCTCGTTAGAATCGTTTTGGTGAGCAATTGATGGATGTTCAAAGAAAAGTACAGTCGGCGATAAAAGCTTGTCAAAAAATTAAATTTTGACAGTAACTTATTTAATATATGTATTTAATATATAATATTTTAGACATAAAAATTTAGTTAACGCTTGAATGAAATAAACTTACAATACAACCAAACTTTTACAGACTAAAGAATATTGTAATATGCGTATTAAACCTGCATACAAATATAGATACAAGTTATATCTCATTTCTTAAAATGAGTTCTTTATTCTAAAATTCTGCATCGACCTGACTGCGCCCGTTGTGTTCCGACCCTAACGAGCCGCCATGTTTGTTTTGAAGCGGCTGTCGGCAGTTGACCCGGTGACGTAGCACGTGCTAAGTTTTTTGCGTAACGGCTTTGTTTATTTACCATAAAATCAGTATGATTGTATGTAATAATGGTTTACTTTGTGTAATTGTGTTTTCCTAGGTACAGACTGTGATTTATAATGTGTTTGTGTCGTGTGATATTGTGGTTTTAAGTGTTTTTAGTCGGGGTGAAAACTAAAACTTCGGTGGTACGTACATAATTTTTGTTATCTAGACTCATAGAACCGTAATTTACGTGATTATTGCAAAATATATCCATTCTAATTTATGATTATTAGTTGCTTGTTTTAATTAGAACTATATTTTGGTTCTTGACTTTCTAAATTAGCCACAAATAAATCACGAATCAAAGAAACAATTTAGCCCTGTCGTGCGTTACATACCTAAAATAGAAATGATGTTTTCTATACAATTTTATATGAACACTTATACAGTATTTGGCATCAAATGAAAGCAAAACTAATCTACTTTTTTTTAAATATAAACAAAAATGGGGTTATCGCTTTAGATTTTTTTCTAAAAATACATTTCTGGTTGAAGTCTTCAATTTTATCAGTGTGTCAGTTTTACGCATTTTTATAAATTATTTTCAATATAGCAATCCATAAAATAAGTAACAAGATTAGATTATTTGTTTAATTGGCTTTTATGTGTAAAAAAAACCATAACAATTGGTCCAGTAGAAGCCAAGTTATGATTTTTTTAATAAAACTCGGCATCTCGCGGATATTTGCACCAAATGACAGAGCAATATAGGCCACTATTTTTAAAATCCAAAAGCAAGTGAGTGGTTACACAAACACTATTAAAAACAAAGTTACATTTGCTGTCAACAAAATATTGTGGTATTTTAGCTAAGTGGAGGTAAGTGGATTCCCTAATTCAGTTAAAATTGGTACGGAACCTTCAGTGCGCGAGTCCGACTCGTACTTGCCGGTTTTATTGTTTGCGATTTTATTAAATAAAAAAACAAATGGTGAATTCAAAATGGTATATTAACTCAATCGAATAGTTTCATCTATACTAATATTATAAAGCTGAAGAGTTTGTTTGTTTGTTTGTTTGTTTGTTTGTTTGTTTGTTTGTTTGTTTGAACGCGCTAATCTCAAAAACTACTGGTCCGATTTGAAAAAATTTTTTTACGCTGGATAGTCCATTTATCGAGGAAGGCTTTAGGCTATATAACATAAAGATACGACTCATAAGACCACAGCAGCAATGAAAAATGTTGCGAAAACGGGAGAAAGATATTCCTTTTGAGAGCTTCCGCTACGTACGCTGCGAAAACCGCTTAAGTTACACAAAAATCATGTATTACAGGATTGTTCAGCATTAAGAGTTCTATAATAAAGTCCGCAACAGCATATGTCTATCTTTTATGGTTGACTTACTACAACCTTTTTTATGTTAATAAATTTTTAAAAAAATAATGCATTATTTTTAGAGGTGTATTATACACACAGGTATTTATTCTTATCAAAAAAAATACATTTATCATCACGAGCATTTCATTTAGAGCAAAGTTGCCTTTTATATCATTTGATTTCAATAAATATCTTAGGAGCTATCACAGTTTTAACATAACTCCGCACCAAAATAATGTTCGCAGCTTAAGTACAACGTGCGCTTGCGTTAATATATTATAAAGCTGAAGAGTTTGTTTGTTTGAACGCGCTTATCTCAGGAACTGCTGGACCGATTTGAAAAAATATTTCTGTGTTGGATAGCTTATTTATCGAGAAAGGCTTTACGATATAAAACATACGCTGAGCAAGTTCAAAACGCGCGGACGTAGTCGCGGGGGACCGCTAGTACATTTATATGTATACTGTTCGTTCTAAGTAGAAAGAAGAATCAAGTGTTCATAAACCTGCGATAAAAATAAGCAATTGGAATAACAAAGTTGGTATCAGCAGTTGCCACAGCTAATTATGCCCGGCGGTCGGCTAATGATGTGGACCCTGGCGATCATCCGCATAATGGCGGCATGAGCTGTGCACCCGAGCTAGTTATAATAATATTAATAAAATATGTTTTTTTATGTACGTATGATTTTATCAATTTCTAGTGTTATAGACATTACATTATAGAACTAACATTACGTGATAAACTCGATGTTAAATCAACTGAAGCTTTATTGATCTCAAATAATAAAGAATTCGCACTGACTCTTGGTGTAAAGTTCGGTAAAGCTAAAGAAGCTTACTTGTGAATATGTTACTACGGTTGGATCCCAATCAAATACTTGTGTTATGGAAATCAGGCACAACGGTGGTACTAGAACACCCAGACCCGATACAATATAGAAAATTATGATTTCTTCATTGACCCGACCGAAAATCGAACCCAGGTACTCGGTGCGGTGACGCGACGCCTTGAAACCTAGCTTTCTTAAACATTATACCACGGAGATTAGATATCGAAAATGCTGACAATAGTGTTTTCACTAATAAACATCACTGTGGAAAAGATGCTTAGCCCTCGTAGGTTACCCAAGAAAAATATACGTGCCTAAATCATTAGGCTACTTGAAATGATGGGGGGAGAACTTTGGTTAACAAGGAAAAAAATGCTGGGGCCCAACTTTTTATATTCGTTGATTAATGTACTAATGTAAATGAAAATAAGTAGTCAGACAGACAGAAAACCGCACATAAATTACTTATTTAAAAAATATTCCGTCTTAGTTTCACATTATGTACATTCCCTTTTAATTGGTTTTCGTAAATAATATTGCCCACCATATTTAGTGTAGAGTGTAAAGGCATGATCTAACATCAGCCGGTATGTCACTTACGATTAGGTGAGATTGTGGCCAAATGTCTTTGTATCCAATGTATTTCAGATCCTGCAATAGAAGTCATTCTACGGCAAGATTTTGCAAATGCGAACACATGTCGTGCGGGCGTGACATAACTCAAACTATTGCCATGCGGGCGGGCACAATTGGCGACAGCAGGCGACTGCTGCGGTTCACAGGGCTGTCATTTTGACAATCACAGGGTTTATACAGCTGGATGTTTTAGGACTCGACAGACAGACAGACAGACAGACTCGTGAAGACAGTAAGGCCTTCCAAGTTTTGTCCATTCCCAAAATATTTCGCATTTGGTTTAGAATGTTTTTAACATACACAGTGTCATATTTGAAGATGAAATAAGAAACCAAAAATTTGCGCACGGGTGGGACTTGTACCAGCAACCTCTTGGCTGACCGGGCCAATCGCTCTACCAATTGAGCTACCGTGCTGTCAGTCCGACCTTGCAAAATTTGTGGTCTCTTATAGATACGTCATTGCGTGACGCTTAGCGCCATCTACCCATCTGTTAATGCAACAGTGGGTCCAAGCAGTTATTCTAGAAGCGTCAACAATTTTTAAGTTGAATTTATTCTGTGAAGAATAACTGCTTGAGCCCACTCTTGCATAAACAGATGGGGAGATGGCGCTAAGCGTCACGCAATGACGTATCTATAAGAGACCACAAATTTCGCATGGTCGGACTGACAGCACGGTAGCTCTATTGGTAAAGCGAATGGCCCGGTCACCCAAGAGGTTGCTGGTTCAAGTCCCGCTAGTTTTTTGTTTCTTATTTTATCTATATGTGGTTAAGATAGCGCTTACCATGAGTGATCACTGAACTTCACTGTCACTGACGAGTGCGGATGGTGTCGTACAAAATATATGCTACAATATTATTTTTCACTGACACCTATGGATACGTTACTGATCGGCACGTCTCGGGTCTGTGCCGGCACTGTTGTGTGCGAATCGGGCATTACATAGCAGTTCTGACAAGTGCATGTTGTCTTCCCGTTAAAGCAGAATAATATGCAGTATTAAAATCCATTTGGTTGAGGCAAAAGTTTCTAAATGTAAAGTTTTTTTATGGAAATAATATTCATCTCTTTGACCAAGGACCAGCCCTCGCTCCGGTGATACAGGAAAACTTGTCAAACGTGTTCACGTGCCGTACTAGGCACCGCCGCACTGTGGAATATTTCGGTGTGTTTCGGATCAAAATTCTGTAACTCCGTCAATTTGAAAGATAAACTTATCAAATTTTGCATTAATATAAAATAATACATAAGGATTCATATCAGTAATATTTGATGAATTGGTATTTTTTTTTAATTAATAAAAAATTACACAATAACATAAAAAAGTATTTATTTATTAAAATATTTTTTAGAAACATATTGTACGTGTATTTCTTAATCCTTATTAATCTATTAAGATATATATATACCTATATAAAACGTACCACAAACTATTGATAATAAAAGTGAACTACGAAACCGCATTTGATAGCGATTTCCGTTCCCAGACTAGTATCCGATTTTTTCACATATCTTCGAAAACCGCAAAAAGCCGCAGCTAACTTTTTAATATGTTTTAGATGAGTAACTAACCTATAATTTAACATTAAATTCAAAGCATCGGTAAACAACTATAAATGTTAAAAACTTCGACGAAATTCAGGAAAATCATTTTTTTCTTAAAATTGTTTTTTTAATTTTTATTCTAATTAAAAACAATCAATTGTATTTATTTCTAATCTCTGATAAATTTGCTTTTCAAAAATATATAATACCTTATACCTTTCATTTCAAGTTTTAAAACTATTTCACGTTGAAAAATGTGTATGAAGAACTTAATATTTCCCAATTGCGTAAACGTTTAACTTTGCTTCATGAAAAAAAAAATTTTTTCAAAATACAATGTAAATTACGCTATTGAATATTGAACTTCGACTTTTGAACTATTAAATTCTATTCATATATTACCCAATTTCAATCAGTGATATAAAACTATTTTGATATGCGTTTGTTGTATCATATACCACACTACTGTGGAATTTTTCGGTGTGTTTCGGATCAAAAATCTGTAACTCCGTCAATTTGCAAGATATACTTATTAAATTGTGCTATAATATTAAATAATAATACATAAGGGTTCATATAAGTAATGTTTGATGAATTGGAATATTAGCCATTTTTTTTAATTAAGAAAAAAGTCTCAATAATTTAAAAAGTATTTATTTATTACAATATTTTTTTAGAAACATATTGTAGGTGTATTTCTTTATCCTAATTACTCTATTAAGATATATATATCTCTCTAAAACGTACCACAAACTATTGATACTAAAAGTAAACTACGAAACCGCATTTAATAGCGATTTCCGTTCCCAGACTAGTATCTGATTTTTTCACATATCTTCGAAAACCGCAAAAAGCTGCAGCTAACTTTTTTATATGTTTTAGATGAGTAAATAACCTATAATTTAACATTAAATTCAAAGCATCGGTAAACAACTCTAAATGGTAAAAGCTTCGATGAATTTGAGGAAAAACATTTTTTTCTCGAGTTTTTCTTTATATTGGTTTTTAAATTTACATTCGTATTATAAACAATCAATTGTATTTATTTCTTATCTCTGATAAATGTGCTTTTCAAAAATATATAATACCTTGTAACTTTCATTTCAAGTTTTAAAACTATTTCACGTTGAAAAACGTGTATGAAGAACTTAATATTTCTCAATTGCCTAAACGTTTAACTTTGTTACATGAAAAAAAATACTTTTTCAAAATACAATATAAATTACGCTATAGAATATTAAACTTCGACTTTTCAACTTTTAAATTCTATTAATGTATTACCCAATTTCAATCAGTGATATAAATCAATTTTGATATGCGTTTGTTCTACCATATTCCACAGCGCGCCGGTCCTCTTAGAGATGATACGATCTTTAATTCGGTCAACTTATGATGCATAAACCTTTAAGCGCGCTTTCGTGTCAGCTTACACTTAGGATTACTATGCATCGTTTTTGTACATAGCCATAGATAGAACTGCAAAAAAAGTTTCACAGACCTTTCAAGAAGCATCGTTTGCAAATAATATCATAAAATCTTAAAGTTTAGAGTTAGTGTCATGAATTACTTGCTCTAAAGAACTTCTTTACGTGGCATTCGTGCGGATTATGATTACTAAAATAGGAATATTAAATAAATAAAAAACAGATTACATTGAGCCTAGTCAATTTCACTTACACAACCATTTTTAAGATCTTTTTTCACTGAAAAGGTGACACCTCCAGCAAAAAAGAAATAAGTAAAATTAGAATGTCGTCAGTTTAACGACAGACGAATCTATTATGAAAAATGAAGACATAAATAATTTAGAGTTTTAAAAAGATGGTGTTTAAGGATTAAAAGACTTTCAATAAGCGTGAATCATTTGATCTTCAGTTAAAGTGTGTAAATCAAGTATTCGATACTTAGTTTCTTTCATTGTTTTGTATTGTGTGTTAGCCTGAACAAGTAGTCTACTTCATAGTAAATGTTGCCAATTTTTTTTTATACAAACAATGTAAGCATGGTACAGTTCGTTGGAATATAAATTTTAAACTAATAAGCTAAATTTAAAATTTAAGATGCAGTCTTGCGCAATTTTGTATATGGTGTGCAATAAAGTATTACTTTTACTTTATAAAAGCTCAACACGACCGAGTAACATAAGCTATATAATCAAAAAACAACCAGCAGCGTTTGTTAGCGGTTTGGCACCGATGTGAAGCCGGAGCTCTGTGATTTTTTATTATTGACGACAGAAATTTATTTATTTTTCGCTACCATCAGTGGACGTACCAGCAGTGCTTCATACAGACCTCCTCTCATAACGTTGATTACAATCACCGAGTTGATTAATTTCCTAAAAACTTACCGCTTTCGATTCCCGAAGCCGGACAAAGTTCGCGAATTAATAATTTCACGAACTCTCAGAGAGAATATTTGCGTGAGTTAAAATTTATAAGAGAATGTTTAAGAACAAGTATGTCGATTTGAATACACAAGTATCTCCTGAGCTATTAAAAGCTCGTATCTTTGTTTACCAATAGATACTGCGCGTTTAATATGCTGCGATCGCAAATTTAAACGAATTTAGAAATGATTGAAGTTTGGAGGACTTTTATGTACCTAGGCCCGATTTCACCAACGTCAGATAAGGAATGTTTGTCGAATATAATTTAAAACGCCTAATTTGAAAAAGTCATCCTTTTTATCAGCAATCCTTTACTTATTTGTCATTTTAAACTCGGTGTTGTTATTCTTATTCAGTCGGATACGTCTTGTCTGACGTTGATGAAATCGGGCCTTAGTTGGATAATTAAATTTATGTTGTTAGCTTACGGATATTTTCAGTACAAGTCCAAGACACACAACCGATAGTTAGGCATATGTTTAAGTCTTGTGTCTTGGACTTGTTCACACCGCGAAAAAATAAAATTGTGTCTTTGAAGCTGAGACAAATTACCATAATCCAATAAAGGATATGAGTAGTCACAATAATGTGTTTTGTAAAAAAATACATAAGAATAATATTAATTAAAACTGGGTGATTCTCACGTCAATCGAAATTTTTCCGTTTGGTAATTCGATCAGTGCATTTTTTTATTTTTGAAATGCAAGTAATATATCAAAACATAAAAATTAACACTACGTGGAAGGAATCGAAATGCATATAAATCGTGACCTTGATAAACAGAGACGGTTCCCCCGGTTAGTATGAACTCGATTCCTCTGCAAAGGGTTACTGAATTTAAATATTTAGGGCGTTTTTACGTATATACGAGTACTCACCAACAACCTCAACGATCACGTTGATATACACGGAACATTCTGAACAGTTTAAAATGTCAATAAGTTCCATACACTACAAGTTACCATTGATAACAGAACCTTTATTACTTCATTAATATCTGAGCAGAAGCTAATCAATATCTTCTATTTACATAACTAACCAATAATATCTGAACACTCATAACGTCAAATGTATCTACGCAGTCGGTCTTAAATATCTGAGTAATCGAGAAAAATTGCAGAAGGAAGTGCTTCCAACTTAAATATAAATACTATTTATATAGGAACTCTTTTCATAGTTTATACTATAGTAAGAGGACGCTAGCAGTTTGTAACGCTTTGTAGTTGTCAGAATTGTCATCACTGTCATGAAAGTGTCATGCAATAAATAAATTCCGGCAAGGGAGTGATCAGAAATTATTGGTTAGTTATGTGTATAGTTATGTGTAAGTTATTGACTAACATCTGCTCATATATTAATGAAGTAATGAATGTTCTAATATTAATAGTAACTTGTCGTGTATGGAACTTATTGACATTTTAAACTGTTCAGAAGTATTTGGTCACTTTGTCTGCTCCAATATATCTGACGGCGACTGTACTTGTACTAAAGGTGGACTCAACGTCAGAATTAAACTTAACTTGAATTTAAGGCAAATTTTATTTTGCTGCCCTCTTCGCTCTCTAATAATCTATAATGTGTACACCGCGATGTCTTTGTTTTGGATAATTTTTCTTTAAATGTTGGTACCCTAAAAAGGGTCAAGAGTTTATTTAACCCATATATGCCCCTTGATTCGAAAACGAAACACCACCTTACCTGCCCAGAACTATTTTGGACTTCCGATATTCGTAAATTTTGGATATGTTGGTCCTAATAGGTACTTATTAACGTTATGACTTATGTAATGAAAGTAGGTTTTGGTTATGTACCTTTTTTTTAAATGTTCGGAAATGAAACATTGGGCATCTTTCGCACATTTTTTCAAGTAAATAAGCAATATCATTTTTTATATCCTTTATTCTAAATTGGCATTATATTTAACACACTTGAATAAGAAAACATTAAGGATGCCTTACTCTTAAAAATTAGGAATGAAATACAATAAAACATTAGGCATGTAAGTTAACCTGTCACTTTTGACATGAAGTAACTGACAGACTTACTATGAGCACATCGGAGTCTGCTTGACGCTCTGCTGATCATTTGCATTTGCTTTGCATTACTCTTTCGCACTGAGAGAGGAACAGTGCTACAAACCTTTTAGAAGGATCTGGCTGCTGCTTATCAACGCTATACTTTTGGAATAAAGTAAGAGCAATACTACGCCAAAGGTCCAGCGTGCCTACATTGTTACGAAACTCTCGAGCGATGAGTGTTGCATTGTTTACAGCTTTTGATGGCAATCCTGTATGTCCCCACATTTACATCTAAACGATCAACTCCTCCCATGAAGCGATTGTATTGATATACAACATAAGGTTGTGGACTCCGACTCTTGCTTTTTGTGCAGCTGAGTATCTTTTTGCTATTTGCAGAGGTTTGTGACCGTCGTGGTTGACTTGATATTTCCGATATTCGGTCTTGTCTTGTTTGAAACTCCAAAAGCGGATGATCATCTTATTCGTCGAACTCATCATCATCATCATCGTCAATAACACCGTAAAGTACAAGTTCGGCTAATGCCAGAAGTTGTCTGCCTGATAAATTTTCAAAACTTACATTAGTCTCATCACCAGAATCTGCATCCGACACTAATCCTTTGCCGAGCGGGTCAATATAGATATCAAAACCTGTGACTTCATCATCCGAGAAGAAATTATTGGCAATATCCACTATTTCATAGGTCGTCAACGGGGTGCTTCTTCTGAAATACAAATAAGTTTTTTTAGTTTACATGAAGTATATTTTCCCATTGTATCGTTTTCGAAACACCGTTAATTTATCTTGTTTTTAGATATCCAAATACAATATTATTTACGTTACAATAACATGAATACATACTATACGTTTCTAACCTTCTTGTTTCATACACAAAACCTTTAAATTTGCGTTAATTTGAATATTTACTTACTTTTTCCGAGGAAGCGTCATGTTTTTTGCACGACGAAATAAAGTCATAACTTGCACTGTATAATAGTCGAACAAATAGGCTAGGATAGACAAAACATTCAATCACAAATTGAAGAGAGCACAAAATCGTAAATATAACTGATGGCAAAATTCACTTTTCGAGCGAAATTTAGAAAGCAATGAACTTCAACGAAAGCTCCTTATTTGTTTCGTTTTTGAATCGGGTGACATTTAAAATACCAAAAAAATATGAGTTCTGAGCATATATGGGTCAAGACTTTTTAGTGCATTTCGGTTTTGATGTCGGTTTTTACTTTTTTTAACGTTAATTTTATTTCTTCTTTTATAGTGCTTACAGGAGGGGGGGAGGGTTGCACAAAAGCTTTAAACTACCTATCATAAGTTCTGTCATTATAATCACTGAACTCCTAAGCGTTAAGGAGTTCCGCCATCAGCTCAGCTCTACACATTGTTGATGATGTGTTATCAGGCGTAACAACACGACAACATATGAGGTAACACAGTCACATAAAAAACACACAGTCGAATCGATAACCTCCTCCTTTTTTGAAGTCGGTTGAAAATAAGGCAAAATGAAGTATTTTGCGCGTGTTAATTTATTGTAATTATTACACATCCAATCTAATGTAGCCTTGTGACTTTACGGAGACGACTAGAAGTCGTTTCTATTTTATAAACAAATTCTTGAGAGAGTACTTTCCTAGGGCTTACTTAATGATTTACATCACGACTTTAACTTCAAATATTGCCTTTAAGGTAACATAAGTAATTTGTAAAATATGTTAGAGCCAAGGTCTGTGTAAGAAGTAGATCATTAATTATCCTACAAGACATTTCTTATTTAAAATAAATTTTATGTACAAAAGTAAACTAAGTTTATAATAAAAATCAATTTACGTTTCATCTATTTTTTCCATATTATGTTACTTTAGTGAATCTTCAACGTCGTTAAAAAAATATTCATTAAATTTGAGTCAACATAAGCTTCCTAGTAATAAGGAAAAATACAGACATTCCTATCAGTTATAAAATAATAAACAAAATTTATTTATTCCACCAAAAACATCTAGTCGTGGGTAATTATGTCTGAATTGCTTTGCGTATATAATTGGCGATGTCGATGTTTTTGGTTGTACTCGTATAGCTACTACCCTCTTGAAAAAATCTTTGCATCGCAATGTTCATGACAATATAGAGAAATGCGATGGAACAGCTTGACCTGCGGACGGAAAGCGACGGAGATACCAAACAAATAAAAAACAGCTGGTGCAACCGTTAAAACAACTGCAAGAAAACTGCCCTAAACAGCGCTACCAATACTACTAGGAATGGAAAAGATTCTTAAAAAAATTGTGTAACATTAGAAATAAAATGTTGCTTGAAAAAAAATGTCGATATTTTTTTGATTGTGATGTATGAATTCATAAAAAAATATCTTTATCTGTATTAGGGTGCTGAAACTAAACCTCTTATTTTAAATGCCGAATAAAAGATTTGAATATATTTGAAGTAATAAACACTTAACGGATTTATTTTGCGCACGTTTAGTCAAAAGTTTTTGTAACACATAATATTAATGAGTGACGGTAGTTTTATTTTTCATAAATTGTAATGACAAATAACACATTAGTTTCGCCTGACCACGGATGCTATAAACATTCGAAACGCCAGGCGTATCATTAAAATTTAATGAGTATCTAGTATTCGCATAACCAAATACTTCAGAACCAAATATGTTCTAATAATTTTATGAAAAGAAAGTTAAACCAAGCGGTAACGATTTAAGTGTACCTGAAAAATACGTACTATTAAGTAAGTGATAATTTATTCTTTCGTACACTTGTTATCAATTTAATCTTAAGCTTTCTTTTGTATTTGGCTTGTAAGTGAATTTTATTTTTTTAGAGAAATAAATATCTAAAACCGTATAACGGTAAATCGGGAAAATAATTAAATGACGCAGCAGGGCATTGAAAACGAAAAGAAAAGCATAATTTCATTGATGTAATGTCTGTGTGTCCATTGTTTGCTCTTATCACAAATAAATTGCTTGAATAACAATCAAACATTATATAAAATTAGCACATTACTACACAGTTTCTGAAATAACTAGCACTTGAGCGAGTGGCTAGAACAATGCAGGCTGCGCAATCCCTTAAAGCCAACGCGACCGCAACTAAATTGTAAAGGGATTTTTCAAAGTCACAGATTATGTACGCGTAAAAATGCACTCCACTTTTATACAAATATGTTTACATTCAAATTGATTTCTTCTATGCTGCCCTCTTGATCAGTCACTTTTTATGGCAACTTTGCTTAAATTTAATTTCCTCATCCAACAGCCAAAACAGTGTTATTGACTTATATTAACAACTAGCGGTCCCCTGCGGCGTCACCCGCGTAAATTTCGGATTTCCTGTAAAATGTTTCAACGCAAAACCCCTTCGGCCACATTCGAAACCAAGGTTCGAAACTAGTTTCTTAATAAGAATAATGTTTCTTCTTTCGAAACTAGTTTCGATATAAGAATTATATTTCTTATTTCGAAACTTGATTCGACAAAGGAATTACATTTCCCCATTCGAAACCGACAAATTAAAATCAAAACCTCTTTAGATAAATAGCGTATGGGGATTGGTGAACAATAGAAAATATTTTTTTTGATTGAGCGGTACCAATATTATAAAAGAACAACGTAAGTGCCAAATAAAATAAAAAAAATAAACTGCTTAGAAATAAAATCAGGTGCGTTTCCAAACATACACGTATATTTCATTAAATAATTTAACGAGTAAGATTAATAATGCAGTGAAAAGGGGGCGATAATTTCAACGCAATGGCCAACGGAGATTTCTTTCGTTTGAAGTTGCAGGATTGCTTATTTAATTTCTTCATCTATCAGTTTTTGTTATTTTTTGTAGTGTTCTTGCTTAAACATATTTATTTTTTAAAACTGAATTAATTAATTCTTTACGTGTATGTATGGAAACGCACCGTATTTTTTTCCATATAGTTTCATTAAAATGTTTGTTTATACTCACAGTGTTTTTAATAATATTGGAACAACTCAAACGAAAATTTTTTTTTACTATAGTTCACCAATCCCCATACGCTATTTATCTAAAGAGGTTTTGATTTTAAATTGTCGGTTTCGACCGAGGAAATGTAATTCCTTTGTCGAATCAAGTTTCGAAATAAGAAATATAATTCTTATATCGAAACTAGTTTCGAAAGAAGAAATATTATTCTTACTTAGAAACTAGTTTCGATCCTTGGTTTCGAAAGTAGCCGAAGGGCGCAAAACACATATTTTTACTATAGTAAGAGGCGTGAAACCTTAGCGCTTAGCGTAAGTGCGTGTTTTTCTTAAGCTGCGAGCATTATTTTGATGCGGAATTATTTTAAAACTGTGATATTTTCTAAGGTGTGAAGTGCAATTTGGTACAAATGAAATGGTTGTGATGGTAAATATGTTCATTTTGATAGGAATGTATACCCGTCCACATCAAAACACCTTTGAAAATAGTACATAATTCAGTATCAAATTTATGAATATAAAAAAAGTTTGTAATGCGTAAACCATATCAGATAGACATTTCGCTATGATTCGTGTGTTCGTTCGCACTTTATAGCGGAACAATCCCGTCATAAATGATTTTGATGTGTCTTAAACGTTTTACGCTACGTACGCAACGGAAACTCTCAAAAGGAATATTTTCCCTTCGTTTTTGCCACCTTCATTGTTGCTCTGCTTTTATAAGTCATGTCGTAATATTTTATAGCTTAAAGCCTCAAATAATCTATCCAACACAAAAAAGATTTTTTTCAAATCGGTCCAGAAGTTTCTTAGATAAGCGCGATCAAGCAAGCAAACAAACAAACTCTTCAGCTTTATAGTATTTATATAGATAAACAAGCCTCACAGCTTTTATGTGTCGACGTTTAAGTAAACTACTGTTAGTTGAATGGCCCTATAAATTGCAAGTGCAAGCTAATAACACTTTGGATAAGCTACAGTGAGCTAGGCAATGCTTTCACCACCCCCAAGTGGAAGTAAATACCTTCTACTGAAATCTGAATGTAACCGTGCGATAGCGGTCCTGAATAATTTATCAATGAGACGATATACCAAGTATGTGTACCAACTAAGTCTTAATTAAGTCAGATAGAGGTTGAACCCGGCGTTATTCTAAGCTTTTTAGTGACGATTTTTACAACATCAAATAAGACTTATCCGCCTGAATAAGTATAAAACGACCGATTTTACAAAAATATTTTTACAAAATTACATTTACATATACAGGGTGACTTTGTTATCAGTACCGATATTTTGTGTAAAGACTCCACTGAGGAATATGAACATCTTTTACTATGGGGGCAATAGTGAACAAACATAACTTTGTTTTTCATAGTGTTTGTATGAAGAACAAAGTTATGTTTGCGGTTGTTAAAAATGTGCTATATCTCAAAAATTTCTCGTTCGATTCCGTCCAAACCACTTGCTTAGTTTAGAAGTTAGATGGGGGGGGGACGCCCAATTTTCCACTTTGGAAGCGTCTAGCTAAGAAACGTTAGACTTTAAAAGAAAACGGTTTTAGGAACTTCTATGACATTTTAAAAGACCTATCCATAGACACCCCACACGCATAGGTTTGACTAAAAAATTTTTTTCCTGTTTTAGTTTCATGTATGGAAGCCCCCCCTTAAATATCATATTTTTTTATTTTTTGTATAAGGATATTTCCAAATTTTAACAGTGTGATGCTTATAGTTACAGAATAAATTGGCTGTGACATACGGACGGACAGACAGACAGACAGACAGACAGACAGACAGACAGACAGACAGACTTGACGAAACTATAAGGGTTCCGTTTTTTGCCATTCGGCTACGGAACCCTAAAAATTGGGGAGACCTTTGTCCTGCCATTTAAAAAAAAAGTTTGTAGTGAGTAAACATATTACATAGACTTATGCTGTCGGGGACATTATTGAAGAACTTTTAACCCGGAACAATCCCCTCATACATGATTTTTATGTATCTTAAGACGATTTACGCAACGGAAGCTCTCCAAAGGAATATTTTTCCCGCTTTTGCAACATTCGAATACGTATCGACGTATACGTATTGAGATGTTTTGTAGCCTAAAACCTTCTTCGATAAATAAGCTATCCAACATAAAAATAATAAGATTCGCACGTTTTAAGAAAAAAATCTTTCAGCTTTACCTATAACATAAGAATTGATATTATTTTAACTTTACGAACTATTTCTTATCTGTGTTTGCAGTAAGTTAGAGTGTCAACAAACAAACATCATCCTTGTTTCCTTGATGCTGTCTCCAAAGAGTTATAACTATCAGGACGTCTTGTAAAAATGAAAATGAGTGACCAAAGAATTTTTAAAATTATTTATGTGCTCTATCCATGTGTCTACTTATTGCACGCTCTACTCGAATAATGATTTGACGAAACATGACGTTCATTGTGATGTCACAGCGAGTTCTGAAATGTTCACTAATTATTCTATGTTTCCCGTGAGGTCGTTTCATTGCCGTCATCATTGCAGTCCGCAACAGCATTTCAAATAGAGCCGTGGTAATTCTGGTTGTAATGTTTCACACCTGAAATGTGCCGCGCCGTGTTGAATGATTTGACGAAATACGCTGTTCATTGTGATACTAGCAGTCTCTGAGATATCGTCCGCATGTTTTTGAGTGTGCTCCTTCCCCTCGCGTCAGAGCGCGATGTTTTATAGCCTAGGCCTTCATCGATAAATAAGTTGTCCAACACTTTTTTTTTAATCGCTCTAGTACTCGTGTTTCCTGAGATTAGCGCGTTCAAACGAACAAACTCTTCAGCTTTATAATATAAAGTATAGATTTGTGATATCACAAGCAATGTTCAACGTTGAGGTGTTCCAAATTGTTGGCTAATTACACTCAAAGAAAACGTTATTGTTACCGCCATTGTTGTAGCTCGCAACCGTAATTCAAAATGTCCTTGATAATTCTTTTTGTAATCTTTTACAATTAAATATGGCAAGCATTATACAATTTAATATTTTAAATTATTTAAGATGAAATAAGAAACCAAAGATTGCGCACGGGTGGGACTCAGGCTAACCGGGACAAACGCTCTTCCAATTGAGCTACCGTGCTGTCGGTCCGACTTTGTTAAATTTCTGGTCTCTTACGGATACGTCATTGCGCGTGACTTCAGCGCTATCTACCCATCTGTTTATGCAGTGGAGTGGAGTAAAGAATAAAGAAATTGACCTTTAAAGCCATTTTGATTATTCAGAGTTGGAAGATTTGACATTGAGGTATAGTTCCATAATGCTATTTGCAAGGTCTTCTTCTAACTGAAGTGATAGATCAGAACCTTTACTCTACCTTGTAGTTATGTAGTAGTTTTCTAAAATAGTACTAAAATAGCAATAATAGAAAAAAAAAACAGAAACGTAGGTTGTAAGGCTGTACATGGGTTGATGGCTCCTTTTACCAGTGTTATGAGAGCAAATAATTTTGAATTCCCAAGTAAAGTTAACAATCGACTATCTGTATCTGTGGATCTTTGAAATTTGATCTATAACATTTAAAATTATTTACTATCAGCTCGTAGAGTTGGCATGTTTCTTTATTATCATGTTATGTTTATATTTTGATAATACTTAAGTAGGGTTCAAGTATGCAGGGTAGTTTAGAAACTGTCTCCTTAAGATGTGATTCTCACGCAGATTACACATTTTATGTATCAATTGTTAAATGAATTAATATGGGATAGATTCAAGTTTGTCTTAAAAGCTTTAATTTCCTAGAGTGTTTTACAGTAATTTATAACTTGGTTGCAGGTTAGTTAACATTTTTGTCTCTCTTTCGACTCCTGTTATTTATTATTCATGACTCCATGCGTGTTTTGTTGACAAACGGGATGTAAGAAGCCAAGATACAATCACGTAAAACTAATTATTTCGCAACACGCGAGGTCAAGATCTTTTTCTACGTTATACGATATGAATGATACGTTGGTGTTACACGTGTGCAGAACTTGCAATACCGCATATAGGTTAAGATGCTTGAGTTCAAGCACCTACTTAAAATGATTTTTTTTAGCGTTATTTTAAGCTTTTTAATCAGTTTCTTGAAGGCATTTTTTTATGACTTTTAGTTATTACCCATATCTCAAATATTATTGGAACGATTATGATTGAACTTACACTGTATCCTATGTTAAAACCATAAAATTATTATCCCTTTGGAATAGAACGACAAAAGCGAGATGTCACTAGCAGCAAACTGTGTAATTTTTGTCAGATGTCAAACAGTTGACCGCCCTGCAGAAGCTCGCTGAAAATTACGTGCATTTGATTTTTTTATATTTAAAAATGAAATTGTGTATATTTTAGAAAATAATGCGTCTGAAACATGGTGACTTGATCGGTGATTGATTGTTATGCATTACAGCGGCATAACTTCAACAAATAATCATTTATCACGTAGATTAGTCCAAATCGAAGCCTCTTAATATACGACTTATATTTACCAATGCGCTTCAAATTTAAAGTACGCAGTTTGATTATTCTATTCTACAGACGTTAATTTACATAAAAAAAAGACAGAATAACTCAGGGATTGTATATAAAACAATATTTTGTATAATAAAATAACATTTAGTTTTACACTAGAGCTGCATGTTCAATATTTTGTGTCGACTGTTTATCATGCAGTAAACTACTACATTTAACTTAGGGACATTTTTCTAAATCACCTGATCGAAAGGTTATCTCATTTAAAGCTACAAATGTTACGTACTTATGTTAGTTACTGACATCTTAAATCGGTTTCGTTTGACAGCTTTTACTTGTCCTTCTATTCCGATAGGAATATTAATTTTATGGTTAAAACCATAAAATTATTATCCCTTTGGAATAGAACGACAAAAGCGAGATGTCACTAGCAGCAAACTGTGTGATAAAAAGAGATGGGTAGCAGAACCATTTTTGTCAGATGTCAAACAGTTGACCGCCCGCAGAAGCTCTCTGAAAATTACGTGCATTTGATTTTTTATATTTAAAAGTGAAATTGTGTATATTTTGGAGAAATAATGCGTCTGAAACATGGTGACTTGATCGGTGATTGATTATTATGCATTACAGCGGCATAACCCCAACAAACAATCATTTAACAGGTAGATTAGTCCAAATCGAAGCCTCTTAATATACGACTTATATTTACCAATGCGCTTCAAATTTAAAGTACGCAGTTTGATTATTCTATTCTACAAACGTTAATTTACGTAAAAAATAAAGACAGAATAACACAGGGAATGTATATCGACGAATATTTTGTATAATGAAATAACATTTAGTTTTACACTAGAGCTGCATGTTCAATATTTTGTGTCGACTGTTTATCATGCAGTAAACTACTGTATTTAACTTAGGGACATAGTTCTAAATCACCTGATCGAAAGGTTATCTCATTTAAAGCTACAAATGTTTCATACTTAAGTTAGTTACTGACATATTAAATCGGTTTCGTTTGATAGCTTTCACTTGTCCTTCTATTCCGATAGGAATATTAATTTTATGGTTAAAACATACCTGGCTGGTCGCGTATTAGCTTTACTGTCAAATTACCAATTCGTATTGCGATATTTATAATACATATATATAATATATTAACATTCGTGGCATTGTTATATTGTTATAATATTATAACAATATAACAATTATCAATTCAATAATATATTGAATTGATAATTCGTTTACACTGAATTGAGCTGCCTGGAAATTGAACGGCTAAAGTGAAATCGCGATACGCGCCCTGGGCCCTTATTTTTGAATCACTCGCTTGGATATGGCGTGTGATTTTGCGTTAGAAAGCGAACTAAAAATCAACGAGAAACAAGCAAAATATATAAGTAAATACTCACGATTAACAAGATCAAAAATCTATTTTACAAAATAATAACTTATGTTCGGCCAACATGGGGTGTCCATCCAGAAAATGTGAAAATTATATATAGGCAAGTTATCGAGCCTATAATATGCTACGCTGCATGTGTCTGGTCTAGCGCACTTAAATATAAAAAAGTCCGTGCACGATTTTTATCCCTCCAAAGGCTGTTCGCTATTAAAATGGTTCAGGGTTTTCGCACCATTAGTACTCCAATTACCTTGCACAACTAACTCCTCTTACAGCTCGAATAACAGAAACAGCCAATGTCGAAACTGCAAAACTACTTGGGAATGCTACGTGTATCCCTGAAAATTTATCTATAGAATCTCCTGCGCCCTCAAACACACTCTTACATCCATCGCTTAGACCTAGCATCACATTTCAAGAAGTATCCTCAAGAACTGAACTAAACCAAGCCATCACTGCAAATGTGTTGCAAGTATATACCGACGGCAGCAGGCATGACGATAAGGTAGGTGCTTCTTTTGTTGCTATATCCCCGAGTAACGACCGCACTGTGCAAGAATTAAAGCTCCATGACCACTGCCCGGTCTTTCAAGCAGAGCTGTTTGCTATCGAAAAAGCGCTCGAATGGATTCTTGCTAACCAGGTCCCTTGTGTCATAATACTCTCGGACAGCAAATCCGGCCTTGCAGAGATAGCCAACCGAAATACTCGCAATAGGATCGTCGTTAAAACCCATCATCGCTATAGCGAGGCTAGCTCCAATGGCTTAGATGTCAAATTTGCTTGGGTCAAGGCCCATATAGGCATAGAAGGAAACGAGGCGGCTGACTTTTATGCCAAGTCAGCAGCTCTTTTAACAAGATCACCTGATTTCAACGAAGTTCCCGTAAGTTTCATAAAATATTACAATAAAACAGAAGCAAAACAAAAATCTCACGACCTTTACGCTACTCTGGATAAATGCTTACATACTAATTCATAGCTCCCAACATTTACCCAGCTTTCTGAATTTTTATCCCATATCCCACCTTCTTTTCCCATTACTCAGTTCCTTACAAACCACGGATATCACAAAGAGTATAAAGGTACTCTTTGTGATATCGATATTCGTTTCAAAATAACCAGGGACGACTGTTGTTCTTGTGACAACCTCGTCACTCAGTCTTTTTCCCATCTGATCCGAGACTGTCCAAGATTTCAGACCTCCAGATTAAACCACCTAATGACATGTCAAATGCTCAATATTAATCCCTACAACCTAACAGCAACTACCACCAAAGAGTCAAGCGTAAAATCGTTTTACACCCACGTCGCACACATAGTCAACAATCTCAAAACCTTCAACAGTTAAATTAATCACATCCAGGTTGTCGGAGGCAACGCGTAAACCGTAAGCGCCGCGCCTTCGATGGACAAATATTATGACCAGAACAAAAAAAAAAAACACAAAACTAAGTAATATTTATTTCAAGTACTCCTGTGTGGAACCTAACTGTTTTTAATTCGATAATTGGACATTAATCAAGGAGTGTCACACGCCATTTTCAAGCGAGTGATTCAAAAATAGGGCTCATGAACTAAAAATAATCATCTCGCTATGGCTCCTTGTTCCGAGAAATCCGTGGACAAATATTCAAATATACAAATAAACATACATCAATGATATTGTATTTAGAAGTAGATGACGCCTCGCGAACTTAAAGAGTACACAAATATGGCACTGTCTGATTAATGGATGTCAATGGATTGACATCTATAACATCAGACATCAGTTTCGGAACAGAGTCTTATAAGAGTAGCTTTCTTAATATATTTTTAAACTATGTAGGTACATTACAATAGACTCGTTCGCCTAATTTTAAAATTGTGTTTACACTTTAGCTCGGTAGTATATTAATCAACAAAAACATTTTATTTTCAAACTATTTAACATTTAAAATATTGAATAATTATCTCATAAATGCAATTTGAATGTATCACGTGAATGCTTGACATGTCATGGCGCCAATATCAGAGTCACGTTCACTGCTACGCATTCACGATCACGTGACAACACGTTTATTACAAAATAAATTAATGTAAATATTTACAGTCCTTATTTACATAAATAAAGAAATATTTATTAATATACCATAGTCATCTGGCATCATGTAAACAGGATGATTCCTTTAAATAACATGCTAATAGTTAGTGTACATATTTTTTCTACAATCGTGCGTGAGAACCATCCCTCACTGATGTGTCTATCAACAGTTTTTTGCTAACGCAAGCGCCGGTGACCTTTTGATCCGTGAGCGTCTACGCTGTTACTTTAAAAAAAATGAAGGTGTAATTTATAGTTATATAACAGTCATATTAACATACATTTCCATAAACATATTTGTTAGGGTCGTGCGGACGGGATTCGGACCCGCGACTGCTTATCTTTGAAGTCCGGAACGTAAACCATCACACTGTGACGGTCGTTAAATTATTATTAAAAAATATAGTACCAAACTACTCCATGTATAGCACTGTCTTAGAATATGGACCATGTTAGTCCGTGGGTTGGCTAAGAATCAAAACTCACTAATTTTATTGAAAATACTTCAATCATGAATGATAGGCTTCATTAAATACAATTTACTTAACGAAAATATGATATTCGGACTGTTTTTTTTAGTTAGGTATTCTGCATTTTTTAAGGCGCACTGAGGCATTAAGACACTGCCGCCATCAAAAACAGACTACGTCAAAATTATGACCCCAATTTGAAGTGAGGTGTTGTTTAGCTGAGCCATCTTTCAGCCTCTCATCGGTGATCTAGTTCTTAATACAATATCATTGACATACATTTACGAAATTTACCATTACGAATTTACAATTTAAATTCCAAGAGGTGAAGGAAATTTTGACGATGTAAATAATACTCTTTCACAAGTATTACATTGGTTTACTGTTAACAATCTTCTTCTTAATGGAAGCAAAACTAAATGTGTAAAGTTTACAATGCCTAATGTCCGACAGGCATCAACTCAGGTTAAGATAAAAGACAAACCGCTTGATACTATTGATTCCACAACATTCTTGGGAATCACTTTAGACTCCAAACTACAATGGGGTCCTCATATAGAGGCCTTGTCAGGGAGACTAAGCTCAGCTGCTTTTGCTGTAAGGAAGATAAGACGTTTGACTGATGTAGAAACAGCTAGGTTAGTTTATTTTAGTTATTTCCATAGCTTGATGTCCTACGGCATTTTACTGTGGGGCGCGGCTGCTGATGTAGAGACAATTTTTGTGTTACAAAAAAGAGCCGTGCGAGCTATTTATAATCTTAAACCTCAAGATTCCTTACGAGAGGTGTTTAAAAAAATTAGAATATTAACTCTAGCCTCTCAGTATATTTACGAAAATTTAATGTATGTACGGAAAAATTTTCATTTATTCACGAAAAATAGTGACATACACAAATATAATACTAGAAATAAGGATAAGCTTGCTATTCCACAATTTAGGCTTCGAAAGGTTGGTAACTCTTTCATGGGGAAAGGTATAAAATTTTTCAATAAACTACCAGAACACATTATTAACTTACCGGTTAATAAATTTAAAACTGTTATTAAAGAAACCCTTATGACGAAAGGGTATTATAAAGTAGATGATTATTTAAATGATAATAATGTATGGACTTGCATGATCACTACAAACATTGTAAACCTTTTGAAAAGAGGCATTGACAATAGTGACTGAGTTTGTTGCGCAGCTTCTTCTCAGCACTAGCCCACAATTGTCCCGAAGCTGTGGTAGGGTTTATATTGGGACGTGTAAAAGTGCCCCCAGAGGGCCTATTTGCATAAATAAATGACTTTTATGACTTTTATGACTTTCATGCGTGTTTGGAAGCCTTAATAGATCAACGTACTCTAATATTACTCTGATATCACACACACATTGAACTGATTACCGCTGTTTTGTAGACGGCGAATTTTACAGAACCTCTTAGCAAAGATCTTTCAAAAGCTGCTACTAGTGGACTATTATTTTCACTATCAAGAGAATTTTACATAACATCATTCTTTTGAAGTGAAAACTTCTTTAGCGGCATTGAGCACTTTTGTGGGATGGGGGAAAAATGTGAAACTCGCGTCAGGACACGTGGGCTGATCGAAAAACCGTAAGACGGTTGGCGAAATTATGGATGTAAGTTGATTTTTCTGAGAGATAAACTTTTTAATGTAATTTAATATAATATAAATTGTAATGTTTGTGTACGATAGCGCAATAAACAAATATTGTATTCTATAAAAATATTATATTATTATTATTATTATTATTATTATTATTATTATTATTATTATTATTATTATTATTATTATTATTATTATTATTATTATTATTATTATTATTATTATTATTATTATTTTTATTGAAGTGAAAACTTCTTTAGCGGCGTTGAGCACTTTTGTGGGATGGGGGAAAAATGTGAAACTCGCGTCAGGACACGTGGGCTGATCGAAAAACCGTAAGACGGTTGGCGAAATTATGGATGTAAGTTGATTTTTCTGAGAGATAAACTTTTTAATGTAATTTAATTGGATGATCAAACGAACTTACCTTAAGTGAAGTTCGATCCAAATTGTCCTGACTTCGACGAAGAGATTTAATTGACCATGTAGTATGCCCTACTACGCGTCCATTCACTCGCACACAGGTTTAGCGCAAGAAAGAGAAGGTAAATGACCTCACTCCCTCCCACGCCTCACAGCACTGCCAGCCGCCTGTCGCTCATTCATTTCAGAGCAAGGAGACCGATGTATGAGATGTACAACATTGATTATACTTATTGTAAGGGTGACGATTATTTTTGCATAAAAAACGTACACGGGAATTGGGAAGGGTGGGACCTTAAATCTCTTCGTCGAAGTCAGGACAATTTGGATCGAACTTCACTTAAGGTAAGTTCGTTTGATCATCCAATTGTCCTGCCTTCGACTCTGAGATTTAATTGACCATGTAGATGTTTGGAGTAAAATCAATGTTGTTACAATAGAATAAGTTGACATCTCTGATGTTAGTAGTGATTGATCATTAAAACGATCATATTAAACAACAATTCATTGTTCATGTCGCTATCTTTGACATATACATGTATCACTATTACTAAAAAACATTAGTTGTATGATAACTATGATAAGTTATAACTTTCTACTAATAAAAATATCTTTATTAGAAAGAAAGAAGATATTTGTTAGTATTTTTTATTAATGATTAACTAAAAATTGATAATTTATTTATTTTAGTAATTTTAAGCTGAAATAAAGCATTTCTGTTTAATTGTGGCATGTTATAAAAATTGCAAACAATACAGAAGACGTATTGTTGGGCTGAGACGGTTTGCGAATAATATAGTTTTACACACTGAATTTGGCACGTAAAACAAATGATAATTTTATTACGAGGAAAGCCACATACAGAAAACACTTTTTAGTTAGCGCCTTATCTTTGGTAAGATAAAGGGCGTGAAGGTAATGTCGTCTGAAAAATCGTTATCTTATTCTTGCAGTATTTAGCATATTTTATAATTATAGTTTTGAAATACGTATGTACATGCTTTTCTATTGCTTTTCAGTATGGGATATGTAGGTATTAATGCGACTGTTTGAAAAATATTCGATCGAATACCAAACACATAAATAATATTTTATAAATTAAAATTTCGAATACCTGAGAAAATTTAAATACTTAATTTGGTTATAAAATGTGTTTATGATTTGTATAAAAGTAATTGATTAAAAGATTCATTCTTAGGAATGTAATTATTTTAAGATCATGATTATATTCACGGGTGTCTATCAATGATATATGATTATTTGCTGTGTAAGAAAAAGAATACAATAATTCAATGGCTTTGAAATATTATCGTTATCAGAAAGTTTAAGGCATAGGTAGGTAGGTAATGATTTTTTATGTATTATTTATATTTCATTAAGTATATTAGTTTTTTTTTTTTTAAATAAGATTTAAAATCGGCTTCTGGGAGCTTTATAAGGGCAAACGACCGCAAACGATTTCTCCGATATAAGTTTTGGTACCACCCGGCCCCGACCAAATACGTTTGCCTAATATTCGACTAATCGACCAGGAATGTTCGCCGAGTATTCGATAGTCGGCACATGTTCAGATTTATATATATGATGTATATGATAAATTTAATCATAATTTTATTGCCTGGGTAAATGTCTGGATTACTTTTAAGGATTACAATAAACATCAATCCTATGTTTCAGGTTGGTTGCTATGAGTTTTTTATTTATTTAACTTTATATATATTTTTAAGTTTGACAAATATTTGTAATATATTTGGCTACAGATGAGACTTGTTTCAATATTATGAGCTGTGTCAAAAAAAAAACTGATGATGACTTAGAATAAGGGTACCTATTTTGACACGAAATCCAAAAATAAACGGATATCGTATTAAAAGTACCTATGTCATATCGAGATCCCAAGGGTAAACTGGTTTTATACATATTTAAAAACATCTTTACATATGGTTAATAAAAAACATAGATAATTTGGTTTGAAATAATTAATTGATTCAAATTTTAATAAATAGTCGAATCACATGACGTCCTCTGGCGTAAGAATTAAGAAAAAGTCCATTAAAAAAAATAATTTTCAAAATAAAATACTTTTTCTCAACCATACCACCCGACCTATTTTATTATTAATTTTTAATTTTCAATTGTTCCACCGTATGTAAGTAACTGGTGAATATCAAGACAAAATGTCCTTTGAAAAATTATTAAACACAGTATATCGAATACTATAAACATCAAACAATAAAATGCATATAATAAGTACCTATTTTATTGCTTATTAGAGCAACGTTTTCAAGGAACAGTTCCTTAATAACTTAGTGGCTTTCTGGGGAAGATTGTTGGGGAGTGGGTGGATGTAATTGATTACAAAAAACTGATGATTAGAGAATATATTTACTTGATGTACTTTATTCTTAAATCACAGAATAAATAGTAGGAAAATAAACATGGTTCATATTTCCAATAACTCGAATTAGATTATTATAGTGCAATTTGATTCTAATGCTGCATTGCATTTAGGATACGTCAGTTTTTTTTAAATATATATATATAAATAATAATTTCCTAGCCTTTTGTTAAAAAAAATATTGATAGTGATATTTTTGTAATAATGAATATGGCTTGTATTTATTTCACGTCAAACGTAGGTGTGTGTGTAAATGGCAAATAAAAATAACCGAATTATATGAAATATTGTAATAATACTTGAGAAAATAAAATTGTGCCAATTTATATGTTTTGCTTATGCATTTCCATAAAAAGCAAAAAAGGCATTATCTTCATAAAATGAGCTTGTTTCAATTTAATAGCTACCTACTCTTATGGTATATCTAACAATGTGTCGATAAGTTTTGGTTTATGCTATCTGCCGCATACTTCAATACAATAGAACGTTTGATTTGAATTATTCTTAGGTGGTGCTTGAAACAAGGTCATAGAAACAAAGGTCAATTCCAGGTGACCAAAGGTTGTCACAATTTTTACTGGGCGTTGGCTGGCTTTTCCAAAGATAAAGAACACAGATCTTTATTAAGTTTTCTCGACTCGAGATTAAGTACCGAACTTGGCGACGGTTAAATGAACGTATTCATAAAAAAGCATATCACTTTCACAGCATATTTTTCGAAAAACGAAATAACCTCTAAAACAATGGAATACAGCGCACCCTAATAAATCTTATATGACGGTAGTACTATATTGATTTCGGGGTTTGATAAGATGTCTCATTGGCATATTTAAAAAAAAATACGCTTTCCAGGTAGTTGTTATTGCTTCAGTAAATAAGCTTTACCGAATTATTTACTGAGAAGTTGATTTAATCTTAGTTGGATATAAAATAAATACGGCAAATTTCCTACCATTCAGAATCATACATTTGCCAGGTATTTAGCAAAGCTCATTCTCATTTTTATTATAGCTGTTAAAATTAAAAGCATTTTATGGAGTTTTTAAACGGACTGGTTTTTATATGGACCCAACCATATTTTGGTACGTCCTGGGCAAGCTTACAGCTTGCTTGCTTGCTAGTTATAATCAAAGAGCCAACCACAAGCTAAATAGCTATAGGTATGAGCAGAAAGCAGAATTGTATGTAGAAAAATCTTGCTTTCTTAAAAAGTACATTGTTTTCTTTTTACCAAATCTATTAAATTCAATATTTTAAGTAGTAATATTAAGCAATTTATGTTTACCATAGCATTGTCTAGTTAGACAATTTTATAGCCATTGGCAAGAAATAAGTACAAAAGAGTTGTGATCAATGGATAAGGACCCAAACCACCCATAACTATGTGAGCTATGGTGGGATGCTATGCTACCGTTTTTAGAGCTTTGTGGAAAACATATTAGGAACGAGTACTGCAGGTTGCAGAGTACGTGTATTTATGATTAAGGTCTAAGTTGTTAAAGTGTTTTTGAGTCTCTCATGTTTACTATTCTGAGTAAAAATTTACAAAATAAATATTAATTTATTCGATTTGAAATAAATCTTCTGCCACTATTATTACTTGGTAAACCATTTTATTGCTATTTTGGTTTGTACGTGTGATAGCTCACATTATGCTCCATTTTAATATTTGCCTAAATATTGGCTGAGACAAGTGTTCGGTCGTGGTTTTGCCACGAGTGGAATACGGTAGCCCGTAATAAGTACATGTACGTACGGCCTTAAGGTGATATAACAAAGCATTCATAAGAACACATACCTTTTTTGGTCGGATTCTGATTCCGAGTGCGAGACGTTTAAAACACGCTGGAATTGTGACGGTAGATCACCGTTGCGAAGCAATTCGCGGCGCGTCATGGGCCACACACATCACAGGTATGGCCGGATGAGTGCGGGCGAGGGCCGCTGATTCATACTCAGAGGCCATAGTGGCGCATCGTCAGCGCTGCTTAATATTAATCATGAATGTCTTTGGCTGTAATTTATTATTATAGCATCAAAGAACAATTGGCTGTTACTTCAGCTAACTTGTTTCCCTTTTTTCGCAATGAAAATGAGGGTAGGATATTGGAAGCAACGCATACCAAAAGTCTCAGATAAGATCTAGAATAATCTAGATAATTAGGACTGGCTGACCTCACGTGTCAGCTCTGCCAGTATTTGCTACAGATCAATATCGCGTATTGATTCGGAGCGGAAAATGCGGACTGGCTAGCATCGCGTGCTAGCTCGGCCGCGAAGCGTAAAGCATGCATGGTGCAGCCACGCTGGGTAGTGCGTTTTACTTCACATTCACTTGTTAAATTAATAACAAAAACATTTTTGAACTAACATGTCACTATAAGATAAATTTCGTTTAGCACGAAATAAAAACTTAATGGTTATATACTGTGGTTACTGCGTGCGTTGGAACGGCGCACGCGCACGGACACGAATGAGCGACAGGCGGCTGGCAGTGCTGTGAGGCGTGGGAGGGAGTGAGGTCATTTACCTTCTCTTTCTTGCGCTAAACCTGTGTGCGAGTGAATGGACGCGTAGTAGGGCATACTACATGGTCAATTAAATCTCAGAGTCGAAGGCAGGACAATATAATATAAATTGTAATGTTTGTGTACGATAGCGCAATAAATAAATATTGTATTCTATAAAAATATATTATAATTATTATTATTATTGTATTATTATTATTATTGTATTCTATCACAAAAATGATAGTACTTTTATATTGATAATAACTATTCCAAAAAATCAAAAATGCACATCGTTGATATTCAAGTTTTCACTTCTGCCGGCACTCCCGGAGTGCTTTCACAGTTTTTTTTTTTAAATATCTGCGATCAGTCCTTCGACTATCAGCGGATGGGTTGTAGTGGAATTGCTTGTTAGGTGTACCCTCCAGTGAGGGTCCTCCCTCTATGTAATTACTGCTCTCTCCAGCGCAGCTTTAATATGTCGTGGCATTTGAGGCGATTCTCGTAGCTTTGCTGTTACAGCTGGGTAGGTACTTCGTTCGGTTGTACAGTTTGCCGGTTTTGGTAAGATGCTGCAGCGATCCGTATCTCTTCAATCACTGTGTCTACCTTAAGGGCCTCGTGAATTTCGATGTTTTTCACAAGCCATGGGACGTTAAATATTGTTCTCAAAATAGTACTCGGAGAATAATATTTCGTCTTTGTATTATCGATAGATTTGCTTTGCTTGCACAGCCCCACAGTTGTACGCCATAATAAATGTAAATTATTCCACTTTTTGTTACGTGTCATCACTGCAAATTAGCGAAGTAAATAAGGTACTCGAGTGTAAGCGGAGATGAGATGACAGAATATTACGACGTTGGGACATAAGACGCCAATTAGGTACTTTATCAAGCTAATTATTCCTACGTGTCTGACGAATTAACTTCATCACTCAACATTACATGCATGTCACGGCTCCTTAAAAACGTAAGGCTAGCTTAGGCAGTCTCCTTTTACGAACATTAAATATGTAAAGAATTGAGTTTTTTTTTTTTAACTCTTACTTCGTAGCGATTATGTCGGCTCCCTCGGGATTGTTTATGTTATGTTTGTTTCAAATGGAGGATAACACGTGTAATTATAAATTTATGGTTCGTATGTTACACAACATTATTTCGTGTCCTAAAAAAATATGTGTATTCAGAGTAGATAACTTTTCTCAAATTTATGAAACTAGTTTTAAAAATCCTACTACCTAGTTGGCACAAAGAAAAGTTAGAATTATAAACGTGTTTTTTTTTTCAATTATTAATTAAGACACATGTTAGGTTAGGTTAAAAGAACGCATCGTGCGATCAAATTCGCTTTCTCCTAAGTCTGCTGTAACATTAAGTACCTTACACACTGCGGCTCTTAGTCGCGATGCTGTCGCTACAGTCGGCTGCATCACAATGAACAGATATAATTTGGCATCAATGCAGTCACGCGTTAGTATAGATGCAGTTACCAATATACAGCACATACATGTAATATGTTACTGTCCAGCTTCTGCATTGCGACTGCATCGATACTAAAAGTAGCGGAAGTATGAAAAGGTTAACATTATGCGACTACATAGATGCTGCATCACTGCAAAAAGTCGCAGTGTGCAAAATGTCTAAAACGAGAAACTAAACAGACTTCATTACAACAATAACTCGAGCGGAGTAGTTTACCTTTGTTCCGAATCAATCATCCTTCATTCCCAAGGGGGTGATTCTTTAGTAGAGTCAATTATGAGGACTGTTCGCGGAATTATGTGAACGCTCCTAGATATTGAATTATATTTCTGCTAGTTACGGTTTTGGTAAAATATTGCTTGGCGATTGTTTGCGGAAGGATATGAAAAAAAGAAATCATTTTTAGTTTTCCCATTGTTATTTATTATAATAAGGACTTATTGTTTGGTTATAATTGGCTTTACCCCGCGTGCAACCATAATCTGGATGATTAAGAAACTGTTGCTCTCTTTTTTAAATAACGTAGGCATATATTAGATTCGTTACGAACACTTACATTGTACGCTCCCAGATATTGAAGCCAATGTAGTTCTAGCAAATATACCTAATAATTAAGTATTGTCGTACTTCAAGATTTTTTTGTTCTAAATATCTCAAAAAGTACTCAACTGATTTTAATGAAACTTACACTGTACCCTAAGTTCAAGTATACCTTATTTAACTTGAAAAGGATTCGCTATGACTTCTCATTATTGAGAAATCCGTGGACAAACATACAAACACTTATGAAATTTAGCACACGTGTTTGGAAACCATAATAGAACAATACACTACTTTAACCAGACTCTAAGTCACTTCAAACGTCAATTATTTGAAAAGCTTTTCGTTTTGCAACATAATAGATGTTCTCATTTACTAACCATTTTAACATGGTTCTAATTTTATTTGCATGCAATTAATGTTGTCTTTACCGCACTTCAATATTTTTTTTTGTTTTAAGTCAGTTCAAAACCTTATATATAACTAATTCAATAGAAAGTAATTTTGGGTACTCATTGTCTGTTACATATACATTTTTAGATTCAGTATTTCGATGTATTGACTGTTTTGTACTAAAATAAAAGAGAAAAAAATATACTCCTAAATTATCAAATTCCAACGATATCACACACATACACATTAAATTTATTACTCTTTTTTTAAGTCGGTAATAATGTGTAGGTAATGTAAGGTACGCCACTATAAAGTTCCTGAAAAGGAGTCAACAAAAGTACAGAGTTGTAAAGAAAACACGTTGTTCAAGTTAGCTAAAGTTAACGCAAAATCAAAAAACTATGCATTTAATAACAAACAAAGACGATAAAAGGCTTTTAAACTTCAATTTCCATATTCCAATATTGTGTTTGATCAAGTCAATACGACCTTAATTTACATCCATATTTTACGGCGATGCTTAATATTTATTTATAGACGCAATAAAACCTTCGCTGTAATTGATGAGTATTAAAATTTATACAATGATACCGTATAAATAACTCGTATAAATTGAGTTTGAAAAATTACATCGGTTGCATAATAATTACAATGCAAACTTTTACCTGAGGCTCATGTTTTTACGATTTTTGGAACATAGGCATGATTTTAAGTTATATTTTTATTCTGAGTAATTTTTTTTAAGAGAATGTATAGGATTTTAGTTTTTTAAGATTATACAAAGTGATTTTCGACCACGATTTATTTTTGTTGATATAACAGACGATTAACAATCGCTTCTTTGAACACTCAATACAAACAAACGTTTACAAAAAGGGAGGCTCTTAACATTTGGAATTCGATAATGCGACGCTGAATAAACAGCGGCATTATGAGCTACTGGCGTTAACAAGTACCTTTAAAAATACGAATCGCGAGGAAAAAGCGCTCATTTGCGAGAGTACGTTAATCCCGGATAATCCGGGGACCGGGATTTCGGCGGAAATAATGAGATACAGCCGAAAGATATGTACTTAGCCCTTCTGGGCTTCTGAAGTGATAAATATGAGGAGACGCGTTTGAAAGACCATAATTGAGTTTCGCCGCTTCCGTTATAGGGAACGCGTAACGTCATCACGATCAAAGCTTTGTTAGGACAGTGGTAGTCTGAGTGAATCAAAAATATTGTCACAAGTGATGAGTTCAGTGTTTGAGTGGCTTGCGGTACTTAAAGTGTCATTACAGCTCAAGTCCCGATACCACCGCGCTTTGCGTCGTTTCCGTTTGCCTAGCACAAGAGCTTTGGGTACTTATGGATCAAAGCAATATAAGTGATATGGTCTATAAATGTGTATTTTGTAATATTATCTATACTAATTACTTTAACTAATAAAGTTAATTTGATTGTTTGTTTGAACGCGTTAATCTCGGAAATGATTAAACCAATTAGAAAAAATATTTTTGTGTTGGATAGCTTATTTATCGAAGATGGCCTTAAGCAAAAAATCACACTGCGACGGGAACGCTAGTACTGTATAGCAGCGTTGATCAATTAGCCGTTGAAATGGGAAATTAACACTTTCGAGTGCTAAAAATTTATAATTCAAACGTGTATATGAATATTTAGTCCGAAGCAGTAGCAAAATGCAATTACACAAATACCATAAGATCCCATCAGTCCCGCAAGATGTCTACGACGCAGCCAAACCGCAGGAGTCACAGCGCTATTTGGAACAGCTTTTAGTTCTAATGTATAGCTATATTTTGTGTATTCTCTAAGACGCTCTTTGCTCTAAATTATAGGATAACTAACAGTTAACGGATACTTAGCTGTCCACATGTATTTGCATCTGGTCTGGGTGTTGTGGTACCACCGTTGTGACTGATTTCCATATCACAAGTCCATTGTCTACTTACTTTGGGATCGGAGCAATATATGTGATCGGTGTCAAATATTTATTTATTTATTTGCTAGTTTTGAAGCTAACGATTGGTTTCTACTGATGTTAAAGTATTTTTGTATACATAGTCGGGCCATAAATACTGTTACAATTAAAAATAAGAAAGATATTACATTTGAATTTGAAATCTGCCATTTTTATACGATTGCTCATTGTGTTTTATAATTTTGGCGCCAATACATTTTATAATATTTTGCGATCATAAAATGGAGTGGGGTGATAAAGAGAACCGAACCGCTGTGATTGCATTACACAAAGTTCGTATGGAGCCAAATGCTATTTTTAAAACTCTCCATACGCTTGGTATTAGTCAAATGTTTATATACCGGGCTATCAATAGGTACAATGAGACCTTCTCTGTTTGTGACAGAAAATGACCTGGCCGTCCACGTAGTGTTCGTACGAAAAAGGTGGTCAAAGTAGTAAGGGAAACAATTTGCAGAAATCCTGTCCGAAAGCAAAAATAATTAAATCGGAAGATAAAGATAGCACCCAGAACCATGTCGCGTATTACAACATGACTTAGGACTTGCAGCCTATAAGAGAGCAACATTTTAACAAACAAAATTTATTTATGCACAAACCTCTAAGGAAACTTCCTTGGTTTGGTGGGGTGTTAGCTATGAAAAAGTGACTGAGCCATATTTTTGTGAAAAAGGTATCAAAACATCGGCACAAGTGTATTAGGTTCCATACTTGAGAAGGTAGTTCAGCCCCTTAACAACACCATGTTCAATAACCAAGCATGGTCATTCCAACAAGACTCGGCGCCGGGTCATAAAGCTCGGTCCACGCAGTATTGGTTAGAAGCGAACGTTTCGGACTTCATTAGAGCTGAAGACTGGCCGTCGTTTAGTACTTCGCTGGATTATGATTTATGGTCAGTGTTACCGACAAAGAAGGTTTCACACAATGTTATTTTGTCTGTATTTTTTTACTTTTTTTTATGATTTTTAATGTCAAAATATATATATTCAGTTGTCACCGCACGAGCTGCCTTTTTCTTACTTTTCCTAATTTCATTATTATTTTCAGTAATATTGTTGGTCAATCGAGCCAAAAATGATAACCAGGTCGAAGTCAGTTCGTACGGAAGCCGCTGAAAATTCTGGAGATACAGCTGTGCCCAATGCAGGTGCTCTCGATCGGGTTCTGACTCCCGCTTTTCTCGAGGCATCCGCTGCACCCAATCCTGTCGACGAAAATTTGAATCTCCAAAATTTTCAGAAGCCAGTGATACAGTCCACAGTTCCGAGATCTTCTTTAGCTTCCAGATCTTCGCAGTCGTCGGCTACAGTTCGTGCCCTTCAAGCAACTGCAGAAGCTAAACTTGCGCGTCAGCAGCTCGAGCGTAAGTTGCAGCAAGAGGAGGAAAGGCGCAAGCGTGAGTTGCAGTTGGAAAACGAACGTTGCCGAATCGAGGAACTGGAGCTTGCAGCCGAGTTGGCGAGTTTGAATGCAGCTCATAGCCGTAAGAATTTATTAGTCCGCAAGATCTGCGTCGCAGACGGAAGCTTGGGTGGCCGAACAGGTACAATCTAATTTTGCAGTTAAAGATTTTAAATCAGTACCTGATGACCCACCTCGCACGCAGTATTATGATAGTCAGTTTGTTTCTGACCCACCTCGCGCGCAAAATTATGATAATCAGTTTGTATCTGACCCACCTCACACGCAGCATTGTAGTAATAGGTGTGCTATTTACCCCAAGGGGAACTTTGACTTGACTGCCTTTAGCGGCGGATCATTAGAATGGTTAATATTCAAAAAGAATTATAATTCAACAAAACATTTGTTTTCTAATTTAGAAAATTTTAATCGTCTAAGTCGTGTTCTTCAGGGGCGAGCGCGGGAGAGCGTTTCCATGTTGCTCGTGACTTCTGAAACCCCAGATGAAGTCATGCAATTGTTAGAGCAAACGTTCGCGCGCCCAGAGGCGATCGTGACGCGAGCGGTAGCAGAGGTACGTATATTGCCTAAACTGTCGCTAGATTTGAAAGACATTAACAATTTCAGTTGTAAAGTTAAAAACTGTACTTCGGTACTCAAATTGCTAAATCAACCCGAATATCTTTATTGCCCTGAGTTATTCAATAGTGTTTTAAATAAGTTAACCCCTCTTTTGCGTAGTAAGTGGCTTGACTTTGCATACACAAATTTTTCTAAGGAAACACCAAAGTTAATACTGCTATCTGAGTTTTTAAGTTTAGAAACGGACAAATACAATAAATTTGGTATTTCTGATCAATCATTTTTACAAAATTCATGTTTACGCCGTGACAATGTCAACACAGTGTCAACTAAACAATCTGTCAATATAACGGATGCAAAAGAGGTTTGTGTTTATTGCAGTCAAACTCATAATCTGAAAGATTGCTCTGATTTTATAAAACTTTCTGCTGAACAGAGGTGGTCGTGATTGTATGAAAATAAATTTTGCTATCGATGTATTAAGGGCGGTTCACACAGGTGGAAGAGGTGTAAGGCTAAGCGTTGCGGTATTGATGGCTGCCTTCGTTTTCACCACCCGTTGCTGCACGGTTATCAGCCTTCACCATCGAAAAGCTTTGTGATTCCTGTTACTCAACCATCTCTGTCCGACACGCAAAATACAACAGAAACGTCGTACATTGCTAAGGCGACAATTTCAAATACTACTGATTTTATAACTACTGAAACTATGCAAAAAGTTTATTTGAGAGTTATTCCAGTGACTGTAAGTGGTCCCAAAGCAAGCGTTATGACATATGCTTTACTCGATGAAGGCTCCACTGCTACTCTTAGTGATTCTGAGCTTGCAACTTCTATTGGAGCAGTGGGCCCTTCACGTTTATTGTGCCTTGAAGGTGTGAGTGGAATGTCAGCTAGTACTGAAGTTCAACTCGTCAATTTTGAAATAAAAGGTAGTTTTGAAAATAATAGTTACGAAATTCATAATGCCAAAACGGTTAATTCTTTGTCACTTCTGTCACAAACCATTCGTCTTCAAGACCTAGAAAAATTTAAACATTTGACAGATTTATCAGAAATATTAAGTTTTGACAGTGCCACACCAAAAGTGCTGCTAGGTGCTGAACATTGGCACTTGACCATTCCGAGAGAGGTGCGTATGGGTTCAAGGTCTCAACCCGTCGCTGCCCGCTGTCTTTTAGGCTGGTCTTTACACGGACAATCGAATAGTTGGACACGCCCACTAGAGTTTGTCAACCACGCGCTAGTTGATAATTTTGACAACGAGCAAACGGCTTTAGACATTATTATTAATGATTATTTCAAACTTGATAGTTTAGGAATTACCAAACACGAAACTAAAGTTAACAAACAAGATAAACGTGCTTTAGAAATTTTAGATTTTACTTCAAAGCGTTTGCCTTCAGGCCGGTTTGAGGTAGGATTGTTGTGGCGCGATAACATTATTAGCGTACCAGACAGCTATCAGCAAGCTCTGTCACGTTTCCTTTCTTTGGAGAGACGCATGCAAAGGGATCATCAATTCGCATCCGGTTACAAAATGTTTATTCAGGGAATGCTAGACAAAGGTTACGCTGAGGAGTGCACTGACTCATACCATCTTAGAAAGCAGTGCCCATCCACTCAAAAAAGTAAATTATATTGGTACTTGCCTCATTTTGGTGTTGTACACCCACAAAAAAATAAATTACGTGTTGTACACGATGCTGCCGCCAAAACTCTTGGTGTTAGTTTAAATTCGATGCTGCTCGCTGGTCCTGATCTGCTTCAGCCTTTGTTGGGTATTTTGTTCAGGTTTAGAGAAGGTTGCGTTGCGTTTAATGCGGATATTAAAGAAATGTTCCCGCAGATCAGAATCAGGGACCAAGATCGTGATGCTCTGCGCTTTTTGTGGCGGGATGACCCTAAAACTCCTATCAAAGAGCTGAGAATGACTTCTGTCATCTTTGGAGCTGCATGCAGCCCTTGTACGGCTCTTTATATAAAAAATAAAAATGCTCTTGAATTTGAAAATAAGTTTCCGGTAGCTGTCGAAAAGATAATTAAAGATCATTACATGGATGACTACATAGGAAGTGTAGATTCTGAGGAGGGGGCATCTAAGCTTGCTGCTGACATAGTGGCCGTTCACAAAGCTGGTGGGTTCGAAATGAGAGGCTGGGTGTCTAATCGTCCTTCCGTACTATCATCCATTAGTGAAGACTTACGCGGCGCTCCACAGTTGACAGATGTCGGCCTGAACCTTTTATCCGGACCCTCGGGATAAATTGGCATCCTCAAAGTGACGTTTTTGGTTTTAGACTGGCTACTTTAAAAATTGAACCGCCACTCACAAAAAGAAAAGTATTATCTTATTTAATGCAAGTTTATGATCCACTTGATTTCTTGCTTCCCTATACAGTTAAGGGATGGAATTTGTTTCAGTCAACTTGGAAATTGGGTTTAAATTGGGATGCTGACCTTCCTACAGCCCTGACTGCTGACTGGGTACTTTGGATTTCTAAATTGGCTAAAACTAACGATACAAAAATAAAACATTGGTATGGTGATGGGTCTGATCCACCGGTGGAACGCGAGTTACATGTTTTTTCCGACGCTAGTGAATTAGCTTACGCGTGTGTAGTTTATTGGCGTTACGCTTATGCCGATGGCCAAGTTAAGCTTTCACTAGTTGGCAGCAAGGCTCGTGTTGCTCCGGTCAAGCCTATAACCATACCACGTCTAGAACTACAGGGTGCTTTGATTGTTGCACGGTTTGCTAAAACTCTTTGCGAAGCTCACCGAAATCGTCCTATGCGTTTAATTTTCTGGACCGATTCTACCACTGTTCTGAGTTGGCTTAGAAATGACAGCCGTCTGTTTAAACCCTTTGTAATGCACAGAGTGGCTGAGATTACTGAGTCAACAGAGGTATCTTGTTGGAAATATGTACCAGGTAATCTTAACCCTGCGGATGCTGCCACCCGCCCCGGTAATGGTCTCGATCAGTGGCTAGCTGGGCCACCCTTTCTCCTTCTTGAACCGAGCGAGTGGCCATCAGAGCCTCCACAAACTGCTTCTAAAAGTCTCGACGAAGTAAGAGTTAATTTTAAAAATATTAACAAATTTGTAGGCACTACTTTGCATTCGGCGCCTTCTCCAAATACTGCGAATCTAACCAGTCACAATACTTGGTTGCGGTTAGTTCGTTCAACCGCTACGGTATTCCTCGCGTGTGAAAAGTTTCGATCTTTGTTGGCAAATAATTCCAGTCAAAATTCCAAATTATCCTGCGATTCTCGGTCTGCCCCCGTTCATCATCCGCCTTCATTATCAGCATCTCACCTCATTAAAGCTGAAAAAGCGCTTCTGCAA
Source organism: Pyrausta purpuralis (assembly GCA_963924145.1). Lineage (NCBI taxonomy): Eukaryota > Metazoa > Arthropoda > Insecta > Lepidoptera > Crambidae > Pyrausta > Pyrausta purpuralis. The sequence goes on from OZ001646.1 coordinate 5,108,544, forward strand.
CGATCGCAAGTCGAATCATTCGAAGAGAAAATCGCTTGCCTTTTGTCGTCTAAACCAATTCCGAAGCACAGTAAGCTATTCCGTCTCACTGTAATTTACATTGACGGTCTTCTAAAACTAGACGGAAGAATAGAGGAAGTGCAAAATGCAGATCAGATCAGTAATCGTCCTATTGTCCTTGATGGTAGAAATCTTATCACCCGTCTTCTTGTTCATAATTTACATGTCAAGGCTGCACATGCTAATAACGAAACTGTAGTGAATCTACTGAGGGAGCAGTTCTGGATTTTAAGCTGTCGAGGTGTTGTTCGCGAAATTTCCAGGAACTGCCAAGTTTGTAAGAATCGGAGAGCAAAGACTGAAACCCCTAGATTGGGCGACCTCCCATCGGTTCGATTGGCACACCATAGCCGTCCTTTTTCGTTTGTTGGCCTAGATTATTTCGGCCCATTGGAAGTTGCTATTGGGCGACGCCGTGAGAAGAGGTATGGTGCTCTTTACACCTGCTTGACGTCAAGGGCGATACATCTCGAAATTGTTGCATCATTAAAATCAGACTCCGCATCATTAAAATCATTGCTCGACGTGGTTGTCCCATAAAAATTGTTAGTGACAACGGAACCTGTTTTGTTGGCGCTTAATAGAGAACTAATAGAGAATTAAATGCCTTCTTTGGTGAACAAATTGAGGAATATGCGGCAAACAATAAGATAATTTGGGAATTTATTCCACCTGCATCTCCGTTCATGGGAGGTTGTTGGGAACGCCTTGTGCGCAGTGTTAAAACCGCACTAAAAGTTATCCTCAAGCAGAGAGCCCCATCGGAAGAAACCCTGCAGACGGTCTTTGCTGAAGCGGAGGCTCTAGTAAACTGTCGCCCTCTAGTACATGTTCCTGTTGATCCGGAAGACCCAATTGCCCTTACCCCCTTCCACTTTTTACTGGGCACTCCATCCACCTAACAAATGCCGGCAGCTTTGAGTTTTTCGGATAAAGAGCTATTTGGGAGAGCGCATGGAAAAAGGCAATTCACCTCGCCGATCATTTTTGGGCCCGCTGGGTAAAAGAATATCTACCCACCTTAGTACCTAGACGTCAGACGAACACGGCACAAGTTCATCAGCAGTTACAGATAGATGATGTCGTCCTAATTGTCGACGAAAACTTGCCACGTGGCTTGTGGCCCATTGGGAAAGTCACATGTATACATCCAGGCAAGGACGGAACGGTGCGAGTTGTCGAAATTAAGACGAAGGCTGGCACATTTAAGAGACCGACAAGGAAATTTGTCAAGTTACCCGTCGCGATTCATTCGTAGTTACTTAGTTTCATTGTACATAATTTTCATTACTATTAGTAGGAATTCACTTCTTTTCTATTTTAACTTGTCTGTGCTATTCTCCTTTGTCGGTACTGATTACAGTGTTGCCACACGGGGGGCGCTGTGTTACCGACAAAGAAGGTTTCACACAATGTTATTTTGTCTGTATTTTTTTACTTTTTCTTATGATTTTTAATGTCAAAATATGTATATTCAGTTGTCACCGCACGAGCTGCCTTTTTCTTACTTTTCCTAATTTCATTATTATTTTCAGTAATAGTCAGTTTTAGAGAGTACGGCTTGCTCTTAACGCCATTATAATTTGGAGTCTCCAAAACAATCTATACGATTGGCAGTGAAGAATTTTCCCATGGGAAGATTGCGTGCTTCTATTGATAACTGGCATCAACGTTTAAAGGACTGTATTGCAGCCAACGGAGACCACTTCGAATAAGCTTTTTATATTTTAAATTGTTTTAATTTATGTATAAAACTATCACACTGTAAAAGGAATAAATATTATTTGCATTTTTTTTCTTAATGACAATATTTATGGCAAGACTAGGTATATATTTATATTGAAATATTAGAATGAGTTAATAGGATGATAACTAAATCATATTTTGAGATTCTCAAATCTTCGTGATAAATTGGACTAACACCATTGTTCCTTAGATATATATTTTCTTACTTTTTTTTTTTTTGTATTAAGAGATTATTGTTTCTTTCCTCTGGATTGTAGTTGCCCCAATCGGACCTTATTTATAAATCTGACTACTCATATGTGGAGATTTATTATTAGTATTGATGTTTAGCATTAAGTTATTTAGATATAGTGATTATTAAAACTGTAAATCTTCCTAAGAATATATAAATAAATAAATAAATAAATATAAATAAATAAATGTATAAATAAATGATTTTTGAAGTAAATGGTGATAAAATATCTAAAACAGTAGGTGGTAGACGTCTGGGTAAAGTATTAGCGCTTTAGAATGTTTTAAACACTTACAGTGTAATATTTTATATTCATAAAGATAAAATAAGAAACCAAAAATTTGCGCACAGGCGGGACTTGAACCAGCAACCTTTTGGCAAACCGGGCCAAACGCTCTTACCAATTGAGCTACCGTGCTGTTAGTCCGACCCTGCGAAATTTGTGGTTTCTTACGAAAACGTCAATTGCGTGACGCTTAGCGCCATCTAGCCGTCTGTTTATGAAACAGATGGCCCAAGCAGTTATTCTTTACAGAATAAATTCAACTTGGAAATTGATGTCGCTTCGCTATCTAATGCTTTAGAATGTTTTTAACACTCACAGTGTAATATTTTATATTCATAAAGATGAAATAAGAAACCAAAAATTTGCGCACGGGCGGGACTTGAACCAGCAACCTTTTGGCAAACCGGGCCAAACGCTCTTTCATAAACAGACGGCTAGATGGCGCTAAGCGTCAATTGACGTTTTCGTAAGAAACCACAAATTTCTCAAGGTCGGACTAACAGCACGGTAGCTCAATTGGTAAGAGCGTTTGGCCCGGTTTGCCAAAAGGTTGCTGGTTCAAGTCCCGCCCGTGCGCAAATTTTTGGTTTCTTATTTCATCTTTATGAATATAAAATATTACACTGTGAGTGTTAAAAACATTCTAAAGCATTAGATAGCGAAGCGACATCAATTTCCAAGTTGAATTTATTCTGTAAAGAATAACTGCTTGGGCCATCTGTTTCATAAACAGACGGCTAGATGGCGCTAAGCGTCACGCAATTGAGGTTTTCGTAAGAAACCACAAATTTCGCAGGGTCGGACTAACAGCACGGTAGCTCAATTGGTAAGAGCGTTTGGCCCGGTTTGCCAAAGGTTGCTGGTTCAAGTCCCGCCCGTGCGCAAATTTTTGGTTTCTTATTTCATCTTTATGAATATAAAATATTACACTGTGAGTGTTAAAAACATTCTAAAGCATTAGATAGCGAAGCGACATCAATTTCCAAGTTGAATTTATTCTGTAAAGAATAACTGCTTGGGCCATCTGTTTCATAAACAGACGGCTAGATGGCGCTGAGCGTCACGCAATTGACGTTTTCGTAAGAAACCACAAATTTCGCAGGGTCGGACTAACAGCACGGTAGCTCAATTGGTAAGAGCGTTTGGCCCGGTTTGCCAAAAGGTTGCTGGTTCAAGTTCCGCCCGTGCGCAAATTTTTGTTTTCTTATTTCATCTTTATGAAAGTATTAGCGAACAAATCTGTAACGTTTTTCATCGATATTATAATCTTCCCAGACGGTGTTACTAACGGAGGCAGGTAGTAACAGAAATATAAATGCAAAACAGATTGTCTAGCCTCCTCCGCATTTAATATTTAATTGCATAATAGAGGTTTAATCGTGTACAAATTTTGCTAAAGATATATCATTTCACGTAAGCATTAATCACGCATAAGTGTATGAATAAAATGTTATGCGCAATGCGGCTAATTACCCATGTGTATTTGTGAGAGCTCGGAGATGACCACTCATCGAATTTTCATTGTTATTTAGGGTTTGCGTTTAAAATGATTTCTTGAATGTCACCTTCTTCTAAATTTTTCATATCTAGCTTAATATTGAAAATAAATATGTTTATGCGTATATGTGTATGATCTCACTCGATTTTACGCAAGAAAATGCATGGAAATTGATTAATCACATGCCTCGTTTGTAAGATGTGCTTGTTTTATAAGTTCATTTTTTGTAACAAAGTCCTCTTATAAATAATTTCCTAATTATTATAGATATGAATAACTAATTAATAATTCATCTTATAGATATGAATAAAGTCTCATTAGATTTAGCGCAGGAAATCATAATATTGAAAACCCCTCTTCAAAACTCCTGCGTTATTATGAGCGACAATCCTCTCGTGTGTCGACGTTCGGGATACGGTCTCGCAGGTGTTAAATATTGACGCTATACATCTCACTCGAGGGCGTACCTCTCGAGAATCAGATTGATTCTCGAGAGGCCTCGACTGTAGTGGAGGTGGGAATGACAAGGATTACGTGTATAAGACGTAGCGGAAAAAAACGTTTGTTTACCCGTGCAATTATAACCGCAGTTTATAGCCTGGACTAACTAAATTATTTTAAAGATTTATAAAAGTCAATTGGTCTGAAATTTTGTTATTATATTTTTATTTTTATAGTGTTTTGTCACTACAGAAACTTTATAAAATGAATTACACTTTGAAAAAACAATTTTGGCTGTGTGGCAGACGAGGAATCGAACCCCGTGTCCTACGCTATCCGGGCGTATGCCTAAACCACACGGCCTCCATCATTTTAGCAAGCCTGTTGAATTTCGCAAGCGCTTACTTTAACGCGTAGGCAGTTTGCCGTGCCGTAAAAAACCGTTTGCCTTTGCGGCAATATTGCCAATATTCAGTTGAGCTTAAAAATGACAATTTATGCAGTCCTTTCATTCGTAAACAATCGCATGCATAAGAAATAGAGCATGGAAAGATTTGCAACTTATATTCTTTGAAAAATAAAATGGCTAGGAGGTTAAGCTTTTAAAAATAATTATGACGCATAATGCTGTAAATTATTGGGAGATTTGGGAAACTTAATTGACCGACTAAGGGAAAAGAAGCAGAAGTCACATGAAGTCTAAGCTTGTTTTTTTAACGTTTGTTATAAAAGAGCTAGGTATCAAAATCAATAATCTCAGAAGTCAGCGGCACGAGAACAGATACATGGAAGCTGAACACATGTAGACAACCAGAGTTATAGTTTCAAAAGGAAGAGGTTAGTATAATTATCTATTTTTAATTGGTTCAGCAGTAGTTTTATATTTTTCCAAATTATTGATTTATATGATTTTATTACCAGAAACAAAAATAAACTTGCAGGTCCGAAATTTCATTATTTTATTTCCAACTAGCGGTCCCCCGCGACTTCGTCCGCGCGTTTTGAGTTTGCTCCCTCCCATCCCGTCGCAGCGTGATGTTTTATATCCTTAAAATCGGTCAGCAGTTCCTGAGATAAGCGCTTTCAAACACACAAACTCTTCAGCTTTATAATATATTAGCGCAAGCGCACGTTGTACTTAAGCTGCGAACATTATTTGGTGCGGAGTTATGTTTAAATTGTGATAGCTCCTAAGATATTGATTTAAAGATATAAATATTTAAAAGCAACTTTGTTCTAAATGAAATGCTCGTGATGATGAATTTATTGTTTTTGATAAAAATAAATACCTGAGTGTATTATACACGTCTAAAAGTAATGCATATTTTTTTATCAAATTTATTAACATATAAAAGGTTGTAGTAAGTCAACCATAAAAGATAGACATATGCTGTCGCGGACTTTATTATAGACCTCTTAATGCTGAACAATCCCGTGATACACGATTTTTGTGTAATATAAGCGGTTTCCGCAGCGTACGCAGCGGAAGCTCTCAAAAGGAATATCTTTCTCCCGTTTTCGCAACATTTTTCGTTGCTGCTGTGGTCTTATGGGTCGTATCTTTATGCAATATAGCCTAAAGCCTTCCTCGATAAATAGACTATCCAACGTAAAAATATTTTTTCAAATCGGGCCAGTAGTGTCTGACATTAGCACGTTCAAACAAACAAACAAACAAACAAACTCTTCAGCTTTATAATATTAGTATAGATAGAAGATAAACAGCAGGGTGCTGAACTCTTTTTTTTTGTAAATAAATATTGGACACCAATCGAATACATTGCTCTGATTCCAAAGTAAGTAGCTAATGCACTTGTGTTATGGAAATCAGACACAACGGTGGTACCACAACACCCGGACCCGAGACAATATAGAAAAAATATATTTCTATATTGACCCGACCGGGAATCGAACCCGGGACCTCGGAGCGGCGACGCCTTGAAACCAGCGTGCTTAGCCACTACACCACGAAGGTCATCTGAAGTCCGAAGTTTGACTTCAGTGTTTTTCTTTTATTGGAAATAACTACTAAAGGTTATTAAAGAATAAATGATTACATGAATGATAACAATGTACGGTCTAGCTTGTAAGAGCATGAAAATTTTAAAATGTTAAAAAGAGGCATTGACAATAGTGACTGAGTTAGTTGTGCAACTTCTTCTCAGCACTAGCCTACAATTGTCCCGAAACTGTGATAGGGACAATTTTGGGACGTGTATAAGAGCTAACAATAGCCTGTCTACATTTTTTTTAAATTATGTCAGGTTTATGAGTCAAATCTCTTGCTAATGCTAGCGTCTCTCTGCACATTGACGCCCCTCAGAAGCCAGCCCTGGCCAGGGCGCGCTGGCTGGGCCCCCAGTGGTGAATCATCGGCGGACGCCGTCTGAGCCAGCACCATCCGCCTTGTACGATTTGAGTTGTTGACAGAGCTACCGTGGACGAGCAGGTATGAGAATATAACGACGTCACCTCTTTCGGTGATCACGGGTGTTGCGTTGGAGAGGGGGAATTTCGTCTGTAAGGTTAAAGAAATACAGTTTTCTTTCCCAGTGTTCAGACACTGCACTGCTGGCATTATCGACTAACAGATACAGATCTGTTAAGCGATAATGCCAGCAGTGCAAGCACAATAAGCCAACAAGGCTGGTTTGACAGACACGATTATTACCATTTTTACCGTCTTAAATGAAATTAAATACGGTAGTTTTTTTTTTATATGGTAATGACTAAACATCGTGAAATAAAAAAAATATTTAAAGAAAATAACCGCCTTCAAAAATCTGACTAAAATAGAGTTTGTGCATTATTTTGAGCTTTTTAGTAAGTTTATTAAGGGCTGCTATATTTTTTTAAATTATTATTCTATTTCTTCTATACTATTTCAACTAAACGGTGGATATTGTTCATAAATTGTGCATGTAAAGTAACTTCTATGGAATTGTCCTGTGTTGTGTGTAGCTATGAGCAGTATTGTTATTTATTTACAACAATTGGTCTTTATATTTGATAAGTAAATAAAAACAATGTTTACCTGGTCTACATAGTGAAAGTTTCCTTCTTTTGCGCCTTGATCTTCAAGTGGTCCTAACTTGTGTGATCCCGGGTATACGAAAAGTCCCCCATTTTTAAGGTCTGCTGCGTCTAGATGTAGAAAACTAGCTACCATTGAATCTTTCTCATACGGGAAATAGTGGTAATCCTTAAATGTAAATGTCACAATAATGTATAAATAAAATTGACCTGTCGTGATTGGTAGCTCAAACTTAAATCAGTAAAAAGCCGGAAAAGTGCGAGTCAGATCCACGCATTGAGGGTTCCGTGCCAATTTTTACTGAATTAGGGGTCCACATACTTCCACTTAACCAAAATACCACAATATTATGTTGACAGAAAAAGTGACTTTGTAATTCAAAGTGTAAGGATAAAGTTATATTTGCGGTAGTTGAAAATGTGCTATATGTCAAAAAAATTTGGTTTCCGTTGAAATAACTTGGAATGATCTACATCGTATTAGCGATTAGCCAGAAAGTGCTGGTTCAAGTCCCGCCCGTGCGAAAATTACTGGTTTCTTATTTCATCTTTATGAAACAATGAAGGTTCCGTTTTTTGCCATTCGGCTACAGAACCCTAATAATTAGTTACATTTTACTTGTCAGGTCTTAAAACATCTTATAGGACCCCATGTTTTCTGATAGGTGACATGAGATCTTCATAGTATGAACTCCAGAGCTCATTTAAACCGTGAACACATCTACCACTGTTGATTACCTGGTGCATGGGATAAGCGGCTCCTCTCTCAGGAGGCTTTAGATGTGCCTTCGTGTGATGCAGTATGATGTTCTTCGTCTCCATGACGTCCTCTAAGGCATCTAAAAGATTCTTGTTAAACAGGAATAAATTGAACGCTGCTGAGTGATACTGCAGATTGTGTATGCCTTTAACCTGCCAATTATTTTAAATCGTGAACCTTTTATAATCCAAACATTTCAATAGTAATAATAAATAAATATCCTTTGAACATTCCCACACATCGCCATCTAGTCCCAAAGTAAGCTACTCAAAGCTTGTGTTATGGGTGCCAGACAACGGATATAATACTTAAATACTTTTTTGTTTGTAAATACATACATGAAATACATAGAAAACACCCAGACCAATACAAACAGACATGTTCATACACACAAATGTTTGTATTGTGCGGGGATCAAACCCGCAACCCACTGCGTAGTAGGCAATTTCTCGACCACTACACAGACGACCCGTCTGGTATAATGGTCAAGAAATCGCTATCTACTACGCAGCGGGTAATAGTGAAGAGCATAAGGTTGGAACCCGAAGATTTAATGGAGAGTTTCGACGTGGAATCACTTTTCACTAATGTACCATTAAAGGATTGCATTGAGGTCATCAAGGATAAATTGTGTGATCATGAGTTACCCAAGGAATATATCGTTCTTATTGAAAATTCTTTGGACGGGAACTACCTACTCTTCAGAGATCAGTACTACATCCAGATCGACGGCGTTGTAATGAGTAGCCCACTCGCACCAGTTATTGCAAATATCTGGATGGAGCATTTTGAAGACCGCTAGGTCTACTAGCTACTAGGCCGAATACTGTAAAACTCTGGAAAAGGTACGTTGATGGCGTTTTTTGCGTTATCCATGGAGGTCAACAGGAAATAGAACAATATATTGACCACCTGAATTCCATCCATCCGAAAATAAAATTCACTTATGAGATGAAGAACAACAGATGCCGCGCGTTCCTTGACTTGGAGATCAAGGTGAAGGTGGATGGAACATTGGCACACACTGTGTATAGGAAGCACACACAGCTTGTGCGCCGTAGCGCGCGCGCACGCCGCTGTCGCACGCGCGGAACTATACCGATACAAATTCTTTATTCAGTAACAGGGTTTCTACATTTCTAAAGGGCACACACACACAGCCCGATACTAACACGCCTCTTCTCATCATCATCCTCGGCATATTCAATCGGTTATAACGTCATTAACGAATAGAGCTCACAACCTATGTGACCCTGAGCATTTACATAAGGACCTTGCACATGTTCAGTAGGTACTACGACGAAATGGATACAAGGTGCCGAAGGAAAGAAGAGGGCGCAGGGAGAGTGGGAAGGCTTCTGAGGCTAGTCGTCAAGCAGCATTTTTACCGTATGTAAAAGGCGTAACGGACAAAATTGGATCAGTACTTAGTAAATACTCCATTAAGACTGTATATACTTCGTTACATAAAATAGCACAAATACTACGATCGCCTAAGGACGTATTGCCTTTTCAAACTCCGGGGGTTTACAAAATAGACTGCAGCTGTGGTAGTTCGTACATGGCCAGACAAAACGGACTATAGCCGAAAGTAATAAAGAAAGTCATAAAAGTCATTTATTTATGCAAATAGGCCCGGGAGCACTTTTACACGTCCTAATATAAAACCTACCACAGCTTCGGGACAATTGTGGGCTATTTCTGAGAAGAAGCGTCAAGTTTTTCATATTTTTTTTTTAAAGTCAAGGAACACATCGCTGCAGTGAAAAATCGGCAGATTATTAATCCGCGGTGGCAGAACATCTGCTTAATATGGGGACTAATCACTGGATGGAGTTATATGACCCAAAAATCCTCTCCACGGATCGCCATTACCATACTAGGGTAATACGTGAAGCGATTAAAATCAAGAAGTATAATAATTTCAATCGGGATGACGGGTTTAAATTTTCATCGGCCTGGAATCCAGTGATTAATAAGTGCAAACCATGTGTGTCGCCTTTATCAATAAACATTAACACGGATACTGTGAGTGTTGTGTGTCGCACTGAACCTACTGACTCTAGTTCACGTGCACAACAAATATCGGATAGTTGGAGGGTAGCAGAAGAACCGGCGGCCCGACGCAGACGAAGACGCCGAGCGCCAGTCTCCTCGTGACCACGACGGTTGCAACACCGTTGAAAAGTCGAGGGTGTAAGTAGTAACAATACTACTACATAATACGAGTCGCGTATAGACCCGCAGTTATATGTTTTAAGTTATAATGCAACGCGAAAGTTTAAAAAATATAAAGCCAACCTTCACTTTGAAGCGCAAGGAACTAATTAAAAGGTCATTGTTTAGAAGTGTTTGTGTTGGTCCAGTAATTTTAGTTATACCAGAAATATACTCTTTTTCGCGCACGGAATATGAATTACTCCAGTGCGTTGATCACTAAGTGCGATGTTAATAGACGACCTCCGTGGTGTAGTGGCTAAGCACGCTGGTTTCAAGGCGTCGCCACTCCGAGGTCCCGGGTTCGATTCCCGGTCGGGTCAATATGGAAATCAAAAATTTATATATTTTCCCGGCTCTGGGTGTTGTTGTACCACCTTTGTCTGATTTCCATAACACAAATATGTGATTGGTGTCTTATATTTAATAATAGCTTTGGGCCTTCTTCGATAAATGAGCAAACACCAAAATATTTTTGCAAATTAGCGCATTCACAATCAAATAAACTATTTAGCTTTTAAATAATAGGATAGATTAGTTTCTAACCGTAAAAGAACTATCAGTATGTCTGTCGTTTTCATCACTTCCCACCCAGGAGCTCTCCATCTTCTCCAGATTTTTTCTTTTGAACAACTTATCATATTCCTCACTGATTAACCTCAAATCTTCTTCACTTAACAAGTTTTTCAGTAGAATGTACCCGTTGTTTTTGTAAAAAAAAATCTGTTCCAAAGTTAACCGGCCCATTACTCTTACAAAAAATATGACCGTTTCATGTAGCAGACAAACCGTGTGTGTTTATGCTAAAAATAAGTAAACTATTTTTTCTACTATTGCTTATCATGAACCATGATATTACACTTGTTTATTAGACCTTGTGATGTCTCGCGACTTCTTTTGCATCAATTTAATTATTTCTGAACAGAGAAAACTTTTTGTCAATGATCCGAAAAAAAAAGTCACGAAATTGTTTTCTTTTTCATTTTTCAGATAAATTCTCTGTAGCACTAACTTACTTTAAATATTTAAAATAACCAAAACTTATCTATATTTAGCTTAAGAGCCAGTTATAGTTTGTTATGAGTTGAATTTAGATTAATCTTACTTTTTTTTTTTTTTTTTTTTTTTTTTTTTTTTTTTTTTTTTAACGTCAGGAAATGTCAATTACGCACCGTACCTCTCCGTCGGGGAACGGAGGGGCGTGTGTGGGACTCCCCCGGATACGCCTCCGGGTATACCCACTAAAACCTGACGACGCCCGCCGCGTTTGGTGGCTTTGACAGCATGGGCCGCGGTGTCTCAACAGTCCCGCGACCCTTGCCAGCGCAACCTCCACCCTCCATCAGGAGGGCGGATCTCCACGGAGTGGGGCGATCCCACTCCCGACGGCACACTGGCGCCTCAGGAGGGTCCCTTGTAATTGGACAGAGGTGTCCCCACACCGTCTGTCCGAGACCCTCCCGACGAGGCGAGCCACGCCCGACGGCAAATGCACGCCGAGCTCGCCCAGAGGACCAAAGTCCTCAGGACATCCCCTGCCTCCTCTGATAAACCAGAGGGGTGCCGGGAGTCCAACGACTTATAGTGAGCCGCCGCTCGATGCGAGACAGACGCGACTCACTATGGCCACTGCCGCCCGATACGGGAACAGACGCAGCGGCACTCTCCACGGAGCATCTTGGCTTCACCTGCCGCTGGATTGCGACAGGCTACTGAGCCCCCTCGCCACGACAAGGCGTGCTCCATTCGAGGGGGTAGATTAATCTTACTAACCCAACCTAAACGGGGACAAAACAAAGAATTCTCATTCCACATAGAAACACTTGATGAGACGATGCAAGCGTGCATATTCCCGGATATCTCCACTTGACACATTCTACCCCCAGCTCTCTATATTGAAACCATAAATCTAACTGGACGGCGAATGTCAATGTTCACAATAATAAATTAAGAGAGAGCGAGGCAAAAAGGCTTCAACGGAAAAAGAACACAGGTATAATGGTTAAGATATTCTGACGCAGAGCTCTACCTTAAAAGGTTTTAATACGCTGGAGTTGTCTTTAAAATAATGATTTAGACATTTACATTAAAAAATATTCTTATATCTAACAGACAATTCAAATTATATGTTATGGACATAACAACATGAACGGTTTGGGTCAAAATGTCATTGAAGTTGATAAATATTATTATCAAATGTTACGCATGAAGAGATTATTAGCTGATCATTCAAACTGAAAGTAGGTCTAAAATATGAGCAGTAAGCATCTATTTTTATTCCATTATAAGGTAATTAGTTTGTTTACACAACTGGTAAACGTCAAACATTTAAGACACGATCTCACCCGAGGCCTCTATGCGCATAACAGTGCCGGCACAGTGCTGACATGTGTCGATCAGTAACGTCATCACTGAAAGTCACTGTCACTGATGCTGCAATATATTTTTTCCCTGACACTGATGGATACGTTACAGATCGGCACGTGTCGGCACTGGATCTGGACTAGATCAGCCTTATGATGCGATCTTAGAGAACAGCTTGTTAAGGGGCTCGCCGAATTTTTAACGCGCACAATAGTAGATTAGCCACTTTAGTAAATAAATCATAACTCGTCAAATAAAAGACCAATCGAAAATCTGATTGCTGCGATTGTAGCTCTGGTTATGTGGTTTAGACACATAGTTTAAGTTCAATAAAACAGAGCTATCTGCTAAATGCAGATGGCCGTGTTTTGCAGTTTTTCTAACTAACTACAGTAAACTACTTTTGAAACAATTAAAACGTACTAAATACACTATAGAACCTATACTACAATCGTGTCTGCCAGATTTTTGATTGTTTTTTGTATTTATGGAGTAATAATTGTTTTAAATATAGTGGCGCGTCAAAAATTCAGATAGCCCCTTAATAAATGAAGCCAAGATCAAATGTCCCAATTAGAAAGCGCAGATGTGAAGACATTGTTATTGAAATCAGATCGAAACAATACGAAATGAACAGATTCAAGACAAAATATAAGCATGCAAAGTACAGAGACTGCGGCCAGCTGTGGATTTCTACTATATACAGAACAAATAAGAAGAATACAGCCAATTTATTTTTACCAACTTCAAAAAAAGGAGGTAATCAATTTAATTTGTATGTATGTGATATTGTTGAAATTTGATTATTTGTGTATGATGATCTATAAAGGCTTCCAAACACATGTGTATAATTTTACAACTGTATGTATGTTTGTCCACGGATTTCTCAAAAAGAAGAAGCTATAGATTGTTCGAGATGATTCTTTTTAAGTTCGATTAGGTATATTTCAACTTAGGGTACCTACAGTGTAAGTTTTATTAAAATCGGTCCATTCATTTTTAAGATATGGGTACAGAACTAAAAATCTTCATTAAAAAAATAACTGACTTAACATAAAGATTCAAGTATCCTAATGGGGTTTACTAAATCCCATTATTTTTGGACTTTCTGCAAATCACTTTAGAGCTAGCTATACTATTTGAGCTGTACCTGAGTTCCCGGTAGATTTGCCTCTGTGTCGGGGATGCCTTTCATGGATGATGCACCCCCTTGAACCAAGCAACCCCCTCTACCCTAGCGCCAATGCTTAATATTTTATATCTTACGCCCCAATTGATTATTCTGTAAAGTAATAATACTTACTATGCGTGACATAATATCTTATTTATGCATGTCTTTTAGCTTATACTTATTCATTATAATACATAATTTTCTAGTAAGTTTTGCAATATCGATATAGTAAAAGGTGATCCGGATATATACATACTCGTATAAATAGTCAATATCGTAAATTATATTCAATCGTGAGCACTAAACGTCACTGAGTGAGGGCGTTCTCCGTATATTTCAGCACTTACGAGCAAGATTTCCTGACTCGTATGTTGCTCCGGCATTTCAAACATCGCTTCTGACAGTGGGGTGACAGGAATTGATTAGGATATTTGATAAATTACTTTAGGAGAAAACGGTGCTATGATTCAAATTGTATCACCACGTCATGTCTTTATAGTAAATATAACCTTATGTTATACACAATCCGCATGTTGCTTTAGAACGTTTTTAACACTCACAGTGTCATATTCAATTCAATCCGCATGTTCAATTTTAGCACAATCAGTGTATTTTTTCCGACTTCAAAAAAAGAGGTATTCAATTCGACATGTATGTATGTATGTGATATCGTCAGAATTTGATGAAATTTTAGTATGTTGATCTTTTTAGGCTACTGTATACGTGTGAAATTCATTAGTGCATATTTGTTTGAATGTTTGTACAAGTGTATGTTTGTTTTAGGATTTCTCGAAAACGAGAAGTCATAGCGAGATAAATATTTTTAGTTTAATCAGATATAGTTCAACTAAGGGGTACAGTAGGGTAAAATCATGGAATAGATATATATTAAAAAAATCAAATTGTAGAGCTGTAGGTAAAAGTTTAGAGCGTTCTATTTCGCTGTTCCAATCAGCGGAGTATTGTAGGCGAACCGAACAATGAAAATTGATAACGGTGCACCTATGATATAAGTTGCGATCAGGTGTTTATTATCTTACATAACACGTATCAATTTATTTGAATCATAATAAGACATATGTAATAATCAGCTCAAAAGACACACCGAAAATTTATTGTGACCGGCGCACATTATTTTTTAAATTTTTCTTATTTATTTAATTTATTTATTAAGATTACCAACAACTGTTACATTAAATCTTGGAAAATAAAGATAACAATTATATTATTTGCTAAATGCACAGTCAATTATAGGTAAACATAACCTGCACAATATATTAGAAAAAAGAAGTTAAAAATTTAGTTTAGTTTAGTTAAAAATTTAGTTTTATAAAAAAGAACAAGTGATGATTATTTGACCAGGTCACTGTTTTCCTTAAAATCAAATAACCGGAAACATAACTAATGACAATTCAGTACAATTATGACCTCCCTTCGGAAGGTAGCTAAAGAGCTAGCGAAGACGTCGAGGCTATTACTGTGTTCATTATAAAGTCGACAAACACGTGATAACGGAGAGTTTCTCCTATAAACTGTACGTCTAGTGGGGGTAAATAAAGGCTTAATTGGGTTCCGTGGTGGTCGACGTGGGACTCTGAGCTTGATCTGTTGGGACAGCGAAGGGCAGTCGATTCCATTGCCGACCAACTTGTGCAGGAATGTGAGATCCAACAACTCAAAACGCTTGGCCTACTCGGTCATTTTTAATTTGCTTAGCCGTTCTGCATAGCTGATGCTTCGGTTATGCAAGCCAATTATGAATGAAAGGTGACGTACAAACCGTTTCTGTATTCGCTCAATTTTAAATGAGTGAATACAGAAACGGTTTGTATGAATTTTATGTTTTAAGTGACTCCTTACCAGACTATTATAAAGGATTTACTTGGTTTTAAGGTTGCGAAATACTTTTGAGTTCCTGATAACAAAACTCATCATCTTGTAGGCCCTCTTTGTTACACTGTCTATGTGTGGCACAAAAGTAAGTTTCTTGTCTAGGACTACACCAAGGTCTCTTACAAGATCAACTTCCTTAACAAGAATACTGTTGATTCTGTGAACAGAGGGAATAACAGACAGTTTGCGCGTAAATTTAATATCAGAGCATTTTTTGACATTAAGGTCCAATCCATTTTCACTACACCAGACACTTAATACATTAATATCCTCCTGCAACAGAGAACACACACACAGTTTTAAATCGTCCGCAAACAGGGAAGAAAAGGAATGTCTGAAGTTGTCTGGTAAATCATTTATGAACATGTTAAATAAAATTGGACCCAAATGCGAGCCCTGAGGTACCCCGGACGTTATGTGGTGTATGGATGACTGGCTGCCATTTATGACTACATAAAAAGACCTGTTCGTTAGGGAAGACTTGAACCATTGCAGTAAAACCCCGTGAAAGCCATAGTGCGTCATTTTCGACAGTAGGGTGCTGTGTGAAACTTTATCAAAAGCCTTGCTAAAGTCTGTATAGATTGTATCAATCTGTTTGTTGGTATACATAGCTTTGATAAGTTGTTCACTAAACTCAACAAGATTTGTGCATGTAGACCTTGCTCGAACAAAACCATGCTGATGCTCTGATAAAAATCGTTTAAAAAAGTTCTGTATTCGTGGGCAAATCAAAGATTCCAAGACCTTGGCAACTACTGGAAGTATGGAAATTGGCCTGTAATTTCTCACATCATGGTGGTCGTCATTCTTGTATACAGGTACCACTTTCGCAAGCTTCCACCTTACTGGAAACCTACCAGTTTCCAGAGACTTGTTATAAATCAGAAGCAGGGCATCAGTGAGAGCGTCCGCACACTTGGCGAACAGAATTGGAGGAATGTTATCTGATCCTGCGCCTTTCGAAATATCTAAACTTTTCAACTTATTCAGAAGTTTATCACGTTCTATTTGTAATATTGAGTAACAGTCTCCTTGAATATCCGTTTCTGGTCTTGGACCGTTTACAGGATTACAACTGTAAACTGATGAAAAATAGGAAGCAAATAGATTGCAGATGTCATTAGCGTTCGAGCACGTTGTTGAATCATCCCACATCACTGACGGGTACGTACTCGCTCCTTTACGTTTAGATTTTATGTAGGACCAGAATGATTTTGGATTGTACTTGATATTCTCTTCAATGGTTTTAGTGTACTGATTGTAGCATTCGGTTGTCAATTTTTTGCAGCGCTTTGAAAGTATTTTAAATGAGATTAAGTCAAGAGGATTTTTATATTTTTTATATTTAAGCCTGTATTTTTTCTTTTCGTGTAGACGATTTATCAAATCATGGGTAAACCAAGGTGGATATTTTGAGCTCTTAGGTTTACAGACAGGGACATGGTTATGTATTGCATCCGTTATAACTGTATCGAGTCTTTCTGTCATTTCATCGACGTCCTTGGCTTCCAGAAAAAGAACAGCCCAATTAATAGTTTGAAAATGTTTGTTTATGACTTCGTAATCGGCTCGATAGAAATTTGGTCTGTCACCGTTGAAAACAGGACGGCGGTTTTCTTGCGCCATAGTTAACTGGAACTCTAAAGGAGGATGGAGCGGGTCTATTTTAGATAACACGTCTAGCGCATTGGTTGTAAAACTAGCAGGGCAGTCGGTAAGAATAAGGTCTAAGATTCTATTCATATTGTTAGGTATGATATTTTACTGTCTGTAGTTATTAATAGTGCTGAAGTCAACGATAAGTCGGGCAGATGTATCATTAGGTGAATATGTATCAGATGATTTCACAGCATCCCAGTCTATCAGCCCACGATTAAAGTCTCCAACAATACAGGTGTACTCATACCTAGACCTATCAACAATAGAGTTACAGTTATCAACAAAGTGTTTTACTATCAATGACATTGCTGGTGGTGGAATATAAACAGCACAAAACAGGATTCTATTGTTTGAAGAACCTGATGGCACGTCAACCGATACCCATAAAAGTCTTCACACTCGGACTCCCAATTTACAATTCTTTGAGAATTAAGCCTCTGAGTAACCGCTATCTAGACACCCCCACCATCCATATTACCATGAAAGCCTGACGTCTCCCTGTATTGCTAAAGAGTTCTGAAGTTAAAACACTTTGGTTAAGCCAAGTTTCAGTAATAATAATAACATCATATTCGCAAGTTAAGGAATTACAATGAAAAGCATGAGTTTTACTTCGTAAACCTTTGACATTTTGATAGTAGACATTTAACGCAGAGAATTTTATCTTGTTATTACTGTAAACATGCAAAAATTAAATAAAAAAAATAGAAAAAAAACTAAGGTAACTTGTTCAATGTATCAAAGTCTCTAATTAGATTGTAGTCTGAGTTGTCGGTCTTTCTCATATAGATACGGCCACTTCTCACCCAGACATATTTGTAGCACTTATCCTTGGCAGCCTGTCTTGCCGCTGCATGTAGAGCCTTGTTGTTTGAGAAGAGATGCTCGCATACATATATTGGTGTTTTAGTGCCCGGGATACCGGCATGTGAGCTGTTCAATTTGTCTTGAGGCTTAGATTTGTTGTACCCAATTGTCGCTGCAAGAAACTGGTCTCTCATTCTTGGATTGTTAAATTGGACAACAATAGACTTCGGACGTTTAGAATCCTTGTTAACTTTTGCGATACGTGTGTAGTGTTTTCATTACGTAATGTATTCACAAGTTGCCTTTATGTGGAGTTACGAGTGTGCTTATAATTTATGAGAGATAACAAAACAATTATTCCGTAGCTGGTGAAAAATAAAACATAAGTAGTGCACTCGCCGCTATGGCTGTTTTAATTTATGACAAAGAAAATATTTTAAACAAAGAAACTTCGCTGCTGGTTTTATGAACAGTCTGGAGCTAAACAGCCAAATCACTTCCACACTACGGTTTCGTTTTTGACGTTTATCATTTTCTAATTGTATTTTGTATGCAAGGACTCCTATTATCCTGTGAATTTGGTATTCTTGTATATTTTTAAACCCTTGAATCTATTTTTTTTCCTTTTGCATGCAGCACCGTTACTATGAGTTTACTCAATAGCGGCGACGGTTTTTCTCACTAGCGACGAAGTAACTTTGGCGCTGTGCAATTTTCCATAGACTTTTATTACGACTTCGATAGCGAGTAAAACCGTCGTAAACTCATGGTAATGGTACAGTAAGCAACAGTAACAGGATTAAAACCTTTACGTTCACGGATCAAAAGGCCGCCGGCGGTCGCGTAAATAAAAGCATAACAAAAGACTCTTGATAAAAACATCCGTAAGGAATTAAAACAATTTATACCTTCTTCTTCTAACCGAAGACATCAGATCTCAACACAGCATAGCAATTAAAATCGGACCCCCTTCTAACCTCAAATCTCCCAGTACGGCCGGTCACCGCGGGAGAGTTCGACCAAAACCCCCCAAGAACAATTATCAAAACGAAAAATAGTGTCTACATTTGCACCCTCAACGTAAAGTCATTATCTTCTGATCAAAAATATATTGAGCTCAAAGCTGCGCTAGAAGATATTAATCATGATATAATAGGTCTGAGCGAAGTGAGGAGAAAAGACAATAGAAGACGACGACTACATCTTCTACTACATTCCAAACAAAGGGTCTATATGGAGTAGGTTTTCTAGTAAAGAAAAAACACAAGGATAATATTATAAAATTTACTGGAATATCTGAAAGAGTGTGCGTACTGGAAATCAAAATAGAGAACATGTGTTTTGCAGTAATTCAAGCGTACGCCCCCATTGAAAACTCATCACAAGAAGAAATAGACAATTTTTACGAAGACTTAGCAGAAGCTCACGATTCCACATCTATGGAGTACATATTTTCTATAGGTGATTTTAATGCTAAAATCGGAATCCCAAAAAATAATGAACGTTCCGTTACAGGAGAGCATGGTAACGGCGTCAGAAGCGCTTGAGGCACGTGACTGATCCAATATGCGCAAGAGTACAATCTTAAAATTATAAATACAATGTTCAAACTAAAACTTAAAAACCGCTGTACATGGAACTCTCCAGATAAAAATACACAATGGATCCTTTGACATCTTCAATTCGAGACTTTGTGATCGAGTCGTTATAATCAAAATCACATTTTTCGCTTTCAGTATCGTGTAATTCATATGACGTACAAATCAGTAATCAAAAAACAATCGAAAGTATAAAAAACATACGGAATTTCATAGACACAAAAAAGCAAAGGTTTTATATCAAAAAATATGTCCATTCGTGGACATCCTGGCGCCTTTAATTAGAGAAGGACGAGTTTTCGGAGAGGGCGACGCAGGGTACCTCCCGCAGTTCGTACGTCGACCACTCTGACCACACCATCGCGGCCCGGGAACAGTGCCTCGACCACACCACGTGGCCAAGTCCCCCTCGGAAGGTCTCCATCCGCGATGAGGACCGGGTCTCCGACCCTGATCGAAACATCTGTTCCCAGAACGCGACGTGGGGCCAGAGTCGGAAGGTACTCTACAACCCAACGTCGCCAAAAATGATCGGCTAGGCGTAAGGCCTTGCGCCAACTACTCCTGCCTGCCAAGTCTGCGTCCGTTAGATCCACCGGGGGGAAGGCTCGACCTGACGACTCTACAATAAGAAAATGATTCGGTGTCAAAGCCTCTGCGTCCTCGGCGTCCGGAGAGACGTGCGTAAGAGGTCGAGTATTCACGATGGCCTCCGCTTCTGCCAGCAGAGTTGCTAAAATCTCCTCCCGTGGAGTTCGCTCTCTAAGTGTTGCTTTCAACGCCGTTTTTACAGTACGCACGAGCCGTTCCCAGGCCCCTCCCATAAATGGAGCAGATGGAGGGATAAACCGCCAAGAAATCTTTCTGGTTCCAGCGAACTCAGCGACCGTCTTGTCGTAAAGAGCCCGCATGTTTCGATTGGCTCCGACGAAGGACGTCCCATTATCTGAGTAGATGACACCAGGTGTTCCTCTACGTGCGATGAATCTTCGGAGACACATGATGGCAGAATCCGCTGACAAACTGGTGACGATCTCCAAGTGCACCGCACGGATAACTAGGCAGGTGAAAAGGGCTACCCAACGTTTCTCTTTTCTGCGTCCGATCGTTACCTCAATCGGCCCAAAGTAATCAACCCCGACATATGAGAAAGGGCGTTGGTGGTGTGCAAGTCGTGCTTCTGGTAGGTCCGCCATTGGAGATTGAAGCGTTGGTTGGCGTAGTAATTTACACAATTGACATCTGTGCACCACTGAACGCACAGCATTCCGTAAACTAACAATCCAAAATTCCTGGCGCAGCTCGTTGATTACTGTCTCAGTGTTACAATGGGCGAACTTAGTATGAAAATGTTGTATAAGGAGGCGAACTGCTGGCTCTTTGCCGTCAAGAATGATAGGTGGCTGCGTGACTGCAGCCGACGCTCGTCCCCGGAGCCGCAACAATCCATCTATCAAAATAGGAGTCAACGTAGCCAGGCGGCTCTTTTTGGGAATTTGTTGTCCGCTTGATATACACATGATCTCGTCCGTAAAAGTGTTCCGCTGACTTTCAGCTAGGACGTGCTTCTCTGCTCCAACGATATCTTCTGCTCTTAATGTGGCCAAAGGCTACGCGGAAGAATGCATGGGTTACCCTCCGAAGTCACTTTGTTGGTATTTGCCTCATTTTGGTGTGGTGAATCCCAACAAACCGGCAAAACTCCGCGTTGTTCACGACGCCGCAGCTAAGGTTCAGGGTGTGTCGTTAAATTCTTTGCTTCTGACAGGCCCCGATCTTTTACAGCCTCTTCTTGGAATTTTGATGCGGTTTAGGGAAGGAAAGATTGCGTTGACGGCAGACATTAAGGAGATGTTTCCACAAATAAAAATACGAGAAGAAGATCGCGATGCGCAGCGTTTTCTTTGGCGCGACGATCCGAAAGGCACATTGAAAACGTTTCGGATGTCTTCTATGATCTTTGGGGCTTGCTCTAGCCCTTCAACCGCGATATACATTCTCAACCGTAACGCATCAGAATTCCAAGAAGACTTTCCTGATGCCGTTAAAGCCATTGCAACTGATACCTACATGGACGACTACATTGGAAGCGTCAGTTCTGAAAACGAAGCGACCCATTTGGCAGCGAATATTTATGAAATTCATAAACGCGGTGGTTTTTTAAATGCGGAACTCGGTTTCCAATGTGCCCAGCAGTTTGAATTTACTGCCAAAAGAGTCGCTTTCTGATCTCACAGACAAGTCAAGTAATGTAGATTTATGTAGCTCGCAATCGTCCACCTTCACCCGTACACTTGGGCTATTTTGGAATCCAACTCACGACATCATCGGTTTCAATCCGGGCATTCATTTTTATTCCTCGCCTCATGAATTAACCAAACGTGAAGTTTTAGCACAAGTCATGCGCATTTATGATCCCTTAGGTCTTTTAGCACCTATTGTAGTGAAAGGTCGGATTCTTTTTCAAAATTTGTGGCGTAAAGGTCTCAATTGGGACGACAAGCTATCAGAAGAAGATCAAATAGCTTGAAAGTGTTGGTTTGAGAGTCGTAAAGCTATTTTGCAATTCCAAGTGCCACGTTGCTATAATTTAGAAAACTTTGTTGAATTGCAATTACACGTTTTTTGTGATGCGAGTGAACTGGCTCATGCTGCCGTGGCTTATTGGAGGTTTACTCTTGCCAGTGGTGAGGTTAAACTTTCGTTCATAGCCAGCAAGGCACGGGTTTCTCCACTGAAGCCTGCTTCAATCCCACGCTTGGAATTGCAGGGAGCTTTGATAGCCTCTCGATTGGCCTCTAGTATCATCGAAGTGCATCGGCTTGTACCAATCCGTCGCTACTTCTGGTGTGATTCAATGATCGTATTGAGCTGGTTGCGTAGTGACACAAGCAACTTTAAACCTTTTGTTGCCCATCGTGTAGGCGAGATTTTGGAAAACAGTACGGTTGACGAATGGCGGTGGGTTCCTAGCGAACAAAATGCAGCTGATGATGCAACTAGGGGAGCCTGCGGCATTGAGTCACGTTGGATTTTAGGGCCGGATTTTTTATTGGCTCCTTTTGGAGATTGGCCTTCAGAAAAGGTTTCGATAGGTTGCCAAGCCCTTGGCCAAGAAGAGCTCAAACCGTCCTTTAGAAACGATGTCATCATCATCATCATCATAATCAGCCAAAGGACGTCCACTGCTGAACATAGGCCTCCCCCACGGCTTTCCACAGCGACCGATCACTAGCGGTCTGCATCCAGTTTGATCCTGCGATCTTTTTAAGGTCGTCTGTCCATCTTGTTGGTGGACGTCCTACGCTGCGTCTTTGGTCGAAGGGTCTCCAATCTAGAACTTTCCTGCCCCAACGGCCATCAGTTCTTCGCGCTATGTGCCCTGCCCACTGCCACTTAAGCTTACTGATTCTCAAGGCTATGTCCGTTACCTTGGTTCTTCTACGTATCTCTTCGTTTCTGATTCGATCTCGTAGAGAAACACCGAGCATAGCCCGCTCCATCGCTCGTTGTGTAATTTTGAGCTTCATTATAAGGCCCATAGTAAGAGACCACGTTTCGGATCCGTATGTCATCACTGGTAACACACACTGATTGAAGACTTTCGTCTTCAGACACTGAGGTAATTGAGACGAGAAGACGCTCTTGCGCAGTTTCCCGAACGCTGCCCAGCCGAGTTGGATTCGTCGATTGACCTCTTTCTCGAAGTTGGACCTACCCAATTGGATCACTTGTCCCAGGTAGACGTACTCGTCGACAACTTCGAGAGTTGAGTTCCCAATGGATACTGGAGTGGGTACAACAAGGGAACTCGACATAATTTTCGTCTTCTCCATGTTCATTTTAAGACCCACTTGTTGGGATACTCGGTCGAGGTCTTCGAGCATAGTGCCTAGATCATCCAGCGTCTTTGCCACAACGACTATGTCATCGGCAAACCGAAGGTGTGTTATGTATTCGCCATTGACGGAGATGCCGAATCCTTCCCATTCCAGAAGCTTGAAGGCGTCTTCCAATGCCGCTGTAAACAGTTTCGGAGATATAACATCGCCCTGTCTTACACCTCTTCGCAATGGAATCGCCCTCGTATTCTGTTCCTGTACTCGGACCGACATGGTGGCGTCGTTATATAGACACTTTAACACCTCTATATACCTATAGTCTATGTGACACCGCTGAAGAGACCGAAGCACCGCCCAAGTTTCGATCGAATCAAAGGCCTTCTCATAGTCCACAAAAGCTAAACATAGAGGCATATTATACTCCTCGGACTTCTGTATAATTTGCCTTAGCGTATGAATGTGGTCTATGGTACTATAGCCTTTTCGGAAACCGGCTTGTTCGGGAGGCTGGAAGTCATCAAACCTACGTGCGAGACGATTCGTGATAACCCTTGAAAACAGCTTGTAGACATGGCTCAGGAGTGAGATGGGTCTATAGTTCTTCAATAAGGTTTTGTCTCCTTTTTTGAAAAACAACACCACCACACTCCTGTTCCATGCCTCAGGCGTGATGCCCTCTAGCAGAACGGAATTAAAGAGTCTCTGAAGGACTTTAAGTACCGGTGTTCCACCCGCTTTCAGGAGCTCTGCTGTGATTCCGTCCTCGCCAGGTGCCTTGTTGTTTTTTAGCTGTTTCAGGGCCATCCTAATCTCGTAGAGGCTGATGTCCGGGATGTCTTCAGTGTAGTGTCGGGTCAGGATAGCTCGTGGGTCTCCGGTCGAGCTATCAACGGGTTTGGCTACTGAGGTGTACAACTGCCCATAGAACCTTTCGATCTCCCTCAAAACCTCTGCTTTCGTCGACGCTACACTGCCGTCCTCCGTCTTAAGCTTCGTCAACAGGCTTTGCCCAATAGACATGTCCCTTGCAAACACTTTGGAGCCTTGGTTCCGCTCTATTGTTTCTTTAACACTATTCGTGTTAAAGGAACGAATGTCATGTCGCAGAGATTTCATTATTCGTCTATTAAGCTGCCTGTAGGTTTGAGCATTAACGGAGGTCTGCAGTGCCATAGATCGACGTTCTGCCATAAGGTCGAGAGTGTGGACCGAGAGTTTTTGAGGTCTATTTTTACGGCCAGGTCTAAAAAACTTTGATCCGACCGTTTGGACAGTTTTCACAAACCCGTTGTTTATTTCGTCCACTGATACGCAATTCTCTAGGCAATCAAAGCGGTTTGACAACTCGAGTTGAAAGCTCTCGGGATTTTGGATATGGGCACGAGTAGGTCGGAGCGTGGACTTCATCAAGCGGGACCTTTCCAATTTGACATTTATATTCAATATGCCTCGGACCATACGGTGATCACTACCGGTTTTTACCCTGTTGATCACGGAGACATCATTGAATAACCGTCTCTTGGTGGTCATGATGAAGTCTATCTCATTTCTCGTCTTGCCATCCGGACTCAGCCAGGTCCATTTCCTTTGAGGCGGCTTCTGGAAGAAAGAGTTCATCGCAAAGAGTCCCTCCTTCTCCAGAAAGTCGGCCAGCCTATTTCCCCTGGCGTTCCTTTGACCATATCCAAAAGGTCCCACTTTCAACTCATCCTCGCCTCGCTTGCCGAGTTTTGCATTGAAGTCCCCCATAACAACAGTGAAATAGGTTTTGGAAGTGTGTATGGCTCTACTTACGTCCTCATACATTTCCTCCACC
Source organism: Pyrausta purpuralis (assembly GCA_963924145.1). Classification (NCBI taxonomy): domain Eukaryota; kingdom Metazoa; phylum Arthropoda; class Insecta; order Lepidoptera; family Crambidae; genus Pyrausta; species Pyrausta purpuralis. The sequence continues at coordinate 5,133,970 of OZ001646.1, forward strand.
TCTTCATCCGGGTGGTTCGAGGTCGGTGCATATACCTGTATGACCTTCAGCGAATACCTCTTGGTTATTCTGAGTATAAGGTATATCACCCTGTTCGACACACTCTCGATGGTTACGATGTTGTTTACGAGGGACCTGTGGACAAGAAACCCAACACCACCTTGGGACTTTTGGTCACCCTCCCGGTAGAAGAGCAGGTTGCCAGACTTCAGAGTTATCGTGTCCTCGCCCTCTCTACGGACTTCTGATAAACCCACTATGTCCCAGTGTAACCTGCTCAATTCTTCCTCCAGCTCGAGCAACTTCTCGTCTGTCCTCAGTGTGCACGCGTTATAAGTTACCAGGGCCAGTTGTCGTTGGGGGTGGTAGCGAGATCGCCTCCGGGGATTCTTAGCACCCCCTGCCCCGCCGTTACCGTGACCGCTACCGGAATCAGGAATAGCGGGGCTGCCGGAGACTGGGGGCCTGGTTTTTTTGTGTCCTACCATATAGGGGGGTATTTGCCAGTACTCGCCACGCTTGGCAGGCGGGTTGGCGAGCGCAGAGGCGCAGTATCTTTTAAGTGTGACGCTGCTGCCCATCACAGCTCAACATTTTACTGCGCCTTTTGTTGGATGGTTATCCCGCCATCGGTCGGTCGCCAGAGCCTCGTCTGTTGAAACAGGACGCACCGCGTGAAGGTGAGGTTGGCTTGGAGCTTTGGGTCTTGGTTAAGCTCCCTTACGTCCCTTGGGTCTTGGTTAAGCTCCCTTACGTCCCGTAGAAACGATGTCACTACGGGTAAATTTTCGACCCCCAATGTAGATTCCATAAATGTCATCCAATCGGTTCATCAGCTTCCCTTACCAGTGGTAGCTAACGTCATACATTTTAGTTCTTGGATTAGGCTGGTAAGGGCAACTGCGCGGGTTCATTCATTCATTTCACTCATATTCATTAATAAAAATCGCGTGTTTCAATATTCTTGGATTAGGGATATTTGTGCCTCTTTTCCTTGCCTGACCACATTAAGAGCAGAAGATATCGTTAGAGCAGAGAAGCACGTCCTAGCTGAAAGTCAGCGGAACACTTTTACGGACGAGATCATGTGTATATCAAGCGGACAACAAATTCCCAAAAAGAGCCGCCTGGCTACGTTGACTCCTATTTTGATAGATGGATTGTTGCGGCTCCGGGGACGAGCGTCGGCTGCAGTCACGCAGCCACCTATCATTCTTGACGGCAAAGAGCCAGCAGTTCGCCTCCTTATACAACATTTTCATACTAAGTTCGCCCATTGTAACACTGAGACAGTAATCAACGAGCTGCGCCAGGAATTTTGGATTGTTAGTTTACGGAATGCTGTGCGTTCAGTGGTGCACAGATGTCAATTGTGTAAATTACTACGCCAACCAACGCTTCAATCTCCAATGGCGGACCTACCAGAAGCACGACTTGCACACCACCAACGCCCTTTCTCATATGTCGGGGTTGATTACTTTGGGCCGATTGAGGTAACGATCGGACGCAGAAAAGAGAAACGTTGGGTAGCCCTTTTCACCTGCCTAGTTATCCGTGCGGTGCACTTGGAGATCGTCACCAGTTTGTCAGCGGATTCTGCCATCATGTGTCTCCGAAGATTCATCGCACGTAGAGGAACACCTGGTGTCATCTACTCAGATAATGGGACGTCCTTCGTCGGAGCCAATCGAAACATGCGGGCTCTTTACGACAAGACGGTCGCTGAGTTCGCTGGAACCAGAAAGATTTCTTGGCGGTTTATCCCTCCATCTGCTCCATTTATGGGAGGGGCCTGGGAACGGCTCGTGCGTACTGTAAAAACGGCGTTGAAAGCAACACTTAGAGAGCGAACTCCACGGGAGGAGATTTTAGCAACTCTGCTGGCAGAAGCGGAGGCCATCGTGAATACTCGACCTCTTACGCACGTCTCTCCGGACGCCGAGGACGCAGAGGCTTTGACACCGAATCATTTTCTTATTGGAGAGTCGTCAAGTCGAGCCTTCCCCCCGGTGGATCTAACGGACGCAGACTTGGCAGGCAGGAGTAGATGGCGCAAGGCCTTACGCCTAGCCGATCATTTTTTGGTGACGTTGGGTTGTAGAGTACCTTCCGACTCTGGCCCCACGTCGCGTTCTGGGAACAGATGTTTCAATCAGGGTCGGAGACCCGGTCCTCATCGCGGATGGAGACCTTCCGAGGGGGACTTGGCCACGTGGTGTGGTCGAGGCACTGTTCCCGGGCCGCGATGGTGTGGTCAGAGTGGTCGACGTACGAACTGCGGGAGGTACCCTGCGTCGCCCTCTCCGAAAACTCGTCCTTCTCTAATTAAAGGCGCCAGGATGTCCACGAATGGACAAATTTTTTGATATAAAACCTTTGTTTTTTTGTGTCTATGAAATTCCGTATGTTTTTTATACTTTCGATTGTTTTTTGATTACTGATTTGTACGTCAAATGAATTACACGATACTGAAAGCGAAAAAATGTGATTTTGATTATAACGACTCGATCACAGAAATCATTAATGCTGCTACTGACTTCTACGCCAAGCTATACAGACAATTAGACACACGAAATCAAAACATGGTTTCCCATAGCATCACGGATACCTCCCCAATACAACAGTTTACAGAAAATGAAATTTTGAAACAAATAATGAGACTTAAGCCAGAAAAAAGCCCAGGTCCGGATGGAATCACCAACGAATGTATAAAGGTTGCGAAGACTACTACTGAAACCCACTATCCTATGGAATAAAATACTTGGTGAAGAAGCTGTACCACATCAATGGATGACATCGGAAATTATACTACTTTATAAAAAGGAGGACCCAGCCGACATAGCAACTACCGTCCTATAAGCCTTATGCCTAGTTTTTATAAAGTTTTTGCCTCGTGTCTACTTGAAAGGTTAACCCCAGTCATCTATGCTCACCAACCGATCGAACAAGCCGGTTTTAGAAGTGGTTTCAGCACGATGGATCATATCGCACCTTCGGTAAGACAAGGGCCGAAGTGCTAAAATTTCCGAAAATAAGTTAAATATGCCAAAGTGCCTAAAAAACTAATTTCTACCTGTAGGAACAAAGACATTCATTAGATTCAGTTTATTTTCGCGAGAGGGCAGTAGTGCCTTTGTACCATTCGTTCGTTTTTTTAATGATATTGGCGCGACAAAATCTCATTGGTCAGTTGCGGCATCGCCCGCGTGACTAGTGGTTGTGTACTGGAGAGTCAAGGTCATTAAGGTAAATATGCCCTTTTTTGTTTAATATTTTGGAAAGACATGGTCACATTTTGTGCACTTATGCCTAATATATAAGTACATATTTGACGGAACAAAGTCGTTCGGGTAGTTGTGCCTTTGTGAGTCCAATACGTAAACATAACCTAGTCTTTATACCAAATCTGACTTTGTCATTCCAATTTTGTCATCTATAAATAAAATATAATAGCATTTAAGACTTTGTCATTCCAACCGCTTTATTTTTCATGTAAAATTGATTACATTTCTGTCGTTTTCTTTACAATATCTTGAGTCTATTTATTGAACTGTGCGATAATTTCGATGCCATTTTTGCCATTTATTAACCCCTGATGCATCTTAAACGGATTCTTACAAGTTTGACGTGTATATATTTTTATTATGTTGATTAATAAACCGAACTAAACGTTTTAATATTTTCGCTTGTAGGGAATAAAAATGGAATCTCGAGGTAGAAAAATTTTGAAGATGGTCGATGATCAAGCTAATATACAAGCTAGAACTATTAACGAACCTCAGGTTAATGAAAATTTCGAAAAATCTAGTTTTGAAGAATATAATCGTTTTAAAAAGACAAATGCTACTTCTAAAATTAATTCTACGTCAATGGTTGAGAAGTGGATAGATGACAATGACTTTGAAAATCAGGATCCAATACCGATGTTACCTGAAACTACAGGAGCGATAAATTCATCCATGATTACTGTATCTGCTATGGAGGATCCAATACCAAAGATTACTGAAACTGTAGAAGCAATACATTCATCCTTGACAACCATATCTGCTAGGGAGGATAATGTAATAGCAAGCCCACCCATTATAAATAAAACCCCGGGTAATAACGATACCGAGTCTGAAGAAAATGGAGATTTTTCACAATCCGATTCTGGTTCAGAATACAAACCAAATGTGAAACAGGCTAAGAACTACACCAAACTCATCAAATCGAGAAACGTGTCCTCTTCTTCTAGTTCTGACAGCAGCTCATCCAGTTCTAGCAGCAGCTCATCCAGTTCTAGCAGCAGTTCATCTAGTTCTCGAAGCAGATTTCTTGAACCTAATACTACGGTGGACTTACAAAATAATGAAGGCAATAGTGAACCAGAACCAACACTACACCCACCAGTTAATTTAGAGAAGGAATCAAATAAACGGTCTCGCAAACGTCAAAGAAATATGAATGAGTGGAAACAAGTCATATCCAAACGTTTGAAAAACAGTGGCCAAGAGTATACTACAAAAAGAGGAAAAATTGTAGCAGCAAAATCAATTCTTCCTCCTTGCCCTGAAAAGTGCCGACTTTCATGTTCCACTAAAGTTTCTTCTGAAGTTAGAAATACAATTTTTAAATCCTACTGGGAGCTGGGAACACACATGAGACAAAGAGACTTTCTAGCGTCCTGTGTGAAACTGATTCCGCCTGCATACCGAAGAGTCAAAATTACCGACAATAATACCTGTATTAAGCCACCAAGAAAACCAAATTCGACCTACTATTTTATGATAGGTTCAAAAGAAGTTAGGGTCTGTAAAAAGTTTCTGCTAAATACATTGGCTATTGGAGAAAAAACTTTACGTAATGTAATTGAAAATATATCTAAAAATACTATGAGAATGAGTGCTGTAGATAATCGAGGCAAACACGGTAAAAATTGTAAACTAAATGCTGAAGTTATCCAATCTGTTCATGATCACATAAATTCGATTCCACGTACAGAAAGTCATTACTTAAGGGCTAATACTACCAGAGAGTTCATAGATGGTAGTCTGACTGTAGCTGAGCTCCATCGCAACTATCAAGCTATCAGAAAAGCAGCTGGAAAACCATCCGTCAATTATGATGCTTACCACCGCATTTTCAACAATGATTTTAATATAGGCTTATTTGTACCTCGTAAAGACCAATGCGATGAATGTGAGGCATTCAAAAACGCTGTTGACAAAGAACCACTGTTAGAAAAGCATAAGTTACACCTTGAAGAAAAGAGTCTTTCCCGTTTAGAACTTGAAAAGGATATAGAAGACAGTAAACAGACAGATTCCAATAACATAGTAGCCATATTCGACCTACAGGCAGTTTTACCGTGTCCTATTGGCCAGTCGTCAGCATTCTTTTACAAGTCAAAGCTTAACTGCTATAATTTCACAGTTTCCAATATTAATAGTGATAAAACATTTTGCTTTTTTTGGCATGAAGGCCTTGGAAAACGTGGAGCTAATGAAATAGGAACATGTCTTTACAAATTCCTGGAAGAATTATCTACTCAGCAACCCAATAAAGACATAATATTTTACTCCGATAACTGTTGCGGCCAACAGAAAAATAAATTCGTTTTTGGGATGTATTACTATGCTGTCAATATGTTGCCCATAAAATCGATCACGCACAAATTCCTCATTCGAGGGCATACTCAGAATAGGGCTGACGCTGTCCATTCTGTCATCGAGAAGAGCGTTAAAAGGGCTAAGAAAGCAGGGCCTATATACTGTCCAGCTGAGTATGCATGTCTCATAAGAAATGCAAAAAAACGTGGCAACGGATTCGAAGTCAAAGAAATGAATTTTGATTCATTCTTTGATTTGAAATTGTTATCTGATGATGTTAGTTTAAATCTAAGCAAAGATGTTAATAGAAACAATATCAAAATATCAGAAATTAAAGCCATCAAGTTCACTAAGAATTCTGATACATACCAATTTAGATACAGTTATAAATCAATCACATGGGATGAAGCGCAAGTCAAATTAGGCAGGACGGGTAATAAGAAACAATTGATAGATATTGTATTAAATGTGTTATATTCTGATACTTTACCAATTCCGGATCGTAAGAAAGAAGATATCCGTCAACTAATTGCCTCAAACATAGTTCCCAAATTTTATGAACAATTTTATAATAGTTTATTTCAATAACACATTCTAGTGAACATGTAGATCAGTATCTGCATTTTTTATTATTTTTATTTTTATAGTTACCGTTTTGTATAAATAAAGTTTTAGTAGCACTACTAATTTGTGCCTAATTTAAAAGACTAATTTTGTTTATCACTTAAAAAGGTTTTTAAGTATTATGATTATTATTACCTAGGTTTTAAAAGTATTATGGAAAAAAGTTATGTATAAGATCCAAGTGGTTAATCAGGTGATTGGAAAATATCTAGAATTCAATAAACCCCTGTATTTAGCTTTCATTGACTACAAAAAAGCTTTTGATTCAATTTCACACGAGAGCATCTGGGAATCACTGAAAGCACTAAACACAAACGAAAAGTATATTAATATCCTACAAAATATTTACTCTAACAGCACAAGTAAAGTCAAACTGGAAAGAGTAGGCGAAGTTTTCAATATAAAGAGAGGTGTCCGGCAAGGAAACCCGATCTCACCAAAATTATTTATAGCAGTCTTACAGCACGTAATGAAAGAGCTGCCATGGTCCGATAAAGGTATTAATATAAATGGGAAATTTTTAAGTCATCTCAGATTTGCCAATGACATAATTTTATTTTCGGAAACCCCTCACCAATTAAGCATAATGGTAAATCAACTAAACCAAGCTAGTATAGAAACTGGATTGGAAATGAACCTGGAAAAAACTAAAATAATGTCTAATCGCAGTGCAACGCCTATCTCAATAAACAACACACCTCTCGATACAGGTCTTTTACGGTGCCTCACCTACGGATGCCAATCTTGGACCTTCGATCTCAAAACCAGAAACCTCATTCAGACTACCCAGAGAAGAATGGAAAGGAGTTGCCTAGGTATAAAACTGAAAGATAGGGTAAAGAACATTGAGATTCGAAAGAAGACAAAAGTATGCGATGCCTTAACTTTTGCAATGAAGGCTAAATGGAAGTGGGCTGGTCACGTGGCTTGTTACAAGGACGATAGATGGACTCTGCGGTCAGTAAAGTGGTCAGGGCCAAAAGGCACCAGATCAAGAGGTCGACCAAGGGCCAGATGGGCAGATGAAATTGTGGCGTGCGCGGGCAATCTCGATACAACCATGACTTAGGTACAAATGTTCGTGCTCATCACACTAACATTTGCCCCTTGCGGGATTCCAACCCGCGACGGCGGCGTAATAGTCAGGAGCGCTAACCAATACACCAAACGCGTCGTCGACGCGTAGACGACGCGTTTGGTGTACGAAGTAAATAGACGTATACCGCCGGCCAAGCCGCCGGGCGGTAAGGATACACCATTACAGTTAGTCAATGATTTAATGATTTAATTTTAATTTTAATTTTATTTTATTAATTCTAACTTATTAATTTCTTCTTTTGTGTCTTTGTGCAATTTATGGGCCAAGATGCCTGAAATAAAGATTATTTTATTTTAATGATATTGTATTTAGAAGTAGATGACGCCTCGCGAACTAAAAGAGTACACACATATGGCACCGTCTGATTAATAGATGTCAATGGATTGACATCTATCACATCAGACATCCGATTCGGAGCAGAGTCTTAATAGAGTAGCTTTCTTAATATATTTTATAAAGTATGTAGGTACATTACAATAGACTCGTTGGCCTAATTTTAAAATTGAGTTCACACGTTAGCTCGGTAGTATATTAATTAACAAAAACAATTTATTTTCAAACTTCTTAACATTTAAAATATTGAATAATTATAAATGCAACTTAAATGTATCACGTGAAACGCTATGGCGCCAATATCAGAGTCTTGTTCACTGCTAGGCATTCACGATCACGTGACCACATGTATATTTTTTACAAATTAAATTAATTAAAATATTTACAGTCCTTATTTAAATAAATAAAGAAATATTTATTAATACACCATAGCCAACTGGCATCATGTAAACAGGCTGGCATCATGTATACACGCTAATAATGAGCGTACATATTTTTTCTACAATCGTGAGGATCATCGCTCACAGATGTGTGTATCAACAGTCTTTTGTTAAACTTTTGTTAACGCGTGTGCCTTTTAATCCGTGAGCGTATACTCTGTTACTTTAAAAAAATTGAAGGTGACATTATATAACTATATATAACAGACGTATTAACATACATTTCCAAAGACATATGTGTTAGGGTCGTGCGGGCGGGATTCGAACCTTCGACTGCTTATCTTTGTAGTCCGGAACGTAAACCACCACACTGTGATGGTCGTTAAATTATTATTAAAAAATATAGTACCAAACTACTCCATGTATGGCACTGTCTTAGAATATCAACCATGTTAGTCCGTGGGTTGGCTAAGAAACAAAACTCACTAATTTTATTGAAAATACTTTAATCATGAATGATAGGCATCATTAAATACAATTTACTTAAATAAGTGTATCTGCAATTTTAAAGGCGCACTGAGGCATTAAGACACTGACGCCATGAAAAACACACTACGTCAAAATTATGACCCCAATTTGAAGTGAGGTGTTGTTTAGCTGAGCCATCTTTTGGCCTCTCACCCGTGATCTAGTTCTTAATACAATATCATTGCAGTTAGTAGTAAAGATGGCGGTTGTTCATGCTCTATGGTGTTAATCCAAGGATGTGAGTAATGACAGTTTTACGTTGCGGCTTTAGATAGAAACGGACAGCCAGTATGATTGATTTATGTGTTATAGTTCCTAGTAAGCCGAATTAATGTAACTATAAATAAATTACTTGTACTTAAATGTTTGCTATCAGTACATCCACTTTGTATTAACTTTTACTGCAGCCATTGCAATCACTTGGACATTACTTTTGACTATAGTGGCCGGTTAATTTAAGTACTTTCATTATTCTAAAAAGTTGGGCCCATGGTAATTTATTAAAAAAACATACTCGATTTCCTGCAGTAAAAAGGCAAAATATGAACTCTTCCGTTGTTTTAAATGGAATCATAATACTAAGTGGTCTCTTTAGGTACATTCCAACATTTGTCTTTGGATCGTCGACGCTATACTAAATAATGTAACGATCCCAAATGATTTATAAATCCTATAGCATGGGAACGCGGGAAAATGCATAATAAATTTCAATTCCGTGTCAGTGCCTTATACCGAAGACATTCGCTCCGCATTATCTCACGAGATGTGGAAGCGGGCAATAAAGTTATTGTTAACAGTAACTTAATGGAAGAATAAATCACTTGAACACGGCCCATTAACGGCACGATAGAGCTACTTTTCGCTGAATTCAACGCTAGTATATTACATGTAAATCTCGCAGAATGTTGTCTTTTAAGGTCACCTTCCTCACACACAGGATAATATTACATGATTTACTCGTATGTATGTCGTCACTCGTGTCACAGTTTGCATCATAGGTCAACGTGAACAGTGCCAATAACTTATTTGAACAATGCCCAAAAATGTACCTACAGATGTCACTTTTAAAATGTCGTTGCTGCCTGTACAAGACAGTGGTAGCATTTTGGTGCAACAGTGCTAGGAAGGCAAAGGGAAACGCTTCCTGCCGACCGGGTGTTATGGCCGGGGACCAAGGTCCGATGACCACCGTCTTGGTTTGTACATATGTAGTTAGTCCGCTCTAAATCTTTAATAGGTAGGAATTTATTAATAACAAACAAGAAAAAATTAAACTAAGACATGCTACATAAAAAAAAAAAAACTTAAAGTCTACCTATTCAAAAACGATATTATTTCCTTGAGGCAAGGAGGCTATGATGCTAGCTGCGTTGCCGCGTTGGATAGCTATGCTGATCCTTTGAGCTAGGGACCAGCCAGATTTATTATTGGCTGTGACAGAATTTAATTTTGGCGCAATTTTACCAAACAGCAATTTAGCAGAGGGTCCCCACGGCCCAAATGTTTCAACACCAAACGGCGCAAACACATAATCACTTGCAAGTGAGACGTACATGCGACGCTTGGCGTTTTCAGCCAACTCCGCTGCTGCTTCAGCTTTAAGGGCTGATTCTTTTAGATGGGAAGGGGCAAAGTATCGACACAAGTTGCATCCCAAACTAAGGCCCAACTCCGTTCCCAGGGAATAAGCGTGAGGCCATCGGGTCTCTTCCCATCGTCACGGACCAAACCACGTGGTTCCAACGTGGAAGGAACATTTATGGTGGCAAGAGCTCTTCTGATGGCGTCATTAAGGGTAGCGTGACGGGCGAGACGCCCAGCGCTGTGTTGGCAACAAAGGCAGTGGAGACCAAATTTGTCAACCTTCTTGCCACAGGGACACGTAAAAATTTCACATATAGGGGTGCCAAGGCGGAGACCCACACACACCCGGAAAGACACACTATCGAAAAGAGTGCCTAAATTTTTCGACGGTAAAGCATGAAGCCAGTGACCAGAATCTTTGCAGGAAACCGCCAAGAGCCTTGCTCGACTACTGTCACTGACGGAATTTTGAAGTAAAGAATTGAAGGTCTCTCTCGCAAGAGGGACATCCCAAAGTTTTTGTTAGTGAAGTTCCTTTGGAATGTCTTCTCTAGGACAGAGACCTTGCCAAAACTCCTCCGCCTCTCTCACCTCAGAAAGTTGGCGAGGATGCTCAAAGATTTTTCCGGCTAAAACGGAAGTGCTATGCAAAGAGGAGAGAAAAGCGGGGAGGGCTATACTAGAAATTTGTCGAATTCCAATCCCACCAAAACGAATAGGAAGCGAAGCCTGAGCCCAAGAATTGTTATCAAAATGTAAATGTAATTTTTTTTCCAAACTATTTTTAAGAGTAGTGTCAAATAGTTTTAAATTATTATTTTATTTCCAGATAGGACTAGCACGTAAGAAACATGTAAATTTAGGCACAAAAAGACACGATTTCAGTATAGTAAAAGCATTGTGTGAATTTAGGTGTTCTAATCTGGGGGCTGATAGGGTGAAATCATTCAACTTTTTATCAAGAAAAGGTTTCATGCTGGGATCAAGAAGGTGCCACTCACCTAAAAGGCATAGCGATTAAAAATTAGGAATTTTATTGTTAGGAGCAAGGGAATTAAATTTATCAATGATATCCTGACGGGAACCAGACGAAACGTGATCATTAATAAAAAGTTCACATTTTGAAAGGTTTAGTTCTAAGCCAAATTTCTTAAATCCTTCTATATCCAGGACAAGATCTTGGAAAACAACATCTGCTTTGCCTCCAAAGGAGCCATCATCCAGATACCAGGCATTGAATTTAAAATTTAAGGATGAAATGACAGGATGGATGCCTAAACTAAAAAGGGCTGGACCTAAAGGGTCGCCTTGCTGAACACCGACTGCAGAAACAATTGAATGTCCATTGTAAAGCAATTTTGATTGATTATTGTAACACTGAAAAACAAAGGGATAAATCTGAGGAGTGTGAGTCTGAACTTCATTCAGAAAGGCAGACCTGTCAAGAGAATTGAAAGCATTCTTCACATCAACTTTCAAAAAAACTTCAGATTCGTCACAGGAGAGGAAATTGCAAGCTGAATGAACCACAGCCTCGCAACCGCCCCTACTGCTGAAACCAAGTTGGATGGGTTGAAAATACTCTTTCAAAGGAGAAAAAATATCACGACAGGCTAATTTGGCTGCAAGACGACGAAACGTTGAGCCAATAGCAATAGGGCGAATGCCACCATCTTTTTTTCGAAAGGCACAAAGTCTAGCACCAAATAAAATCGGGAGAAAACTTTCAGAAACCCTGCCAGATAAGAGAAGGTTGCACAGTTTTGTAATGTTGGAAAGCGTGTTGGGGAGTGATGCCGTCGATGCCACCAGCAGAACCAGCAGGGAAAGACATGATGGCAGCAAACGTGTCACCGTCATCAAGTATCTGTAAGGGTTGGAAATTTTGAAGAGGAGGAAGATGTAAAGATGGAGAATCTGGAAATGAAGGATGCTTACTACGAAGGCTTTCGAGACTTTCCTGATTAGGAGGAGCGACAGTGTCATCGGAGAACAAGATTTGGGCTGCGTTTTTCAGGTCGCCGTCCATAACCTTGTTCTCAACGGTACGATAAACTTTAAATTTGGAAGATAGCGTACCAGACAAACTGAACGGAAGGGATGGATTGTGGGAATTCGAAGCATTATCTAATAGCGCCCGAGTTAAAGTTTTAGACTGAGACTTTACATGAAAAAACGAGTATGAAAATGTAAAAAGATTTTGCCAGGCAGTTTCAGTATTATCGAAACATTTTTCAATACAAGATGAGAGTCATTTAGCTAAAGCTATTCTCGCTCCCCTAGGGATTTTTAAACCAGCGGAGTAGATTGGTGGAGATTTGTGATAATAGAGTCAAAAGATGGAGAAGAAGATATAGGATTTAAAGTAGAGGGTAGTGGGAGAGATGCGTGTAAATTGGTGCTATTATGACTATGGGCAATATGAATATAAAGGCCCCTCTTACCTTTAAAAGCCCTGTTGGTATTACAAATTGAGCAGTGAAAGAACTGCGGCTGTGAGTGGGTGCCCACCGATGGAGATAATGTGCTCATAAGCCTTAACACTTATCACAAAAAGAAATTTGGAAAAACCTGCCAAAACACTAAATTAAAACTAATGACACAATATCAAATATAAAAACATTAAATTAAAATAAAACACTAGAATGACGGACGCTGACAACAGGGGATGCGCAGGTCTGGTTGCCTTAGCAGCCGGATTGAGTCCCTGCCAACGCCAAGTGTCAACTGGAACATAAAAATGCAAGAATTTAATATAATATAGAGAGGTCTTCTGGAGGCCTACTCACAAACTCATTGCCTCTAAACACAATAAGGAAATTATGGAGAGGCCTCGGGAAGAGGAAAAAAGAAGGAAAAAAATATTAATTAAAAAAATCTATACGACAAATACTTATGTTTGGCAGGTGTCAGGTGTCAATCTTAATAGGTTAACTTTATTAATTTATGAACAACTAACAAATAAGTAACGGTAACGACAGTCGTGCGTTACCGTGCGTAGCGTGCAATGACGTCCTTTTACGTCACATAAAAGGGCCCTCATTTCAATTTCTTTAGCACTAAGGCAAAAATGCTAGAATTTCCATTTGGCGTTAAGTTCATCTTTGTTTATGCAACGAAAATAAATAAACCCATATTTTTAAATTATCATCATGCAGTTACGAAGAGTATAAAAAGGCAGAAGTGTTTATATTTGTTAAAAACGGCAAAACCTTTTTCGATCGTGGCGCCATTCTGTCACTCTTCAGATAAATTGGTGGCACTATATTATTTTTATGTCCAATGATTTTAAAAATAATAGATGTGTTACCCAGGCCCATACAAAAAGTTGTTGTATATAAGCAACAGAATCGTCACCGAGACGAAATGCAGTTGATTTTGTTAAACGCTCTATATGTTTCTATACGGTACTTAATAACTAAGTTAAAACCTTGAAGTACAATAATCGCTAAACTCCCTTTTCATTGAAGAAATCAACGTCCAGGTGTTGACATCGTGGTTTTCGGTGCTTTAGTAACTCCGAAATGTTTGTGTCTCTGGGACAGGTTCTGGTACACCTCCTGCCAGCGCGTCAGATAGAACTCGGCCCGGGATACGATGGCGGTTTGTGGCATTAAGTTCTTCAAGAATAACATCTGTTCATGGTACTCGAAGCACGGACCGCGGTGCAGCAAGTTCCACCCTGAATGATAAAGCACGAAAACCAGAATCTTTTATTTAGGAAATTTTTTACGTTTTTATCAATGACTAGTGGTCCCCCGCGACTTCGTCCGCGCGTTTTTTGATTTTTCTCGCCTTTTAAACCTTTCCTAGACCTCCACGAACATTACAAGACTAAGAAAAGAATCACTCACTAAAACTCGAGAATGGCTGAACGGATTTACCGTTCAGCCATTGTCGAGTTTTAGTGAGACTAACGAACAGCAATTCATTTTTATATTTTTTACCGACTTCAATAAAGGAGAAGGTTATCGATTCGACTATAAGTTTTTTTTGTGGCTGCGTTACCACATACCAAAGTCATTTGAAGACCGATTTGTAAAATTTGTTTGCCTTCCTAGAGGTTGTACTTTGTAGTTGGTCCAATTGTTGCCAACCCTTGAATTTCATGACAACGTACAGTGTTTTTTTACTTGAAAATTAATGTTTACATTTATGTGAAGCAGAGCTGATGGTGGAACTTTTTAACGCTTAGGAGTTCAGGGAATATAATGACAGAACTTATGCTAGGTAATTTTTGGCTTCTTAAAGAACAGAGTCATAAGGTGCAATCCTCCCCCCCCCCCCACTCCTTCTGCAAGCACTAAAAATTAAATAAATAAAATAAACTTATAAAAAATGTAAAAATCGACTTCAAAACCGAAATGAACTCAAAGTCTCAAATAAACTTTTGACCGTTTCAAGGAAAGGAAAAAATTTTAGGCGAAATATTTTGTTGGAGTCGGTGCCATCACTTTGACCATCTCAAGCATCGACTATCAGAGCCCCGACTCTAAAAAAAATTGTTCGCCTAAAATGGATTCCCTTTGCATTTCGGTTTTGAAGTCGGTTTTACTTTTTTGTAAAAGTTAATTTTACTAAGTTCTCGATATTGTGGCACTGTTGCAAGTGTCAAGTTCACAACATTAAACGACGTCTTAGTGATCATTAAAGTTTGAAACAATATTTACCTAACCATTAGATGGTATGCATCACAAATAAGCACATAAAAGTAATTTTGAAATCGGAACAGTAGTTCCTGAGATTGGCAAGGACAAACAAACTTTTCAACTTAAATAATTAGTATAAATGTACGACGATACTGACTCTCATAAACGCCAGTTCGGCATTGATGGTCGAGGAAATCGCAGTAGGTGGGGAAAGTCCGGAAGACGTTAGTAAACGCCTCCTTCAGATGCTCTCCCGTGCATTCTCCCCACCAGCACTTGCCGAACTCGTACGTGTCTGATTTTTGTCCGCATACTTCTTTGATCCTGCCAAAATATATTGATTCAAATAAAATAAAATTAATTAAACCAGGTTAAGGCCCGACTTTACCTTATTCAGATAAGGAATATTCGTCCAATATAATACAAAACGCCTTATTAGAAACGTCACCTACTTGACAGCAATCATTTATGTGAATTTCATTTTATGATCGATCGTTATAAAATTTTCGGTCGAATAAGTCTTATGTGACGTTAGTAAAATCGACCCTCAATTCACTTATTTAAATTTAAACACGGTCTTCTTCTTCGTCGTTTCCTCATGTCTGAGGGTCGTGACCACTAAAAGCAGCGTTGCGGGTCAGGGCTCTCCAGTCATACCTGTCCTGGGTTTGGTGGATTGCCTCTTGGGTGTTGCAGTTAATGGACTGTAGAATGGCATCTGTCCACCGAGTGGGTGCTGTACCTCTACTCCTTCTTCCTTCGACGTGCCCAACCAGTATTACCATCTCCAGATTTTCCGGCTCCCGGCGGGCAAAATGACCGAAGAAGGAAAGGGACCTTTGGAGGCATATTGTAGATAGGAGTGTTTCTATTTTGAGCTGCTGAAGAATAGAGATGTTAGTGCGGCGCGCAGTCCACGAGATGCCCAACATTTTACGCCAACACCACATTTCGAACGCATTTATTCTAGATCTTAATCGAGCTTTGAGTGTTCATGTTTCCGATGCATAAAGGAAGATGGAAAATACCAAAGTACGCATAAGTTTCCCTTGCGTGCTGCGATAGATGTTACGGTTTTTCCAGATGTTCTCCAAGCGTTTAACTGCTGACTTTGCTATCTGAGCTCGTCGAGCGACTTCCTTTTCGCAATCTCCATCATTACGAACGAGGGACCCCAGATACACAAACTGTTGCACCGTGTCTAAGTCTCGCATCTCAAAAGATCTTTACAAGACTTCCGCTCTGTCAACGAACATCAGTTTGGTCTTGCTCTGATTAATCCGCAGTCCGTACTCCATACTTGCGCTTTCAAGTCTTCGTAGCAGTTCGGCGAGCTCACCTTCGATTGCACCTATCATCGGCGAAACGCAAGTTATGGATAAGGTAACCGCCAATCCAAATTCCTCCTCCCCAATTCTCTAGCACTCGTCTCATGATATGCTCTTCTACACGAGGTTGAAAAGTTGTGGGGAGAGAATGCCGCCTTGCCGAACTCCGCGTTCCGTCTTAAACGGTTCAGACAATGCGTTGTCCAATCGTACCTTCGATTGCCCATCCATATATAAATTTTAGACGAGAGATACCTCTGCCTTTACCGAAACCAGCCTGTTCCTGTTCTTTATCTGGCTACAGATAAAGTTCTCTAATCTCCTATTGATTTTGCGTAGAAGTATTTTACCCGCGTGAGATATCAGGGATATGGTGCAATAGTTTTCACATTTTTGGGTAGACCTTTTCTTGTGTAAGGGTATTATGATGGATTCAGTCCAGTCCTCTGGCCATTGTCCAGTTCTCCAGACTTAAAGCGCTTTATTTATTGCTCTGTAATTCCGTCACCACCACTAGCTCTTAGTTTAAGTTTCGTGGTTGCAGTTTCGACTTCATGAAGCGATATGTCTCTAACAAGGAAAACCCTCTAACAAGGAAAGTTTGCCTTTCCTCCGAAGCTTCATCTGTGTTCACCCTGTAAACCTCTTGGCAGTAACATTTCATTCCATCATTCATTCTATCTTTGTAGCACAAGGTTTTTATCAAGTAAAGGATTCCTTTTTTCCTCTTCGATGGTCCATGCCTTTGGATTATGCGTCTTAGTAAGGAGCTTCACCTTTTCAACCAGATCCTTGGAGTGAGATGTCTACGAGCTTTTCTCGATATCGCTACAGATAGAGTTGATTTTTGCATTTCTGTCATGTCAACAGAGACGTTGCACACGCGTATTCAGCTCTGAGTACCGTTGCTGCCCAGGACCTGGATCAATACCGCGTTCTTTCTGAAGACTTCTTTCCTCGACAGCAGCCCATGTTTCATCGCTCATCCAGCTTTTGGCCGCGTTATTGTGCACATCTTGGCAACAGCCTCAGCTGTTTCGACCACTATTGTTTTCAGTTGTCTCCATGTTGAGTGGGCCGAATCAAATGGATGAAACTCGACTCCGGCTAGTTTATATAGATAGAGAAGGTCTTCAATTTTTTTAAGAAGTTCCGACGCATTATCTGTTAGAGCTGCCGAAAATGTTCTTCAAAAAGAAAACTTAAGTCGGACTTGGACTATATTGAGGAATTTTTTAAGATGTGTAAATTGGGTTATAACTAAAATCTAATATGTCTAGTGGAATCCTTAGAGATTTTTGACCACGTTAGAACTGTACTAAACTGGTGTTCGTCTGAGTACATAAAATTAAAGTTGAAAATTTTATATCGAGAAATCCCGACCTAGATAAAATTAGAGACATATTTGACATATGGTCGTTTTTAACTTATAAATGGATTCTTAGCACAAAACCAAATCACTTAACCGTTGAAAACATATATAATTTTTTGATTGTGTGTTTTAGCTCTTCTGACGCAAAAAAAATAGATTCAGATATTGAGCTTGCGGAATCAAATTAAGATGATTAAAATAATACTTATGTGTATATTTACGGTATTTTAGAATTCAAATATAGGTAATATGATTGTTACAAATTTTATTCACTGTGTTTAATAGTTTTATTTAACGTTGTAGTTTTATATACAGGGTGTGGCGTAAATAGTGGTCCAAAGCAAAGGTGTGGATACACTGTACACTGAAGCACCACATACCAGTATTTAAAAAAAATTGTATGTACATTGTACAGGATTATCAAAATAAATAAAAAAAAAAATTAAAAATCGTTACCTTGCCTTACAAATTTGGTTATAATTTTTTTATGCAGTTTTTTTAGTATTATTGCTTATTACATGTACTTAGTGTTTCATTTGGTTTTTTATTTAAAAACTGAATTAAATTAAAAAAAAATTAAGTGTTTTTCAAAATTCAATACTCACTGCTAGCAAATCGTTTGACTTTAAATGGTTTTTGGTGCAAAAAAAAATGTACCACACTGTCAGTGCCCATTATTTTTAAAAAATGACCATCTTTTGCAGATTCTAAAATAGTGCAACAATAAGTGTTACGACTTACAGAAAAAAAGTTATTACTTTTCGAAACAAAAAGGAACCTAATTAAGGAAAACATTTTTTTTAAAGTTAGGTACATTACAAGTGTTTTAAATTTCTCTGGACATATTATTCAGTTCTTTCTTAAATTTTAGGTTACTTTAGTGACAGAAAAACATTTTACTGAAATTTGTAAGGTAAGATAACGATTTTTGAAAAAATTAAAAAAAAATGAATGAAAACCCTGTACATACATTTTTTTTTAAATACTGGTATGTGGTGCTTCAGTGTACAGTGTATCCACACCTTTGCTTTGGACCACTATATACGCCACACCCTGTATAAATGAATAAAACACAGTCTGATAGAGTATAATAATCTCAGGGTTAGGCCCCCTCCGTTATATAGGTGGGATTTATATATATGTATGTAGCTACAATACTTTTGTGATGAAATTATAACACTGAGACTTTTTCAATACTTTTGTTCTACGAACAGGGTACAACTTTAGATACAACCTCTTCAACTTGATGCCGCAAACCAACTGCCCTGCCGGACTCCGCGCTCTCCCCGAATACAAAACTCCCCTCCAAAATATATCGGTGTTGCCAGGAAATAAATTTAAATGTAACTGTTATAAATACCAGTTCGAATAAACGATAGCAGCTATTTATTTGAAAATTACGACATTCGGCCGTCCTACATCGAGCAGCCTCCTGGCGCTCGAATGGCTTGCAGTTCAGTTGGGTTGAAACGAGTACATAAATAACCAAACATTACCTTATGATTTTGAATAATAAAAATAGCATGTAAGTGCAATCTAAAGCTTTCAAACGGAATTTAAATAATTTAACATGTGCATGAATAATTATTAATGCCAAGAAAATTATAGTGTAATAAATAAAACATAAAATTTTCATTTTACACTCATAATAATGAAATAAATGAAAATGAAATAATAATAAAAAATTTGGTTGCAAAATGCTAAGAAAGTATTTATAAAATTTGTTTCAGATAATTAATAATTTCCTTGAGTCATTACGACATTCGCGCAGTAATAGCAAATATTCTACATTATATTTCAACAGTTTGTATATACCAGACCGTCTAGTACTAAAGTTAAATCTAAATACAAATATATCTTCTTATTGATCTACTTAACCATTCGAAACAGCATATAAATAATTTGAATACAATTTTGGTAAGATTTATCAAGATTAAGTAATAATTAAAACTGTAAATCAATATTAATTTAGTTTTCTTTGGGTCTTATTTTATTTTATATAAAATAATAAATAAATAATTAAAATAAATAAATATCCTTTAGACATTCCCACACATCGCCATCTAGTCCCAAAGTAAGCTACTCAAAGCTTGTGTTATGGGTGCCAGACAACGGATATAATGCTTAAATACTTTTTGTTTGTAAATACATACATAATATACATAGAAAACACCCAGACCAATACAAACAGACATGTTCATGCACACAAATGTTTGTATTGTGCGAGGATCGAACCCGCAACCCGCTGCGTAGTAGGCGATTTCTCGACCACTACACCAAACGGGTCGTCAAAATAAAGCAAATAATTCAAACATTGTACAACATTAAACATGGCAGATAAAATATTTGTGCCAGCAAACATTGTTAAATATTGTTCTTACAGCGTCGCCAACACCATCACTAGATGGCGATAATTTATGATAGATATCATTCATGGATATGGTGATAAAATGCTATGAATTCGTAAAATTATAAAAAAAAATGCCCATTGATTTGATTATACAGCAACAATGTCTACATTGAGTAATTATAAGCTGTAGAACTAATATTTTAAAAAATATTTTAAAATCTTGCAGATTTTGTGTACTACTTCGACTCAAGCTTACAACCGTCTCAGTGTTTTTATTTAACGTTGTCAATTGATCTAATCATTCATCAAAAGCGGCGATTTCAACTATAGTAAGTTTACTTTTGCGTACTCTGAATATTCATAAAAAAATTAAATAACTTTCAAAATCCATTAAAACGTTCTCAACAAACGTAACTTGTAACTTTATAAGCGGCTGCTTAATACCAGACTTGTAGATGCACTACATTAAAACTGTTTAGTTTTACTCATTAACTAGCGGTAACTAAGTTTAAAGTGCAATTTGTTAATTAAGTTATAGTTTATGTAACGCTAAGTGCACATTATAAAGAATTAAATTGAATAAAATACGCTTTAGAATGTTTTGAGAGTTTAAGTCGTAATGTTATTCATCTGTAAATAGTGATCTTACATTTACTAACCTTCAAACATAGCTAATAAAGTTTTGTAATGTAACCTAAATATTTTATTTATAAAAAGTGCAGTGTATTGCTTTTACATTATCAAGGTGTAATGTACCAAACATTTGCCAGACAGCTTAAAAACTAAATCATATTCAGTTTATCTGTTAAAAGAAGCATGATACAACATTTCCTAGAAGATCTTGATATTTAATAGTGTATAAATTATTTCAAATCCAATAAATCATCAAATTAGATTAAAAGTTTATAACACTTATTATTCATAAAATTATAATAAAAAAACAATTACAATTACTCACAGTTACGTAATGCGTTTCTCAAATGCGAACGGAGAACCGGTTAGGACGAAACTTTTATCAATACCACCCGCAACATTATTGATACTTAATGAATGACTCGATTCTTGTTAAAGTTTAGCCAAAAGTAAAAATAAAAATAATTCGTGTAACATGTCACCTGTTTGCAATTCCTAATACCATTTGTGTTTTGTATATCTTTGGTCAAGTGAATTGTATTCTTTGGGAGCAATAAATAATTAAGGTTTATCAAGCAAAAAGCTGTGGTGTACTTTTACTTAATTTAAAAAAGAAATCACAATCATACCCTTTTTGTAAACCAAAAATTCAGCAAAAACAACCCATACGATAGGGAATGGTTGGTTGTGCGCACAAGAAATTGCAAGTTAAGATGAATACACACAAAATAAGCATTATTTTCCCAAATTTATTAACCTTATTCTGAATCAAGTAATAGTTTTTTAGCATGATGGGGAAATTATATTAAATGGTTCTAGTGTTACTAATTTAATCCACTGAGACCTAGGTACGATACGGTACTTGTTTTCATAGTATGAAAACAAAGACGGTTTAGTAACAGAAACACTATGATATGTTTATAAAACTCATCGAAAGAAAAATATACAATGATATAAGTTGTAAGAATTAAAAATGAAAGCTTGCTATTATGTATTATTTTTGTTGTTCTGAATGTAAACATATAATGCAGTATTTGATGAAAATATGTCAAATATCGTGTTCTGATAACTACAACAGTAAAATAGAGCCTAAGGCAGTATATATAATAGGTACTTGCTTTACGATTTACTTAAATTAAATTTCAAATAATATTTCGTCTAATTTTTTAAAAGCTTAGGCAAACAGCCTATTCATAAGAATGTCTTTAGAAAAATTAAACTCCAGCTATACTAGCTGCTTAATATTGCTCTTTGGGATTATTTGATTGATTATTTCATGGGGAAATGTTTTTTTTTTTATGAATCATCAGAATGTTTTATAGACTTACCAATACTACACTTAAAACAATTGTTACAAAGAGGAAACCCTCAAGAGGGTAGGTCATTACAAAAGTGTATTATAACGCAGAAAATTATTTCAAGGCTAATAAAATGTACCGACTTAAATTGAATACCTACTACAACATAGTCAACTCCTTGAAAAGAGGCATTGAAAACAGTGACAGTTTCTTGTGCTGCTCAGCATTAGGTACCCCCAAAATTGCCCCAAAGCTGTATTAGGGTATAATTTGGAGCTTTGAGTGGGTCCAGCCAGCTACACGTCTTCCTTCTCGGCTCTGCCTCTTAGTGACATCCTCCATCGTTCACCGTGGGGTCTTTGCTTCTTTCGAGCTCATGCGCGACATCGCGTGTGATGCAGACTCATCAGATCGCATGAGACAAAATCATTAGGATTCATCAGATGCCTTTATTGTATAATCATTAGTCTTCATAACTTAGTAGAAATTAATAATAATACACTTATAATTTATAATAATAAAATATGAAAAACTTTGTCATGTATTGATAAATTAGATTTCGCTACGGGACAAAATATTGTATGACATTTAAATAAAGTTTTCACGCCTTGCATTGCTTTTTGTAAAAACCTGTGAACCTGTGCTTTTAACTAGCATTTTATATTTTAACACATTTTCGCTAGTAAATGATTTGAATTTAATCAAGTAGGCAGAAAACATTTATTCTTTAATAGAATATTAATTTTGAACCAGAAAATTTCAATTATGAATTCGAAGTTATGAGTAAATATTTTTCTCAAGGGTTTTTAAGAAGTAAAATAAAAGCAATTATGAAAAAATTAGCACAAGGGCATAAGGTAATATTTATGAAAAATTACATATTTTATTTCACTTTTACATATAAAAATATCTTTCATTTATGGTAGGTAATTAATATAGTACTCAAAATTTCATCACCATTATAACTTTGCCTAGCATCAAGATCATTATCTAGCTATGTTAGCCACTTGTAAGTTTACCATTAACTTATATCACTGTATCAAAAAAACTATGTCATTAAGAGAATAACCGCGTGGCAAACTCAGTTCATACTAGAGTACAAACGGACATATAATCAGCCACAGTTGCCTCCGTCAGAGAAATATCACACTTAACTATCATCTGACAAGGAACCTGTCAATTTGCACACTTAGCTACAAAATCAGTCCACATAAAAGTAATAAACTTAACAATTCCCCGACGAAAAAAAAACAACCACTCGGCATATTTAGTTACAAAACCAATCCATATAAAAGTTGTCGGTGACTATCAGTCTGACAGTGACATTTAATCACTCTAAAGCAAATAATTCCTATTAGGGTCATAGCCCACTTAACTATTTCTCGGTATGGAAAAAAATGAAGTAGCGTACTTAGTTACAAAATTAATTCATATCGAAGTACATCTTAATCAGTCTGACATTGACACACTTATCAGTATGAAGGCAAATTATTCTAGATAGGGATAAAACTATCCAGTGAGGAAGAAAATAACCAGTTGGGATACTTAGTGACGAAATCAATTCATATGAAAGTAGAAACTGACAATTTATCAGTCTAGGGCAAACTATTCTTGTCAGGGTCATAGCACACTTAACTATTCCCCGACTAATGAAACAACTAGGTAGCATACTTAGCTACAAAATCAATTCATATTAAAGTACAAACTGACAAACTTAATCAGTCTTAGGCAAATCATTATCGTCAGGGTCATAGCACACTTAACTATTCCCAGACAACGAAAACAACCATGTATCATACATAGCTATGAAAGCAATTCATATTAAAGTACAAACTGACACACATAATCAGTCTAAGGCAAATTACTCTCGTCAGGGTCATAGCGCACTTAACTATTCCCTAACAAAGAAAACAGTAAAGTAGAATAATTAGCTACGAAATCATTTTATATTAAAGTGCAAACTGGCACACTTAATTAGTCTAAGGGAAATTATTCGCGTCAGGGTCATAGCACACTTAACTAATCCCAGACAAAGAAAGCAACCAGGTATCACACTTAGCTACGAAAGCAACTCATATTAAAGTACAAACTGACACTTAATCAGTCTAAGGCAAATTATTCTCGTCAGGGTCATAGCACAAAACAGAACCTTTAAACTTATCTAGCAATGAAACTAAATCTGAGTTCACTTATACATTATATTACTTTTTATGCTAATAGCATACATTTACGACTATAAGTTACATTAATTTGGCACAGCTATCATTATCAATTCGGATGACTATATTTTTACAGCTCACCTACATGGCTACTTCTTTTGCACACAGCACACCTACATGGCTACTTCTTTTGCACACAGCACACCTACATGGCTACACGGCCTTCAGATTCACTTCAAATAAAAACCAAGATCACTTCACATGGTTATATTTTAATAGCACACCTACATGGCTATTATTTTTCTACGCAGCACACATACATGGCTACATGGCTTCATGGCCTTCAAATAATTTCATTTTAAACAAATACTAATATCACATGACAACAGAACTTCTCATAACTTTATTGAAGGTCATATAACCTTTAAATAAAATGAATCTGTTGAAATTCTGATGGCAATTAACTTTTCAATATCCAAGCAATTGTAGGCATAACAATAAAATATCTATCGTGTCTCGTTCACACACGCTTGAGAGGTTAATGTGAATAATGTAAGGTTATTTCAAGTTCTTCTAAACTTAATATTTAAATACAATGTTCAAAATGAAACAGTCTAATCTGATGGTTATGGATGAGCCAAATGCTGCACCTATTTTATCGGAGAGTAGCCCCGACCAAAAACAGCGCAAGCACTAGCCCACTCAATACCATCATTGTCTCTTCGTGTAAAGTGCCCACAAGGGGTGCATGTGACTCCGGAGAGCAATGGGTGTGAAATCAGTGTATGTAGTGTGGTTTGTATATAGAATTCGTTTATTAATATCTGAGAAGCGTTATAATCACTTTAAGAATAATAAAAACTACTTACAGTTTCTCTCGGACATAGCTCGTGGGACAGCACCACTTCTGACTTGTGATGAAATTATAACACTGAGACTTTTTCAATACTTTTGTTCTACGAACAGGGTACAACTTTAGATACAACCTCTTCAACTTGATGCCGCAAATCAACTGCCCTGCCGGACTCCGCGCTCTCCCCGAATACAAAACTCCCCTCCAAAATATATCGGTGTTGCCAGGAAATAAATTTAAATGTAACTGTTATAAATACCAGTTCGAATAAACGATAGCAGCTATTTATTTGAAAATTACGACACTTTTTAAGGTATTTTTAGGGTTCCGTAGCCGAAAGGCACAAAACGGAACCCTTATAGTTTGTCTGTTTGTCTGCCAAGTCGAGTCAAGTCTGTCTGTTTGTCTGTTTGTATGTCTGTCTGTCTGTCCGTCACAGCCAATTTATTCTGTAACTATAAGCATTACACTGTTGAAATTTGTTAGAAACATGTATGCTGCTAACCGCTTTACGATTCTTATACAAAAAATAAAAAATAATGTTATTTAAGGGGCATACATGAAACTAAAACCGGAAATGTTCTTTTAGTCAAACCTATGCGTGTGAGGTGTCTATGAATCTGTCTTTTAAAATGACATACAGGGTTCCTAAAACCATTTTGTTTTAAAGTCTAACGTTTCACAGACGCTTTCAAAGTAGTAAAATGGGCGTCCCTCCCATCTTACTTCTAGACTAAGCGAGTGTAAATTTCGAAAAACTATAAAATGCAGATCTTAAGAAATACATTCAACGAAAATAGGTTTGGGCAGGATAGAACGAAAAATTTCTGAGATATAACACATTTTCAACAACCGTTCTTCATACAAACACTATGAAAAACAAAGTCATATAATTGCTGCCAACAAAATATTGTGGTATTATAGCTAAAGGGAAGTAAGTGGATTCAGGTGGAAGTTAAAAATGGCATGGAACCCTCAGTGCGCGAGTCCGACTCGCACTTGGCCGCTTTTTTTCAATTTTTCCAGTTGTTAACTCAAAGTAAACAAAGATCGATCACTTATTTCATTTTATTATCTACCATATTAACACATTTATGTACGCATACCACAATATTTAACTTAAAAAGAACTCCTTACAAAATTATAAAGCAAACAAAATACATTGACTGTTCTTATACAGAAAAAATGTAAAGATATTTAAGGGAGGGCTCCCATACATGAAACTAAAACAAAAAAATATAATTTGTCAAACCTATGCATGTGGTGTCTATGGATAGGTCTTTTAAAATGACAAAGATATTCATAAAACCATTTTCTTCTAAAGTCTAACATTTGAAAGATACACGCTTCCAAAGTGGTAAAATGGGCGTCCACCTCCATCTAACTTCTAAAATAAGCGAGTCTAAATTTTGGAAAAAATATAGTACGTAGATCTTAATAAATACTTTTTACAAAAATTGGTTTGAAGAAGATCAAACTAGTGGTTTTTGAGATATAGCACATTTTCAACGACCGCAAACATAACTTTGTTCTTCATACAAACACTATGAAAAACAAAGTTATATTTGCTGTCAACAAAATATTGTGGTATTTTAGATAAATGGAAGTTAGTGGATTTCCTAATTCAGTGGAAGTTGGCACGGTACCTTATATCCATAAAGTTGCATTCTTCGCCGCACACGAGCGGTATCTTAGTGGTGGACGCGTCGGACGGGAGATCCTTAATCGGGTCGTGTAGCGCCCATCCCCCGCCCTCCCAGTACGGTTCGTACCCGTAGTTCGGCCAGTAATACCGGGCCGCCAGTAGCGGGTCCTTAGTGGCGTACTTAGCGTAGCCGCAAATCTCGACCGGCTCCTACAAATGATATTTAAAAGTGGCTTCATTATTGTAATTTTGCATTAAATAGTACCTAGATGTTGTACATTGTAAATAGATTCCTTACTCCCCGTAAGGAATCTATTTCACTGATCACGAGATGTTTCTGGTTCCCTCCCTGCGTTTGCGCGCCAATAACGACAGTAAAATTACCCGATTTTACCCGAGTTTAACATACTATTTTTCATTTCGACTGTGAGGAAAAACATTTGATTTACCTATCTGGTTGTTGATGTGATGTTGACGTATTTTGTAGGTCAGAGAGAGATAAATCTCAAAAATTTGCACAAAATGATAGTTTATTTGCAATGTTTTATTGATATCGAACATATAAGTGAAACATTTGATTTTGATTTTTGATTGATTAATGAGTAACGTCATGCATGAGTCGATAGAGAGGATATCAAATAATTAAAATCCTTGTTGAAAATACCCATCGAATTTCCCCCTCAGATAAAATTTGTGATACAGTAGCCAAACATGCATGCACGGATTGTCAAAGATCAAAGGTCACTACACGTGTACACTCACCTTAAGGCACCTTCAAACTACCCAGAACCAGATTTCGTCAAGTCCACATTGACATTGTCGGCCCGTACGTACCAGTATCCGACGGTTACCGCTACTGTCTTACCGCCATTGACAGATTTACTTGCTGGCCTGAGGCAGTCCCAGTGGTCGAAATCACGGCTGAAACTGTGGCCTAGGCACTTTTATCCGGATGGACTTTTATGGGTGACACGTTTCGGGTGTCCTGAAAATGTAATAATAGATCGTGGTCGCCAATTTAAGTCTGCTCTCTTCAGATACTCAAATAGCAGGTTTCAAACACAAAAGAATAACGGTGTACCATCCTGCCTGCAACGGATTAGTGGAAAGATTCCACAGGCCGATAAAAGCAGCCAATATGTGTCACGGAGAAAATTGGACCGAATCTCTTCCACTAGTTCTACTCGGAATCAGGAGCTCTTTTGAAGAAGACCTACAGACTTCTTCCGCTAAACTGGTATACGGAGAAACGCTAAGATTGCCCGGAGAGTTCTTCGATCTCATCTCCAATACCACCACTGACATCAGGGACTTCACTGCAAGACTGGGGAATGTTGTCCAAAACCTTCGACCAGTACCGACTTCGCAGCATCAACATTTATATTCAAAGATTTAGCATCAGCCACACAGATTTTCATCAGAGAAGATGCTGTTCGTGGTGCTCTACAGTCCGCCTGTACTGACTGTACCTGTACTGGACCTCACGCAGTCTTACAAAAAAATGATAACTACTACACGATTTTAGTGAAGAATATACCACTGACAGTATCGATAGATCAACTTTAATCGACCTCCATACTTGAAAAGAAAAGTTCGTTAGTTTCACTAAAACTCGAGAACAGCTGAACGGATTTATCTTATCTTAGTCTTGAAATGTTCGTGGAGATCTATGAAAGGTTTAAAAGGCGAGAAAAAATCGAAAAATGCGCGTACGAAGTCGAGGGGGACCACTAGTTTTATAACATTTTGCGATATTAAAATGGAGTGGGGTGATAAAGAGAACCGAATCGCTGTGATTGCATTACACAAAGTTGGTATGGAGCCAAATGCAATTTTTAAAACTCTCCATACGCTTGGTATAGGTCAAATATTTGTGTACCGGGCTATCAATAGCTAAAATGAGATCTCCTCTAATTGTGACAGAAAAAGATCTGGCCGTCCACGTAGTTTCGTACGAAAAATATGGTCAAAGCAGTAAGGGAAAGAATTCGCAGAAATCCTGTCCGAAAGCAAAAGATTTTATCTCGGGAGATGAAGATAGCACCCAGAACCATGTCGCGTATTTTAAAAGATGACTTAAGAGTTACAGCCTATAAGAGACGCACTGGTCATTTTATAACTTATAATTTTAAAAAATAATAGGGTGGTAAAATCAAAAAACTACTGAGAAAAAATTTGTTTACGGATGAGAAAATCTTTACAATTGAGCAACATTTAAGCAAACAAAATGACCGTATTTATGCTCAAACCTCTAAGAAAGCTTCCCAATTAGTCGGCAAAGTGCAACGTGGGCATTACCCGACTTCAGTGATGGTTTGGTGGGATGTTAGTTGTTGTTGAAGGAGTGACTGAGCCATATTTTTGTGAAAAAGGTATCAAAACATCGGCACAAATGTAACAAGATACCATTCTTGAGTTAAGCCCCTTAACAACACCATGTTCAATAACCAAGAATGGTTTTTCCCACAAGACTCGACGCTGGGTCATAAAGCTCGGTCCACGCAGTCTTAGTTAGAAGCGAACGTTTTGGACTTCATCAGAGCTGAAGACTGGCCGTCGTCTAGTCCCGATCTTAATCCGCTGGATTATGATTTATGGTCAGTTTAAGAGAGTACGGCTTGTTCTAAACGCCATGACAATTTGGAGTCTCTAAAACAATCCCTACGATTGGCAGTGAAGAATTTTCCCATGGAAAGAGTGCGTGCTTCTATTGATAACTGGCCTCAACGTTTAAAGGACTGTATTCCAGCCAATGGAGACCACTTCGAATAAGCTTTTTATATTTTAAATTGTTTTATACTTATGTATAAAACTAACACACTGTAAAAGTAATAAATATTATTTGCATTAAAAAAACTTTGTAACAGTATTTATGGCAAGACTAGGTATACTAGATTGGGAAGCCAAGTACGCTTCCCCGACCAATATCGCACTTCACGCCTCTGGGGGGTAGTGATGCGGTGAGATCCCACATATTTAAAACACATGAATATTTACAAAAATATTATGTATTACACTGTACAAAATTACTTATTAAAATAAATTAACATAATAACTTACAAATATAACTCCACAAATTAATTACTTTTCTAAACCATAGCAATCGCATCGCATCGCACAGCAAAGTTCCAACTGTACGCGCGACCTACGGCGCCGTTAAGATGGTGACATACATTGTTTCCATGGCAAGAAGAGGTTAATAAAAACTACTATGCCCTGTACATGCTATTTTCGCGTTCTCTAAAAATTTCATTTGCATTACCCAATTTGTTCATTTAATTGTTGTAACCTTATGTACCAAACACGGATTGATACTGGAGTTGTGTTTTTAATGCGACTCCAAGAAGTAGAACCCGTAGGTACGAGTATACGATCAAAAATTTTGTAGGAGTAAACAACTCCTCAATACTAAAGAAAAATAGAGAACATCAACTCAGACAATTCAAAATAAAAAATGACATCATGGCACTATGGTGGGCAGACGAATATTTTAATTGATTGATGATTTTATGTAATTGTTAAAAATAAGACCAATTGTATATTGTATCTATGAACAATAATAATACACACGTTTTTTAGGGTTCCGTAGCCGAATGGCAAAAAACGGAGCTTTATAGTTTCGTCAAGTCTGTCTGTCTGTCTCTCTGTCCGTCCGCATGTCACAGCTATTTTATTCTGTAACTATAAGCATCACACTGTTGAAATTTGGTATGAGTATGTAATATGTTAATCGCTCTACGATTCTCGTACGAAAATAAAAAATAATGAAATTTAAGGGGGCTCCCATACATGAAACTAAAAGCCAAAAAAAAATTTTTAGACAAACCTATACGCGTGGGGTGTCTATGGATAGGTCTTTTGAAATGACATTGAGGTTTTTAAAACCATTTTCTTTTAAAGTCTAACATTTCATGGCTAGACGCTTCCAAAGAGGTAAAATGGGCGTCCCCCCATCCAACTTCTAAACTAAGCGAGTGTATATTTTGAAAAAATATATAATGTAGATCTTAACAAATACTTTCAATGAAAATTGGTTCAGATGGGATCGAATGAGAAGTTTTTGAGATATAGTATTTTTTCAACAACCGCAAACATAACTTTGTACTTCATACAAACACTATGAAAAACAAAGTTATATTTGCAGTCAACAATGTGTTGTGGTATTTTACTAAGTAGAAGTAAGTGGATTCCCTAATTCAGATAAAGTTGGCACGGAACCCTCAGTGCGCGAGTCCGACTCGCACTTGGCCGGTGTTTTAATTATCTTTGAACCAAGCACTGACTCCGTGTCATCTATACATGCTGCCGGAATAGATTCAAAACACGGAGATGTTTGACTTGTAGTCGTTCTCGTTACTCATATGATTGGAATGGTCGGATGGTCAACCATGCAAACACAACCAAGGCACTGCTGCTAATATAGAACTACGAGGTTAATTCTCATACTTAATTTAGTATAAGTTATTGGTGCTCTTAGCGCAGTAAATACCAAAGTTAATCAACCTACAGCGCGGTCGCGTATTGAGGGGTGACCATTTCAACCATTACGTGACGTTCATCACGAGCATCTCGGTGCTTCCGAAGGTACGTAAAGCCGTTGGTCCTGGCTAATATCGGTTGGTAGAAGTCACGGCTTGCTTGGTGAGCACCCCTCTACCAATCCGCACTGAGCCCGCACAGTTGAGGTAAGGCCTTTGCCTTACAGTGGGATGCTACAGGCTAAATTGACTATACTTTTAGCGTTATTAGTGTTTCTAATAATTTATTTCATCTCTTCTGTTCGGAAAATTTACCTTTCATGTCTAGATAGACGGGTAAAAATAGCTTTTACATCCTTGGTGGAAAGTAATTTAGTTTTGATTGGTATGGCCTGAAGTGCAAACTTAGGTCAAAGCTAATGGACTCAATTCATATTATCAAATTCAAAGCTTTTGATAAATTTTTGCTCAACTATACATTGCAAAACATGTGTGTTATATTCATTGATGTATTTTTTTTTTACAAATAGTCTATTTTTTCTTATTTTACAATGAAAAAATAAACAACAATTAATATATTCGGCTGCCCACCATAATACCATAATGTCACTTTATTTTATTTTACCTTGTCAGTGTCACTTTTTCTTTTTGGCTCTCCGTCATCTTTTTTCATTTTTACCGACTTCAAAAATAATTTATTCGCCTAAAATGTATTCGTTAAGAATTTTATAATCATTTGATATCGTCTGCTTTTTTGTGCTCTGTTTTAATGAATACGTGCTGTTACTTTTCTTAATCGTGTTGCATGTATTAGTATTGTTAATCAATTATCATTTTGTGAAAAATCTTGAGTTTTCCTCTCTCGCTAAGCTACAAAATACCTCATCATCACACATATAACAAATTAGGTATATTTAATGTTTTTCCTTAAAGTCGAAATGATAAAAAGTATGTTGAACTCGAATGAATGCATCTATTTCACTCTTCAACTATTAGCGCTCTCACTTAGTTCGAGCGCCCGGAACATTTAGAGTAAAATGAGTTGCTTTCTCCCTTGCATAACCATCTACTATTAAAACAAAGCGAAAACCTTTTCCTACTCTGTTGCAGCGTTAATTATTACGCCTAAAACTTCAACCCACTTATTTTTCTAAAACGTATTTTTCTTACCTCCTAATAACAACCTCAATAATTGATAATAATAGTTCTAAATAGTTCTTTAGTTAGGTAAGTTTAAATGCTAGCGCAAAATTGGTGGCCTCGTCCCCGTAAACTCTGATAGGTATAAAAATTTAGTATTATGGTATTTGTAATAATCGGTCTTGCCGTTTTAAGTTGGATTCGACCTAACATAGGCTTACACGCGCGTAACTATATGTTTTTTTTCCCGAACTCATACTCGGAAACTCAGTCGTTTTTCAACGTAAATGCAATAGAAAGTACATAGAGGTTAAAAAAAGCTTTAAGTAGGTTGGTACTAAACTCGACTGAACGAATGAATATGAGCACCAGAGCAGTATGGTGTGAAAATAAAAATCGTATTGTACGGTGAAAAGTATCGTGCTGACTAAACTTTGAATTTGATTATCATTTTGACATAGTGACATAAATCATAATATGGCAAGCAGACGTCATTGCGACCGTCGCGCTACTAAAGCGCCTAAGTATGAAAGCTCTCTAAGAGTTACTTCCGTGTAAACGCGATTCTAGAACAGTAGATGGTGAAATGAAAAATAGATATTCTCTCTGACAGCAAGAAATTTATTCTAAGATTCACATTAATTATTGTTGTTCGAATCCACCCTTAATAGGGTAAATAAATATCGCAATAAATTAAAATACAAAGCAGGTGCTATAAGTGTAAAAAATACTCACAATGTTGGTAGATTCCTCGCGTTTTGTTCTCTCAGAAACTGGTGATAACGGTTACATTTTAGAGTTGACAGACATAGCACTGCGTAAGAAATACACATAAGCTTAGTAAGATTCGTAACGGTGGAACCACATTTCCCGGCGAACACAATCGGACTCTCCACTGCCATTATAGATTAATACGAGGGTCAAACTGAAAGTTCTTAGAACTGGCCACTTATAAACAATATATTAAAAAAAATATTCTAAAATTTGAAAATAGAACTCTTTGCCAATATTACTGAGTATATATTTCATACATTTGTCATTTGTTTTACGATTTGGCGGCAAATTGAAAATTGTCTGTGTCACGTCAACATGAATTTAACACGAGAAAATTTTCGTGCAATGATTTTTTATGACTTTCGATGTCATTTAAGTCAACAAGAAAGTTATGATAGACTACGATTGGCCTTTCACGATGAAGCCCCATCTCGTGCGACTGTTTACAACTGGTTTAATGAGTTTAAACGTGGTCGCACTAATCTCACTGATGATGTACGTGAGGGACGGCCTTCTACGGCGACGACTGAAAATAACATCTGTGTTGTGCGGCGTATGATAGAGACTGACAAAAGAGTGACCTATCAGCAGATTCGGACAAGCTTAGGCATCGGTATGAGTCAAGTGCACAAAATCCTCCACGAACATTTAGCGGTCAGGAAGCTTTGCGCCCGGTGGATACCTCATAATTTGACTAAGGCTCAAAAACTCCATCGTGTGGATTGGTGCCGTAAAATGATTGAAAGATTTAACGGAGGTGACTCAAATGCTGTGTTCGAAATACTAACAGGTGACGAAAGCTGGATTTACTGTTATGATCCTAAAACCAAAAGACAATCTGCTCAGTGGGTGTTTCTTTTCGAGGAGTTGCCAACTAAAGTGAAGAGAGATCGAAGTGCGGGAAAAAAAATGGTGGCCTCGTTCTTTGGAAGGATAGGTCATTTCGCAACAATTGTGTTAGAGGATCAAAAAACAGTTTCTGCAGAATGGTACACTACCAATTGTTTGCCACTTGTCTTGGAAAAAGTTCGAGAGAAACGACCTCGCAGTAGGATCCTCCTTCACCACGACAACGCCTCGTCGCACACCGCCAAGCGAACGATCGACTATTTGGCGACATCAAACGTTGAATTACTGGGTCACCCGCCGTATAGCCCCGACCTTGCGCCTTGTGATTTTTATTTATTTCCAAAAATTAAAGAAAAACTTAAAGGAAAGCGGTTTATGAATGCTGAAGAAGCGGTGGCTGCGTATCGCGATGCCATTGAAGAGACCCCTAAGGACGAGTGGGCAAAGTGCTTTTCCCAGTGGTTCCATCGCATGCAGCGGTGTATTGACGTCAATGGACAATATTTTGAAAAGATATAATAAAACTAATAACTGGCTAATGTAATCAGTTTTTGATTTTCTAAGAACTTTCAGTTTGACCCTCGTACATTACAGATAATTGATCGATTTCCGTATTTATATTTATTACTCTTTATTGTACATCACAAAGGTCAGTTACAAATCGATAAAATTAAACAAGCAAATGCCACATTTTTACAGGTAAGCTGTACTTGCTGTGTTCTATTAGTTAATGCTGTTACAAAATAATTATCACACTAATATTATAAAGGTGAAAGTGTGTGCGTGTGTGAGTGTGTATGTTGTTACTCCTACCAAAAACTGCTGGATGCATTTTGATGGAACTTTACAATATTATAGCCCAATTCATAATGATATATTTTGACATCGAATACTTATACGCGGGTGAAGCCGTGGGGAACCACTAGTGTAAAATATTCCGGGAACAAGTCACGTCACAAACATTTTAATTATTACCTTTTTTGTTAAATAATATTTCGCACTGGTTGGTGCAATAATGCAGTTGCTACTTGCGACTTTTCTGTGCATTCTGTATCAGATATATTTAATATCATAAATACTAACGCGAAACGAGTAGTTCCAGCAGCATAATCCGTGATTCTACGGCATACAATCTTAATTGGCTTTGGTACTTGATTAATCAAAGGAATTAATTGTTTATTCAATAAACCATACGGTCCGAAATTGGTATTGATTTTATGACTTTGACTAAGTTTCTGGGCTATGTTAATGTTGATTACTTAAATATGAATTAACTTCTTGACTGAGCCGTTGGTGTAGTAGTTCACAGGTTGCTACCCACAACACGACGTGCCGGGAAATTATGTTTCAGAAGTTTTATGGCTAGAAAAAAATGAAATAAAATATACATCATTTTTAATTCAAAATTCCCACCTTATCTTAAGGAACGCTTCCACTTTCTGCAGCCGTTGCGAGGTCTTGACGTGCGGCCATCGAGGACACTTCACCTTGAATCTCCCTGTCACACAACGAGCTGTTATTCAAACTCTTTAATTGTCTAGTCAGTACGCTTGTGGAGCCCCTTACTCCTGGCTATCAAGCAATCAAAATCTATAACTGTTTTCAAAAAAGAACATCTACTATCTCCAAAACAATTCTATCTACTCGTATGTCTCAGTCAATTTCCTTTCATTTCATATTGGTAAGATAGGTATTTTAAAATGACATTGAGGATTCTTAAACCATTTACTTTAAAAGTATAATGTTTGATAGTTAGACTTTTCCAAAGTGGTAAAATACGCTGTGGTGGTAATTCCCACGCTGATGGCTAACCTCAATTGAGATTGGCCGCCTTGGTTAATATTAACTAATTACCTAGGTATTTACACATTTATGCAAGGTTACTCTTTTAATCGTGGTTTACTTTTGAGTTACTAATATAATACTTATATTGGACACCAATCATGTACATTGCTCTGATCCCAAAGTAGGTAATGCACTTGTGTTAAGGAGATCAGACACAACGGTGCTACCACACCACCCAGACCCTAAACAATATAGAACATTCTGATTTCTAAATTGACCCGACAGGGAATCAAACACGGTACCTTAGAGCGGCGATCAGCTACAATTATCAACGTCGGAGCGCTGCTAGCCAAAAGCGGGAGACAGCTACAATAATCAACGTCGGAGTGCATCGAGCCATAAGCGGAATAGCTACAATGATCAGAGCGCAACGAGCCATAAGCCGAAGACAGCTACAGTGATTAACGTATGAGCGCAGCGAGCCATAATCGGAACAGCGACAATGATCAACGTCGGAGTGCAGAAAATGACAGATACAGAAAACCACAATGGTAAGATAGCCTAATCCCTTGCAACATCAACGCTCACTACCCATGGATGACACCCGTCTTACATACTCCTAGACCAGTTTAGGCTGGAATAGCTACTTTGGTTTTGGTCGAAGGACTGCGGCTTGCCGACCTTCCTCTCCCATCCCAGAGCGTGTCCCTCCTACCTTCAACTCGTGCCTCGGTTTGCCGGTTTTATCGGATCTGAGCCCTTCAGGCCTGGCTGAGTAATGCACTATCGAATAAAATAGATCGAATTGTCATGAAGTTGCGTAAAAATGTATTACGATGAAATTGAGCATTGTCATCTATCTAAACGCTTAGCTAATCTCAATTGGCTGTGGTGGAATACGACTAGAAAAATTTATTTGCCTCTACAAATAAGCAGCTCCAGACTAATATTTTATTAGTTTATTTTATTGCTTGCTTGTGTTACGACTCGGGGGCTGAGTGGTGAATCCGAGCATATGCCAATATCTTTGGCTGAAGCGATCCAGAATGTTACTGGCGTTGATAATGGCAAGGAAGGGCGTGGAGACAGATGGGAGGTAGGTGTAGAAAAGAGGCAGCTCGGCTCGGCACGTGCCACGGTGCGCTATGTACCATTCTGAAACAAACATTGCATGAATAAATTATTCAATTCGCTAAAAAAAACGATAAATTAGAAAATAGTTGTGTTATAAAATAAAATACGCGCAAATATCCAGTGTCGCGGGCAAACATTCGTTCTTTATTTTTCACTTCCAGCAGGAATATTTTTGGCGTTAAAAGTTACGTGGTTAATTAAATAATTCATGATATAAAATTCACCGAAGTCAATTCAGTTGTTAAAACGTGATAACTAAAGTTTTCACATATTATTATTTAAAACACTACCACCAGGCAAGAGACATTAGGATAAATTATTTTATTTTTTACTTAATATATTTATTATAATATTGAGTTCCAAAGTACTAACATAGCTTATAAGATATAATTAGAACTAACACTTTATGGGCTTTTATAATAAATATTTATTTTATTTTCATTAATTTAAAACCTTTGTTTTAATTAGATTATTAGGCCCTAGAAAAATTGAGGTTTACAACCATGCTCAAGTCACACAACGAGCTATTATTCAAACTCTTTTACTGTCCAATCAGTACGCTTGTGGAACTCCTTACCCTTGGCTATCAAGCAATCAAAATCTATCGCTATTTTCAAAAAACTGCTTAAAGAACATCTACTCTCTTCAAAATAATTCTATCTTCTCTTATGTCTCAGTTTATTTCCTTTCATTTCATATTGGTTTGTGTATATATTATTATGTATGATTATTACTGTGTTGGTATATATATATAAATGTGTTATATATATATTTTATAAATATGTATATTATTTATTTATCGGTTCTTATTTTTATATAATTATTTTTATTATTCAGATATATTTCTATTCCACTTTTTCAGCTCTTCATTTTCATTTTCTTTTCTTTTTATGCACATAATACCCCTTCCTATAAAACTCATAATTTCTTTACCCAAAGGTTGTCTGGAAGAGATTGCTTATAGCGATAAGACCGCCTAAATTGTACATTTCCCTAAAACGAATTTGTAAATCAATTTATGTAATGTGCAATAAAGAGTTATCTATGCTCATGAAATTACTCAAAAGTGGCTAATTTACACAAATCGATGAAACTTCTCTAAACAAATAGATGAAGAATGAAAAACATTACGAATGTGTAACAGAAATTACTGAATGTGAATGTGTTACAGAAATCTCGTAAGTTTAAAAATATTTTGATCAGTCTCTACGACGCTAGCGCTACCCCGTCGAAGGAATTTGAATTGAAGTTTTTTTTGCCAATCACTTAAAATAATCCGATGGTCCAAATTAAAATTATAATTGTAGAGAAATAATAATCTTTGTAAAAGAAAATTTACCGTTTTTATTTCTGCAATCGTGGATTTTAAGCTCGCAGTAATTTTCAAAAGTTTGAGATTCATGTAGTTTGTTTCTGGCGCATATTACTCCGTAACTGAAACAAAAAAAATAATTTTTAATCCGTCACGTCGTTATTGACAAACAAAAGTCTGTAATTTGATTTTTTTTACACTCAGTGTCATTACCGACTTCAAAAAAAGGAGGTAATCAATTCAATGTGTGTGTGATATATTTGGAATTGTATGATATTTGAGTATCTAGTGAGGTTTCCAAACACGTGTGCAAAATTTCGCAAGTGTATGTATGTTCATAGCGAGATGATTATTTTTAGGGTTCCGTAGCCGAATGGCAAAAAACGGAATAATTTCGTCAAGTCTGTCTGTCTGTCCATCTGTCTGTCCGTCCGTATGTCACAGTCACTTTATTCTGTAACTATTAGCATCACACTGTTGAAATTTAGTAGGAAAATGTATCCTGTTAACCGCTTTACGATTCCTTTCCAAAAAATGAAAAATAATGATATTTAGAGGGGCTCTCAAAAATGAATCTTAAACCCAAAAAAAAAATTTTATTCATACCTTGTGCGTGTGGGGTGTCTTGGATAGGTCTTTTAAAATGACGTAGAGGTTTTTAAAACCATTTTTTTTAAAGCCGCTAGCTTTAAAAAAAATGGTTTGATAGAAATGGGCGTCGCATCTTACTTCTTAACTATGCGAGTGTAATTTTTGAAAAAAAAAAATGCAATGTAGATCCTAACAAATGCTTTCAACAAAAATTGGTTTGGACAGGATCAAACGAGAAGTTTTTGAGATATAGTACATTTTTAACAACGGCAAACATAACTTTGTTCTTCAAACAAACACTATGAAAAACAAAGTTATATTAGCTGTCAGCAAAATATTGTGATACTAGCGGTCCCCCGCGACTTCGTCCGCGCGTTTTAAGTTTGCTCCCTCCCCTCCCGTCGCAACGTGATGTTTTATACCCTAAAGCCTTTCTCGATAAATAAGCTATCCAAAACAGAAATATTTTTTTAAATCGGTCCAGCAGTTCCTGAGATAAGCGCGTTTAAACAAACAAACTCTTCAGCTTTATAATATTACTAGCGGTCCCCCGCGACTTCGTCCGCGCGATTTAAGTTTGCTCCCTCCCCTCCCGTCGCAGCGTGATGTTTTATATCCTTAAGCCTTTCTCAATAAATAAGCTATCTAACACAGAAATATTTTTTCAAATCGGTCCAGCAGTTCCTGAGATAAGCGCGTTCAAACCAACAAACTCTTCAGCTTTATAATATAATTAGCGCAAGCGCACGTTGTACTCAAGCTGCGAACATTATTTTGGTGCGGAGTTATGTTAAAACTGTTATAGCTCCTAAGATATTTATTGGAATCAAATGATATAAAGGGCAACTTTGTTCTAAATGAAATGCTCGTGATGATGAATGTATTTATTTTAATAAGAATAAATACCTGTGTGTATAATACACCTCTAAAAATGATGCATTATTTTTTTTCAAATTTATTAACATAAAAAAGGTTGTAGTAAGTCAACCATATAAGATAGACTTATGCTGTCGCGGACTTTATTATAGAACTTTTAATGCTAAACAATCTTGTCATACATGATTTTTGTGTAACTTTAGCGGTTTCCGCAGCGTACGCAGCGGAAGCTCTCAAAAGGAATATCTTTCTCCCGTTTTCGCAACATTTTTCATTGCTGCTGTGGTCTTGTGAGTCGTATCTTTATGTTGTATAGCTTAAAGCCTTCCTCGATAAATGGACTATCTAACATAAAAATATTTTTTCAAATCGGGCCAGTAGTTTCTGAGATTAGCGCGTTCAAACAAACAAACAAACAAACAAACAAACAAACGCTTCAGCTTTATAATATTAGTATAGATTAGCGCAAGCGCACGTCGTACTTAAGCTGCGAACATTATTTTGGAACGATGTTAAAACTGTGATAGCTCCTAAGATATTTATTGAATTTAAATGATATAAAGAGCAACTTTGTTCAAAATGAAATGCTCGTGATGATAAATGTATTTATTTTGATAAGAATAAATATCTGTGTGTATAATACACCTCTAAAAATAATGCATTATTTTTTTACAAATTTATTAACATAAAAAAGGTTGTAGTAAGTCAACCATAAAAGATAGACTTATGCTGTTCCGAACTTTATTGTAGAACTTCTCATGTTGAACAATCTTGTCATACATGATTTTTGTGTAACTTTAGCTGTTTCCGCAGAGTACGCAGCGGAAGCTCTCAAAAGGAATATCTTTCTCCCGTTTTCGCAACATTTTTCATTGCTGCTGTGGTCTTATGCGTCGTATCTTTATGTTATATAGCCTAAAGCCTTTTTCGATAAATGGACTATCTAACGTAAAAATATTTTTTCAAATCGGCCCAGTAGTTTCTGAGATAAGCGCGTTCAAACAAACAAACAAACAAATAAACAAACAAACTCTTTAGCTTTATAATATTAGTTTAGATTTTAGCTAAGTCGAAGTAAGTGGAATCCCTCATTCAGTTAAAGTTGACACGGAACCCTCAGTGCGCGAGTCCGACACGCACTTGGCCGGTTTTTAGTTCAATATTCCAACTTAGGGTAGGTACGGTGTAAGTTTCATTAAAATAGGTTCAGTAGTTTTTGAAATAGATAATGTGTAAAATAACTAAAAAATATATTTTAATATAAAACCGCCTTAAAAAAACTGAATAAAAGTTAAAAATAAGGCATATGTCTCCTATTTCATTAATTTTTCCACCTAAATAGAACAAATGCGTTATTTTAACCTGTTATGTCAGTATTAAACGAATAAATAAATAGCATTTTTTTTAAAAGTTTAAATGTAGAGCTATTAGGAAAGAAGTTCAGACAAACCTTTACTACTATTACGATCCTGTCCAAACCAATTTTCTCTAAAAGTATTTGTTAAGATCAACATTATGCATTATTTTCAAAATTTTTTACTCGCTTAGTTTAGAAGTTAAAGGGTGAGGGACGCCCATTTTACCACTTTGGATGCGTATATCTAGCAAACGTTCGACTTTTAGAGAAAATGGTTACAGTAACCGCTCTTCTATCCTCTATCTACTTATTTTTAAAGACCTATCTGTAGGCATCCCACATGCATAGGTATATTTTTTTATATATTTTAGTTTCCAGTCCTTAAAAATCATTATTTACTTTTTTGTATAAGTTTCGAAAAGCGGTTAACAGGTTACATCTTC
Source organism: Pyrausta purpuralis (assembly GCA_963924145.1). NCBI lineage: Eukaryota > Metazoa > Arthropoda > Insecta > Lepidoptera > Crambidae > Pyrausta > Pyrausta purpuralis. The sequence goes on from OZ001646.1 coordinate 5,175,132, forward strand.
CTACCAAATTTAAACAGTGTGATGCTTACAGTTACATAAAAAAATGGCTGTGACATACGGAAGGACAGACAGACAGACAGACTTGACGAAACTATAAGGGTTCCGTTGTTTGCCACTCAGCTACGGAACCCTAAAAAAAAGCCATAAATTAAATAAATAAACGAAGCCACACTTCTTGTATGCTTCTGTACACTCAGACAACACACAAACAGGCCATCTCTGTCGTCACGTCGTCATCAGTGTCGGCGTTTGTGGTGGTGGTGCTAACGAAGACCCAGTCCCCGCCCGCCCAGTACGGCTCGAAACCCGGATTCGGGTTGTAAAGGTCACCGCGAGTTGGCTCCAGACCAGTAACAAAATGCAACGCTAGCAGATCTCTTGGTACTGTCGGCACACGCTGAAATAAGAATTGATATTGCACTAAGAATTGCACTAACATAAAACATAAAAAAATTAAATGATCTTTCTCTGCGACCGTTTGCACACTTTTAACGATGCAGTATCGATGCAGTCGCAAAATTTTACCTTCATATTTATCTTTACCTTCAGATACTTGCGCTACTCTTAGCATTGATACAGTCGCAATGCTAACGCGCGTTAGTATTGATGCAGTCGCAGTCCAGAAGCTGGACATTAAAATTATGCACTGTATATTGGCGACTGCATCGATACTAACAAGCATTAGAATCGGTAAGTCGCGCTTCTGAATCGATACTTACGTGCGACTGCATCGGTGCCAAATTAAATCTGCGGTGCTGTCAGCATCGATGCTAAAAATCACACTGTGTAAGGGGTCTATGATATAAGGTTCAACAGCATTCTATTCTCTCACAAGATAACGTCAGTTAGTCATAAAAAAAATTTAACTTGGCTCTGTTTCTATGTTCTCAAAGTTAAAAGAACGCCATCTCTTGATGATTTAAAACCATCTCACGATAAAACCTTATGTAAACCTGCTTATTTAATTATTATGTAAGATGAAAAACATACTCTTATTATCACCATCATTCGCATCAGCAGTACAACTCACAAGCGGTCTGTTCTACGAAACGTTCTAAGAAGAACTGATGGCCGTTGGGGCAGAAAACTTCTAGATTGGACATCCTTAGATTAAGGACGCGGCGAACTAGGAATAAACCTATTAGTTCTATGCCATGAGTTGTGCCAATATCGGTCTACTTACAGTGTTTTGCCTTGCATACATTTTTGGTGGATACGTGTAGTACAAGCATCTGCCTGCCAAGGTTTGAATACATCGTCCGCGACTTGCCATCATGCCAGATGAGTCTAATAGCTTTATTCCTTGCACTATTAAAATAAAAACTGGGAATAAATAAACATATTTACAAAATACTAAGAAATCAAAATTGATAATTTTCGTAGATTGACGATGTGCTGGTTGTAAATGTGTATTTATGAAAACGCGCCGTTGACCGATTCGATGTGACATTGCACGTCCATTGTAATAGAAGTTTAAAAAATAATAATTTTGGGTTTGTTGTTGTCTTTAGAATATAGCAGGCGAGGCATAGACTAGGTCGACGATGAAGCGAGCCAACCCAGAAAAAGCCTGTACACATTTTTTTTAATAACAGGGTTGTAGAAGATAAGAAGCGCTTTGTTCGAGTAAGTGGAATATCAACGAGGTATGGGTTTGCAGTGCGTCTTGTTGTGCGATGTGTGCGATAGAAAAAAGGAGCTGGTGGGATGAGCTCAAGGAGTTCCTTCGCACAGGCTTCAAAATAAAGCCGGTAAAAAACCGACAGGCTGGCGACTTTATGGCGGTGGGCCAAGCGCTTAGCGGGCTCTGCGCTCCACTGAATCTAGACCGGGTAGCTGGTACTTAGCTGATCCGTCCCAGAGGTGACAGCAATACTCCATGCAGGAACCCCCCTGAGCTTTGTAGAGTGTTAGAAGCTGTCCACACGTGAAGTATCGCTTCACTCTGTTGAAGATGCCAGCTTTTAGGCGCAGTTTGAGCTTTGTGTTCAATGCTTGCACCGAAATTGAGACTAGGCGTCAACTCCATGCCCAAGAGCTCGAGATGGTCAGCCACTACTACAGTTTGATATAGAGAAGGTTCTACTTACAATTATTAATTCAAATTCAAATTCAAATATTTTATTTCAGAATATCATTCCATATAAATTGTTAGTACTTCTTACGATTACGTTAGTAGTATTAAAATAAATAAATAATAATAATAATTTCAAATAATATTAAAATACACATGTCAATTAATGAAAAAAAAAATGTCAACCCAATAAAATGCAATAATATGTCATTTTTTTTTATCAATTCTTTGCTCCGATCAAAAGGGCCGCCCAATGATCAGCGATAGGACACTCGGGTCTACCCCCCACCACCCTCAGAATGGCATTGGAGCTGCCGCACACTCTCATCATCGAGGCCACTTTCTTGCGAATGATCGCGTAAAATCAAACCCCTACAACATCCGGAAAGCATTGTTGTATTGGACCCGCAGGGCGCTGTAGGTCTTCCGCGTATATCTCACCCATAGGCAGCTCGTATAAAATGATTGACAGTACGCCTTAAACAGGGTAATTTTTACTTCTTTCGTACAACGAGCAAACCTACGGGCCAGCATATTGCTTCTGACCGCCAACGCCCTGCGTTCCCGCTCTATTATTAATGTAATTTAAATAAAATTAAGCTTACTTAGGGCTAACGCCACAGCCCAATGGTAACAGAAGAACATTTTATTTTCACTTAATTCGCAAGCTTGGTGTTTTGTTTCAAAATTATGTATTCTTTAGTTCGTTTTGACGAATGCACTGCTCCGATAATCAGCGTGTAATTTTTAGAGTTGGAATTTTATGTCATTAAGATATTTGAGTAATGCAAGTATACGGCTTTAGCTATCAATCCTGGGCTATCAAATCAATACTTATGGAGTAAATCATTCGTTCGTTGAGGATTGTTTTCCTTTTCAAACTATTGGGGTACTCGGTAGCTCTATTTAAGACCAAATCCAGTCCACAGTATGTTGAATTGCCTTATTGTGATTCAAGATAACTTTTTAATTGCGTTTTATCAAAAAAAAGTCTTTTCACATTGATGTCTCATTTTTCTTATAACTTTAAACCATGAAAACTGTAGAATATCAAGTAGCATCCGTTGTAATCTTCCGTTAGCACTACGAATTCATCATATTTCACAAAGCACGCAAATAGTGTAATAAATATAACATTATATCGGGCAAGCCGCTCAGATACGTCGGCTTCGTAACTTAACAACGAAAACATAATTAAAATGCAATTTCACGATCAACTGCCTTCAGTTTTGTGAATACTGGCTCTGATGAAATGCTAGTGGTGAAGGTAGCGATACGAATATTCAGAAATATGTCGATATGCTAATTGTATTGTTCGCGATTGCTGCGATGGTGCAGCGGTAGGAGTGTCGCACTTTGGAGCGACGGCTGCTTTAGAGGCCCCGGGTTCGATCCCCGGGTCAAGCCAAAAATATGTACCTGGGTTTTTCTATCTAGAAATTCTTAGGGCAGCCCGGAGCTTGGAAGTTGGCGGTGTTTCACCTCCGTGCCTCGTAAACACGTAAAGCCGTTAGTCCTGCGCCTGATCTCTCTCCGGTCGTGCCAGATAGCTGTCCAATCGGGCTATAAGAGTGAGAGGAATAGAGAGTGCACCTGTGTTTGCGCACACACTTGCGCACTATAATATGTCCCGCACAGTCTGTAAGTCGTGGTGACTGGCTATCGTAGTCTAAATCGGCTAGGGGGACTATTATTATTTTTTGCGATTCGTGAAACTAGCCTGACTAGAGCTTGTCTAAGCTGAAATGACGCGCCTCGCTACTTAATTAGTTGATTTTGATGTGTGTTTATTGTAAATCTTTTTTTGAGTACGTCATTTGCCTTGAAATTTTTAAAATCTATCCACTAATAACAGATTTATTTTGTGCAGCAGTGCTTTTTGTATACATTTTGTATTAAATAACGAGAACTTAATGCAACATCTATGGTTTTCAAGGGACACCTCTGAAACTGTCAGATTAGTTTCATCCGACTTTGTGAAATATTTTTTGATTGGATACGGAATAAGTTCAACAGCGCATGTAGTCTGAATGATTTTGCGTAGACAACGCTCAGACAAAATGGGTGTTTTCATGTATTTATTGCTTGAGAAGATTTTTCAATGAACCTTAACAAAACATTGATTTTCTAAGATTTATTATGGATATACTTAATGTTTCTTATAAAAAATGACAAAAAAAATGTTTCAGATTTCAACCACAGCACATTGTGCGATTGAAAACTATTTTTCAAAATTAACTATTTTATATATACCCACAGCCACAGGACATAATCAGCGAACCAGTAACATCACATGTGCAGAATAAATTTTCAAAGACAGTTTTAACCATAAAATTAATATTCCTATCGGAATAGAAGGACAAGTAAAAGCTGTCAAACGAAACCGATTTAAGATGTCAGTAACTAACATAAGTAAGTAACATTTGTTGCTTTAAATGAGAAAACCTTTCGATCAGGTGATTTATAACAATGTTCTTAAGTTAAACATATTAGTTTACTGCACTATAAACAGTCGACACAATACATATATTGAAGATGCAGCTCTAGTGTAAAATAAAGATTATTTCATTATACAAAATATTCGTACATATGCATTTTCTGTGTTATTCTGTCTTTACTTTTTACGTAAATTAACGTTTGTAGAATAGAATAATCAAACTGCGTACTTTAAATTTGAAGCGCATTGGTAAATATAAGCCGTATATTAAGAGGCCTCGATTTGGACTAGTTTACCTGTTGCATGATTATTTGTTGTGGTTATTCCGCTGTAATGAACAACAATCAATCACCGATCAAGTCACCATGTTTCAACAGAAATATATCTTCAAAATATACACAATCTCACATAAATTTTCAAAAACTCAAATAAGATAAATTTTCAGATAGCCTTCATAGGCTTCCGAACTGACTGACAGCTGCTAAAATCGGTTCTGCTACTTCACAGCTCCCATCTCTTTTTATCACAGAGTTTTTAATATTTTTTTTATTTAGAATTTTTGCTGCTAGTGAAATCTCACTTTTGTCGTTCTATTCCAAAGGGATAATAATTTAATGGTTTTAACAAAACAATAGCGATCACACAATCACTTTGAGGTGATCTTTCTTTGTATTCAGCTAGTGAATCAAGCTATTATTGTGTAGGATACAGCTATTGTGTTCTTTCAAAAAACAGAATGAGAATAGAAATGATTTCTTTATTTTTCCATTTTAAAAGCGTTAGATGTCTCAATTTCCGCTACCTGTTTATTTCAATCATTTTATTCTGATGAATGCTAATAAAATTTAAATTAAATACCCTATAGGAAATCGGCTGGCGTCAGCCAGCCAGATGTTGAGGGTACATTATTTTGTTAAAAAATTGTTTTCGTCAACAAATATATTTTATTTGCGACGCTGATAATATATTTTTTCTGGACGTATAAGACCACGACGAACATACGAGTACAACTAAAGTTAGCTAGCGGTGGGGAACATCTTATTTATAATTATTCTTATTTTATGATATTTTAACAAAAAAACTAATTACGCAAGGTACAATTAAAAATATAATGGAATATCAAAGTAGAAAGACGTTATTTCTATATCCTTGGCTTAATTATTTCCAATACCAAATTTTATGGTTTCGCTTCAACCCTTTTGTACCTTCTCATAAATATCTCGCTACATTTAAGTTTCAAGTGATTTTGACCTTAACGGGCTTAAAATTTCATCAGTGACCAAATTTTGAGTAAAGTAGTAAAAGTTATTCATATCATTCAGTGGAGTTTTCACACCAAATTTGGTCACTGTTATAATTTCAGTCTGCATAAGTGGCATATTGTGTCCTAAATTGAATAAATATTTTTTGATTTGATTTGATTTGATTTGTATGTCGACCGCAAAACGGAGACATTTTTGACGTAACTTTTGTCGCCTTGGTTTTCATTTTCCTCCCACTTCTGTATTAAGCGATGATTCTTTTAACCTAAAAGGAGAACATTTATTCATAATAATCTATACGAAGGTCATAACTTGGGAGAAGAAGACGACAAAAAATGATAATTAGAATTGGTAATAACACTAATAATAAATTAAAATAATGTTTTTGATTATATTAGAAATAAGCGAATAACATTATAGGTTTTATTATGCCAAATAATCATGATTCTGCTCATGATTTAAGGTTTGTATAATTCATTCTAATATGCGAGTTTTGGGTTAAAAATAGTTTACCTATTTTGAAATTTTGCTTTTGTCTTCTTTTATTTGCCTATTTAATAATAAAATATGTCATGTCTCGCACTTTGAAAGTTTGACTTGTACGAGTAAACCGTAAGTAACTTACTTATAGCGGCTTAAACACGAGTATTGATTCAAAAAAAATATAAAAAGACATATGATGAAAAGGCACTCTACAATTTCTAAATATAATCTCTCTTTATTTCTGGGTTCAGTTAGTTTTATTTTTTATAGGAGTTCCTCCGTTTAAGAAAAACATTTATTTGGGGTATGTGCATGATGTGCTAGACTATTAATTTACTTGAGATCATGCACCGACCCCAAATACATTTTTTTCTCCTAAACAAAATATCTCTTTGCGTTGTTTTCATGTTTTTAGTCAGTTTTTAAAGGCGTTTTTTAATTACATTACTTTCAGTTACTACCCATATCTCAAAATCAACTGGACCTATTTTGATGAAACTTACACTCTACTCTTAATTAAAATAAACCTGATTCACCTAAAAAGAATCATCGCGCTATGGCTTCTCATTTTCGAGAAATTCGTGGACAAACACACATACACATACGAAATTTTGCATACGTGTTTAAAAGCTTTGATTAACAACGAACTTACATATTACATATCAAATTATACCGATATCACATTCATGCGCATTTACTTGATTATCTCCTTTTTTTGAAGTCGGTTAAATCAGACGAAATCTTTTTTAAAATGATAGCAGCTGATCGTACTTTTACAAGAAACGAGCATAAATGCTAGAAAAATATTGTAGCTAACCGTGAAAATTTTCTCCTGACTTCGGCCGCAGGAAACCGAAATTTTTACGCGTAAATTATTAAATATCTTAAAAAATATTTGCGCTATTTTAATTAAAAAATCGGGTCCGAATGGTCGGCACATAGTGTACCGGTGGCCTAGCAGTCGGGTTCGAGTGCTAGGCACTGAACGATTTAAAATCATTTGTGCTTACTTTTAATTTAGATGTTTGACGTTAATCATAAGGCCACTAAGATGCTTACCATATACACCACTTTCACATACTAACTATGCACGTCACTCCGTTGTATCCCAAACTCTTAATAATTATAATAAGCTCTTCTCCTCTGTAGACGTGTTCCACCTATCGAAGGCGGGAACCCATCACTTAATCGCAATTTTATTCATCGATTTTCATTTCCCATAAAACGATTCGCAGATGTTTCAAAATAATATTCAACAAATTCTAGAATCTTGTTACATCACAATTTCATTTACTCGAATGCTTATCATCTACAAACTTACTTCATCGTTACTTCTTTTCATAAATTACGTATTTTATCGAAGTACCGTTAGCTTTCTATTTTGTTACCCATAATTTTATTTCCACGTAAGTTTCAATATGCAGAATTCTTGAAACATCGAATTTTACTTCACTAAAGTCCGTATTTCCAAACAAATTTGTTACTAATCTTATATTGCATTCTTTATTAATAGACAATTTAAAGCATAACTGATATAAATATTGATCTGATAAATAAACTGCGTTAATCCCGACTCGCCGTGGTCTCCTCGCCGTGGTACTAGTCTGCCCGAGGCGCGGAGGGAGAGCAGCCTCCGCCCGCTGTAACAAGGTGTAGGCACGGACAAGGGGTGACTGCGCCTTGTTACGCAAGGGCGACGAGGCTGCTATTCCCGCAGCGCCGGAGACGAGGAAATCCTAATGCATGCTGCTTGTTTGCATGCATGCCTTTATGCATGCTTAATTGCATGCATTATTACATGCATGCATGCCTTCTTACTTACATGCATATGCATGCGCATGCCTTCTTACTTGCATGCGTATGCAAAAATATATGGGAACCGTTACACATTGAAACAAGTTTTTATGAAAGGTTATATCGATAACTTAATAATTCTATGAATCATTAGTTTGGTATATCGTTAATCTGCTTAACAAAACAGTTGCGAAACATTTTTTTGGTGAACTGTTACTCGATGTTATGAAACGACGATAAATAACTATTCGATTTAACAAGAATTTTTTCTGTGAAATGAAATTCGATATCAAAAAATTCTGTATTATGATAGATACCCATCGAAGGCAGCGTTCAAAAAATGGTTCTAAGAGTACTTTAAAGCCATTCCCTCATTGTACAAAATAAATTGTAATTCTTGTTTTTAAAAATGTCTATTAGATGCAACAGTTGTATTTAGCATTACATGTAATTTATATATAAATAATAAATTAATAAAAACACATATCTAAATTTAATATAAAAAAAAATATTATAGTATTCTTGGCAGGTCGCATAATATCACTTCTAGTTTGTGTCAAGTCAAACCGTGTCCACTTTGATTATTACTTGCTATATTTATATAAAGGAAATTCATTATTGGATGTAAATTTAGAACGTGAGATTAGCTAAGTTTTTGGAATAAGAGCTGTTAATTTTATAACAATTAAAAAAAATGTCTTCTGCAACGGAGGTGTCATATCGCGGTAACCACAATAAGTTTGTTTTTGTAAAATTCGTTGGTCGCGCTTGTCTGGCGGAGTATAACGCGCGATTTGCATATCTTGACGTTTTCCTCCGTTTTGCCTTGAATTGTTATTTTCAAGTGCCCGACTCTGAGCAAAATGGCGAGCTAAAATGAACTCCGAAGCAATCCGGTCTTATGTATTTTTCAGAGGTTGATTTGTAGTTTCAGGCAGATGGAAAACTAATAAATCAAAACTGTAAAGAGTATATATATAAATGAATCTTTATTCTGAGAAATCTTTTTTCCGATCTAGATGTTTGTTATATCATATGAAACTACAATATAATACAATTATTCATTATTAATACCTGGTTTCCGTGAATTTGTGCAAATGTTCGTGAAAATGACGAATAATAAAGGTGATAAGGATCATTCTCTTGATAAATACAATTAAAAAGTAGTATCGCTTACTTGCGCAAGAAAATACTCAAATCGATCGTCTCAACCTAAGCACTGTAATATTAAAACAATAAAATTTTCACGCAAAGTTAATTTTCGAACATAATTCATTATAGTTTGGCACTAGAAGCTCCAGAGAACCTTGTGGTTCAGAGTTACATTTATATATCAAAATTTGTGTACTTTATGCGTGAAAAGTTTAAATGTTTAAAGTGCGAGGAACACGAATTTATCGATTTACTTGCGGGTGTGTTGTTATTATTCCTAGTTGCTGGGCAGCTTAAATTTCCAAGAGGCATTACGTAAATTTCTTGGCGCTGTAAATTAATTATTTTGGGCTATTAATATTTAACAAAGTTTTTAAGTAGACCCGTTTTTTACTTGAATAGTGCGTAGCAGACGCGCTCAATTGCTTCTGAATTGTCGTTGTCAATTGGAGGTAAACCCTATATCTTTAATTGGCGTTGTAAATATTGTTTATTAAAAAGTTAAATTTCTTTCCGATGTTTAATAGTGTCTATTGGCCCTAAGAAGTAAAGAGGGTATTGGCCTCTTCAAATTTTGTGATATTTCCCCTTATATTGCCACTTCGTTAGTTATCACATCATCTGTAAATTTATTTTCCTTAGAAACGCGGGAGATGTCAAATTGGAATATTGGTCGGTTACTTAAATAGAAATATATATATATATTTAATCGTAGAATATGATAGCTTATATGACACGTGATATAACCGCACCAGTCTTTATCATGAAATTTACAAAAAATATATACAATATTATATGGCTTGAATAAAGACGGCAAGTGAAATTAAATATGAAAATTCCTCGAATCCTGAATGAGAAAGGCATGGAAAATTTACGAAAATTAGGTAATCCTTTCTAAGAATTTCATTGACTTGATACTTTTGGAATTAAATTAAATTAAATAATTATGTGTATCTAGAAAAAAAGGCCGTAATATCAGTAACCTACTTCATCCAAATACGAGTAAGTCTGAAAACTTACATTAAGGTTTGACACAATCAATTTATATGTTTGGGCTGGTTTACTTTGAGACCAATGTATTTCATATTACTAAAATTTTCCCACACTCAGATTCAGATTCAGATTCATTTATTTACATGAAAACACGGTACATTCGGTTGGTAATTAAAAAAATATATAGTTCAACATGTCTCGCCACAATTATTGCATGTAAAATATTTATTATAAGATAGAGTTTATTTTATGTTGACACAGTCAGGAAGATGAAGTAACGATTTTACATTCTTATTCTAGATGGTTGTATTCTCCAAATTAACTTATCTAAGCACCTCAAACTACATAATATAACCTTCTTTTTTCATTCAAATGTAACAAGACGTATCAGACCTTCAGAGCCACCAGTGTTGGCAGAAGCGGAATTATTTCTCCTCGCGGGATTATTTTTTGCCTTTCCCCATCTGTCCGTATCCCAACACAAGAAAGATTACAATCCGTTAGCTAGAACGATCCTCCTCAAGATAATTAACTTTGCTAGGACTCGTCTTTTGGGCCTCTTAAATGTTTCTATCATTTAGTAATTATGGCTAATTGACGGAAATTGGTTAAATGGAAATCAAGAAGGATGAAAATTTTGGCTGTATATGAAGTGTTAAACAGAATCTCTTAATGCTTTAGAATGTTTTTAACACTCACAGTGTCATATTTTTATATTCATAAAGATGAAATAAGAAACCAAAAATTTGCGCACGGGCGGGACTTGAACCAGCAACCTTTTGGCAAACCGGGCCAAACGCTCTTACCAATTGAGCTACCGTGCTGTTAGTCCGACCCTGCGAAATTTGTGGTTTCTTATGAAAACGTCAATTGCGTGACGCTTAGCGCCATCTAGCCGTCTGTTTATGAAACAGATGGCCCAAGCAGTTATTCTTTACAGAATAAATTCAACTTGGAAATTGATGTCGCTTCGCTTTCTAATGCTTTAGAATGTTTTTAACACTCACAGTGTCATATTTTTATATTCATAAAGATGAAATAAGAAACCAAAAATTTGCGCACGGGCGGGACTTGAACCAGCAACCTTTTGGCAAACCGGGCCAAACGCTCTTACCAATTGAGCTACCGTGCTGTTAGTCCGACCCTGCGAAATTTGTGGTTTCTTATGAAAACGTCAATTGCGTGACGCTTAGCGCCATCTAGCCGTCTGTTTATGAAACAGATGGCCCAAGCAGTTATTCTTTACAGAATAAATTCAACTTGGAAATTGATGTCGCTTCGCTTTCTAATGCTTTAGAATGTTTTTAACACTCACAGTGTCATATTTTTATATTCATAAAGATGAAATAAGAAACCAAAAATTTGCGCACGGGCGGGACTTGAACCAGCAACCTTTTGGCAAACCGGGCCAAACGCTCTTACCAATTGAGCTACCGTGCTGTTAGTCCGACCCTGCGAAATTTGTGGTTTCTTATGAAAACGTCAATTGCGTGACGCTTAGCGCCATCTAGCCGTCTGTTTATGAAACAGATGGCCCAAGCAGTTATTCTTTACAGAATAAATTCAACTTGGAAATTGATGTCGCTTCGCTTTCTAATGCTTTAGAATGTTTTTAACACTCACAGTGTCATATTTTTATATTCATAAAGATGAAATAAGAAACCAAAAATTTGCGCACGGGCGGGACTTGAACCAGCAACCTTTTGGCAAACCGGGCCAAACGCTCTTACCAATTGAGCTACCGTGCTGTTAGTCCGACCCTGCGAAATTTGTGGTTTCTTATGAAAACGTCAATTGCGTGACGCTTAGCGCCATCTAGCCGTCTGTTTATGAAACAGATGGCCCAAGCAGTTATTCTTTACAGAATAAATTCAACTTGGAAATTGATGTCGCTTCGCTTTCTAATGCTTTAGAATGTTTTTAACACTCACAGTGTCATATTTTTATATTCATAAAATGTCAATTGGTAAGAGCGTTTGGCCCGGTTTGCCAAAAGGTTGCTGGTTCAAGTCCCGCCCGTGCGCAAATTTTTGGTTTCTTATTTCATCTTTATGAATATAAAAATATGACACTGTGAGTGTTAAAAACATTCTAAAGCATTAGAAAGCGAAGCGACATCAATTTCCAAGTTGAATTTATTCTGTAAAGAATAACTGCTTGGGCCATCTGTTTCATAAACAGACGGCTAGATGGCGCTAAGCGTCACGCAATTGACGTTTTCATAAGAAACCACAAATTTCGCAGGGTCGGACTAACAGCACGGTAGCTCAATTGGTAAGAGCGTTTGGCCCGGTTTGCCAAAAGGTTGCTGGTTCAAGTCCCGCCCGTGCGCAAATTTTTGGTTTCTTATTTCATCTTTATGAATATAAAAATATGACACTGTGAGTGTTAAAAACATTCTAAAGCATTAGAAAGCGAAGCGACATCAATTTCCAAGTTGAATTTATTCTGTAAAGAATAACTGCTTGGGCCATCTGTTTCATAAACAGACGGCTAGATGGCGCTAAGCGTCACGCAATTGACGTTTTCATAAGAAACCACAAATTTCGCAGGGTCGGACTAACAGCACGGTAGCTCAATTGGTAAGAGCGTTTGGCCCGGTTTGCCAAAAGGTTGCTGGTTCAAGTCCCGCCCGTGCGCAAATTTTTGGTTTCTTATTTCATCTTTATGAATATAAAAATATGACACTGTGAGTGTTAAAAACATTCTAAAGCATTAGAAAGCGAAGCGACATCAATTTCCAAGTTGAATTTATTCTGTAAAGAATAACTGCTTGGGCCATCTGTTTCATAAACAGACGGCTAGATGGCGCTAAGCGTCACGCAATTGACGTTTTCATAAGAAACCACAAATTTCGCAGGGTCGGACTAACAGCACGGTAGCTCAATTGGTAAGAGCGTTTGGCCCGGTTTGCCAAAAGGTTGCTGGTTCAAGTCCCGCCCGTGCGCAAATTTTTGGTTTCTTATTTCATCTTTATGAATATAAAAATATGACACTGTGAGTGTTAAAAACATTCTAAAGCATTAGAAAGCGAAGCGACATCAATTTCCAAGTTGAATTTATTCTGTAAAGAATAACTGCTTGGGCCATCTGTTTCATAAACAGACGGCTAGATGGCGCTAAGCGTCACGCAATTGACGTTTTCATAAGAAACCACAAATTTCGCAGGGTCGGACTAACAGCACGGTAGCTCAATTGGTAAGAGCGTTTGGCCCGGTTTGCCAAAAGGTTGCTGGTTCAAGTCCCGCCCGTGCGCAAATTTTTGGTTTCTTATTTCATCTTTATGAATAGAATCTCTTAAATAAAATCTTGAAATATATTTTTGACTACTTATCATGTTTTCTTATTAAGTTAGCTTTTACATAAACCGTGTAAGTAAACAGACTTTATAAACAAATTCCCTGATAGCCCTCTTTACATTTCCAAAGGGCTACGTAAATGTTAAAGGAAGCCTGATTTCATAGCAGTAAGAAAAATAATTTCCCGTAACGAAGGAAGACTGAGGATCTACCTCTAAGGATTTTCCCAGTACGTCGTTAGCTATCACAGTCACTCTGAATGTCAAAGTTGTATGGTACTTTCCAACCGTGGATTAAACCTCGGTTTAACTTAGAAATAAATTTTGGTCCATTTTACAATCCTGAGTGTCTTTAACACGTGTCAAATGTACTCTGGCCGGTGTAAGTTTCTTTGATATTGACAGCGAAAGAAAGATAAGTTAACATTTTGTTCGCGTGTCGGATGGTAACTGTGGTCTGCGCTAGTAGACCTTTAGGGATGTATTACGGTTATTCTGTCGATATTTGACTAAATGTTCTATAATAATACAATAATATCAAGCCAATTTCTCGTCCTTAAGTCAAATAACCGTTGATATAAATAAGTAAGTGACTATTCGCTTTGTAAACTTAAGATAAGAACGGATGAAGTTAAAAATGCCCTATTTTCTACATGATCGTTCGGAGTAGGGTTTCCAAGGCACTTAGGCGCGCAAACACTAAGCCGTTGATAGACTCGTTCGCTCTAACTGCGGGCAAACATTTGCACTGCTATGGACTAGAACCTACACAGCTGTAAGGCTGCAGCCATAATGACAGTGACAATGAAAAAAAATACCTTTCAATTAAACAGAGCTCACATGAGCTGTGCGTTCAGTGTTAGTACACACAGTGACAAAAAGTCGCCTGTGCGTCAGCATTAACAAGCCGCCAACAACATAATTTTAATTTCACATTAGAACACGGAAAAGCCTTTATTCGTACAAATATGCTATGATGCTTATATCCGATACTCTGAGGAAAAGATTAGGTACAATAGTAATTTTTTCTGGAATTTTGTTAAATCCAAGAAGTCCACTAATAATATTCCCGACACTTTATTTTCTGGGGGAAAATCCTCATCTGAGGGTGTTAAAATTTGCTCGTTATTCAACGATTATTTTCAGTCTGCTTTTGTTTCTGGAACCGATGGACCTACAATACTCAATGCTGGTGTTAGTCAAAACTCCGTGTCGATTGGGACCGTTGATCTATCTTCCGGAGTCATTGAAAGGTATTTAAAGAATTTAGATCCAAATATGGGTAGCGGGCCTGATAACATACCGCCTTTTTTCTTAAAAATGTGCTATAAAAATTTGGCGATTCCAATTTATATGCTGTTTTCACTATCTATAAGGTCAGGTGTTATGCCTGGTGTTTGGAAGCAATCTTTTGTTGTACCGGTATTTAAATCCGGTAATAAGCATAACGTCCAGGACTATAGACCAATCTCAAAACTGTGCACGATTGCCAAAATGTTTGAAAAAATTATTTATGACTATATTTACCCTATTTTACGACCAATAATCGCAGAGCAGCAGCACGGTTTCATTGGTAGGAAATCAACGGAATCTAACCTTTGTGAATTTGTTCATCGCGTTACTGGTGCTATGGATCGGGGGCTCCAGGTCGATGCGGTGTATACCGACTATTCAAAGGCTTTTGATAAAATTTCTCATGCACATTTGATTAATAAGCTCTGCATGGTCGGTATACACGGCGATCTTCTTCGATGGATTATTTCTTACCTACGTGATCGCAGTCAGGCTGTCACGGTTAAGGGTTATGTCTCCTCTTTTGTTCCTATTGCTTCGGGTGTGCCACAGGGGTCCCACCTCGGACCATTATTTTTTAATATTTTTATCAATGACATCGTGAACATTTTTAGACATAGCAATGTCCTCATATACGCCGATGATATGAAAGTTTTTAGAATCATTAGGGACGAATCGGATTGTTTTCTCCTTCAGAGGGATATCGACGCTTTGACCCAATACTGTTCCGATAATTGTCTCTATTTGAATATCAAAAAATGTAACACAATAACTTTTACCCGTAAACGTAAGCCAATTGTTTTTAACTATTGTATCGCTAACAAAATAATTAACCGGGTTTATGAGATCAGGGACTTGGGTATTCTCCTTGACCATGAAATGTCATTCGATGCTCATATTAGTTCAATATCTTCTAAAGCATACCGTATGCTGGGGTTCGTTTTGAGGACAGGGAAAGACTTTCATTGTTGCTCGACCCTTATACTTTTATTTAACTGCCTTGTTCGATCTATTCTTGAATATGCGTCCGTTGTTTGGAGCCCACATTATAAAAAGTATGTTGAACTTATTGAACGGATTCGTCTTAAATTTATAAAACATCTACAGTTTAGATGTCATGTTCCTGACTCTTGTAACCATATGAAATCCGTACCCTCTTTGCATAGCCGACGCATTGAAAGAGATCAATTATTTCTATATAAATTGCTGCACAACCTTATCGACTCTCCCTTTCTTTTGAGCGAAATAAGATTACGATGTACCCGACTAAGTGCACGTCATAAAAGTATTTTTTATGTGCCTACATATAGGACTAAATATGTTTGTAACATTTTCCTGCCGCGTACTTGTCGCAGTCACAATGACAGGTATCAAGGAGTTGATATATTTGCCTCAACTTTATTTCAATTTAAAAAGCAAATCCACGACCTGTCAGGTGACTGTCAATAGTTTTCGTGAATTATTTTATTATGACTTATTCACTTTTTCTTTTAAATATTTTCTTTCGAATTGTAATTTTGAAGGTTTTGGTTTGCTCAAAATGTAATGTAATATTAGTCTGAGGAAACTTAATTGGTTTTGGTGTTATCTTTAAGTGTTATTTATATTATTTTCATAATAACTGTATGTTTCCCTAAAAATAAAAATAAAAATAAAAAAAAATAAAAATAAAAATATAGTATTCCGCCATCACCATTTAGGTAACATAGACAGTATTTCCTATCGTTATAGCATGTGCTGCTTGAAATATATGTGACTGGGACAAAATACTTACGTTGCAGGCACAGCATAGTTTTGCACCTTACATAAAATAAACTAAGCAAGGTCTTAGCTGCACTTAGGCGAACAAACACTAAACTCGATGTCTGCACTAACTTTAAACATTTGACGCTTAACCTGATAAGCACCTTAGCGTAATAAAGCTGTGTGCATATTCAAGTAGCTGTCACTGTATTATAACATTTGATCTTTAAAAAGAGAAATAGTAAGGTAATACATGTAGATATTTTAATGTCGCGCATTTAAATCATCATGCATTGCAATCCAAAAATGGATATTATAGAGTCGAAATATAGAGTATTTTTTAAGATCCAATAATACATTTTTTTCAAAATTTACATTCTAAGCGAGTTAGTTTAGAAGTTAGATAGGGGGGAACGCCCATTTTACCACTTTGGAAGCGTCTAGCTATGAAACGTTAGACTTTAAAAGAAAATGTTTTGTGGAAGCACAATGTCATTTTAAAAGACCTACCTATAGATACCCCACATGTATAGGTTTGATAATATTTTTTTTTCGGTTTTAGTTTCATGTATGGAAGCCCCCTTTTAAATGTCATTATTTTTTATTTTTTGTATGAGAATCGTAAAGCGGTGAACAGGATACATACTCCTACAAAATTTCAGCAGTATGATACTTATAGTTACAGAATAAAATGGCTGTGACATACGGACGGACAGACAGACAGACTTGACGAAACTATATGGATTTCGTTTTTTGCCATTTGGCTATGGAACCCTAAAAATCGGTCTTCTTATACTTATCCAGCCGGATAAATCTTATCTGATGTCGGTAAAATTGACCCTTAATAAGTATAAAATGACCGATTTTAAAATGTCATTTATATAATCGATTGTTGAAAAATAAGTGCCGTTTTCAAATTAGGCGTTTTGTATTATTTTCGATGATTATACACGAAAGTAGGCCTCCCCCACGAGTTTCCATAGCGACCGATCACAAGCGGTTTGCATCCAGTGTGATCCTGCGATCTTAAAAAGGTCGTCCGGCCATCTTGCGGGTGGACGACCCACGCTGCGCTTTTGGTCGAAAGGTCTCCAATTTTAGTATTTTTTGCCTCAACGCCCATCAGTCCTTTGCGCTATGTGGCCCTGCCCGCTGCCACTGGAGCTTACTGATTTGTAGGGATATGTCGTTACCTTAGGTATTCTACGTATCTCCTCGTTTCTGAATTGATCTCGTAGAGAAACACCAAGCATAGACCTCTCCATCGCTCGTTGTGAGATTTTGAGCTTCTTTATAGCCCATGGTTAGAGACCACATTTTGGATCCGGATCGTAATGTTTGTTTGACCATTTTTACTATGTGACTAGCATGCTGACGCTTTGGGTGACAATAAGTAAGTCAGTTTACTGTTAAAATAAATGAAATCTCAACAATCGATTCATAACTATGCAAAAGAAATAAATATGGTTAGGAATTTGAATTTTCAACAAAATATAACTCTCTTTAGAAAACATTAAATCAAGTTATCATTCTAAGTAACCAAGACGACCAATTTTCAGTAAACTTACGACGCTTGTGCACAGATCTTTACCTCTCAAATGAACATCAGCACCTGTTTTGCTTCTAGTCCGACTATTTACGTTCCATTACGGATTGGTTTACTCGGCAGGAACTCAGTACGATAAACTGGTTACACGAAGGTTGAGAGCTGAGGAGCATGGAATGGATAGAAAAAATAAGTTGACGATGATTACGTTGATAAGTGTGATCAACTTTTCTGGGTTCAATTTTATCCGAATCGCATTTAAAAGAAAATTATTTTTATTTATTCTCAAAGCACAAACCCCAACAAAGTACATGATTTAAATATCCTGACCTAAGGTTACGGAAGGTGCAATTAATTTTAATGTTTGCCTTATTTAGCGTTTAAAATATGTTTGCTATTTATAAACGGCTAGTGGCCCCCTTTAATCCAATAGTCGGTGAGTTCCAAGGTGGCGCTGAAATGCAACTCAGCTGCAGCGAGCTGCATGCCAGAATATTATTTCTCTCTTTGTGCCCCATCTTTGTGCTATTTTGTTGGAATAAATTTATTTTATTAACATGAAGATGGATACTACTTATTATTTATTCAAGCATACAATACGTGGTCACAGGCTGACAGGCTGACGCTCTGCGTGCGCACGCGCCGCCGAATTGCCTGTGTGACCGCCGTGCGAGACGCTTACAGGTCCCGGACTGCATAATGGTCACCCAATTGGGCTGGTGTATATTATGTTATTTTACTAAGTGTTTTGTTCGTGATCGTCTGTTTCTGTAATCGTTCTACATTGCTGGTGTATAAATTAAACGAATTTTAATAAAAAAAATGTAAGGTAGGTTTAAACCTAATTAGTAAGTATCACTGTAATACGAAAATGAAAAATGTAGCTTTTATAATTTATAATAGATCTTATCTATACTAATATTATAAAGCTGAAGAGTTTGTTTGTTTGTTTGTTTGTTTGTTTGTTTGTTTGTTTGTTTGTTTGTTTGTTTGTTTGTTTGTTTGTTTGAACGCGCTTATCTCAGAAACTACTGGCCCGATTTGAAAAAATCTTTTTACGTTGGATAGTCCATTTATCGAGGAAGGCTTTAGGCTATATAACATAAACATATGACTCATAAGACCACAGCAGCAATGGAAAATGTTGCAAAAACGGGAGAAAGATATTCCTTTTGAGAGCTTCCGCTTTGTACGCTGCGAAAACCGCTTAAGTTACACAAAAATTATGTATGACAGGATTGTTCAGCAATAAGAGTTCTATAATAAAGTCCGCGACACCATATGTCTATCTTTTATGGTGGACTTACTACAACCTTTTTTATGTTAATAAATTTGTAAAAAAATAATGCATTATTGTTAGAGGTGTATTATACACACAGGTATTTGTATATTTATATATTTATATTGTATTCTTATCAAAATAAATACATTTATCATCACGAGCATTTCATTTAGAACAAAGTTGCCCTTTATATCATTTAAATTCAATAAATATCTTAGGAGCTATCACAGTTTTAACATAACTCCGCACCAAAATAATGTTCGCAGCTTAAGTACGACGTGCGCTTGCGCTAATAATATTATAAAGCTGAAGAGTGTGTTTGTTTGAACGCGCTTATCTCAGGAACTGCTGGACCGATTGGAAAAAATATTCCTGTTTTAGATAGCTTATTCATCGAGAAAGGCTTTAGGGTATAAAACATGACGCTGCGACGGGAGGGGAGGGAGCAAACTCAAAATGCGCGGACGAAGTCGCGGGGGACCGCTAGTTAGTTATATTATTAGTTATAATAGATTATAGCGATCTCATAACCATAATATAGACATAAGACACTTTTACATATGAATTAAATGTACACTAGGTCTTAAGTTTTATATAATATACATTAAATAAAGAACTTTTCAAAATCAATACGCGGTCACACCTCAGAAGTGGGATGTGCGAGATTCACGGGTCTGACGCTGCCGGGCTCTGACCAAAGAAAATGAATGGAACAAAAACACTGCTAAGATTTGGAACACCAGGAAGAAAGGTATCGTCGATTGACTCATGCTGACGGAAGTTATCCTCAAATTTCCTCGCGAAGTAAGTACGTGTGACGTCACAAGCTGGCTTCATAAACTCAACCAGCGGGCGAAGTCTGAAGCATCAATTTTGACCTTTCGCGTCGACAATTCAATTTTTATGATTTTCTAATTCATCAAATATCATTTTAACTTACGTAGTTACATCTTTAATAAATGTTAAGAAATATTTGTAGTTTTTTAAGCATCATTGAAAAATTCTTCTCAATCAATAAATACACGAAAATACCAATTTTGTCTCAGCATTTTTCGAGCGCCACCTGGTGGTTTTACACGGAACTATGTCGAGACTTCCGACACAGTTTCGTGACCTCTATGGATACTGTTCTATTTGTCATTGTTCGAAAACTACAAGTAGAAGTCACGACTGCATTGCAAACTTAGAAAAGAGTTTTTTTTTTAATAAACAATAAATGGTTAGTGCCCTCCTTTACTCCAATAGTTGATAAGGTCTAATGTTGCGCTGAAATGCACCTTAACTGCTCCCACTTAAATTGCGCGTAGCGCCGCGCCACTGCAGCCCAGTTTGCATTTCAAAGTGTCTCTGTGTACTTATAAATAACTAGCGGTCCCCCGCGACTTCGTCCGCGCGTTTTGAGTTTGCTCCCTCCCCTCCCGTCGCAGCGTGATGTTTTATACCCTAAAGCCTTTCTCGATAAATAAGCTATCCAAAACAGAAATATTTTTTCAAATCGGTCCAACAGTTCCTGAGATAAGCGCGTTCAAACAAACAAACTCTTCAGCTTTATAACATTATTAGCGCAAGCGTACGTCGTTCTTAAGCTGCAAACATTATTTTAGTGCGGAGTTATGTTAAAACTGTGATAGCTCCTAAGATATTTATTGAATTTAAATGATATAAAGGGCAACTTTGTTCTAAATGAAATGCTCGTGATGATAAATGTATTTATTTTGATAAGAATAAATACCTGTGTGTAAAATACACCTCTAAAAATAATGAATTATTTTTTTACAAATTTATTAACATAAAAAAGGTTGTAGTAAGTCAACCATAAAAGATAAACATATGCTGTCGCGGACTTTATTATAGAACTCTTAATGCTGAACAATCTTGTCATACATGATTTTTGTGTAACTTAAGCGGTTTTCGCAGCGTACGCAGCGGAAGCTCTCAAAAGGAATATCTTTCTCCCGTTTTCGCAACATTTTTCATTGCTGCTGTGGTCTTATGAGTCGTATCTTTATGTTATATAGCCTAAAGCCTTCCTCGATAAATGGACTATCCAACGTAAAAATAATTTTTCAAATCGCGCCAGTAGTTTTTGAGATTAGCGCGTTCAAACAAACAAACAAACAAACAAACAAACAAACAAACAAACTCTTCAGCTTTATAATATTAGTATAGATTAGTGTACGCCTATTATATTACGCTTGCTTTTATCTCCTCTTGAATATTTAACTTGCGTTTATTAATACTAAGACAACAGTGCAGGATGTTTCGCTTTATTCGGTTATTGGAAAAAGTGACGTGTCAAAAGTTGGTAAGCCGTAATTAAAGTATATTTTTGCGGATATTTAATAGTTTTTGACGAGTATCACAAAATATTGCATTACTCACTGTTCCACAGCGACGCGACCTATTGCAAGCGGTCTGAATCCATTACTTTATCACTATTACTTCGACGACTTCCGTGGTGTAGTGGCTAAGCACGCTAGGTTTCAAAGCGTCGCAGCTCCGAGGTCCCGGGTTCGATTCCCGGTCGGGTTAATATAGAAATCAAAATTTTCTACATTTATTTTATTTCATTTTATTTATATTCGGTATACAGACAGGATACAGTCATCACATACTATAATTATTACAATACACAATAAAGACTGGACCGTAGCCCATAAATAGTATACACTACATGTTTGGTAACTGCTAATGTATGCTACTAGGACATTAAATTTTATACGAGTTAAAAAAGAAATTTACACAAAAGGAAGAAAACATTAAACTGAACATTTAACTTTTAACTTAAAATTGTTGCATTTCGTTGTTACAGCGAGAACACTTCTGCCTGATATGGCTTTTTTATAATGAGAGAAATTACTATCGAAAATATCTACTATACTATGTGTTTGCTACTGCGGGACAGCTCGTTGTATGTACGGCACATTCTGACTATTGGGTTGTAATACGACGTGTTATTCCTGTACACCTGTATGTCAATAAGTTGGGATTGCGAGATCTATGACAAATATGAACGTTGAGAGCCGAGAGAAGACCTCATTGCCTTGGGTCTGGGTGTTGTGGTACCGCCGTTGTGTCTGATTTATGTATTATTTATATTTATTTATTTATTAGTTTTAAAATGTGGCTGATGTGGATTTGACTGCTGATCCATAAGTAGGTTCAAAGACAGTGGTCTTACCTCGTGAGCGATCATCCAGACCCTTTTTTAAGACTACTCAGATGTGAACAATAAAGTCATGACTATCAGTGTTCTAAAATTAAAACAAAGGTCAACATGCTTCTGAGCTTTATCTGCCGAATCTATGCACGATAACAAATGCTTGTACACAGATTTTTTTAAGGGATTGAAAGTAGGCGTGCTCTTTCTTTCGTTTATTTCTTTATTTATGTTAAACGATTGACATTAAAAAAACATATTATTACAATCCAACAAAAACCTATTTAGATTTATACGTGGAAATTAGGGTCACTACACTACTCGTTACAATTTTAAGACAATATGTAGGTCTTAAGTATTTTTATACATTTAGCACTATTTTCTTAATTACTTATTGGTTCAATAATATTATTGCTAGGATATTCATTTAAAGTAGATGGCAGGAAATACTCCCACATTATTTTACCATGAACATTGTTGCATGAAGGTAATAAATATCTGGGTAGGTATAATAAGTTACGCAGTCCGGTGCTTCTAGTTTTTACTTGTAATGATTTAATTTGATCTAGGTTTTCACACACAATTAGATTTTTTTCTTTGTCGTATATGTTTATTACTTAACAATATTTATATAGGTACATCATTTTATTTATTTTTTATTTTATTCGGTGTAATACTTTTGAGTAAGCTTAGTTGTAATTTGTGAAAATTTTCAATAGATGTATTGTATGTTCTGCCATAACTACTTATAGTTAGGGAGGCGAATAGGGGAATTTTCGGTAATATTCGAGCGTGGCAGTTTAAGATATGAGAGATACCTTGGACCTAATAGAACAACCTTGTAAAGTATTTAGCTCTAAATGTAGTGACGCGCGCCTAGGATAGACGATCAGATAAGTAAAAAAAAAACGATAGTCTGAAATACTCGAGCGCGTCAGATTAAGATATTGGGGGTGATTTTAGTGTTTTAAGACTAAATTTAACTAATCTGACGATAAGTCTTTGACGCCGCCGAGTTATAGGGTCGCGAACTTGTAAAAAAAAACGTTAATCCGGCATTCTCGAGCACGATTTTTATATTTTGAAAAATATAATCTAAAACGTACTAAAAATACAAAATCTGCCGGTTTCCGCATGACCGGGAGTGTGGAGGAGCCATTTCGTCTTCCGAAAAACGCGTTGCGGCATATAAGTCGCGAACGATAATATTTTGCGTTGAAAATATTTCTGCTTATCTTAATTCTCTACCAATGCAACCTCTCATCAGGCTTTGAAACAAATGCCATCAAAAAATAAAATAGCTACTTGTATTCAAACGGATTTCTACCTAAATGCATTATGTCGAGTGTACCAAACATCTTTTACAGAGGCAAAATTATAGGAAATTCTAAACTCGCCTAATGGAATCGGGACGAATTAATTAAGTGTCTATTATGAGTGAACAGAATATAATTATTGTTTTATGTACTGCAATCTCATCCGATTTAATTATCCTTGTCATGCCCTCGGAACGGGGATGGAGGGCCGAAGTGATAATTTTGTTTGAAACTCGTTATAGTGATTATTAGATATATAATTAACGTACCTAAGACTCTTAACACACTGCGTATTTCAGCAAAGATGCAGTCGCAATGCCAACGCGCGCTAGCATCAATACAGTCCCGATGCAAAAGCCGGAAATTGACAAATTATGTACTGAATGTTGGCGACTGCATCGATACTAACGCACTTTAGCATTAATGCAGTCGCGCTTCTGTAAAATAAAAGTATCCATTCAATGCTATGATATGATTTGTTGCAGCTCCAAGGGCGAGTCTTAAACACGCAGTGTGTAAGGGGTCTTAAACTAATAAAAGAAACTTTAGCGGTCGGTAAATACGAGTAGGTTTATTGTTAGTACTATCGTGCCTATAATGCCTATAACGTGATCCTGACGGTGAGTCGAGGGAATACCTACAACAGTGCTCGCGCCGCCTAGGCGCCTGCGCACTCGAAGAAGACCTATGAATTTCGATCATTCAGTAATGATTTGAATTTTTTTTATTGACTTTAATTATTGAATAATTTTGATAAGGCTTTTTTAGATTATTTTTAGTAAGTTAAATGTATACATTTACTTTAGAATTTTATTAATACATGACTTTTTTTACTAAACTGAAAATGAATTTCCGCAAAGTAACGCCAAGTTTCATTAATTACATTTTCATTAAAGGTCAAGTTAAAATCAAATGAATGTAAATTTGCTTAAATTAATTTATTGAAATAAATGATTAATTGAACACTGGTCAGTTTATTAAACTATCACATAATTGAAACTGTAACTGATGCCCTGAACCAGATAAGCTATTAATATATCTCTAAGTGTCGATTTTACCAACGTCAGATAGGACTTATCCGACCGAATAAATATAGAACAACAGGTTTTAAAATGACATTTACATTAATGGTTGCTGACAAATAGGTGACTTTTTCGAATAAGGCGTTTTTGTATTGTATTTGACGAATATTCCTTATATCACGTTGGTACAATCGACTCTAAATAAAATAGTTTAGATAGCTTTTGCACTGTTATAACAGAGCTATGAGATATTCGGTATGCAAGTGCTTTTCCCTTACACAATTCCGCACCCACTGTAATGAAAGCAATATCTACTGCGTCGAAACTTGATAATAATGTCATGTGTCTGTGTTTCCTCTTTCACGGCGAGGGGGGAAACAAGTAGAAGAGAAAATGATAAGGATGCAAGCAGAATATTGTAATTAAGAGTGACGAAACGGTCACCTTCCTGAACCGAAAATGTTGAAGGCGAAAGATGAAAACCTGCTTTGTGTCAGTCATTTCTGAGTTCATATTGCTCATTTTTTAACCGACTAAAAAAAGGAGGAGGTTATCAATTCGACTGTATGTTTTTTTTATTATTATTATTTTTTGTATGTATGTTACCTCATATCTCAGTCGTTTGTCGACCGAATCAGAATTTTTTTTCACCTACTTAGAGGGTGCACCTTCTAATTGGTCCCATTTTTTCCATTTTGGGATCTGATGATGGGATCTTGGTGTAATCGAGGGAAACCCTCAAATTTTAGAGGCACGTATAGTGTTTTTTTACTAGAATATTAATGTTGACGTGTTGTTACGTCTGATAGTCAACATCTTGTGGGGCTGAGCTGATGGTGGAACTCCTTAACGCTTAGAAGTTCAGTAATTATAATGATGGAACTTATGATAGGAAATTTGCACTTCCCTCTTATGTAATCACTAAAAATGAATAAATAAAATAAACTTTAAAAAAAGTAAAAACCGACTTCAAAACCAAAATGCACTAAAAAGTCTTAAATAATCTCTTCACCATTGAAATGAAAGGAATCCGTTTTAGGCAAACAATTTCTTTTTGAAGTCCTAAACGGATTCCTTTCATTTCAATGGTGAAGAGATTATTTAAGACTTTTTAGTGCATTTTGGTTTTGAAGTCGGTTTTTGCCTTTTTTAAAGTTTATTTTATTAACCTTAGCTGTTTCCTGCGGCGCGGCGGCGTCGCCTGCATAAATTTCGGGTTTCGGGCTTTAAATGTTTCAACGCATAACACATATTTTCATTGGAAGTAAGAGGCCAGAAACCATAGCGGTTAACGCAAGCGCGTATTGTACAAGCTAAATAATGCTCGTATTTTGGTATGAAATAGTAGATTGTTATACAAGGGGAGAACGAGTGAGAGAGTCGAACGGAGTGAGAGCGCTAATATTTCGAGAGTGAAATGGCTGCTTTCTAGTTAAACATATTATTTTTCATTTCGATTGTGAGGAAATATAAACAAATTTAGTTGAGTGATTGTGATGCGATGATGAGATATTATGTTGTTTGGCGAGAGATGAAACCACAAGTTTTTACATCACGTATCAGTTTGTTTACTGTCGTTATACATAAAACACACGATTAGAAGGTCAGTAACGGCACGGAAGACAACAGAGTACATAAAACGCGGACGATATCAAATATTTCAAATCATTGTTAAAAATAACAATCGATTTTTTCTCACAGACAAAAACAATAGTAAAAGAACGCATTACATTTTCTGTGCCTTAACCTTTTTACCAAAACTTCCACAGGTTATGTCAAAGTCCTGGTTCCATTTTGCCTCATGAGATAGCGCTATGAGTGACAGCTAAAGGTGGGAGTGAGTAAGAAGATTAATGAACAACAAAATCGCGGCAAGTCGTCTCCGCCTGCTTAATAATCTGTGCAATAATAGACCAAACTAAAAAATATATTGTCAAAGACAAACAAAATGTGACAATTTAAAATGAAAAAAGTGACATTATGTATGGCGGGCAACCGAATATTATATTTGTAGATTTTAAATTGTTAAAAATTAGACTAATTATAAATTTTAAAAACAGTACAGTACCAAAATAAACAAGCTGTTAATGTTTAGGTTTTCTTAAAAGTATGGAAAGCTTGTTTATTTTAATAATATGATGTGACTTAATTATCTTTAACTCCTAATTTGATCGTAGCAATTAAAAATAAATTACTTTTCACCCTAGGGATGGAAAAGCTATTTTCCACCCGTCATCTTCACATGAAAGTTAAATTTTCCGAACAGAAGAAATGAAAAGTTATTTTAAAACTGTGATTGCGATTTTGTGAACTGCTTGTAATGATATTAATGTTTATTTTTGGTAAGAATAAATACCCGTGCGCATCAGAAAACCTTTTAATAGTACATTACTGAATATCAAATTTAAGAGTTAAAACACTTTGTAGTGAGTAAACCATATCAGATAGACACATGCTGTCACGGACATTATTACAGAATTTTTAAAGCGGAACAATCCCGTCGTACATATTTTTTATGTATTTTTAACGGTTTTCGCTGCGTACGCAACCGAAGCTCTCAAAAGGATTTTTTTTTTTTCATTAGTTTTTGCAACATTTTATATTGTTTTTCTGCTCTTATATCTTATCGATAAATGAGCTATCCAATATATATTTTTTAAATCAGTCTACTAGTTCCTGAGAGTAACGTTCGAACAAACAAACAAACTCCTCAACATAATAATGTTAGTATAGATAGAATAGAATAGAATAGAATAGAATAGAATAGAATAGAATATGTTTATTTGCTCAAAACATAGCGTAGGAATATAATAGCGTATAGATAGCGTAGAGATAGCGTAGGAAATATAATTTAGTCAGAGCATCCAACGTTTCAAGGCGTTTCTTCGCTGAAAGCAGTCAAGTAATTGTAGCTTACAATCAAGACCCCTTACACACTGCGTCTTTTAGCATCGATGCAACCGCGCGTTTTGGAAACGCGCGTAAGCATCGCGACTCACGAAATGAACAGATTTTTGCATCGATGCTAAAGCGTGTAGTATCGATGCAGCCGCGCCTTTGCTTCGATGGTAAGCGTTAGTATTGATGCAGTTCCTAAAATACAGATATATTTCTCAGTGTTTAAAGGATCTAAGATTTTCATAAGAAAGTGCAAGAAGAAATTAGGAACGAAACTGATTTAACAAATAAATAAAATGATTTAAAAAAAACATTGTCTGATCTCAAATCACTAAGTTACGATAAAAGCGGGTGATTTTTCGGACAAAATATTTACCTAACCGTAACTTAGGATTGTTCTGTATTTTAAATCAAGATATTTGTTAACTCTGCTTTCGCTATAGTAACTTTAAATGGGTTCATTCCGTGCAGCGCGCAATGAAAGTTGCACGAAGCATGCACAAAGTTGCGGGTTACGTCTAGATAGAGCTTGTAAAAGTTCCCATAACACAGTTTCAAATATTAAGACATTTATATCCAAACGCCAAAATTGCAGCTATAAAGCAAACGTGCCATAAACACGTAACGCATAGTCCCAACAATCTCGCGACCGCTATGAAACTAAATGGTTGGTGCTCGTCTAAGGGGAATATGATTAAAAATTAATTAATTATTGTGACGACATAAGATACAGGTTATGACATGTTTATACTGGTAAGAATATAATCAAACGAACCAGTATAAGCAGGCTTACTTTAAACTTCTAACCGGGTCAAACGCTCTACAAATTGAGCTAGCGTGCTGTAGTCCGACCAAGAAGTTGCTGGTTCGAGTTCCGCCAGTGTGCACATTTTTGGTTTGTTATTTCATCTTTATCAATTTAAATATTCATAGTAAAAAAAATCTAAACCATTAGATAGCGAAGCGTCATCAATTCCAAGGTGAATTTATTCTATAATTAATAACTACTTGACGTCTAGATAGCTCTAAACATCACGCGTAATGACGTTTCCTTATGAGACCACAAATTTCGCTTGGTCGGACCGACAGCACTGTAGCTCAATTGATAGAGCGTTAAGCCAAGAAGTTGCCGGAATTTGATAATATTTGAGTATGTTTGTAATGCAAAATTTTGAAAGTGTATGTTTGTATATTTGTAAGTTTGTCCACAGAACGAACTCAATAACGAGAAGATTAAAAACCTGAATAAAAAACTTAAAATAACGCATTGGTCCTCTACGAATGCGTTATTTTAAGTTTTTTATTAAGTTTTTTTGTTAGTTTAATTTTGTATAAAACCAGTATAGTGTTTTGTAGAAAGTTATAAATTAAATTATTGAGTAAAAGTCAATAATACAAGTCTGTTATTTGCTCTTCGTAGAAGATTTAAAAAAAACTTTTATACCTACATAAGTATGTCATTATTTCAATTTAAGTATAAACGTAAATTGAAATAATGACACGTTTATTGCATGAGGCAAGCCAACCTTTACTATTATTCGGGAAATGCAAATGGAATAAGGCATAAGGAAAATGGAGTAAAAATATGGCACAGAATCCCAGAAAATTCATAACGAGGAGGAAATAGTTTAAATTAAACACCGACCAGGCGACATAAAACGCGCGACCGCTGCCAAGACGGGGCCACACCGACCGGGTCGGACCTTTTATTGCTTTGTGTATGTCTTCAATAAAGTTTCCTTTTTATAAGCCGCCTTTAAAAAAATGAAGTGAATTTTTCGCGTTTGGCTTGACCGATTTTGATGCAGTTTTCAATTAAGTATTTGTTACACCGAGAAGAAGGTTTTAGTAACTACTTTTAATCAATCAACTACATTGTAACCTAAACAATAACCAAAAACGACGAAAAAAAACCTGTTCAGCTTAAAGTTATAAGTACTAGATAAACATACATAAATTATTGTATTTATGTATGTTTATGTAGGTTTATTTAAGAAGTGTATATGTAGTTCATTCTTAATTATGTTAGATTTTTATTGTTCTTTTACGCCGCCTCAACTGAAACGGTTAACTGGTAGAAAATGATTTATATCATTAGGTCCACCATTTGTACTTCATTTCGTTTGTGCAATAAATAATCTATACTAATATTATAAAGCTGAAGAGTTTGTTTGTTTGTTTGTTTATTTGTTTGTTTGTTTGTTTGAACGCGCTAATCTCAAAAACTACTGGCCCGATTTGAAAAATGTTTTTTACGTTGGATAGTCCATTTATCGAGGAAGGCTTTAGGCTATATAACATAAAGATACGACTCATAAGACCACAGCAGCAATTAAAAATATTGCGAAAACGGGAGAAAGATATTCCTTTTGAGAGCTTCCGCTGCATACGCTGCGGAAACCGCTTAAGTTACACAAAAATCATGTATGACAGGATTGTTCAACATTAAGAGTTCTATCATAAAGTCCGCGACAGCATATGTCTATCTTTTATGGTTGACTTACTACAACCTTTTTTATGTTAATAAATTGGTAAAAAAATAATGCATTATTTTTAGAGGTGTATTATACACACAGGTATTTATTCTTATCAAAATAAATACATTCATCATCACGAGCATTTCATTTAGAACCAAGTTGCCTTTTATATCATTTGATTTCAATAAATATCTTAGGAGCTATCACAGTTTTAACATAACTCCGCACCAAAATAATGTTCGTAGCTTAAGTACAACGTGCGCTTGCGCTAATATATTATAAAGCTGAAGAGTTTGTTTGTTTGAACGCGCTTATCTCAGGAACTGCTGGACCGATTTGAAAAAACATTTTCGAGATCTTGCTCAAACATGACGCAAGACACCACAATGGCTAAATATTTGAATATGAATTTGCCAGCGGCCCTATGCAACTTGGACGGCTCGATTTTAACAACGTATGTGATAGTATGTATGTATGGGTATTTATTCAACATACAACATTTTGTTTTTGTTAAAAGACATCTAAATTTGTATTACGTATTTATTAAGCAATGTACCAAAACCGCTTTTCACCGATTCACAAGTATCTTAATGATTAAATTGTAACACTTGTTATTTTCCTCGACTCGGTCAGTTATTTAGGGTTCCGCAGCCTAATGGCAAAAAAAGGAACCGTCCGTCGTAGTTTCGTCAAGTTTGTCTGTCCATCCGTATATCACAGCCACTTTATTCTGAAACTATCAGCATTATATAATTGAATCTTGGTAAGTACTTGCTTAGTAGCATATTTTCAACAATCGTAAACATTACTTTGTTCTTTATACAAACACTATGAAAAAAAGTTATACACATATTTGCTGACACTAAAATATTATAGTGTTTTATCTAAATGGAAGTAAATGGATCTCTTATTCAGTTAAAGTTGGCACGGAACCTTCAGTGCGCGAGTCCGACTCGCACTTGGCCGGTTTTTAAAATTAAACACATCACTTATTTTTACCAACGGCATCCAAAAGGCCTCCCTAAAATAAACCTTTCTCAGTGTTACTTTCCCGTTTGTCCTTGTTTTATTTCTTCCGCGGGGTGTAATTTCTTGCAGCAGTTGCTGGAGTCAACGACGGCACGGTAACGGTGACCACTCAAACCGGAACGAGGCGAGGTCCCTGAGGACCCTGTGCTAACTGAACCCGGGAACAAATTAATCAGAAGTGAAATGTTGTTGTACGAACGTCGACAGTCTAGCAAAACCGACGAACTTCTACGAGTATTGGGGCCCTATTAGGGTTCCGTAGCCGAATAGCAAAAACGGATCCCTTATAGTTTTGTCAAGTCTGTCTATCCGTCTGTCCGTCCGTATGTTACAGCAACTTTATTCTGAAACTATTAGTATGACACAGTGGAAATTTAGTAGGTAGATGTATCCTGTTAACCGCTTTACGATTCTTGTACAAAAAATGATTTTTAAAGGGATTGAAGGGAATTTTTCCCATACATGAAACTAAAACCTATTTTATTTTAGTTCAAACCTATACGTGTAGGTGTCTATGGATAGGTCTTTTAACATGACATCGTGGTTCCTAAAACCATTTTATCTAAAAGTCTAACGTTTGTGAGATAGACGCTTCCTGATAAAATGGGCGTTCACCCATCTAACTAATAAAATAAGCGAGTGTAAATTTTGAAAAAAATACATGATGTAGATTTTGACAAAGACTTTCAACGAAAGTTGTTGAAGTTGAAGAAGTTCGTTGGTTTGAACGAGATCAAACTAGTAGTTGTTGAGATAGAGCACATTTTCAATAACCGCAAAAAAAAATGTTTGTTATTTTTACAAATACTATGAAAAACAAAGTTATATTTGCAATCATCAAAATGTTGTGGTATTTTGGCTAAGTGGAAGTTAGTGGATATCTAATTCAGTTAAAGTTGGCACGGAACCTTTAGTGTGCGAGTCCGACTGTCACTTGGCCGATTTTCAAATAACACGTTTCAAGATGTCGAGTGAAATTCATTTACTAAAGTCGATTTTTTTAATAAAAATTAGTTGAAATCCACACGGAAGAGATTCGGCAAAATAATTCTAAATTTTGTGAACACTTATGTCAATAATTCACGTAAGTTTTGTTGATTTTTAATTGGTTTTCAAACGATCATCGCACGCCGTATTGAAGCAAGTGTTTCAAAAATAGGGGCCCTGTTGTACATTTTCACTAAGATAACGTTATGGTATCATGTCAATGACATTGATTGAGCGCACTGCGCTATGAAATTACGTGCATTAAGACGTATCTCTACTCGAGTGACTGTATTTATCTTCCAGAACTACCAGTAAAATATTATATACTAAGGCCCAATTTCCTGATCGATGGTATGGTTAAATTTCTATTGTGAGTTTTAAAGAAAAAATACCTTATACTTATATCAGAATATATTTAAAGGACCATTGTCAAGGTATTGTTTTTATAATACGCACAATCGTGAATATTCAACCGCTGGTAACTTTACTTTCGATCACGAAACCGGGCCTAAGTGGTGCAATTAAAACTAATTATGTAGATAGTAAGCCCTGCATTACAATATCTGAATGAGTTCCTATTTGTGTTTCTGTCCCACTGTAAGAGATATTGTCGGAAAAAACTATTAGACGCCATTTTTCGATGTCCTGGTAAAATGTAACCCTAAGTGTGGTGTGGCGCCTCTGGTACCTGTACCCCTGTACCTATGGTGTCTCTTTTGCTCGCTTACGGACACACTGTGAGACTGAATCCGCCACTATAGGGTTCCAGTGAAATATAATAAATACAAATAAAATATATATTAATATGGCCCATGTGCTTTATTTATGGTCATTACGAAATAAATTTCATAAGACAACTGCACGTAAAGGAAGTGAAATTGAATTTAAACGGGTAATTCGATGGTTTGCAACTTTAACTTAACTTTATAGGTAAATATGGTATTTACCTTCCCGACGTTTCGACACGGTTACACGCGTCATGGTCTCGGGACAACTGCTGAAGCTCGGCGTCGTCTGCCTGTGCGAGTTGAAATAGTTTCTTCTACCCGCACACTTTGAATATTTATTGCACTTGTACAATCAGCTTGACAAACAACACTTACAGTACCTATCTGGGTTATTTACGGAAGGCATAACACGCGATTTGCACTTTGCTATAACTGGATTCCAGGTTGGGGACAAATGAAACCCATCATCCCGATTGAAATTATTATATTTCTTGATTTCAATTGCTTCACGTACTAACCTAGTGTGGTAGTAGCGATCAGTAGAAAAGATTTTTGGGTCATGAAGTTCTATCCAGTGCGTGTAACCGTGTCGAAACGTCGGGAAGGTAAATACCATATTTACCTATAAAGTTAAGTTAAAGTTGCGTTAAATCCCATAGTTTGTGTAGTTTCGATAAAAAATGCAACAAAGCTTAAAATCGATGGTATATGATTTGATTTCAAATGATTTATACTTTAACCCGACTGGAAATCAAACCAGGAATTCAGAGCGGCAACGCTTTGAAACCAGCTTGTTAGCCACAACACCGCAATAGCCGTCGAGTTAGAAGTACAATGTAGAATGTAGATAATATTTTGATATATTTTATGAACACATACTCGTAGTGAAAGTCACACAGGGGTATATTTTTTTACAACGTGAACACACGTTGTATAGACTTTGAAGCAATCATCCCCAAAATAACTTTTTACCCTTTATTAGCCCCGTTAAAATATAAATTTCAATAAAATACAAATGAGGACTTTCGTCAATTCTGTTAAAAAATGTTTACGCAAAATTTGAAGTTATTCGGAAACCAAACCAAGGAATCACGATATTCCATACAAACTTTGCTGCCCTTTTTCATCCTTATGCGGGCAGTATTTTGGAAAATCTTTTTTTATCGAATCCCTCGACATACAAAGAACATACACTTCAAGTTTCAAGTCTCTACAATCTGTGGTTTAGGCTGTGCGATGATCCGTCAGTCAGTCAGTCATTCAGGACTAAGCATTTTATAAGACTAGATTATTAGTTGTATTCCGTAAAATGTTGCGCTTAATAATACATAGTTGTGTAGCAAACCTTTGTTTTCATCGCATTAGTTCCTATGACCGCTAAGAGATGGCACTGCATACTTATCTCGCGCGCCGACTTGTATTCTCAGGGTCGACGTATACTATGGGCCGCAGTTTCCAAAACATATCAACCTCGGAGTAAACTCCGAGATGAGTCCATTCCATGGTAAAATATCTGGGGGTGACCACAGACCGCCTGCTGAAGATGACTCCATATGTCAAGGCTCTCATCAACACTACGAGGGTAGCGAGAGCCAAGCTGAGACCCATCTTGTCGTCCAATATCTAGCGATCCCGTCACCCGCATTTGAGGAACATCGCCCCGTATCACTCGAGGCCTCCAGACCATGGCTCGACCTACCACCGAGCGTTCCCACGAGACCTCATCATCGCTGATTAAGACAGCACTGACAAGACCAACCCGACTATCGGCTTGCAGGCGCAAGCCTCGCCGATGGTAAATGACCACCCGGACACAGCACCCCACCAAACTGACCACGACGCTGGCTTGTAGCTGTAAAGATCGCCAGCGCCAACCCAACCCAGGACGTGAGACGGAAACGTCTCCCCCAACCCAAC
Organism: Pyrausta purpuralis; assembly: GCA_963924145.1. Classification (NCBI taxonomy): domain Eukaryota; kingdom Metazoa; phylum Arthropoda; class Insecta; order Lepidoptera; family Crambidae; genus Pyrausta; species Pyrausta purpuralis. The sequence goes on from OZ001646.1 coordinate 5,210,023, forward strand.
GACCTGCCATTGCCCCGTACGGTTTTCCCGACTTCTCCCAAGGTTGTGTGACTACCGATTGTGATATCAACAAATAGCATTAAAAGTCAGATGCCAGTCGCTCTACGTTCTGGATTCTTCAGAAAAGGGTGTCTCAAGGTTGGTAGAGTGCAATTTGGAAATCAGACACTTCCACCATGCTGAGATAAGTCTTTAGTAAGCCGAACATTCCGTCCCTTACAAAGTAATAATAATAATATAGGTAGTCACCCTAGCCGATTTCGACTACGGTGGTCAGTCACAACGACTATCCGACTGCGCGGGACATATTATAGTGCACAAGTGTGTGCGCACACACAGGTGCACTCTCTATTCCTTTCACTCTCATAGCCAGATGGGACAGCAATCTGACACGACCGGAGAGAGATCAGGCGTAGGAGCAACGGCTTTACGTGCTCTCCGAGGCACGGGGATGAAACACCGTCAACTTCCAAACTCCGGGCTGCCCTGAAAATTTTCCGAACAGAAAAACCCAGGTATATATTTCTGTGTTTCTCTACGAGATCGAATCAGAAACGAGGAGATACGTAGAAGAACCAATGTAACGGACATAGCCTTGAGAATCAGTAAGCTTAAGTAGCAGTGGGCCGGAGTAGTAAATGAATTGGGAAGTCTAGCTCACGACGCCACTTAAAACGGCGACGTGAGCTAGCCTTCCACACACGCACACAGATACAGTAATTAATTATTTCAAAAACTTATGTCCTTATTGTTTGATCTACTAATTGTGAGATATTATTAACGGTTATAAGTAATAACGGGCTGAACTGATTTTCACTCTAATAAATAAAAACTTGCGATCTCAATTGGTATTGTTACTTTATTTGGCTAATACTGAGCTTAAAAATTAACGTTTTAACTCTAAATTTTAATGGACGTTGATAAAAGGTGTATTGTTAATGCTCTAGTTTACAACCGTACCATAATGGGTACTTATTTCAGGCTGTATCCCGGACTTGCAGGGCACTCACATAGGCATTAAACAATTATCTTTACAATCAACCATCCAACTTAAAATAAAACGTTAAAAATTAATAAACTTACTATTTGATTGTGGGTATATAGTAATGCCTTGTTTACAACCATACCAATTTGGGTACTCATTTCAGGCTGCATCCCAACTTTCAGGGCACTCACTTAGCATTAAAAATATCACCACAATAAAATAATACGTTTAGGATATTTAAACTTTAATTACCTAATTCTGCACGAAAAACAATTCAGCCCGCCTATTCAATAAATGATGGTTATAAATATTAATAAACGATTTCAATGAAAATTTAAATACTAAAAGCAAAGTTTTTGAATATTTAATTTTAACTACTTAATAACACACTAGCTGATCGGAACTGTGCTTCAAATGAAAAAACGTGACATCACAGGTTTACTTGCGCGTGAACATTAAGGCGCGAGCACACTGTTTATAGCCAAGCATACTAGGTACTTAATTTATTTATTTTAATGAATAGTTACTTACAGCGACTACAAACGACCACATGATCGAAAGGCATGCACACCAGTTATCAAAGTATTGACAACGTTGAAATAACGGGTTTGATTCCGTGGCTGGGTCCTTGTTTCTGATTCCATTACCCAGGCGCTTAATAGGATCGTGTGCAGACGGAACGCAGCGCGAATTTTCATACATTTCGAACGCCAACGGTCGAAATATGCTTGCGGGCGAACACGTTTTCCTACCCGTAAAACTATTTGTAATAGTGTCGCTTGATACTAATGGCACTTATGCTAAACTGGATTCTCATCACAGATTATTTTTGGTTTCAATTAAATTATGATCACCTAGAATATTAACCTGGGAATACGTAAAGTAAACTGCATCTAAGATAAATCATATTGTAAACACCCAAATGATGCAGTGTATTCACAGCTTTATAATCAACTTTGCTTAATTAGCACACACAGTGTGCGAACCTAATTCTGTTAACTTAACATATCTTATTACACATTACACTTGCGTGCAATGAATGGTAACTAAGAATGTTAATATGTACAATGAATTCAATAATTGTTATACCTCAGTCTTTATATGTATATTGTTTTATATCTTTAATTTGATTCTAAAAACTTTGTAATGTTAGGAATCTGTATGCTATTACTTAACATGACCATAATTGTCAGAATATAAGAGACAATACTTATGGGTACTTACATACTATAAATTATATGCAGAAGGAAATTGAGGTTTTCTAACAAGTGATAAAAACAGTTAAGATTATGATTGTGAAGAATTTAAAAATCACGTCAATATCAGTATTTTTTTAAAAATCCTAAAGCCAATCCATTATTTTGCTCTCAAGTGTATGTTGTGTAAATTGATATAATATTGACGTCAAAGTTTTCATCGTAATTAATATAAATTTTTGTTTTACTCGACTGCCAAAGAAAGGTTATGTTTTTCGCACATATCATTCTGCAAGTATGTTTTTAAATTTATTTTTTACCTCATATCTTTCATGCGAATGGATGGATTTCGTAGTTACCAATCGATTATTGACTTGTTACTGATAAGCTTTACCAGCTGAACGGATTAAGATGAAATATGGATCTAAAATAACAAACTGTCAAGACTGTAAGCTTAGCTAGTAAATAAACTAGTACATTATCATCTTTGGGTAGAGGATCCTGTACACAAAAATCTAAAATCTAAATCTAATTTAGCAAATCCAGAAAATAATATCAGGATTACCACAAGTACCTAAACCATTTGAGGATCCTGTAGGTATTCCCACTATTGGGAAACACTTATTGTCTCAAGCTACATACCTACGATTTATAAAATTGTAAATAAGTGTGCCTGCAATTGTGAGGTGCTCATTTCAGGAAGCTCTGAATTTGACATACTTTGAGCTACTAAGATGATTTCTTGAGTCATGTACGCCCTTAGACTGATTTGGATGAAATTGGCAAGCTAATCTTTATAAATCAATTTTGTTTAAAAATCTAGATCCTATGCGGGTGAAGCCGCGGTCAATCCCTATAGATTGAAATAATTATTCGTAATTTTCATGCGAATAAAAGTTGCTGATAGGTAAAAAATATTATTAAAGTAATTTGATAAACTTATTTGTTCAAACAATTGCTGATCGGCATTATTTAGTGTGTGCGTAATTTTGATTGGGGTTACAGTTTATGTGTGAGTGAAAATTCTGATATAAAATAAGCGGTAAGTGAAGTAATTATCATTATTATCGCCGATAATATCTAAAATCTTCAACTCTTCGTGCTGCAACTCATCGCTCCAGCTTCACTTCTGGGAAAATGTTCGTGAGTTATTTTTTGTTTTTTTTTATTTGATTTTTTTTTTTTGGGACCGTGAGTGTCACACTGCTAGGCAAATGACCCCCAAACTTTTATTAAAATATTCTTTTTTTCGGCTCTCAAGGTTTAGGCAGTAAACAAATTTTCATACTAGACTCAGTACAAATGTCTTGTTTAAGTGTCCGAATTTAGGGTTTCAGGTTGGCTAGACTACTGAAATACTCAATCCTTAGTACTTACGTTTCATTGCACAGTCCGTTCAGATGTATTTTTCTCATTATTATTTTTCTTATAATTTACTTACAGGTCTGAATCAGACTACAAGAATCGTAGCGCCGCAGCTTGCTTGGAGTCAGAGTCAGAGTACTCGTCGGAAGAAGATACTCGGTAAATATTCATTACTAAATTATAAAGACTAAAATATTAGTTGATAACAATACTTTGAAACTTGCTATAAAACCTAATTTTCTTACAGCCCGCCAAAGAAAACGAGCAAAAGCAGCAGCAGCAAGTCTAAGGAAACGAAAAAAAAGTCAAGGTTCGTACCCTAAATTAATAAAATTTGTTAGGCTAATGTACATTTACTATTTCATTTATTATTGTGATAACTCTAAAATGTTTATTTTAATAAATGCAGGGCTGAATCAGAGTGTAAGAAGCGCAACGCTGCTGCGGCGGGTTCTGACTCCTCGAGCTCCTCGGACGAAGAAGAAGATCTAAGGTACATTTAATTACTTCTTACTATGTTTTTGTTATAAATTAATGATATGTGTTTCTGATCAACACCAATTTTGTTACAGTCCCTCCAAGAAAACTAAGGTCAGTCACAGCAAGATCAAAACTGCAAAGAAGGAGTCGACCAAAAAAAAGACTGGGTACGTATAAATAACATTGTTGTTATAGCAAATTTTAACTGTGTTATTGCCCTATTAAAATAATTAACAGCTCACTTGCACTTCGATTCCATTTAATGCTAATTTAAATATTTCTATATTTTCCCTTTGTTTAGTAATTAAATAACAGTACTTATTAAGCGTTCGCGAACCATTGTTTCACGACTAGTAACTAATTAGGATAACATTTTGAACAAGTTTTTTTTTTCTCTAGGAAGAGGAGCAAAACTGGCAGCGGCATTTCCGATGAGCTGTTTGGAGACGCCAGCGAGCCTGCTTTAAAACATCAGTCGCTGTGGTCTTCGCTTTCGCGGCGGGTTGCGGGTGGCATCAGCCGCCAGGGCATGCTGCAGGCTGACGGCGACGTTTTCATAGACCTGCGTGTGTTCGACGTGGCGGAAATAATTGACGTCAACCCGAGAGAGCGCTTCGACAAGTGGAACGGCTGCCTAAGAGTCCGGCTGAACCACGACGAGCCGTTATGGGCCGGTATTAAAAAACTATTTAAGGATAGTAGGAGATTGTTTAATAATATTGAACCCACATATTACGCTGATAAGAAAAAGTAGATTCAACTTTATTTCTGTTTAGCTAAGATTAGATTGTAGTTTATTTTTTATTACATTTGTGTTATTATTGGATTATAATTTGTATAATAAATATTTTTAACATTAGTTCTTAATATTACCTCTACCCTAAATCTTAAAATGCCTAATTTTAAAACGATCTTTTGCTCAGTATGTCAAAAATCCATACTCAGAAAAGCATTTTCAGGACACTTGCGCAGTAATATTCATAAGAACAATACTGTAATATATTATGATGTAGGAGTTGAGACAGTTAATTCAGCTTTTAAGGGTCGCATTGTATCATACCGCATCAGCGCCGAACGTGAGCGTGCGCCTAATGGTGAAGAGTTGGCAATAATTTCACCATTGCACTTCATGCATTCTATTTCGTCTAGGCTGCGCAAAGTACTTGATTCCGCTATTGCTTCCCACATCAGTGTAAAAGTAAACTTTGAATTATTTGCTAAAGTTGTTTTGCCCAGAGATGATTCAATGGAAATCAAATCATTTGCCACAGAAAATATTCCTATATTTCAAAATTACACTTTCGATGATTTATTAGAAAACGTTTCTCAAATAATCTGTAAAAAGATAGATGAGTTCCAAGAAAAAGGAAGTGGTTGGTCCCTTTTAGATATTCTATATATTGAAACAAACATTAACAAATATTCACCATTGGGAGGTTCTAGTTATATAGATTTGCCAAAAAAAATCAAGGCTAAAAAAGCATGTATAAATATTAAAAACAGTGATGCATACTGTTTTGCCTGGACAGTAATGAGCGCTTTATATCCTGATGTAAAAAATCCTAACCGAGTATCGTCATATCCATACTTCACTGAAGTTTTGAATGTTGATAATATGCATTTTCCAGTATCATTAAAAGATATTAAAACTTTTGAAATAAATAATAATGGCATCAGTATTAATGTGTATGGATTAGACGAGAAACACAACATTGTCGGACCGTTATATAAAACGTTGTTAAAGAAAAAAAAACATGTTAATATGCTTTTGTTAGAGAAGGACTCCAAATCCCATTATTGTCTTATAAAGGATTTGACAAAATTGGTTCGAAATCAAGTTACGAAGCATCATGGGAAATTACATTATTGTGACGAATGTTTGTTATTTTTCAAATCAAAACAAGATCATGATAGCCATGTGTGCGGCGGAGTGGTTACGTTATTGCCTGACGGTGGTACCACGATGCAATTTAAAAATTATCATTGCATGCAGGATGTACCCTTCATCATTTACGCTGACTTTGAGACGATATTAGAACCTTGCTCCGAAAGTACAGGCGCATACACTGCAAAGGTACAAAAACATGTGCCATCAGCGTTTGCCTATTATATTGTTTGTAATTATGATAATTCGCGTAACCATCTGGTGACATATCGAGGAACCGACTGTGCTACAATATTTGTTGAAAGGTTACAAAAAGATATAAAAAGAATTTACACACTTATTCAATCTGCGTCTGATAGTCCTGTTCCTATAATTTATGATGAGGAGGATCGAACGAACTTTGAAAAAGCTGAGAATTGTTATTTGTGCTCGCATTTACTAATTGATGATAAAGTGCGGGATCATTGTCACTTTACCGGTAAATATCGTGGTGCTGCTCATTCGTCCTGTAATCTTCAATTTAGGATTCCTAAATTTATCCCGGTATTTTTTCATAACTTATCAGGTTATGACTGTCATTTGTTTATTCGCGAATTAAGTAGTTTTCCTGGAGAAATAAAAGTTATTCCTAAAAACAAGGAGAACTATATTTCTTTTACCAAGTTTATTCAGATTTCAACGACTAACTTTGTTGCGGTACGCTTTGTTGACTCATTTAAATTTTTGGGTACAAGTTTAGAACAGTTAGCTAAAAATCTGCAGCAAAATGATTTCATAAATTTGCGTGCATATTTTGATAATGAAAGTCAAGTGGCTTTGCTTAGTCGAAAAGGTGTATACCCGTACAGTTACATGTCAAACTGGCAGGTGTACGAAGAAAAGAAATTGCCTTCAATAGAAAAGTTTTATAATAATCTGTCTGATGAGGCATTAAGCAAATCGGATTATGATCATGCAAAAAATGTTTGGCACTGCTTTAATATCAAGAATCTCGGAGAATATACCGATTTATATGTAAAGAGCGATGTTTTAATATTGAGCGATATTTTTGAAAAGTTTCGTAAAACCTGCAAAATGAATTATGATTTAGATCCTGCATTCTATCTCACAGCACCAAGTCTCAGCTTTGATGCTATGTTATTAAAGACAAAAGTAAAATTGGAACTGCTTTCAGATTTAGAAATGATACGAATGATACAGCAAGGAATTCGTGGGGGCATTTGCTTGTGTTCAAAAAGGTATGCTAAATCGAATAATCATTATCAGCAAGATTATGATCCCTCTAAACCAAACAAATATCTTATGTATGTAGATTGTAATAATTTATACGGCTTTGCAATGTGCAGCTATCTACCTTACGCGGATTTTAAACTTATTAATGAAAAAGAATGTGAACAACTCAACATAACAAATATTCCTGATGACAATGATTATGGATATATTCTCGAAGTTGATTTGGAATATCCTGAGAATTTGCATGATCTACATAATGATCTTCCATTTTGTGCAGAAAATTTTACTCCGCCCGGTGCTAAAAATGTAAAACTTACACCGAATTTGTACAATAAATATAACTATATAATCCACTACGTTCATTTAAAGACATGTATTCAACATGGATTGCGTCTAAAAAAAATTCATAAAGGAATATCGTTTAGACAAAGCCCATACTTAAAGGAATATATCGATTTAAATACTCAGTTGCGACAAAATTCGAATTCTTTGTTTGAACAATACTTTTTCAAATTGCTTAACAATAGTATATTCGGAAAAACATTAGAAGACACCGAACGAAGAGTAGATGTAAAACTTGTTAGCAAGTGGCATGACCAGCGGAATAGAACCAAGAAATATTTCACAGCTGAACAATTGATATCACGTCCTAATTTTCATAGTGTATCAATATTTGATGAAAATTTAGTAGCCATACAATTAAAACGTGAAAAGGTTATTCTTGACAAGCCCATATACATTGGTTTTACAGTCTTAGAGCTCTCAAAAAATCATATGTATGATTTTCATTACTCAGTTATGAAAAAATACTACAATGATAAGCTGTCTTTATGTTATACTGATACTGACAGTCTTTTGTACTCTATAGAGACAAATGATTTTTATTCGGACTTGAAGGAAAACTTTTTGAATTACTTTGATACTAGCAATTATGATTTGGACAATTGTTTTGATATCATCCCTAAAAATAAAAAAGTTCCTGGATTATTCAAAGATGAGTTAGGGGGTAAAATATTACTTGAGTTTGTAGGTTTACGATCGAAATTATACAGTATTAGAACAAACAGTCATGAGGTTAAGAAAGCAAAAGGAGTTAAAAAAAATGTAACGAAGAAACTCAAATTTTCTGATTACACCAATGTTTTATCAACTGGTATAGAGTTGAGACGTAAAAATATTCTTTTTAAATCAATAAAGCATCAAATTTTTACCACAGAGCAAAACAAAGTGGCTTTATCAAGAAAGGATGACAAACGTTTTATTACAAAAGACAATATTTCTACTATATCCTGGGGACATTATTATATAACGGTCTAGTTATCGTATTTTCTTTTTGTGGATGAATGACAAATGTATTTAAAAGTAAGTTCTTATGATAAATAATTGTGAGCCTAGTTAGCCTAAAATATTTTATAACTGTGTAGTTGTAGTGTAAGGGTATTTTGTAATATTTTCATTGTATAGTTTTAAAAGTTTAAAGTAAATTAGCTAAACAGAAAAACAGTGTTTCATTTATATTTCTACCCATTCCTTCTTATGAAATTCATAATAGAAAACTAGCTGGCATTTCATTAAACTTATAACTTAACATGTATTCAACACGTTTAGTTGCGTCAATTCTAGTATTTTCGGAAATACGATGAGGAGATAATTCTGAAACCCAACATTATTTTGTACTTAGTTATCAGTTTTAGAATAAGTGTTAGTTGTACGCTCCCATTGCATGTATTTAACAAGTCGTAGCTTGTCCAAGGTAATATATTAAAAATATCTTACGACACCCGATATTGTACACGTGCATCTACATCAGCCATAAAAAGGACAGACAACATTTTACTTTTCAATCGGTATCATTTTACATCACATACACTGTATAAACAAGTCGTAACTTGCCATAACCTACATATGTCGATTAAGGTCGACTGAAAGAGTCAAGTCAACATTTTTAAAAAATCTATTCTACTAAAACCGCTTATTTATAAGTCATTATAATCATTCTTCATTCATCAGCGTTGAGATTAGCAGCGAGCCAATTCGTGAATTTATGTAAGTAATGCATTTTTTATTTTTATTTTTTTATAGTAATACTTTATTTTGAATATCTCTGCGAAAGTATTTGTACTAAACTAATATATATTTTGATTGTTACAGAAAATGGAAGATTCAGCCGACATAATGTTCAGCCAATATGCTCAGGATCCGTTAGAAAATTTTACCCAGCAATACCAGGAACTAATGAGGAATCAGCCGACAAATTATGAGAAAAAACGAAGACAGAAACGAGAAAACAATAAGAAGAAGACGAATGCCTCTAAGTCTTTTGTTATAAGAAAGGAAAGCCGAGGAATTAAACTAGTCCAAATCAAAATATTGGATCTACAAAAAGAATCAGCGGTGGAGAGTTCGGCTGAAGAGAAAGAAAATGTGGTCGTCAACGCGCAGTATGTGGTGCAGGATTCTGTAGATGAAATTGCAGATCTTACCGAGGTTTTAATAAGAAAGATTTCTAAAAAGCTCTGTGGTGATTTCGGTTTGTTATAATTATTTTGTAAGGTTTAATAATAGTTTTAATAATATACATTAAAATTATCATAAGTTATAATTGTATCTTACTTGAGGAATGAATAAACTTTATAAGTAAGTGAAAATGCATTTTAATTTCTTTCTTTTTACTTTTAAAATCAAGTTTTAAAATACAAATAGTTCTATCGGTATAAAGGTATCGTGAGTAAAACATTTCATTTTTCAGAATTATTTTTATTAATTGTTTTCTAAACACCATTTTTTATACACAAAACATTTTTCAATGCACAAATATTCTTATGATAAACACAATTAGTTATAAAAACATCGTTTCTGTAAATTTCAAACAATTTCTTAAGATTGGGAATACCTTCATCGTTAATATCTATAACATTTTGATGACCACATAAGTCTTGTAGCCATTTCACCTTTTCTGCTCCTTTCACAATAATAATTCGATCTTTAAAGTATGGTTTCATTATTCTTAGAAATTCTTTGTAGTCAATATATCCATCGCTCCAGGAATATCCCCTATTCCTTTCTAACCACCGAACACGCCTTTTTTCTTCTTCAGTAAGTTTAGTGAATGAATGTGGTGGTTTTATCAAAAAAATATCAGTATACTGCAAAGTAGCTATAGCCAATTCTTTGACTATGAACTCATTGTGTAGATTTTTAAATCCTTGCACATCCACTATAACCGTATTGTTATTCATGTTAACTTTTTTACAATATTACTAAGCGGTTTGTGTTCGAATAAACAGTCGTTCAAAATCAAACAATATGCTGCTGTTTGTTCGGGTATATCTTGGTCTGCTTCAATTTCAACTCTAACATCGATTGATCCCTTTAGGGTCTCGTGCTGTCTCGAACAGTCAATAACAAACAGAGGAGCTATGTCTCTGAATTCTTTTAAACTCAACAATGGTTCTAAACGACGTCCGTGATACGACTGTTGAAATCTTGTGTATTGTTCGTATAATAAAGTAAATTTGTCATCTGAAAAACTGACATTCAGTCCCTCATATGGATAATATGACGAATTTAAATAGACTCGTACATCACGTACATGACAATGATCGAACTCCGCCATTGACAATTTACTATTTTGTTTCCGATTGGTTTGTAAGGCAATCACAACAAATCGTGGTTTCTCTGTTTGGGAAGAAGTTTTGATAGACCAAGTATGCTTACGTGTTTTGGGCAGTAACGGGTATTCATACAGATCCCAATTACGAAAAGCTAATGGAATAGCTCGATCTCTCTCTAAATGCTTTAATAAATTTATTCTTTCACGATCAGACACTTTAATGTGTGGTACTCTCCAAATTATCTTACCTATTGTAACATCACCAATAACTTCTTTTGAATTTAACTTAACCGCATTAAGATTTGAGTTGCTTCTTAGTAACACTAACTCGTGCTTGCAGTTCATTATAATTTTGTCATAATCTTCAGCAAAACCCAATATTTTGTTTAACGGGATCGATACAGAAAATGCTCCAGCAGAGACATTATTTATTCCTTCAGGCGACCAGCCCCAAACTCGTGCATATTTTGATTCATTTTCATTTAAAGATAGATACGATTTTATAGTAGTAGTAACACCAGCGTTCTTAATTTTATCAATTTCTACTCCATTTAATTCATATCGCACGTCTTGAAATAAAAACAGTACTGAATTATTAACAAAATGTACATTAGAAACTCCTGCTTTAGAAGCGCTGTCGTACACATTTACTTTTCCTTCGATGTATAGGCTACTAAGTGAAGGCAACACGTACAAGTCCTGCTGGTTGATAGGAATTCTTATTTCATCATTTGTGTTAAAACTTGAGACGTATGGTTTGTAAGAATGGTACTCAAAACTTTCAATGGTATTGTCATATGACGTTTGTTGAGATATATTTAAAATATTCATTTTATTAACCCAATTAGCTTAAGAAAATCTTTGTTGGCTTTGGTAAGCTTCTTTTTAAGTTGAAGAGATGTGCCTTTGTGAGATGATCTTTGAAGACTGTCGTAAATAGTCTTTGTGCTGGGGTTTTTATTGAAATTTATCATTTTTTCTTAAAATGTAAATATAGTTGCACTTCTTCGCCCCGTAAATTTATCTCTTTATTATCTGCGTCTAACAGCCTTATGTTGATAGCACTTATAGAATTTTGATTTACAGGAAAATAAATCAAATTTTTAGGTATTTCAATTATCCGGTATCCAGGTGGCACGTTAGGTACAAATTCATAAATTACATGGCTTGCTTTTCCATTAACAAATGAACCACTAACTACGTCACATTCAATCCTCACGATGGTTGTTGATAGAATGCTAACAGGATATTTCGATTCAGTACTTATATTTGCTTTTATTATTTCCATTCCAAATCCTAATATTTTACCCAATGATTCTTTTTTATTAAAATGGATCTCTTTGGAACAAAATATATTTGTTTTCAATGTATTGTTATTGCAGGTCAATTTTAAAACACTGTTTTTAATGTTACTTTTTAAATAATCACATATATCTTGAAGCTCATAAGATCCCTCAGGAATTTGTATAATTTCATTTTCACCATAATAAAACTTATTGTTTCTTTCATCTATATTAGGAATAGAATTGAACGTTGAAAAATACACAAGACCACATTCGTAGTCGCCTCGGAGTTCCAAAGTTGGGGAATAGTTTGTAGACAAAGAGGCTCCGCTCCCAGTTATAGACACAGTGAAAGACATTTTTATAATGACATTTTTATTTCAATCACTTATTATATAAATATTTTTTCCAATAGTTTCTTAAAAATTTAAGACAAAGGTGACCACAGTTTACAGTGCCAAAAGATTGATGTCTTGTGTAATTGTAGTTTATAGGCAAGTTATTCACATACTTTATAAATTCTAAAGGCGGTTTTAAATCACCAAAACTATCATAATATTGAACGTAATTATTTTTCTTTACAAAGGCTACCCAATGTGTGCCAGGATTTGAGATGCTATCCAAATTCAGTATTCCACATTCAATTTTTCTAGGTTTCGTGGGCAATGTATCTCTCATGTAAACGCCACGAAAATGTGGAATGTCAGTGGAATGCTCTAATATATCAAGGCTAGTGAGTGCACGTCTGGGTAACCGCTTTATTCGTTTTTTGATGGGTTTAAGTATAAACCCGCTCCTTTTTTATGAGGTTTAATGTATAATCCTTTTCCAAGAGCTAACGCTTCCATCGTTCTGTTATGTCTTTCAGATTCTTGAAGACTCTTTTGCGCGGCTTTAGAATCATTCACAGCTTTTGCTATACCAGCAGCCCCTCCAGCAAGTGAACCTAATGCTGACAATCCCGCAAATATAGGAATAAGGGGCAAAAGACCTCCTGATTTTGGAAGTGGAATACAACGGGGCAAACGTATTCCTTTGTTCTTTCTAAATAGTTTTTTTTGCAGCTGCATATGCATATTTTATTGCAGAATGGTGGTCCTTGTATTTATTTTTTTTCAATTGAGACTGAATTGCTTTAACACCTTTCTTGAAACATTTTATACCACTGCCTGCCCTTATTTTGGCTTTCATAGCATTCTTTACAATCCAAGAAGAAATTTTTTCTCCTTTACCAGCGTCCTTTGATTTTAACCTCTTCTTAGCCATATCCAAAAGTTTTAAATCAGCTATACGTCGAGCGCTCGAGTCTTTGTTGATGTATGCAATATCGTGGTACATGCAAGCTTCATCCAATTTGTTTACTCCTCGTTGACCTTTATTTATCCGTTTTTCAAGTTTAGTTCCAGGACCACAAAATTGATAGCCAGGTAAATGAACTTCAAACGGTAAATGATCTATCCAGCTATTAATTATACCACTTCCTCCCTTCATTGATAGGCAAAGAGTGAGTTTATAAAGTATTAGTGTTGTTTATATACTTATTTGACTAATTCGCTTTTGTGAATCCAACTGTTTTCTTCATTACTTAACCCTAACCACTTTACAAACAGTTTGTTCCCTTTTCTTTTAATAACCTTTTCAATAAGATAAACGTCTGGGAATTTTGTTTTTTGTAGTTCATACCCGTAAAAAGAACCTAGGATATACTGATTGTGTTTGTCTTCCAATTGATACGTCTGCGGATTTGTATGATTTATTTTTGCAATACGAAATATTTCCGTAGACCAATTAGGAGTATAACTTTTATAGAAATCACCTTTGTATTTACTTATACGAACAAAGTCTCCAATTTGAAAAGTAGGTCCTTGTCGTATTTTTAGCTGATGGGGTTTATTAATGTTAGATTTTACTTTACTCTCATTCGATTGATTAACGTCATTCGGCTTAAATTTTGTAATGCGATGCACAGTATTATTGTAGCTTTGCACAACTGAATCTAAATTATTCTGAACCCAGTGATATTTACCACACAGACTAAACGATTTGTAAAGATGTGATTTTAAAGTTCTAATCACACGCTCTACAATGGAAGCTTTCTTAACAGAGTATGTGGAATAATGATTTATATTATATCTTTTCATTAACTGATTAAATAAATCGTTGTAGAATTCTTTACCTAGGTCTGTTTGTAAATTTTTTGGTTTTCTTCTAGATACGGATAATACATTTTTCATTGCATTTGTAACACATTGCTTTGATTTTGACTTCAACGGTCTCACCCACACGTATTTTGATAAAGCATCAATTACGACGAGAACATATTTAAATCCTTTATTAAATGAGGAGAATTTTTGAAAATCCATTAGGTCAGCTTGCCATAGATCGTCTAATCCCTTAATGATTGTGGATCGATGAACAAAATTTCTTCTTACAGCTTTATGAAGCTCATTTACTACTTCTTGTTTACTCATTCTTAGCAGGTTTTGGTGCAACTATGTCATCAATTTCTTTTTTTGTGTAGTACAGTTTACTCAAACTGACAGAAGTTAATTTTTCAAGATTATTTAGGTATATTTTAATATCACTTTGAATTTTTTTCATTTCATTTCTTAGGTCTTGAACACAATTATCTACGTATTTTTTATTCACAGCCTCATCATCATTCTCGGGAATTTGTAGTCCTGTTAATCTGGATAATTTTAGATCAAAATCACCTTTGTCGGTTTTTATCAATGTTTCGAAAATAATGTCAGTAAATTCGGTTTGTCGAAGACGTTTATGTACGTGGTGACCAAACTTATCAATATTCATTGTCGTCCAGTCCGCTTCTTTAGCGCAATGATACTGCCTAATCCTCCCGATGGAAGCTTTATATATTTAACTTGTTTGATAAGACCAGCTTCGTGCAGTTCTTCTATTATTGAATATATTTCATTATGTACCCCAGTATTACCAGCAGCCCAAGAAGCTAGTAATAATTTTAGCCGTTCCACTAACTCATTTGGATCATCCCAATAAACGAAATCAGTATCTTTTTAAACTTCTTTTAAAATTTCGATACCTTGCCCTTGAGGGAGACTTTCTACACTGCTTGTATGAGGTCTAGAGAATTTAAACAATGGTTTGATCACGTTCATATATTGAAATCCTTTGTTGCTATTTATTGGATTCTCTGCATTGTAGCCTCGTCTGTGCACATTAGTGTCCGTAAGAATTATTTTATAATTTTGTAAGTCTTCTAATGTAACAAATTTCAAATTTGGTTTCTTTTTATATAATAATTCTTTCAAGCCTAGAGTTTTTTTGAAACTTCGCTTCCCAATTTTCAGAATGCGATCATCATCATGAACACGAGTTTTACCGAGCATAAGTTTGCCATTGACAACTCTTACACCATAAGGTATATTCGAATCCTGTATTGCTTCAGATGTCACAGACCATGATAAAGAATCATTGTCAACACTTGGTAATGACTGAAGCGATTTGAATGAGCTATCAGGGTCATCGTGGTCTTCGGCGGGTGATGATGTGAGAGTTTTAGGCGTTTTACTAACATCATCATCATCCGAAATTTCTTCATTATGAACAACCTTGTTGAAGTAATCGAAATCCTCATTCGAATTATTTGACGACTCACTGTCGGTATTTTTTGTTCTTTTTATAAATTGGTTTTGTTCAATTTCTTCATCTGTGTGACGTTTGTTATCAGTTTTATTTGTTAACAGCTTAAGTGGGCTTACGATAGGTTTGAATATTGTTTCGAGAGCCATATCATTTATATTTTTTGAATCTTTTATCATTTCTACTTTTCTTTTTACAGCTGCTGCAGATTTTACAATTTGCTCCTTGAGACTTCGTTCCATCGTATTATGTTCCACTCTGTTTGGATTCTTATATGAAACTGATTGATTAAGAACTTAGCAGCTATTTAAAGCGTTCAATCCACTTCTATAAATGTATCAAACTTCATTCTGTAACAACCTTTATTTCGTTCACAATCTTTATTAATTACAACGTAATTGAAAGGTTTACTCCAAACAGTTGAACACATTTCCCGAAACTGAGACCAGGTCATGTCAGTTCCCACATGCTCATCATAAACGTGTTTCAAGTTGATATCATCTTGCTTAAATAATATAATGAGGTTAGAATTATCTCTTACTAGTTGTTTTGGTATTTTTGTGTATGTTTGATTTATATAGAAACAGTCAATATTTTTATGATGACCCATAGCGAAGTAGTCTCGTATATTGTTTTGATTTTCACAAGCAACATCGTCGAATATAATTATCGAGTTCGGTAATGCTTCGTGTGGACTTAAAATTTCACTGTTATGATTATATTTGTAATAGGACGTATTTGCTACATTTTCCAATACTTTCTCCAAAAATACGTATTTAGGTTGATACAAAGATTTTGAATAAACATATAGGTTACGAAATCGAGGTCCATTCTTATGTAACAACAAACTGATTACTAAGTTGGTTTTTCCACAGTTGGATGGCCCACAAACAATACTGCGAATAGAATTTGGTAGTAAATTTCCGTGACGTTTAACCTCTTTTTTTGGAGCGGGACAGATACATTCCAATTTAAGAGACTCTTTTTGTTTAAGAAATTTCATTATTTATACGCGACCGTTTAGATCCATGGGTTTCAACAAAATAATTTAACATATTAATGACAAACCCTTTTTACTCATGAATTGGGGAGGCTAGATCAAGACGATGTTTTTCAAAGGCGCGGCAGGCCGCGCCGTTAGCGAGCTTGCGAGCGGTTGAAATACAGCGTTCTTGAGCTAGACTTCCCAATTCATTTACTACTGGCCGGGCACATAGCGCGAAGAACTGATGGCCGTTGGGGCAGGAAAGTTCTAGATTGGAGACCTTTCGACCAAAGACGCAGCGTAGGACGTCCACCAACAAGATGGACAGACAACCTTAAAAATATCGCAGGATCAAGCTGGATGCAGACCGCCAGTGATCGGTCGCTATGGAAAGCCGTGGGGGAGGGCTATGTTCAGCAGTGGACGTCCTTTAGCTGATAATGATGAATGATAATGACATATTTCTGGCCCGACCCGGGGATCGAGCCCGGGACCTCTGGTGCAGCCGTCGCTTTAAAGTGCGACCCTCTAATCGCTGCGCCACCGAGGCAGTTACAATGTATGTCAGCACTGAGCGCATGCATGCATTTACCACTGTAAGCCACGTTGCATAGTCCAAACTCTTGTGTAGTACGTTCACTACGTTCACAGTGTAAGTACGTGGTTTTCATGTCTCCACGTTACTTCAGCACCTTCAACCGAATAACTTCATTACAGTTTTCAATAATTTCGTTTTATAAGGTTTTGGACTTGTGAATAAGGCTTGTAAACATTTTACTCGAGCACAGCATTCATTATTTCAAATTTTTACTTAAAAAGAGTGCACAGTGTGTCTTGGTTGAAAAAGAGCATGGGCGCTGAAATTTTTAAAAGTCGAGTAGGCCACGTGTTAAGGTTAATAATTCACTCCTTTGCGTTAAGAATTATAGCCACTTTTGTGGGGGAATGTATATTGCGTTTTTTTTTGTAAAGCACTTATATTTAAAGATAAAACATGTAATATTGTTACTTTATTTAAAAAAAATGTAGTAACGCCGAGTATCATATTATATAAAATAAAAAAACTAGATACTTCTTGAATACTTTAATTCTTCAATCTCCAGAAGTAGTCACAACTATCTCAACTGGACGCCGCAAACCAACTGAACTGCCAGACTCCGCACTCTCTCCGAATGCAAAACGACCCTCCAAAAAATTAATCGGTGTCCAGTAAATGAATTTAAATGACAAATTGACACAATAAATGAAAGCAGCTATTTATATGAAAATTACGAAACCTTAGTGGTTCTTAGTGTTCAAAGGACGTAAATACCTATTTTTTAATGAACTTAACAAATGAGGTGCTTCTCAAATCGACTGTTTGTTTTGTTTTTGTAGAGACTCATTTGAACCGTTTTAAAATTACTCTTGTGTTGTTTAGTGTACATCTCTTATTGTTCTACTGTCCCATCGGGCTATGAGAGTGAAAGGAATAGAGAGTGCACCTGTGTTTGCGCACACACTTGTGCACTATAATATGTCCCGCGCAGTCGGTTAGTCGTTGTGACTGGCCACCGTAGTCGAAATCGGCTAGGGAGACTACTACTACTAATTGTTCAAACCCGTTTGCTGTACCGGCACTGATACTGCCATTGTGTTCGAGTAAATAACATTAATGCTTAATTTTGAACTCGTCAATCCTGGGCTTGCTTCACTCAATATCTACCTGAATATTTAACATTACTGTCATTCAAAATCAATTTGATATTCACCACAAAACAATGCCCGATTAGGATTCCTGTGATATGATTACGTTAATTAACAATGGGTTGCCTGTTAAAGTCCTCCTGCCCATTAATGATGGACTAAATTCAGTTTATCAATTTTGAATATTATAATTAAAACAATAAAACAGTGTCCTAGGTTATTACCAAATTTGTGTTTGCACACAATTGTACTCAAAAGTAATTTCAGATACATTTTTTAGGATAGTTTTAATATTATTATTGTATGTCGCCCTTCATATTCTTGACTAGCGGTCCCTCGCAACTTTGTCCACGCGTTTTGAGTTTGCTCCCTCCTCTCCCGTCGCAGAGTAATATTTCTAAGCCTTAAGCTTAAAGCCTTCCTCGATATTAGAGCTGTCCGACACAAGAATATTTTTTCAAAGTGACGACCTCCTTGGTCGAGTGGCTAGCACGCTGGTTTCAAGCGTCGCCATCTCGTGAGGTTCCGGGTTCGATTCCCGGTCGGGTCAATGTAGAAAACGATCTTTTCTATATTGTCTCGGGTCTGGGTGTTGTGGTACCACCGTTGTTTCCGATTTCCATAACAAAAGTGCTTTATCTACTTAGCTTGGGATCGGGGCAATGTATGTGATGTTGTCAAATAAATATTTATATTAAATATTTATATTTATATTAAATCAGTCTAGAAGTTCCTGAGATAAGCGCGTTCAAAAAGACAAATAAACTCTTCAGCTTTATTTATTAGCTCTGGCCGTTTATTTTAGTCAGTTGCCTTAACTAAAAAACTGAGAATAGTAGACCTAGCAACTTTATCCTTACTAATAATATTCGAAGTTCAATTGTTTGCATCTTGTTAGCTTCCGTCTACTCGTAGTAAAACAACTCAAACAGCCAGCTAAAGTAACAAAAAATTTAGCGCCGAACCATCCTAAGACTTTCATTATGATAGTTGTTTGACTAGGCTGCTTCAGAATAAATGAGAGTCGTAAAAAGAAAAAAGTAACATCTACAAAACAATATCATCAAGTCCATAAAACTAATAATACAAAATTACTTTTTATACACTTACCAGACAGAAAAAACGAAACGATTTTTAATTTGTAATCATTAGCAGCGGTCATTGTCGAGTTTATGAACACTTCCATCCTCTAGAGGGCCGTGATGAAGATAAAACGGTAATAATAATTAACTTGCTTCCCGGAGATAACACTTTGGGATATAATAAAAAGAGTTCCATAAAAAAAATTGTTTTAACAAGCAAACTACCACGAAGTAGATTTAAAAGTCGCAAACATAGCGTACGTCGACTGTTAATAAAAAATTTAGAGGTAATTCCCTTTACATGTTACAGAATATTTATTGTGTCACTAGTATTAGTGTAAATTTGATTTGATTTGATTTGGTTAGATTGTATGACAATGCAGACGTGGCGTACTATAAAAAAAGTTGCACTCTTTCTCTTTCGTTTAGGTTGTCATGTTATAAAAATAAAATAATAATAGCTTGGCGCTATTACTTAAGCTATTCATATTACAATACTTGTATCCCTGTAGTATTTTAAACATTAAGAAGTTATTTATGAGTGTTTACAAAAGTTGCGTATTCAAATTTTGTTTTATTGCTAAGGGTCTATTCTGCAAGAATTTAGCTGTATGTTCAGCTCACTGAATCATGTTTGATAAAGCCGGCAAAAATCGAAATTCAGATGTTTTCACACAGAGTAAGGATACGCTTCACATCAAACACTAGCTGATGAAAATATTTTTAAAACCTTTTCATAAATGAGTGAGACTGTTTGTGTTGTCTACATAGATTACAGGATATTTGCTACGCCCTGTTGCTCAGAGGCTTGACTCCCAATCAGCTGTAGACGTAGATCACAGATACACTTGCTTGCAATCTTTCGTAGCACTCTGTAGCAACCGTAGCAATCCTTTCTTTAACGACTGTAATGTAATATAAAATAATTGAAGAAAAAAGGTTTTACCTTAGATGTAGATAGAGAAAATAATAATAATGTGGTGTTTAGTTTTCAGACCCGGACGCTGTGTTGAGAGAGGAGTCGGTACGTAGAATGTTTTATTAACCAACGTCAAAAAAGGAGGAGGTTATCAATTCGACTGTATGTTTTATTTAGTGTCCGAGTATCACATAAACTAAAAAGTCTTAAATAAACTCTAGACCCTTTAAAGGAAAGAAATCCATTTTAGGCGAACGATTTCTTTTTGGCCTAAAATGGATTCCTTTTGTTCAATTGTGTACGTATTTTGGCCGGTTTGCGAACGTGATGACTTGTATATAAAAAATAGACAGAGAGACATTAAACTGAAGTTTTTTTTTAATGTGACATAAATTAAAAAGCGGTTTCATTGATTCTGCTCATTATTCCTATTATTATTATTTTTCAAATTTTGCGTCAAGACCTTACACGTTGTATACCTATATATTCATGTTCTGTGTTTGTACTCAGCTCACAAGTTGACAGCGCTTGCTCAGTAACAAAGGTCGAAAGAATTTCCGTATAATTTCCATGAAAAAACAGGGTCAACGTTCACTTGCAAAGGACTCGTAGAAATAAATTTACTTTAGAATATGTCAGGTTATGTCACATTGTAAACTAAAGGTGGGAACGTAGAACCTTGAAAAATTTTTTTTATTTATTTTTATTTAATTTATTTATTTATTGCAAATACATAGTAGAGTATCAATTTACATAATCAATATCACACATATGCACACCCTGTGTGTATCATACATATGTACCCATCTACAGCACGTGTGTACGATTCTTGATAGTATGTTCACGTAACTAACAGCCAAAGGACATCTATTGCTGAATATATACAAAAAATATATGTAAGCTATTGCTAGCACATATACATGTACATACATTGACCCTACCACAGCTTCTGGACAATTCTGGGCTAATGCTGACAAGAAGCTGCACAACAAACTCAGTTATTATTGTCAAAGCCCCTTTTTAAAATATTACAATTTTAATATTATTACAAGCTAGACCCTATTGTTATCGTTCATATATTCATTTATTCTAAATTTTCTTTAGTTATTTATAATTGTTATACAATCGATTTAAATTTAAGGGTTTTTATAGAAAGTAATACTCTTCCAATAAATGAGTGATTAACTTTCTGAAGTCTAAAGTTTGGAAAGGCTTTTTTTTGTTTCTGTTATCGAAATTATGTAAATAACTTTTTTAAGACAATAAGTTTTTAAGAACACAAATCCATAATAAACTGTGATACACTGTTAGTATCTTGGCTTCTTTAAACAATTATCCAAAAGAATTATCAGATTTGAGGTTGCAAAGGTATAAAAATACCACTGAACGTCATCCCCCAAGAATGATGATGGACGATGTCAGCGTCACACCCGCGACGCTCTGCGTGTGACATCCCGAGCCTCCGTCAAGGCACGAAAAGTTGAAATTAAAACGCCTTCATAGTATATCTCGACGCGCCTGGAGTGGCTGGGAACATCGGTTGAATAAATAATGCCTGCGTTGCGGATTTGAAACCCTTCGCATGTTGTTTTGTGAGTGCAAAGGTCAGGTTTTTAATTTAACACGGAGATAATGGCGGTAACTTAGAGAAGAAATGGCATCGCTTATTATTGAGGTCTTTGGTTTGATCACAAATTTCGATTAAGTTTGTATCAGCAGAATTTAAGTCCCATGGTTAATTCGAAGACCACTTACACACTGCGACTTTAAGCCTCGATGCAGTCGCGCGTTCTGAAAACGCGCTTATCTATAGCCAGCATAAACAAAGTCTATAGCTTGATATCGGCAAAACTCTTCCCTTCAATGTCAGCTGTAGTTGGACAACTATTAATCTAAGTCCTGGGCAAATAGCGTTTCATTCCCATCACGTAGCGGCGCGTTTCGGATAAACTGATAAAATGCAAAAAAGTAGGCTTGAGCAATCGCCGGCTCCCCCAATACGCCTAAGAGGGTTGAGCTCTTGGCAAACGGTAATTAATATCACTTGGGGTTTGGAATGGTTTTTAATAATAGCCAACCTTGAAAAGAAAGTTCATTTCTAAGAAAGTAGAGCTCTGAAATTGTAAGAATGTTTTTCTTAGCAGCAGTAAGTAAGAACTCACATTTATACACCAATTTTATTTACTATGTAAAGATGTATATCTAAAAACACCTACTCGTACTTGTATTTGTGATGTAGGATGAGTTATGTTATGTATGGCTTTAAATTATTATTTAGAACTAGTTTTGCAATACCTTATCATCCAAAAGAGTTTTCTCATTTACCTCATAGACCTTTTTCCACTTCATTACAAATTAATGAATGGAAACAGTTACAAACAAACCTTTTAGAAAACGGCTCAATTAAGCGATGAAATATGGACACGGTTCCTTTTGAACCTTATTGTTTTTTCCTTAAAACCGAACGGGGCTCTTTTGTAATGACCTGGGAACAATGGGCCCTGCAATTAGAAGGCCACTTGCGCTGAATTATAATGATGGCTATGGTCACAACGACCCATAGGAATTAAAGCAGCAATTATAAAACAGGCGTAGAGAAACAATGTGTTGGAGATCCGTAGTCAAATATTTAACTATTGAGTCAAAACAGAATAAGAGTTTGGTGTTAAAAATCATAATTTGTTCCAAAACAGGGACAGGACAGGGATGCCATCGGATGACGTTTTATATCAAATAATATTGTTATATTTTATTACAGGGTCGGAGATAATATTTTTTTTCTTCATAATTATGGATTGTTAACATTATGCCGCGGGCTATCATTCGCAAAGGAAATTCGGAAATGTACATCTTGACATAGCGTTGTCATTCCTGAAAATAATTGGTCTAGAGGTTCTACGAGTATATCTAGGTAAAAAGCACCTTTGCACCTTTTGACTCTGTTCTTTTATAAGCTACACAGTACCTAACATAGATGCTGGTGTCATAATCACCGAACTCCTAAGCGTTAAGGAGCTCCATCATCAGTTCAACTCCACAAAATGGTGACTACCAGTTATAAAGACTTAACATTAAGATACTAGTACAAAAAATAGTAAAGTGTTTTTTTATTTAATCATTTATTTCAGGCTACAAAAGGCCCATACAATAGATACCTTAAAGACTAACATACATTTAATAATATTTTAAAAAAATAAATTTATTATTTGAGAGTTTTCTTCAATTACACCAAGATTACATAATCAAATCCCGACTTAGCAACAATGGAACCACTTAGAAGGTAATATATTTATGTAGATGATGAAAAAAAAAAACAAATGAATGAGGTAATAACAAAAAGTCGATTTGAAAACTGTATACAAGTGCTTTAGACACCCTACATATTTTGCTCAGCAACGATATAAAATAACAAATGGAAAAAAGTGTCTGTGTAACTGTGTAACCTTCTTACAAAATAAAATATCTTTGTGCTTTCTAAAATAATCTGTTTTCTATTCTTATCTATCGTTAATAAGAACCACCTCATTTTTAAAGTCGGTCACAAAGAAACGTTTGAGGTCAAAGTAGACCTATACTTGTCTACAGAACATTCTAAAGGGCAACAGTGTATGTAATTATTTTAATTGTTAAGTACTAAAACCTCAACTTAACTGCCTCGTTAGCGCAGCGGTTAGAGGGTCGCACTTTAAAGCGTCGGCTGCGCCAGAGGTCCCGGGTTCGATCCCCGGGTCGGGCAAAATATACGTACCTGCGTTTTTCTGTTCAGAAATTCTCAGGGTAGCCCGGAGTTTTGAAGTTGGCGGTGTTGCACGCCCGTGCCTCGTAAAATACGTGAACACAAACACAAAATAAATAACAAAAGAAAATGTAATCAAATTGAAAAGAGGACTATACACAAAGTTTCAAAGAGGGTTTGTATGTATATGTATATACAAATACAAACATTCATACCATAAAATTAATATTCCTATCGGAATAGAAGGACAAATAAAAGCTGTCAAACGAAACCGATTTAAGATGTCAGTAACTAACATAAGTTAGTAACATTTGTAGCTTTAAATGAGATAAACTTTCGATCAGGTGATTTATAACAATGTTCCTAAGTTAAATATAGTAGTTTACTGCATGATAAACAGTCGACACAAAATATTGAACATGCAGCTCTAGTGTAAAACTAAATGTTATTTCATTATACAAAATATTCGTCGATATACATTCCCTGTGTTATTCTGTCTTTATTTTTTACGTAAATTAACGTTTGTAGAATAGAATAATCAAACTGCGTACTTTAAATTTGAAGCGCATTGGTAAATATAAGTCGTATATTAAGAGGCTTCGATTTGAACTAATCTGCCTGTTAAATGATAATTTGTTGGGGTTATGCCGCTTTAATGCATAACAATCAATCACCGATCAAGTCACCATGTTTCAGACGCATTATTTCTCCAAAATATACACAATTTCAATTTTAAATATAAAAAATCAAATGCACGTAATTTTCAGCGAGCTTCTGCGGGGCGGTCAACTGTTTGACATCTGCCAAAAATGGTTCTGCTACCCATCTCTTTTTATCACACAGTTTGCTGCTAGTGACATCTCGCTTTTGTCGTTCTATTCCAAAGGGATAATAATTTTATGATTCATACATGCCCATACTTATAGGATCGATATTTGTAAGATATGTTATAAACTGCCTTGGTTTTTTAACAAAACCACACAACATTTACAATGGGGTCCATACCCCTATCCCCTGGGATAGGGAAGGATGCCAAAATGTTGGCAGGACTCAGTTATAAGCAAAGGTTTTATTGATGTACATATATTGCCGTTGAACAGTCTTATTTGGACGTATTTTACTTGACGTAAGAGGCTAGG
This sequence comes from Pyrausta purpuralis, assembly GCA_963924145.1. NCBI lineage: Eukaryota > Metazoa > Arthropoda > Insecta > Lepidoptera > Crambidae > Pyrausta > Pyrausta purpuralis. Next base: position 5,235,231 of record OZ001646.1, read on the forward strand.
CAGTCGCCGCTAATAGACAACGGCTGCCGTCGACACACCGCGCTGTTGATGCACCGATGGCTGTCATCGTCAAACTATGATTATTACGTGTAGTTGAATGTACGCTAATCCCATACTGCCTCCAGAATATATTTTGATGCTAGCAGCGCATCGTTATTTATTTGATAAAACCCTGAACATACAAGTTCATGTATGACATTCAAATTTCGAAAAATACGTCACAATTTTGACATAAAGTTGCGTCATTTTTTTCTTGTCATATTATATTCTCTAAACGTAGTAATAAAAACTCACAGTCTTAATTGTGGTTTCTAATAGCGATCGGCCGCAAACTGGTTATATCTGGCTAGCTAATGTGATTCTGCCATCTTTGAAATGCACCGCCTCGTAACGGGAATGAAATGCTAGTTTTGAATTAACTGCTGTCCAGCTCCAGCTGACATGGAAGAAAAACGTTTTCTCTATATTAAGCTGCAGGTTGAAACTGAAAATCGGTCACTAAGGCTAATGTTGACAAACTAGGCCAAGGTTATAATGCATTGGCATTACGCAAATTACGTAAATTGGTACGTATTTGGGTTTAATAAATCTACAAGGTGTTGTTTTGCTCAGTGACATTCAACTCAAGGATGATAGAGTTATGTTTATTTAAAAAAAAACTTTAAATTATATGCGCAAGTCTTCTAAAAGAAAACTTCTTCACAACATCCTAAAAAAACTTAAAACGAATGGAGAAACTCGCACCCTTACGCGAATCTACAAAATCCTACGCCGTAGCCAGATAAGCTACAATGAGGCGACCTGGTATCGTTTGTACAGACAACAGCACGTCAAGGTAAATACTACGGTATCTTATGCAGTTGTAATAACTGTTGGCATCCAACAAAGTTATGTAAACTTTTTAGTTTTATTTTTTATTTTTATTTTTGAACAGAATGTTTCGTTGTTCTTCTGTTATCTCTCTGTCTCTAAATATGGCTTTTATATTGCCTTTTATATTTTAAATAAATTAATTATTCTGAAGCTACGTTTTTAATCTTCTATTAAACACAAAGTCCAACAAAAAACCAGCGACCTATGGATCTGGTGAAGAGTAATTAATTGCGCAAAACAAGCTTCAAGAATAAGATCTCGTCGAGCATTTAGTGCCTGCCGCCATTTCTTCAATTTGAATTCACGCGCGTTGGGGCGTGCAACAGGAGAAAGGACGCTTCACACAGGCGCAGCGAGAGCTCGCGGAGAGCGAGACCGATCAACGCAGGAGTACCAACTATCGGCGCAAAGCAGCGAATCTGAACTACGCACGGCGCCGGCAAAATAATAGTCTTCTTTCGCGTCAACCACGAGAAGCTCTAATTTATTAATTTGTATAAGTGCCGCGATCTCGTTGTTTTTTTAATTCGTCGTCACAATCAATTTGTGCAGTTATCTACGGTGTTTTATACATCTCAGCCAAAGGCGGATGCAATATTTTAAAGACAGTACTGTAGTTAGCTAGACGTTACATAAGTTTATGCAAGTGTTTTGGTAAAAATGGCTTCATTAGATAATTTAGTGGCTAAGCGTGGTTATATTAAGGCAACAATAACCCGTCTATTGTCCAGTATAGAGTAGGATGATTATTTAGCTAAGTGCACTACTGAAATGCTAGCAGTGAAAAAACAGCGTTGTCTTTCTGCATTCGAGGCATACGAATCATTAAATGAGCAGATTATTTGCTTAAACCCGAAAGACGAAGAAAATGTTGGTGAGTACGAATCTAAATATTATATTTTACTCTCCAGCATACAGCGAGAATTAAATAGGCGAGAGGCTGAGAAGCCCATTTGTAATAACCAACAAACTCATAGGCAAATTAGGCTCCCAGTCATTGAAATTCCAACTTTCACAGGGAAATATTCAGAATACACATCTTTTAAGGAGTTGTTTAAATCTCTCATCGATAATGATCCATCGTTAGATAAAGTTCAAAAGCTTCATTATTTGTGGTCGTTTCTGAAAGGTGAACCTTTAGATTTAATAAAAAATCTTCCATTGACTGAGGCTAGCTTTAATGAAGCAAATAGGCTGCTTGATGAAAGATATTGCAATAAATACAAGATAATTAATGAGCTTGTCTCAAGCCTCCTAGATTTGCCTGTAATTTCCAAGCCTTCTTTGACAGTGTGTGTGTTCTTCCTCAGTGTTTAAGACAATTTGTGTCATCCATCAAGCAAACTTTGTCCGCATTACAAAATTTGGATGCAAAGGTTTATGAATGGGATCCTATCTTAATGTGTATTTTCACTCGCAAAATAGATAACATCACAGCGCAAAGGTTTCAACTGCAACTTGATAACAAGGTGCCCTCAGTCAGCGAGTTTCTCAAGTTCCTGGAGAGGACAGCCCTGGCAGTTGAAAATGCTGTTTCTAAGGATCAAGCCACGCAGCCTTCTCTACGGACAGTTAATATGACAGTAAAGCCTGCTCAAGATTGCAAATATTGTAAGTATAGCGATCACAAAATATTTACATGTCACAAATTCAAAGTATTACCTGTAGCAGACAGAATTTCTTATGTTGAAAAAAATGGGCTGTGCAATATTTGTCTTAATGCACATAAGGGGAGATGCAAATTTCACTTTCGATGTGCTCAATGTAAGAAGGGCCATAATACCCTAGTGCATCGCGAAGAAACCTCACCTCCACCTGTAGCGCTAGTTGCTAATAAATTTAATCATGTGTTGATTCCCACAGCTCGTGTGAAACTGTATGCTAAAGATGGCCAAGAGGTGCATGTTAAGGCCATACTGGACTCTGCCTCTCAAGCCTCATTAATTACATCAAAGGCAATCAAAGTTTTGGGACTCACTCCAGTGCAAGATGTAACTAATATCATTGGTGTTGCAAATAACAAGAATAGGGTTCAATACTCTGTCCCACTTGAATTGTTTTCTCTAAAAACTCCTTACCACACAAAATTTAATTTGTTATGTTGTGGATAGTATTACATGCCCTCTACCACAAACAAAGATTGACCCATCCACACTAATCATCCCAAAGAATTTAAGACTCGCTGATGAGGAGTATTACAAGCCTTCGGAGATTAGCATGTTGATTGGTGCGGACATCTTTTTCCAGGTGTTGCTGCCAGAAATCCAGAACTGTGTGCATGCAGGTGCAGCATCTACGCCTCTGCAGCCTGAGCTTCAGGATGGTCAGCCGCAGATTATAAACACTAAGTTGGGCCATATTATTGCTGGAGGTTGGCCTCCTCAACATAAGGTATCAAAGGTCATTTCTCTGTTATGCACTAAATGTGATTCGGATGTGGCTTCAAGTTTGGTTAAGTTTTGGCAGACTGAATCAGTGCCAGAGGTTTTTAAAGAATCTGTACCTGAATTTGAGCAGGCAGAATCCAATTTTAAGAAAACTTTCAAACTAGATAATAATAAATTTGAGGTTGACTTGCCACTTAAGGTGCCATTGCATGATCTAAATTCTACATTAGGAGACTCATTTGACCTGGCATTGTATAGGTTTTTGAATCTAGAGAAAAGGTTGCACAAAAACATTAACCTTTTAACTGATTACCATAATTTTATCCATGAGTATGTGGATTTAGGCCATGCACATTTTGTAGACTTTGAGTCAATTAATTTTCGAAAGGAACCTCTATATTTCTTAGCTCATCATGCAGTAATAAATGAAGGCAGCAAAACGACGCGAACGCGCGTCGTATTTGATGGGTCAATGAAGACAAGTAATAAAATATCATTAAATGATATTTTGCTCAATGGACCTGTAACACAACGGGACCTATTTGACATAATTTTGTTGTATAGGCTAGGGGATCACACATTTAACTCAGATATCAAAAAGATGTTTCGAAATATTTTAGTCAATCCGGAGCACACTTCGCTTCAAAATATTTTGTGGCGTGACTCGTGTGATGAGCCGTTTAAATGCTTACGCTTGGACACCGTTACATACGGCTTAAAATGCTCAAGTTATCTTGCGACTCGGTGTCTTCTAGAGCTTGCTAATATGCATGAATCTGATATGCCACTAGCCTCATTTATAATTAAGAATTGCGTGTATGTCGACGATGTCATGTATTCTAACTCTGATTTAACCATGTTAATGGAGGCCAAAACCCAGCTTACTCAATTGCTTAGCATGGGTGGTTTTTATATGCACAAATGGTCATCTAATTGCGATGAAGTCCTCTCTGATATACCTATTGTCGTGAAGCGACAAATGTGGAGAAGAAGAAGGTAAAAGAAAGAGGTAGAAGAGGGAATAGAATTTATATTACAACAAAAAGAATACAGTACCGAAAAATGAGATGAGGTGATGTCTGTATGAATGTAAGTAAAGTGCAGTGGGCGTGAGTAAGTATCTTCAAATCTTCAATAAGTATTGTCCTGGGGCAGCAAAGGGCGGCGTCGGAGTGCAGGGCCGACACAGCGGAGGTAGCAGCGACGCCGATGTGCAGCGGTGACAGGCGCTGTGAAGAGCAGTGACGCCGATGTGCAGCGGTGACAGGCGCCGTGAAGAGCAGAGACGCCGATGTGCAGTAATGAGGGTAACGGGCACTATATAGAAAATGTTGTGATCAGTTGGAGTGCCAGAAGTACTTGGTCTCGGATCCTCTTACGAGAAGGAGACAGGTCCCTCCCCTAGAGCGAGGAGGTGTTACTGCAGTCAATGTGCTTGGATACTCCTCCGGTGTCCGGTCCCTCCCCTAGCGTGAGGAGGTGTTTCAGAAGTCACCGGCGGTTCTTCAAGACTTCTTGAGGGAAGATGTAGAGTATTTATTTATTGGAGTATAATAGAACTGTTCGAGCTTAGAACTCGGAATCGAATCAAATGAATGAAAAAAAATAATGCTTATATAGGGGGCCGGGGCCGTTCAAATTTAGATCGAGGTAGGTTCAAAAATAGAACATGAATACTGGTGGTTTACAGAGGATTAAACCCGAAAAAGTAATAAACTTTGATAGAAGTTGTCAGACTTTGAAAGATATTGTCATAACAACGATGTCAATAAAGATAAAAATACTGTCAAAAAGTAAGCAAATTACGAAAATACAGGAAAACGAATCATCACCCAATGCAAATTAAAGGAAAATTGCAAACAAAGGTAAAACACAGCTATTTTTACAGTATTATGTACAGAAAAGTAGTATAACAGAGCTTCGAAAGTTTGACATTTTTAGATTCACAATAAATATTGTTCAAAAAGGATTAGAAAACATCAATAATCCAAAAATACAGAGTAATAGTAATAAGAAGAGTAGAAAGGCAGGTAATGCCTATAGTTTAATGTCTACAGTACGACTTTTTAGGGAGAAAATACGAACTGCGTTATGGTAGATAGAATCTATGATTAACTCTTATGTTCGTGTTTACAGCAAACGAACCAGCAAAAAGGAAATGAAAGCATGGAAAAACAAAGATAATGTGATGAAAATGTTAATGTGGATCCGATGAATACTAAAAATATTAAGGTACTCAATTTATTACACATAATACAATATGTACAATAGTACATTTCCCCCACAACCCCAGAAAAATTTTCGACTTAGAGAAAATTTTTGAAAGAAGATCTAAAGAAAACCTAGGAATCTATTTCGCCTAATATACAACCTTACATAAAAATATTTATTCTTCTTCTAGCATTCTATCATCCTCATACCGTAAGGGTGGAGTTCACATTCAATGACTGCCACTCTAGAAAAGAATTCCTCAATAACGACAGGCTTATTTAAGGAGTTGTCAACCGCTCCATAGATGGAAAAAAAAAGTTTGATTCTAGGCCTACGTAAGGAGTAATCAACCGCTCCAATGTAAGGCTTATTTAACGAGTAATCAACCGCTCGGACCTAAGGCTTATTTAACGAGTAATCAACCGCTCAAAAGAACGTACTAGTTAGTACTAAGGGGTTTAGAGTCCTTTAAGTAAAGAGATGAGGTTTAGAGCCTCCCGAGTTAACGTAAGGGATTTAGAGTCCCTTAAGTAAAGAGAAGAGGTTTAGAGCCTCCTTAAGGAAAGAAAAGAAGAAAAGAGATTTAAAGATACAAATAATAAGAGCTATTAAATGCTCCTAAAAGAAAAGAAAACTAGAGGATAAGGATAACGTATTTAAAGTACGTCGTATAAGCTTAAAAGCCAGAATACAACTAAATACGAAATAAATATAATCACGAAAGATGATTGATGAATGAATTATGAATGATGAGTAAATGAAGTTACGAAATGAAAGTTAGAGAAAAAAATAGAAGTTATGAAAATTAGATTTTAATGTCCTTGATATGCCATTTGGTTTTAGAACCATTAGCATCTTCCAATATATAAACTAAAGGTGAAATTTTTTCAAAAACTTTACATTTTACAAATTTAGGGGCAAGTTTTGCGCTAAAGTAAGAACCTGCATTGCTTTGCACATAATTCTTACGCCAAACTATATCACCGACATTAAATTCTTTAAAAGCTCGACGCAAATCATAACGCGCGCTGTTTTTAGCATGAGCTAAATATAATGCAGTTTGAACTTTATCGAAATAAGACGCGAGAAAACCAACATTTTCAGCGTAAATATCGCGAGGTAGAAAGGTAATTTCTTCGATACTTCGAGATGAAGTGTAAAAAGAACCGCAGGGAATAGTTTCTCGACCAAACACTAAGAAATTAGGCGTAAAGCCAGTTATAGAGCTAACGCAACTGTTTAAGGCTTGTTGAATTTTAGAGAGGTAATTATCCCACTTTCTATGATCGTCTCCTACTAAGGTGGCTAACGCAGTAATTATAGTTCTATTATATCTTTCTGTAGGATTGACTTGAGGACAGTAAAAAGGAGAGTGAGAAATAAAAGGAACCTTGTATTTCTTTAAAAAATGAATTAAATTCGTGAGATTGAAATTGAGGTCCGTTATCCATGATAACCGTTTGAGGTACACCATGTGTCAGAAAAACGGAATTCTCGAGAAAATAAATTATATTAGAAGCGGTAGCACGTTTAAGAGGAAAAATTAGAGTATATTTGGTAAAGCAACAATTAATCACTAGAATATATTGATTTCGATTTCTTGTCATGGGTAATGGGCCTCAATTTCAATGTAATAAATTGAGTACCTTAATACTATGAAAGAGAGACAGTTAGATGACATTGAAATACAGCAAAACAATTGCAATATTAAGGCGCTAGGCTTGGTTCTTAACCCTAAAACAGACAAGTTTATAATAAAATGTCCTGATAATTTTATCACTAATACTATAACAAAACGAGAGATCTTAACTCAAATTGCACGCTTGTATGATCAATTAGGATTTGTTAGCCCTATAATTGTGAAGGCAAAGGCTATTATGCAGCGTCTGTAGTGCGAGAACCTAGACTGGGACACTAGTCCACCGCAGGTGCTTCAAGAAGAATGGGTAAGCTTTGCTAACGCTTTAACTGTTATGGAGCCTATCCAAATAAATAGAAACATCAAAGTTCCTGACGACGCCGAGGCTGTGCAGCTGGTGGGGTTTGTGGACGCGTCGGCCACAACGGGATATGGAGCTTGTTTGTATTTACGAGTTGTGGACAAAACAGGTGATGTCACTCTTTCCTTGCTCTGTTCAAAGTCACGAATCAACTCATGTTCTAAGCCCATTACTATCCCGCGAAGTGAGCTCAATGCTATGCTCCTGCTAGCCAAGTTAGCAAGTAAGGTGTATGACACGCTTAAAATAAAAATCAGAATTGATGATGTGTTTTTATTTTCTGACTCTCAAATTGCGTTAGCCTGGGCAAACACTCCAGTGGCGAAGCTGCAGGCTTATGTTTCCAACAGAGTGCGAGTTATTCTTCAATTGACCGATAGATGGCGTTGGGGGTATGTTAGTACACTCCAAAATCCAGCTGATTACATCAGCAGAGGGCTGGACCCGCGAGAGCTTGCCGCATGTGATATGTGGTGGAACGGGCCTGACTTCCTAAAAAACAGGGAGTATTTATTCAATAAAAACTTACCTGCGAGCAATGTTGAGCGCTTGCCTGAGATGAAGACCGCTGCCCCTTATATCGCCGTGAATGCCACTACTGTGTTAATACATACCCTGAAACAGAATGAAATCTCGGGAATAATAGAAAGGTACTCAGATATTAATAAAATGCTAAGAGTCCTAGCCTACGTTTTACGTTTTTGTAATAATATCAAGCCACAAAGTGTTAAGATGCAAGAATTTTTTTTATCAAGCACTGAGCTCCAACAATCATTGTCACTGCTAGTTAAAAATGAACAGGAGCAATATTTCAGTGATGAATTTGCATCATTGTGAAAAGGTGACAATATTAAGGGTTCCTTGAAACCGCTGCATCCATTTTTAGATAATGAGGGCTTGTTGCGTGTAGGGGGAAGGCTGCAAAATTCGGCTCTTTCCTACAGTCAAAAACATCCTGTTATTTTACCTAAAGGTTCCAAATTAACTGAACGTCTCATCTTTCATGAGCACCTTAGGTTGTTTCATGTAGGGACAAAGTTGTTGCTGTCGCAGATCAATCAAAAATATTGGCTCGTTAATGGTTTGCGTCAAGTTAAAAAAATAATTCACAAATGCTTACCTTGTTTCAGAATGAAAGCGGCTTGTGCAAAGCAGCTGATGGGGTCGTTGCCAAAACAACGTGTTACTGCTTCCAGACTTTTTCAAGTTGTCGGAATTGATTATGCTGGGCCTATACAGATAAAAAAACCAAAATGCACTAAAAGTCTTAAATAAACTCTTCACCATTGAAAGGAAAGGAATCCGTTTTAGGCAAACAATTTCTTTTTGGAGTCGGTGCTGTGATAGTTGATGCTTGATGGTCAAAGTGATGGCACCGACTCCAAAAAGAAATTGTTTGCCTAAAACGGATTCCTTTCCTTTCAATGGTGAAGAGTTTATTTAAGACTTTTTAGTGCATTTTGGTTTTGAAGTCGGTTTTTACTTTTTTTTAAAAGTTTATTTTATTTCTTCATTTTTAGTGATTATATAAGAGGGGGGGGGGGAGATGCACCTTATGATTCTATTTTTTAAGAAGCTACAAATTACCTATTATAAGTTATTTCATTATAATTACTGAACTCCTAAGCGTTAAGGACTTCCACCATCAGCTCAGCCCCACAAGATGTTGACTATCAGACGTAACAACACGTCAATATAAAGATTCTAGTAAAGAAACACTATACGTGCCTTTAAAATTTGAGGGTTTCCCTCGATTACACCAAGATCCCATCATCAGATCCCAAAATGAAAAAAATGGGACCAACTAGAAGGTACACCCTCTAAGTAGGCGAATAAATTTTTCGATTCGGTCGACAAACGACTGAGATATGAGGTAACAAACATACAAAAAAAAAAAAAAAAAACATACAGTCGAATTGATAACCTCCTCCTTTTTTGAAGTCGGTTAAAAAACTCTAGGGTACGAAGAGCAATTATCACGAAAGGCTATATTTGTGTGTTCATTTGCTTTAATACAAAGGTGATTCACTTGGAATTAGCCTCTGATTTATCATCCGAAACTTTTCTAAATTGCTTTAAACACTTTATCTCGCGACGTGGTATGCCCAGTGAAATCTTATGCGACAACGGAGGTGCTTTTAGAGGCGCGGCTAACCACCTAGCTGATTTGTACAAGTTGAATAGTTCTAAGGAACACCAAACCTTTGTTAATAATTTTGCGTCCCAACAAGGAATCAAATTTAATTTTACGCCAAGTTATTCACCTGTTTTTGCAGGATTAGCGGAGAGCGCGGTTAAAAGTATGAAATTTCATTTAAAAAGACAACTTCTTAAAAGTATTCTCACTTACGAGCAATTAAATACGGTTTTATGTCAGATTGAAGGGATTTTGAATTCTCGACCCTTGGTCGCGATATCTTCTGACGCTACAGATTTCTCTTACCTTACCCCGGGTCATTTTTTAACAGGAACGAATATTACAGCTTTTCCTGAACCTGATATATCCGGCGTTCATGTTAACAGGCTTAAGTTTTGGCAAAGTTTTGAAAACATAAAGCAAGGTTTCTGGAAGGTCTGGCATAGGCAGTATCTCAATACATTACAAAATAGGCCAAAATGGCGTGATAGTCTACCTAACATTAGTGTGGGTCAATTAGTACTGCTTAAAGAGCCGAACTCTCCTCCTCTTTATTGGCCAGTAGCGCGGGTATCGAGAGTGTTTCCTGGTTCCGATGATAAAGTTAGGGCCTTTGAAGTCACAGCTCCTAACGGGAAAACATATTTGCGTTCCCTTTCCGGAATTTGTCCGTTACCAATTGAGAATAAAATGTAAATGTTTATAATAACGTGTTTTTAGTTTAAAATATTGTTAGAATTATTGTTTTCAATTTCATAACTATGATGTATAATGATAATAGTATGTATGAGATAGTATAGTTATACATATTATAAGCTATAAGAGTAGAATGTTTATGTTAAATGTAAAGGCTGTCTGTTTATTGTTTTGGCGGGCAGCATGTTGGCATCCAACAAAGTTATGTAAACTTTTTAGTTTTATTTTTTATTTTTATTTATGAACAGAATGTTTCGTTGTTCTTCTGTTATCTCTCTGTCTCTAAAAATATGGCTTTTGTATTGCCTTTTATATTTTAAATAAATGAAATATTCTGAAGCTACGTTTTTAATCTTCTACCAAACACAAAGTCCAACAATAACGACCCGTCTGGTGTAGTGGTCGAGAAATCGCCTACTACGCAGCGGGTTGCGGGTTCGATCCCCGCACAATACAAACATTTGTGTGCATGAACATGTCTGTTTGTATTGGTCTGGGTGTTTTCTATGTATATCATGTATGTATTTAAAAACAAAAAGTATTTAAGTATTATATCCGTTGTCTGGCACCCATAACACAAGCTTTGAGTAGCTTACTTTGAGACGATGGGCGATGTGTGGGAATGTCCAAAGGGTATTTATAATAAGGGTTAGTTTGCAACAAAAGTGGGTAACCTGATGTGCTGGCCACTGTCAGAGAAAATATAAAAGTACTACGTACAGAAGGATCACTGTGCTAAGAATGATAAAGTAAAAACAACTTTCGCTGCAACGCAATGAAGTGCAATTCACTTCGCACGATTTTAATTCAAGGTTGTTTTATCTACCTATCTATACCTGTCTCTTTCTAACACGTAACGCTTTCCCTGTTTCGCGGCCTTGAATGTGTCAGGGTTGCGAGCGGCGCGTGGCACGAACATACGCGTAGGTTAAGCGTACACAACGCGCTACTCAAATAAAATAAATAGTCTAGAGGACCTAGCACATTTCTTGGATATGTTCTATCAAAGAAAGTAATTGATAGTGTCAGCATTCGTTTAATATTAAAATAAGTGTTTACTCTGTCTAATTTAGTTATTTGGTACAAAATTACTGAATTCGGAGAAATTAAAGTACAAACCAAACACACATGTATGTACGTACAACAGCACGTCAAGGTAAACACTGCGGTATCTTATGCAGTTGTAATAATGGCTAGTTTGCAACAAAAGTGGATAACCTGATGTGCTGTCGACTGTACATCACACTTAACCAAATAAAATTGTATAGTAGAATTATTTTCTCCGTGCAGTTTAGGTCATAAATCATAGCCCGGCCTCAGCCCGGTTAGGGCGGATGAGTATGTTGCGCGGGCGCACCGCCGTTTTAAAATTTATATTATTTAAAATGTTTAGTTTATTATAAATAATTTCATTAAATATAAAATTTTATATTTTTTAATTTATTTTTTTATAAAAAAATATATAGTCCATTCGCCAGCATCTTAGGTTACACACACTTTTGTTGCAAACAAGCCCTAATGTCAACTGCATAAGATACCAGTATTAAACTTAATTTGCTGTTGTCCGTACTTAACTACAAAAGGAGACTTTTGTTTATGTGAACCTTATCTATCGTACCTTTATAAATGCTATCAAAATCGAGATTAATTTTATTGGAATACCTAAAAATTAAGGGTGATATTATATAGCTAAAGTAAAATAATGAACTGTAGCTCTTGGACTATTAGATTTTGGACTACGTAAAATCCTAACACAAAATTACTTAAGTAATTTGGTAGGTACTTATAAATATTATGCTAAATTTAAAGTAAGTTTATTGACCTGCTTCCGATTTTTTTAAGTTATATTGGTGGTAGTAACTGGGTAGGTATCTTAAACTCAAACCTATTTCTTTGAACAAGAAATGTTGAATACCTACCTACAAAATTTGTTTTGATAAATAATGTCATAATTAGGAACACATATCTCAAATTATTAATAGTTATTTCGTTGTAACGAAGTCAGTCACTGGCTAAGAAAATAAATACAGGCGCGTGGCGCGGTCCGAGAGCGGCAGCCCCGCGCTCATTTATGCTCGGCGTACCGAGTCGCTCGAACGTACCTAAACTTCGGAGTGACACCCCCCTGCCACTGTACAACCACCCTGAGTCGCTCGTCACTGATCAAAAAACACTCTGTATAATGCAACCGGACTATAGTCATAAGTTATATCATATAAGTGTATATAGTGGTATTAAAGGCGGCAGCTAAGTGAACGTATTTCACATGATATTTTATATCAAGTTTAATAGGTGATGACGATAAAATAATCAGTTTTAACTTCCGATAAAATCCCTCTCCCTTAAAAGTAATGAATCATAATTGACGACCTCCGTGGTATAGTGGTTAAGCACACTGGATTTCAAGGCGTCGCCGCTTCGAGGTCCCGGGTTCGATTCCCGGTCGGTCGAGTCAATATATAAATTTGTCTCAGGTCTGGGTGTTGTGGTACCACCGTTGTGTCTGATTTCCATAACACAAGTTCTTTAGCTATTTACATCAGATCAGGGCAAAGTATGTGATTGGTGTCCTAAATTTATTTATTAAAGTGACATAATGTTATCTTATTTAGAATTCGAATTTTGGCTAAGTGTTAACGGGTCTTCAGATCAGACGTTTTATCTATTAGTAAAACCGTAGGCAGATGTGACGGGAATATGTGATAGCAGGCTGCGGTTAGAATCAATAGGTCCATCTGAAATGAGATGGAAGGGATTTGGCACGTGTCTTAAACAATTGCAAATGTGTTTCCGCTGTTTCACTAGTTTAGTTTTCAAATAGTAATTTTTGTAAATAAATAGTCCAACATTTTGTCGCACATTTCTGTAATTAGTGATAAGACCGAGGACGTATCATGTCAAATATAATAATGGCAAATTACCTTTATTTTATTCTGGTATGATTTTAGTGATTTGTGTCTTTAGTTTCAATATTCTTCTGAACTGCCCGTAGCGCAGTGGTAGCAGCGCTTTGGTAGTAATACCGAAGTGAAGCAACCTACAGCGCGGTCGTGTTTGGATGGGTGACTATTCCGACCATATAAGTGACGTACATCACGAGAATCTCCGTGCTTCGGAAGGCACGTTAAGTCGTTGGTCCCGGCTATTATCGGTTGATATTAGTCGTTAAGCCTAGTCAGAGGCCTTATGGGCGGCTTGATAACATCTGACACTAGGGTTAGTCACTGGCCTTGCAAAGACCCCTCCACCAACCTGCACTGAGCTCGCGTGGTGAAGTATGGCTCGAACTACCTCTTAGTTGAGGTAAGGCCTTTTCCCAGCAGTGGGACGTTACAGGCTCACTTTACTTTGACCTCCTAAATACTTTTCGAACGAAGTTATGCCACGGTATTGTTATAGATAACAGTACCGTGGTTATGGTAACTTTTTTGTTGAATATATTTGCATGTTTTTGATAGGTGTGTTCGGAATACATGAGCAGTAGCAAAATATAAGAATATAGCGGTCCCCCGCGACTTCGTCCGCGCGTTTTGAGTTTGCTCCCTCCCTTCCCGTCGCAGCGTGATGTTTTATATCTTAAAGCCTTTCTCAATAAATAAGCTATCTAACACAGAAATATTTTTTCAAATCGGTTCAGTAGTTCCTGAGATAAGCGCGTTCAAACCAACAAACTCTTCAGCTTTGTAATATAATTAGCGCAAGCGCACGTTGTACTTAAGCTGCGAACATTATTTTGGTGCGGAGTTATGTTAAAACTGTGATAGCTCCTAAGATATTTATTGGAATCAAAAGATATAAAGGACAACTTTGTTCTAAATGAAATGCTCGTGATGATGAATGTATTTATTTTGATAAGAATTAATACCTGTGTGTATAATACACCTCTAAAAATGATGCATTATTTTTTTAAAAATTTATTAACATAAAAAAGGTTGTAGTAAGTCAACCATAAAAGATAGACTTATGCTGTCGCGGACTTTATTATAGAACTTTTAATGCTGAACAATCTTGTCATACATGATTTTTGTATAACTTTAGCGGTTTCCGCAGCGTACGCAGCGGAAGCTCTCAAAAGGAATATCTTTCTCCCGTTTTCGCAACATTTTTCATTGCTGTGGTCTTGTGAGTCGTATCTTTATGTTATATAGCTTAAAGCCTTCCTCGATAAATGGACTATCTAACATAAAAATAATTTTTCAAATTGGGCCAGTAGTTTCTGAGATTAGCGCGTTCAAACAAACAACCAAACAAACAAACTCTTCAGCTTTATAATATTATTAGAATATTGCTTAAAATGAAACGGTCTAAAATTCTTAACATCCACTCTGTTTTTGATGTAATATTTTTCGTTTTTATACACTGTCGCGTCTCGAAGGCGTATTACAGTAATCGATGTCGTCACTTTGCGGGAGATGAATACATCACATGAGTATATGCGCCTCTACTATACTTAGAGCGGAATAACCCAACAAATAATCATTCAACAGGTAAATTAGTCCAAATCGAAGCCTCTTAATGTACGACTGTTTGTCATGCAGTAAACTAATATGTTTATCTTAGGAACATTTCATTTGTTTATCTTAGGAACGTTATCTCATTTAAAGCTACAAATGCTACTTACTTCTGTTAGTTACTGATATCTTAAATCGGTTTCGTTTGTCAGCTTTTACTTGTCCTTCTATTCCGATAGGAATATTAATTTTATGGTACAAATAGACAATCTGACCGCAGTGTCATTTCATGCATCGAAAAATGAAATGTGGCAAATAATACGAAAATTCAGTACTTTTTTTGCAGTTATTTCGCCTGTGGTGTATCATTTGACTATGACTCATCCAAACCCAAATTTAATTATCTCCCTTTTAACAATCTACCAAGTAATTTTAGATTCCTCCATTCTAAGTGCTGGAGACGTGTTTGCAAAGCGAAAAATATCCATGAGTAGCTATCTAACGAGATACAGTTCCATTAAGATAAAAACATGTTAAACACATACCTAATGTATCTTTAACAGTTTCTCGAAAATCCACGTTATTTGAACTCCAGTATTTATGAAATTCGATATCCGCTAGCAGCGAACACATAAAGCCGGTAACATTTGCTTCGCGATGGGAATTGAATTTCAAATGTTCGCGTTGTTTTGCCGTAACACGTTGCGCGGTGATCCGAGAAATGTGCCGTGCGTAATATGTTAATGTGAAAATGTGAAGTGCTTTATTAGACTATGCTTCTGTATTTGTCTGAGTAAACATGTTATTCTATACGCGTAACTCTAAACTCTACTCAATCGTGATGAAGAAGCGGCAAGTCCTGGTAAATATGTATTCCATATTCTGCAGAAATTTAAAGCAGACAATAGGAAACTTAGATCCCACCAAAAATAATTTCATGTAAAATATCACCAAAAGCCGAGATCGTATTGCTTTCAGTGTCAAAAAGTTATGAGATCTCATGTAGAGTCAATCTTCTAACCATACGCGTCCTCACTTAACTCACAAACGTACTAAAAATATTCTGTAACCCTAATTTTTTTTGATGACCTCCGTGGCTGAGTGGCTAGCACGCTGGTTTCAAGCGTCGCCATCTCGTGAGGGAAATTTAAGTTTAAATGAGATTATTTTTTTATTTTTTGTATAAGTCGTAAATCGGTTAACAGGATACATTTCCCTATCAAATTTTAACAGTGTGATGCTTATAGCACAGAATAAAACAGCTGAGACATACGGACGGACAGCCAAATAGACAGACAGACTTGATGAAACTATAAGGCTTTAGTTTTTTGCCATTCGGCTACGGAACCCTAAAAAGGGTTATACTATGATAGATAAGCATGCTTTTTCGAGTGCTAAGTAGCTTTGTCTACCTTGGGATTACTGAATATTTATAAACATAACCTGAAATGACATCTTTGCGTGAAGTGGTAAGTGAAACAGAGCTGTTAACACAGTTTGCGCGGATGAAATCATAAAGAGCCCTTGTTTTGTGTAGTTTCTTTGTGCAACCTTGTCCTAGTAGTCTAGTGTCTTCGCTCCAGCAGGCTATCTTGAACAGTCGGTTGAATGCTCAATTTACGTGAATGCTCGCGGTGGAAATGCAAAGTCGTTTTCTGTACAAACGTAAATCTTTACGACGCTGAAACAGCAGACTATACGGCCGTAAGTAAACTGTTTTCTTACTCAGTTACCTTGGCAACCTGTGCCCCGATACAGAATTAAATAATTTTAAGAAAATGTGTACTAGATATTTGCATAGTATGAAATAACTTCGTAAGTATAGGTAGGTACATGACATGAAACTTACATTATGTGTCGGTAGCGTTGTTTTATGTTATTAGAATGTAATTTTTCGTAATATTATAAAACTTTTCGAAAATATTTTGCACTGCATCCATTGCCATTGTTTCCTGCATGACCTTAAGATGGTGAATTGGTAATTACTGAGGGTACATAATGTATTGTCGGTATTTTTAAACCACACATGAAACTAATATTTAGTAAACCGATTCTTGAGGACATTAGCTTCTTCAGTAAAGTTGCTGAAACACTATTGATTGACTTTTGTAATAGAGAAACTCGTGTTAAAGATACCCCTTTTAAATATATATTATCAAATTACTGACAAACGAGGCCTTATTTAGACTTTCAGCTCTCTATGTAGATACGTTCGCTCTCTGAAGTTTTTACATTTTTTTATTATTCTTATAACTTAATTTTATTGCCTCAATTTCTCACTAGAGGGCTATTTCTGACTGACTTTTAGGTGGTGCTTGGGGGCTCTTCTTGCGGGGATGCTGACATTGACTTTCAAAATAAATTGTTCATCAATGTGTCGCCTTAAGGTGTGACTTGTGGATGGTGCTTATATCGTAAGGTTATTTTCTGCATTTAAACACGGGGCGTAAAGCTCAACTCCATTATAAAACATCAGTCCGAAATTCTTCTTCGTCTATGTTTTCTTATTAATATATTGTGTCACGGTAAGTTTACAATTATATCTCAAATATCGTAACGACATAAACATAGTTTAAACTGAAGGTCCGATATAAGATCTAAAGCACCGCAAACTAAACTATCTCCGGAATTTGATCCCAACCACGAGATACCGACAACAGCTACACAAATACAAAATCACTTTCCGAAGCGAAAGTGATATTCGCAGTTTAATAATTCGTAGGCAGAGAGTTGGACAGAAGTTTTCGCATTATCACTCGATCATTGTTGATCCCCTTGGGTCGCACCGGGCTTCCAGAGGGCGTAGTCTGAAGCAAATTTTTAACAGTTCGCGTAGACAATGCGCCGAAAAAAAAATTGTGGTTCCGTGTATTTATTGATTGAGAAGAACTTTTGAATGTAGCTTACAAAATTGCAAATATTTTATAAGATACTAAAGGTAAAGAAGTTTAAAGGATATTAGATAAGATAAGGTTACTCTTTATTGCACACCAGATAGGTTAATAACAAATTCATTTCGAGAAAAATGTACAATTTAGGCGGTCTTATCGCTATATGCGATCTCTTCCAGACAACCTTTGGGTAAAGAAATAATGAGCTTATAGGAAGGGGTATTATGTGCATAATAAATTAAGACAAATTATGTAATTAATAACATATTATATTAAACATACATATATTAATAAATACAATCATAAAATTTGATTCAGCGGAAAAACAGAAAAAATGAAATTTTCTACGTGAAATGTCAAAAATTTTACTTTAGGCTTCGCTCGATGGGCTATTTTACTTAACTTGATGGGTTTCGTATTGCCATCGTTAATCAGTATTTCGAAATTTAACACTCTACGGGTTTTTTTTATGAATAATGAAACTATTTCATTCGAAATAAATGCATTAAAATATATATTAAAACAACCTTTGCTTAACTGCGTCCACCATTTTATTTGGAAAACCTGACTTTTCTTGCCATCAGCAATAGCTATCGCCATCGCTTCATGTAAAACCTCTGTCTACTTTATGTGTTGCTAATAGTCATCAGGATTTGTTAAAGTCATTATTTGCGCTCAATATTACATTTCATCAGAGGTGATGGATTGTTAACAGTTGCGGCAAAACAAGAATGTTTATTTACTCTCTTTGACAACTATTTTGACAGTGAAATGCATACTTACCTATTGTAAACTGTAGTTTGATTAATAATAAATAAATTAATATAGTGTTGAAAATTATTAACGTAAAGATGATGACGAAATTTATGGCATTAAATTAATGCTTTAGAATGTTTTTAACACTCACAGTGTCATATTTTATATTCATAAAGATGAAAATAAGAAACCAAAAATTTGCGCACGGGCGGGACTTGAACCAGCAACCTTTTGGCAAACCGGGCCAAACGCTCTTACCAATTGAGCTACCGTGCTGTCAGTCCGACCCTGCGAAATTTGTGGTTTCTTATGAAAACGTCAATTGCGTGACGCTTAGCGCCATCTAGCCGTCTGTTTATGAAACAGATGACCCAAGCAGTTATTCTTTACAGAATAAATTCAACTTGGAAATTGATGTCGCTTCGCTATCTAATGCTTTTTTTTTAAGAATGTTTTTAACACTCACAGTGTCATATTTTATATTCATAAAGATGAAAATAAGAAACCAAAAATTTGCGCACGGGCGGGACTTGAACCAGCAACCTTTTGGCAAACCGGGCCAAACGCTCTTACCAATTGAGCTACCGTGCTGTCAGTCCGACCCTGCGAAATTTGTGGTTTCTTATGAAAACGTCAATTGCGTGACGCTTAGCGCCATCTAGCCGTCTGTTTCTGTCATCTGTTTCATAAACAGACGGCTAGATGGCGCTAAGCGTCACGCAATTGACGTTTTCATAAGAAACCACAAATTTCGCAGGGTCGGACTGACAGCACGGTAGCTCAATTGGTAAGAGCGTTTGGCCCGGTTTGCCAAAAGGTTGCTGGTTCAAGTCCCGCCCGTGCGCAAATTTTTGGTTTCTTATTTTCATCTTTATGAATATAAAATATGACACTGTGAGTGTTAAAAACATTCTAAAGCATTAGATAGCGAAGCGACATCAATTTCCAAGTTGAATTTATTCTGTAAAGAATAACTGCTTGGGTCATCTGTTTCATAAACAGACGGCTAGATGGCGCTAAGCGTCACGCAATTGACGTTTTCATAAGAAACCACAAATTTCGCAGGGTCGGACTGACAGCACGGTAGCTCAATTGGTAAGAGCGTTTGGCCCGGTTTGCCAAAAGGTTGCTGGTTCAAGTCCCGCCCGTGCGCAAATTTTTGGTTTCTTATTTTCATCTTTATGGCATTAAATTAATTAGTTTTGGCTAGTTTAGACAGCCTGTCTTATCTAAAAAGTTAAATAGAAGTTAGATAGAAGTTAAATATTCTTTTGATTAATTTTAAACAAATCGAAGTACAAGATAGATTTAATTGAAAATTATTTGATTTTTTTACCTTTGTGATCGTATTTTCTTTCAAGTAAACAGAGCGTGGCCTCTAATAGGAGCAAATAAATAAGTTTTAAATAAAAAATATCTCATTGTTATTTTCTAACTAAATAAATCGAACCAGCAAGGTATTCCAAACATATGAGTCCTAGGAATGAAATGAGAAACCAAAAATTACGCAAACGTCACGAGTAATGGCGTAGGTATTCAGAGACCAGAAATTTCGCCCGGTCGGACTGGATGGCACGGTAGCTCAATTGGAAGAGCGTTTGGCCTGGTTAGTCAGAAAGTTGCTAGTCCGAGTCCCGCCCATGCGTAACTTTTGCTTTCTTATTGAATCTTAAAGAATACAAAAAAATACACTGTAATTGTTAAAAACATTCTAAAACCATTGGATAGCGAAGCGTTATCAATTTCCAAGTCGAATTTATTCTGTAATGAATAAAAACTTGGCCCGCTGCTGTTGTAAAACAGTTGGGGTGGATAGCGCAGACGTCACGCGTAATGACATATCTATACTATTAATATTATAAAGCTGAAGAGTTTGTTTGTTTGTTTGAACGCGCTAATCTCAAAAACTACTGACCCGATTTGATTTTCTTTTTTACGTTGGATAGTCCATTTATCAAGGAAGGCTTTAGGCTATATAACATAAAGATACGACTCATAAGACCACAGCAGAAATGAAAAATGTTGCGAAAACGGGAGAAAGATATTCCTTTTGAGAGCTTCCGCTGCATACGCTGCGGAAACCGCTTAAGTTACACAAAAATCATGTATGACAGGATTGTTCAGCATTAAGAGTTCTATAATAAAGTCCGCGACAGCATATGTCTATCATTTATGGTTGACTTACTACAACCTTTTGTATGTTAATAAATTTGTAAAAAAATAATTCATTATTTTTAGTTGTAGTTGTTGTATTATACACACAGGTATTTATTCTTATCAAAATAAATACATTTATCATCACGAGCATTTCATTTAGAACCAAGTTGCCTTTTGTATCATTTGATTTCAATAAATATCTTAGGAACTATCACAGTTTTAACATAACTCCGCACCAAAATAATGTTCGCAGCTTAAGTACAACGTGCGCTTGCGCTAATATATTATAAAGCTGAAGAGTTTGTTTGTTTGAACGCGCTTATCTCAGGAACTGCTGGACCGATTTGAAATAACATTTCTGTGTTGGATAGCTTATTTATCGAGAAAGGCTTTAAAATATAAAACATGACGCTGCGACGGGAGGGGAGGGAGCTAACTCAAAACGCGCGGACGAAGTCGCGGGCGACCGCTAGTCTATACTAATATTATAAAGCTGAAGAGTTTGTTTGTTTGTTTGTTTGAACGCGCTAATCTCAAAAACTACTGGCCCGATTTGAAATTTTTTTTTTACGTTGGATAGTCCATTTATCGAGGAAGGCTTTAGGCTATATAACATAAAGATACGACTCATAAGACCACAGCAGAAATGAAAAATGTTGCGAAAACGGGAGAAAGATATTCTTTTTGAGAGCTTCCGCTGCATACGCTGCGGAAACCGCTTAAGTTACACAAAAATCATGTATGACAGGATTGTTTAGCATTAGGAGTTCTTTAATAAAGTCCGCGACAGCATATGTCTATCTTTTATGGTTGACTTACTACAACCTTTTTTATGTTTATAAATTTGTAAAAAAATAATGCATTATTTTTAGAGGTGTATTATACACACAGGTATTTATTCTTATCAAAATAAATACATTCATCATCATGAGCATTTAATTTAGAACCAAGTTGCCCTTTATATCATTTGATTTCAATAAATATCTTAGGAGCTATCACAGTTTTAACATAACTCCGCACCAAAATAATGTTCGCAGCTTAAGTACAACGTGCGCTTGCACTAATCTATACTAATATTTTAAAGCTGAAGAGTTTGTTTGTTTGAACGCGTTTATCTCAGGAACTGCTAGACCGATTTGAAAAATATTTATGTGTTGGATAGCTTATTTATCGAGAAAGGCTTTAGGATATAAAACATGACGCTGCGACGGGAGGGGAGGGAGCAAACTCAAAACGCGCGGACGAAGTCGCGGGCGACCGCTAGTATATTATAAAGCTGAAGAGTTTGTTTGTTTGAACGCGCTTATCTCAGGAACTGCTGGACCGATTTGAAAAAATATTTCTGTGTTGGATAGCTTATTTATCGAGAAAGGCTTTAGGATATAAAACATGACGCTGCGACGGGAGGGGATGGTGCAAACTCAAACGCGCGCACGAAGTCGTGGGGGACCGCTATGTATTCATATGAGACCAGAAATTTCGCCCGGTCGGACTGGATGGTACGGTAGTGGCAATTGGAAGAGCGTTTGGCCCGGTTAGTCAGATAGTTGCTAGTCCGAGTCCCGCCCATGCGTAACTTTTGTTTTCTTGAATCTTAAAGAATACAAAAGATGACACTGTCAGTGTTAAAAACATTCTAAACCCAACCACAGAACTTGACATTGTAATTAACTACAACGAGTTAACGATTTACATATACATTGATTAGAGATTATAACTTTGGACTACCTTTTCTCTGAGTAAAAGCATTTTGGAGTCCTATGACCAGGTCAAGGAAACTACAAAAACTCTGTAAAATCAATGATTATTTTTGCTTCTATTACAGGCCACACACTGTTTTTGTACTGTTATAGATATCTGTTGTATCGAAAGTTTTCGCATTAACTCTCATTGCCCTTCGGGAGCAGCCATTGGTCATCGGATTGCGTCGCAACTGCGGCAAAAGACCCTTTACACACTGCGATATTTAGCAGTGATGCAGTCGCGATGCTAACGCGCGTAAGTATCGATGCAGTAGCAAAATGTCAACCTTTACACACTGCGTTACTTGTAGCATCGATGCAGCCACATCACACGCAGTCACGAAGCAGACACTGGAAATTGTCAAATCATGTACTGAATTTTGGCGACTGCATCGATACTAACGCGCGTTAGCATCGATGCAGTCGCGCTTCTTCATCGATGCTAAATAAAATCTGTTCATTGCGTGAGTCGCGATGCTGAAGCACGTATTTAAAACGCGCGGCTGCATCGATGCTAAAAGTCGCAGTGTGTAAGGGGTCAGGCAGTCATTACTCAAGGTATGCCATAACTCTCCCGTGACCCGTGATTAGTGGGCTGGGTATCTGCGAATATGTCATAGTGAGTACTGTGGCATTGTGAAATATTTGATTGTAGAATTGAATTTAAATGCGACTTCGATCTCTTTACTTGAGTGGTCTCACACCAAATTGTATGGAAACCATCCCTGTGGTATTATTTGGGACATAGACAATGTTGGGGACGTAAGGGAGCTTGACCAAGACCATAAGCTCCAAGCCAACCTCACCTTCACGTGGTGCGTCCTGTTTATACAGACGAGGCTCTGGCGACCGACCGATGGCGGTATAACCATCCAATGTAAGGCGCAGCTAAATGTTAGACTGTGACGGGCAGCAGCGTCACAGCTGCAAGGGGCTGCGCCTCTGCGCTCGCCAACCCGCCTGCCAAGCGTGGCGAGTATTGGCAAAATCCCCTCATGAGTGCACACAAAAAAACCAGGCCCCCAGTCTCCGGCAGCCCCGCTATTCCTGACTTTGGTAGCGGTCACGGTAACGGCGGGGCAGGGGGTGCTAAGAATCCCCGGAGGCGATCGCGCTGCCACCCCCGACGACAACTGGCCCCGGTAACGTACAACACGTGTACACTGAGGACAGATGAGAAGTTGCTCGAGCTGGAGGAAGAAATAAGCAGGTTACACTGGGACATAATGGGTCTATCAGAAGTCCGTAGAGAGGGAGAGGACACGATAAATCTACAGTCCGGAAACCTGCTCTACTACCGGGAAGGCAACCAACGAAAGTCCCAAGGTGGTGTCGGGTTCCTCGTTCACAAGTCCCTCGTCAACAATATCGAGACCATCGAGAGTGTTTTGAGCAGGGTAATATACCTTATACTCAGAATATCCAAGAGGTATTCGCTGAAGGTCATACAGGTATATGCGCCGACCTCGAAACACCCGGATGAAGAGGTGGAGGAAATGTATGAGGACGTAAGTAGAGCCATACATACTTCCAAAACCTATTATACTGTTGTAATGGGGGACTTCAACGCGAAACTGGGCAAGCGAGGCGAGAATGAGTTGAAGTTGGGACCTTTTGGATACGGGCAAAGGAACGCCAGGGGACAGAGGCTGGCTGACTTTCTGGAGAAGGAGGGACTCTTTGCGATGAACTCTTTCTTCCAGAAGCCGCCTCAAAGGAAGTGGACTTGGTTGAGTCCCGATGGCTTCACGAGAAACGAGATTGGCTTCTTCATGACCTCCAAGAGACAGTTATTCAATGATGTCTCCGTGATCAACAGGGTGAAAACAGGAAGCGATCACCGAATGGTACGAGGCACATTGAATATAAATGTCAAATTGGAAAGATCCCGCCTGATGAAGTCCACGCTCCGACCGACTCGTGCTCATATCCAAAATCCCGAGAGCTTTCAACTCGAGTAGTCAAACCGCTTTGATTGCCTAGAAAATTGCGTAACAGTGGACGAAATTAACAACGGGTTTGTGGAAACTGTTCAAACGGTGGGGTCTAAGTATTTTAGGCCTGGCCGTAAAAATAGACCTCAAAAACTGTCGGTCCACACTCTCGACCTTATGGCAAAACGTCGATCTATGGCACTGCAGACCTCCGTTAATGCTGAAAACTACAGGCAGCTCAATAGACAAATATGGAAGTCCCTGCGACACGACATTCCTTGCTTTAACACTAATAGTGTTAAAGAAACGATAGAGCGGAACCTAGGCTCCAAAGTGTTTGCAAGGGACATGTCTATTGGGCAGAGCCTGTTGACGAAGCTTAAGACGGAGGACGGCAGTGTAGCGTCGACGAAAGCAGAGGTTTTGAGGGAGATCGAAAGGTTCTATGGGCAGTTGTACACCTCAGTAACCAAACCCGTTGATAGCTCGGCCAGAGACCCACGAGTTATCCTGACCCGTCACTACACCGATGACATCGATGATGCCTCCCGAACAAGCCGGTTTCCGAAAAGGCTATAGTACTATAGACCACATTCATACGCTTAGGCAAATTATACAGAAGTCCGAGGAGTATAATATGCCTCTATGCTTAGCGTTTGTGGACTATGAGAAGGCCTTTGATTCGATCGAAACTTGGGTATATATAGAGGTGTTAAGGTGCCTTAACAATAACGCCACCATGTCGGTCCGAGTACAGGAGCAGAACACAAAGGCGATTCCATTGCGGAGAGGTGTGAGACAGGGAGATGTCATATCTCCGAAACTGTTCACAGCGGCATTGGAAGATGCCTTCAAACTTCTGGAATGGGAAGGAATCGGCATCAATGTTAATGATATAGTTGTTTTGGCAAAGACGCTGGACGATTTTGGCACTATGCTCGAAGACCTTGACCGAGTATCCCAACAAGTGGGTCTTAAAATGAACATGGAAAAGACGAAAATTATGTCGAACTCCCTAGTCGTACCCACTCCAGTATCCGTTGGGAACTCAACTCTCGAAGTTGTCAACGAGTACGTCTACCTGGGATAAGTGATCCAATTGGGTAGGTCCAACTTCGAGAAAGAGGTCAATCGACGAATCCAATTTGGCTGGGCAGCGTTCGGGAAATTGCGCAAGAGTGTCTTCTCATCTCATCTACCTCAGTGTCTGAAGACAAAAGTCTTCAACCAGTGTGTGTTACCAGTGATGACATACGGATCCGAAACATGGTCTCTTACCATGGGCCTTATAATGAAGCTCAAAATCACACAACGAGCGATGGAAAGGGCTATGCTGGGTGTTTCTCTACGTGATCGAATCAGAAATGAGGAGATACGTAGAAGAACTAAGGTAACGGACATAGCCTTGAGAATCAGTAAGCTCAAGTGGCAA
Organism: Pyrausta purpuralis; assembly: GCA_963924145.1. Lineage (NCBI taxonomy): Eukaryota > Metazoa > Arthropoda > Insecta > Lepidoptera > Crambidae > Pyrausta > Pyrausta purpuralis. The sequence goes on from OZ001646.1 coordinate 5,260,898, forward strand.
TGGGCAGGGCACATAGCGCGAAGAACTGATGGCCGTTGGGGCAGGAAAGTTCTAGATTGGAGACCCTTCGACCAGAGACGCAGCGTGGGACGTCCACCAACAAGATGGACAGACGACCTTATAAAGATCGCAGGATCAAACTGGATGCGGACCGCTGGTGATCGGTCGCTGTGGAAATCCGTGGGGGAGGCCTATGTTCAGCAGTGGACGTCCTTTGGCTGATAATGATGATGATGATGATGAGACAATGTTCAAATAATTCCAGGTTTAAAAAAAAATGCTTTTGATACGACGTTTTTTGGCTAAAAGACCGAATATCCAGTGGAGTTATGAAAAAAATAGCGTATGATAGCGTAAAATATCGCGTTCAGACTTCAGATTGGTATGTATAGGGTCGACCAATAAGTACCCATGTTTGAAACGAAAATACAATTTGTTTTATTTACTTTTAACCAAACCTAGTCTCATTTTAGGCGTATACACTTTTCTTCAAGTGATCCCACTTCAGTTTGATAAATAACAATAAATATTATGAAGCCGTGCGGTAGTGGGGCTGACACTTGAGAAAAAGGGTTCGCTTTATACTACATTATATCTATGGCTCCACATATCACTACCCCTCACGGATGTCGATGACATTTTTTTGTCATATTTTTTTTATGAGCCGGCTTATGGATTTGTGAGGATTTAAAATTGTGAAATTTTAAAAAGACATACCTCCATAAGGACAAGGAGGATAATATATATCAGACGATAATGTATTGAACAAAAATAAAAACATGCATCTAAAGCTCTCATCGTAAACTCGCACAGTTTGACGTGCTTTCATGGATTAAATTAGTGTGAAATGTAACGTGACAGGTACAAATACATTGATAACAGATATCACGCATTGCAAAGTTATAATTCAAACTGTGAAATCGGTATGTGACAGACATATTTACGGAACGGCCTCAGTAAAAATGATATTATTCCTTACTTAAATCTGTGATTTTCATGTAATTTTTTTTATTGTTTTGAACTTATTGAAATTTTTAAAATTGTTTTGTAGTTTTGGAATAAATTAACTTCATTTTTATTTTTAAATGGTACGATGTCAGAGACGAAAACGATTCTCATTCACTAAAACTCATTAATATAGGTGATGAAATAACAAAAATATTTTTGTTGCGTTATGTATTGACAGAAAAGTAGTTTATAAATAACGATTTCCACGTAAGAATTGATTTAAAATGTTCATCTCATAAGAAATCTAGATTTATTGTATCTCTTTACATAATTCGAGAGTGTAAGTCATCCAGCTTTCACAAAATTCTATTTCTTTTTGCAACTGCACCACAAAATAACCCTAGAAGGTAGCTATAGGAGTAACTGATGATCAGATCAGACGAATCGAAGATATACCTGTGTAACGTCAATTGGCCACCAAATTGATTCAGTTGTGATTGTTTTGAGAGCATAAGATGGGTGGCTGAAACCTTGATATGGATTTGTAGATTTATTTATGACTGCCGTGGTCATCGTATTCAATCAACTCATTCATAGTAAACCTCCTTCAAGTTTTTTTTTTAAATAATGGACACCAATCACATACATTGCTCTGATCCCAAAGTAAGTAGCTAATGCTATTGTGTTATGGAAATCAGACACAACGGTGGTACCACAACACCCAGACCAGAGACAATATAGAAGATTATGATTTCTACATTGACCAGACCGGGAATCGAACCCGAAACGGCATCACCTTGAAACCAAGCGTGCTAGCCACTGCATAATGGAGGTCGTCAATAGGATTAAGATGGTGCATGATGAGTGTAGACGGCTAGTGTAGTTAAAAGCTTTATATCATGCACCGACTCCAAACCTTGTCATATATTTATTTTTCCTAAGCCAAGATACTAAGGATAAATGAGTCATTTGTATTAATTTATGCTGCCACTCGGTTGTCTTAACAGCTCTACGCTTTGAGGTTACTGATCTCGATTCTTTACTTATTTCCCGGCTTAGTAACTAAATCGTTAAGGCCTAATGTCAAAGGAGATAGAAATCAGCGCGCCGCTTAATCGCAAACTATATAATAATAATGAACATTATAATAATAACATTTATAGTAATATTAATAATAACATTGAATAATTATTATAATGAGTCACAATAGTTCCAATAATTTTGTTAACAACCGGCGTGATACCTAACCAGCTTTATCAATCACTTCAGACCCTTGATCTTCGTAAGTATACATATACATTCAATTGCAAAAAGCAGCCATATTAAATACATGTGAGATTGTCAAAATACAAGTCATTAAGAAACGCAGCTCCACTCAGTCCATCCACCAACTTCTTAAACTATACATTGATTTAACTTACAACTTCTTAAACTATACTTGGCTTCGGTCCGTACTGTTAAAAATACCAGTTTACGTGACTGAGATATAAAAAACATAAATAATAATAATAACTTTTTAATAATCATGTTATTATTTTATTAAAAATAACAGTTTAATAATAACAATAACCTTTTAATAATAATAATATCCTCTTGTAATAATTAACGTCACGCACGCTCTTTTATTTTCGTTTTGTTACTATCTTCGCGCTGCCTGTATTTTCTCTGGTAAGACCTATGGTTGACTGGTAAAAAATGGTTTAGCATTAGGTCCATCATAATATGTGCCGTTTGTTTGTTCATGAAGTTTAAAATAAATAAATACATAATAGTTCCCTTGTCGATTTCGACCACGAAGGCCAGTTACAACGACTAATCGATTGCGCGTGACACATTATAGTGCACCAGTGTGCTACACCGCAAACACAGGTGCACTCTCTATTCCATTCGCTTTCATAGTCTGATGGAACAGCAATCGAGCACGACCGGAGGGAGATCAGGCGCAGGACCAACGGCTTTACGTGCTTGCCGAGGCACGGGGGTGAAACACTGTTGTGCATACAACGCACTAAGGAATGTATAATCGAAAACTCTGTTGCATTGTGTACTAAACTAATCAACACTAGGGATTTAATGCAACGATACACTTATTCGTAAAAAGGTGAATATCGTATTTACCTTCTCGACGTTTCGACTCGGTTACACGAGTCATGGTCCCGGGGTGACTGAAGCAGCTCTTCGTCGTCTGCTGGTGCGCGTTGAAACATATTCTTCCGCATATTTTCAATATTTGTGAACTGTAAAAACATAATCTTGGAAATTGTATTTCGATGGAGGTACTATGAAATACATATAAAAATAATATATATTTGATAACTCACCATAATGCATCTGTCGTTGATATAACGGTATAAGCTCTTCATAAAATAACTGTTTGATGATTATTACGTACATTTGCTGGAACGTTGCTAGATATTATCTATCGATTCGCATACAAGAAAAACAAAAGAAGTTTTCTCCTGTCAGTTTCTTTCTTTTTTCATCGCGTGGCGCTCAGGTGGCCAATGTGCGCGGCGAAGAGATTGCATACGGAAAAAAAAAATACATGTAATTACGCCACAAGCGTCAACTTCCAAACTCCAGGCTACCTTCAGAATTTTGGAACAGTAAAACCCAGGTACATAAATTTGGCCCGACCCAGGGATTAAACCCGGGACCTCTGGCGCATGATACTAACACGACTCAGTTGATAAATCGTCGATTATTTGTTATTCTTTAGGCGGGTGGCAGACTGGGTGTCGCAGTTTCTTTGTGTAATCTTTCTTTAGTTTTAGAAGTCAATTAAAACTTTACGAGAACCAGAAAAGCAGTGGTAAAGACGTTTCCAGATTTCCTCTCGTTGCTTTAAATCTAATTCAAATTCAACACTAACTTTAAAGAGTCTCAGCCGTTTTGTGGTTAGTGGAAATTTCAGTTTTATCTTTTGGCAACTTACCACAAAACTGATAACCGTACTGAACACGATGAATTTATGCGCTCCAAGCCATTCCGTGTGAAACCCTAAAAATTATGGTTCCTCTAATCCATTTAGTGGAAGTATTAATCATAACACACACACTCACACAATAATGTAGGTTCTTCTTGCAAACAAATTGCGCAACAGGTGTGATACACTGATTGTTTTGGGTATATATATTTGATTTATAGCACTTATTTTAAATCCTAGTCGCGACTCTTAATGTGACTGTAGTGTTTGTAGTATCTATACCAACTCGGGGCAAGCCACATAGGTTACCACGTCGGTGACATAGTCTCTTGAAGTCTAGATGTCTATGGTCACAACACGAGAGCCACGGACGAGAGTTATCGTTATGACGTTACGTGTGCTTGTGAGGCGAGCAGGTGTTGGGAGTCATGTGAGGGTGAGGACATGAGGAACGTTATAGTGACAATCTCAATTTCATGTGAAAAAGTGTACAGGTTATCTCGCTATTTCGAGAAAATTCTCAACTCTAGTTTTTAAGATAACTTTTGCCTATTTCAAATGGTTACCAAATGAATTAAATTTTGACACTGATTCAGAAGCAAACCTGTAACATGCCTTTTATCAGTGCGATATTAGAGCTCGATTTCCCAGCATTTTTTTATGTATTTGGGATTCATATTAAGGCCAAACAATAATTTACCATGAAATATTACTTAAACAGCAACAATATAGACAATAAAATATTAATTTAAAGAAAAATCCCTTTCTACTTGCTTTTGCTCAATGGAAGTACTCAAGGTATCTAGCTTTTTTAGCTACGGTTTTAACCATTTCTGTGATTTTGCTCTATTTCAGGCAGCTAAGTAGAAGAGTAAAGAATAAATTGTCTTTCTTATTAAGAAGAAAAGGTATGGTTGGTAAATAATACCCTATGGTGTTAAGTCCACTTTTTGTGTAAACAATGATCAATGGGCAATACAGTGTAAATTTATAACTTATTCGAAAGCGTTGATTCCCAAAAATATTCCACACTGTGCTAGGTGAAACCCAAAACTATTATTCATAAAAAATGAGCTGTGTACGGATATTACATTTCGATTAAAATATATTTCCTGGCGAATTGACGATTGAAGTTACATCAAGCGTTTTTAATTTATGCATTGTTCAATAATTATTATTTTTTGGTTAAACACTCTGGTGGAATCACTTAACTTTATACGAACACTGAAATATTATTATGATTCCTCGCAAAGAGTGAAGATTCGTGTTATATGAGCCTATTTAATATTTGTAAAAGTCGAAATAGTAAATTTTTACGTTAACTTTATCACTGTGTGATGTGTACTTTGGGATAATTATCTCATCTGGGGTAAGAAAAACTGGCGGTCCTCCGCGACTTTTGTTTGAAGTTTTGAGTTTGCTCCCGTCACTCCCGTCGCAGCGTGATATATACGTGACTATAGCCTAAAGCCTTCCACGATAAATAAACTATCCAACGCAAAAATATTTTTTTAAATCGGTCTAGTAAGTCCTGAGATTAGCGCGTTCAAACAAATAAACAAATTCTTCAGCGATATAATATTAGTATAGATTTAGCCGCATTTTCTGATGATCTTTAACGAGAGATAGTTTTACGTTTTTAGAGTAGCCTTACGTTGTGTTTTTTTAAAGTTTTAAAAACAATTTATCATGAGTTGAAATTGATAGTAAACTAAATGTTTTGGCTCTATAGCCTATCTCTTAAGTTTAGTAATTAACTATTCCTAAAACCAAGAAATTTCTAGAAGAGCAAGTCTAAGGAGAAACAATATGTGCTGCTGATGCAATCAACATGATTGTACGAAGGTAGGTAGGTCCTCTGCGATATTTATACCGAACCTCCCAGCCCTCTCACCTCACGTTAATCACACTCGGAGATTACGTTCCATTTTCAAAATTTGAATCCCCGCTACCACACTACACGATTGTTCGCCCTATTGCCCTATCAGTTTCCGATCAGTGGGCCTCCAGGCGCGGAGTCGCACGCACGTTACTACCTCGCGCTCCGACGCGCTTTGTTTACGGAGAACACGTGTTCTGTGCTTGAAAGTAAATCAGTTCTTATTTAAGGTTCCGAATTCCCCGAGTTTTTACTAAGTGTGAGTTAAAGTTGTGTGCAGTGATATGGAGATGTGGGCTAAGCCGTTCCCTGCTAGGACAGGACTTTCGTTTGTGTTGATGTTGCTGACTGTGGCTGAAGTGCCGGGATATGTGGAGACTGAGGAGTTCATCAGCGATCTCGATAAGCCAGGTAAGTTTTAATGTTGGGTCAACTTTTAGGAAAATTATCAGGAACTTTCGTTGAATTTTTCAGTGTCTCGCTGTTTCTATGGAAGGAAAGGGAAAAATAACTAAAAAGCAGATACGCTGCAAATGGTGTACATAGTCAAGACACGAGACAAAATATTCTTACAGCAATTGTTAAAAGATATGTACGTGTAATTAATAATAAAGCATTTAGTTCAAGCATCAAACTTTCCAAAGTCTCACGTGCCTGAAACAAGTCTCTAAAAAATAATTAAGTAGATTATTTTTACGAACATCCCAATTAAAAGCCTTCGGAAAAAGAAGCCATTGTCCAATAAGTGGACTCACGTGCCTTATTTTAAGGACTCAAGGTGCTTGAAAATACAGAGCTTTATTAAAAAAGTAACATTTTCTAGCGTCGTCTCTCGCCTCTATAACAGACTTGTCATACTAGATATTTTGGGGGCGTAATGTGGGAATGACGCCGTCAAATTTTCGGAATAAAACTATTTTATGAAGATAGATTTTGTGTAGGGCATTTCTGCTCACCACCTTAAGGTATGGTTTCCTTTTAAGCAAGCTTAATCCATTGAATACCACGTCTGAGATTATGACAATTACACTAATATTGAGAGAACACTTGTCCTTGATTATAAAAATTCCCTTGAGGTTTTTTGTATGCTCTACTTACATAATCTTCCATTATTCAAAGATTGACTTTATAGGTACGTTCTCTGAATCACAACATTGAATACCTTGTTTTCTTAGTAAGTAACAATTCATAATCTGTGCTCTTATTCACAGCTTCATGTGAAATTGACTTTACCAAGTCAATAACAACTGCAATAAAGATTATCATCTTCTGTCTATCTAAGCGTACTCCATTTCAGCAACATTAAACCATCGGTAAACAGTTCACTCACATCGATTTTAAAACTTCCTTTATGTATACATATAATAGCGCTTTCATGAAAGAGGCCTCGATCGATTCAAATTGATAAAAGAGACCGATTTAATTTTATATTATTAGATAGAGTCCTGGAATTTAGGCTAAACCGAGAATTAATAGCATTAACTAAAGTCTGACTCCCACCCATAAATAACGAAGTGCAAAGTGATACCATCGGGGATTCTAATCACGCCTAGATTTTTTTGGGAAGGCGGCCTCCAAGCGTAATGCCGAGCCTCTTTCGTTGGACTGTTAAGCTTTTCAGGCATCTACATAGAATAAATTGCCGGTCACACAGGTGTACTGTTTTTGTCTCTTGTTAAATGCGTCACTTTTTGTATCATAGCGGCCTCCGTCAGACAAAATGCTACGTTTAACACGCATGTAGAAAAATACAGGCCAGTACTTTTATTTCTATATTTAGGTATACAAATAGGATATGGTTTATGCTTAACTTATATAAAATTAAAAATACATAACTGGACCATAGCTCATGAAAAGTATGTAACACAACATGAGTGTTTATAGTACGCTAATGGAATATTATTTAAATTATTTTAAATCTAAACAACTAATAATGAAAAAGTGTGTTAAAACTATATGACATCAAGACCAGTTATGATCCTCACCCTTTAGGGTGTAGGTAAGGCTTTTTTGTAAGTACGGAACGCTAATAATGAAAATACTAATTAAATAAATTGAAATAAGTCTTTGCTACCGTGGATCAAATCGTTATATGTATGGCACGTACTAACTAACGAGTTTAAAGATAATGTATTATTTTTATACCATCAAATATATTTGGGTTATGGGATCTATGTCAAACGTTAATATTAATTTCTTAGTTACGTATTGACAGTACCTTTTCTAATGCCAGTCAAATTCCGAATTTGGTGTGTAAACGATTGCCCACGTAAAGAGTTGACACTAATTTTGTCTGATAGTACGTATAGATGTTCGTTTGAATACGTTTATTTGAAAAACATACAGTTTTGGTTGCCACTAATGAACATTAAAAAATTAATACTTACAGCTGACTTTATCTACATCATGAACGACACCTTTAGTTTGAATTAAGCTAAAGACTCTAAAATTGTTATTTTTTCCCTTTACCCGAAAAACGTAACTCAAACGAATTTTCTAATTAAAAATTTTACAGATATTAAATATTTATAGTGTTGACTTACATAATTATAGTTATCTTATGTTTTTCGAATGGAAAGATAAATACATACATTATTGAGGAAAAACCGGAACTAAATAGAGCTGAAGCGAAGGAAACACGATAGATTTCCTTTGAACGCCTGTCAGGAAAATAGCTAAGGTTTTTAATGTACCGACCCTTTGTAAGAAACCCAATTTTAACGACGTGTGACAAAAATGTAATATGAAGCAGTGGGCTAACAAAATGTTCTTGTATATATATATTTTGTAGCTATGGACAAATTCATCCTGGAAGTCCTCCAACTTTTTTGTAATAGGAAAAGAAGACATGATTTCCATTCCAGCTAAATAATCCTTAATATTTGTCGTGCAGTCTTATTTACAAAACTATTACAGGGTACTTAATAAAGATGAGTCCTTTAACTACGTAGTAGAAAGCACGACATTATCTGTTATTTTTTTCTCGTAAGCTTTAGACCATCGCGCTTTATGTATCGCGACTCTATCGATGCTAAAAGTAGCGCAGTGTGTATATGTTGAAATTTTGTGACTGCATCGATGATAACGGGCGTTATCATCGCGACTGCATCGCTACTAAAAGTCGCAGTGTGTAAGGGATCTTAGGACTCGTAAGTGTTATTTTGCATAAGGACAGGATAGGATAGGTAGAAACCGTTTTGTGAGTTATGGGTAAACGAAATATGATTTTTTACTGGTTGATACTTCCCGTTAGAGAGAGTTCACCATGTTTAGTCTATTATATTATGACATTGTGTTCACAGTAGCTTTTAACAAGTGAGGTCTTGCGTGCCTAAGTGACACGTGTCAGGAGAAACACGGAATAGACCAGCCTAGAGGTCTTGAAGGTGAAGTCTATACCCGAAAAATATTTTAGGTATAATATTTTTCCTTTAACTGCACGGTGAAAAACAAATTACTTAATCAATGTACAATACATTGATTAAGTAATGTGTTTTTCACCGTGCAGTTAAATATTACTTTTTTATAATAAATATAGTAGGACCATAGCACCTATTTTATCTTTCTACAAAACCTACTTACCTAAACCTTTACAAATATAAAAAATCTTTATGTTGACCGTAAAACAAGGCCCAATCAAACCTTGGATTTGAGTCTAATCGCTCAGCCTATAAGATTGCCAATAAGCCACAGGATGAACGTACCGTAACGTTTCGTCTTTAAATTTACATACGGAGCTTGGGCAATGTTTCTCTAGAACCACAAAAAAAGCTGTAAAAGCAACCTTTACGACGTATCTTAGAGTTCCGTACATTCTGCACCCCATCTTTATCGCTCTCAATTATTCCCAGGAGATGAGACTGGCTGGGTATTACGTATCTTGAAAGCATGCGGTCGCGATGCCATTGCAATCTTAGGGTCGATTTTATCAACGTCAGATAAGACTTATCCAACTCATCAAGTATAAAACGACCGATTTTAAAATGTCATTTACATAAATGTTTGCTGACAAATAGGTGACGTTTTCAAATTCGGCGTTTTGTATTATGTTCAACGAATATTTCTTATCTGACGTTGGTAAAATCGATGGACGCGCCGGCAAGCAAGCTTAAGTAGATTGCGTTAAGGCTAATTATAACAAGTTTACTTTTCATCGTACATAATATAGTTAGGTAATAGCCTCAAGAGCTTTATACCGCAACGGTGTACTATATAACGTTCTCCATTAGCGAAATACAGAACCATTGTTTTAATAACCTTCATTAGTGCGACCATAAAATCATACATTTTAAAAACGCTTTTTACACCTTCTCCATAAGTAAAATTTATTAAATGAAGTTGCTATAATACATTGTTTAATACCATCAATATTACCATATTACCTTTTCATTTAGAATCTGTGTCATATGGATTAATATCAGATTAATCCAGATCAAATTATCAGACAGCCTCTTTGATGACAAATTAGGATCTGATCTGATATTATTTGTCACAATAGTAACATCTATACGTGCTTCTTTACCTCATAAATGTATACAGCGTGTGGTCTGTTATAGGAGTAATAATTTTAATCAGTGACTCTATGCAGAGTATACGTAGTAAAAAGTAATAAAAAACAGTACCATTGGACACCGATCACATACATTGCTCTGATCCCAAAGTAAGTAAGTCGCACTTGTGTTATGGAAATCAGAAACAACCAATCAGAAACAAATTGTTTCTAATGGTAACATTATTCTCTTTTGGTCGAATTCACCCTCAGAGATATACAAAGTTTTAGTCCCTAATCAATGTGTACCAAAATCGCTAACGCGTCGTTGTACATGACAATGTGAAGTTCAAGTTCTGTGACTGGACAATTTGTTTGCAATACATTGTTGGTTCGATTTCAAGTCTTATAAAATAACAATAAATTTATTTTCATAACAAAATTTACACTATTTGGAATTGATAACTGGTTACTTAAAAGACTTATATTTTTTCCTCTTATTACAGGCCACATCACCCTGTATTTACCTAATTAAGTGTGTCTACGATGTCGGTGGGTAGAGCGTGTTTTCGTATAAGCGTTGAAGTAGATCAAACTAGTGTTCAGGTTGTAAGTGGGTTAGTCTTTTTACTGCTTGCAAAAAATAACAGGAACAGTTATCTTGTTGGCATCGCATAAACGACCAGGACCCTCATTTTTGAATCACTCGCGTCAAAATGGCGTGTGATATTTATTGATTTTTGTCCGATTTTGGTACTTAAAACAGCTGAAATCCAAACGATTGTACTTAAAAAAGGATAAGTCAATTCTGTGACTACTTACGTCTATATTTTGCGTAATTTTTGTTGTATTTTAGTTCGATTTCGAACGAAAATCACACGCCGTATTCAAGCAAGTGATTCGAAAATAGAGCTCCAGGAAGTGGTTCGAAGTGAGTGTGACAATATGCTCCGAGAGTAGAGAGCTTTCGTGAATATTATGTGCAAATATTTGCACATAATATTGCATATATATTCTCATGTATGCGAGACACATTGTATATTATTTTGACAAAGAATACAAGTAGAAATTAGCTACATAAACAATTACATCGTAGGTAGGGATTATCAAATTTGTATAACAATTTCGTATAATCCACTCATCAGACTAGTGTGGGACGGCACTACTCAAGTGAATGAACTAGAAATACTTAAAAGTTTTCCTGGAATGCATCGCAACATTCGCAATGCCAATTTGGCAACTCAACAATTGAGTTGAAATGGAATTGCCTGGAACTTGAACGGATTAAAACAAGATTGCATTAAACCAAATATTATACAAGTACTAAAATAGGTAACACAGTACTCACATTCATACAAAATTAAAATCCGTATTCTATCACGATTCTGTGCCGATTCAAATTCACTGTTAACGAAATGATCATTATCTGTATGAGTGGAATTATTCGCCCTTTTGCTCCGCTATTAAATCAGCATTACTGTAAAATATGAATTCATCTCATTAATCGACTCAATAAGCGGAATTAACAGCCAATAAAATCGCTCCGACCGTCCATTCAGCGCTACTGAATGAAAATGCCCGTTTTAATGCATTTTACATAATGTTGTTAAACTTGAGCTTTGCAGTAAGACTGAAATCAAAATTTGAGTCATGACTCTAGCACTGATAAGTGTTTAGGGGAATCATTTTTAGTCCTTTGAATATATTTACTGACTTCAAAAAACAAGGAGGTAATCAATCCAACCTGTATGTTTGTAGTATCGTCAGAATTGGATAAAGTTTTATTTTGTTGATCTATTAAGGGTATCAAACAAGTGTGCAGCATTTCGAAAGTGTATGTATATGTTTGTCTCAAGATTTTTCAAAACGAGAAATCAGAGCGGGATCATTCTTTTTTAGTTTGATCAGGTATAGTTCAACTTGTGGTAAAGTGTAAGTTTCTTCAAAATCAGTTGAGTAGTTTTTGAGCAATCTTTTTCTTCATTCAAGACCAGCTCCCACATTTACTTGGGGTCGGCCTTCCTCGTCCGCATTCTTCATTTAGCATGGTCTTGTGCTGCGTCCCTACCTAACTGAGCTTCCTTCAGATTTTTTTCGATCGTCGTCATCTAAGTGCCGGGTGGTCTTCCACGAGTGCGTTTTGTCGCTGGTAAGTCTAAGGCAAACTTTACCGTATGGTCCTTCTGGCACCTTTGGACGTCACCGTACCAAGCGTTTCTCTTTAATCTTATCGACTATTGGGGCTATTCCGAAACTCCCCCTGATGTACTCATTTCGGATTTTATCCAGTTTTTTATAGTTGAGTAATAACTAAAACTTATAAAAAAATCCTTCAAAAACTGACTTAAAAGCTAAAAATAACGCATGCGTCTTCTATTTACGAGAAACAAAACATTTTGGAGTCGGTGCAAACTTACCTACAGTACCAACAGTATTCTCTAGTACACGCACATTATGCAGTGACTCCAAAAAAAATGTTTCTCCTAAGCCTAGCCTCCTTGTAGCTTTTAATTTTTTTTTTGTTCTAAAAGTACTGTAAGTCTTATCAGACTTTAAGTCATTTAAATGTTCATGCCCTGTATTTGAACCCGCGACCCTTGGTTTAAAAGATGCGTCACTACCATGCACCAAATAGTTTGGTCGACTAGATTTCAGCTTAGAAATAAGAGAACTCAGTCGTACCAATTTGCGGAAAATGTTATTAACTGTTATTAATTTTCATAGTCTGTTCTTAGTTTTTTTTTAAACAACTTGTAGACCTAAACTGGTCTCAGACTCAGACAGCCCCAAAAAAATAGTTGTACACAATACACAAGTTCTATTATTATTTACAGACTTAAGAACTCAAGTCTCGTACAACACTAGTTTTACAGCCGATCTCTTTCCCTCTTCCGACGAAGGGGCAAGAGTGAATGAGATGAACAGGTTTGGAAATACAGCTTATGTATTGCATTAAAATCCACGTTATGTATTGGAAACAAGTGGATTCTTAGTTGATTATATAAGTCTTGGATTTGTGGACTTGGAAAATTATTTTCAGTGCTTTTTATTAAGGTTTCGCTTATGATTGTTTTTAGTATTTTTTTAAATAAATTGTTTCAAATGTACCATAATTTGCGTAACTGTTATTAGTTACTTATTCATTTTGTATCCCACAATAAATACGCCGTTACAAAAATGGGTATTGTCGTTTTGCACCACGAAGTTTTTGGACCGCGAATCTCTCAGGTTCTGTTTCGGGAGGGGTTATTCGCACCGCACAGCGGTCGGTGAAATGTGTTGACTCAAAAGTTACCTCGGGCGATTTGCACCACTAAACCACTAGCAGTGTGAATGAACCCATTCTGGGTCCAAAATCTGTGCTGTGTGAATCGTCCCAATACCCACAAAAATAAATACGCCTGAAAACGCTTGTGTAATCTTTTATCCTAAAATCTAACAAAACAACTCGCGTCCCGGAAGTTTCTGCAAACTTTTCGTCGCGTTCACTATACAGTTTTAATGCGCCCACGTCCAATAATGTCAGGGATTTTAAACGCAATTTCTAGTCAAATCCTGTTGTGTGTGGCAACACGTCCAGCCAAGCAATACAGGGTGACTTTGTTATCAGTACCGAAATTTTGTGTAAAGACTCCACTGATGAATATGAATAACTTTTACTATGAGGGCAATAGTGAAATCGAGAAAAAAACAAACAGCTGTTCCATACATTTTGACCGCGCGCCCATTGAACTTTTGTATGGAACAGCTGATTTTTTTTCTCGATTTTACTATTGCCCCCATAGTAAAAGTTGTTCATATTTATCAGTGGAGTCTTTACACAAAATTTCGGTACTGATAACAAAATCACCCTGTATATCGCTTGTCTGATTTTTCCAACGTGAGATAAGGAATATCTGTAGAATAAAATCTGTAGAATAAAGACTTATGCACTTAACCACATACTCACTGTGTGTGATTTATGTAACCCCACTGTATTCACTAAATTACACATTCTCTTCGTCATATGTTCATACATCATAATTTAAACACCTATCTAGGTTTGTCATTTAGCGTTTGTTGTAGAAATGCCGGAAGTATCCACCATGTTAATGTAATTCGGCAATGATATAAGAATAACTTGGATTAATCTTTAGGTTATTTAGTTATTATAATTACATTTTATCAATTGTCAATTGATTTTTTAAAGATTGTTGGGATACTTATTACATTTCTATGTTTTCCGTATAACAAAGGATAGATTTATTTTAAATATTGTAACTATTAAAATAATAATCTAAAAGGCTAACTAAATTCAGTACAATTATTAACTAAATAATTAATGAATTTACATATTTAATTAGCAGATTGTTTATGCCTACAAATATATAATTTAGTAAATGTTCAGATATGGAAACGGATGTCGTCCCCCCTGTTTTCTACTGTTGTTCAGGGTTCTGATATGTTAAAAGCGAGCTTAATGCCAGAATATGCGTTCTATTTGTACTTTCTCGCACTTTGTGCCCTATTTTTGTGCTATTTTGTTGGAATAAAACTATTGGAGAAGAACCTGGAGATTTATACTACGTGTTTATTATTCAAGCACCCCACACGCGGTCACATACTTATTCAGGCGGATAAGTTTTATGTGACGTTGGTAAAATCGGCCCTTAATTAAAAAAAATAGTCGTAAGACATTAATGTGGAGTGCATGAAAAGTCATTAAAAAAAACGTTTATTTCACGGATAGCATTACACTTGTTTTTAGTGCTGCGTATACGAGTAGCCCTCTTTTACGTTCTAAACCCATAACATACCGGGATTTCGCCAATTTTTATTTAACTTTCATCGAGGGTTGGCCATCAAATTACAGCAGGTATTCGGCCATCAAACCGACCCGCGGCGGATGCAGAATGTAAATGTCTGCTGTGAAATATAATAAAATTCCGTCCCAATTGCATAATAGTGCGAAATGTAAGAAGGTGAAGTAGGTAATGAAAATGTAAGAATAGAACCACGAAAATGTTAGAGAATTAATGCCGATTTCACCAACGTCAAGTAAGACTTTTCCGACTGAAAGTCGATTTTACCAAAGACAGATTTAAAATGAATTTTACATAAATGATTCCTGACAATTAAATAACATTTTCAAATAGGGCGTATTATGTTGTATTCGACGAATATTCTTTATCTGACAATGGTGAAATTGACACTGAATAAGTATATAAAACAAGCGATTTAAAATGTCATTTACATAAATGATTGCTGACAAATAGGTGAAGTTTTAAAATTAGGCGTATTAAATTTTATTCAACAAATATTCCTAGTTCTACGAATATTTACCTTAAGGCGAAATTCACAAATCGTAATATTTTGGCACCGGAACCCTAAGCCGTCAAGACGACGATGTATAAAATGGCTGCCTGCAGATGTATGAATAAATGTATTTAGTGCCGAGAATAGACAGGATAAAAAACGAAAAAAGCAAAAGGAAGTTTGTGAAGTTGAATATGTACCGAATAAAACGTTTAGCATTTCTCGTAGTAACTTGAGTTAATTTAATATTTAGGATTTTGAATATGTGTAATAAATCTTTCAAATCTGATGTGTTATTGATTAACCGCATTAAGGGGATGAAGAGTGATAATGTCATATGCAGCTACGGTGTACCCTAAGATAGTACCCTCGGACCCACTCTTTTCTTGATTTACATTAATGAATTGTGCAAACTAGACATCCCAGGTGCTGACTTGCTGATGTTTGCAGATGACACAGCTATAATTTTCCATAGCAAAGATGGTTGGGATGGTGTCCACAAAATTATTGATACTGGCATATGTCGGGTTACAAATTGGCTAGAAAGCAACCTCCTTTCCCTTTATGCTTCTAAGACCCATTACCTTTGCTTCAGCAAAACAGCTGCCACAAGCCCCCGAGAAGACTTCACGATAAAAATTCATACCTTTCCTTGTAACAGATTAATAGAGTACAAGAATAATGCGTGTGACTGTACTATTCTTGCTCGGGCTGATTCTACGAAGTATTTGGGAGTAATTATTGATGATAGGCTCAAATGGGACTCACATGTTGCTCTAGTTTGCAAAAGAGTTCGAAAGTTGCTATATGCTTTTAAAAATTTGCGCCTAGTAGCCGACAAAAACCTTCTCATTCAAACATATAGGTCTCTATGCGAATCACTTCTTACCTATTGTATCTGTGTCTGGGGCGGTGCGGCCATAACTTACCTGCTCCATCTGGAGCGAGCTCAAAGGGTGGTGATTAAGGTCATGCTGTTTCTTCCTATATTGCATCCTACGGTATTAGTTTATGATATGGCTAAGGTCCTTTCGGTTCGTAAGCTTTTTGTCTTTCAATGCCTTCGATGGTATCACAGGCATACAATCCCAACTTTGCCACAGAACAACAAGAGACGTTTTCGTTGTCCGCAACCACAAATCTCCAGTCCCTTCTCACAAAAATTTTATAACTATCTTGCACCAAAGCTTTACACGCGAATAAACAATGAACAGGGATTGTTGCAATGCACTTATTATGAAATCAAACATCTACTATATACATTCCTGCTATCCATTAGTAGCGATACAATTGAATCGTATCTAAAGCCGATCTGCTAACTGCAACCACGCATACACACACTCACACACATACACATACACACACAGACACACACACACACAAACACACACACACAAACACACACACACACAAACACACACACAAACACATACACACACACACACACACACACACACACACACACACACACACACACACACATACATACACACACTCACATGCACATAAAGTATTGCAATGCTTTATAATTTTGTCACTTCTATGTTATTGTATATCTTAGTCTGTTACTAAACATGTGGATGTAATTTTGTTCCTTATGTTGTACTAATTAAATTGTTAAGCCTTTTGGGAAGACACTGGCTTCCATAATACAGTTTACACTAGTTTGGCAGCCAGGGTTACATACTTTTCATGTAAAAAATCTGTATTAGTGCAAATAAATAATTTATTTATTTATTTAACGGAACAACGCAACCACAGGTAATAAGAACCAAAATTTCGATTTAATTCAATGTATTTGACGGGTTTTTAGATACGTAAAAACAAATTCATTATAAGTGAAATAAAGATAATACTGATGAATAATGGATGTTTAATATGTATTCGAGTATTTATGGGAGATGCCCCCATCATAATCGTTGTCTGGTATTTGTTGACACAAGGAAGAAAATATTTACTTGGGCACCACGACATTTAGTGTGTTGTTTGGCGCATATATATTTATAAACTACTGTAATGGAATTATAGTAGGGTCAATAGCATGTCAAGGTAGACACTACGTTTAATAATGCAGTTATAATAAGGGCTACTTTGCAAAAGTGAGTAACCTGATGTGCTAGTGACTGTACGTTTTCGTTTTTGCATAGATCGGAATTCAGGATTGCAAACTTTGATATCAGAATTTAATGCATCTCGTTGAACAAGTTTTGCCGTCGGGACTAATGTTTGGTCCAACTGGGACAAACATTTCGATTAGAAAAGGATTCCAGCCAGATGAGACATTGACCTGAAATCTTCAGTAGAACATCTCAGGAACTACTGGACCGATTTGAAAATGTTTTTGTGTTGGATAGCTTATTTATCGAGGAAAGCTTAAGATTGTGAAACATTACTGTGCGATGGGAGAGGAGGTAGCAAACTCAAAACGTAAACGAATAATATCAATATAATAATATTATAATCAGACTACAATGAAACGAATATTGATATTTTTGTTGTGTTATTATAATAATATTATAAATATCATGCAAAAACGCAATACAAATTGCTATTTTGACAATACAGCTAAGCCGCTTACCTATCAAAACTGCATCACAATACGCGCGATGTCGCTGTAATCACTGTGTTTAACTCAGCTATGCTATTCCAACAAAGTTCAGTATAACAAATCCTACTTATTTGAAAATAATTTCATAATTTAATCTTGGTAATTGAATTGAGACCTCAAAGCTCGCTGCGCCATCATCGCAATCCAAGCTGCCGAAGTGTTAAACAGTATTTCAGAACCTGCGTTTCGCAAGCTGAATATAATAATATTTTTTAAAAACGCAGGCATTAAGGACTTAAGAACCTGACCTTTTCGCAGCAGAGTGTGCGAGCGCCGAGTGGGTTTAATGAGCAATCCCCGGGGAACTAGCAAAAAGTCCTCAACTACATGTAAATGTTGGAAAGGGGACTAAAAATCTGGATTTTTTCATGCGGTGAATAAGCGATGTGTGTACAAATCACGTGATGAATGAGCGACGTGTTTTACATTATTTTTATCACTACTTCCTCAGTTGCAAAAGTAATAACTGTAGTTGAAGTTATCAATTTGATCTTATAATAGCTTTTGTTGCTAGAAAGTCTTTCGTTGTGTCGTTGAGTCAAGTGTAAAGTAGTCTAAGAGCTAGTCAAGATCGACCTTCACCGATCTGTTAACTTGATGAGACTATTTTTATCAAATAATATCTATACTAATATTATGAAACTTAAGAGTTTTTTTGTTTGAACGCGCTAATCTCAGAAACTTGAAAACCGATTTGAAAAACTATCTTGTGTTGTATAGCTTATTTATCGAGGAAGGCTTAAGGCTATAAAACATCACACTGCGACGGGAGGGGAGGGAGCAAACTCAAAACGCGCGGACGATGTCGCTGGGTACCGCTACTAATTTGTAGACAAATGTTTTTGAAAACCTTGCCTATGGAAAAGTGTTCATAACTTTTTTTTTTAATTTAATTTATTTTAATCAATTTTATTTCATCAATTTCGCTCTAATAAAAACCGAATGATTTTTATCTCAATTGATCGTTTTTAACACACATTACTCGTATATGCCTGGTTAGATAACAGATCGCTAAAGTTATGTACCTATATTGACTTACCTGTCCAAATCTATCTGTCTCGTAGCCATACGCAGAAATAAGTAGACAAGCCTACATATAGGCATATTCGGTGTGCTTAAAACTATCAATTGGAATAAAGCTCATTCAGGTGTGGAAAGAGTGATAGTGATGATATAAATTTAAAACGTCTCATCCAACGTTATATAAAACGTTTCATTGATTAATCAGATGGATAAAAGTCCTCCATTTCTCCCCTATAGGTACAAGTGTCACCGTAAACTCAATAAACCACGCTCAAGTACACAATTAAATTGTCTGTATTATTTCTTATTATATCGTGGTATTAAAACCTAATTAGGGTTCTGTGGCTGATTGGCAAAAACGGAACCCTTATAGTTTCGTCAAGTCTGTCTGTCACAGCCACTTTATTCTGAAACTATTAGTATTACACAGTTAAAACTTAGTAGGTAGATGTATCCTGTTACCCGCTTTACGATTCTTACACATCGCTTACAAAGTGGTAAATTTTGAGTTTTTTAATAAAGCACATTTTCAATAACCGCAAACATAACTTTTTTAGGATGAATACAATGGAAAATAAAGTTATTTTTGCCGTCAACAAAATATTGTGGTATGTTTGCTAAGTAAAAGTATGTGGATCTATAATTCAGTTTAAGTTGGCACGGAACCCTTAGTGTGCGAGTCCGACTCGCACTTGGCCGGTTTTTTTTACTTCGATTATGAAATATCATAAACTAATTTGGTCCGAAATTTTCATCATGATGGCGTGGAGCTGTCTGCTAAGTTCTTAAATGCTATACACGGACACTCTGAGCGCCAGACGTTTATTAACTTGAAAACTTTTCCGAAGCTTAATCAACGGACAATAGGCCTGAAGTTGTGCGGCCATTCGTATTGAATGTTAAATTTCGAGTATCTTCGTATATTTAATATATGAAGTCTTTCAAAACTCCTGAAGAATATCTTTCGTTTAGATGTATGCTTACATAAGACACTCAAATCATAAAGATAAATATTTATGCCTACTACACCGTACCTAGGCGAGGAGCATATCAGACACGAAGGGAAACAGTACCGTTACCATGAGTTTACGACGGTTTTACTCGCTAGCGACGCCGTAAAAGAAGTCTATGGAAAATTGCACAGCGCCTCTAGCGGTTACTGACAGAACTAAAATTTTCCATACAAAAAGTTACGTCGTCGCTAGCGAGAAAAATCTTCGTCGCTATCGAGTCAACTCATGGTAACACAATAGAGCGTCTCCAGGCTCTATTGTGCCCACTGAACGGATCTACAGCGTTCTGTCTCACCGTTATATGTAGCGAGAGCGTATTTTGCATGACACGCTCCGTGCATGACGCAAGACGGTGTTAAACTGTGACGGAAATATCTTGTTAGTGAGAAAGTAGTCAAAGTTTTCAATATAATAGTAGATTGTTATACAAGACGAGAAAGTGACTCATTTCACTCATAAAGCTTTTGGTGCTTTATCGGATTGAGAACACTAATAATTTGAGAATTAAATGGGTGCTTTCACCCGAGTTAAACATACTATTTTTTATTTCGACTGTGAGGAAAAATAAATAAATCTAGTTGTGTGATTGTAGATGTGATGATCGTTATTATGCTGTTTGCCGAGAGATGAAACCTCAAGTTTTTACGTCGTTATACATAATAAACACGATTAGAAGGACAGTAACGGCACGGAAGACAACGGAGTACATAGAACGCGGACGATATCAAATATTCCAAATCATTGTGGTACCACCGTTGTCTGATTTCGATAACACAAGTGCAATTAGCTTCTTACTTTGTGATCAGAGCAATGTGTGTGATTGGTGTCCAATTGTTAAAAATATCGATCGATTTTTTCACACAGACAATAATAATAGTAGTAGAACGCAACCTTAAACTTGTCACCAAAACTAACACAGGTTATGTCAAATTCCAGGTTCGAATTTGCTTCATGAGATAGCGCTATGAGTGACAGCTAAAGGTGGAAGTAAGTAAGAAGATTAATGCACAACAAAATCGCGACAAGTCGCCTCAGCCTGCTTAATAATCCATGCAAAAATCGACCAAACTAAAAAAAATATGTCATCAAAGACAGCAAAATGTAGCAATTTAAAATAAAAAATAGGGTCACTGTGTATGGCGGGCAATCGATTATTATTTGTAGATTTTAAATTGTTAAAAATTAGACAATTGTATATGTTTTTTAAATCAGTGACCATAATAAACACGCTTTTAATGTTAAGCGAATCTTAAAAATATGGAAAGCTTGTTTTTTTTTTAAATATGATCGTAGCTATTAAAACTAAATTATTTTCCACCCTAGGTATGGAAAAGCTATTTTCTACCTGTCTATCTTCACACAAAAACACACAGAAGAAATAAAAATATTTTTTTTTGCCTGGCACGTTCCTAGCATGGTCATGGTAGTTGTAGCGGGCAAAAACCTTAATGTTAACATTAGCTTAAAGTATTACACTTTGAAATTATTGGACACTTTCTACTAACGAATTTGTTACAAAATCTTGTGATTAAATAAAATGACTCAGCGTTTAATCGTAACAATATCTGTAATTTTATTATTTAAAAACTTTGATTTTTATTCTATTCATTTTCTATATTTAGATCTTACAGATACCGTAACAATTTAATGTTGAGAACTACTTAACGATACCTAGAAACCGTAAGGGTCTCCTAAATCAACTTTTTCTTTGATTTATTTATAGACCTGGCGGTGAAAGTGTTTTTCAAATACATTTTCAAGCCCAAAATACATTCGTATTTGAGTTAATCCACGCGAATATTCTCTACAGAGAGATGATAAAAAATATCGAGAACAATTTCATCTCACTTTGTTGCCTCGCAAACAAACAACGAACCCGCATTAAAATTTAAGATCATCCTCAACAATTCAAAAACATAGCAAAGCGAGTAATCAATAGACCAAGCGATAGACCAAGTTCATCTGTTTTGGTTTGATAATATAATGACTTATTTGTTTACGTTTACTGCGAGTTGCACAAAACGTTGACAACTAATCCCATGAAAATGAAGTGACTAACTATCCGACCGAATATATAAAACGTCCGATTTAAAAATAGCATTTTCATGAATGATTGGGCGATTTGTTTCAAATTAAGCGTTTTGTATATTCGACGAATATTCCTTATCTGACGTTGGTAAAATCGATTCTTAGTCACTTTCAAGAGTAAAATGGTGTAGCAGCTACAACCTAAAAGAAAATGTCATTTCGCGTTGACAATTTTTCTGTTTTTTGTTTAATCAAATATTATTTTTACTTACTCAGCTATATCTTAAATAAATCTTAAAAAAACAATGTGTTTTTAGGCTAGCTTAAGCTTAAAGTCCTTATCAAACAATAATAACATAAAACCACCAAATTTAACACAGCGTTGTCTGCGCGAACTGTTAAAAATTTAGCTTTAGCAGGCTCAACATGCACTCCGTGATAAAAAAATGCGGCATTATTTCGTTATCGTATGTCGATCAAAATAAATATTCTGTCATGCATGTGATGCTTACAGACTACACCCGTACTGATGATTGACCGTCATTTTTTTCAGTTAATTTTTCATAATATTGATTGCGTTCATTGGAATAATCAAAAACTTATATCGAATTGTGACCTTACTAGGAAAATAATGCTTAGTTATCTCATATAACACGTGATTTTTTACATTTTCACAGTATCATACCTGCAAGCAAGACGTATCTGCAGGGCGATTCAGATCGTTCGAAAAGCAGTTCGACTTGGGTTTGGGCTAGATTTTCTATTCATTTTTAAATTAATGTCGTATTTTATATACCAGTTATTTATTTATTTAAAAACTTAATTGCACAAATAAAAGTGTACAAAAGGTGGACTTAATGCTAATAGCATTCTCTCCCAGTCATACCTTCAGATCATGCAGAGAGATTGTTATGGGTGCAGGAGAATATTGTAAATAGATATTAAAATTGCAACAAATACTATTGTGTAATATTATAATATTATATACATACCATAATATACATAAACTAAATATACAGTATAAAAGAGTTTAGATATATAACCACAACACTTTTTGACGAGTATTTTTATACCTCCTTGAAAGAAGAGTCTTTGATGAGAAGCGCGAGGACATTACTAGGGATATGAATGACCTTGTAAAGTTCGTAGCATCGGGTGTGATGCACGCCACTTACATTAACTTTGGAACTCAAAAATAAAATTTGCGGCCCTTCGACCCAGAACCATTCGGTTACGACCCAATAATTTTCACATAAAATTAAATTGTAATACGAGGATTTATCCGATGCAACTATTTTATTTCGTTCTTTTATTATATTGATAACTGGTATATAAAATACGACATTAATTTAAAAATGAATAGAAAATCTAGCCCAAACCCAAGTCGAACTGCTTTTCGAACGATCTGAATCGCCCTGCAGATACGTCTTGCTTGCAGGTATGACGACCCGTCTGGTGTAGTGGTCGAGAAATCGCCTACTACGCAGCGAGTGCGGGTTCGATCCCCGCACAATACAAACATTTGTGTGCATGAACATGTCTGTTTGTATTGGTCTGGGTGTTTTCTATGTATATCATGTATGTATTTACAAGAAAAAAAGTATTTAAGTATTATATCCGTTGTCTGGCACCCATAACACAAGCTTTGAGTAGCTTACTTTGGGGCTAGATGGCGATGTGTGGAAATTTCCAAAGGATATTTATTTATTTATTTAATGAGGATATTATATCATATAAAATTTGACGACCTCCGTGGTGCAGAGGCTAAGCACGCTAGTTTCAAGGCATCGCCACTCCGAGGTCCCGGGTTTGATTCCCGGTCGGGTCAAATTAGAAATCAAAATTCTTTATTGTCTCGGGTCTGGGTGTTGTGGTACCACCGTTGTGTCTGATTTCAATAACACAAGTGCATTAGCTACTTACTTTGGGATCAGAGCAATGTATGAGATTGGTGTCAACACTTTAAAGAAAATTAAGTTAATAGCTTACATAAAATTAAATTCTCTGACCTGCGATAGTTTTTTTTCCTGGATTTCAATCGTGGAAAATCTGCTCCGTGGGCTATTTGATCTATTAGCTATTTTATACTACTCGTAGGTAGCTACGAAACAAGAAAGCTTTTTTAAAGGGTTCCGTATTTTACCAAGGAACCCTTACACCCTTCGCAGTTTAGCTCACGGACCTTTAGTTTCAGAAAACTTTAATTTGGCATGTGTATGGTATTGTCACTTCCCCCCAAATGGTAAAAACTTTTTTTTTGGTTATTTCATATACAAATAACGTGAGAATGTATTTTTTTATCTTGCCTAACCCATCGTGTAGGCTATCATTACAAAAAGGTATTTCAAAGTGATAGAGAGTTTGCGAACATATCTTTGATAGTGGCCTGCTTCCGTAACATTCAGTTTTAAGAGCGCTTTCACACTTAGGCGTTTTAGCAGTGCAGTCAATTTCATACATAAAATGATAGCAGTAAGCCCTTCGCATAAGAGAGACGCGCTGCTGTCGCTCATTAGAGCAAAAATAAAACCGGCCAAGTGCGAGTCGGACTCGCGCACTGAGGGTTCCGTGTCAACTTTAACTGAATTAGGGAATCCATTTACTTCTACTTAGTAAAATACACAATATTCTGTTGACTGCAAATATAACTTTGTTTTTCATAGTGTTCGTATGAAGTACAAAGTTATGTTTGCGGTAGTTGAAAATGTGGTATATCTCATAAAATACTCGTTCGATTCCGTCCGAACCAATTTTCGTTGAAAGTAGTTATTAAGATCTACATCATATATTTTTTTCAATATTTACACTTGCTTGGTTTAGAAATTAGATGGGGGGGATGCCCATTTGACCACTTTGGAAGCGTCTTGCTATGAAACGTTAGACTTTTAAAATAAATGGTTTTCGGAACATCTATGTCATTTTAAAAGATCTATCCATAGGCACAAATAGGTTTTTTTTTTTAGTTTCATGTATGGGAGCCCTTAGCCCTTAGCTGTCATTATTTTTTATTTTTTGTATGAGAATCAGTAAGCAGTTAACAAGATACATCTTCCAACCAAATTTCAATTGTGTATTGCTTATAGTTACAGAATAAAATGGCTGTGACTTACGGACGGACAGACAGACAGACTTGATGAAACTATAAGGGTTCCATTTTTGCCATTCGGCTATGGAATCCTAAAAATTTGCCTCTTAAGGTCAAATTTTTGTTCGAGTCCTATGGCTGCACCCTCTTCCAACTCAGCGGTAGTAGGTGGATACGTGGAATAATCACAGTAGTAGCATATGCTTCTAAATTCATCATAACATATATATGTATATGATGAATTTAGAAGGTAAACTATCACGACTATGATAAATGATCAAATTTCAGAGTTGTAGTTTAGCTTTTCCCTGATATAGGAAGCCTTGCTTTGCATAAAACAAAATAAAAGTAGAAAACAAGACAGACACCAAAATGATATTGAGGCTTTGGAATAAAAAAATAACTCCCATTTTTAACGTTTTTAGGCTAGGATTAATTTATCTTCAGTGTAAACAACAACAAAACCAATTTGTATTTTTACCTAAAAATAAAATTAATATTGTAGCATAAACTCCAACACAAGCTTAATTAATCCTTGAAAAGTATAATGTTACCAAAAATTTACATCCCAAACCTAATACAAATCACAATACATGCTATGTACGAGCATATAAAGTGTCTACATTATTAATTAAACTTTTAATTACTAGCCTTACCCCGAGGCTAAGCACACAAAACTTTTATACGCGTGTGTACCTACTTAGGATGTAGTTTCGGAAACTTATCTCCTAGGAACTTAATTATCTTTTAACCATTTGTTAGCAAAAGGCTCATATTATAGGTATCGCAATTCCGAAGTTGATCTTAATTAATTATTTATTGATTGTATGACTTTAACGGTCTCAGTTAAGGTTCTCTAAGATTATATTAAAATAACGTTTCTAACTTTTTCAGAATAGAATAGCATATAATCATTTATACATAATATAATAATAATCATTCATTTTTAGACGACCTCCGTGGTGCAGAGTGGCTAAGCACGCTTGTTTCAAGGCGTCGCCGCTCTAAGGTCCTGGGTTCGATTCCCGGTCGTGTCAATATAGAAATCAAAATTTTCTATATTGACACAGGTCGGGATATTGTGGTACCACCGTTGTGTCTGATTTCCATAATACAAGTGCATTAGCTACTTACTTCAGGATCAGAGCAATGTATGTGATTGGTGTCCAATATTTATTACTTACTAGTGGGCCCCCGCGACTTCGTCTGCACGTTTTTCGTTTTTTTCTCGCCTTTTAAACCTTCCCTAGACCTCCACGAACATTTCAAGACTAAGATAAGATAAATCCGTTCAGCCGTTCTCGAGTTTTAGTGAGACTAACGAACAGCAATTCATTTTTATATTTATTATTTATTTATTTCTTTATAATTTATATTTTTTATTTATTTACGGGGTACACAGAAGGCACTTTCATTTATTGGCAGTTGTTACAATTTGGGTATGATGTTAAAAAGTATAAATAGATAGTACAAGTGACGCCCTGCAAGCATACAATAATAATAATCAACTCTTTATTTCACAATACAAAATAAATTACAGTTTAAAAGCTTAAAGCAAATGTACGTCCTTTCGTTAAAGGAATAGTCTATTCGTAGGAAGGGTTTCGCGAAATAAATTTACAATAAAATTTGAATTCGGCCCAATAAGCTATTAAAAAATAGCACGCAAATATTATTTTGACAATAATTAGGTTTTTATATGTCTAGGAGTAGGTATAACTAAAAGTCGCACTAAAAGTTTGCGGACTTTGATACAATACAATAGCTGCCCTCATGTTATCTTTTTTTATCATTAAACAGTATGATAACAAATCATGCGAGTGCACAGCTCCTGGTTCTTTAAATGTGCAAGCAAACCGTTTTGTATTTTTCTGATACTAAAACCTAATACCGTGCAAATCTACTGATTAGCATTTATTATCTCAGTTTCAAGTACTTGGCGAATACGGTCCATATTAAATTATGTACCCGTAGCTGCCGGACTACATTTATGTCAATCGTCATGGAGATAATCGCATCATTATCTATATTTTTTTTAAACACTAGTAAAGTCTCTGGCAACTCTAGTGTGAATGACTGAAAAACAAATGAAAAATCTTTCAAATCAAAAAGTGATATTATTCCAATAGTATAATATTCGAATATATTTTGTGTTTTTCGTTTGTTATCTAAGTATTAGAGTTAGAACTCTAAACTCCTATTATATTGAATTAAATAAATATGGAGCATTTTTATTCAGAAATGTGTAAGTACAGCAATATTTAATTGTAGTCTTCTCAAATTATCTTATTTTCACAAGGAATTAACCCTTAATTACAAACATTTTTACTATTTGCCGTGTAATGTTAAATGTGCAAAACTTCAGTCACCCCAAATGATTTTTAATTCAACTGAATTAATTCTGAAAGAAAAACAAATGTTTTATGTGGCGTTTTAGTTTTACTAGCACTTCTGATCATTTCTAGCTCTGCGGACGATGGTCTGTCAACAGAGGAGTCGGTAGGTCATCACTGGATCGCGGCGTGCTGACATTATTATTATCTATGCTCATAAAGAACTCACCACTGCTTTTCATATTTTGGTTGGTTTTCGCACGTGATGGTGTGTCTTGTTAATAAACAAATAATAAAATACATTTAATTCAGGCAACAGAAAGACCCATACATTATTGTTAGTAAAATTGAATATAGAATCAAATACAATAAAATTTAATGACATTATTATGTATAATTTAATTTAAAGCTACTTTAAAATTTTAATTTAATAAGTTTAATTTAATGTACAGGGCATCATTTTAATGAAGTTTTTTTTGAAAAATGTGACCCATGTCTTACTTGTGTACGAGGGTCAAACTGAAAGTTCTTAGAACTGGCCACTTATAAACAATATAATAAAAAAAATATTCTAAAATTTGAAAATAGAACTCTTTGCCAATATTACTGAGTATACATTTCATTCATTTGTCATTTGTTTTACGATTTGGCGGCAAATTGAAAATTGTCTGTGTCACGTCAACATGAATTTAACACGAGAAAATTTTCGTGCAATGATTTTTTATGACTTTCGATGTCATTTAAGTCAACAAGAAAGTTATGATAGACTACGATTGGCCTTTCACGATGAAGCCCCATCTCGTGCGACTGTTTACAACTGGTTTAATGAGTTTAAACGTGGTCGCACTAATCTCACTGATGATGTACGTGAGGGACGGCCTTCTACGGCGACGATTGAAAATAACATCTGTGTTGTGCGGCGTATGATAGAGACTGACAAAAGAGTGACCTATCAGTAGATTCGGACAAGCTTAGGCATCGGTATGAGTCAAGTGCACAAAATCCTCCACGAACATTTAGCGGTCAGGAAGCTTTGCGCCCGGTGGATACCTCATAATTTGACTAAGGCTCAAAAACTCCATCGTGTGGATTGGTGCCGTAAAATGATTGAAAGATTTAACGGAGGTGACTCAAATGCTGTGTTCGACATACTAACAGGTGGCGAAAGCTGGATTCACTGTTATGATCCTGAAACCAAAAGACAATCTGCTCAGTGGGTGTTTCCTTTCGAGGAGTTGCCAACTAAAGTGAAGAGAGATCGAAGTGCGGGAAAAAAAATGGTGGCCTCGTTCTTTGGAAGGATAGGTCATTGCGCAACAATTGTGTTAGAGGATCAAAAAACAGTTTCTGCAGAATGGTACACTACCAATTGTTTGCCACTTGTCTTGGAAAAAGTTCGAGAGAAATGACCTCGCAGTAGGATCCTCCTTCACCACGACAACGCCTCGTCGCACACCGCCAAGCGAACGATCGACTATTTGGCGACATCAAACGTTGAATTACTGGGTCACCCGCCGTATAGCCCCGACCTCGCGCCTTGTGATTTTTATTTATTTCCAAAAATTAAAGAAAAACTTAAAGGAAAGCGGTTTATGAATGCTGAAGAAGCGGTGGCTGCGTATCGCGATGCCATTGAAGAGACCCCTAAGGACGAGTGGGCAAAGTGCTTTTCCCAGTGGTTCCATCGCATGCAGCGGTGTATTGACGTCAATGGACAATATTTTGAAAAGATATAATAAAACTAATAACTGGCTAATGTAATCAGTTTTTGATTTTCTAAGAACTTTCAGTTTGACCCTCGTATTAAAAAGTGTATTGTTTATGTTCTATATTAAAAATTGGTTCAATTGATTTTAGTCTTTATTCCCATCAAAGCGTTCTCAGGTATTGCGCATTTAACGTTTTATGGTTTTCGCAATTTTTCCTTGTGCTAGTTAACGTCTAAAGTCAATCATTTAATAATGTTTAAACAAATATCTGTGATTTAATTCATTTACAATTTGATTTAATAAGATCTCAGTGCTTAATGATGAATTTACCTATGCAGTTGGTGAGTTTTGTGTTTATCTTATTTTAAAATGAATTATTTCGGTAAAAAGGATGGTCAAAATTGTTTACAATATTTGACAAGTAAAAACACATGCACTTTAGTTACTTTCTTCCAAATTTCAAAATACTGAGTTAACGAGAGTACCTTGTTTGATTTTTTCGCGTGTTGCTAGTGATAAAAATTTCGGCATAAACGGCTGTATCTTTTGATTGCATTGGTTTAGAAGTTTGATTATGTTACAGCATAATAGTATTATAGACTTGAGTATTTCATATGCATAATACTTCTACGCGTAAGGCCCCCAAAGTAGTAGAGGGGTGTAGTAATTATAAAATTATTTTTTAGAATATACGATATACCCAAAAATTTTAAAAAAAAAATGTTGATCTATGCTATAAGTTTGTAAGCTTACGGGACCCTATAGATTTTGATTCACTTGTGAGTATCGAATATTTGTGAATGTTCCTTAAACGGCTACATCTTTTGATTGCGTTACCTTAAGTTTTTGTTTTTTTACGGCTTTAAGAAACCGTAGTCCTGAGTATTAAATATCACTTCCACGTGTTCCTGTGAAAAAGGGCAGGAACAGATAGGTGGGCGGACAACAAACAAAGTGATCCTATAACGGTTCCCTTTCCTTCCGAGGTATGGATATCCTAAAAAGATAATAGAAAGATAAAGATATAGGTATCCTAAAAAGTTATATTTTCATATTTTATCTCAAATATCTCGATCATTTTTTGTTAATCTTCTACCTTTTTATTACTTATTTCCTATTTCCACGATCACAGTAGCTGAGTTTTCTTTCATAAAAATAGGTATCGACGCTGTTGCCAGGCAGAAATGAAACTAGTTCGGTATTACGGAGTGATGGCTCACAAAACTGTAACATTTATATACGATACTTCACGCTGCTAAGATAAACGTCTTCACGGGACACCGAAGACAATTATTATACATTATTTTGGATGAATTCTAGCCTAATTGCTCTAAGAACAATATTTCATATTGAGCTAGATATAAAGGTTCCACTGACCTATTAAGTTTAATAGAAAAACGTGTGTTGCAATTTTATACGCAATTTCTTTAATATAATTTGCATTACTTATTCTTTTTTTAACCGACTTCAAAAAAGGAGGAGGTTATCAATTCAATCTAAAAAAGAAGTAATGTAATGAAGATAAAAAAGGTAAAATGATTTGGGGTATTACATGAAAACAGCCTTCAGACGACAGATTTATATATTAACGTGAAGAAATTAAGCTGAAGACACTGTATGAGTGTGCTTCTTAATGAATATAAATTCACATTTTAGTCCGAGTCTATAAGCATTGGAAAAACCCAATGGTAACCGCGAGTTAATCGACAGCCAGTGCCATCTAGCGGTAAGTGGTCGTTCTATACACGGTCCCAGATCATACATGAAAAAGAAAAACAGTAGTTGCCATGAGTTAACCGACAGCCAGCGCCGTCTAGCGGTGGGTAGTCGTATTGAATAATAGGGCGTCCTAAACCTTTAATAGTTAGATACCTTCAAAACCCATGCATATTTTTTTTTTTTTTAATAGATAAAAGGAGTCTAAGTTGCTCTTGTCCTATATGGCAGGCGGCAGGTAAAGTAAGTTAAAAATAGGTTAATAAATATATTACATAAAGACAATAACCACAACAGTATATAACTACAAGTTAAAATATTTATACTAAATTGAGTTCTAAGTTCGTCTAATAGATGGCGCTGTATATTGTTAGCCCGCGGTATTAACCCAGATGTTACTACTGTTCCTTAAAAGACCCAGCTTAGTTATTAGAAATGACATGTAGTTTTATCAAGGAGCTGAGTATCTATCACTTTAAGTATGTTTCCATGTATAAAGTAAGTTCAAAAAATTAACAATTTGTTCTTAATACATTAACCAACCCATTTATCATAAAAAATGATAATATTCTAAAACTATGTAATACCTTATTTAAAATAAAAAAGTTTTGTTCCTATTTGGCTCATAGTACCTTATGTATCTAAGACATATTTTTACCGGAATATCTGGGTTAATTGGATTTTCTGGAATCATTTAAGCAAAATGTGTCGTTTATGATTTTTTTTGAAATATACGGTTGTGTTAAAACTAACATTGCTATTGAATAATCTTTCCGCAAGCTAACTATTGATGGTTTATTCAAAAAAGACAACTTGACATATTTTCCACAATCAATAAAAACAAGAAATAACGTCATCCAATGGTATCTTATATTATGTACAAAATTAAACTCGACCTGTCTACTTACTAACATTTTTTGGGAAGTCACACAAAAATGATGACATCAGCTACAGCTAGCTTCCTCTGAATCCTTAGTCTAAAGTAAGAACCACTTCACGCCAGAACTCCATCCTATTTCATAAAAATAGATGTCGTTTGTTGTCTGCTTCATAAGCATATGCCAATCTGGTCCAGTCCTCTTCACGAAACCCCAACAATACGCGAATTATAATAAAAGCGTTTCGACAATAACCTTACCCTTCACTAATGTAAACATCAAGGCACACGAAAATAAGGATCCTTTTCTCTAATTATACGTATAATTCAAGGCTTGTATAAACAACTGACGGGATACCTAAGTGCTTTCCCAGCCCTTTTCAATAAAGTTCTCCATAAAGGTAAAAGTTTCTTCGAAATGTGTTTTAGTGCTATTCCCCACTTTTACCTAGAAACGATGTCGATTATTATATAATCCAGTTTACATAAAATTCGCACTATTAAAGCTTTTGATTTATCATCACAGTGCTATGATACGGCACTCGTCAAAGACACAAAAATAAATTATTATACATTGTTTAATTTGAATTGTACTAACGTTGTTCTAATCCTACATTGTTACTAACACGATGTGGACTCTGGTTCGAAATAAAGTTATTTAAGTTTTCTTTTACTTATCTGGCTAGTAACAGCTAAAACATTTTTTTTTTAATACTATAATTCAAAGTTTTTAGTTAGGGTATACCTTGATCGTTGGTACGCATTAGAAATGTAGATACTTTAATTTATTAAAATAATAAAAAGCTTAATACAACGGTTATTCTATGCTACTTTCAAAATACATATCTTATGGTGTATTCACACCGCCAGCGATCGTGCCGTAGGCCATGCCGCTCATGTCACATTAGCTGCTGCAGATGCCGCCGGGGAATTTATCATAGTGTTACACTACTTTTTGTTGAGAGAGTAATCATTTGCAGAATTTAACAGGCTTGCCAATTTGTCGGTGGCCGAGTGGTGTAGGTAAGTGCAACTTACAAACTAATGCTTGTTACAACGGTGACCTGTTAAATTAAAATGAATAAATTGAATGGTCAGCCGAGGGGTGGGCTTCAATTCTAACGTCAATCGAACTTTTTCTGTTTCTCGATTCCGATTTTACATAATCTCTCGACTGGTTCTGATAAGGTCCTGTCTTAGCGTGATGTTTTATAGCCTAAAGCCTTTCTCAATAAATAAGCTATAAAATACAAAATTATTTTTCAAATCGGTTTGATAGTTCCTTAGATTAGCACGTTCAAACAAACAAACTTTCAGCTTTATAATATTAGTGTAGATTTGCCAAAAATATTCCAATGTCATAAACTAGTATCGTTCGTGTGTCCGTATCCAAGGAAGTCCAAAACTATGTCCGACAGAAACACTATCAAATTCTCAGTAAAAATAACAAACGTTTATAAAACAAGGGAATTTCAATGCATGCTAAGACGATACAAAATGTGGATCATTAGGGGCGTTTATACTGAACATGAAATGAATACTGCAATGGATGTTGTCCGTCAGATAAAGATAAAAGGGTGGTTCTCAAACGAATGAGTTGTGCTTAGCCCTATCGTCATGGTAAACGAAAGAGCCTTTATATGACTTGAGTAATGTGATGAAATTCATATCAAATGGTACAACAAGCTTTTGTAAGGTTCTTTTGGTGAAAGATATTTATTGCTAGTATTATACAAATAGGTACCGGACACTTTTTTGGGACTTTCTAGTGAGATACTAATAAATAACCGACTTCTCAGAGTGTAAAGCTTTTGAAAGGGTTACCGACACGTATCAATATGGCTATTCTTTAATTATATGACTCTGCAGTATGTACTTAAATGAAATACGTTGTTACACGTTCTCAATTTTCAGAAGTTAATTTTGATTTATTTTAAAGTAGTAGTATTTGCTTACACTTCAGAAACAAGTTAATTTTATAAAATATAAATGGCACTTGCAAAGCAACTTTGGCTGTGTGACAGACAAGGAACTCGTCTGTCACACAGCCAAAGTTACTTTTTACAAGTGCAATTTATAATATTAAGTTTGTGTAGTGATAAAACACTATAAAAACAGAAATGTAATTATAAGTTAATTTTAGTATATTAAAAGACGTTTTTTGCTGTACAATAGCCATTTCATAGCGCTCTATCTCGTGTATTCAGTATGTATTGTATTCGATTTTATGTAGCTTACTCAAAATGAACCCGTAGGTATTATAAAGTTTAAAAATATAAATTCAATTAATATAATCTAATGTTCTTTCTCATAAATCAATCCAATCATCTAATTTGTGTCAATTTCAAGGAGAAAAGATACAAAAAGCAAAATGTATTTACACATAACACATTGCACATAGATATACAACATGATATACATTAATGTACCGTTACAATAAGTTTACGACGGTTTTATTCGCTAGCGATGTTTTAAGAAAATTGCACAGCGCCTCTAGCGGTCACTGACTGAATTAAAATTTTCCACAGAAAAAGTAACGTCATCGCTATCGAGTAAACTTATGGTAACGGTTCGTTCTCAAACGAATGCATTTTTTTTCTTTTTTTTCCAATGTCTTATATCCTCGCAATACAAAGTGTTTATTTAAACACCTCTGATTCACCTTCAAAGAGTATGGTAATGTTATTATGGATGTGGATGGGATTAGAGTGGATATTGCCGTTAAGATAGGTTATTTTCTTACGCGAATTCCACAGGAAAGTAATGTTTACTTTTACATATTGCACAGGTAATAATTAGAATAGCCCGTAAACTCGTTTAAATGGTAACGAGATTACTTAGTGCTCTAGCGATGATAAAAAAAACGGTAATTGGATCTTATGTTTTCCAGATAGTAACCTATCTACCTTTGATTTGGATGTAAGAACGTATAATAATACAACGTGAAATTGTATTTTTCTATTGATGTATTAAAGTTTATAAAGAGTTGATGGCATAAACCTATTTCATTGTAGATAATTTCATATTTGTATTATAAGTAGAGATTTAGGGATTCAATTTACGCCTAATGATGAAATAAATGCACTTTAAAGATATTCTTTTAATGTCTAAATAAAAAATAACTATTCAGACTTAACGGTACTATGTGTGTAACAAGTCTATTAAAATAAATTTGAACTAAAGTCCGCTTAAATGGATTTGAAAATTAAGATGGCCGTGCCAAAATGGCGTTGCCGAGTCGGTCCACGGTTGAATGAACGCATTTTTATTAATAAGAAATATGCCATCAGATTACCTCGCTGTTCTGCCGCGAAATAACAAAATCACTATTTTCAGTTGGAATGAAATTCAAAACTTCCTACTAATTACCTATACCTTCCTACTAACTTCCTATTTTAGTTTCAGTTAGAAACAATTGTACAGCAAATTGTCGAACT
The DNA here is from genome assembly GCA_963924145.1 of Pyrausta purpuralis. Classification (NCBI taxonomy): domain Eukaryota; kingdom Metazoa; phylum Arthropoda; class Insecta; order Lepidoptera; family Crambidae; genus Pyrausta; species Pyrausta purpuralis. Next base: position 5,296,264 of record OZ001646.1, read on the forward strand.
ATGTCAATTAAGTATTTAAGTTATTATCATACAAATGAAATGAATTACAAAAGACAAATCCTCAAGTAAAGGAATATTCATTTTAAGCTACCGCGGTTCTAAGCGAATTTATTTACCAATGCTTTCCTAAGATTTTGTATAGACGGATGACGAAGTATCATCCTATTTAGCCCAACGACGGATCCCTGATTCAATTAGTTTGTCATTTTAACACCCGTTGACAGGTTTGATAGAATAAGCATAGCTTTTGAAGGACCGTCACTCCCCGGATTATCTCAAAGGGCACAGATTTGCGATTAAGATAGGGCGTTGGCCTCGGATTTTGTCACGTATAATGCTTTTGAGGTAAAAGGTCTATTGAGTGACCATTCATGGTAGCATACATATGAACTATTATTCAGTGTTATCTTTTAATAGACACTGAATATTGTGAAAACAATGGGGACATAGTATAGGCAATTGTGCAGCAGCAGATTATGATTATGGCATTTACATTTTAAATGCGCAAAACCTTAGGCACCCCAAATTCTTTTTAATTCAACTGACCTATTCCTGAAAGAAATAAATGAAATTCAAAAATAATTTAGGTAGTTTAGTTTGTTTGTCGTCTTTATCTAAATCTATAAGGTCTTTATTAAAAATGAAAAGAATTTACAATACGATACTAACAACTAGTGTACATTTACTATCCTAGATTTAGTATAATAAGAAACTAATGTAGCTTAGCAGAACACAGTCCATTTAAAGCTTAAGTAAAATTTAAGTAGTGTTAAAGTTTAAAGTATTAAGTTTCACTGGCACTTCTGATAATTGAAAACATTTCAAAATTTTCATATGCATATTTTTATTTTTTTCCTGAAAGAACTTCAAAAATGAAGGCACCCATATTTTTCAATTTTTATTTCTTTTCAGTATTTTCTCTTTTAATAATTGTTTAAAAACTCTCCATTCCAAAAGAGCGTAAGCACAGGAAGTAGGATGTTACGAGGTCACGTCTTTGCTATATTCGATAAAAAATATATCAGACATTTATAGTGTTGTGGTCGGTATTAATTGCAGAATTAAGGTGTCGATATATATGGTATATCCATTGAGTATTTAATTTTACTTTATTATGTAACATTACCTTATTTATGTTAAAAATAGCCAAATAAAACAACGCAGCCATCTTTCTTATTTAATACTATTATGATGTCTGAAAATTACTCCAATATTTTCTCATAACTACAAAAATCAAATATATTTCGAATGAGGAATCATGATGATTATTTCGTATCTGAACTAAAAATTTGTTTGAATGATAATGTTTTCTTTAAAAATAATCTTCAATTTACCACATCGTAATTTATCGATAATGTCCAATACAATACCGGAAACAGCAACAACACTAAACTTCAACTTGACACCCGACAGCAAACTCAAAGTTCAAAAGCAATTTTTTTCTGCATGAAATGTCATTGCAAAGGCGTAACTTGTGAAATGCCAACTTCCATGTTCTTTTCAGTATTTTTTATTTAACTTTAAAAATAAAGCGGAAAAAAAACTGAAAAAATTTTCAACGTGTTTAGAAATGCAAAATCTTGAAATGGTTTTCGAATTTTCATACCTTTACAAAAATGAAATGTTGTCAATTTCTTGCTCCGCGGACGACGCTCTGTTGAGAGAAGAGTCGGTAGGTATATCATGGGGCCACTGCACTGCGCCGTGCTGACATTATTATTATTACTATCTACGCTCTTAAAAAACTAACCATTGCTTTAAGTATTTTTGCTGGTTTGCGCTTATTAATAAATAGACAGGGCAAAATTTTATGTTTTTTTTAAAACATGACCCATATGACAAAATGGTTAAATTAAAGCGTTTATCTATCAAACGTTAGACTTTAAAAGAAAATGGTTAAAGAAACCTCAATGTTTTTTAAAAGACCTATCCATAGCATAGCAACGCATTTCTGATCCGTAGTTGTAAAAGTCTTTCCAAACTATCTATCGATATTGACCTGTTCTTTACAAGCACTACCTCTATTAGGCGATTAATGACTAAATCATATTTTGAGATTCACAAACTTCGTGATAAATTGGACTAACACCATTGTTCCTTAGAAATATTTTTTTAATTTGTTTTTTTTTGTATCATGAGATTATTGTTTCTTTCCTTTGGATTGTAGTTGCCCCAATCGGACCTTATCTTGATATCTGACTACTCATATGTGGAGATTTATTATTAGTATTGATGTTAGCATTAAGGTATTTAGATATAGTGATTATTAAAACTGTAAATCTTCCTAAGAATATATAAACATAAATAAATAGACCCCACACGCATAGGTTTGACTTTAAAAAAAAAACGGTTTTAGTTTCATTTATGCTCCCATACTTTTATACATCCCCCCTAAAATATCATTATTTTTTCATTTTTAGCATAAGAATCGTTAAGCAGTTAAAAGGATATACATCTTCCTACAAAAATTCAACAGTGTGATGCTTATAGTTACAGAATTAAATGGCTGTGACGTACGGACGTACAGACAGACAGATTTGACGAAACCGTGGGTTCCGTTTTTTGCCATTCAGCTACGGAACCCTAAAAGTTCGTTGTACATTGCGTGAAAAGGAAGAAGAATGTAATACAATCAGAAATGACGGAAATCAACACTTCTTATTAACATCAAGTATTTCAAATGACTTTCATTTTCAATGGTTCTCCTTATAAATGAATAAGAATTCCAAAATTTAGAGAGCGGGGTGGGTGTCAAGCATTTGTACAGTCAGTTTCATTTCTTTAAGACTCCTTGCACACTGCGCCTTTTAGCATCAAAGCAGTCGCGCGTTTAGAAAACGCGCTTCAGCATCGCGACTTACGCAATGAACAGATTTAATTTAGCATTGATACTAACTTGTGTTAACATCGATGCAGTAGCGCGTTTGCCTCGATGCCAACACGCGTTAGTATCGATGCAGTCTGTCCAAAATTCAGTACATATTTTGACATTTTACAACTTCTGCATCGCTACGCATCCTAACGCGCGATAGCATCGCGACTGAATCGCTGCTTAAAGTCGCAGTGTGTAAAGGGTGTAAAATAAGGGAAAATAAGTTTTTCGGCTTTGTTTTAGTTGTAACTTTAATTTATATGTTCAAATTTTACTAATACTGTAAAAAATTGAAGTATAGTAATGAACAATTATGAAAAACTCTTTAATATTTTTAGATAGGTACTCAGGTAAATATTTAAAATATCAGTCCTGAAAGAGTATTAGCTCACTAGCTGACTAGAAGTAGAAAAAAATGTATGCTAGCAAAAATAATAAAACTTTAAGCTCCAGAAACATTTTGTTTTATTTCAGTGTAGACTGTACATGAAACTGCTATAGCAATTTGTATTCAGTTGAAAAGTTCGAGAGTTCTTGTGAAACAATACAGCTTCAGTTTTAAGGTACAGTAGCCAGGTTTACTCCTCTGGATATTTCAAAAGATATTAGGGTATGTTAATATCTTTTGAAATATCCAGAGGAGTAAACCTGGCTACTGTACCTTAAAACTGAAGCTGTATTGTTTCACAAGAACTCTCGAACTTTTCAACTGAATACAAATTGCTATAGCAGTTTCATGTACAGTCTACACTGAAATAAAACAAAATGTTTCTGGAGCTTAAAGTTTTATTATTTTTGCTAGCATACATTTATAATAGCAGAATCATAGCCCTTAATATGAAAATTATATAATAAATGAATATATTTCATATTTGTGATCCCAAATTAAGTAGCCAATGCACTTGTCACAGTCAGACACAGCGGTGGTGCCACAACACCCAGATCCGAGACAATATAGAAATTTATGATTTTTACATTGACCTGACCGGGAATCAGACCCGGGACCTGGGAGCGGCGACGCCTTGAAACCAGCGTGCTTAGCCGCTACTCTACGGAGTTCGTCAAATTAATAATTTTATGTGAAGAAAGAACTAAATCAATTAACAATGATAATGTAGGAGTCACGTTGTGCATACGTAGCGATAAGCTACAAGCGACGCCGGGAACTTAGACGAACACGCCTAACATATAATCTAATATATTCGCATGTACAATGGTTAGCACATCAGGTTACCCACTTTTGTTACAAGCTAGCCCTGATCGCAACTGCATAAGATACCGCAGTGTTTACCTTGAAGTGTTGTCCCTACCTACTGTGTGCAAGGTCTATAAATCAAGTAGTTTATAAATATCAGTGGTGACCCCGAAGTGATAATCAAAAATAACTATTCGAAGTCCTAGGACAGTTATGGGGAAAGATGGTAAGCTTTTTATCTGCGTTTTTACCGCCATGATTCTTTCAAATGAACATGATGAATTATTTTGAATGCTTAGTGTATTTAATATAATCACATATAACGCTAAAATTTAGTCAGTAATATAAAACAACTGTTTCTGCCTTACCAAACGGTTGACTGGAATAGAATGCTTTAAAGCATAAATCCACCAATTGTTCTTCATTTTGTATGTGCAAAAGAATATACCTATAAATAAGTAATAAAAACAATGAAAAATACCTCAAAATAATATTTAGGAGAAACTTGTTCTTTTGGAAACGGTACATGATGTGTGAAGACTGTGACGCCAAAAAAATGTTTCTCCGAAACAGAAAACCAATGCGCATTAAAAGCTTTTTAGTAAGTTATTTTTATTTAGTAATTTTTAGTTATTAGGTACTCATATCTCAAAAACTACTCGACCGTTTTGTTTAAACTGGACCCGTAGTTGAAAAAGAAGTTGGTTCATCTAAATAAACTAAAAAAGAATCTCGCTATGAGTTTTCTAAGACAAAATACAAACATACATGCAATAACGAAATTTGGCACACGCGTTAGGAAGGCCTGAATTGATCAACATACTATTTTTTCCAATTCTGACGATATCGTTTACATACGGGTCTAATTGGATACCTCCATGTTTTGAAATCGGTATAAATCACGTCAAAAATAAAATGAATATCTTGTTTATTAATTACGACGTAGTTATTTGATATTATGTGACACCACGAAGAACACGACGTCAAAATAGTGTGTTAATATGCGCCAGATAAGACATCAATTGTCGTGGTTTCGAAGTAAGGAATTTACTTCCTTGTGTTACAAATACTAGACAACGATTATGAAGGAGGCGTCTCACTTAAACACTTAAATACATAATAAACATCCGTGACTCAGGTACAATACAACAACAATACATTATTGTTATTATCTTTTTATCTTCTTTAGTAAGTAGAGCAAAATTGGTTGTTAATAGCAAAGGCGGTTTGCCTTTGCTATTAAACAAAGTGTCATCTTAACAGATAATCGATAAATTTCGTACTTAATCACGGTTGTGGACAAGACCCTATTGTCATGTTACATTTGTCGATGTGCAGTTGAGTGTCACCTGATGACGATGGGGTGGTCTCCCTTCACGGTTCCGTGGGCACGTGCTGAGGGTTTTCCTTAAGGAAATTGTGAAAGCCGTGTTTTTTTTAAACCTTATGAAAATTTAGCTTCTTTGGTGCTTTTTACATAAGTTTCATTAATTTTTAGCACTTCTATAAATATTTAAAAAATGATACAAGTTGAATACGAATGTGCAACTTTCATTACCCAAAAACCCTCGACCTCTTTTCATAGTGATTGAATAAAAGATATAGCATTTAAACATACGAAACCACAACCTTCAGAAAAAAAAACACAAAATTGCACTCCGGGAGTGCCGGCAGAAGTGAAAACTTGAATATCAACGTTGTGCATTTTTGATTTTTTGGAATAGTTAGGGAATAATTTTGAATGAATTGCTCTTATTATCAATATAAAAGTACTATCATTTTTGTGATAGAATACAATAATAATAATAATAATAATAATAATAATAATAATAATAATAATAATATATTTTTATAGAATACAATATTTATTTATTGCGCTATCGTACACAAACATTACAATTTATATTATATTAAATTACATTAAAAAGTTTATCTCTCAGAAAAATCAACTTACATCCATAATTTCGCCAACCGTCTTACGGTTTTTCGATCAGCCCACGTGTCCTGACGCGAGTTTCACATTTTTCCCCCATCCCACAAAAGTGCTCAACGCCGCTAAAGAAGTTTTCACTTCAAAAAATATAACAATCATATTTATTTTCTTCTTACTCCCATTCAAGTTTCAGTTATCACTCTATACAAAATTTTGAGGAATTAATAAGTAATGCTATGGAGGACGTGGCTACCCCGTTATTCCCATCTCGTATAAAACAGAGCCGCTGGTAATAGAAATAAGTGATGCCAGACGTACGGTAAGTACCGTATTTTTACGGTAACTTCAAGCCTCGCACGGTAATCCATCGCAGTTTCAAAACGTATTTTTGTTTAATGAGCTAAAATTCAATCATTTGTACGGTAATTTGAATATGCGGTCTAATCTATGTACTAACACATTGCAAAGTTGGTGAATAAAACCAGATTTGCGTGAATCTTTTCTGTATCGGACTACGTATGATATATTTTGTGATCTTTTATATTTTTATTTGATAAATTTATTAACAAACAGCGTAAAAAATCGAATTGAAATAAAAATGACTCAAGGGACATGGACGATCGACTAAAATCAAGTATAATAAAGTAACTTAAAGTGAGTTTTTGCGGAATAATTTATATTTTATGAAATTGTACGGTAATTTTGGATGCATTTTACGGTAATTCTGGCAGCACATACTAACAACGCTTATGTAAATAGAAAATTAAACCAATAAAGTACGGAACCAAATAAATAGGTTTCACCTGAATCAATTTAATCTAGAACTGTACAATTTACTTTTATAGTGGTGAATTACATTGTGCTGAGGGAAATATATTTGGATATCTTTTAAGTGCCGCATTTGATCAATATATTATGTACTAGCGGTCCCCCGCGACTTCGTCCGCGTGTTTTGAGTTTGCTCCCTCCCCTCCCGTCGCAGCGTCCTGTTTTATATCCTAAAGCCTTTCTCGATAAATAAGCTATCCAACACAGAAATATTTTTTCAAATCAGTCCAGCAGTTCCTGAGATAAGCGCGTTCAAACAAACAAACTCTTCAGCTTTACAATATATTAGCGCAAGCGCACGTTGTACTTAAGCTGCGAACATTATTTTGGTGCGGAGTTATGTTAAAACTGTGATAGCTCCTAAGATATTTATTGAAATCAAATGATATAAAGGGCAACTTGGTTCTAAATGAAATGCTCGTGATGATGAATGTATTTATTTTGATAAGAATAAATACCTGTGTGTATAATACACCTCTAAAAATAATGCATTATTTTTTTTACAGATTTATTAACATAAAAAAGGTTGTAGTAAGTCAACCATAAAATATAGACATATGCTGTCGCGGACTTTATTATAGAACTCTTAATGCTGAACAATCCTGTCATACATGATTTTGACCTGATGACCTGTATGCAGCGGAAGCTCTCAAAAGGAATATCTTTCTCCCGTTTTTGCAACATTTTTCATTTCTGCTGTGGCTTTATGAGTCGTATCTTTATGTTATACTAGCGGTCCCCCGCGACTTCGTCCGCGCGTTTTGAGTTTGCTCCCTCCCCTTCCGTCGCAGCGTCATGTTTTATATCCTAAAGCCTTTCTCGATAAATAAGCTATCCAAAACAGAAATATTTTTTCAAATCGGTCCAGCAGTTCCTGAGATAAGCGCGTTCAAACAAACAAAGTCAGCTTTATAATATATTAGCGCAAGCGCACGTTGTACTTAAGCTGCGAACATTATTTTGGTATGGAGTTATGTTAAAACTGTGATAGCTCCTAAGATATTTATTGGAATCAAATGATATAAAGGGCAACTTTGTTTTAAATGAAATGCTCGTGATGATCAATGTATTTATTTTGATAAGAATAAATACCTGTGTGTATAATACACCTCTAAAAATAATGCATTATTTTTTTTACAAATTTATAACATAAAAAAGGTTGTAGTAAGTCAACCATAAAAGATAGACATATGCTGTCGCGGACTTTATTATAGAACTCTTAATGCTGAACAATCTTGTGATACATGATTTTTGTGTAACTTAAGCGGTTTCCGCAGCGTATGCAGCGGAAGCTCTCAAACGGAATATCTTACTCCCGTTTTCGCAACATTTTTCATTTTTGCTGTGGTCTTATGAGTCGTATCTTTATGTTATATAGCTTATAGCCTGCCTCGATAAATGGACTATCTAACGTAAAAAAAAAAATTCAAATCGGGCCAGTAGTTTTTGAGATTAGCGCGTTCAAACAAACAAACAAACAAACAAACTCTTCAGCTTTATAATATTAGTATAGATAGCCTAAAGCCTTCCTCGATAAATGGACTATCCAACGCAAAAAAACTTTTTCAAATGGGACCAGTAGTTTTTGAGATTAGCGCGTTCAAACAAACAAACAAACTCTTCAGCTTTATAATATTAGTATAGATATATAACAACCGTTATTATTCTATCATTAATGTAAAAGTTTCAACTTCCAGTATTAACAAAATAAGTACAAGTTTTTAGAATATCTTCAAAATGTTTTTACGGATTTTATTATGGACTTATCAAATAATAGTAAAATTACTATTAATCCGAGTGGAATGTTAAATATTAGTATGATGAACTGTATTTTTTTTATTTTATAACAGCAATCCGATTTTTAAACTAAATCTTAAACTTTTCCAATGAAATCTTAAACTTTTCCAAGTCGCAGTAGTCTATCTTCAATTCGATTCTTTTAAAGCGCACAGATTTATAAATTTAGCCAGATCAGGAGATTACATCGGAACTGCTTGATCCTCCCAGTATTACCTACCCGATAAGGCTCTGGGATAAAACAGAATATTCCGGAATAGGTGATTTGGACCTGAGAGACCAAGTGTTTTAGCGGTGATTCGTCTTCAAAGAGATCACGATCTAAATCAATTCCAAAGTATATTTATAGAATCCTCAGAATATCTCGCTTTTCTCTGAAATCATACGTATAGGAGGTATGATTTGGAATATATTTATTTGTGTTACACTTTTGTGTAAGCCTTTCTCGTAACTTAGATACTTATATAAAGTTTGAAAATCTTCCATAAGAACACAATTATAGCTTTGGTACTGACACGCTCCGCTTATACTAGACGTACATAAAGTTAACATCAAACTCATGGGTTATAATTTATTATACCTATACCAATAACAATTATTATGTCCATTGCACTAAACATAGTGGCTATTTTAAGAATAAGTTAATATACATACACAGCGTGTGGCCTGTAATAGGACCAAAAATTTTAACCAAACTGATGTTTTACCTACCTATTTATTTTGATTTGTATCATTTTTTGGCAGCTAGTGGTGACTTGAGTTTGTTCCAGCGTTGCTTCTCAGCACTTGCCAGATTGTCTGTGTCTTGTCTCGAAGCGCTAGTAGAGCCCAAACGATAAAAAGATAAGGAGACATGTTCTAGTCCCATATGGGCAATCATTGTTTGATATCAGCTTATTATTGACGTTCATAAGTGGCATTTTGAGCCCTAAATTGAATAAATTATTTTTGACTTTGACTAATCAATGATTCTACAGAATATATGCAGTTACCTTGACCTGCTCATAGTGTTCTAAAGTGCTTTAACTCAAAGATATAGTTATCGAAAGTTAATAATCGATGTATATCAAAATCGCTAACTTGTTGTAGTAAATGACAATGTCAAGTTCTATGACTAGAAACCAATGTGTTCAAACTCTAAACAATGTTCCTGGGTCGATTTATTTTGATTGGGAATATCATGAAATTTATTTTTATTACAATAAATTAAAACCCTTTCGAATTGATAGCTGGTTTCTAACAAGGGTTATATTTTAAATTTTTGCTCCTTTTTACAGGGCAAATCGTGTAAAAATGTATAATGACAATAAATTTAATCGATAAGCTATTTCAGTAATTGTAATCTGTTTCTAACATCATAATCGGCTTAGATATTCGTTGTTTAATTTTAATATTTACCCTAAATATTGCAAACACTTCAATGTAGATTTTTCTTAATATTATTTAAGGTTCCTTGATTTAAAAAGAAAAAAAGAAATTCAACACGTTTATAAGTTTACACCACAAACACACAAAATCACATTATTACACATAATAAACAAACAGAATACAAAGATTGAGAAAAAATGTTTACACAGAAAAGGAAAAAATAAAGGTGGAATTTATCCGTTAGGAATTTCTAAAGTATATACGCCTCTTTTCAAAATTGGTGAAGTGAAACGTGAATCCGTATCTCGTTCGTCCGTCCGTATTCATATGCTAATAAGCTACTGCCTTGTCCCGAAGAGTACCTGCCCCTAACATCAAGTTGTCACTTAAATGCCCAATTTGAGGCAGCAAAGCTCATTAATAAGGATTCGATTAAGACAACCCGCTTCCGTCTAACCCTTAATTGATATGGGGTTCCGTAGCTAAATTGAGTGGAATCAGACGTTGCTTATCTGTAACTGTTATACGCGGTATAATAACACTTAGGCAGAGTTTCAGCCCGAAACTTAGCCCCGAATATATCAAGTGGAACCCCGAAATCGAGATAAGAAGTTGCCGATTGTTTTTGAGATTTATCCTGATGGTATCCGCAGGGATTTGTTGGTATATTTCATTTTGAAGTTTGGCTAGTAAGTTAAGGGTTTGTCTCTAAGAAAATACCAGGCTAGTAACAAATCAAGGGTCTAATGCTTTAGAATGTTTTTAACACTCAGTGTAATATTTTATATTTATAAAGATGAAATAAGAAACCAAAAATTTGCGCACGGGCGGGACTTGAACCAGCAACCTTTTGGCAAACCGGGCCAAACGCTCTTACCAATTGAGCTACCTTGCTGTTAGTCCGACCCTGCGAAATTTGTGGTTTCCTATGAAAACGTCAATTGCGTGACGCTTAGCGCCATCTAGCCGTCTGTTTATGAAACAGATGGCCCAAGCAGTTATTCTTTACAGAATAAATTCTACTTGGAAATTGATGTCGCTTCGCTATCTAATGCTTTAGAATGTTTTTAACACTCACAGTGTAATATTTTATATTTATAAAGATGAAATAAGAAACCAAAAATTTGCGCACGGGCGGGACTTGAACCAGCAACCTTTTGGCAAACCGGGCTAAACGCTCTTACCAATTGAGCTACCTTGCTGTTAGTCCGACCCTGCGAAATTTGTGGTTTCCTATGAAAACGTCAATTGCGTGACGCTTAGCGCCATCTAGCCGTCTGTTTATGAAACAGATGGCCCAAGCAGTTATTCTTTACAGAATAAATTCTACTTGGAAATTGATGTCGCTTCGCTATCTAATGCTTTAGAATGTTTTTAACACTCACAGTGTAATATTTTATATTTATAAAGATGAAATAAGAAACCAAAAATTTGCGCACGGGCGGGACTTGAACCAGCAACCTTTTGGCAAACCGGGCCAAACGCTCTTACCAATTGAGCTACCTTGCTGTTAGTCCGACCCTGCGAAATTTGTGGTTTCCTATGAAAACGTCAATTGCGTCACGCAAGAATATTCAGACGGCTAGATGGCGCTAAGCGTCACGCAATTGACGTTTTCATAGGAAACCACAAATTTCGCAGGGTCGGACTAACAGCAAGGTAGCTCAATTGGTAAGAGCGTTTGGCCCGGTTTGCCAAAAGGTTGCTGGTTCAAGTCCCGCCCGTGCGCAAATTTTTGGTTTCTTATTTCATCTATATAAATCAAGGGTCTGTAAGAGCATTACAAAGAGAAAGATAGACAGTAAATAAATGAAGTAGAACTGAAAGTCTTTTTGAAAATAAATACCTACGTGTCATCTGTATTTTCGTTTATGCTTTAATAACATTGGCCCATTTTTTTGATCACTCGCGTCAAGATGGCGTGTGATATTTATTGAATAATGACAGAATTTCTAATGAAAATTAGTGTAATTTCATCCGGGATTGAATTTAAAAAAAGATCACTAAAATTTGTGAGTAATAAAGTCTATATTTTCGTTATTTTCATTGATTTGTAATTAGTTTTTGAACGAAAATCATTAGCCATATTCAAGCGGTTGATTCAAAAATAGGGCCCATTATCTTTGTAAACTAAATGAATTAGTAAAGATAAATTACTTAGTCATGTTTAAGTAGTAGTTTAATGATTATGTGTGAAATAGCCTGCAAAGAGTACTGATCAAACTGTAGGATGTGTGATGTCTAGAACCTATTCAAATGCTATTTCTTCGCATCATTATTTAATCTGAATAAAAATATTTGCAGGTAGTGTTCAGAACCGTCTGATTATAATTTATTAATGGATTTTAGCTATCTGCACAGTCTGTGAGTCCAAAAATATGGAGAAGGATCATCTTATATTCAATTGAAATGACGTATTGATTGACACCTGACACCTGCCAAAGATAAGTATTTGTCGTATAGATTTTTTCATTTAAAAAATATTTCCCCTCTTTTTTCCTCTTCCCGAGGCCTCTCCATAATTTCCTTATTGTGTTTAGAGGCAGTGAGTTTGTGGGTAGGCCTCCAGAAGACCTCTCTATATTATATTAAATTCTTGCATTTTTATGTTTCAGTTGACACTTGGCGTTGGCAGGGACTCACTCCGGTTGCTTAGGCAACCAGACTTGCGCATCCCCTGCTGTCAGCGTCCGTCATTCTAGTTTATTTACATATAGTTTTATTTTAATTTTATGTTTTTATATTTGATATTGTGTCATAAGTTTTAATTTAGTGTTTTGGCAGGTTTTTCCTAATTTCTTTTTGTGATAAGTGTTAAGGCTTATGAGCACATTATCTCCATCGGTGGGCACCCACTCACAGCCGCAGTTCTTTCAGTGCTCAATTTGTAATACCAACAGGGCTTTTAAAGGTAAGAGGGGCCTTAATATTCATATTGCCCGTAGTCATAATAGCACCAATTTACCCGCATCTCTCCCTCTACCCTCTACTTCAAATCCTATATCTTCGTCTCCATCTTTTAAAGCTATTATCACAAATCTCCACCAAACTACTCCGCTGGTTAAAAGAATCCCTAGGGGAGCGAGAATAGCTTTAGCTAAATGCCTCTCGTCTTGTATTGAAAAATGTTTCGATAATACTGAAACTGCCTGGCAAAATCTTTTTACGTTTTCATACTCGTTTTTTCATGTAAAGTCTCAGTCTAAACATTTAACTCGGGCGCTTTTAGATAATGCTTCGAAATCCCACAATCCATCCCTTCCGTTCAGTTCGTCTGGTACGCTATCTTCCAAATTTAACGTTTATCGTACCGTTGAGAACAAGGTTATGGACGGTGACCTGAAAAACGCAGCCCGAATCTTGTTCTCCGATGACACTCTCGCTCCCTCTAATCAGGAAACTCTCGAGAGCCTTCGTAGTAAGCATCCTTGACAGGTCTGCCTTTCTGAATGAAGTTCAGACTCACACTCCTCAGATTTATCCCTTTGTTTTTCAGTGTTACAATAATCAATCAAAATTGCTTTACAATGAACATTCAATTGTTTCTGCAGTCTGTGTTCAGCAAGGCGACCCTTTAGGTCCAGCCCTTTTTAGTTTAGGCATCCATCCTGTCATTTCATCCTTAAATTCTAAATTCAATGCCTGGTATCTGGATGACGGCTCCTTTGGAGGCAAAGCAGATGTTGTTTTCCAAGATCTTGTCCTGATTATAGAGGGATTTAAGAAATTTGGCTTAGAACTAAACCTTTCAAAATGTGAACTCTTTATTAATGACCACGTTTCGCCTGGTTCCCGTCAGGATATCATTGATAAATTTAATTCCCTTGCTCCTAACTTAAAAATTCTTAATTCTGAATCGCTTTGCCTTTTAGGTGCCCCTCTTCTTGATCCCAGCATCGAACCTTTTCTTGATAAAAAGTTGAATGATTTCACCCTATCAGCCCCCAGATTAGAACACCTAAATTCACACATTGCTTTTACTATACTGAAATCGTGTCTTTTTGTGCCTAAATTTACTTATTTCCTACGTGCTAGTCCTATCTGGAAAAATTATAATTATTTAAAACTATTTGACACTACTCTTAAAAATAGTTTGGAAAAAATTTTAAATTTACATTTTGATAACAATTCTTGGACTCAGGCTTCGCTTCCTATTCGTTTTGGTGGGATCGGAATTCGCCAAATTTCTAGTATAGCCCTCCCCGCTTTTCTCTCCTCTTTGCATAGCACTTCCGTTTTAGCCGGAAAAATCTTTGAGCATCCTCGCCAGCTTTCTGAGGTGAGAGAGGCGGAGGAGTTTTGGCAAGGTCTCTGTCCTAGAGAAGACATTCCAAAGAAACGTCACCAACAAAAACTCTGGGATGTCCCTCTTGCGAGAGAGACCTTCAATTCTTTACTTCAAAATTCCGTCAGTGACAGTAGTCGAGCAAGGCTCTTGGCGGTTTCCTGCAAAGATTCTGGTCACTGGCTTCATGCTTTACCGTCAAAAAATTTAGGCACTCTTTTCGATAGTGAGTCTTTCCGGGTGTGTGTGGGTCTCCGCCTTGGCACCCCTATATGTGAAATTTTTATATGTCCCTGTGGCAAGGAGGTTGACAAATTTGGTCTCCACTGCCTTTGTTGCCAACAAAGCGCTGGGCGTCTCGCCCGTCACGCTACCCTTAATGACGCCATCAGAAGAGCTCTTGCCACCATCAATGTTCCTTCCACGTTGGAACCACGTGGTTTGGTCCGTGACGATGGCAAGAGACCCGATGGCCTCACGCTTATTCCCTGGGAACGGGGCCGGGCCTTAGTTTGGGATGCAACTTGTGTCGATACTTTGGCCCCATCCCATCTCAGAGAATCAGCCCTTAAAGCTGGAGCAGCAGCGGAGTTGGCTGAAGACGCCAAGCGTCGCAAGTACGTCTCACTTGCAAGTGATTATGTGTTTGCGCCGTTTGGTGTTGAAACATTTGGGCCGTGGGGACCCTCTGCTAAATTGCTGTTTGGTAAAATTGCGCCAAAATTAAATTCTGTCACAGCCAATAATAAAGCTGGCTGGTTCCTAGCTCAAAGGATTAGCATAGCTATTCAACGCGGCAACGCAGCCAGCATCATAGCCTCCTTGCCTCAAGGAAATGGTTTCGTTTTTGAATAGGTAGACTTTAAGTTTTTTTTATGTAGCATGTCTTAGTTTTGTTTCTTCTTGTTTGTTATTAATAAAGTTACTAATGACGTAAGTGGAGGAATAAGTCTATTTTATGGTATATATAGATCATATAAAATCATGGACCCGCACCATTAACTGACTTCAAAAAAGGAGGTAATCAATTCCATGTGTAAAAATGTATGCACTTTAAATATGTTGATCTCGTAAGGCTCCCAAAAATTTAATTTCCTCAGAGTATGTATGTCTGTATGTTTGTCCCAGGATTTCTCGCAAATGAAAAGTCATAGCGAGACGAATCTTATTTTAGTTTAATTAGTATATTCTAACTAAGGGTAAAGTGTAAGTTTTATCAAAATCAAATTTAGTATATTCTAACTAAGGGTAAAGTGTAAGTTTTTGATATAAGGGTAATAACCAAAAACTCATTAAATAATAAAAATAACTGCTTTCAAAAAGTAACGCGTTAGCCTTCTATTTAGGAGGAACAAGTTCATTTGAAATCGGAGCATGATCTCAAGCTTGTGTGGACCAACAGTCTACGCACATCATGCGCCAACTCCAAATGATTTTGCTTCTCCTAAATAAAAGGCAAATGCGTTATTTTTAACATACGTCAAAAAAGAAAGAGGTAATCAATTTAATTGTATGTTTTTTTTATGTGGCTGCGTTTACTCATATCACAGGCATTAGTAAACCGATTTGAAAAATAATTTTGCCTCTTAGAGGTTATACCTTCTAATACGTTTCACTTCGCTTGTAAAGGCCTTAAATTGGAGTAATTTCATAGCAATACACTCCTCATTAAATAAAAACCACAATTAACTTTAAAAAAGTAAAAACCGACTTCAAAACTAAAATGCACTAAAAAAGTCTTAAATAAACTCTTGACCATTGAAAGGAAGGGAATGATATATGATACTTGATGGTCAAAGTGATGGTACCGACACCAAAAAGAAATTGTTTGCAAAAAATTGATTCCCTTACTGAAGTGGTTTGAAACATATTTAACTAATAGAGAACAAACAGTGGTAATATACGCTAATGATGGTGAAAAAAAGCTCTCATCTTCTAAAATAATATCTCAAGGGGTCCCACAGGGATTTATATTGAGCCCTGTACTATTTACCATCTATACAGCAGACCTCCCACAGTGTCTGGAAACGTGTAAATATCATATGTACGCGGACGACACCCAACTGTACTATTCATTTGAAGCCACAGACACCGAGAAAGCCATAAAAAAATCAACAAAGATCTGCAAAACATAAATGAATGGTCTGAGAAAAATTCCCTGGTGCTTAATCCTGCAAAATCACATGTTTTAATACTAGGAACAACGCAACAAATCAAAACTGTATCTGATTGTAGTAAGGAAGTAACCATCAACAATGTTGCTCTTAACAAGGTAGAGTCGGCTCGTAACCTCGGCTTAATACTCGATGGGAAACAAAAGTACCTGAACCATGTCAATGAGAAAATAAGAAACGCCTTTTTCAAGTAGAAAATTCTTTACAAAATGAGACAATATCTGAAAGAAGAAGTACGATATGTTCTGGCTGACTCACTCGTTCTCTCACCTTTCAATTATTGTAACCCAATAATCAGCCCTAGATTAAATGCCGGCACAGAAAAAGCCATACAGCGTGTACAAAATGCATGTATTCGCTTTTGTTACAATGTGCCGAAAAGGGAATTCATAACTCCATACCTGAATAGGAAGGGTATTTTAAACATGAAGGCTAGAGGGGAACTGCAGTATGCCTGTACTGTTCACAGGGTTATCTGGAGCAAAAGACCGGAATATTTATTTGAAAAACTTACCTGGGTAAAGGACAACTCTCAGAGAAGTCTTAAGATGATAATCAGAAACAGATTAATAATACCCAAACACAAGACGACGCGATATCAAGGATCTTTTAAATTCCGCGCAGCGAGCATATGGAATGATCTTCCCCCGCCTATGCAAGAAAAAATGAGTGTTGATTGTTTTAAAAATAAATACAAAGCAGCCTTATTAAGGAAACAACTTGCTGCGGAAGATATAATTATCCTTATTAAATATCACTTTGACGTGACAAGGTTCACAACTTAACATTCACATGTGCGTCAATAAAGCGAGGTAAGGGATCGGATCGATATCGGCCAATTTCCTTATTTCCAACAAAATCCACATAAGTGCCGAAATAAGGTGTCAAATCATATCAAAAAAGCCGGCCAAGTGCGAGTCGGACTCGCGTACTGAGGGTTCCGTGCCAACTTTAACTGATTTAAGGAATTCACTTAGCTAAAATAACAAAATATTTTGTTGACAGCAAACATAACTTTGTTTTTCATAGTGTTTGTATGAAGAACAAAGTAATGTTTGCAGTTGTTGAAAATGAGCTATATCTCAAAAACTACTAGTACGATCTCGTTAGAACCAATTTTCGTTGAAAGTATTTGTTAAGATCTACATTATATTTTTTTTTAAAATTTACTCTTGCTTAGTTTAGAATTTAGATGGGGGGGGGGGGACGCCCATTTTACCACTTTGGAAGCGTGTATCTCTCAAACGTTAAATTTTAAAAGAAAATGGTTTTAGAAACCTTTGTCATTTTAAAAGGCCTATCTATAGATACCACACACGCATAGGTTTGAGTAAAAAAAAAATCGGTTTTAGTTTCATGTATGGGAGCCCCCCTTAAATATCATTATTTTTTATTTTTTGTATAAGAATCTTAAAGCGGTTAACAGGATACACCTTTCTACCAAATTTCAACAGTGTGATGCTTATAGGTACAGAATAAAGTGGCTGTGACATACGGACGGACAGACAGACAGACAGACAGACAGACAGACAGACAGATAGACAGACAGACAGACAGACTTGACGAAACTGTAAGGGTTCCTTTTTTTTGCCGTTCGGCTACGGAACCCTAAAAAGGCTTCACGATATTTCAAAGAATATCCAGTAATAAATATGCCTAAACGAGCTCCGGAAAATGAGTGTTCATGGTGTACCTATGATGGATTATGATTGAGCGAAGCTCGTACCTCGATGATTTGCGTACCTGTTTATTTGTTTAAGTACAGTTAAGGGTTTTTAGATGGTAGGTTTTGTGTTAGTTTTATACATGGAATGTCCGTTTCTTTTTGCTTGTCGAATATTGTAAATTATCTTGACTTTACTTTTTACCGATTTTTTTCATTTTAAAATAAGTTATACATAAAAATCACCAACTTCCTAGTCCTAGGTCATCGTACAGCATGGAGATCTTTTTAAAACAAATAGAAAATTAATTTTATTCACTAAAATTATTATTAAAGTTATAAAAAAATTGCGAACAGTATTCGACTGGTAAAGAAAAGGGACTCATTACTATTAAACATAAACTTATTATTATGAATTACTTATGTCTTTATTTTTTCTTTTCTTATATCAATGTACAATTAGTTTTCGCTATTTGTTATTATATTAGCAACCTGAAAAAATATGATAGCACTGGAGCATTTTTTGTCGAGCAAATCTACTTAATTTCGTTAATTTATCAAAATTTTACAGTGACGGAACACTAATTTCGTTAATGAGTATCTTTGCTTTCCTTCTGCGTCTGCTTAGAATCAATGTAAAATTGGAGGGGCACATATTTTTTTTTTAAATACTGATAAACTCTATCGATATAATTTAAATCAGTGGAAGTTTGACATTTGTATTGTAATTATTATTATTTTATTTTTATTTTTCCTATGAATGTATAATACACAATGTATTATTGTTATATGAATAAATGAGTTGAAGCAGCAATTCAAGTACGTTAGACTCACGGTCTTAGACCCTTGGCACACTGAGACTTTTAGCAGCGATGCAGCATTGATGAAGTCGTAAAATGTTAACCTTTACACACTTGCGTTACGTGTAGAATCAGTGCAGTCGCGATGTAGAAACTGGACATGGACAAATTATGCACTGTATATTGGCTAATGTCACGCGTTTATCGATGCTAAAAGTTGCAGTTGGTAAGGTGCCTTAGCCACTGCGACTTTTAGCATCGATGAACTTGCAGCTTTGCTTTTTCTTTGCAAGTGGTGCCTGATGTCAACCTTAACGGGCAACAGCAGTCTACGAACGCACATCATGCACCGACTTCAAATTAGTTTGTTTCCTATTCATAAAGATGAAATAAGAAACCAAAAATTTGCGCACGGGCGGGACTTGAACCAGCAACCTTCATCTTTATGAATACAAAATATTACACTGTGAGTGTTAAAAACATTCTAAAGCATTAGATAGCGAAGCGACATCAATTTCCAAGTTGAATTTATTCTGTAAAGAATAACTGCTTGGGCCATCTGTTTCATAAACAGACGGCTAGATGGCGCTAAGCGTCACGCAATTGACGTTTTCATAAGAAACCACAAATTTCGCAGGGTCCGACTAACAGCACGGTAGCTCAATTGGTAAGAGCGTTTGGCCCGGTTTGCCAAAAGGTTGCTGGTTCAAGTCCCGCCCGTGCGCAAATTTTTGGTTTCTTATTTCATCTTTATGAATACAAAATATTACACTGTGAGTGTTAAAAACATTCTAAAGCATTAGTTTGTTTCCTTTTAGTGTTTGTTTTAGAAGGCGGTTTTTTTTTTTAAAAAAACGACATAATTCAGTGAAACATAGTACCTGCCTTTTCAATTATAAGATAAATAAAATTATTAAATTACATACAAATAAAAATAAATTCAATCAAATGTGACGACTGCCCAATAGTATTTTGGTATTAGTCCATATATGAACCATACAACAGTGGTTGATAAATGGACAGTCAAATCTGTGTGGGAGCACCCGTAGAATGCTAATAACCTACTCATATCATAATGCGTATAAACTTATTAAAATTAGCGCATATTAATTCAGTCATTTTTGTATTCACCAAAATTTCCGAGCTGCAGCTATAAACACAGTGTGTAAGTAAGCAAAAAGCTTTTGAAAGTTGCTGCTTTTCCGAGCTTTCCGAGCTGTAATTTCATTAGACTGTTTTCATCCCCTTTGTTCACGGTTCTCTTCAGAAAACCTAATGAGAAGGTTGAATGTAGGTACGAATATATTTCGATACGGTACGATTCGTCATTTTTCAGGAAGTTAATAATGCTGTGGGTTTGTTTCTTGTACATTTTGAGAAATAAAAGAGATAAAATATATGTAGGTGTCGCTCCGACTCAACTTTTCTCAAATTTTATACTTCTAACATCCATCGTGGTCCCTGTCCAATAATAATTATTTTTCTTATATTTGATTAAAGGATAATATTTTGTTGCGATCTATTTATATTTCCAAACAAATAGCGTTTAGGAAACAACTTCTGCTGGCAGCTGTTTACTCAATTGTATTGTCCTTCATACAGAAATGTAGATCCAAGACTCGGAACCCTGATGTGACAGTGCCATATATTTGTGCAGGTCCCGTAACCTCGACGTTTCGCTTGGTTGCGTGACTAACGTCTTCACATAACGCGACTCTGTACACATTTGTTTCGTGAAAATTTAATTAAATTTATTCAGGACGTTCCCTCTCATAAAATTGAGTAAATTTTTACAGACTCTAAAAAGAAGATAATCGATTCGACCTGTGTGATATGGTCATAATTGAATAAAATTTAAGTATGTAGACCTAGTTTTTACTAGATTAATTTCATAAGAGCTTCTTACAGGTGTGCAAAATTACGTAAGTGTTACATTTTTGGAAATTTGTACATTTGTCCCAAGATTTTTCGCAAAAGGAGAACTCATAGCAAGAAGATTGTTTTTCAATTACGTTGTTTAATAGCAACTAAGAGTTCAGTGTTAGTTTCATCAAAATTGGTACAGTAGTTTTTGAAATATGAGTAATAACTAAAATCATGAAATAAAAAATAATGTTAAAATTTAATAGCTTTCAAAATATCAAAAACGGACTAAAAAGCTTAAATTAACGCATTTTTTTCTAATTAGGAGATTTCAAATTCTTTCGGCGTCAGCGCATTATATGGTGTAGTATGTATGTAGGTGTTAAGCTTGATTGACATCAAGCACCGACTCCGAAAAATATTTCTTGTTAGAAAATTTTGGTTTTGGTTCGGACCTTAAGGAAGTTTTTATTATAAAGTTGCGAATGAACTATAAACTTCACTTGTTAGATCTTAACTCATCTGTCCCATTAACATAAAAAATACTATACAAATGAACACGAAAACTTCCTTTCTTAGCTTCTGCTCTTGTAATTTCCAAGTACTGGAAATGAATGTTCAAGTGCTTGAAATAAACAAAACATAGTTACCGGTTTTTATGTTCCCTTTGAACTCCAAGAGGCCGAAAACTTTTATTGAAAAGGGATTAGTCACACTTCAGTTATCTTCCACAATAGATCGTGATGAGCACTCTGTACAGTGTGCTCATCGCTACATTATCTGTTGCTTTTAAAAACAGATTTAGCAAATGTGCTTCGTAAAACGCGAAGTAATGATAACACTACTATGATATTTCTGCAAAAAAACATTTTTATATAGTATGGTTTGCTCTTGTCTCTGGACTATACCAGACGAGGTATAGACAGGGACGACGATGAAGCGAGCTCACCTTTAAAAACTGTTTACTCTTTTTTCGAAAATAATAGGGTTGATAGACATTTTTGCAAACGAAGAGAAGCGCACTAAAATTGCAGCCAATTGGTGATGTAGGAATCTAATAAAGTGGCACCATTAAAGCTTGGTTTGCTACAAAAGTCCTTCAGGTTATAGCCGACACCTGGATATTTCCGCAAAACAGGTAGAAAGCTTAAGAGTTTTCGCATGGCAAAAAACGGAAACCTTATTGTTTCGTCAAGTCTGTCCGTCTGTCTGCAACATGATAGGTAGGTGTATCCTGTAAACTGGCTTTCAAAGTCCTATACAAAGAAAAAAAAGACTTTTGAGAGTGGCTCCCATACATGGAACGAAAACAAAAAAAATGTTTTTGCCCAAATCTATACGTGTGGATTGTCTATAGATAGGTATTTTAAAATGTCATGGATGTCATTCCTAAAACTATTTTATTTCAAAGTCAAACATTTGTAAGATAGACGCTCCTAAAGTGGTTAAGTTGTTAAGTACTATGAAGAACAAGTAATTTTTGCTTTCAACAAAACATTGATATATTTTGGCTGAGTAGAAGTAAGCAGACCCCTTATTTAGTTTAAGTTGGTACGGAACCCTCAGTACGCGAGTCCGACTCGCACTTGACCGGGTTTTTAATAACAAAATGTAACTGGGTCCTATTATTCGTACTTGAACTACGTACCTTATCACCCTGGGGGTAATGAACTCGCAAATTTGCATAAACCGAAGCATGATTCATCGAGCACTTACCACAGCAGCCGCTGAGAGAATGAACTTGCGTATCCTTATCTTCAGGTATAAATCCACTTACGGTGCTGTATCGAGCAATGATACTTTACTGCCGGATTATGGGCGAGGCGTGCTTCAGATGTTACAGGTCGGATATAAGAAGATGAAGACCTAGCTTTAAGCAGCTTCTAGATACGAGATTAGAATTATTACTTAGTCGTCACACATCGAAGAATAAATTATATTAACATTAGAAATAAAACTAAATGAAACAAAAACAAAGCCCCAAGTGTGCCAGCTCAGTATAAGTCGTGACAGCATATGGCAAGCATGCCACGACACTGATTTTTTGACTTATGTAGGGAGAAATAATAAATGAAATGATTGATGATTTAATTTAATTGTAATGTATGAGAGTTCATACCAAAAATATTTATTTACTTTTACCATTTAAAAAATAAAGTTACTTAATTGTTGTAGAGAGGAAGATGCTTTATCGTTGACCTCAATTTAGCGCAAGCTGTTTAAAAATATACACTATAAATTGAAAATAAGAAACAGTTTGCACAGTATTGCCATAATTAAAATTATTTCGCTTAAACTTGGTTATGAAACTTTCGTAGCAGCTAGATAATAAAACCGTTAATTTAACGACGTGTCTAGCGATGGCTGCTATCATAGAACCGACGGGTAACTATTCGGAAAATTTTAAAATGCCCTCAGTTTTTACTTTTTACAAACTAGCTCGCCAGTTCGTGACAGATTTCTGAATTGGGAAAGTTTTTTTTTCGGTTGACTAATACTGACCAGCGGATTAAGATCGGGACTAAACGACGGCCAGTCTTCAGCTCTGATGAAGTCCGAAACGTCCGCTTCTAACCATGACTGCGTGGACCTTTACTTGAGGAGCTTTATGACCCAGCGCCAAGTCTTGTTGGAAAGACCATGCTTAGTTATTGAACATGGTGTTGTTAAAAGGCTTAACTACCTTCTCAAGAATGGTATCTTGATACTCTTGTGCCGATGTTTTGATACCTTTTTCACAAAAATATGGCTCACTCACTCCTTCATAGCTAACACCCCACCAAACCATCACAGAAGTGATAGCTTATTCATCGAAGAAAGCTTTAGGCTGTAGAACAGCACGCTGCGACGGGAGGGGAGGGAGCAAACTCAAAACGAGCCGACGAAGTCGCGAGGGACCGCTGTATTTCATAAAATCAGTGTCCTGATAAGTCATATTATCTTATTAACTAATCATATCAGCCTTATTACAGCCGCTAATAATACGGATGTAGTGTAACTCAGCAAATAAAAAAATAAAAAAAATTATATCCTAATCCAAAGAAATGTCGGATTCTGTTAGGTTAGCTTTGTTATCTGTGGGAAATAACTGTGGCTAGAGAAATTGGAATACGTACCTTTCACGGATCATTTCATTTCTATTAGTTGTTTGTTCCTATACCAAATAGAGAAGTTATTTTGTACATTTTTTTCCATAATGATATCTAATATTGTAGCTTATACATTTTGGTATATGATAATGCCTTTTAAAACCGGTTTTATCGACTGTCTTTTGTCACGGTAAATATTACCGTGCTTTTGTGAACTAATGAACGAAGTGTCTATTTTTATCAACTTCAAAAAGAAAGGAGGTAATTCAATGTATGTGATCTCTTTGGATTTTATCAATTTTTGAGTATGTTGATCTAGTAAGGCAAGCACGTGTGCTAAATTTCGTAAGTGTATGTATATTTGTATGTTTGTCCACGGATTTCTCGAACATGAGAAGTGATAGCGAGCTGATTCTTTTTTAGAATAATCAGGTATACTTCAACTTATAGTACAATGTAAATTGTATCGAAATCGGTTAAGCCGTTTTTGAGATATGGGCAATAAAATAAATCATCATGAAATAAAAAAGTAATATAAAAATTAAACTGCCTTCGAAAACCTGACTACAAAGCTTAGCTTAGTTATGATTTTTCTACTAAAGCGCCACTTTAGTAGAAAAATCATAACTTGTTAAATAAAAGACCAATCGAAAATCTGATTGATGCAATTGTAGCTCTGTTTATTTGG
The DNA here is from genome assembly GCA_963924145.1 of Pyrausta purpuralis. Lineage (NCBI taxonomy): Eukaryota > Metazoa > Arthropoda > Insecta > Lepidoptera > Crambidae > Pyrausta > Pyrausta purpuralis. The sequence goes on from OZ001646.1 coordinate 5,320,819, forward strand.
TTTAGATACAATGTTTAAGTTCAATAAAACAGAGTTATTTGCAGTTACAGTTAGAAAAAAACCCAATAATGGCCACATTTAGCAGTTTTTCTAACTTTTTCTACAGTAAACTACTTTTGAAACAATTTTAACGTACAAAATAAACTATTGAACCTGTACTTCAATAATAACTACCAGATTTTTGATTGTCTTAGTATTTAAGGAGTAATAATTATTTTAAATAGAGTGGCGTTAGTGTGCGCGTCAAAAATTTGGGGAGCCCCTTAAAATAACGCATCTTCTATTTGCCAGAAATAAATATAAATAAAAAAGGGTCATAGTATAATTTCAAGCATACGTACACCAAAAGTCTACGCACATTGTGCACAGACTCCAAATGAATTTGTTTATCCCAAATCGAAGATAAATGCGTTATTTGAAGCTTTTTAGTCAGTTTTTTGTAAAGTAAGTAAAGTTAGCCAGTAACATCTCATTGCTGGACAAAGGCCTTACCTCAACTATGATGTAGTTTGAGACATACTACACCACGCGGGCTCTATGCGGGTTGGTGGAGGGGTGTTTGCAAGGCAAGCGACTAACCCCGCTGTCAGATGTTATAAGGCCTCTGACTAGTCTTAACGACTAATATTAACCGATATTCGCCGGGACCAACGGCTTAACGTGCCTTCCGACGTACGGAGAAGAATCAGTTTTTGAAGACGGTTTAATTTTAATTATTAAGTATTTCACAGAAACAAAACAAATAACGCGAACGTTTCAAACTGAAAGTCTAATTTCAATATCAGAAACTTTTCCGAAGATATTAGCAAGAAAGACATTGTCTTGTTCTGCTAATAAAGGAGGTTATTAAAAAACTTTGCTCTCTGAAAGCGTTTTTTGAAGCCGTTAAAAGTGAGCACCTACCTATTTTCTCCACATTCCGTTGAAATTTTTCGATGCGTACGCAGAGAGCGTTACTCGACGGCTATAAAACGGATAGAAACAATAAAGTCGGTGATATAGTTTTAAATGGCTGAAAAGGTTGGTACTTTATACGAGACGACTTTTTAAAGCGCTTTAGCTTGCAGTGGGTGGAAATACTGAGCTAATTGATGAAGAAGTAACTGGATTCCATATTCATTTATTGAAGCTTTTTTGCAACATCCAATAATAGTATTGTAAAATTAAACAAAAAATGTGTTGATTTTTTTATTATTATTCAGAGCAGTTTTAAACCTTCCTTAAGTTACTCCTTGCTAGATAATTGGCATGATTACTTTTGCTCTCACTTCGATTACTGTAGCGTTATTTACAAAGTACAAATTCTGTAACTAACTGCCAATGATTCTTTTTTTAGGGTTCCGTAGGTGAATGGCAAAAACGGAACCCTTATAGTTTCGTCAAGTCTGTCTGTCTGTGTGTCTGTCCGTCCATATGTCACAGTTACTTTATTCTGTAACTATAAGCATCACATTGTTGAAATTTGGTAGAAGATGTATCCTGTTGACCGCTTTCCGATTCTTCAACAATATGAAAAACAAACTAAATAAGTTTGTTTAGCTGTCAACAAAATTTTGTGGTACTTTAGCTAAGTGGAAGTAAGTGGATTCCCTAATTCAGTTAAAGTAGGAACCATCTGTGCGCGAGTCCGACTCACACTTGGCCGGTTGTTTTTGTTAGTGTGAGACGAAGCAAGTGTTTTGGGTTCAAGGAGTTACTCTTTGAGTGCAACTGTGGTTTTAATTGGGGAGTTACTAGTGTGTAGCTGGCTGTTTATTAAATTACTAGCGGTCCCCCGCGACTTCGTCCGCGTAAATTTTGGGTTTCCTGCGAGCATTATTTTGGCGCGGAGTTTTTATTAAAACTCATACCTTTTTAAGATAGCTATTGAGATCAAATGATGTTTATATTCTGATTAAAAAAAAAAGTAAATTTCTTCCTTGTGTTATATAAATACCAATCAACGACTATAAATGGAACATACATTTTAGCTACTCTCTGTCTCTGATAAGTCTGCTCCTGAAAAACAAACTACACACACACAAACATACACACATTTTTTTTTCTTTTTTCTTTTTTTTCTTATATTATTATTACTTTTTAATTTTCTATGATATTTTTTAATTATGTGTGTGTACTGCGATTTTGGTCGTTTAGTCATTTTGCATTATTGAGTTATATTATTTTACTTAATAAAATAATAAGCACGTAAGAATAAAAAAGTTGAATTATTTGCTTTGTTGAACAGGAATGAAATGGCGATATCAGCAGGAACTAATAAAATTTAATGATAAAAAAACCGGCCAAGTGCGAGTCGAACTCGCGCACTGAGGGTTCTGTCCGTGCCAACTTTAACTGAATTAGGGAATCCACTCAGTAGAATACCACAATATTTTGTTGACAGCAAATATAACTTTGTTTTTCATAATGTTTGTATGACGTACAAAGTTATGTTTGCGGTTGTTGAAAATGTGCTATATCTCAAAAACTTCTTGTTCAATCCCGTCCGAACCAATAGTTTCGTTAAAATTATTTGTTAAGATCTACATTATATATTTTTTTCAAAATTTACACTCGCTTATGTTAGAAGTAAGATGGGGGACGCCCATTTTACTTTGGAAGCGTCTAGCTATGAAACGTTAGATTTTAAAAGAAAGTGGTTTTAGAAACCTCTGTCTCATTTAAAAGACCTATCCATAGACCTCACACACGTAGGTTTGTCAAAAAAAATATTTTTTGGTTTTAGTTTTATGTATGGGAGCCCCCCTTAAATGTCATTATTATTTTTTTGTATGAGAATCGTAAAGCGGTTAACAGGATACGTCTTTCTACCAAATTTCAACAGTGTGATGCTTATAGTTACAGAATAAAATGTCTGTGACATACGGACGGACAGACAGACAGGCAGACTTGACGAAACTATAATGTTCTGTTTTTTGCCATTTGGCTACGGAACCCTTAAAAGTGCCAAATATTAAACGGGAGTTATTTCAACCTTCATATTTTTTTCATTCTTCATAATTAATTTTCAGTTATAGGATATGTAGTTTAACTTACTATCAACACTTAATGGGTTAGATAATTATATTTAGATATGATGTTTATTATTGTTCGACATTTAAGAGTCACTAATTAAGTACCTACAACGTGATAATCCAGATGGATATATTTTAATTTAATTTATTTAGTGATACCCAGATTGGTAAAACGGTTTACCAATTTAGCTATTTGGGAAAAATCGAGTTTTACCGCGAGTTAAAAGGGTACAGCGCCATCTATGACCGATAAACCGAACCAGAGTCACTAAGAGCAGTTGAATCAACTGATGATTTTGATAAATATTAAACTCACGATATCTTTGAATAGTATGTCCGATTAGAATAATTCAAAAAGGTATTAACAGGTATTGATATAACCTTGAATATGAATTTGTTTATTTGGATAAGGATTAATACCAAGGTACGACTAATGTAACCTACTTTGTACCGTCCTTATTCTTACATTAAAAAATTAGTTATAGTGGCGTATCTGTTAAAGTTAGACATATAGTATCGCAGACTTTATTGTAGATAATGGTGTCCTCTACAATAGTCAATAGTTTTCGCAGCGTTCGCAATTTAATGATTTTCCTTTCACACCTTCGGTTACATAATCTAAGTTTTCATACGGATCCCTTACTTTTTTGATAATGTAATATAGCCTATGTCCATCGCAGATAAACCAAGATTCTTATGGTGAAAGAATTTTTCAAATCGGTCTAGTAGTTTCGAAGCCTATTCGATGCAAATAAACAAACAAACAAACAAATCTTTCCTCTTTATAATATTAATAGTATAGATATAATGCTAATAACTACGTTATGTAAACAGGAATGGAAAGTGTTGAGATTCGTTTCTTTTGCGCAGCGCACGGCCTCTATTTTTGAATCACTTGCGTCAAGATGGCATGTGATAATAATGGATTAATGTCCGATTTTCTAATGAAAATGAGTATAATTTCATTCGGGAACATTTAAAAAAAAGATAACTGAATTTTGTGAGTACCAACGTCTATATTTCGCGTGAACTCACGTAAACAGAAATCAGATGCCATATTCAAGCGAGTTATTCAAAAATAGGACCCCAGGTAATTTTGCTCAGTATTTTTTCATCATATGACTATAACAATCTGAATTGGCTAAAATTCTAAAAGTACTTCCTCTTTCTGTGATACGCGTGAAGTATATTCAATCCCATCAGATTTGCAATCATGGTCATATCAGTACAGTAACAGGACGTAAAGGTAACCACAATTCGGGTTATCGCGATACTCGATACAAAAGGTCGACCTGTGTAACCGTATTCAAACAAAATGTGAATTGCTTACTGTTCATATGAAAAAACTTAACTGGAGGTTTAATCGCGCGAATTTAGACAGTTCGAAATCGTTACGGTCCATTAACATGTATATGAAAATTGTTTAGGAAGCTAACTTAATTCAAAGCGTGCATCACTTAGTACTTAGTGTTTTTATTATCTTCAGTCTTTATAAATACTGCAATCAATATTGTACACACGCTGGTGAACATTATTTGGTACTCCATTAGTGATACTGTTAAGGTAAGTATTGTTTGGATTAAAGCTAAGAAAAAGGAGGAAAGAGAACGTTTCATTAACAGTGCCGTCCAAAGCTAACCATACATTGGGATGTATAAAAGTAACCAATTTACAGTCAACTACTCGAATATGAAAAAATTCTTGAGACTCGCTGAATAGTAATTGAGATTGAAGACAAATGCTTAGATGTTTAACTAATCTATTATGTACCTGAACAAAAAGCTCAGTTAACATTTATTTCAATGCAATGGCAAGTGCAATAAAGAAGTACATGAACCCAGTTACAGCGGAAACTAGTTATGTGACGTTGCCGTAGGTGGGAATATTCCCAGCAATATTGCTTCAATTGTCGGCAACATTGAAAACATAAGAGAATATCGCCCTTTCTATTATGTTTTCAGTCAAATTGCTTCTTTTAGAAGAAAAACAGCAGATATTCATCAAAGATTTACGTAAATCTCAGTTGCCGGCAACTTAAGCAACATTCCCGGGAATATTACTGAGAATATTTCAAAAGTTTCCGGAACTATTGTCTGATATGGTGATTTTGGTATATCTCTTATTATACTTACTTGCAAGACAATCAATGAAATGATTTATTATGAAGTATATATATATGCTCATGTAAGAAAATACTAAGTTAAAAATTTTAGGTAGGTATCAGGTGAACTTTGTAGAGCCAGAAACAGCGAAATAAAGTAAGGATATTGCCTAAAGCATCAATTGGAATTGTATAGAGATACCTATGTAAATGCGGGAGAGACTCATAAACTGTACCTTTTGAGTTACCAAAACTTACACTCTCTGATAACTATTCCTTCCTGCAGACCTCAGATTCTTACCTTAACTACAAACTCAAGCTTTTGAAAACAGCGAACCTCGATCCAAATTCTTGTCTTGTTTGTAAAAAAACGGACACTTAGCCATATCACTTGACTGCAGTTCTGAACGAATATCGCTATCTGCGAGCGCGCCACTCCGCGACAGGGAAGCTACGCGTTTTGATAACGACGTCAGTTTCGAGCTACGTGCTGTATCTCAACCTTGGATGAATTAACCACTGGATATGAAACGCAAGCGTGAATGTATGAAAACATCATTAGCCAATTTTTGCGGGGCGGGGGGAGCTTGTCGTGTCAATTTTTGACATTTAGTGCATGAAAGTGTTGATATTTTTTATCGATATGTGTGGAACGAATAAATGAACGAATCTATTGTTAAAAGACATATATTTTTATCACCAAAACAATAAATTACATTATGGGCAAGTAATGCACAAACCATCAAATGAACAATTGAAACATAGAACGTCGTTTTATAAGAACGGTCTGGCAAGTATCACTTAGTTAGTGTGAACTTCCTAAGACATTTTAAAACAGCCCGTAAGTACACAATATAGCCTTGCACCAATGGGATATCCTCCTATGGGATAATTAAGCTAAAGCAGTTAATTTTTTGCGTTGGCATTCAATCACGCTTGGCGTAAAATGGATACACATATTTGGTGATGTTTTGTGGGGAACCATTTTTTCTCTCTTCACTTTATTTTCCTTAATGGATCTACGGGAAACCTGAAATAATATTATAAATATGTATCGTCAAATATAAAGATTAAAATTTGAAACTAAACTGTTGTATTTTTAAGATTACCTTAATCTACTCTCGAGTGAAACATTTTACAGATTTATTATTTTATTTTAAAAGAATTTATAATAAAAAAATAAGAAATGTTTATCGATATGATTTATCGACAATTGTAAGCACAATTAAAATGAAACTGACAAGAGAACGAAGGATAAACATACGACAATCCCACCGTTCACATTTCATTATTTTCATGAAAAATAACAGCTGTTTTGGGATAAAACGTTACTTACGGATTAAAATAAATATTTTTTGTCTTGCCGCTATAATTTTTACACAAAAATAAGCCACATTTACCATTTTTTTTCCGACAATGTTTCTCACTGAGCTCTATCACCGTACTGACAAGACAAGGGGACACAAGCGAAATTGCCCGTCATTGCGCGTCCAGTGGTTTATTCGTCCAAGATCTCAACTAATCCAAACATTAACTCGATTTTAATAACGTACTTTCTGAAAGTTGAGCTGCAATGTTTTGAAATATCGGTGTGCATGGGCTCTCATTGCATTGTAATACACAGTGAAACCGTAGGAAAGCATGTATGTATGTACGTAAATATATGCTCTACGCGTTTGTTTCCGGCTTTATTTACCGTCTATATGAATATCTAATGTATTTTTCAACCAAATCTTTTCCGGTTCTCTTTAAAATAAATCATCTTAGAATTGATCTCGCAATTTAATTCAATTTCCTTATATTTATATAGAAACACGGTACCTTTGGTAGTTCTGCAAAGCAAATTTTATCGTTGCTAGTTAAATAATAGTGATTTATAATATGTAGAGCTACTTTAACCGACGTTCTTATGTTTCCTTGATATGGACTACTTTGCCCTCAGAGTGAACCATCGTCATGTTTCAATAAACGAGTTCACTAGTCTAAACTCTTTTAAACCTGTGAACTAATTTAGAAGTTGGCCGTTAAATTCCCAATTATGCAAATATCCGTAACTACGTGAAAGTTTGGATCTAACTAAGTTCGAGGAAAGATACGATTGTTAGGACCATCGACGTGCCTTAATGCGCAAGCGCTCAAGCAAACGTAGCCAGCATATTGTAATTGAACGAGATTGCTTATATTTATTAGCTTTAACGTTATTAATATAAATATTTATTGCGTTCATTTAATAAATTTAAATGAGATGCTGCAGGATCAAACGAAAATAATTTTAAACTCCCGTGTAGGAGGTACTTGTATCTTTACACTTGAAGTTGTCGATGAACACGTAAATCTGGGTCAATCTTCTGATTCGGAGGATTTATGTAAGTTTTAAAAAAAAATACTAGTGTACTATTTAAGATAAGGAAGCAAGTATATTTCAATACGTTATAAAAGAAATTGGCTCATAATATCTGACGCCAAAATTGGTAAAATAGATAAAGATAAAATAAGTACTCGCAGCTGACTTACAGTTTGGGTAAAGGTCAACGAACAGTATCAAATTAAATCCCTAGAAGTAATGTTCAATATTAATTGAGTTCACAAACAACAACGAAAACCACGAAATATTTTTTACAGTGTGAAAATAATAATCCCGATAATAACTATTTAGTTTTAATCGGGAACAAAGTTTATTTTACGTTTTTGGTATTGTATAAGCATATAGTATTTAATAAGTGAACGTTGAAATAACATTATAACACTGAAGAGTTTGTTTGTTTGTATGAACGCGCTAATCTCAGGAAATACTAAACCGTTTTTTTTTTGTGTAAGATAGCTTAATTATCGAGGAAAACTTAAAGCTATAAAATATTAAGATGTAATTAATGACTTCTAAGAGAAGATCAATAATTTAAAAATATGCCTTTTAAGAGCTTCCGTTGCTTAAGCCGCTTAGGGTACTCAAAAGTCATGTATGACGGGATCCCGATTAGGATCATTTATTAACACTTTATTGCACAACCAAAAATTTGTACAAAAGGTGGACTTAACGCCATATGGCATTCTCTACCATTCATACCTTTGGGCTAAGCAGAAATGACTGTGGAAAACACCTTTGAAAATAGTACATTATTTTAAATCAAATTTATAAACATATCATTTAGTTAGACATATGCTATCGCGGACTTCATTGTTGTACTTTTTGAAGTGGAACAATCCAGTCACACATGATTTTGAGTATGTATCTGAAGTGGTTAACGATGCGTACGCAACGGCTGCTCGCAAAAAGATTTTTTTTCCGCCGTTTTTGCAACATTTTTCATAATCATCATCATCATCATCATCATCATCAGCCAAAGAACGTCCACTGCTGAACATAGGCCTCCCCCACGGCATTCCACAGCGACCGATCACTAGCGGTCTGCATCCAGTTTGATCCTGCGATCTTTATAAGGTCGTCTGTCCATCTTGTTGGTGGACGTCCTACGCTGTGTCTTTGGTCGAAGGGTCTCCAATCTAGAACTTTCCTGCCCCAACGGCCATCAGTTCTTCGCGCTATGTGCCCTGCACATTGCCACCTAAGCTTACTGATTCTCAAGGCTATGTTCGTTCCTTAGTTCTTCTACGCATCTCCTCATTTCTGATTCGATCCCATAGAGAAACACCCAGCATAGCCCTCTCCATCGCTCGTTGAGTGTTTTTGAGCTTCTTTATCAGGCCCATATTGTTAGAGACCATGTTTCGGATCCGTATGTCATCACTGGTAACACACACTGGTTGAAGACTATCGTCTTTAGACACTGAGGTAGATGAGATGAGAAGACACTCTTGCGTAATTTCCCGAACGCTGCCCAGCCGAGTTGGATTCGTCGATTGACCTCTATCTCGAAGAATTTTTCATAAGCTCTGCTCTTATAAGCCGTATCGTGATGTGTTAAAGCCTTCCCCGATTAATAAACTATATAACACAAAAATAATATTTCACATCAGTTTCTGTGATTAGCTCGATATCAAACAAACAGACTCTTCAGCTTTATAATATTAGTCTGGATAGTATAGATTGGCAAAAGTTTAAGTCACTATTTGCACTAGCCGTAAAGTATTTTAATCAACGGGTATTTGCGTAAACTTTGGAACCAAATCAGGATCAATAGCGTACGGACCTAAGCATAAATAGATATCCTAAATTATTGACGTCACATGGTTGAAACGGTCACCCATCCAAAAACTTCTGTATCTCGTAAATTATGTTTCATATTATTTCAAATATAATTTATCTACATCGAAACACACTTACAAGAACCGGAAACGTACACTGTCAACGCACACACTCTGCTTATAGCGTTATGCCAGCGTATCATGTTTCATATATAATGTATGTCTCATTTGAAACGCACTACCATATGATCCTACATAAGTTTCTATGAAATATTTCGACATAAATTTCCGAATGTTTATGCCGAAAATTTACATGTAAGGTTCTCGTAGAAGAATCAATTTGTTGTTTACAGAAGAGTCATACTTTGTGAAAATAATAATTCGTCAAATATCCCAAAAGCGTGATACAATGTTTCTGTGAACGAGAGCGGTTTATTTTATTTTGTATTAACTCACTAACAACGCTTTGTGTTATTTAGAAAAACTCTTGCCAATAGCAAAATTGATGCAACGGAGTATTGATCCTAAATATTGTACAATCTCATCAATAGCTTGGTACTCCTAGTTCTGAATTAATAAAATAGATAATTAGTTTGCTATATTCATCCTTTTTCAGATTTATAAATACTTCGTAAGTATTCTCGTGTTCTCAGCCGCTTGCATTGCTGCATTGTTCTGTTTCAGCTTGCGATTGATACTAAAATGGCTTATTAACTAACAACTTATCTTTAGTTATTGTAAACCACAATTTAATTTCCTTTGAAAATGTTGTGAATTCGTCCGAGATAATCTCTTTCTTCAGCATCTCCTTTTCGGAGCTGCTTGCTCGTTCGTATTAATAGTTTGGTCAAAATTTGTGTTGCATTGAATTAAAACAATACGGATATATAAGCAGATAATTATTTAGAACTATATATTGTCTTCGTATCCACCTATTCAGTAAACACATCATTCACAGTTTGTAACTTAACAAAATAGATGAAATAAACCGATACTTATCAGGTTTAATAAAACCTAAAAATTCTCTTTCAGCCGTTGATTCGATTACAGGCGAATCTTTTATTCATGCAAAAAAGTGTGTTTTGAAGGTGCTTATATTAATCGAACCAGGCCCTTTATTTTTGAATCACTACCGTCAAGATATTGGCGTGTGATATTCGTTGATTTAATGCCCTATTTTCCAATGAAAATTAATATATTTCAACGCGTAAGTTATACTTTATTGCACAAACAAAACGAAGTACAAGTGGCGGACTTAATGCTTTAAAGCATTCTCTACCAGTTAACCATTGGGTGAGGCAGAAACAGTTGAGGCGGCGTAAAATAACAAAAAAAAACTAACATAATGAATGAACTACATATTTTATACTTGCATAAATACTTTACTTGCATGATTTTTATTGAAATTAATGATTCATAGGATCTATGGGTCCAACGGATTCATTTCGCTCACATTTTATTAAAAGTAATAAACACTTTTTTTATAAGTGGTCTCAGACTAGACTAAGCTGTTATTTGTCATTACATAGTTACGAAAAATAAAACTAACCATCACTCATTAATATTAATTGACGTTCCTATTCACATAGAAAGAGCTTAAAGTGTCTTATGATATTGCAGTATGTGACGATGCTCGGATCTTCGAAAGAATAGGATCCCATGCTGGTAAAACTTTCCAACCATATTCTTAGTTGTTAATATTGATTTTTAATTAGCTTCCGAACATAATTGAAACGCTATGTTCAAGTAAGTGACTCAAAAACTTTAAAAGAACTCCTAAACGTTAAGGAGTTACACGATCAGCTCAGCCCCACAAGATGTTGACTATCAGACGTAACAACACGTCAACAGTAAGATTCTAGTAAAGAAACACTATACGTGCCTTTAAAATTTGAGGGTTTCTCTCGATTACATCAAGATCCCATCATCAGATCCCAAAATGGAAAAAATGGGACCAACTAGAAGGTACACCCTCTAAGTAGGCGGATTTTTTTTTCGATACGGTCTTCAAACGACTGATATATGAGGTAACAAACATGCAAAAAAAAAACATACAGTCGAATTGATAACCTCCTCATTTTTTGAAGTCGGTTAAAAATAGAGCTCCAGGGATTACACGTGTAGTTGTTTAAGGAGAAGATTTATAAATACGGCTAAAATGGGCTTGACGGCCGTTGTACTAATCAACCGTACCGAACCATAGTGTGGTTTGGTACGGTTGATTAGTAATCTGTCAGGCGAGTTCATCGGCTACAAAAGCCTTGCATATTATTTGTGCTTTAGGTTGAATTATCTTATAAAACATTAATTTGACCGAAGAGAAATTATGTTTTAAAAATGTACATCCTTTATACTTAAAGACTGACTGCTTTGTGGGTAGCGGTTAGTTCTGTGGTTAAGAGTCCTTGTTTTTCGGTCTATTATTTTAAACATACTCGTCTCGACGTCAAAAAGCTAGTAGTGATGACACACCCGTGCCTCAGAAAGCTCGTTAAGCCATTGGTTTTAGACCTGGAGCTCTATTTTTGAACCACTCGCGTGAATATTCCGAGTGACTTTCCTTCGAAAATCAATGGAAGGTTAACAAAAATCACGCTAAATGTAGACAAGTAGTTTCAAAATTTATTAATCTAGTTTTGAATAACAGCTGTGGAGATTTCAAATTGAACATTAAAGATATTAAATCACCCGCCATATTTATGATTGTGATTAAAAAATAGGGGCTCTGATCTCTTACTGGTTATGACGGATCTAATGTTTCACCGTACAATGAGAGTAAAGGAGTAGAGTCCTAGTCCTAATGTCCTAGTCCTAATGTATTGCGCAAACACTAGAGCACTGATAAAATATGTCCTGCGCCGCTGACCAATTTCAGTTGAGATCGAACACGCTGTGGTCGAATACGATCAGGCAAGGCCTCTTTTTTAGGGTTCAGTAGCCGAATAGCAAAAAACTGAACCCTTACAGTTTCGTCAAGTCTGTCTGTCTGTCCGTCCGTATGTCACAGCCACTTTATTCTGTAACTATAAGCATCACACTATTGAAATTTGGTAGTAAGGTGTATACTGTTAACCGCTTTACGATTTTTTACGATACAAAAAATAGAAAAATAATCATATTTCAGGGGAGGGGGAGGGGCTCTCATACATGAAACGGAAACCAAAAAATAATTACATACAGGTTCCTTGAACTTGTATGTCATTTTAATTTAAAATCTATTCTTTTTCTTTTAAATTCTAACGTTTGATAGATAGACGCTTCCAAAGTGATATAATGGGGTCCCTCTCCCCCTTACTTTCAACGAAAATTGGTTTGAACGGGATCGAACTAGAAGTTTTTGAGATAAAGCAAATTTTCAACAACCGCAAACATAACTTTGTTCTTCATACAAACACTATGAAAAACAAAGTTATATTTGCTGTAAACAAAATATTGTAGTATTTTAGCTAAGTGGAAGTCAGATTCCCTAATTCGGTTAAAATTGGCACGGAACCCTCAGAGCACGAGTCCGACTCGCACTTGGCTAGTTTTCTTTTGAGTACATCGCGTCAACATGGCGTGTGTTATTTATTGATCCCTCAAGCGTATCTGGACGAGACACAATAGATATTCTATTGTTATGCGGTCTCATGCGACCGCTCGGGTGTTGAAGCGTTAACGATTTTTCAATGAAAAAAATAAATATTTCGCGTTATGTTATTTGACTTTTAAGATGTTTTTGACGAAAATCATACGCCTTATTCAAGAGAGTGATTCAAAAATAGGGCCCCAGGTGGACGTTATGAAAGTTCGATGAAGCAACCTAGCCGATAAACAAATTCTCAGTTAGTGATGACTGCATGGATTGTAGAAGTTAATATAAAATTTGATATGAGGACTGATTCTTTGCTTTATTGAATTTTCATAAGTGTTTTTTTTTCTGTAGAAAGCACTTTTGGTTTTAATACGCTACTTTTAGAAAAACAAGTAAAACAAGACGACGTCTAAGGAGAAGATATTTTTTAAATAATTAAGGTAAAAATTAGAGAAAAAGATAAATTGAGCTTTGAAATGTGAGAGACAGAACCTATGACGTAAAAACAAAAGACAATTTACAGGATGCTGTTTTAGAAAAAAAATGTAAGCAAATATATACATATATATTTTTAAATCCATATTTTCCAAAAAAAAATGTGATAAGGCCCTGTCTCTTTGGTGTAAGCAGATACACTGTAAAGTATTTTTACATGTAACGAGATAAGTAGACATTTTGCCTAATCTGAAACAGCGCTATAAACAAAAAAAAACCTTTTATTTAAAGGATAGTGTGAATAAAATATAATTACAGTCATTTCATCCTATGAAATGTAAGTTCTTTTCATTGATATTTTATATTACTATGTCCAATGAGACACAGTGTAATTAATGTTAATTACTTTCAGTACTTTACACGGAATACATCAGGAATATTGTGATCACCTTCCGATATCCATTTTCAGGTTCTTTGTGCACTGTTGTATTAAAATACAGTAAATATTTTTGTTGCTATTCCATAAACATATATTACTATATCTACGCTCATGAAGAACTAACCATTTAGTTCTTCATGAGCGTAGATATAGTAATGATACTAGCGGTGCAGAGCGAGGATTGATCAAAAGTGCCAGTGAAACTTAAACACCACATCGTCATCATCAAATTTAAGAGCTAAGCTATTGTCGGTGTAATTTTTTTCATTCGTTATGCTCTTCCGCCATTCTCTTGTCCTCTTGATACGAAGCAATATTCAACTTTTTCTTTATTTAACTAATAACACCACAATTATAAAGAACTCATAAAACCCCTTAATATTTTAATTAATAGTTTTTTATATATTTCAGAATGAGGTCAATAAATTTAAAAATCATTTGGGGTATGAGGTTTTGCGCATTTAATATTACACAATAACAATGGCATTCGCTGATGAAGAGTGAAATTTTAAGTGCATATTCTACTAGATCCACCATCCTTTGTATATTCGACAAGTTTGTCATCACACTGTTGACATTAATGGGCCCTTTATTGCCTTTTCGGTGAGTACTGTACGCGAGGCCAGCCTCAGGATTAACCAAAGGCCTTATTTACAATGATCAAAAGCAAAAAACAAATTTGCACCCACTCAAACGCCTCTGTGTGGTGTCAATAAGCCACGCAGTGTCATGTACACGTAATTTCCTGTTGAGAAAGCTTTGAACCTATTCCGGCTTTCGGGTATACGCGCTTACTAATTAGTTTTGAATATTAGGTGAAATTAATTATTTCAGCTCACTGAAACTTGGTTTTCGAACACACTTATGACGTTCAAAGTTCTGTGATTTAGGAAAAAAAAATACTAACTAAAATTGTTTACTGAGGCTCGCATAGACAGTTTCCCGATAGTCATGCGCAAGCGGGTCGCCTCTGCCTGGCACCGCGTCCGAGACAGCCCCAACAGCCTCCTGGCGGCAATAGGGAGTCGCTACTGCTGCCCTATCCTGAGGCGCTGGAACAGCGTCCATGTTGGCTCAAGACCTGCCTTAGTTAATATTAAGTAGGTGATATTGTTTTTGTGTTCCATCTTTTAATGTACTAACCCTAGCTCGTAAGATATTTTCTGTAATTACTTACCTAACCTATGGAAAATAATTTCTGAAATAAAGATTATTATTATTATTGTTATTAAAATGCTATGTTGATTTTCCAATGAATCACTACGGCCCTTAACAATTTATAAAATCTATTTACTGACTGACATTAAAACCTTGGGCTTAAACGGTAATATTGATTCAATTTTTGCCTGTCCCAGCGGAATGCCCAGCAGAAATGTTTTTCCAAAATCTCTCATATATGTCAGCAATGAATCAGTATATTCAGGATCCTGAGTCATTAGTCAAAGAAAGCTAGCCAGTGGCGACCAACGAAAAACGTACTTGATTTTTACTTACCTTTTCCTTACACAAATTAACTGTTCAATACTGTTTTTCTTTCAATGCCATGATAGAATTTCACCTTATTTAACAAAGATGTTATACCTACTACCATCCATACAGGATTTTTTTACAAAAGGCTTGTCTGAAAGTTATACCTATTAAGAGAATGCGTGGATGCAGACTTACCTACTTAAGCAAGCTTTATTTTTCATAATATTCGTGTAAGTTTTAACGACCTGCGTTGTGTAGTGGCTAAGCACGCTGGGTTTCAAGGTGTCACTGCTCTGAGGTCCCGGGTTCGATTCCCAGTCGAGTCAAAATAGAAATCATAATTTTCCAAAAAAAAGGAACCTATGTTAATTGAAATAAATAATCGATGTATACTCGGCTATAACACAATTTCATAAAAAATAATATTGGCAACGAAGTGAAAAGCATATAGAACTATAAGCATTAAACCAGTTTTGAGTTCTGCACTTAAAATCTTGTTATTATTTTACCAAGTTATCTATTTAATCCTAGATCGGCACTGCATTAGTTCAAATTAGGTCAATCTTAGTGCGGATTAAATGTTAAATTGGACACGACATTTCAGTATACTGTTTCATTTACTAACGAGACCATGTAACGAGATTTAAATACGTCAAAATTATATTAGCCCTAATGAATTCAGCGTAGAGCTGTCTGAATTGAAGATTTGTTTTATGAGTTTGAATCTTATTTCAAGGTGATCTGAAATAGGTTTTTTAGGTAAATATGTTTCGTCGAGTCAGTCTTTTCTTTAGCTTGGCCTTAGATTTCTAAATCGCCAGTCATATTTCTAACCAAAATCACGATCAAAAAAATCCCGAAGACTGTCACTGCTAAGAGTATTGTGCCCTATGACCACTTGAGGTACTTATTCTACTGCTCTAGTATAATTATGTTTATATAATAAACTAGCGGTCCTTCGCGACTTCGTCCACGCGTGTCGAATTTTCTCTCCCGTCGCAGCGTGAAGCTATCCAACACAAAATGATTTTTCAAGTCGGTCCTGTAGATTCCGAGATTAGAGCATTCAAAAAACGAACAAACTCTTCAGTTTAAAATTATTAGCATAGAAAACGTACAAAATAAAAAATAAACTTCAAATCCACCTATCGTTGCGTGCTATCCACCTAGCGTTTTGGCATTTGAATGTCATTGGATAGATCTTTTCATTGCGCGTCGAACCACATATCACAATCTAAACATTTCAGCCAATAAGCGGTCAGTATTCAAAAAGTAGTAACAGCGCGCAAGTCAATTTGCCTCCCATCACCGCGTAAGTCCTCATTCCGCCATACTTATTTAAAAGTTTACTGCTTGTTCCTTGTTTATTATCGTTTTAAGTGAGTGTTATCGCTATAATTAGGTAAAAGATAGTGTCATTAAGGAATATAAGAGGTAAGCTATTGATATCATATAACATTTCTCTATTTTACATTTGTTACCAAGCCAAAAATCTAATTAGAAATCTAATAAAAATTACTATTGACTTAGGCAGTGATAACGATAACTTATTTTAGACTTAGGCGTTGATGAACAAGTTACATTTGCAGAAACTTTTAGTAAAATACAGCATGGATGAAGAAGATTCAGTTATAAGTGATTGGAGTTCAGACGATAAGTTGTTATATCATTTCGCCGAAATAATTACTTATCATTCTTTCGACGAAACGAACTGTCGGTAAAAAATATATTTGTATCGATGAACGATGAACAGAGATTCTATGTACAATAATATCGTTCAAGTGTCATTCTGTAAATCATTTTGGGCTCTGTTGAATCAGGCAAATTGACCCCGTATCTTCAAGCCATCTATTACAAAACTAAACTGTGTGTCCACAATGTCACATTGTACAATTTAGCAACCAAGGAAGTTATGGGCTATTGCTTTGACGAGTCGAATAGTATGCTAGAAGCCTCAGTTTTTGCTTCAGGATTAATTAATTATTTAGAAAAGGTTTTGAGTCAGAAATTAATGCCAGTCATTTTGTTTCTGATGGTGGCTGGATCTGGTAGCTGGATCTGGATCTGGGGGCTGGATGGTTCTGAGGCTGTGCACAGAATCGCAATTACACATTGAACAATGCTTTATAACGTTTATCGATACAGAAAAATATTGTGATTACTTAAAAGTACCTTGAAAAAGGTCACAATCAAATGAAGTGCGATTCTGTGCACAGCGCAATTGAGTGTAAGTTAAAAGGTAAAGAAAGAACTTTATCTACCGAGGCAATACCGATAAAGACCGCTAGGAGTATTCCTATGCCATACGAAGCTCATTATTTAGAATACATATTCTTTACTGTTTTTTTTCCAAAGAACTACTCTATAAAACTATACGCCCTGGGAAGAAGGCAGGTGAACCTGTTGTAAGAGACAAACGTGTACTAGAATATATGCCATACGGCACGATCTGTTACAAAATTTATTATAATAATGAACTACAGCCCTTACCGCATCGTCTGTACCGTTAAATCGTATCAAACCAATAAACCAACTGGCCAAATTATATAAAACAAAAATTCCTATCTAAAACAGAAAGTACCAAGACTTGCAAGATTTAAAAAGTGTATTACCACCCAGTTGTCCTACTTTTTATGGCGAATTGCCGCATACCAAACTCTGAACACCATTTAATACTCCTAAGCTTAAAGTTTAAATAATGACTGATAAGCGTTTAATAATTATTATTAACAAAAAGCTGGTAAGCTGGTAAGCAATTGATCTCATTGATGTGATTGTAAGTGTCATAATTTAGTATTATTGCTTGAAGACTGTTGTTATATTTCTAATTGTTGATTCAATTTGTAATGATCAAAATACTTGTTAAGTACATACTTCTTATATGATTATAAAATAGTCTTTATTTGTCATTTATAAAATGGTTAAACAATTGATCTCAATAATTTGATTAAACTAAGCAAGAAATATTAATGTTGGTATAAGACCCATTATATTGAACGCAATCACATACATTGCTCTGATCCCAAAGTAAGTAGCCAATGCACTTTTGTTATGGAAATCAGACACAACGGTGGTACCACAACACCCAGACCCGAGACAATATAGAAAATATCGTTTTCTACATTGACCCGACCGGGAATCGAACCCGGAACCTCATGAGATGGCGACGCTTGAAACCAGCGTGCCGTTTTTAATTAATGCTACCATTATTATAAATATAATATACGCCAAGTACATTTCTTACATGACTTAAATAAAAAGCTTTCTATGATATGCTTTTTTGTATTACTTTATTATCCTTATATTATCTCGAGTGACACCGCCTAAATCGAGAAAAATCGTGTGCATAAACGCTTAAGTCAGATTAAAACGTTATTATTAGTCTAATTGTTAAAATTATTATATGTTATCATTTGTTGTCCTTAAATGTACCTCTTATTACAAAAAAAAACATAGAAACTCTAAAATTATAGAAAATAAACAGTTTTTTTGGTCTCCTGTAAAGTAGGCAAAAACGACTTCAGCGGTGATGTTAGCTAAGCAGCGCTATGCAAAAACAAAACCATTTCCTTGCGGCAAGGAGACTATGATGCTTAAGCTAGGAACTAGCCAGCTATATTATTGGCTGTTACAAAATTAAGTTTTGGTGCAATTTTTCTATTGAACAATGTCTGCCTTTTCGACTTAAGTGCCCTTAGTTATCTACTTTTAGTCATTAAACTCCTAATCTTAAACTTAAATGTTATGAATATTGTTTAATTTCGGTCGAGTAAACTCATTTTCTTTGTTTATTTATGTCCATTCCCTATTTATATTGTTACCAAATTTCAAGAAAAGCCCTTGTAAAAGACAAAGGAATAAGTAAGTAAGCCAGATACCACTAAATTAATATAGTTAATGTCTTGGAAATATAACGTGAATGACTTAGATCGTGATCAGATTTCAAAGACATCTTGTATTTACTTCAATAGGTTCAGACTGGAATGCAGATTCATTTATAAATAAATAATAAATAAATAAATGTTGATTTATTTCAGATCAATGATCCATAAAGAGTATTAAAAAGTACAATAAAGAATACAGTAAAAATAAAAAAAAATAACTGAACTAAAAAAATACAAATGATTAAGGTACATTATTAAAATAGGTACGTAAAAAAATTTACGTACACGTACATAACAGTCAAAAAAAAAAGAGTCTTTTTTTACATTGCAATGGCCATCCATTGCTTGTAAGTGTTTGTCTGGATTAATCTTTCATAAAGACTTTTTAGTATCACGTTGATACTTTTGCCAACTCTGGACAAAAAAGACGCAATACGACCACGCTGAATGGCACCGAAAGAGTTGACATGCGTCTCAGCAAACATCTCAGATGCGCTGCACCAACGCTTCAACCCCATCAGCTGCCTAAAGGTATTGTTATAAGCAACTCTGATGCCATTATGCGCTTTCTTAGTATATTCGGTCCAGAATTGACACGTATAAAATACTTGACAGTAAGACCGAAACAGAGTAACCCGTACACTAGGTTACTCTAGGTTTACCCGTACACTAGGTAACACTAGGTTACAACATTTTATAATACCTATTACTCAGCACATCTGTGCCAATGGGATAGTCAGTGCACAACGGCATAGCATCTAATTCAAAGCAGATAATATAGCGTGGACTATCACTTACTCGAAATGAAATTATGCTAATGTAATGCAATCGTATTTCACTTAGGTCCTCATGAAGTCATTCTTAAAGATTGATGTCAGTTTGGTGATTGTGAAAAACAATGTAATGATAAAAAAATCAGCCAAGTGCGAGTCGGACTCGCGCACTGAGGGTTCCGTGCCAACTTTGAACTTTGAATGAATTAGGTATCTACTTATTTCCATTTAGCCACTTAGCCAAAATACCACAATATTTTGTTGACTGCAAATATAACTTTGCTTGGTGTTCGAATAAAGAACTAAGGTATGTTTGTGGTGGATAAAAAAGTGCTCTATCTCAAAACCTACTAGTTTGATCTCGATCAAACCATTTTTTCAAAGTATTTGTATTTACAAATATAATAGAATATTTATTCTTATTTATTCTACATTACGTTTTTTTAAAAAAATTGCACTCATTTAGTTTTAAGTTAGATGGGGAATTTCACCATTTTCGAATATAAATGGGCGTTTCTACAGAAGCGACTGATTGACCGACTGGAGCAAAAAACCTACCTTTAAAATTGAATAACGTATCTGAAAAAAATCACACGTATTTATACAACTCTTGGCCTGATGGAGAGCATATCAAAAAGACCACCAGGTTGTACATACGGTCTAAAAAAAATCGGAAAGTTCAAAAACGGGCAGAATTTGGCCTAAAATGGAGTGTCCGGTATGTCTGTGAACTTAGCAGAGCAAAGTCTGGCAGAGCATAAAAAAATTGGAGTTCTATTCGCATGCACATGAGTTCTATAGTTCCTGATACTTGTTAGAGATAGTTCTACCAAGTATCAGGAACTATAGAACTCATGTGCATGCGAATAGAACTCCAATTTTTTATGCTCTGCCAGACTTTGCTCTGCTAAGTTCACAGACATGTGTCCGGTTTCCAGAATTTACTCGTTTTCGTTTCATAACTTTTAAAATAATAAGTTGCTAATTATTATTCCTACATTCCTATAACAAGGAATAAATAATGAAGCCATATACGTGCTTACATTAGCTTACATAGCCATACACATTTAAATTTTGTCCGAGGCTTGTGCCTCAATTCGGTGAAATTTACTTTTATGTACCTGTAGCACTAACTATGCATAATAGGAACGCGCACTACTTGTTCCCATCATCTGACAGTTGCGCCCGAGCGGACAAACAGTGTAAACGGGAGATCTGTAGCACTCAGGAGCAATTTTCAAAGGTACGAAATCGTTCGGTGTTTTTGGTACAGGGTAATTTCTCAAATCGGTGTGCCACCTCGATTATGTATCTAAAGTATTTTATGAGATTTGTGCTAAAACTATTGAGTGTTTAACAGCGTTCTATCGTTAGGTTTAGTAGAAATTACTGTAACTCATAACATTTTTGGGTAATTTGATGTATTGTGTTATTTTCTCAATTCCATGGATCTCAATTCCGTGGAAAATGGTGCACCGAATTGAGAAAACTTACACCGAATTGAGGTTTTACTTTTATATTATTAATTTAGCTAATTGTTGTTGTTGATTATTGTTGTTTATCGAGAAAATCAACAGCACATTCATTGCTATACATACATGGGCCTTGATTCATCTTTACAGATGATTCAATCAGCGTCTATTACAATGTCTCAATCGTCTCAATCGCTTGTCGGCGAGAGACTCAAACCATGCATTGTCGTGTGATGTGCAACCCTCCGCAAGTAATTTCCTCCATACATCGCAGTCATTGGCAAAGCTTTCCCACTTATCTCAATCGATCTTAAACATGATCATGTCTCGCTTTGCACAATCCTTAAATCTTAACAAAGGTCTTCCTACATTTCGCTTCGCAAATGCAACTTGTCCTAAAAGGATTTGCCTAGGTAGCCGAGAAGCCTGCATGCAGTGCACGTGTCCAAGCCATCTCAACCGCCTTTGCTTTAGTAACGCATTGCTATAACTCACGTTTTAATACATTGGGTATGGCCAATTATAGATCTCCCTATAAATTATCAGTAAGTTAGTACAAAAATACTAACAAGTGTCTTAAAATTGACAAATTAACAATTCAACAATATTATATTACGAACGTACCTAACATATTCAATTTCCTATTTTATGAGATTAATTGTATTTAAATATTAAATTATTATAAAATATTTTATGTGATCAATTGAATTTAAATATTAAATGTAACAAAATATTATGAAGACATAATTTACAAACAAACATGCTGCACCAAGTAGCTAGTTATGGAACCCCGCCCTTCTGTCTTAGATTAGGGTTGCCTCAGCATATTTAAGGGCAAGCTCATGTATTTTATTATCGACTTAGCCGTTTCAGCCTCAACGGCCCGTGCCTGTATTTAGAATTAGTTACCCAGTAATAAATCATCTTCGAATCGGTGCAGACATTACTTGCATTTTAATTTTAATTCATTTAGTTAGTTTTTAAAAACTCCCCACCCGGCTCCCGATACGTAACTGGCGCAGCCGGATCGGATTTTTCAAGGAGTTTCCGCGTTTTCCCGGTGTGTCTAAATTCACAAGTAAGGGAAATTGAAACAGCTCTAGCCTTAAATAAATTGTCAGTTTTACATCAATCCATAGTTAAATCGAAAGAATTACTAAATCATTTAAAATCGATAGCTCAATTTGCAAATCTTATGTATTTACCTAACGAGGTATTAAATTAGAGGAAACAATGTATGTCAAATCATACGTTAAGAAAGACAAGATAACATTTATAATGGAGATACCAATAACTGATAATCATACTTATAGTTATAATAATATTCCACGAGTCACAAAACATCACAATATCAATCTTTACTGAATTTCCTTACCTATTGGCGAGAAACTCTAATTACTTACTAATTTCCAAGCCATGCCACGCGCTCGCTGCAGGCGACCACTTCTTATGTACGACAGACAACCAAGCTGTCTACCATGAACCTACCTGTGCGGAGCAGCTTATGGAGTTTGACAATACTCTCACACATTGTCACCAGCATCAAATTCAAATCGAAGAAGTAAGAATCCAGAGGGTTAATACCAACAATTGGATCTTGATTAGTCGAAGACCAACAACGATAACTAGTCTGTGTGATAACCACGACCAGGACAGTAAGCAGCCTATTTTTGGGACTTACCTCGTTATTATTGATGAACCCTGCAACCTAGAAGTCCTTGGACTCAAAATCAATCACCATATCTACGAGTCGCTAGATACCGCGAAACCGATCCCGATCATAAACTTACCTGTGATGCACGGTCATACGAATCTATCAAGCACACACGCACTAAACATGGTTGGAGTTAACCTGGATGAAATAAAATATATGTCATATGCTCTAAAGCACAATGCGGAAGTGGAAAGTGTTTTGAGTGATAAAAAAGACATTAACTTCAGTGTTAATTTAGGTTATTTTGTCATATTATGTTTAGTTATAATATGTTTAATTGTATTCCCTTTATATGTGTTGCGTAAAAGATTATTAAAAATTTTGCGAAATGATCGGAAAGATATTGAAAATGATCGTTCTGATAGTTTCACTCTTAGGGAGGGAGGAGTTATGGAACCCCCTCTCACTTCTGTCTTAGATTAGGGTTGCCTCAGCGTATTTAAGGGCAAGCCCATGTATTATATTATCGACTTAGCCGTTTCAGCCTCATCGGCCCGTGCCTGTATTTAGAATTAGTCAGCCAGTAATAAATCATTTTCGAATCGGTGCAGACATCATTCGCATTTTATTTTTTATTAATTTAGTTAGTTTTTAAAAACTCCCCACCCGGCTCCCGATACGTAACTAGCTACTATCATGTGGTGAATTTGAACTTTCGTTCAGTTAGCAGAATGATTCCTTTAGCGCTTCAATTAAGTAAAGCAATAAAGAATAAGGAGAAAAATAAGATATAAATACATACAATAAAGACAATAAAGATAAAAAGACATTATAAATATATAAAACAATAAAGATATAAATATATCGATACTAAATAGTATTGTGTTATCCTCTTTGAAAATTGTAATGTTTAAATTGTTTGAGTTTTAAAAACAAAACTGATTATTAGTTATATCGAAAAATAAACATGTTGATCAGTTTTTTTTATTATAAACATTACAAAGAATTATTGATATAGATAGGCACATAAACTATTAAACCGATAGACCACTAGTCAGTTAACATAACGCTTTAGGTATTTTTTTATTTTGATCATTCAAATACATTATATAAACACAATAGAATGCAATACATTAGATAATGTTGCATCTATTCTCAATTCGGTGATTCATTTTCTCAATTCGGTGCATCGTTTTCTTAATTCGGTGCTTTCTCAATTCGGAGCCTAACTTTTCTCATAGATCAATCAACAAAATTTAGGCAAATCGTTATTTTATGTTTCAGGATGGTGTAAACTTCATTTTTTATTATTTAAAGTACTACAAAATCCAAATTAAAAATAAACCACCGAATTAAGGAAAAAAGTGCCCTTCTGTAGAAATGTCCAAATATATAGCATTAATATCCTAAATTGAAATAATCGTAAAGCAGTTAACAAGATTCATCTATGTACCTACCAAGTTTTAACTGTGTTATTCTTATGGTTTAAAAAAGGGGATGTGACAAACGGACAAACAGACATAATCTGCGCAGATACCTTCTTCTAGAATTGAATTTTATACCTAAGTTAGCAAGATGCCAAAAAATAGAAGTTGTAAATACAAATACAATTATGCTAGGTAAAGTTCGATTGGATACAGAAACTTGGGCATTAGTTACGGCTTCCGAAGCGCATTCCAACATTGTTATCTGGTTCTAATATGTGACTGAAAACTTCCATCCTAGTTATATCTCTTTTACTGGTAAAATTGGACAGCAAACTTAAATATCCTTACTTATGTCATAAATGTGTAAATAACTCTGTCTGTCTGTCTGTCCCGCTTTAACGTCAAAAATACTAACCGATTTAAATAAAACTTGGCACACACATAGTGTAGAGCCTGTGAAATGACAAAAGCTACTTCTTAATGTGAAAAACGGTTGAAAAGAGGGATGAAAAGTTGTATGAAAATACTTTCATTGTCACTTTTGAAGCTTGAAACCTATTTTTAAGGCTCTTGATTAGATATCCTTACTGATATTATAAATGTAAAAGTAACTTTGTCTATCTCATATACAAATATTTTATATCTTGCGTACTCACACAAATACTTATGTACCTATCTCATTTGCAGAATCATTTGCCTTAATAATTAAAATTTCTACCAAAAGTCACTATTCCACGCGGACGAAGTCGCGGTCACAGCTTGTAAAATATCATCAGACGCGGGCAGCATATAAGCATATAATTAGCAAAGCATGTGTGCTATTTTGTAAACACGCACAATACTCTTACTTATCTGTGTACAAATTTTATAAAAAACTTTAATCATGAGTTTCTCCAATTGACTCTCTTTTACTGTCGATGTCGTATTCTCAAGTGCAGTGCTGTTACTATGAGTTTACAGCAGTTTTACTCGCTACCGGTGACGTAAAAAAGTCTCTGGAAAATTGCACAGCGCCTCTAACGGTCACTTGAAGAACCAAAATTTTCCATACAAAAAGTTACGTCATTTCTAGCGACTGAAACCGCCGTGAACTCATGGAAACGGAACATAATATCACTACTTTATACAGTGAAGACTTCCTCCCCTCTCGGATTAACACTTTCTGGTTTTTAGCGACCTGCATTCAACGTGATCATGTTACATTATGGTAGAATAGTCAAAGAGCGCCAATCTTTATGGGATACGTGCAAATAGGCAGGAAAGCAGGTAAAGGCATTAACGCACTGCTGTGTTATGTGTGGCTTTTCAATGCTTAATTTTGGAATTATATTTCTCCCCTGTACAGGCTGTTGTTTTGGGTGGTGTTTCGACTCTGGGGTGGTTGGACAAGCTATACTGAAAAAATCATAATGAAAAAAAACACAGATAACAATTTATTATCGCGACATTAGCAAGCGAGTCAAAACTACCAACGCCAAGTCGCCTCTTTGTAGCTTACTAGATACGGCGTAGTATTTCGTGTATTCGCGCGAGAGTCGGTGCTCTGATATTTGATGTTTGAGGTGGTCAAAGTGATGGCACCGACTCCAAAATGGTTTACCTTAAATGGAGTCCTTTCCTTTAAAGGGTCAAAAGTTTATTTAAGACTAATTTTCCTAGACCACTCCGATATTTCGGCACTGTTGCAAGTGCCATGGTCACGGCGTACCTCGAAAATAATAAGGTCTATGGTAGCAATCCCATTACAATCTATTCTAATGTTAAAGACCATGTTAGTTTAAATCAATATATAGCTTAAAGGTATAACCTCTAGGTACGCAAAAACCATTTTCAAATCGGTCTACAAATAGCTGGTGATATGAGGTAGCACAGGCACAAAAGAAAGAGGGAATAAAACATGCAGGCGAATTGAGAACCTCCTCCTTTTATGAAGTCGTTTAGAAAGTGACTTACATAGCAGCTTGGTAGTCTACTAGTACCGCATTGACATATGTAGGCGGGACTTGCCCAAACTTAGCTAATAAGTAGAAGGTTATATGGGTTCACTTACTGGGATCCTATTTCACAAGTGCTTGGGAAATAAATCCCACTAATCCCAAACTACTTGTAACTTAACAACTCAAACAACAGGTTCCAAACCAAAGACACAGGCGAAGCAAACAACACACTGCTCTAATTCCCGGAACTAATCTAGGATAAGCTTGAC
Source organism: Pyrausta purpuralis (assembly GCA_963924145.1). NCBI lineage: Eukaryota > Metazoa > Arthropoda > Insecta > Lepidoptera > Crambidae > Pyrausta > Pyrausta purpuralis. Next base: position 5,347,411 of record OZ001646.1, read on the forward strand.
TCCGATATGTTGGAAGTTTTGCTAGAATAACTTGGTAGCAATAATATTCATAGTTCTATCGTGCATGTGAGCCTTTTAAGTTTAGTTCAACTCGTTTTTCAGCTAATTTATTAATAAGTCCAAACCAATAGATTCATCATTATCATGAGCAGCCTTTTTAACCACTTTGGAAGCGTCTTTCTTCCAAACGTTGGACTTTGGAAAAATGGTTATAGGAACCTCTTAAAGCTATAGGTTTGAGCAGATATTTTTGTTTTTGTTCCATGTATGGGACCTCTTCAATGACACTATTTTTCATTTTTTTGTATGAGAATCGAAATGCGGTCAAGAGGGAACACTTACCTATGAAGTTTTAAGTGTGTAATGCTAATAGATTCAGAATAAAGTACCTATGACATACAAACGAAAAGACGGACAGACAGACTTGAAGAAACTATAAGGGTTCCGTTTTCTGCCATACGGCTACGGAACCCTACAAAAGTTGATCTTTGATCAAAATTTTTGTCATTCTGTTGATATGATACTGTCAGTCAATTTACATGAGTAACAATAAAACTCGACTGTTAAAAGTTAGATGCTTTGAGGTCATAATATCATATTCACTAATGTGTTCATTTTTGCGCCGTGCCTCATTAAATGTATTAATAGCTTTGGATATTAAAATATTTGTTTATTCAGTCACAAAGTATACGAGGGGAAACGTCGACTCGTTATGAATAATTAATGGCATCTGCTTGTCAACGATATGATATTTCACAATCGCTCACAAACTCGAACCAGCACCCCTTTGGAAACTAATCCCAAATAAGTGAAACAGTTCCAATCCCCGTTTGCTTATATCTGAGTGCAGCGTGTGCTTTTAAAATCACAGCTCGAAAAGTACAGTCAGTTACAATAAAAAAATAGTGTCAGTCTCAAAAAAAAATGCTTGTTACAAAAATCTATAAAACATAGTACCTATATCGTTCTATCGATAGATGTCGCTCTATTGGCAAACTTGTATAATGATTATATTATTTGACGATCAATTGTTTACGCGATACAACGATTCAACTGACCGGTACTTGTGGCTGGAGTATCAAAAACCGCTCAAGTGCGAGTCGGACTCGCGCACTGAGGCCAATTTTAACTGAATTAGGGCATCCACGTAGTAAAATACCACAATATTTTGTTGACAGCAAATATAACTTTGTTTTTCATAGTGTTTGTATGAAGTAAAAAGTTATGTTTGCAGTTGTTGAAAATGTGCTTTATCTCAAAAACTTCTACCACTTTGGAAGCGTCTAGCTATGAAACGTTAGACTTTAAAAGAAAATGGTTTTAGAAACCTCGATGTCATTTTAACAGACCTATTTATAGACACCCACACGCATAAGTTTGTAAAAAATATTTTTTTTTGTTTTAGTTTCATGTAGGAAGCCTCCCCTTTAATGGAACCTTAAAAAAACGGAACCCTTATAACGTTAAGTTTTTTGACGTTTGACGAAACGTCAAGTCTGTCTGTCTGTCTGTCCGTTCGTATGTCACAGCCACTTTATTTTAAAAGTATTAGCATCGCACAGTTTATCATAAACGCGAAACTAGAACCAAAACAAAAAATCGATTAAATCTATGCATGTTAATACGCAAAAATGTGTGAATACATGCATATGGATCTTTTAAAATTACATCGAAGTTCCTGAATCCATTTTCTCTAAAAGTCCAACGTTTGAGAGATAGACGCTCCCGAAGTGGTAAAAAGGGCTACCCCTCCTCAATTTTTTTAACCAAGCGAATGTAAATTAAAAAAAACTTTATATGAAAATTAAATTTGTACTGGTAGTTTTAGAGATATAGCAGACTTTCAACAACTGCTAACATAACTTTGTTCTTCATACAAAGACTATATAAAAAAAAAATGCTGTCATCAAAATATTGTGGTATTTGGGCTTAGTGGATGCCTAATTCAGTAAAAGTTGGCTCGTGACCCTCAGTGCGCGTGTCCGACTCGCACTTGGCCGGTTTTTTATATACGTATTATTTTTACAGCCAGTTATAATAAAACCGTTCCCATAACTAAGTAGACTGTTATATCCCAGCTATGATTAAAAGGAATCCCTCTGCCCTTGCAGACGTAAACATAATTACTTTAATGTCAATATCACCACTGAAACTATCCGTTCTTAAGTCCGGTAATGTATGCCCGCGGCTGGCCGGGGGTCGACGGTAAACAATGCTCTGATATACGCGATAATGTGTGAGCTGGAGCGGGTGGTGTGTGGAGTCGGATATAGTTGAGCTGTGGTACAAGTGTGCTGTTCCGTTACCATGAGTTCACGGCGGTTTTACTCGCTAGCGACGACGTGAAAAAGTATATGAAAAATTGAACAGCGCCTCTAGCGGTGGCTTGCAGAACAAAAATGCCCATACAAAAAGATATGTCGTCGCTAGAGAGTAAAACCGCCGTAAACTCATGGTAACGGCACTGGTTGGATTGAAGCAACTTTGAATTTCCTTTTGTGTAACAATTGGTCTGGCGTAGTGTTTTGCGCAACGATTATAATGGTTTTATTGTTTACCAAAAGTAAAACTATATTTAAAGTACTCCATTCAATCTTAATTTATTGTGAGTACGACTACGGATTGAAATTTTCTGCTAGCGAAAGTGTTCCATAGCCACTATACACACCTTAATGAAGAGAGTAAAAAAATGTACCATTCGTAAAGCTAATCACGTCTAGGCATTTAATTGAAATTTGATTACTAAATATGAATTTTAATCAGGTTACTATATTTATAATGTTTTTAATACAAGCGAAAAGCGTTAAGCCCGGTTATCTTAAAAAGTTACAGGTTGGAGTTCCGCCCGTGCGCAATTTTTGGTTTATTATTTCATGTTTAAGGTTCATTATATTTATAATTTGTGCGCATATTGCAACCCGCTTCATCCCTCATCTTAGACGGCAAGCTGTAACCAATTGTATAAACAATTCTCTGCGGGATTTTTTACAACCGCAGTTGGTCGTGTTAGCGCGTTCGACGCGGCGCAGCCATCGTAACTAGAAGTGCTACAAATAGTTTTCATCCCACTATGGTTTTTATCTTTTTACAGCCCTAGGAAAAGCTGTAAAAAGATAAACGAAGCAGGTGCGGCGGTCACCTAAATTTCATATTATTTACAATACGTTTAGTATTTATGAATCGTAATGCTTTGTTCAACAAAAAAATACCCAAAGCTTACTTATAATGCCAAATTTACCCTTATCTATGTATAATCAAAGTGAATTGCAATGGGAGTGAAAAACATATTATTGAGTGAGTTATTCCAGTAACAAGAATCTGTAATTTGATCCACTTTGCTCGAAACGTACACCAAAATAACGTTAAAACCAATAGACCGTGACTATTCCACATACGCAATACTCATTGTATTTGTTAACATTAAATACAGAAATACAATGAGTATTTATTACTTAACGTACGCAACATTCGATTAACAAATAATCTTTGTTAATTGGCAGGTATCCCCCGACAAATTATTTGTTTAAATATTGTTGTATAAAAAACTCTATTGAATCGAATATAATGATGCAGGTTTATGTCACTTATCTACATAAAAAAAAGGCTCCAGTGGGCCAATTCTCGTGCAATTCGTTTACGAAAAAAGTTCACCGATCGTATTTTCTATATCGAAGAAAAAATAGTTTTTTGATTTCTCAGGGTCACGATTTCTATGTGTTTAGATTTTTTTCGTGCGATAATTTTTAACGTGTAGAAAGTTTTTTTTGGGTGAAACGGTTAAACTCGCAATCGAATTACCACACGAAAAAAGATCATTTGTCGCGAGAATAGACCTCCTGCGGCCCTATTTTTAATCACTCCCTTAAATATGGCGTATAATTTTCGTTCAGTTACTATTCAAAAAACAATAAAAATAACGCGAGAAATGGCCGTTAGTACTCACAAAATTCAGTGAACTTTTTAGGGTTCCGTAGTCCAACAAGGATCCCTTATAGTTTTGCCATGTCCGTCTGCCCGTCTGTCCGTCTGTCCGTCCGCAGTCCAGCGCAACGACCTAAGGTGCTAGAAAACTGTTATTTCATATAGATATATATTCAAATCTCCCACCTCTTATACAAGTAACGTGGGTATGTTTTTTTTCTCTTGCCAAACCCGGGTATCGTTGAATAGGTATTTTAAAATGATTGAGGTTTTTAACATTATTTTTCGATATAATAGCTTGTTTCTATATGTTACACGATGATTCCCGATCCTAATCTGCCCCACATATTTACTTAGCTCTGTAATAGTAGACTTATGCACTAAACCACATACTCACAGCGTGTGACTTATGTAACCCCACTGTATTCACTAAATTACACATTCTCTTCGTCATAATTATGTTCAATACATTACAATTCATATGCCTATCTAGATTTGAAATATTATGATTAACCTAAATGTCGGAAGTGTCCACCATGTTGAATGTGATTCGGCTATGATATCAGAATAAGTTGGAATAATCTTTAGATGATTTAATTATTAGAATTGTATTTTATTAATTGTAAATTAATTATGTAAAGATTATTGGGACACTTATTAGATTTTTATATCTGTCGTATAACAAATGTTCATTTTGGCGCCAAAAGGAAGTTGACTCTGATTGGTTGGTGGAGGTTAGATTTATTTCAAATATTGTAACTATGAAAATAATAATGTAAAAGGCTAACTAAATTCAGTACAATTAATAATTAATTACTAAATAATTAGTGAATTTACATATTTAATTAGCAGATTGTTTATCCCTACAAATACTATTTTAGTAAATGTTCAGATATGGAAACGGATGTCGTCTGTCCCCACTTTTTTTTGCTGTTGTTCAGGGTTTCGATTTGTATAAAAGCGAGCTCCATGCCAGAATATGCGCTCTATTTGTTCTTTCTCTCACTTTGTGCCCTATCAATGTGCTATTTTGTTGGAATAAATATATTGGAGAAGAACCTGAAGATTTATACTACGTAACAACACAAACTACGGGATTTAACGCAACTTAAACTTATCTTTATAGGGAAATATGGTATTTACCTTCCTTCTAATCTTTGGGTGAATAGAGTTAAGGTGTTGAAGGTATTGTTCCACATCCGCCTGGTTTCCATGTATAATACAAAACACATCATCAACATACCTTTTCCAGAACTTTATAATATCAGGGCCACTTGATAACGCTTTTTCCTCAAAATGCTCCATCCAAATGTTTGCAATAATTGGTGCCACAGGACTACCCATTGCTACACCATCTTTTTGGAGGTAATATTGGCCTTGATACAAAAAATAGTTTCCGTCCAAGCAGTTTTGTAAAAGAACAATGTATTCTTCTGGCAATTCAAGATTAAGTTTACGTATGAAATTGAGCAGAACAAATCGATGGCTTTTCTTGACGTTCTTGTGTCAGTGAAATCAAATGGAACTTTGGCCCACTCTGTGTACCGCAAACCAACGCATACAGACAGATATTTGCATGCCTCTTCACATCATCATCCTCGTCATCTTCAATCTGTGGTATCCTCGCTTGTCAATAGGGCGTACAGCTTATGTGACTCTGACCATTTAGAAGGAGAACTTAACCATGTAGCAAAGGTACTTGATGGAAACGGATACGGTTTGACGAGACATCAAATGGAGAAGAGGTCTAAGAGAGAAAAACAACCGATGGTGAGCCAAGAACCTGCTTTTCTACCATATGTAAAAGGCATAACAGATAAAATTGGAACAGTACTTAACAAATACTCCATTAAGACTGTATATAGTCCGCTGTCAAAAGTAACAAAGTACTTACGCACACCAAAGGACGTGATACCTCTGCAGACGCCGGGTGTTTATAAGATAGATTGCAGTTGTGGTAGTGCCTATATTGGACAAACCAAGCGAACAATCGCTGAAAGAGTCAAGGAGCACATTTTAGCTGTTAAGAATCTACAGACGGGCAAATCTGCGATAGCCGAGCATCTGCTTAATTCAGGCCCAAATCACTGGATAGAACTTCATGACCCAAAAATCCTTTCTATTGATCGCTACTACCACACTAGGTTAGTACGTGAAGCAATTGAAATCAAGAAATATAATAATTTCAATCGGGATGATGGGTTTCGTTTGTCACCAACCTGGAACCCAGTTATAACAAAGTGCAAATTGCGTGTTGTGCCGTCCGTAAATAACCCGGATACTGTAAGTGTTGTTTGTCGAGCTGACTGTACAAGTGCAATAAATATTCAAAGTGTGCGGGTAGAAGAAACTATTTTAACTCGCACAGGCAGACGACGCCGAGCTTCAGCAGTTGTCCCGAGACCATGACGCGTGTAACCGTGTCGAAACGTCGGGAAGGTAAATACCATATTTACCTATAAAGATAAGTTTAAGTTGCGTTAAATCCCGTAGTTTGTGTTGTTTCGATAAAAAAATGCAACAAAGCTTAAGATTTATACTACGTGTTTATTATTCAAGCACCCCACATGCGGTCGCACCTCAGAAGTGGGATGTGCGAGAATAACGCGCCTTACGCTGCCGGCTCTGACCTAGGAAGATTAATGGACCAAGAAGACTGCTAAGATTTAGAAGACCAGAGAGAAAGGCATCATCGAGTGACTCGTGTTGACGCGGGAGTCATCCCCAAATTTCATCGAGAAGAAAGTACGTGTAACAACACCAATTGACTGCTCAAAATCAACCAGCTGCGTAAACTCTGTGAATACTGTTATATTTGTCATTGCTCGAAAACTGCAAGTAGAAGCCACGACGGCATTGCGAAAATCAACTTGGAGAAGAGGAAAGTCTGAAAAAAGAACCAGTGAAACAAGGCAACGATACTGCAGCAACCAGGAGTGAGGCGGTAATACATCTGTCGACGGGTCAGCCACGAGATGCGAGTCTGCCGTACTCAATGACGCGACACCAACAAGCGCAGAGCTCCAGCGACCACGTATGCATCGCTTGATGGTTCGCAGCATTCAGTTCAACGCATCAGCCGCTCCAGCCACCTCAAGGTGAGTCGCATTATGTTTACTCCTAAGTGACGTATTTAGACTAAATAGGTCAAACCATTAAATACTAAAATTTGCCATCGACCAGTGCAATGCGGAGCTTTCGAGATGCTCACACGCAAACGCTAGGTGGATCACACATAGTTTTACATAGACAACGTTTGCTCGAAAATAACGCATACGTTACGATCGCGCTGATATGTGGGCAAACAATAACCAAATTATTTTGGTGAAAGCTTAGTGACGGAGAGGTAGACAGAAATAATCCAATCAATCTAGACGAAAATTATTTGAGCAACTTAGTATGGTTATTATTTTGAACGGTGATTATACTTTTGTTAGTGCGTGTAAAAGGGAGTAGTTAGTGATGAATTGTTAAACCTAATACCTTCGGTCTGGGTGAAAGGATAACTTTGTGTACTATACATTATGTGTACCGTATACAACAGATTTGATTTAACTGTAAGTAAAACCAACGCATACAATATATTTTTTATTGCAGTATGAAAAAAATACAACATTATGCAATAAATAAATACTTGTTTAATGAGGAATCGACGGTTCGGGTTTCTTTTTTCCACCGTTGAGAAGTTTTTCTTTTTCCAACCTTAAACAAAAGAACATAAATACTAGGGTATAAACATTTATATTGGAGCAGTAGAAATAGTAGTTTAATTTATAGAAGTATTTTAGTATTAGCTACAGTATTTCAAATATTCCGGAATAAATCGTTGGCTATGTTATCTACGTAAACTTTGTGTGATCTAAGAAAACTGATATCTGTGTTACATATGAAAAATGATCTGAGTGACCTACATAAATTATGTCTGTGTGAGCAGCAGTGTCTATGTGACCTACGCAGCTGCGTGAAGTAATGTCTGTGTGAATGACGTAAAGCAATACTGTGACCTACATAAATTGTCTGTGTGAGTAGCAGTATCTGTATGGCCTATGTGAAGTACTGTGTGAACTACGTAGAGCAATGCTGTGTGAGCTACGTAAATTCTGTGTGAGATGCAGTGTCTGTGTGAGAGTATACTTATTATGTCTAGTAGGTTAATCATGTATTCGTATATAATCACGTTTTCTATTAATAAATGGGCAGTATCATGACAGCATTCGTTGGTTTAATTCATCTCCTTAGCTAATCCCTATATGGCGACCCTGCCACTCGGTATCGCCCGGGATTGCCACGTGCGGCCGTATAAGGAACAGTTATTATAAACACGGTACAAAGTGCAAGTTTACTAATTTCAAGTGCGTGAAATTGCAACCAACATGATTCCATCTACAAAAGACATTCCGCTGCATCGGTTGTGTTCCGATGTTTCTTCGTTGACCGAAAACTTCAGTAAAGATACAGAAAATGGGCGGCCAAGCTTCTAAAGAAGAAGTGATCATTGCGCAGACTTCTAGTGGAGCCGGTCAAAATTTCGCCAACACGCTGCAGCGCCAGCAGCATGAGACTACTAACGTGCTTCTAATAATTATCTGCACAGCCCTGATGTTCGGCGTACTGGTTATGGCCTTTAAGCTTTCTAAAAGGTGCCACGACAAACAAATTCAAACGAGGATGAACGAGGAAAAACTAATGCGGTATTCCAGCATTCTGAGGCGTCGCGAGCATAAAATGGACAACATCGTCTAATCAGCGTCCCCCCATGTGCGTGCGTATAGTCCCCCTTTCCCCCTAGTGAAGTGAAGTGAAAAAGTGTTATGTGCTCGTGATAAAGAAAAAAAAACTGTAAGTAATAAGTATGTAATCGCATTTATTATAGATATGTAAACAATTTCATTTTTTAATTAGGTATGCTTTATGTTCGCTGTATTGTGCGTCTATAATCTTTTATACGTAACTTGTTATGGCAGAGATATTTACAGAATTATTAGAGGAATTAAAATCAATAAAAAATTATTTAATAAAAATTGGTCCAAGTCGTCGAGTAGGAAAAATATTACAAATAAAAAGTCAAGAGGCAAACAATATCTTATTAAAGTATAATGAATATTTAGAAACTTTTAAGTGCAATTTCGATAAGTATTCTAGTGAAGAAATAACTTTGATAAACCAAATTTGTTTAAAATTCAATAACTTATATACAGAAATTTGTTCATTGAGTAGTAGTGAAGAACCAGACACGATGGCGGTAGATACGTTTGATTTAAAAATTGCTTTGAATCTGTTACCTATTATGAACGATACAGAAGAAAATACGAAACAATTAATTGAAAGTATAGAATATTATGACTCTGTCCTTACTAAACCAGAATGTAAAAATAAATTAATATGTTTTGTGCTGAAAAGTAGATTGTCACAGCGAGCCAAGTTAAGTATGTTACCAAAATATGATAAAACTGAGAACCTTATTATGGACATGCGAAGGCTGCTATTGCCAATAAAAAGTTACACGGCATTGCATACCAATTACAAACATGCAGACAGAATAATAGGACTGTTACAGATTTCGGTAAAGAAATATCAGAAATATTTGTGAATTTGACGGTTTCGCAAGCCGCTGGAGACACTAAAAAATATGAGGTTTAACGACCCCTTAATGAAGGATTAGCTATCAAAAAATTTGCAGATGGCTTGCGGGACCGCCGATTAAGTACTATCATTGCAGCTCGTAATTTTAATTCGCTGACGGATGCAATACAGGCGGCACAAGATGAGGAAGTCCAGACCACTTCGGCAGAAGTGATAGGTACGTACAAATCCTATAATAATCGATTTGCAGGACAACGAGGACGTCGAGGACACTTAAGGCCTCAACGCAGTTATAACAACGGTTATAGAGGGCGTACACCGAATAACAACAGGCGAAATCAAAAGTTTTCTATCCCCATATCAGAGAGGTAATTATCGCGGCAATAATTATCGTGGAAATAATTTCCGTGGTCGAGGTAGGTTTTCGAGTAATAGAGGCAGTAATTTTCCCGCACATAGCAACGTAAATACTATGTCGACGGATACCAATATCGGCACGACAAACGATCCTAATACGGAATCCCTGAGTCACTTTTTTCGTGCATGAATACATGTAATCGTGTAACAGCTTAAACAAAGTATCATTTTTGATCGACAAATACGAACATGACTTACTAATAGATACGGGAGCATCGGTTTCTGCGATTAAGCAAGAGTGTTTGGCATATTTACGAATTCCATTCCATAATGAGCGAGTTAAAGTAAAAGGCGTTGGAGGAGACGTTTTCTCGGAAGGTTATGTTTATTTGAATTTAAATTACAATGGTCACATTTTCAAGCACAAGTTTTTGGTTATGAAGCAATTACCTTGCAAAACCAATGGTATTTTAGGACAAGATTTTTTGAGAACGTATAAAGCTATCTTAGACTTTGAGTTACATAAGTTATATTTAACTAGTACTAAAGGACAGGAAATATCATTACAATTGGATTTTTTGACCACTAACTTTAATTCTTATATCACTTTACCTGCGCGATGTGAATCAGTACATTTTATTGACACATAGGTAGAGAACGATTGCGTGATAGCGGCACAGGAATTATGCGAAGGAGTTTTTGTTGCTAATACATTGTCACGGCCTAAAAATGGAAAGTTAGCTATACGTATTTTAAATACTAGAGAAACAGATGTAAAATTAAATTATTTACAACTCAACACTAGTTCACTAGATGATTATTTCATTTGTCAGTTTGATACACCAAAAATTAATTCTGATCGAGTTAAATTATTATTTTCTTTGTTAAATTTAAAACATTTTAACGACGAAGAACAAAAATCAATAGAAAATATTTGTACTAAGTTTCCAGATATTTTTCATTTACCAGGCGATCAATTAAGTACAACATCCGTATATGAACAAACTATCGAATTGAAACCACAAACTACCCCTATTTATACCGAGCAATATCGCTTACCGCACGCACAAAAATCGGAATTAGATAAACAAATAAAAAATATGTTAGATACTGGTATTATAGAAGAAGCCAGGAGTCCATGGTCTAGTCCTTTACTGTTAGTGCCAAAGAAAATTGATTCCAATAATGAGAAGAAATGGCGCGTTGTAATAGATTATAGAAAATTAAATGATCAAATCAAGGATGACAAGTTCCCATTACCCAACATCACCGAAATTCTAGATTCGTTATCGGGTGCAGTATATTTTACACATTTAGATTTATATCAAGGTTTTTTTCAAACAAAATTACATAAAGATAGTAGACCATGCACTGCCTTCACTACAGGTAAAAATCAATATCAGATGACGCGAATGCCGATGGGATTAAAATCAAGTCCGAATAATTTTTCAAGAATGATGACAATAGCAATGTCAGGGTTAAATTATGATAAATGCCTTATATACCAAGATGATTTAATAGTTATAGGTCGAAATCTCATTTCTCATAATACAAATTTAATGGATGTTTTTAGTAGGTTACGAAGTGTAAATTTAAAGTTAAATCCACCTAAATGCAATTTCTTACAAAAACAAGTACTTTACTTAGGTCATATTATTTCAAAAGATGGCATTCAACCTGATTCAGACAAAATTAAAGTTTTAGTGAATTATCCAAGACCGCAAAGTGTGGATGACGTCAAACGCTTCGTGGCCTTTGCTAATTACTACAGAAAATTTATTCCAAACTTTGCCGAAATAGCATTACCCCTTAATAAAATGTCTCGTAAAAATGCGACTTATTTTTGGTCACCCGAATGCGAAAAATCTTTTCAAAAATTAAAATTGGCGTTAACAACCCCACCCGTATTACAATATCCAGATTTTTCCGAAAACAATGAATTTATATTGCAAACGGATGCATCCGGCCAAGCAATTGGTTCAGTGTTATGCAATAATGACGGTCGACCAGTAGCGTATGCAAGTCGAAGTTTAAATAAAGCGGAAATAAATTATCCTACTATTGAAAAGGAACTCTTAGCAATAGTATGGAGTGTAAAATATTTCCGACCTTATTTATATGGAAGACGTTTCAAAATACTGACTGATCACAGACCACTTATTTATTTATTCGGTATGCGAGATCCATCGAGCAGACTACTTAAGTTTAGATTACAACTAGAAGAATATAATTTTACTGTTGAATATTTAAAAGGGAAAAATAATTCTGTAGCTGATGCACTATCACGCATTCGTTTAACTTCTAAAGATTTGAAAGACATGAGCGAACAAGTGGAAATTAACGTTATGACTAGAGGACAACATAGGAAAGCGCAGATTTGTCAAAACAACAATTACGGTTCAAATGAGTCGGCGGATAATATTGACACGAGCTCGAGGCCTGATCAACCGAGAGTTGTGGAAAGCATTAAGAAGCCAAGTCATTTAACCGAAATTTCATTTATTACAAATAGAGAATTAAATAAGTTGATAAGAGAAGGAGTTATCTTGAAAAGATACAATTACTTTATATATGCGCCAAGTAAATCTATTATATACCTTAATACAATTTCCCGATCGCCAATGACGCGAGCCGGATTGGTGAGGGATTTGTATTACTTATGTAAGGATGAAAAAATTGAAGAAGTATGCATACTTAGAAATAAAAATAATAGGGAGTTTATTGCAGGATTTATTGATGAAGTCAAAAAATATGACAAGTGGTCCGGACCACGCATATGTGTATTAAATAAGGCGCAAAGAATAAATAATGTAGACGACGTACGGGTCATACTTAATGATTTTCACCTTTTGCCCACTAGTGGCCACGCGGGCATAAGGAGAATGACAAATAACATAAAAAAGTTTTATTACTGGCCTAGTATGCAGAAAGATATAACTAATTACGTTAGTAAATGTGAGCAATGTCAAAAACAAAAGTATTCAGTAGGTAAAAAACAGCAAATGGAAATTACAACAACAGCTAATTCAGCTTTCGAAAAGTTATTTTTAGACATAGTAGGACCGCTTCCTAAGGATGATAATAATTATGTTTACATACTTACCTTGCAATGTGAGCTGACTAAGTTCACCGAAGCGTATCCATTACACAGTAAAGATGCGGTAAGTGTAGCGAAAACCTTCGTTGATAATTTTATTTTAAGATTTGGCATACCTCGTGAAATTGCTACCGATCGAGGTTCAGAGTTTATTTCAAATACAATGAAAGAGATATGCCAACTCTTAAAAATAAATCAACTCACTTCAACTGCTTACCACCACGAGAGCATTGGAGCGCTGGAGAATTCTCACAAAAGCCTAGGTGCGTATTTACGAATTAATTGCGAAAATAAAACGAATATGTGGAGCAGCTGGTTACCATATTGGTGTTTTTCATATAATAATACTGTACACACCGAAACTAAATACACACCACACGAATTAGTATTCGGTAAAAAGTGTATTTTACCAGGTAACCTTACAAATAGTGTGATAGAACCTTTATACGCTCATGATAATTACGCGTTAGAGATGAAGTATCGGCTTCAATTAGCCCAAAAAGAAGCACGTGACAATTTACTTCTCAGTAAAACAAAGAGAAAGATAAACTATGATGTTAATGTAAACCCAGTATATTACAACAAGGGTGATTTGTTATTATTAAGAAATCCATCTCAAAATAAAATGGATCCAATTTACTTAGGACCTTATTTAGTTTTAGAAGATTTAAGCTGTAATGTCAAAATTTATAAAAATGGAAAGGAGGATATTGTACATAAAAATCGCACAAAACCTTATGTTTCAAAATAATACTTTTTTTTGTAACTTGTTAGCTTTTTCAAAAAAAAAAATGTATATCAATTAATAGTTTTAGTCACCGTACTTTAATGTTAAACATGTAATCAATATTTTATACTTATTGTAATTACTAGGTTAGCACTTTAACATTAGTGCAATGTATTGTTTGTTATATAACACGCTATACCAAGTCTAAAAAAAAAATATACCATTATTTTTTTTTCCTTAAGAGGGAAGGTGTGAGAGTATACTTATTATGTCTAGTAGGTTAATCATGTACTCGTATATAATCACGTTTTCTATTAATAAATGGGCAGTATCATGACAGCATTCGTTGGTTTAATTCATCTCCTTAGCTAATCCCTATATCTGTGTGGCCTACGTGAAGTAATATCTGTGTGAACTACGTAGAGCAATGCTGTGTGAGCAACATAAATTATTGTCTGTGTGACTTACGTTATGTCTGTGTAACTTGTATCGGCTAATACCCCTCTAGAATTTATTACACATGCTAAAATTTCCTAACTTAGTGACTTACATGAACAAATTATTACCGTGTCCATAAAAAACATGCAAGTTTCCAGTATACTTGTTGATTCTGCTCTTTCTCATTTTCAGCACACCAACAACGCAGACTTCCAAAACACCACCAGAGCACCGTGGGACACGGTGGTTGCAGGATGGCCGAGTGTTACACGATGATTCCCGATCCTAATCTGCCCCACATATTTACTTAGCTCTGTAATAGTAGACTTATGCACTAAACCACATACTCACAGCGTGTGACTTATGTAACCCCATTGTATTCACTAAATTACACATTCTCTTCGTCATAATTATGTTCAATACATTACAATTCATATGCCTATCTAGATTTGAAATATTATGATTAACCTAAATGTCGGAAGTGTCCACCATGTTGAATGTGATTCGGCTATGATATCAGAATAACTTGGATTAATCTTTAGATGATTTAATTATTAGAATTGTATTTTATTAATTGTAAATTAATTATGTAAAGATTATTGGGACACTTATTAGATTTTTATATCTGTCGTATAACAAATGTTCATTTTGGCGCCAAAAGGAAGTTGACTCTGATTGGTTGGTGGAGGTTAGATTTATTTCAAATATTGTAACTATGAAAATAATAATGTAAAAGGCTAACTAAATTTAGTACAATTAATAATTAATTACTAAATAATTAGTGAATTTACATATTTAATTAGCAGATTGTTTATCCCTACAAATACTATTTTAGTAAATGTTCAGATATGGAAACGGATATCGTCTTGTCCCCACTTTTTTTTGCTATTGTTCAGGGTTTCGATTTGTATAAAAGCGAGCTCCATGCCAGAATATGCGCTCTATTTGTTCTTTCTCTCACTTTGTGCCCTATCAATGTGCTATTTTGTTGGAATAAATATATTGGAGAAGAACCTGAAGATTTATACTACGTGTTTATTATTCAAGCACCCCACATGCGGTCACATATAACATTCAGTTTGTAAAGGCAAGTTTCTGTTCGCCAAGCCGACTTTTTTGCTTTTGCCGAAGCGAAGGCTTAATGTATGTGTACTTTTTCATTTACTTTATCTTTGAATATTAAACGTAACAAGGCGACAATGGTTTTAATTAATTTTGCCCTGAAATGCTCGGGTCATTCGTTTGTGGCCAGTAATTAAAATTTAAATAAAATTCAATGTCTTAAGAAACGTGCTTGTATTATTTTAATTTTATTGGTATTTTTTTGACAATGGATTGTTGTGATACAATACAATACCTGATATTATTCCAATTTCTCATTGTTTTTGACAAAGAACAAGTATTTAACTGTTTCTACCTAACTTAGAAAAAGGAGTATTATCTCGAGTTTGACTTAAATGCTTTTGATGCAAAGCACTGAAGTCATTCCAAGGTGATTATCATCATATCATCATTATTAGCCAAAGGACATCAACTGCTGAAAATTGGCCTCCCTTGCGGTTTTCAAGGCGACCAATCACAAGCGGTCTGCATCCAATTTGATTCTGCGATCTTTACAAGGTTGTCTGTTCATATTGTCGGTGGACGTTTTTTGCCGCGCCTTTGGTCGAAGGGTCTCTAATCTAGAACATTTTGTTTTGTTTTTGAACCAACGGCCATCACTTCAACACGTTATGTGCCCTGCCTTACTGCCCTTACTGCCCTTTGTCACTTGAGCTTATTGATTCTCAGAGCTAATGACCGTTACCTTAGTTCTTCTACGATAACTTCGAGCACAGCCGCTCCATCGCTCGCTGTGTGATTTTAAGGTTCCTTATAAGGCCCATAGTAAGTGATCGATCATGTTTAACACGCACTGGTTGAAGATTTTCGTCTTCAGACACTGAGGTGATTGATACGAGAAAATACTCTTGCGCAATTTTTCGAAGGCTGCCCAGCCGAGTTGGATTTGTCGATTGACCTATTGCTCAAAGTTGGACCCAACTAATTGTATTACTTGTCCCAGGTTGATATTCTCGTCGACAAATTCGAGAATTGAGTTCCAAGCAGATACTGGAGTCGGCACAACAACGGAGCTCGAAATGATTTTCGTCTTTTCCATGTTAATTTCAAGACGCACTTGTTGGGAGACTCAGTCAAGCAGTGGCGGATTTACAAATTTGCCGCTAGTAGGCCATTCAATTTTTGCCGCCCATACTAACTTTTGAAATTCAATACGTTAGTTTAATCCCGTTATTAGTATGATCGTGAACTTAATGATGTTTCTGTCAGTTACTAGATTATTTTTGCAACCCACTATGTACTGAAGAGTTTAATGTTGACCTAAAAATAGCAGCATGTACTAATCATAAGGTGGGGAAAGACATGACTTAAATATACCTACACTATATGAACACTGACAAAATAATGTGTGGTCAGTAAACATTGTTTTTGTTAATTTTTTTTTATTCCACTTAACAGTTTAAAAACAATAAAAACAATTTCTATTAAAATATAACATGTCAACAATCCAGTTGGTGACAGACAATGAAATCAAATAAGTTTTACATTATTTTCTTGCGAGATTTTAAACTTGAAAAATCATTAATTATATCGTCGTATGAAATCTTTTTCATAAGCTGACTCTGTGCATAAAATAGATAAAGCATAAAGCTTTTCTTGACTTGATGTAGTTTGTAGATAGATTTTAACCGGTTTTAAGCAAGAAAAGCTTCTCTCACCTGAACAATTTGCCACCGGTGTGCTCGGATTCTAAATCGTTAGAATACATTTTTTCCAACGAAATGGCTTTTTCCGTTAAGATCGATGGTAATAATTCACTCATTTCGGTTAGAAATGAAAACTTCTCGTTAAACTCGTGTTGAATCCTGCGTTGCAACACAAAAACTACTACGAAAATACGTACCTAGTAGAAAAGAGATATGTATTTAAATGTTGAAACATATTACACGTTAAATATCATTTTTATAATGATGGTAAAAGTTACTAAATTTTAATTGACATTAATATTAATAATAGTTTATTTATTTATTTATTTTTATTTATCTCTCCACAACAATCAGCTTAGAACTACTTAAAGGTAAACAGATAGACCAACAAGGCTTGGTAATAAAACAATATACACGAAGTAGTGGAGAGATGGTGCTCGTACTAGGCTCCGAAGATCCTGTGTTACGAGTTTTTTATTTTATTTTTATTGAAACGCTATTGGAATATTTTAAAATTCATGATCATATAAGTACCTAAGTATATATTACAGTGCGTTTATCAATCGTTTATTTATATATAGATTGTGCATACGTATAATTATATATATTTTTCTGTAAAAAAAATATTAGCTAAATTTGCCGCCCCTCTAAATCTGCCGCCTTAGGCACCGGCCTACTTGGCCTATTGGTAAATCCGCCACTGCAGTCAAGGTCTTCGAGCATAGTGTCAAGATTTTCTTGCGAAACATATACTCGCAAATAGGTTTCCATTTTTTTCAATTTAACAATTTTTATCGCCAATGTTTGCAAGAAAAATATTTCTGGTGCCGGAATTCTCAATTTTCTATATGCAAATGAGAAAGTTAAGCCTGCGAAATCGCCAAGATGTCATCCGCAAAAACTTCAGTTAACATTTAAGATTGGCCGAAATCTTGAGTTGAAGTGGAATACCGGCGGTTTTATGATTTTTATGTTTTGTTGCGAATTTAATCGGGTTTCCAGTCCATATAAACATAAACATACTTAACGCATGAATGATGTTGAACGTTTACCAAGAAATAGAACTCTAACTTTGTGTGTGATTGCAAATACTGCACCAAAAACATTAAATTAGTGCTAATAAACCAGATATCAAAACATTTTATCAGATGCCGATCAAATAATTGATTCAGCAAAATGTTACATGAACCTACATCAGATAGAGTGTTTGAAAATCATATTCAGGATAAAACTCTCCACTTCGCATTTTCCACACCGATTTATTCCTACAATACAATATAACGAGCATAATTATAATCCCCCCATCAAACAATGAACAGTTCCTGAAGACTGTGTAAATATATTCTTATTAATTAACAGTTTATCGGGAATTGTGCCGTTCGTCTTCTGGGTTCTCGGGATGACGTCATAAATCTTCCCAGGGTTCCGTGGCGGAAGGATCCGGCGTTGGATGCGAATCAGATACATAAGTATCTGATTCTGATGGCAAATAGTATCGGATAGCACAGGATTTATTCGAGGTTATGTCAATACAAGTTTAGCGTCTTGTTTTTTCGATAAGGTTGACCTTGATTTAGGAAAATAAAAGGGTATTTGCTATCCCAAAAAAGGATTATCACTTCGTATTTTAAACTTAGTCCTACGCAGCGTCTGTTATAAACATCACAAACGCTGCGTAGGACTCAATATATCCTAAGGTAGACAGACGTCTACTTTAGTATTAAGTAAATAAACCATGGCACGAACTCAATACCAAGATCATAAACGACTTTGCTAAATTTATGTTCAAAAGTATATTTTTATATTTAAATAATAAATTCATAGTCAAATATACTCGTATCTACGATACTTTTGCAGGCTCTCTTAACTGCCAATCGAGAACTCCCCGCTACATTAGCAGTCTCGTAAAGTAGCCAAATAGGTAAGAATGAGAGCTAAACTAATTTCGAAGTGGTTAACAAAGATTTACATAACTAGCCCTTAAGCCCAAGGGCGTTACCTATAATGCATTGCACAGCCTTAAGCTTATAGCCAGACCACTCTCTGACTAATGCACGAAAATAATGATTAATAATGACCATTTCAAGAAAAAATATGTATCAAAAAATTATGACACGGAATAAGTAATAAAATTCGTTCATCCTTAAAATTCTACAAATATTTTAATTTTAAACCCAAAGTTTATTTTAATTCTATTCACCCGAAGTTAGGAGTTTGGGCCTTTTGACGGGTTTTTAAAACAAATACGCATCTCATTTTAATAACGTAATGACTATTTTCAAATTCAAATTTTATTTCGGTAATTGAAGCACAAAAGTAGAATATACTTCTGATTTCACATTAAACAGTGATTGAATTCTTATATTTATTATTTTAAATTGCACTTGTTAAAAGCAACTTTGTGAGGCAAGGAACACACTTTATCGGACTAATATGTTTTTTTACAAGTGCAATTTTAAGTTTGTATTCTGGGAAAACAAACACATTAAAAACAAAACTACACCATCTTCTGTTTTAAATTAGAAAAGTTATTTAATAAACTTATCCGTTCTTGTATCGTGCCAATCAATTACTACTACAAATTTAATTGCATATTATAGACATTTTCAAAAGACGATCTCTTATAGAAACCCTTAAGACCCCTTACACACTGCGACTGTTAGCACCGATACAGTCGCAAACTTTCAACCTTTACACACTGCGCTACGCAGCAGCAGCGCTGCGCAGAAGCTGGAAATTGACAAATCATGTACTGTATTTTGGCGACTGCATAGATGCTTAATTAAATCTGTTTATTGCGGGAGTTGCGATGCAGAAGGGCGTTTTTAAAACGCGTGACTGCATCGGTGCTTAAAATTGCAGTGTTTAAGGGGTCGAAGGGGTTTTAGACAAATGCATATTTATATTTTGTTACTAGAAAGTTTTAAGATCGTTGTTGGCTCAACCGATTGCGATGTGGTCTCAAACACGGCTGAGGTAATTACAGATCGCCGTCAACCTTTGTGTGCCATTCCATTTGTGTCTAATTAGCAGTCGTGGAGTGAGTGAACAGACTTGCTGAATACCAATCTGGTAATCGCCTAAATTATTTAAGTAATTTATACAACATTTGCAGTACCTACTAAAATACAGTGCTAATAATTGGTATTTTTGACATGTGGAAATATTATTATGTTATATCCTCTTTTTAGCCGACTTCAAAAAAGGAGTAGGTTATCAATTCGACTGTATGTTTTTTTTTGTATGTTTGTTACCTCATATCTCAGTCATTTGTCGACCGAATCGAAAAATTTTTGCGCCTACTTAGAGGGTATACCTTTTAGTTGGTCCCATTTTTTTCAATTTGGAATTTGATGATGGGATCTTGGTGTAATCGAGGGTAACCCTCAAATTTTGAAGGCACGTATAGTGTTTCTTTACTAGAATCTTAATGTTGACGTGTTGTTACGTCTGATAGTCAACATCTTGTGGGGCTGAGCTGATGGTGGAACTCCTTAACGCTTAGGAGTTCAGTAATTATAATGACGGAACTTATGATAGGTAATTTGTAGCTTATGCTTTAGAATGTTTTTAACACTCACAGTGTCATATTTTATATTCATAAAGATGAAATAAGAAACCAAAAATTTGCGCACGGGCGGGACTTGAACCAGCAACCTTTTGGCAAACCGGGCCAAACGCTCTTACCAATTGAGCTACCGTGCTGTTAGTCCGACCCGGCGAAATTTGTGGTTTCTTATAAAAACGACAATTGCGTGACGCTTAGCGCCATCTAGCCGTCTGTTTATGGAACAGATGGCCCAAGCAGTTATTCTTTACAGAATAAATTCAACTTGGAAATTGATGTCGCTTCGCTATCTAATGCTTTAGAATGTTTTTAACACTCACAGTGTCCTATTTTATATTCATAAAGATGAAATAAGAAACCAAAAATTTGCGCACGGGCGGGACTTGAACCAGCAACCTTTTGGCAAACCGGGCCAAACGCTCTCACCAACCCCCCCCCCCCCCCTCTAATGAAATCACTAAAAATGAAGAAATTAAAAAAACTTTAAAAAAAAGTAAAAACCGACTTCAAAACCAAAATGCACTAAAAAGTCTTAAATAAACTCTTCACCATTGAAAGGAAAGGAATCCGTTTTAGGCAAACAATTTCTTTTTGGAGTCGGTGCCATCAATTTGACCATCAAGCATCAACCTATCACAGCACCGACTCCAAAAAGAAATTGTTTGCCTAAAACGGATTCCATTCCTTTCAATGGTGAAGAGTTTATTTAAGACTTTTTAGTGCATTTTGGTTTTGAAGTCGGTTTTTACTTTTTTATTAATATAATGTATGCGAAAGTTTGAAGATGGATGTAGATATGTTTGTTTCTCCTTCTCGCAAAAACTACTTGACGGATTTTTACAAATCTTAACAAAAATATAGCTTTTACATCGCATAGGAAATATCGCATCGGAATAACACATAGGCTATAATTTATTGCTTTTTTTTAATTCCAACATTTACTTGAATGAAAGCGCAGGACATCAATAGTATTTTAAAAAAAATAGTTATAATCTTCCGCAGACTTTTTGATCTCCTACATGTGCTAAATTCTACAAGCTTTGCTTTACGTGGTCAAGCATTATTTAGGTATGCATCAGTTTGTTGATTAAAATATTCTTCAATGACTATTTATAAGCTAACAATAATTGTCACGATGATGCGGCGAACGTACTACTTAAGCTCGCTCTTGGTACCTAATCTCGGTTGAGGGTAAATATGAAACTCCATGACCCAGTTGAACCCGACGCCACTCGCGCGCCCAACAAAATATTGTATCTGAAACACTCATGTAGGAATGAACCAAGATGGTGCGGGCGTTCGCTCCATTTGCCAAGTAAGTTATCTCTCGTCAGCCTTCTTGGGGAGCGATGTGATTTTGGCTACAATATATTATGCAAGTCCACATTTAAACATTGCAAAGAAAAACATACGCGAATCTCGACTGTATGTTAATTATAATGTTTTAAACATTCATGGTCACTAACATTAGAATTGTTAGATACGGGATTGCTAACATGTACCTTATTATTTATGAGTTTTCGTTATTAACGAGTGAGTAACGATATTAAAGTAAGTAACTCCGTGATCATGGCGCTTGCAACAGTGCCAAAATATCGAAAACTCATAAATAATGAGGTATATGGTAGCAATCCCGTATCTAACTATTCTAATGTATGGTAATTCACTTAGAATAAACATGAATATAAATTTGTTTATTTTTAGCTTATACGATTTGAGCTTTCGTAGTTAAAGAGCTGGTGTTAATACGAAATTGTTCCGTGAATAGCTTTGAAAAAAATTGTTAATAGTGTATTTCTGCAAGTAAAGTATCTAACATTAACTCTACAAAATAAGAATATAAATAAGATATATGTACTGTTCGCAAAGGCATTTGAAAGTGTATTGTATGCTCACCATTAAACTACTAATACTAGCATATGGAACTGACACCACGAACAAATATTGTGCTCCATGATTTGACGCCATTTATCAACCTCATAACAACAAGTTCATATTCGAAATTCAAATTTCCTTAAACCTCGGTTTTAAAAAACGACTGCACACACAACACCGACAAAATGATCTTTGGTTGATTTAATGCATTTTTTTACAATGTTTTATGCAACTATTAAATTTTAGACATGTTTTCCAATTCCCGTGACAGTGGGTTTAAATCGACTTGTTTTCTTGTGCTTTTTCCGAAAAAATATCGAAACAAAGAAAATGTTACTTACTTGCAGCTATACCGTTCGTTTACTGTGTGTACATTTTCAGAGGAAGCATTCCATCAAAAATAGAAGCTGCAAAAGTTTAAAATGGTCGCAGCCGGTATGACGCACTTTTTTAATGCAAAAACGAAAAATTTCCATTACTTGTCTTGTCTTCTAAAAGACAAATTTCAGGTTTTTTTAAGTGGCTATCATGCGGCAAGCGCACGTATCGTATTTGTCCACAAGGGACAGTCTGATAATTCCGCCAGTTCAGTTTCAGAGGGGAAAAATGACAAATTAATCTTTACTGCTAAAAAAATGAAAAAATAGCAATTTAGAAATAAAGACAAATAAGTAAGTGGTTTTGCGAGTAGGTATCATTCATTCAACAGTAAATTGGTTTTCATTATGTCAGCAGATGAGTGACACACACTGTCTGATGCCATAGCTATTTAGAAATGTGAAAGCTACCAATTCCAAACAAGATAAAATTAGTTTGACTGCAAAATAGTAAGTTTTCTATGATTGAAAAAAATATTGAGACATCAAAACTGCCTCTTTTCTCTCACATATTTCCTGATAATTCAATGTGGTGATATCGTAGTCAATTCTAACAATTTCCTCAAAGCATTTTGATGTCAATCGAAGACGCATAACCATTAATGTATGTGATAAAAGCCTTTATTTTACAAATAAACAAATTTGTCATTTTTATATAAATTGAACTTGTAAACAGCAACTTTGACTGTGTGACAGACGAGGAATCGAACCCCATGTCTTACGCTATCCGGCGTATGCCTATACTACTCGGCCACCGTCACATTAGCAAGCCTGTTGAATTTTGCAAGCGCTTACTTTAACGCACAGGCTGTGTAAAATCATCAATGTTGACGAAAATAAGGTTATAAGGGGTAGAAAAGGGGGATTTATTTATTATTATTTTATTTTTTTATTGCAGGAAAACCAGGGTTTTTTAAATAGATGATATGAGATTGTATGGTTTACTCATAAACCACTTACAGGTTCTCATATATAGAAATAGTATAATGGAGGAAGTATCGTAATTTTCGAAGCTAGAAGCTTGAAACTTGTTTTTAACTAGATATAAATAAATATACCATTCAAATTATCTAAAAAAAAATACCCTAAAAGGGTTACAAAACGTAGTTAAAAATTCTACCCAAAGTCACTATTCCACGCAGACGAAGTCGCAGATACACCTAGTATTATCATAAATAATATTAACGTACACCATAAAAATCACTTTAGTTTTGTAATATTAAGCATTGTCTCATTAAATTACCTTTAAGAAGAATACGGTCATTATTCTGAGAGCTTCCTTGACTTAGCGCTTAAACTCATTTCCTTTATAACCACAAAGCTTGATCTGCTTCTCACCAGGTTTTCTAAGTTACACAACGACCTGATACTGAAAGGAATTTTATATTTATTTTAAATTCTTGAACCATGAACAAAAATAAAACACGTTGGAGTTAAACTGTTTAGGTTTTGATTTATATGGAATAAATATTTGTATTTTAGTTTCGTAAGTTACTTGCGATTCGTAATATTCTTAGCATGTTTTACTCAATGTTCCTATAAAATTGTTTATTTAAAGAAACAGGACAATATTCCTTAACTTAGAAAGTCACAGATACGGATACCTTAAATCTTAATATTGTTTTCAAACGCTAAACACGGGTTGCCCATCGTGTTTCTACGACACTTGACACACTGCGACATTTAGCATCGATACAATCGCGATGCTAACGCGCGTCAGCATTGATACAGCCGCGATTCAGAAGCTAGAAATTATCAAATTATGTACTGAATTATGGCAACTTCATCGATACTAACGTGCGACTATTAAATCTGTTCATTGCGTGAGTCGCGATGCTGAAACGCGTTTTCAAAACGCGTGACTGTATCGGTGCTAAAAGTCGTAATGTTTTTAAGGGGTCTACAATGTCAATTATATCACTATTTGTATCTTCTAGCATTATTTCTATATCAACGAAAGCATGTAATCTCTTCGAGCCCAATAACAAAAGACAGTAACACACACGTGTCACAATTACATAGACGCAATATACAGGTTGAAATTTTAATCAGTGACCAAATTTTGTGTGAGGTCTCCACTGATGAATATGAATATTTTTTACTACGGGAGCAATATCGAAATCGAGAAAAAAAATCGGTTCTCCCTTGTTTTGTCGAACAACGTTTGATATAATTTCATTTCACAAACATTTAAAACATCTAATTTCATTTGATAGAATTATTCGAATCCTATAATATTTATTTTATCTAATTTTGATTGACATAATTGTTCATGTAATATAATTTCATTTCATCAAATTTTCACTTTGCCTAATATCACAAGACATAATGTTTGCTTGGCCTAATGAGTGCTTAATGTAATTTTTATTTAACCGAAACTTTATAACTGAATTTATATAGTAATAAAGGGGGATGACATCAACAAAGGGGAATTCTGGCGCTCGGCGGCCGCTGCCGCGGCACGCTCGCTTCGCTCGCTCGCCTTCGCGCGTTGTCGGATCACTGTTCTAACCTAACCTAACCTATATGGCACCAATAGAGGGAAGTTCATAAAAGTATGTAAAATGGTAATTATACAAAATAAAATTAGATACAGCAAAATTAGATTAAATGATTATTAGGTCGAATGATGATTATGCCTCTTAAATGTTAGCACAAACGTTGTTATATCAAACAAATATTATCTGTTATAAAAATTATGTTAAACAAAATTATGTTAAACAACCATTATGTTAAGAGTGATTAGTAAAAGTAAAATTATATCAAACGTTTTTCGACAAAACAAGGGAGAACCAAAAAAATCTGCTGTTCCATACAAAATCTCAATTGGCACGCGGTCAAAATGTACGGAACAGCAATTTTTTTTTCTAGATTTCACTAATAAAAGTACTGTATAGAGTCTATTGTATGACAGCGAGCGCTATGATTGGGGCGCGAAGATTTCTCCTTACTACATTTTTATACCCAGTCACCGTTCAGGATTAGAGCGAGTGCTGCTGACAGTCGGACGGATGGACATGACAACTACTATCACATGTTTTAGGGTACCGCAAAATGATAACCTTACATAGCCACTAATAAGTTTAACGCATTGGAGAAAATGTTTGTTCAGCAGTGTACGTCTTTTAGATAATAATGATAGAATATGTTATACTTGGGCCGAATATAATTAAAAAAAAACGGCCAAGTGCGAGTCGGACTCGCGCACTGAGGGTTCCGTGCCAACTTTAACTGAATTAGGGAATCCATTTGATCCATTTACTTCTACTTAGTAAAATACCGCAATATTTTGTTGACTGCAAATATAACTTTGTTTTTCATAGTGTTTGTATGAAGTACAAAGTTATGTTTGCGGTTGTTGAAAATGTGCTATATCTCAAAAACTACTGGTTCGATCTCGTCCGAACCAATTTTTGTTGAAAGTATTTATTAAAATATACATCATATATTTTTTTTCAAAATTTACACTCGCTTGGTTTAGAAATTAGATGGGGGGGGGACCCATTTTACCACTTTGAAAGCGTCTAGCTATGAAACGTTACACTTTAAAAGAAAATGGTTTTAGAAACCTCCATTTCATTTTAAAAGACCTATCCACAGACACCCTACACGCATATGTTTGACAAAAAAATTTTTTTTTGGTTTTAGTTTCATGTATGAGAGCCCCCCCTTAACAGTCATTATTTTTTATTTTTTGTATGAGAATCGATAAGCGGTTAACAAGATACATCTTCCTACCAAATTTCAATTGTGTAATGTTTATAGTTACAGAAAAAAATGGTTGTGACATACGGACGGACAGACGGACAGACAGACAGACAGACAGACAGACAGACTTGACGAAACTATAAGGGTTCCGTTTTTTGACATTTGGCTACGGAACCCTAAAAAGTCAATGATATATTTGTCATGTACTGAAATATTTTTTTAAATATAACGAATATAACCATAATATATATAAAAGTAAATATAAGTCTAGCTTTACAGTGGCCGGTCATATTTTTGCTCAGACACCGAATTGTACAAAATATGCAATACTGGTAAATAAAAACGAAAAATGTTACAGCCACGGGCACTGTCATTATAAGGAGCTTATGAGTCAGATAATTTCAAAAAACGGATGACTGCACGTCCAAATATTAGGAATGGGTCGTTACGAAGCAAGTTATAGCGGACCCAACACGAAATGATAAAAATGAAACGTTCCGGACCGTCCCGACCGGAAAGTATTAGAGCAACAGAACCCCAGCGTTGTGGTCCAATAGACGCACAAAATTGTTAGAAATCACACACCCGCCGGGTAAATTGGCTGTCGGATTTCCTATTAAGTGATTTTAGAAGCATTTTTTTACAATTGTTGTAGAAAACGTCCGTGATGGTTTAAGTGATTATGTGATGACGGGTTTCTTGTGATGACCTATAATGTGAGGTGACTAAGATAGCTATTTTATGATCAACGTCCATGTGACTTCGCAAATCTCCAACCTATACCTATAGGGTTGGATTTCTTGTCTGAAACAGTTGCTATTTACATGCATTGCTATTTGCATGCAATTTATAAGTTTTCTTTAGTGACAAAACACAATTAAAATTATAATATTGGCTTCTATAGCAAAAAAAAACGATATCACGCCTTAGTAAAGTAAAGTTAGCCTGTAACATCCCACTGCTGGGCAAAGGTCTAACCTCAACTATGAGGTAGTTTGAGCCAAACTCCACCATACGCGCTCAGTGCGAGTTGATGGAAGGGTGTTTGCAAGGCAAGCGACTCACCCTGCTGTCAGAGTTTATCAAGCCGCCCATAAGGCCTCTGACTAGGCTTAACGACGGGTCTACCTTGTTTCGCATATTTTTTATTGTCATAATTTTATTTGGCATATCATCAAATAGCATAAACTTTCTTTCGCAGAACATCAATTAGCATTCACTCATTTATCAGACGTTCAAAACGCATAATCGTGTAAGCTAGAATCATCTTTAGGCAGAAATTTAATATCCATAATAGTCTTAAAGCAGAATCATCCTAACGCAGAAAGTTCACAGATAGAATCGTCTTGTGGCATACAATTCGTATATATAGTCACTAATAGGCAGAATCATCCTATCGCAGAAAATTCACAGTCCGAATCGTCTTTTGGCATATTTTTCATATTTAATATTCTCCTATAAACCTTAATTTCTCTGTGATCCCAAGTAGTTCTATCTCAGCAA
Source organism: Pyrausta purpuralis (assembly GCA_963924145.1). Classification (NCBI taxonomy): domain Eukaryota; kingdom Metazoa; phylum Arthropoda; class Insecta; order Lepidoptera; family Crambidae; genus Pyrausta; species Pyrausta purpuralis. Next base: position 5,375,333 of record OZ001646.1, read on the forward strand.
TACTAACATACAACATGCATGGCAAATTAAACATGCAGCATGCAAGCAAGCATTTAGCATGCAAGCAAGCAAGCAAACCATGCAGCAAGCAAGCAAGCATGCAGAAAGCAAGCAAGCAAGCATGAAGCATGCAAGCAAGCATGCAGCATGCAGCATGCAAGCCAGCAACAGCTTGCATGCAGCATGTAAGCATGCAACATGCATGGTTTCTGTCACGGCTCCGGCGCTGCGGGGCTCCGGCAGTCCCACGCGAGCTTATCGTCGCAGATGGTTTTCGCTCACCACCACAGCTTCGGCTTGCTGGCCAGGCCGGCCAGCCTCAGCCGCGGCGGCGAGCTTTCAAACCACCTGCTCCTCAGCTCGCGGGCTGCCTCGCCCCTCCGCGCCTACGCGATTTAGAATTACACTCTAGGGGTGGGGCAAACAAGACTGCGTGGAGTCGGTTTTGTACCGATTCGTTTCTGTCACTAACTTTTGTACCACAACTTAATGACTTTTTAATTCAATCTTAGGGTAAAATACTATTTAAAAGAAATAGCAATATGCGTAGTGAAATTATTCTAAAGGAAATTCTGCTTTCTTCATAGTATGCCTAGTCAAATTATGCCAAATAAACATTATGCTTAGCAAAAGTATGCAAAGTAAAATTTTGCCAAAAGTAATTATGCCTTATAAATTTCTGCTATATTAAAAGTATGCCATTGTAAATTCGGGCATATAAATATTCGACCAAACAATAATTATGCTAACAGAAAGTTCTGCCTGAATAATATTCGACTAAAGAAAATTATGCCAAGTGTGTTATGCCAAGTGACTTTCGGAGCAAAAAGATTCTGCCAGATAGAGGGAACCCCTTAAGGACTAATATCAACCGATATTAGCCGGGACCAACGGCTTAATGTGCCTTCCGAAGCACGGAGATGTTCGTGATGTACGTCACTTATATGGTCGGAATGGTCACCCATCCAAACACGACCGCGGCGTAGGTTGATTAACTTCGGTATCACTACCAAATCGCTGCTACCACTGCGCTACGAGCACCTCTACCCTATCACGCCCTATCTTTACCTAATATGCTAATTGATATAAAAAATATTTGCTGACGTTAGCTTATTGAGAGAGCAATCTCGAAACATTGATGTCGTCACGCATCCTACGCGTTAAAGAAAGTACTTGCAATATTCAACAGGATTGTTAATGTGCCGAACGCCACCGATACACGAAAGACAATATATTGCTTTAACTAAAAATATATATTAAACTCAAAAATAATAAAGTACATGGTACAATCCCGTTACAATCAATTCTAACGAAAGACACTGTTGTTCCTTTTTACAAATACAATTAATATTAAACCAATATCATATACATTGTTTATATCTAAATGTCTGTCTACATGTCATGATAATAAAAGCTATTAAACGATTCCAAAGCTTTAGTCACGTGTTTGAGATTAAAAACATTACATAATAATTAATATCGTCACAAAACGATCGATTCCCACATCTCGAATTTCGGCGGTGTCTGACGACGCGACGTAGCCAGCCGTCCGTTACGGGTCGCACGGTGTCCATTTTCGCGGACGAGTATCCAATTACTTGTAAAAAAGAAATTAAACACACTGAATGTAAGGCAAGTAACGATATATAAGCACGTACAAGTTAACACATGTTATGATTGGTTTGTAGAAAATAATACGCTTTAAAGCTCTGGCAGCTACTGTACTAATACTTACACTTCTATCGAAAGATGTTAAATAATATAGAGGCAAATTATTTGCATACTAGTAGCAAGATAGGTCGGGTGTTCTTGCAAAACACATTGATATTTTTACTGACTTTAAAAAAGGATGTAATCAATTGTTCAGGGATTTCTCAGAAACGAAAAGTCATAGCGAGTCATTTTTTATTCAATTAGGTATATTATATTTAAACTTAGAGTACAGTGTAAGTTATATCAAAATCAGTTCAGTATTTTTTTGAGATATGAGTAATAATAAGTTAATATCAAAAAACATGATTTTTCTAATACACTGTTTTTCAATCAAACATTTCTCTTCTATGTAATATAAACAAATTATTTTGAAATCGGTGCATGATATGGTTACGTTAGCTTGAAGTTATGTACCGACTCCAAAAGAATTTTACTGACTTCAAAAAAGGAGGTAAACAAATCGATCTGTATGTATGTAATATCGTCAGAATTGAATATAATTTTAGTATGTTAATCGAATAAAGCCTTGTAAACACCTGCGAATTTTCGTAAGTGTATGTATGTTTGTCTCAGGATTTCTCAACAACAAGAAGTCATAGCTAAATGATTTTCGAACTAGTATCTATATTTCTTCTCTTTCGTACTCCTTTAATAACAAATACAACGGTCTCTTTCCACTTGTACCGTACATGCCTTTAAAAATATGTTATATAGAATTATTTTTTTAATTATAATAATACCATACACTCGAATGAGCGACACAGACAGAGTTGGAGCAAGGACATTGTGTAACAGAATAGGCATTCAACTCACTGTTACTCATCAGGGACTTGGTCGCTCAGCGCACTGACATTGATATCTTTGCAGACCAAATTGGACATATATTTATTCAATTTTGTCAAATTTTAGATGATATTGAATTTTATTGACTACTGTTTTTGAAGTGAAAACTTCTTTAGCGGCGTTGAGCACTTTTGTGGGATGGGGAAAAATGTGAAACTCGCGTCAGGACACGTGGGCTGATCGAAAAACCGTAAGACGGTTGGCGAAATTATGGATGTAAGTTGATTTTTCTGAGAGATAAACTTTTTAATGTAATTTAATATAATATAAATTGTAATGTTTGTGTACGATAGCGCAATAAATAAATATTGTATTCTATAAAAATATTATATTATTATTATTATTGTATTATTATTATTATTATTATTATTATTATTATTATTGTATTCTATCACAAAAATGATAGTATAGATAGTTCAACTCGCTAGTTCAAGTTGTGCGCGCGGCCTTATGTGTGGGTAAACCTTGTACATATACAGTGACTTTGTGTGCGTGACAAGAGGTACAGTCGGGTACAAATACAAATACTGTTATTTACGGGTTATAATATACGGGTTTAAAAAAAACAGTTATTTCGTAATTTAATGTTTATTTATTGAACATTATTCTGCATCGCTACTTGAAAAATCTAATCGAATCCGAAAATTCATCATTTTCGGATTCGCTGCTCTCACCAAGGTTAATTATGATATCTGACTCCATGTCAAAATGTCTATAGTATTCTTCTTCTTTCTTTTGTACATGTCGACAAGTATTACCCCACATCCCTTCATCAATTTGACTTAAACGTTCATTTATGAGTTTCATTATTTCCGTCACATTTTGATCGACATTATGTGAAGCAATATATTTTTTTTAAATTCCCCACACATTTTCTATGGGGTTTAGTTCAGGATGATATGGTGGCAATCGAAGAACTTTTATGCCATATGGCTGAAGTATGTCGTCAATCTTGTAAGAAATATATTTTTCTTTATTTTTTTTAATCAAATCATACAGTTCAATTTTTTTCATTTCTTGATTAAAAGCTATATTTTTTTCTGTCATCTATCTCTGCATTTCTATTTTTTTTGAATTAGAATTTGGGGCTCTGTCATTTTGAACGTTATGGTATGAGGCATTATCAAGCACAACCACAGAGTTAGGTGGAAGATTCGGTACTAGACGTTCTTTCAGCCACTTTTCATAGTTTTCTGCATTCATGTTAGAGTGGTAATCACCAGAAACACTATTTGCTTTGTATGTCAATAGTGCGTTAGGTACGAAACCTTGTTCTGAACCAGCATGCACAATGATAATTCTTTGTCCTTTCGACAGGTTTCTCTTTAAAGGTGGTCCATCTTTATTACCCCATCCTTTGTTTTGCACATGGCTAGTTAAGATGTAGCTCTCATCTGTATATACGATACACCTATTTTCTTGACGGTATCTGAGTAATTTTTTTAGGTAGGAAAATCGTAGTTTTTGGATGTCATGCCGCTCTATAATAACACGTCTGTTATCCACAGTTTTTCGCCATTTGTATCCCAACTTTAACAAAGCTGTACGCAGAGTCGAAATACTTCCATCATAGTTAAGTTTATCTTGAAATATTCTTTTCAACTTTAGCAACGTAGGTAATTCACGATGTTCTAAATGGTAATTTTGAATAGTGGAACGTATAACATCAACGTTAAAGTTGTCTAATTCTAACTTCTTTAAACGTTTTTTACGGTCTTTATGCGGAGATTTAAATTTAGAGTCAGATTCTTTTCCTTCAGCCAATATATTTGTAATTGTTCTCTCTGATACCCCCACTGCCATTGCTGTTCTTTTCCATACGCTATTTAAATGTTCACTTAATTTCGATATTAAAATTGGACTTGCGCTGCAAACTGGATCACTTACTAGTTCCAATATATCTCTCGCATCTATTTTCAGAAATTCGTATACCTTAGCAATTGTTTCTCGAGTCTAAAACAATAATACGTAAACGTCAACAAGGAAAATTTTTTTCTTATATAGAATCATAATCAGAGATCGGAATTAGGTGTGTGATAATACAAAATATCGAGAATATAACACGTGCTCCATATTATGTCCCGCTGCAAACTTTAGGTATTTTCACACACCCAATTCCGATCTCTGAATAATAAATATTAATTACATCTAGTTTAAAAAAAAAAAAAAAAAAATCTTTTAATATTTACCTGACTCCTTAAACATTTTCTCCGTGAAGAACTAGACATTTTCGTAAACGACTGTACCCGTAAGAAAAAGCGATAAGGACACGTCTTGCTCGGACGACGACTGCCGCGTCACTGCCACACGAATGAAAGTTGTATATTTACAAGCCCACGCACACATAGGGCCGCGCGCACAACTGATTTAAACTATCTGTACTTTTATATTGATAATAAGAGCAATTCATTCAAAATCATTCCCTAACTATTCCAAAAAATCAAAAATGCACAACGTTGATATTCAAGTTTTCACTTCTGCCGGCACTCCCGGAGTGCAATTTTTTTTTAATTATTATTTTCTTTTCTTGTAAAATTTACATGTTTGTTAATTTTACTACTTTTGAATTGAGAATTCCATGTTTCTTTATATTTTGTATGTTGTGTGTTCTACTACTTTGTTATATATTATTTTTATTGCTGATTTCAAAGTGATTTGTTGACATTTGAATTAATATTATGTTAGAATCTTATTGCATGACAATCATTATTGTAATTTTAAGCTTGATTGTGTGTTGTGCTAGCTTTGTAAACTTGCAAGTGTTTTCATTTAAATAAAGAAACTGCCCATACTTATCCAACGGGCGAGAGACGATTTGTCCACTATGCACTTGTAGTTTGGAGTAATAGCTTGAACAGCTGTTACTGACCTACATTGCACGTAGAAGTGGCTGGTGGTGGAAATGGTTAAAGTGCTGAGATAAATTGCTTCCTTATTTGATTTACGATTTCTCACTGCCCCTATTTTTAAATCACTGGCGTCAATTCAAGATATGAATTGATTAGTGTCCGATTTTTCAATGAAAATGAGTATGATTTCACACGATAGTGATTTTAAAAAAAGATAACTGAATGTTGTGAGTACAAACGCCTATACTTTGTGTAATTTTCATTTATATTCTTGGATGAAGATGAATTAACCACTGGATATGAAACGCAAGAGCGAATATATGAAAACATCATCAACTAATTTCTGCGGGGCGGGGGAAGCTTGTCGTGTCAATTATTTATATTTACTGCATGAAAGTGTCGATATTTTTATCGATATGCGTGGAACGAATGAATGAACGAATCTTTAGTAAAATGATATATATTTTTTTCTCATAAAACAATAAATTAAATTATGGACATGTTATGGACCAACCATTAAATTAACAATTGAAACATAGAACGTCGTTTATATGAACGGTCTGGCAAGTAACACTAACTAGGACTTCCTAAGACATATTGAAACAGCCCGTAAGTACTCATAGCCTTGCACCATTAAAATCATCCTATAGTACCTATAATTAACCAGTAGGTTTTCGCATTGGCATTATCTCACGCTTGGTGACAAACGGATACCACACATTCGGTGATGTTTTGTGGGGATCCATTTTGCCTCTCTTTGGAGGGCTTGTACCCACTTTATTTTCCTTAATGGATCTACAGGAAATCTGAAATAATATTGTAAGGATGTATTGTCATATAATATCAATTTTAAAATTTTAAAGCAACTGTTGTATTTTTAAGACTACATTAATCTTCTTCCGAGTGGAACATTTAACAGATTTATAATTTTATTATAAAAGTATTTATATTAAAATTTTAATAAAAGTACGTTTATCGACATTATTTATCGACAATTGTCAAGCACTATTTAAACTAAACTGACAAGGGAACGAATGATGGACGAACGACAGTCCTACCGTATAAAGTATACGTTTTCGTGTTGATTTTGTAGTTAGTGACCACCACTTTTTTAAATGGCAATGTAACTGTTCTCTTGGAAAACACATTTCACTATTTTCAAAAAAAAATAACAGTTCTTTGGGATAAAAAGTTACGTACGGATGAAAAGAAATATTTTTTGTCTTGCCGCTATAATTTTTACTTAAAAACAAGCCACATGTACCCATTTTCTCTGAAAATCTTTCTTACTGAGCTCTATCACCATACTGACCAGACGTCACTTGTAAGTGAGGCCAACAAGCCCGCTTCGTTGCCAAGGGAGCACAAGCGAAATTGCCCGTCATTGCGCGACCAGAGCTTTATAATTGTCCAAGTTTATATTTAATTAATATTCAAACAAAAACTACACGCCATAGTCAAGCAAATGATTAAAAATTGGGCCGCCAATGCTTTACCTAATATCAATTAAGAAAAAGTCTAAATGTTTGTACGTTAGAAAAATCATTCTTGTAGATAATATTTTTAGTAATCATCGTCAAATGTGTACCGAGACCTCAATAAGACTGGTTCTTTGTGTACATTTATTTTTGTTTTTCATTGTCTTTGCGAGTTATACCAGCATCTCAATAACTCAATGCTGGAAGCAAAAATATCTAAACAAGGTCTAGTAGCAAAACTTAACTTTTGCTGCAAAAAAAAAAACACTTAAAGAACTAAAATAACGCTAATAGGAGAAACGAACTCATTTGAAGTCGTTGCATGATGTCAACCTTAACGGACAGCAGCAGTCTACGTACGCACATCATGCACCAACTTAAAATGAGTTTGTTTCTCCTACGAATATTAGAGTCATTTTAGTCCTTTTAGTGTTTTTTGAAGGGGGTTAAATTTTTACGACTTTTTTTTTCGACGTTTTTAGTTATTTCTTAAGTTACAATGTACTTGATCGAACTAAAATATGTAGTTATTAAAACCTTCTTCTCAGGGCATCAAATACTTTAGTGAAACCGCATCAAAAATAGTTCATCCAAACGTGAGAAATTGGTGGTCAAACTTACATACATACATGCAGTTCGAACTGAGAACCTCATTTTTTTGAAGTCAGTTAAAATAATTAATTAAAATCTTACCTATCTGCAGCAGTATTAAGAGGGTATAAAATCGGAAGTACTTAAGTTCACATCAGTTACACTTTTCACAGTAAATGGGTATCGTCTCATAGTAGAATTCTGAATTTGCAATTGGAAAATACAGAATTCGCAATCTGCACACTGGAAATGTTTATCAATTTGTATCCAGAAACGGGCGCTAATCCGTATTATTTTGAACCCAGGCCCCGCAGTGGGCACTATTCGTCATGCTTTATAGTTAGCTACTATCGAGGCTCTGGCTCTATTTTAAAATCACTCGCTTGAATATAGCGTGTGATTTTCGATCGGAGACGAATAAAAAATCAAGCGAAATATAGACGTGAGTACTTACGAAATTGAGCTATCTTCTTTCAAATCCCTCCTATTGTGGATTTCAACTGATTTTTATTCAAAAAATTGACTTCAATTAATTAATATCATCTTATCTTGACGCAAGTGATTCAAAAATAGGACCCCTGGGAGAGATTATTTTAAGCTCAGTATCGCACCAAACCAGTAATAGGACTGGATTCAGTGATAAAATTAGTTAGAATTCGATTAACGACTATTTTAAAATGATTTTAAACTTTTGCGCTGCATTACAATAATAACTAAACATTTACTCATATTAGTATTTCATGTTTAGACCTGTCATTTATTAAAAACTAAAAAAAAATACAGTAAAAATGTACGATGAAAATATTTGTACCTAATGTTTTTTTTTCTTGTTCCAGTTCCTACAGCGCACGTGCAGGGAGTTTTGGGCAAGAAAGCAGCTCTCCCTTGCGATATACAGCCTTTGGCAGCAGGCGACCACGTCTCCATGGTCCTGTGGTTCAAGGAGTCTGACGGAGAACCACTCTACAGGTAATCCTCATCATTAGTCAGTAAGCCTTGTTGCACACCAACGTCGAGAGAGACGCGCTGTTGTCCGGTGTCAAAAACTGCGGACCGATAGTTCTATAACTAAACGTCATACAGACGTCTAATGATTTACTTAGTAACAGCTTTGACAGTTCATAACATAACCTACAAATGTATGGAAATAGCATGTGCTAAGTACAAACGATAATTATAAAGGGTATCTGAGTTAACTAGCTATACAAATAGGTCACTTGCTCCGGAACCATTGCAAGTAAAGTTGAATTTTTTGTTAAGAAGAATAAATTCTGAATGTGAAATAAATCCTGAATCCTGAATCTTTTATTTCAACGACAAAGAAGATAATACAGATAGACCAGCAGACCACTGAATAACAAGTTTTAGTATCGAGCTCTTTGGCGTCGATCAAGCGATCCGATTCGTTGGATCGTATTCGCAACAGTACCGTTACCATGAGTTTACGGCGGTTTTACTCGCCAGCGAAGACGTACCTTTTTGTATGAAATTTTTTAGTTTTGCAAGTGACCGCTAGAGGCGCTGCGCAGTTTTCCATAGCCTGTTTTTACGTCGTCGCTAGTGAGTAAAACCGCCGTAAACTCATGGTAACGGTACAGTGCGCCCGGCCGCGTCACTCTGCAACGCTACGCGCTTGTACAATGCCGTATTTGCATGCGAAATTATAATAATAATATTATTTGTTTGTTCTAGCAACATTACTCATTTGTAATGTTACGAGAAATGTAAGCTATTGATCAATATTTTATCACTACATAGTATAAAACAAAGTCGCTTGTTGTCTGTACGTATGTATGCTTTAGGGCTGATTTTTCATGAACCCTGAACCCTGTTTTATGAATTAAACATTGTACCCGTGCAAAGTCGGTGCGGGTCGATAGTTTATTTGTAATTTTCACTCTGCGGAACTGCCCAACTGCGGAGATTGTGCAAACGTAATTAAAAATATAGAGACGGTCTAGCCTACTCGCTATCATAGACGCATGACTACGAAATATCTGTATATTCTATGCCAACGTTCTTTCTGGATGCTATGTTATGATTATAAATGCCATTCCAACCAAAAAACTATTTATCAGAAACGACACAGCTTGAGGCATACCATCAATGCAGTGCAACAAAGATCTTCTGGCTGATAGATGACCTCGACAGGGGGGCGCTTGCATGCAATCAGGATAGCCAATGCAAGAATCTCCCTTGATTTAAGGAGTTTAGGCAGCTCTTTAACGTTTATTTTTTACCCAACCATGAGAAAGTCAGAGAAAAGGATACTAATATAAAGCAGTATGAGCATGTTTGTTTGTATCATGTATGTTCAATTGATTTTAAACACAAAATATTTGTATAAACAGCATAAATTGCGCTCCCTTGCTCGTATCTTTTAGCAGGTGAATGAGAAATGTTTGATATGATTTAGCAGAAATGTAATATAATATTGTAATATTGGACACCAATCACACACATTGTTCTGATCCCAAAGTAAGTAGCTAATGCACTTGTGTTATGAAAATCAGACACAACGGTGGTACCACAACACCCAGACCCGAGACAATAAAGAAAATTTTGATTTCTACATTGGCCCGACCGGCAATCGAACCCAGAACCTTGGAGTGGCGACGGCTTGAAACCAGCGTGCTCAGACACTACACCATGGAGGTCGTCACATAGACGCTATCTGGCCTAAGCGCAGCGACGCGACTCGATTTGCTCACAGCGCGCTTGAACTCCGTGACTACGGCACGTCCATTACCATCTAGTGTACTCGTATAAATGCAATCACATGCAACTGGATGGCGCTACTGTGAAACCAGCCTAAGCATTCCATTGCTGAGGTTTAACTCTGCAAAATGAAGCGGGGATTAGATGGATATATAATATAGCTCCTGGGCAAACGCAAAATAATACGGCTAGGTTTCTCTTACCACTACTGTTGGGATTGTTTCCTTTTTTGACCGACTTCAAAAAAGGAGGAGGTTATCAATTCCACTGTATGTTTTTTTTTGTATCCATGTTACCTCATATCTCAGTCGTTTGTCGAACGATTCAAAAAAATTTTTCGCCTACTTAGAGTGTATACCTTCTAGTTGGTCCCATTTTTCCGTTTCTTTGCTAGAATCTTAATTTTGACGTGTTGTTACGTCTGATAGTCAACATTTTGTGGGGCTAAGCTGATGGTGGAACTCATTAACGCTTAGGAGTTCAGTAATTATAATGAAAGATCTTATAATAGGTAGTTGGTAGCTTCTTAAAAATCAGAGTCATAAGGTGCAACTTCACCCCCCCTTCTCATGTAATCTCTAAAACTGAAGAAATAAAATTAACTTTAAAAAAAGCAAAAACCGACTTCAAAACCAAAATGCAATAAAAAGTCTTAAACTCTTGACTATTGAAAGGAAAGGTGGGTTCTAGGCAAACAATTTCTTTTTGGAGTCGGTGCCATTACTTTGACCATCAAGCATCAACTATCACAGCACCGACTCCAAAAAGAATTTGTTTGTCTAAAGTGGGTTCCTTTCCTTTCAATAGTCAAGAGTTTATTTAAGACTTTTTATTGCATTTTGATTTTGAAGTGGGTTTTTACTTTTTTTATAGAGTATTTCATTAAAAAAAGGTTTAAATCTTGAAATCTATCTTACTAACCTTAGCTTGGTTTGGAGTTAAGAACAAGGCTATTTTGAATAAAACAAAGGATCTTGATAAAAAACAAGCGGTTGAAAGAAGTAAAATGTTTTCAATGACTAGGATACGGTCGGTTTTCAAGGAACTGTTATAATGTCACGCAAGAATTATCATTTAACAAATATATCTATATTTTATTTATGAGTGAATTCTTCCAGAACGAAGTAGCTGCTAACGCAACTAAACGCTGTAGCAATACATTTCGATACGCTTACACGTGCAATTTTGAATTCATAAGATTCAAACGTATCTGACTGATTTACGGTTAAAAACTTACACATAATTTACTGTTGTTTCATACCGTACTAACTGTGCCACGCAGAAATGTATTTGAGCTATGATTAAACCAAATTAGTCCAAAAAATGTTTATGTCAGTCAAATAAATATATAGCACTTATTTATTTCACAAAATAACAGTGGAGATACATAAGGTGGACTTAATGCTAAAAGTATACTCTCCCAGTCATACCTTTAGGTCATGCAGAAAGACTGTAATGGCATTTCTAGAGTTCCATAGCCGAATGGCAAAAAACGGAACCCTTATAGTTCCGTCAAGTCTGTCTGTCTGTCTGTCCGTCGGTATGTCACAGGCACTTTATTCTAAAAATATTAGTATTATACATTTGAAACTTAGCAGGTAGATGTATCCTGTTAACCGCTTTACGATCCTCAAACAAAAAATAAAAAAAAAAATATATTGAAGAGGGGGCTCCCATACATACAACTAAAACTTAAAAAAAGAACTATGAATAGGTCATTTCAATGATTTTGAGGTTTCTAATACCCCTTTCTCTAAAAGTCTAACGTTTGAGAGATAGACTAGACGCTTCAAAAATGGTAAAATTGGAGACCCCATCTAAGTTTTTAACTAAGCGAGTGTAAACTTTAAAAAATACATTAGATCTTGACAAAGACTTTCAACGAAAATTGGTTTGAACGAGATCAAAATAGTAGTTTTTGAGATAGAGCATATTTTCAATAACCGCAAACATAACTTGTTATTCATACAAATACTATGAAAAACAAAGTACTATTTGCTGTCAATAAAATATTGTGGTATTTTGGCTAAGTGGTCGTAAGTGGGCCTTAGTGTGCGAGTCCGACTTGCACTTGGCCGGTTTTTCTTTTGTCATGTTGCTTTTACAAATATTTCAAGACAAATATAAATTATTACCTTCTCACATTAAAATAAGCTTCCATTGAACAATTAATATAATTTTAGATGCTCCTTTGTTTCAATTTTAGATCAAAATAGTGCTAGTATGTAGTTATTAATATACTTCCATGTAACAAGATCAGCGGGCGTAGTTTGATGCAAAATTTTTGACATTTCGCGTAGACAATTTTAATTTTATGATTTTCTGATTCATCAAATATTATTTTAACTTAGGTAGCTATATTTTTAATAAATATTAAAAAATATTTGTATTTTTTTAAGCTTCTTTCAAAAATTCTTCACACTCAATAAAGACACGAAAACACTAATTTCGTCTCATCATTTTTTGGGCGCCACCTGGTGGTTTTACAGGGAACTATGTCGAGACTTCCGACACTGTTCATAGTACCGTGTTATTATAGGTACAGGGTGTTATTTTGCTCAGTGACATCCAACTCAGGAAAGATAATATGAGGTATGCTAATTCTAAAAAAAAAAATTTTATACTATTATGCAAGTTTGATAAAAGAAAAGTTCTTTACAACATTCTAAAAAACTTCAAAACAAATGGGGAAACTGGCACCCTTGCGCGTTGTTCGCGCCTATCTACGAAATAGTACGCCATAGCTAGTAAGCTACGAAGAGGCGAACTGGTGTTAGAAGTTTTGACTTGCTCAATATAACGCAATAGGAATTTTTTTTTTTTTAATATTTTTTATATTTATATATTTTTGCTATCGGTATCGTTTGTACAGCCACCCTGTCGACGGAGTCGCTCGTCGCTGACCAAAACCAAACTCTGTATACCTTTCACAGGCTAAATTATGCAGTAATAGAGTTCTTAGGGGTGCATCGTGTCTAATAGCTGTGTTAATTTAATGTTTATTAGCAGACATTTAACGTAATAATTACAAAATGTCATAAGCTCTATTTGGTGCAAAAAAACAAAAAAGTGTATCGTATGCATGATTGTGCTAATCAAATGTTTTGTACTTGGTAAGCATGTATTTTATTATCATTATGTAAATAAAGCTCTTTAAAAACATAATATTAGCAGACATTGTCTATACTCTGATTTTTAATGAGATAGACTAAAAGGACATTTGGTGGGTGGCCACTTTTTCGTAATATGAACATAGTGTTGTTCCTAAGTAATAGAAAATTTCAATGTCATTCAATTGATGGTTTAATCCATTATAAGATATGCAAATAAAAACAGATTGTAAAAATCATGAGTTTTACAAAGATCATTATTATTACTAATAATTAATTTTAGGAAAATATTGAAAAGTTAAAATAAATATAAATTCATACAAGAATATTGCTATTGCAAGAGAAACATAGATTTTTTGACTTCTTACAAAAATTGTTTCATGTTTCAAGTTTATTTAAAGCTTTGTGCAACATTTTGTACGATAATTAAACCTAATAAGTAAAATCACATTAATGAAAATTCATAACACAAGTTCAATTAATTGCGTACAAATGGTCCTGCCACTGACACTTCGAGGCGAGAAAAGCCTGTACAGTGCGTGATTTTTACAAGAGGTTCACCCCCCCCCCCTAACCCCCCCCTTCCCCCCAAATTTACAAGAGAAATTACGATTGTACCTTTTAACTTATTTTTTGTTCTGTGTAAACTATGAAAATTATTGTTTTTAAATACCACAAAGCTAAATTTCTTAAATTAAGTTGTAATTTTTAATAGTATGTAGGTAATGTAATGTTAATACAAATGTTTAAAAATGATTTAGTACTATTATATTCATTACCGTTCCCACTAGTCCAATTTTTCTTGGTCGGGCAAACAACATAAGTTAATTAATAAAAATACCCTAATAAATAAATCAAGGGACATTTTTCTATACTGGCTACTCTTATAGAATGCTAGTGCCCCCTGTCTGAACGCGGGTAGATGAGCGGGAGGTACATTCGCCGTCAGATATATTGGAGCAGACAAAGTGACCAAATACTTCTGAACAGTTTAAAATGTCATTAAGTTCCATAGACTACAAGTTACCATTAATATCAGAACATTCATTACTTCAATAATATCTGAGCAGAAACTAGTCATTAACTTCTATACACACAACTTTGTCTGCTCCAATATATCTGACAGCGACTATACGTGACATATTTAATAGGTACGATACTTTCGATAACCGAATAACAATACATGTATTTACTTAACTCTTCTTTTGTTATAAATGTTGATGGCTGTACAATGTGTTCAGTAACTAAGTGTCGGTACGTTTCCTATTAACATAGGTTTCCTAGTTTTTTTTTGATTACTCAAACAGGCAAAAATAGCTTGAGTGAAACAGATGATTGTTAATTCGAATCATATACCCTAACTCATAAGATGACTCTTTATTGCACATCAGATAGGTTAATTACAATTTCGTTTAAAGGTACTGTACAGTTGCCATCAAATCAGGTTACCCACTTTTGTTGCAAAATAGCTCTTATTACAACAACATAAGACACAGCAGTGTTTACCTTGACGTGCTGTTGTCCGTACAATATAAAGACCTATCCTCAGAAGGGCTTAGTGTTGTCCAGTTTAAACTGTTTACAAACCAACCTTGTGACGTCTATCTAACCTAATATCCACGTAAGGAATGACCCATACACAATAACAATATATTTTTGTGCACTAAATACCTCTTCCTAAGAACTCATAATTTCTTTACCTAAAGGTTGTCTAGATGAGATCGCTTAAAGCGATAAGACTGCCTAAATGTACGTCATTTTCTTTAAGTGATTTAAAACTTACCTATGTAATGTGAAATAAAGAGGTATATTATCTATTAATACGATACTTTCGTATGCTATGTTACACATATGTTTTAGTCTGCCTTAAAGTATCACAGCTATTCAGTCCGTGCGTGATGACAACGTCGCAAACTATTGGCGGGCGTTAAAATGACAAACAGCTGGCTGTCATTACGAAAAATAATTAAACCATATTTATAACATTATTGAAATTAATGAAAAAAAACTAGCGGGCTCCCGCGACTTTGTCCGCGCGTTTTGAGTTTGCTTCCTCCCCTCTCGTCACAGCGTGGTATTTTAAAGCCTTCATCAATAAATAAGGTATCTAAAACAAAAATAATTTTCCAAATCGGTCCAGTAGTTTCTGAGATTAGTGGGTTCAAACCACAAACTCGTCAGCGTTATAATATTAGTATAGATATAATTCACGAAGACGAGGTGATGTCCCATTCTAGGCCCGTAGATGTACGTAGTACCAAAAATCTGTAAAATATTGCTATTTCCATTAAAAATGTTTAAGTCTGTAGTTTAGTGTCTTAAAAAGAAATCAAACGCTTGTTTGTTCACTTCCATTTTGAAAGATGGCAACTGTAAATTATTCTTTACTGGGATTCACGGCTTTGCGCTTCAGTCTTTTATAAGTCGTTTGTAATCTAAAACGCTTAAAACCGTGAGCATCATCAGTAAAAAAAAAAAACCGACCAAGTGCGAGTCGGAGTTGCGCGCTGAGGGTTCCGTGCCAACTTTAACTGAATTTGGGAATCCACTTACTTCCACTTAGTAAAATCCACAATATTTTGTTGACAGCAAATATAACTTTGTTTTTCATAGTTTTTGTATGAAGTACAAAGTTATGATTGTTGAAAATGTGCTATATTTCAATAACTTCTCGTTCGCTTCCGTCCGAACTAATTTTCTTTGAAAGTATTTGTTAAGATCTACATTATATATTTTTTTCAAAATTTACACTTGCTTAGTTTAGAAGTTAGATGGGGGTACGCCCATTTTACCACTTTGGAAGCGTCTAGCTATGAAACGTTAGACTTTAAGAGAAAATGGTTTTAGGAACCTCGGTTTCATTTAAAAAGACGTATCTATAGACCCCACACGTATAGGTTTGGCAATTTTTGAAGTGAAAACTTCTTTAGCGGCGTTGAGCACTTTAGTGGGATGGGGGAAAAATGTGAAACTCGCGTCAGGACAAAAAATCAAAAAATCAAAATCAAAAAAATATTTATTCAATTTAGGACACAATATGCCACTTATGAACGTCAAATGTACAGTGAAAAATAAAATAAAAATAATTGTGCCCTGAAGGGGCCGAATCATGTCTCCTTATCTTTTGGGCCCTACCAGCGCTTCGAGACAGAACACAGACAATTAGGCAAGTGCTGAGAAGAAACGCCGGAACAAACTCAGTCACCACTAGCTGCCGTAAAATCAAAATCATCAAAGGTAAGTACATCAGTAGGTGCAGGCTGGACAGACCACACATTCGTGTCGTTCAGATAGTCTTGAACCTTATAATAGCCTTTAGACATAAGCGTGTTTTTAACGTGTTTCTTAAATTTATCAACCGGCAATTCGACAAGACAAGACATGAAATAATCTAAATTTTTACGGACGTACATTATATTGTCAAAAATGTATTGAGAAGCCACAGTTAATATGTTGATTTTCTTAAAGACCTCTCTCAGGGAGTCGCGAGGACTAAGTTTATAAATAGCACGAATGGCTCTTTTCTGCAAAATAAATATGGTATCAATGTCTGCAGCAGAACCCCACAAGAGAAGACCGTAAGACATAATACTGTGGAAGTAACTAAAATACACAAGCCTCGCCGTTTCAACATCAGTCAGATACCTTATTTTTCTAACTGCAGAGGCAGCCGAGCTTAGCCTCCTAGCTAGGGCTTCAATATGAGGTCCCCACTGTAATTTTGAGTCAAGTGTAATGCCCAGAAATACAGTGGAGTCTATTAAAACTAGATTATTACCATTTAGTACAATATTTGGTGTAAGTTGTTTTACATTAGGCAAAGTGAATTTTACACATTTAGTTTTACTAGCATTCAGCAACAAGTTATTGGTGGTGAACCAATTCAATACTTTGGAGAGAGTATTGTTTACTTCGTCAAAATTTTCTTCATGTCTTTTCATTTTAAAAATCAAAGAAGTATCATCAGCAAACAGAACTATCTCACAAAGATTTGTGGAATAAAATGGCAGGTCGTTTACATATATCAGGAAAAGCAAAGGCCCCAATATTGAGCCCTGGGGGACCCTCATTTGAAGAGGGGCTCCGGAAGAGTAGGTACCATTTATGTTAACTGATTGTATTCTACCTGATAAGTACGAACTTAACAACTTAGATGAGTTTTCCGAGACACCATAGTGTTCTAACTTAATGAGCAGTGTCTGATGGTCTACACAATCAAACGCCTTTGATAAATCACAGAATACACCTACGGCATCATGTTTGTCTTCATAAGCATCAAGAATGTGTCTGATGAGTGCTACTCCGGCATCAGTTGTATTTCTACCTTTAGAGAACCCAAACTGTTTTTCGTGTAGTAAATTATTAAGTTTAAAATGGGAAAGCAATTGATTATAAATGAGTTTTTCAAAAATTTTACTTATTGTGGGTAATATTGAAATAGGCCTAAAATTGCTGGGGTCACTTTTGTCTCCCGATTTAAATAAAGGGACAACCTTACTATGTTTCAATAAATTTGGAAACTGATTTTGGTCAATACATTCATTAAAGATATAAGATAAGTAAGGAGCTATTAGAGGTATAATGGGTTTTATTGTGTCTATTGATATACCCGATTTATCCTCTGTTTTCTTTTGTTTTAATTCTTTAAATGTTTTTATGATGTCTAAAGGACTAATATTTCTGAATTTAAATGAGGATTCGCACTTATGAACACTCGACACAAGTAATGATTTCGCGTGACTTGAGCAAGAACTCAACTGTTTAGTCGTCTCTATAGGAATGTTACAGAAGTAATCCTCAAAAGCGTTTGCTACCTCGTCATCAGATTTAATAAGCTTGTTGTTTATTTCTAGACTAAATTTGTTATCATGAGATTTCGTTTTACATGTTTCTTTATTTATAATATTCCATGTTTCTTTGATTTTATTACTAGATTTTTTAATTTTATCGCGTATGTAATTCGACTTAGCTACATAGCAAACTCTTTTGAAAATTTTTGAGTACCTCTTAACGTACTCATGAAACGATAGATCCTTTCTATATGCTTTTTTGTTATACAATTCAAACATTTTTTTCCTACTTGTATAAACTCCTCGTGTAGCCCAGTCACTGAATTTCGGTTTACAGTTATTGATAACTATTTTCTTTTGAGGGAAAGTAATATCAAATTGTTTTTTAACTACCTGAAATAATTGTTCATACAAGTCACTAGCATTTTTTTTATCAAAAGGTATAGACGGTATTTTATCACTTACAAGGTTTTTAAATTTGTCCTTACGAGATGCAGTGACCGGCCTGCATTTGATTTCTAGACGGGGTGGAATAAAACGGTTCTGTAGTGTAACTATCTGACCGCAATGATCCGATTTTACAAAATTAATAATAGATTGTTTGATGATTTTACAGTTGCAGAGAATATTATCTAAGCAAGTAGCTGTTGTAGGAGTTACTCTAGTGGGCTCAGCGAAAATCGGAGTGAGGTCAAATGATTTGAAAATGCTCAAAAACCGAACGCGATTTTCCTCCGTAATATCTATAATGTCCACATTGAAATCTCCACATACAACTACTTTCTTTGTAGTTTTACATATTTTGTTTAACACATTTTCCATTACAGATTCAAATAATTTAAAGTTTCCACTTGGGGGTCTATAAACACAGACAATAATGTAGTCGTCCAGCTCCGCACACGATATCTCAATTGTTCGCTCAATAGTGAGAGACACTATGTCTTTTCGCTCTTTACATTTTAGTTTATTATTAATTAATATAAGTGTCCCGCCGCGAATGGCAGTCTCCCTAGTGAACGAACTAATAAGATTATAATTATCTATCGATAACATCAGTTCATGCTGCTTGAGCCAGTGCTCAGTTATGCAGAGAACATGAATATTCATTTTATTTAAAAACAATTCAATTTCCAAATCTTTTCCAGAAAAGCCTTGAATATTTTGATGTACTATATTTAATTGATTTGATTCTACAATTTCTGATAAGCAAGAGTTATCCTCTATTGTCTGATCTACTAATTTAAATGATTGTTTGTTATTGGAACTGATTCCAATGGTTGAATATTCATGTCAATAATCTGCTCAATAAAAGCAGATTTGGTAGCCAAGTTCTTGGCTGAATAGTCAAAATAATATGATAGCGACATTGCTATCTGTCGTTTGAAATAATTATTAACATAATAATTATCTCGCGTCAAATACACTTTGTTTTTAAAATAATTATTCATGTCAAGTAGGTGGAATTTATTCACCTCATATAATGTCAATTTATGCAGTTGCAAATTAATTTTATATCTTAAATCATTTTCTTCGTCTGGCAATCCACTACTGTAAGGTAATGTAAACAATATTGTTTTATTCACATTTAATTTTCTTAAACTGTCAAAGTATGTATTTAGGTTTTTCTTGTTCATATTACCTCTGTTTCCTATGAAAATAATTAAATCTGAATTTTCTTGAAACTCATAAGAAAGCACTTTCTGAACTATTGATCACATTTTGTCCCATGTATTTTGATAATAAGTGACCCATGTTTTTCCCAATCTGATCACTAAACAAAACTATATTTTTAACAGACTTGCTTAGCGATCCACTGGGTTGAGAACAGGAAGGGTTCACATTACACTTAGTTCTAGTAATCTTATTGGTGAGTTGTGATGACTCATTTCCAGAGATATCAATGGAGTTTTTTGAAATCACATGTGAAGAGTTACATTCACAGGAAGCTATTATATTTGTCAAAGCCTGGATATGTTCACCACACTCCTTTTTTGTACAATTATAAGTTTCAGTCATTATTTTTAATGACTGCTTAAGTTCCCTAATTTGACATTCTAAACTCATAACATCTTTCTCATATTTACCTACATTTTGTTCTAAAATTAAAGAATACATATCCAGTTCATCTCCAAGTTGTCTCCGCTCATTGATGTATTTTACTTTAGTGTGTAAGGATTTTTGTTTTTTGATTAATTTATTAGTTTTTTTTATGAAACGGTTTATTCTAACATATTTCTTAAACTTATTTTTGCTGCACTTAGTAATACCTTTAGAAGGTGTGTCATCAGTTAAATATATTGTCAAAATTGGTTGATTACTAGGTGCAGCTGTTGTCAGGCTGGGCGCACTACCAACCAACTTATTAAATAGAAGGGTGGTTTGGCTGTTTATATGGTCTTGTTTCTCCGTCTCCAGCTGGTTGATATAATCATGGGCATCACCAAGATCTTGTTCAAGAACAGATATGCGTTTCAGGTTCTGTTCATACTCCTCACAGCACTCACCGAACCCTTCTATCACCAATTTCAATTGGTCCCGTTCTTTAACTACCAAGTTATAGTTGGTGTGCAGCTCAGCCATCTCTTTTCTTAGTTTAGCATTCCTATCAAACTCACCTAGCATTTCCCTTTCATTGTCATCTCTTTCCCTATGCAGTTTTTCGATCGACTCCTTGGCCGCCTGTAGTTCGCTCAAAGCCATCCTGAGCTTTGACTCCTCCTGGCGAGCGCAGGCCTTGCGAGTAAGCATATTTACGTCAAAATACAAAGGATCAAAACAAAAACGTAAACCAAAGTGCCGCTCGACCAACTCGAGGCTATTTATAGAATGTAAACAAAGTTATAACCTCAACGCGATAGAAACACAAAACCGTAGCTCAGTTAATTGTTAGATATTCATAAAAATAAGATTATAAACGCGTGATATATTGAATACACACGGTTATAATGCTAGATCGGATGAAATAAAAGCGATGACAACGATTAACAATTTGAATTTTTGCTAAGTCATTGACCGGTTATCACTAGCGTAGCACTTAGCACTAAATACGTATTTAAAACACTGATTAACACAAACTCACAAACGCACACAGAATACGATTATCAAACGTTTTTCTTACGTTTTTGACCTATTAAACACTTAGAAACTAATTATATTAAAATTATTTTATGGGACAAAAGCCGATCAGGTGTTAGCGGTAATGTTGCCAAACGAAAAAAAAATACACGTGACCTGATCGAAAAACCGTAAGACGGTTGGCGAAATTATGGATGTAAGTTGATTTTTCTGAGAGATAAACTTTTAATGTAATTTAATATAATATAAATTGTAATGTTTGTGTACGATAGCGCAATAAATAAATATTGTATTCTATAAAAATATTATATTATTATTATTATTGTTTTATTATTATTATTATTATTATTATTATTGTATTCTATCACAAAAATGATAGTACTTTTATATTGATAATAACCATTCCAAAAAATCAAAAATGCACAAAGTTGATATTCAAGTTTTCACTTCTGCCGGCACTCCCGGAGTGCTTTCACATTTTTTTTTTATTTTTTGTATGAGAACTGTAAAGCGGTTAACAGGATACATACTCCTACCAAATTTCAACAATGTGATGCTTATAGTTACAAAATAAAATAGCTGTGACATACGGACGGACAGACAGACAGAGAGACAGACAGGCAGACAAACAGACAGACAGACAGACTTGACGAAACTATAATGGTTCCGTTTTTTGCCATTCGGCTACGGAACCCTAAAAACTGTCAATGTCAACTGTACTTTGGTGCTGCACTGTATTGTATTAATATTTTATTGCTTAAATAATACTTTGTGAAAATAAATAAAAAAAAACATACTGTCAAAAGTAAACTGACAGACAAACGTCATTCAAGTGGCATAGGTGGCGTCCTCCGCCATATTGTACTGATTCACAATAATGTGCTATAATTTCCTGTTTCAGCCAAAAAAACTAAGGTTTTCCATAGAAATTAGTGTGATTAAAACTGTAATATACATACTCGTCTATAATAAGGTATAGCGTACATGGACCTGGCCGAGGTTTCATAGATTTTTGGGACATCTCCTTTTGTACCAAAATTGCTAGAGAAATGGTGACAGACGTCAGAAGTCCTCCAAAGTTGTCTTTTTTGGCCACTGCGAGCGCTGTCATCGATTCTGGTTCCCCCACCACCTGCATCGCACACAGCGAATACCTACTTATACTAGTAACTAGAGAAACCTCACAGGCATCTAACTAATGTTTAGATTGCATAGTAAACGAGAGAAAATTAATTTGCATAAACAGTACAGGGTGTGAGCGTACGATAAAAATCGTTTGCAAAACTGCGGGACCTACGTCAATGAATGACATATTACGAAGGGATGACGATGCTCTCATTATTTTCACAAGAGTTCATTTAGTTAAGAGTTTATGATCAAAACTATTTGGGCCAACCTTGGTCTGACTTGGTATGTAAGGGTATTTAATCTGCAAAATTATGGTTGCGAGTGAGTGATATCATACTACTTGTATACTTAATTGAATATGGCTATCGATATCAAGGATATTTTTAAAAAAGGCATTTTCTTTTTTTTGTAAATCCTCATCCAATACCTATTTAAGAATACATCTGATGCATTTGAAATGTCGAATAAAAAAATATTAAATTCTACGACAGAGTCTCCATATAAAAAAATAGAGTGCGTCAATCGCAGTGATTTTTTGCCGCAAGAAGTGCTTTAAAATCGCATTTATTCAAGTGTCACAATTGAGACACCTACAATACAACACTCTGAATATAACACCGTTATATAAACCGGCTTCACAAAAGGTGTCTAATGTACTTCAACCACGAAAGGCGAGCCTGCCGAACTAACATCAGTCACTATCAGTGTAATGGACGTTTTAACTACCTTCTATCGCTCGATCTTGAGGTGAAGCCAGAATTTCGCTATGAGTTGCCTTCGTGCTCATAGGAGCAGATACGGATTTGATTTGTGGCTTTTTGACGTGGTCTAGTATACTATAATGTGTTTGGGTTTCGTATTCTACCTATACGTAATAAAATATACTTAAAGTGTATCTACAATGTTTCCTAGGCTCATATAGAGGTATAAATAAGGTCAGAAATCTTTCTGTATCAGTCTTTAATCCAAAAACCTTTTTTTTAACCTACAAAAAGCATATACAGGATGCTGATTTTGGTCAGCGACGAGCGATTCAGGGGTGGTTGTACATACATACAGATGGAAAAAACCCATAAAATCAATTGACAATTGCGCTTCTAGCGTGCGAGTCAAAACTTACAATACCAGGGTCGGAAGTCTCGACATAGTTCCCTGTAAAACCACCAGGTGGCGCTCGAAAAATGCCGTAACAAAATTAGTGTTTTCGTGTATTTATTGATTGAGAAGAATTTTTGAATGATGCTTAAAAAACTACAAATATTTTTTAAGATTTATTAAATATATATCTACGTAAGTTGAAATGATATTTGATGTATTAGAAAATCATAATATTGAAATTGTCGACGTGAAATGTCAAAAATGATGCATCAGACTTCGCCCGCAGGTCGCCTCTTCGTAGCTTAATAGCTACGTAGCGTAGTATTTTGTAGATATACGCAAGCATCGCGCGAGAGTGCGAGTTTCCCCATTCTTTTTTTTAATTTTGTGAATAGTTTTTCTTTTTGCATACGACTTTATTTTTTTTTAGAATAAGCATAACTCATATTATCATCCCTGGGTTGGATTTGGATGTCAATGACCCAAACATCACCCTGTAAAACTAATGTCATGTCGTATCAGGAAGTTAAGACAAAAGCTGAGCAGGCAGGCGTAAAGAATGGCAATTCATTGAACACGGCTTTTGGTTAAAGTAGATATAGCATAAAACTAGTATTTCCTAGAGAATTGTAACTTGAAATATCCCATTAAAATGTTGCTGATACATATAAAGTCAAATGCTGTATGCTGAAACAGTGACCCTGCATTAATTCCGGGCTATTTACATGATAAAGCAATGCCATAAGTAATGTTAATGACTTTTGACAACGGATACCACTCAGCACCCGGATTAAATTGAATATCGAGAGTGAACTGATTGATATTCCTATGGGGCTATAAAGCTAAAAGTTTTGTTATAGGATATTGCATTTTTAAGCAACAAGCGTAATTAAAATGCCAATAGGTTAACGTAGATTAATGTTTTCGAGATTGACAAGGGTAGTTTACACTAGCTTGACAGTGAATTTAGGTCTAGTTGATATAAATGACGTGTTATGTTTGAAAAGTTATTCATAGCTACTTCAATGTAAAGAACCCTCTTTTGAAATTAACCTTTTTAGTAGTGAGAAACTTGTCTTTGTCAGACCAAAATAATAATTTACTAAATTTAACAGTCTTCAAAAAACTTTATAAAAAGCTTGAAATAACGCATTTGTCTTCCATTTAAGAGAAACAAATAGTCTATGCACATCATACACCGACTCCAAAAGTAATTGTTTCTCCTTAAATAGAATACAAATGCACTATTTGAATTGTAGTCAGATTTATAAAGCGGTTTGGTTTTTTAAATTACTATTTCATTTCTTAATTTTAGTTACTACTCATATCACGAAAACTTATGGACCGTTTTTTAACCGACTTAAAAAAGGAGGAGGTTATCAATTCGACTATGTTTTTCTTGTATGTTTGTTACCTCATATCTCAGTCGTTTGTCGACCGATTCGAAAAAAAATTTCGCCTTCTTAGAGAGTATACCTTCTAGTTGGTCCCATTTTTTGCAATCCGGGATCTAATGATGGGATTTTGGTGTATTCGAGGGAAGCCCTAAAATTTTAAAGACACGTTTAGTGTTTTTTTACTAAAATCTTAATGTTGACGTGTTGTTACGTCTGATAATTCACATCTTGTGGAGCTGAGCTGATGGTGGAACTCCTTAACACTTAGGAGTTCAGTAATTTTAATAACAGAACTTATGAAAAGTAGTTTGTAGCTTCTTAAAGAACAGAGTCATAAGGTGCCCTCCCCTCTCCCCCTCCTGTAATCTCTAAAAATGGAAAAATTAGATTAACTTAAAAAAGTAAAAACTGACTTCAAGACAAAAATGCACTAAAAAGTCCTTAATAAACTCTTGAACATTGAAAGGAAAGGAATCCATTTTTAACCGACTTCAAATACGGAGGAGGTTATCAATTCGACTGTATGTTTTTTTTTTGTATGTTTGTTACCTCATATCTCAGTCGTTTGTCGACCGAATCGAAAAATGTTTTCGCCTATTTAGAGGGTGTACCTTCTAGTTGGTCCCATTTTTTTCATTTTGGAATCTGATGATGGAATCTTGGTGTAATCGAGGGAAACCCTCAAATTTTATAGGCACGTATAGTGTTTGTATACTAGAATCTTAATGTTGACGTGTTGTTACGTCTGATAGACAGCATCTTGTGGGGCTGAGCTAATGGTGGAACTCCTTAACGCTTATGAGTTCAGTAATTATAATGACGGAACTTACGAAAGGTAATTTGAAGCTTCTTAAAAAAATGGTATCGTAAGGTGCAACTCCACCCCCCCCCCCCCTCCCCCTCTTATGTAATCACTAAAAATGAATAAATAAAATAAACTTTAAAAAAAAGTAAAAACCGACTTCCAAAACCAAAATGCACTAAAAAGTCTTAAATAAACTCTTCACCATTGAAAGGAAAGGAATCCGTTATACGCAAACAATTTCTTTTTTAGGCAAACAATTTCTTTTTGGAGTCGGTGCCATCACTTTGACCATCAAGCCTCACCTGTCGCAGCAACGTAAAAAAGGTCAGTCATCTTCAAAAGGCTAATTTTCAACACGCCAAGTCGGTAAACTTTGAGGGTTTCAAGTCGAATCAGTCATCGGCTTAGCGATTTAATTAGAGGTCGGCGTTTAATTAATTGCCTAGGCATTTAATTTAATGGCTGATTTAACCAGATGGTTACGACAGATACAAGCTACAAGAGTCTACTTTGCTTTTCGGGCGGCATAATTTGAACATTTATTTTGCCTTAAGTTAATCAGACACCACTGTTTTTGTTTTTCAGGGATAAACCTACTATTACCGACTTATAAAAAGGAGGAAATCAACTTAATGTGTTTGTATGTTATATCGTTGGAATTTTATAACATTTTAGTATGTTGATCTAGTAAGACTTCGAAACACTTGTGTTTAATTTCGTGAGTGTATGTCTGTTTGTATATTTGTATGATTTTCCACGGATTTCTTGAGTGAAAAGTCATATCGAGATGATTAATTTTTTTTGAACAAATTGCCAATTTGTTTTGAACAAAGCCTCATTTCCACCAATGTCAAAGTCCTTAGTATTCCCAAAACTAGAGAATTCCCACGAGGCAAGAAGTAGGTAATAAGAGATAGGAAGATAGCCTTCAGTAATATCATCGTCATCATTAATTCCTCACGGATGTGTTTATCAACAGTATTTTGTTATGCTTTTGTTTATGCGACCGCTCTGGTGGCCTTTCGATCCGTGAGTGTTTAACAGCTAAATGACACCCAATGCTGAACATGACTCCTCCATGGTTTTCATAGCGACCAGTCACAATTGCAAATTTTTGAACCCCTCGCGTCAACAGAGCGTGTGATTTGCTTTGATAAATGTTCGATTTTCGAATGATACTGAGTTCAAATCCACACGACGGTGAGTGAAAAAAAAAACTTAATTTCATAACCACTTTCGTCGATATTTAGCATAATTATAGCTGTGTTTTAATTGCATTTCGAGTGAAACGAAAATCACTCGTTATATAGACGCAAGTCATCGTACCGTACCTTGCGATGTTTATAAGGGTCTGTCCATTTTGTTGGTGGACTTCCTACGGTGTGATTTTGGTCGAAGAATCTCAACCTAAAACTTTTCTGCATTAACGGCTAGCAGTTCTTTGTGCCCTACCAATAACCGCTTACTGATACTCAGGGCTATGCTCTAAGTAATACAATACAAGTTCTTTGTTTTGAACAGTTATGACGTCCGCGGCCGTCTCGCTAGCCAGCCGAAGCTGTGGTCCTCGCCCACGGTGTTCGGCACGAGAGCCTACTTCAGGGCGGCGGCTAGTCCAGCCGTGCTGTTCCTGGACAGCGTCGGTCCCGGGGATGCGGGAATCTACCGCTGCCGGGTCGACTTCAAGAACTCTCCGACGAGGAATTCAAGGCTCAACTTTACTGTCATCAGTAAGTGTTTGGATGTTGTTTTACAAACTGTCATTACAATGCTATCGTGATATACTTTCGAAACTTTTTATACAACATTTCAATAGTGTAAAAAATTCAAATGGATTCGCAAATGACGTTGAGGAATTTTATGTTTTAATGAACGGACAACAGCACGTCAAGGTAAACACTGCGATATCTTATGCAGTTATAGTAAGAGCTAGTTGAAATAATAGTAGGTAACCTGATGTGCTGGCGATTGTACGTGGGGTGACAAGTTTGGCCATTTTTTATCAGATTAAATCTTTTTCCAACAACAATGTATTTATTCGTATCGATTGAACACGTTTATAGTCCTCCTAACATTTTTTTTCCTGTCCACTTCACTATAATGTCGGATATTTATTATCTGTAGAAGTTAATACTTTGCAACGATTACAGACATGTTTAGTAGAACATATCAACTCACAACTCTACTTTAAAATCGAACCCTAATTCGTATGAATTCCAATACGTCCAGTCCAATACCTATATAATATTATCTTTTATAAGAATTTAATTTGTCACTCCATATGGAGGCGTGGACTTAGCACTGAAAACGATATACGACTACAAATAGAATCATGGACAGAAAACGTGTTAACAAAAGTTAGATTTTATAATATTTAACAGATAAAGTTTAGATATTTTTTGCAATAGGAATCAACAAAAGTTTGGGAAAAAAAAATCTGGCAGTCAAAACTGTATTTCCACGAATATTATATATTTGTTCGATAAAGGCCATCGACTCATATATAACCTACTGAAATCAAATTACAAAAAAAAAAACTACCCATATCATAAGAGTATTTAGGTCGTATTAATCTAAAACCACTTAGAGAATACCTTAAATTCTGGGTCAACTCTTATCCATGACACACTGCTCGGTTACAAGGAAAAATCTTTATCTACGACAGTTCAGACTTCAAAGCGGATTCTAACGGCCACAATCCCGTGTCATTGGAGGCGCAATTATGTAGAATCATTAGACCGACCCGCAAACACACTGCAAACACAAAACGTTAGTTCTTAAACGGGGAATCATTACACTTACTGGTAATACAAATGGGATCCAACACATAATAATCAATGTGAATGTATGTACTATGTTAAATATGCATGATTGGACGGAAAAATTGATGCTGATGAATTTTTATTCTAACATCGGATAATATAATGAAATGGAGATTAAATTTTCTACGGGTAATAAAATATTTGTAACGGGCGCAACCATGAAAAACGGCTAGTAGAAACATATCGATAGAAATATGAAAATATGTGATTGGCTGAAAGGCACAATTTCTTCATCGTTAGTAATGACATAATGGCTAGTTTAATTACCATTGGTTAAGGTATTTTTTCTTCAAGACATACAATTTGTCAATATTAAACTGCCGGTTACGTCATTTGACCATTATTAATCGAATAAATTCAGCGAAGACCCAGTTATTACTAACTATTTTTATTGTTACGACGTAAAGCAGACTTTGACCCCCTTTGATGAATATTGATGTATATTTTTATTCTAAATTTAATTTAGTACCTAGCTTTAAGAATATTATATCAAGAAATATTACGGTTCTTGTTGAGAGAAAATTAAATCAGAAATAGCAAACTAATAGTTTCTTCTGAAAGTGGTACTTGGAGCGAACAAATGGATAATAACGCAATTCAAATTGAATATTGTAATTCATATCGGCTCATTAACCCTATCGTTAGTGTTTCATTGTATGATCTATCGTTAACATAATTTTCATGATTGATCTCATATGGCTCAATATAGGTCACGTATGTGAAAGAGAGATCTCAATGCTATTTTTTAACTTAGATAATAATTAATTTATTTCAATAGGAAACATAACATATATTTTTCAGAATATAACATAAAGAAGGAAGAATTTAATTACAGTAAGAGGTAGACAAATGCTCTAGCGTCCTACACGTAAGCATTAACAAATTGCGTAAAAATATTAATAATTGCAAATTTAGTTCATAATTATAAAATGTAGAAAATTGCTTAATTATTTAAAAAAACATCATTGAGTGTTAGTGATCTAATACTCGAAACGCAAATTAGTTCTTTGTCTCATATGCCTTCATCACGCGACAATCCAGTTTCAGTGCTCGTAAGTATATTGGCGAGATATTTTGCACTCTGTAGCTGGTGGTTCAGATAAACGTAGCGGTCATAGCGGATTGGGAACACAAATAGGATTTCGAAATGTCCTGTACGGGCCTATCATTCTGTTATGTGTTCTTTAAACTAGGATATGCATCCTGTATAAGCAAAGTATTCATGTGTTTAATAATATCATGGCTCCAGATGTGTTTTAGTAAATAATTATAACTAAAACACGGGCAATTATAACTAATAATGACGACCTCCGTGGTGTAGTAGCTAAGCACGCTGGCTTTCAAGGTACTGGCCGCTTCGAGGTCCCGGGTTCGATTCCCGGTCGGGTCAATGTAATCAGAAATGTCTACATTGTCTCGGGTTTAGGTGTTGTGGTACCACCGTTGCTTCTGATTTTCATAAAACAAATGCATTAGCTACTTACTTTAGGATCAGAGCAATGTATGTAATGGGTATCCAAATATTAGTAGCAAGTTTTTTTTATTAGACATTATGACAAGCCTTTGAGTATTAATAATTTATTAACAATAAGATTAATAATACAATTAAGATTTATAATACAATCGACCAAAATGAAAAACTACTACTTAGAATAAACAAAAACATCTGAGATCAAGTATTGTTCTAATTAAAGCTTCAATAATTATTGTCCCAGCGTTTGATCTTCAACCTTGCCTCCGAATTCTTTAAAACTATAAATAAAAACAGGTAGAGTAGGTTTTCTGCAAGTGAGATATTCGTAGAACTTAATCTCACCCTGTGGCTGCTAGCGGTTGACAACCAAAGCTTGAAATAAATATTCGGCTTTTTTGGGCGAACATTATTTTGCCCCGACCCCGTCCCGCCCTAGCACCTGCCCCGTCGAACGGAATAAAAAGTATCCTATGTCCTTGTCCTAGTTCTAAGCTACCTCCCCACCAACTTTCAGCCAAATCAGTTTTGCCGTTGTTTAGTTATAAAAAGTTTCTTTCGACTTTCTTTTATATATGTATATACATATAGATATGCATTTATAGATGTAACTGAGTGCAACTGAAATCCGCGCGTATTTATAATGGAAGAATGAGCACTTGATGGCACTTGCAAGAAAAATTGTGGATGCACCATTGGGTGATTCTGAGCAAATCAAGTGCAGACGCTGTCAAATGATCGTTACCGCTTGCTATGAAGTTTATCAAAATACTGTTATGAAACACATAACGACTTCTATATGAAAACAAAAATGACATTTTTTTAAGGTAATGTCGACTTAAAGAAAAGAATTTGGAATCAGAATTTTTAATTTGAACTACAGGTTTTTTTAGGCAGTTCGTGAGGCGTGACTCACAAAAAGCTGACTTTTTGAGCCTGTGTATCTACTAACCATAGCTAATAAGCGTCATTGTTACTAACCCATATGGAGATAATAACTCTGAAATGAATGTTTTTTTTTTCATTATTAATGCAATACAGTTATAGTTTGTGAACGAGAGCTATCGGTATCTCACCGATAAACACTTTGTGGAGCTGTTCAACGTTCGGTTTATAGAATACATGGCGGGACCTACGTCAAAGTTATTTTCTGCCAGTCTAACATATGCATACATACATGCCATAAGTAGATAATATTTATACCATAAATATTGCTATAATAATTATTATTTCCTGAATTAATGCCGGTTTTAGACGATGTTTGTTCTGCCAACATGTACACTACCGTCGCACATGACACTAATAGATTAATTATCGTCTAAAAGTAATTTCAGTCACTATAAACACTTATTCACTCGACCTTATCTACAGAAAGAATTCTATAGTCTCAGTGCCTTTAGTAATAAGTATTTGGTCGTTTCAAAAGTCATCGTCTTATCCGAGCTACAGTGAGTCGTGTCAAAATAGAAATGGCGGCTTCAGAGAGAGCATTTTAGGCCTATTATACTAATGTTAAGAAAAATATATCTTTGCTCCTTCTATTTGAGGATCTAACGTTTTCTACGGGCAAGTCTGAATGAAAAAAAAGGAAATATAGCCTAAAATTTTTGAATTTACTGCATAGGTGTAATAGGTTGCAATACATATTTTATCTCTACTTCAATAAAGCATTTATAATTAAATTAATCATTTTATTGAGCTCTTTTAATTTTCAAGGCACTTTTTTCGATTTTGCGTATGAAATACGCAATAAATATCTCCTGCTGATTTAAATCTGGTAGGTCAACCAGATAGACGAAAGAAATAAAAAATCAAAACCAGCCCTACAGCAAATAATAACACAAAGCCAAATCTTTCTGTACATTTTAAAAACAAAAGGCCTGTTCCAAGTCCCATTTGTCTTTAAAATAATTTCCGAGTATCAACAAAAACAGTGATACAACTAAACACAAAAACCGGCCAAGTGCGAGTCGGACTCGCGCACTGAGGGTTCCGTGCCCACTTTAACTGAATTAGGGAATCCACTTACTTTTCTTAGTAAAATACCACAATATTTTATTGACAGCAAACATAACTTTGTTTTTCATAGTGTTTGTATGAAAAACAAAGTTATGTTTGCGATTGTTGAAAATGTGCTATATCTCAAAAACTTCTTGTTCGATCCCGTCCAAACCAATTTTCTTTTAAAGTATTTGTTAAGATCTACCTTATATATTTTTTTCAAAATTAACCCTTACTTAGTTTTAGAAATTAGATGGGGGGACGCCCATTTTATTTATTTAAAGACTTTATTGCACAAATTTTGTGTACAAAGGTGGACTTAATGCTAAAAGCATTCTCTACCAGTCAAACCTTTAGGCCAATTTACCACTTTGGAAGTGTCTAGCTATGAAACGTTAGACTTTAAAAGAAAATGGTTTTAGAAACCTCTATGTCATTTTAAGAGATCTATCTATAGACACCCCATACGCATAGGTTTGACTAAAAATTTTTTTTCGGATTTAGTTTCATGTATGGATTTTCCTTAAATATTATTTTTGTTTTTTGAATAAAAATTGTAAAGTGGTTTACAGGATATACCTTCCAACATCATTCATCTACATTTCAACAGTGTGACGCTTATATGTAGTTACAGAATAAGTGGCTGTGATATACGGACGGACAGACAGACAGACTTGACGAAACTATAAGGGTACCGTTTTTTGCCATTCGGCTACGCAATCTTTAAAAAAAGACAAGTAAATTATTTCTATCATTAAAACGGCACGATCAAAGAATGCCGATACCGCCCGTAACGCCATTACGCCGTATTTCCCCCAAAATTAGTTTCCTGCGCCAATCGTGATAGGAAAGGCGAATAATAAAAAAAACGCGTCTTTTCACGGCACAATTTCTTTTTTATCCTCGCTCATTTATGGGCAGTCTGTGCTTTGCGTGAACGAAGGGTCAAGATTCAGTAAACTCGGAAAATAGTCCCTTGGATTGCCACAATTTCCTATCCGTAACGCTCTGTCGCCCATAACGTATCCAAAAGAGATCTTAGAGAGTTTCGAGAAAATAAGATTTTTAACTTTTTAACTTGAAGGTAAGCATCAACAATGAAACTTTTTACGGGCTATTTTTCCACTTTGTTGTTGGTAACATTGTTATTTCATCATAGGTAATTTTCTAAACTTTTTCAGGGTTCCGTAGTCGAAAAAGGAACCCTTATAGTTTCGCCGTGTCCGTTTGTACGTCCACATCCAGCAAGAAGACCTTAAGTACTAAAAAACTTTTCTTGGTCATGAATATGTATTCTGATTTCCCCGCCAAAGTGGTAAAATAAAATTTAAAAATACGTACCTCTCATACAAGTATTGTGGAGATGTTTTTTAATTCTCTTTTCTAACCCATCGTGTGGGATGGCGTCTAATCGGCTGAAAGTAAATCAAAATTTTTAGTCTTTGCCATCAAAATAAATGACCGGTTTCGTCTCATAATTTTGGAAAATTCATTATTTCAAGGAAACTAGGGCAATATAAATAGACTATAGTGGATGATACGGATTACGGGACCCTTCATGCGCGAGTTCGACTCGCACTTTGCCGGTTTCTTTCACAAGGATAAGCGTCTTGAAACCCCTTTGATGCTTGATATTAAAACTGTCTTTTGTTTTTCAATACAAAGGTACTGTCAATATAATAAAGATGTTTACTGAAGCGAGGTGATTGCGGGGTTTCCAGTTACCACTCCGCTCTCCAAGCTTGAAGGTCACCAACCGTTGTCACGTTTAAACCTTAATTAAAATTTGATAGCCTTTATACTCCAGTGTTTTGAGAAGGATAAATCATAACACAAAGTCCGTTTTTCTTGGGTAGTCCAATTACGTAAATAATCTTTGCATAACTTTGAAAATAATATCTGTGAATAAAATTAGCTAATTAATTTATAAATATCACGGTACTCAACAATAAATTACCTATGTTAGTTGTAAATTTTGTGTTCATCTTATTGAAAAATTAATAATTTCGTAAGAAGGATTATCAATATTGTATACAATATTTGACTACACAAAAAAAAACGGATTGTACCATGATCGTGCTAGGGATGTGTCCGGCAAAAAAATTACTTGTATTGAAAATTATGACACCTTGCCAAATAGACAGTTCCGACACCGACCAACACCGTTGCGTGCTATGCACGAAGCGTCATTTTGTCAATTCCAACACGTTCCGTACATGACTCGCTACGTTGCTAAACTGGTGAGCATACGGGTTGTAACCGCGTATGATGACCGTTATAAAGGCGCCGCCGTAACTCAGTCAGCCTTAGGTAGATATGTCATATGGCGTCAAGTCTACATTGTGGACAGATCTGGGTGGTGCAATAAAGTATAAAAAAGACCTTGCCAACAAAAACTAAAATAAAGTGCGGTTTGCACACTACCACCAAATAACTTAATATATGGGTATCATAGGGGTATCATACGACCATCATACTGGCATAATACGGTGTCAGTAAGCAGGTGTAGCATAAAGTGTTGCTTTTCGTACCTGACACGTTCAAAGCACGTATGATACGGTGCGGTAGGAAAATACCTTTATGGAGATGAATTATTAAGATCGGAGACGTTAATCAAATTATTTTTTGAGTCTCCACAAATTTGTAACAGTAGAATAAGTGCTTTTGAAAGATTCTGAGTCAGATTTAGAGGTCTCTCGGGTAACAATACTCGTAGTTAAATAATGCGTTACAGAATACAGAATACACAAATACAGGGTGTTGGGGTGTTGTTTTGGTCAGCAACATCCAACTCAGGGATGATAATATGAGTTATCCTTATTCTAAAAAAAAACGTTAAATTTTGAGCAAGTTTTATATGAGAAAATCTCTTGACAACATTCAAAAAAGTTACAAAACAAATGGGAAAACTCGCACCCTAGCGCGTAGCTAGCGCTTATATACAAAATACTACGCCGTAGCTAGTAAGCTACGGAGAGGCTGTAGAGTGTTGGTAGTCTTAACTTGATAGCTGTACCGCATTTTTTTTTGGCATCAGTATCGTTTGTACAGCCAGCCACCCCTGAGTCGCTCGTCGCTGACTAAACAACACCCTGTATAGGTTTTCTACATTTATATAGGTAACATAAAGATTATGCTCCATCAAACTGCGTCGTGAGTACTCGTTAAGAAGAGATAAAAAGAAACAAAGTTATAAGTTTGATAGCTCTATGTGTGAGTTGAGGCCCTTTGTCACGATTCATTCAAGATACAGTAGCGACATCAAGGCTAGTCAATAAAATATCGTTCAATCTTGTAGAGAGATTTTTAAGGATCTACCATGGAAATACTATGGAATGAAAAAAATATGTTCAAACATTTCAATCGCTTTCATAATAAGGCTTAAAAGGCACCAAGTATTATTTTTTCCTGAACAAAAGACAAAGGTGTTTTACAGCCTTTATCGAGTTTTTTGAAGACAATGTTTAAGATTAACACTTATTAGCACGCCTAAGTAGATCATTCAAATATTATCTTGTTCATTGATATACCTATATCAATTGTGTATTGACATACCTATGTAAATGCAAATAACTTTAAAAAAAAAGTAAATACCGACTTCAAAACCAAAATGCATTAAAAAGTCTTAAATAAACTCTTGTCCATTGAAAGTAAAGGAATCCATTTTAGGCAAACAATTTGTTTTTGGAGTCGGTTTATACTTTTTTTAAAGTTAATTTTATAAAATTTGAGGGTTTCCATCGATTACAGCAAGATCCCATCAGCAGATCACAAATTGGCAACAATGGGACCAACTAGAATGTTTACCCTCTAGGAAGGCGAAAAAAAAATTCGAATCGGTCGACAAACGACTGAGATATGAGGTAACATAGATACAAAAAAAAACAGTCGAATTGATAACCTTCTCCTTCTCCCGGCTCAAGTGGTACAAGCTAGGACTTTTGATATGTTAACCTTTTATCAAATCCAAACAAAGTTACGAAGTTAGAAACCGGCCAAAAGCGAGTCTGACTCGCGTACTGAAGATTTGGTGCCCACTTTAACTAAATTAAGGTTCCACTTACCAAACTACGACAATATTTTGTTGACAGCAAAAATAACTTTGTTTTTTACAGAATTTGTATAAAAGACTAAGTTATGTTTGCGGTCGTTGAAAATGAGCTATATCTCAAAAACCACTAGTTCGATCTCGTTTAAACCAATTTTCATTGATAGTTTGTGTAAAGCAACACTACATAGTGCATTTTTGGTTTCTTATTTACATATTTATGAATATAAAATAGTATAACACTAAAATATGAAACATTCTAAACCATGTTAGGGTAATGTTTTTTGTTGGATTATAAATTATATTATTATGAGGACTGTAATTTGCATTATCAGGTGGTTGACTGGTAGAGAATGTCATAAGGCATTAAGTCCGCCAATTGTACATTTTATAGTGCAATAAAGTTTAAATAAATAAATAATTTGTAGGCAACCTTAATCACCAAACACAACTACTGCACATATTCCAACCCGAAACCCGAATTAACTGGCGATGTTTCATCTAAATGAGCCTTCATTTACAGAGTAGGAAATATAGGACTTCTAGATAGGCTTCTATTTGTCGGTAGGCGCACCTGTCTTATCAACGGCCATTAGTTCGCGCGGATGGTTCGTTACGTGTTATCAACAGTTTATCATAACGCCCATTTGTTGGTTTTAGAGTTATCTTGCGAGAATGGTGAAAGAATAAATTAAACCGCCTTCAAAAACCTGAATGCGTTATTTAAAGCTTTTTGCTTTAAATAACGCATTCGTCTTCTATTTGAGAGAAACAAATTATTTAAGAGTCTGTGCATTATGTCAAGCTTACGTACATCAACAGTCTACCAAAACATATCATAATTCTACATACACAAAGCTTTTTAGTCAGTTTTTAAAGGTTTTTTTTTGGTAAAACTCATATCTGTTAAACTACAATATCCATTTTGCTGAAACTTGCACTGTACCCTAAATTGAACCATACCTGATTGAAAAAAATAATTATCTTGCTTTGGCTTCTCGTGTTTGAGAAATCCTGAGACAAACACACAAATATACATTCTCTCACGAAATGTTGCACACGTGAAGCCTTCAGATCAATATACTAAAATATTATCCAACTCTGACGATATCACATACATACATGTCCAATTTATTACCTCTTTTTTTGAAGTCGGTAAAAAGGTTGGCCCGTTTAATCATTATGTACGGTCGAGTTTTCTGGCGCCTAACCACCAAAAGATAATCATTGACACCTCACGCTGTCTTTTGTTTGAAGAAGATGCCCGTTTATGAGTCATGCGTGCATGCGACTTTTGTTTAAAAATAGGCAAGGCGCCAGCGACCTTCAACGTAAACTAGAAGGTAACGGTTTTTTACTATACTATACATCAAAAACTTATTTTCAGGGATGTTCTAAAATATGTTTTTTTTTTTAAATTGAAATGAATACTTTATACCTAGAAATGTTTTAGTATCTTGATTTCAATATCTACTCAAGGAAATAAGCTTCGATTATAAAAACCCTAGCTGGATGATAACTAAATACCTTATGTACTGAAAACTTCAACATTAATGATTCAAAAACTTTCATATTGTAAGCGTTTGATAGCTCCTTTTGAGCTTTCCATTGACTAGTATCCAAAATAAACCCAAAATTGTTTAAAAAGGTATCTGAAAGGGTAATTTTTCGGTCCGTTCATCTAATGCAGTGAAAAGGACACGTGATTTCTTACCTGTTATCACTTGGGCATTATCACTATCATTTGTCAGAGAAAAGTCTGAAAAAGGGACGATTTATATCGAAGTACTTACATTATAGATGTTGCATAATGTTTTTAGGGGCAATTACTTCACTAAGTATGTAGAGTATAAAATTTATTTTTAGAAAAACTTACTCTATCTTTTATTTTATACAAATCAATATTTCTGAAATGGTTTTTAGCTACAGTTGTCATTTTTACCTATATACCTCAATAAACAATTGGTTACTTTGAAAAAAGATATATTTTTTGTCAAAATACGTATTATAAATCCAAAGCTGCTCTCAAAGAAGGCAAATACGAGTATACCTACTTGTTAAATTAACTGGCCGAACTCAATATCCGATGAATTACTTCATACTCTTGCTTTCCTAATTATTAAACCTATTAAAGATTGCAACAAAATATACTTTTTAATACAATGTCAAACAATTTAAATAAATAAAATTTAGAAAAATTAAAATTAGACTCAGATAATCTAAACTGTTTAAACATCAAAACCAGAGGTAGCCAAAATTTATTATTTAAAATACAGCAATCTTGTAGAAATTTTAGTTTCCAAGCAACTTTATGAGTTTGCGTCTATATTAAAATATTTGATAGTGAACCAATTTGGGTTACTCGTATACACTATTGATCTCTTAAATTTTAATCGTGCTTTAAGCATCTTTTCTGAAAAAGGTGAAGATTATATTTAACAAATGTTGTCACCTCGAGAATATACTAGTACATGCATGGCAGAGGCAATATTTGCAACCTTTAAAAAATGTTTTAGAAGACTGCCGTGGCGAGAGTCCGATAAATTGCCCTTACACATTTTTCCAATTTTAAACAGGCCACCCAAATCGGATGAAATCCCTAAACTAAACGTCCATGCCTCATTAGCGTCTATAGAGCAGACGTGTATAATCTCCTCAAAACGAATACATATGTATATATACATAATTTAAATTTTTATGTATCTATTTTTTGCTTCCAGTAACACTGATCGTCAATTACTATACCCAAAACTTAGTAAGACCTTTGCGAATCGTCAGTCCGTTCGTTTATAAACATTTGAGTTTAAAAGATCCTTAGTTCTCATTAACGCTTAAACGCTAATTGAATAGCAGTTCAATCGTTACACCAGGGCTGATTATTGATTCCGGTGTGTATACCTAAACCACGGTTTTAAACTTTGAAGCGTCTTATTTCATTATTTACGGTGAGACGGTCTTTATTCCAAAACTTCAGAGATAATAAAGTTATCCGCCAAGTTTCTTTATGACGCTGGAATCCCGAATTTGCGAAATTTGTGATCGCAATTTAGGTTGATTAGCCAAAGAAAACAAAAAATATATATTTTGGCTCCTGATGGGACGACGCTTTTGACTTTCATAACGTTCAGAGAAACTTTTTAAGACTTTGCGTAGTTTATTTGTTTTTTTATGAAACTTTGAGGTTACCTTCTGATCTGTTGTAAATTAACCGGGCAAGTCAGCGAATATACATTGACTTTAGGCATGGAAATGAATGCTACTTTTTATTCATTTTCATTGAAATGATGAAATTCGAAATTTCATTGCCAATGTTTTTTTTTTCGCAGAGTGAATTGTGACGCGAGTTTGCGACTAAAATGAATTTCATATGAATTTCACTGTACGCAAATAATGCGATTTTCGTACCGACCCGCCACAAACTCATTACAAAATTGTCTCGACTTTACGACTATGAGAATAAAATTAAATTTTTAACTGCTGATCGTCGTTAGTCAATGTGACCGCATAGATAGAGCATACTCATTCCTACTCGCTCACTCGCGCTCAAGGATTTCACCCGCTACATTTAATTCGTCAATGAAATGAAATCCGTCTGATATTATAATGTCACAGAGTGCGATTTATAGCACACTACATAAAAAGGAACAGGTGTGAACAATGAATTTCATTTTTTATGAAATCTCATCTGCTATTCATGAAATATTCTATACTTACTTACTTACACTGTTTTATAGTCTATATTTTATTAAATAAATAGAATTGCCTTAAAACACACGTAACAATTAGCACAAAATTATTTTCCCCGCGACAATTTAATGTGTATAATTTCGCGTAAACTTTACCTTTTCTTATTTGATTACAAAGGCTCCAAGATTTACCGTAAATTGTAATTATGTTT
Source organism: Pyrausta purpuralis (assembly GCA_963924145.1). NCBI lineage: Eukaryota > Metazoa > Arthropoda > Insecta > Lepidoptera > Crambidae > Pyrausta > Pyrausta purpuralis. The sequence goes on from OZ001646.1 coordinate 5,415,168, forward strand.
TACGAAAATAGCCCTTATTATGACAGGCTTACGCCTCTATATCATGTGGTAAGACAATGAGCACGGTAATTAATGAGAGCACTAACAAAATGTACGTACGGTAGATATGCCCAGAAGGCTTTGTCTTAAAGCATGAGTGACGGTTTTGTAAGAATATCAAATCTTAAGTAAAGGAGATGGTGGCAAAACTTAAGCTTTAAGTGCCACTAAAACGAAAAATGTATAATTATTTAATTTTTTAATGAACCATGTAGTCGCTGTTGCTCGAAGTACGGCGGAAGGGCACGGCGTGACGTCACCGTCAGTAAAAGTCCAAAGTGCAAAGATAGGAGTTTATTCCACAGTCTTGAGGTACAAAAAATAGGGTGCGGACCGAGCAGCGAAAAGATTCGAGCTCAGTGCCTTATAGATCCAAAAATTATGGGATTATTAGATACCCAAGATAGTAAAAACCAATAAGGTGCGTTCTAGGAATCCAAAGTATCCACTAAAGTATTGGAGAGACTAGATGCCCAATATGGTAATAACCAATAAGGTGCTTTCTAGAGACTCAAGGAATGGATTGGATTGATTTTACATACAAAGCTCAGGAGTACTTAACCTACGGTACAAAATCATGTTCAGCGCGAGTTACATATGATCAGCGCCATCTATTGTCAGGTAGTGGGAGTAATATATTGGCTTACTTATGATATTGATTAAAAACTTAATCAGCGCGGGCTAATATTGAGAAGCGCCATCTTTTGCCTGGTAGCAAAACTAATGTATAAGTTTACATAAATGTAGGTGTGTTACAGACTCCCCCTCTGTCTCCGATAGTCGTCCCGACGAGGAAGACAGGATAGAACGAGCGTGGGTGGGTTCTCAAGTCAGACTTCATTGTCTATACTTTCTTCCTCCTCCCCCTAGTCCAAATCTGCATCACGATGATTGGTCACGCATGGCGATTGCTATCTCGATCTCGTCAGTGTCTATCTTATTCTCCCCCAAGTTCAAATCTGCATCATGATGTTTGGTCACTCATGGCAAATCCTATCTCGATCTCGTCAGTGTCTATCTTTTCTCTCTCCATCTAATACGATTCTGCATCAGAATGAATGTTATCTTGAATCGTCATGTTGAATGTCTTATGTCTTTGAATTCTAGGTCAGATTGCTATTAGCAGTGAATGTCAAGATATGCCATAGCTGATCTCTCACTCCCCCTGAACAAGAGATAGATATCTGACTGTTGCATCGCAGTGTTACATCGCTGCAACGCCAACATGATGCCAATTTCGAACTTTCTTCGTCGTCTTTTCTTCATCTACATTAAGGTCACCACCTTAATGGAAACGGAAATGGAAATTAGTGGTTTCTTTTGGCTTGAAGAGCAGGTCGCTATTCTGGTGTCGGTTGAACTTCCAGATCTTCAAGGCCCCACGTTGGGCGCCAGATTTGTAGTCGCTGTTGTTCGAATTACGGGCGGAAGGGCACGGTGTGACGTCAACGTCAGTAAAAGTCCAAAGTGCGAAGATAAGAGTTTATTCCACAATCTAGAGGTACAAAATAGGGTGCGGACCGAGCAGCGAAAAGATTCGAGCTCAGTGCCTTACAGATCCAAAAATTATGAGATTACTAGATGCCCAAGATGGTAAAAACCAATAAGGTGCGTTCTAGGAATCCAAAGTATCCACTAAAGTATTGGAGAGACTAGATGCCCAAGATGGTAAAAAAACAATAAGGTGCTTTCTAGAGACTCAAGGAATGGATTGGATTTTACATACAAAGCTCAGGAGTACTTAACCTACGGTAGGTACAAAATCATATTCAGCGCGAGTTACATATGATCAGCGCCACCTATTGTCAGGTAGAGGGAGTAATATATGGGCTTACTTATGATATTGATTAAAAACTTAATCAGCGCGGGCTAATATTGAGAAGCGCCATCTTTTGCCTGGTAGCAAAACTAATGTATAAGTTTACATAAATGTAGGTGTGTTACAATCATAATATATTACCCTTTTAATATTCGGTGATATACCTAATATTTTTTGTATAAATGTTGGAGACCAATTACATACATTGCTCTGTTATTGAAATATACTGCCCTATAATACATCCATGGTGTAACCCTTTCGTCTTTTTGCTGTATTTGCTTGAGTTTTTGTAGTAGTTATCTTCTGTTTTAGAATGTTTTTAATACTCACAGTCATATTTTATATTCATAAAGATGAAAATAAGTAACCAAAAATTTGCGCACGGGCGGGACTTGAACCAGCAACCTTTTGGCAGACCGAGCCGAACGCTCTTACTAATTGAGCTACCGTGCTGTCAGTTCGACCCAGCGAAATTTGTGGATTCTTATGAAAACAAACAAAGGTTCAAGTCCCGCCCTTGCGCAAATGTTTGGTTTCTTATTTTCATCTTTATAGTTATCTTCTGTTTTTTTTCAATAACCTTTTCTCTTTTTTTTTTACTACCCCATCTTACCTCCTTCTCCCCTAGTTGAAAAAAATGTCTGTGAAAATTAAAAAGTTATGTCACAGCGAAATACCGTGATAGTTATTATGCTAGGCCAGGTAGAAAATAAATGGTTGTTAAATTTAATTAAATAATACATACTTTTTCATCAGTACTGAAATTTTGTGTAAAGACTCCACTGATGAATATGAACAACTTTTACTATAGGGACAATAAAAAAAATCGGAAAAAAAACTGCTGTTCCATACAGAAGTTCAATTTGCGCGCGGTCAAAATGTATGGAACAACTGTTTTTTTTTTCTCGATTTCACTGTTGCCCCCATAGTAAAAGTTGTTCATATTCATCAGTGGAGTCTTTACACAAAATTTCGGTACTGAAAAAAAAAGTCACCCTGTATAATATAATATTGGGCACCAATCACATACATTGCTCTGATCCCAAAGTATGTAGCTAATGCACTTGTGTTATGGAAATCAGACACAACGGTGGTACCACAACACCCAGACCCGAGACAATATAGAAAATTTTGATTTCTACATTGACCTGTCCGGGAATCGAACCCGGGACCTCAGAGCGGCGACGCCTTGAAACCAGCGTGCTTAGCCACTACACCACGGAGGTCGTCTGTTCTCTGTTTTTAATGTTCCTTGTTTTAAATTAAACTCTGTTTTATGACCTTTCCTATCTTTTTTGTACGAAAATTGTTTGCGCAAGTGCAGATATCTAAGATTTTACACTGGGAAATCCTTCTGGATCATTTTTAATAAGGTGACAGTGTGTTTGCGTAGCTAATGTTAGCAACAAAATCTTAAGACAGGAAACTTAATTACAGAGCTAACCGTGTAAATTTGGATTTTGACGTAACATTAGTACCGTTTACCTTCCTCTTTATTTTTGATTAAGAAACCAGTTTCCTTGACCAAAAACTTTTTATGTCTAAACAAGTTTTTCTTTATTTTACTATAGATTTAACAGAGTTTACCTAAGCAAGAAGTAAATCGGAATATATTTGTTATCATGCACAGTTCCTAGGGCCCTATTTTTGAATCACACGTTTGAATAGGGTGTGTGAATTTCTTTCGAAACTAAATAAAATTAATGAAAAACACGCGAAACATAAATATTGGACACCAAGCACATACATTTTTCTTCATCTACATTAAGGTCACCACCTTAATGGAAACGGAAATGGAAATTAGTGGTTTCTTTTGGCTTGAAGAGCAGGTCGCTATTCTGGTGTCGGTTGAACTTCCAGATCTTCAAGGCCCCACGTTGGGCGCCAGATTTGTAGTCGCTGTTGTTCGAATTACGGGCGGAAGGGCACGGTGTGACGTCAACGTCAGTAAAAGTCCAAAGTGCGAAGATAAGAGTTTATTCCACAATCTAGAGGTACAAAATAGGGTGCGGACCGAGCAGCGAAAAGATTCGAGCTCAGTGCCTTACAGATCCAAAAATTATGAGATTACTAGATGCCCAAGATGGTAAAAACCAATAAGGTGCGTTCTAGGAATCCAAAGTATCCACTAAAGTATTGGAGAGACTAGATGCCCAAGATGGTAAAAAAACAATAAGGTGCTTTCTAGAGACTCAAGGAATGGATTGGATTTTACATACAAAGCTCAGGAGTACTTAACCTACGGTAGGTACAAAATCATATTCAGCGCGAGTTACATATGATCAGCGCCACCTATTGTCAGGTAGAGGGAGTAATATATGGGCTTACTTATGATATTGATTAAAAACTTAATCAGCGCGGGCTAATATTGAGAAGCGCCATCTTTTGCCTGGTAGCAAAACTAATGTATAAGTTTACATAAATGTAGGTGTGTTACAATCATAATATATTACCCTTTTAATATTCGGTGATATACCTAATATTTTTTGTATAAATGTTGGAGACCAATTACATACATTGCTCTGTTATTGAAATATACTGCCCTATAATACATCCATGGTGTAACCCTTTCGTCTTTTTGCTGTATTTGCTTGAGTTTTTGTAGTAGTTATCTTCTGTTTTAGAATGTTTTTAATACTCACAGTCATATTTTATATTCATAAAGATGAAAATAAGTAACCAAAAATTTGCGCACGGGCGGGACTTGAACCAGCAACCTTTTGGCAGACCGAGCCGAACGCTCTTACTAATTGAGCTACCGTGCTGTCAGTTCGACCCAGCGAAATTTGTGGATTCTTATGAAAACAAACAAAGGTTCAAGTCCCGCCCTTGCGCAAATGTTTGGTTTCTTATTTTCATCTTTATAGTTATCTTCTGTTTTTTTTCAATAACCTTTTCTCTTTTTTTTTTACTACCCCATCTTACCTCCTTCTCCCCTAGTTGAAAAAAATGTCTGTGAAAATTAAAAAGTTATGTCACAGCGAAATACCGTGATAGTTATTATGCTAGGCCAGGTAGAAAATAAATGGTTGTTAAATTTAATTAAATAATACATACTTTTTCATCAGTACTGAAATTTTGTGTAAAGACTCCACTGATGAATATGAACAACTTTTACTATAGGGACAATAAAAAAAATCGGAAAAAAAACTGCTGTTCCATACAGAAGTTCAATTTGCGCGCGGTCAAAATGTATGGAACAACTGTTTTTTTTTTCTCGATTTCACTGTTGCCCCCATAGTAAAAGTTGTTCATATTCATCAGTGGAGTCTTTACACAAAATTTCGGTACTGAAAAAAAAAGTCACCCTGTATAATATAATATTGGGCACCAATCACATACATTGCTCTGATCCCAAAGTATGTAGCTAATGCACTTGTGTTATGGAAATCAGACACAACGGTGGTACCACAACACCCAGACCCGAGACAATATAGAAAATTTTGATTTCTACATTGACCTGTCCGGGAATCGAACCCGGGACCTCAGAGCGGCGACGCCTTGAAACCAGCGTGCTTAGCCACTACACCACGGAGGTCGTCTGTTCTCTGTTTTTAATGTTCCTTGTTTTAAATTAAACTCTGTTTTATGACCTTTCCTATCTTTTTTGTACGAAAATTGTTTGCGCAAGTGCAGATATCTAAGATTTTACACTGGGAAATCCTTCTGGATCATTTTTAATAAGGTGACAGTGTGTTTGCGTAGCTAATGTTAGCAACAAAATCTTAAGACAGGAAACTTAATTACAGAGCTAACCGTGTAAATTTGGATTTTGACGTAACATTAGTACCGTTTACCTTCCTCTTTATTTTTGATTAAGAAACCAGTTTCCTTGACCAAAAACTTTTTATGTCTAAACAAGTTTTTCTTTATTTTACTATAGATTTAACAGAGTTTACCTAAGCAAGAAGTAAATCGGAATATATTTGTTATCATGCACAGTTCCTAGGGCCCTATTTTTGAATCACACGTTTGAATAGGGTGTGTGAATTTCTTTCGAAACTAAATAAAATTAATGAAAAACACGCGAAACATAAATATTGGACACCAAGCACATACATTGCTCTGATCTCAAAGTAAGTAGCCATTGCACTTGTGTTATGGAAATCAGACCCAACGGTGGTACCAAAAGACCTAAACCCGAGACAATATAGAAGACCGGGAACCGAAACCGGGACCTCGGAGCGGCGACGCCTTGCAACCCAGCGTGTTTAGCCACTACACCATGGGGTCGTCAAAAACATGAGCGTGAAGACTTGAATATTAGTTTTTTTGTTCCTAGTTACTCCATGTGTCATTAAACAGATTTTTATTCTAATATCGGGTATTAACAACACGGGAATATCACACGCCATCTTGTAGCGAGTGATTCAAAATAGAGCTCCCGGTCTTTAACTTTTGTGACGATGTCACTTAAGTGCACCCACAATAAAGTATGTGACGTTACGAAAAAGTTTGTCTGATGCATTAACTCAATTGGGTTTCTACTTTTAAAAACTTATTTTGAACATTTTGTGGTTGAGCTCCAAACTTTTTTTACACCTACAATCCCTGGCGGCTCGAGTTAACTTGCGGCAGAAGCTTGTATTGTCAAAAGGCGTCATGATACAAAACACATTTACTTCAATTTGTATCCACAAAGACGTCCAAACAATACAAAAGAGCCGTTGTTACTAATTCTGCTAGTGAGTTTCTCTTTGTGATGAAAGAGACAAATCTCGGCACGTCGCGAGTCGGCACTTAGGTCTCAGACGTGCGTGCGGCACAGCTTACTTGTGTGGTATTAATAAAATAAACAGCTGCAAATTGTAGATGAACATAGTAATAGTAAGGTGCAGGTATTTCCAACTTGAAGATTTATTAATTTAATTATATTTATAAAGATGAAATAAGAAACCAAAATTATGCACACGGGCGGGACTGGAACCAGCACTTTCTGGCTAACCAGGCAAAACGCTCTACCAATTGAGCTACCGTGCTGTCTGTCGGACCTTAACCTTTTTTTCGGACCTTTTCGGTTTCTTATTTCATCTTTATGAACATAAAATATGACACTGTGAGTGTTAAAAACATTCTAAACCATTAATATTTTTTGGTCCCTCTCAGTACTATTAAATATTCCGCCACTGATTTAACTCTCTGCATTTCCCAAGCGGTTGACTGGTAGAGAATGCCATAAGGCATTAAGTCCGCCAATTGTACCATTAACAGTGCAGTAAAGTTTAAATAAATAAAAAATATATTTGTACTATTTACACATTATTTACTGTAAGCACTTTACAACCGTTTAGTAAGAAAAGTGACTGTCGTTTATCTTAGTACCTAACCAAGCCTTTTATTATTTATAAATCTCCGTGCTTTCGATAAAACCCTATACGTTTCCCAGCGCTTTTTCTAAGAGCGCCTTTACATTAGAGCGACAGCAGCGCAACCTATAAAATCACATACATAAAAACAGCGGCGCTACTCCCGCGCGACTGCTGCGTGCCGCTGCTGCTATTTATGTATGTAATTACCAGTAGCACGACTGTCGCGCGACCGTAACGCTGCTAAAGTCACTTAAATGTGAACGCGCTACGATAACGGATCGATCGCGTAAACAATAGAATGATAAAACACTGTTACTAAACACACCCGTAAAGGGACGATGCTTGCATTCCTTACGAATATGATAACAACATTATTTTGTTTACGCGATCGCCGACGTACTATCGATCCGTGAGGCCTAGAGGAAATATCATTATTTTAAGTTTGTGTAATTTAGCTTATGATATTTTTTCGATCAATTGAGAATCCTTATGAAAAGTCATAAAGATAACCAGACTTGCTAGCTGCGTTTTACAGAAGAATTATTAGAATTTTAATGAGACTTAACAAGAAAAATAATTCATAAGGAAGGTGAAAATGATTTAATAATATAATAGTCAGGTGACGTTTTATCTAATTTCAATAAAAATAATAGTCAATTAAACAACAAGCAATATCAAATGGCAATAACCGTTCTTTACAAACAGAAAGTGTAACAATTTAACGACAACCATTTTCGTTGAACATCTCCCGCGTCCCGCCCGGCGATAAATCAACACGAAATACAAGCAATTAGCCAAACTCTACGTATAAAATTACCGTATTATGTTGCGTATTCACCTTCACAACCACCCTTTTTAGCAAGAATAGCGTCACTGTTAAAATTTATAAATTGATCCATCATTTGAACATGCATACATTCACGTATTGTTTGCTTTATGAGGAATATTGTTTGAAGAAATTCGTTTATTTGATTTTCGTTATAACAATGTACAGAATTATAATATGTAATGTATGTATTATGTAAAAACCTGCTCAAGTATTCGCCCTTGACGCGCGTACTCCGCACTCTTAATAATTTATAAGCAATTGATCAGGGGGGCATTCTCGAGCAATTCGTATACGAAAAAATACGAATTCCGCGAGAATCGATCGTCGATCAAATTTTCCTTGTCGAAGAAAAAATAGTTTTTGATTTCTCAGGGTCACGAATTCTATGTATTTAGATTTTGTTCGTGCGATAGTCTAATTAGGTGTAGATATTTGACTTAATTTTTGAGGTAAAACGATTAAACTCGCAATCGAATTACCACACGAAAAAAGTTCGATCATGCGAAAATCGGCCTCCAGATCTGTTTATTTGTACCCTGAGTGAATTTAACAGAGTAGCATTGGCGGTTATTTGGTATTATAATTAATTAAATAGATTATTTATTTATTTCAATTAAGGTTAATTTTTCTTTTTTTTCTCTTTTGCAACAAACATGTATATCATACTTTAATAAAATATCTTACTTGAAAAAATAAATAAAAAAATATAGTAACTTTATATAATACTTTGTGGTCAAATAAGCTTAAGAGCTGTACTGTCGCATGCATTAGGTAATAAATCCTGTAATTATAGTATTAGTTGAATAAATAAGTACAAATAAATATATAAACAGCATTTAAGATAACAAAATATTTGCAGTGTCACTAATCCCACTCGAGGTTTTTTTTAAAAATAATATTTAGCGAAAAAGCTAGTTGGAGTGATCATTGACACTATTATGCCAAACTAGCATTAACGATTTTATTTACCTATCATCTTTATTTAGTACATAAATAAATAAATAAGACATCGAAAATCTTTTCGTAATTAAGGTTTTTGCCCAATACAATGAAGCATACCGTGCTATGAACGTGTCAGACAAACTTTAATTTTGTGTTGAAAAACTATGACACCTTACCTACTAGACTGCTTTATCACCGACTAACACCGTCGCGTGTCATGCACGGAGCGTGTTAGGACCGGCAATATACGCTCTTGCTCACGCTCCATATATCGGTAAGACGGAACACTGTCAATCCGTACAGTGGTCATTGTAGAACGTACCGAGTTTCTTTTCGCGCCTGACACGTTCCTAGCACAGCCACGGTATTATACGATTTCATCGTCATCATCATCATCAGTCGAAGGACGTCCACTACTGAAAATAGGCCTCCCTTCGGCTTTTCACAGCGACCGATCACAAGCGGTCGGCATCCAGTGTGATCCTGCGATCATTGTAAGTTCGTTTGTCCAAATTGTCAGTGGAAATTTCCAGTAAGCGCTTACATTTTTAACCGACTTCAAAAAAGGAGGAGGTTATCAATTCGACTGTATGTTTTTTTTTTATCTTTTTTTTTGTATGTATGTTACCTCATATCTCAGTGGTTTGTCGACCGAATCGAAAATTTTTGCACCTACTTAGAGGGTGTACCTTCTAGTTGGTCCCATTTTTTCCATTTTGGGATCGGATGATGGGATCTTGGTGTATTCGAGGGAAACCCTCAAATTTTAAAGGCACGTATAGTGTTTCTTTACTAGAATCTTAATGTTGACGTGTTGTTACGTCTGATAGTCAACATTTTGTGGGGCTGAGCTGATGGTGGAACTCCTTAACGCCTAGGAGTTCAGTAATTATAATGACGAAACTTATGATAGGTAATTTGTAGCTTCGTAAAAAATAGAATCATAAGGTGCAACTCCCCCTTCCCCCCTTATGTAATCACTAAAAACAAAAAAAATAAAATAAACTTTAAAAAAAAGTAAAAACCGACTTCAAAACCAAAATGCACTAAAAAGTCTTAAATAAACTCTTCACCATTGAAAGGAAAGGAATCCGTTTTAGGCAAACAATTTGTTTTTGGAGTCGGTGCCATCACTTTGACCATCGAGCATCAACTATCACAGCACCGACTCCAAAAAGAAATTCTTTGCCTAAAACGGATTCCTTTCCTTTCAATGGTGAAGAGTTTATTTAAGACTTTTTAGTGCATTTTGGTTTTGAAGTCGGTTTTTATATAAAAACAAATTGAACCATTACAACATGTACTTTTACTCAACAGCTCCACCAAACAGACCAGTGATAATGGACGCAAAGACCAGAGATCAGACGCGGCTGCTGGAGCCATACAATGAAGGAGACACCTTGGAGCTCATCTGTGAGGTCTACGGAGGTAAGATTAATATTTTGGGATTTATGCCTCTTACCACATTAATCACGTGCCTAATGTTATTTTTACTGTAATATTTTGAAAAAGAAGTTGTTGAGGTTAGACAGGAACATTTTCAAGATTAATTTATTTGTGCCACAAGAATCTTCGCTATTTCTTGTTAAGCAATAGTTTAAACGAGACAGATAGACTTCGAAAAGGTAGAGCCATTAATGGTGCAAGTATTTATTCTAAGATGAAGCTTTTTATTCTGTTTAGAATTTTTCAACTTATATTACTACATTATAATGCCAATATTGGCATTCATCATTTTCTTAAATAACTATTGCCCATCTAGAAAATTATAAGACAATCATTTTTTTATCTCTAAGACCCCTTACACACTGCGATTTAAGCATCGATGCATCGCGCGTTAGTATTGATGCAGTCGTAAAATTCTGTACATAATTTGACAATTTCCAGCTTCTGCGTCACGACTGTATTGATGCTAATGCGCGTTAGCATCGCGATTGTATCGATGATATAAGTAGCGCAGTGTATTAAGGTTGACATTTTGCGACTGCATCGATGCTAATGCACAGTAGCATCGCGACTGCATCGCTGCTAAAAGTTGCTGTGTGTAAAGGGTCTTATGTTTAATTTTCTCACTTTGCTATTTATTTTTATAACTAGTTTTAATTCTACAATGTTTTTCTTGATTTAATTTCCTTATCTTATCTATTTTATAATATTTATTAAAGAATTGTTTTTATGTCTCGTTGCTCTTCCCAGGTGATCCCCGACCCCGTCTGACCTGGTACCTCGAGAACACCGTCATCGACGACTCGTTTTCGTACCGGGCAGATGGCGCCACGGTTAACGCGCTCACATTTCCCAGCGTTGGGAGACAGCACCTTAACGCAAGGCTGGTGTGCCAAGCCTCTAACACTAATCTCGCACCACCTGAGACGAAGCTGTTGATACTCGATGTCAATCGTGAGTGTTTATAAATGTAATCATCGGTATAAAGATCGTCTGGACTAGCTAGTTACTGACTTTCAAATGTTTTGGAGTTACTAGTACTCCTGGTGCTTAAGATTTCGGAATGCTATCGTCTTAAAGTCATGTATTATTTTATTTAAATTTGATGACACCCTCCATTGCCTGGAAATTGATTGACTGGTTACAGGCTTACTTAAATTATTATTTTAGCTTACATGAGTGTAAGTAAAGTGCTTTGTTTTTTCGGGATCTTTTCCGTTACATTACAATATTCGCCCTCAATCTATTATGTATTCATTTTTGAATATTTTTATTCCCAAAGTCACTAATGTAACCCTGTTGCAGTAAGGCCACTGACAGTTCAGATCCTGAACAAGAGCGGGCAGGTGTCAGCGGATCGACGGTACGAAGTGGAGTGCAAGACCACTGGTTCCAGGCCAGATGCTGTCGTCACGTGGTGGAAAGGCAGCCGGCAACTCAAGAGAAGTGCAAAAAATGTGAGTGGACTGTGATTTGTTTTGTGCTTTTTAGATGTGCGCAGGTCATCAGTGATGTTAGTCTTCCGTGAAGTGTGATACCTGACCCTCAGCTTGCAATAATGAGTTAATGCAATAACTTTTATAGAGTATTTTTGTAATTGCTTAGCGGTGGGGTAACCTGCATACTTGTAGTTGTTTTTTAGGGTTCCGTAGCCGAATGGTGAAAAACGGAACCCTTATAGTTTTGTCAAGTCTGTTTGTCTGTCTGTCCGTCTTTATGTCACAGCCACTTTATACTGTAACTATTAGCATCACGCTGTTGAAATTTGGTAGGGAGATGAATACGGTTAACCGCTTTACGATTCTTATACAATAAATAAAAAAATAATGATATTTAAGAAGGGGCTCCCATACATAAAACTAAAACCTTTTTTTTGTGTCAAACCTATGCGTGTGCGATGGATGGTCTAGCGTTTGATAAATAGACGCATCCAAAGTGGTAAAATGAGCGCCCCCTCCCCCTCCCCTCTAACTTCTTAACTAAGACAGTGTAAATTTCAATCACATATATATACATTGGAATAACCAATCACATACATTGCTCTGATCCTAAAGTAAGTAGCCAATTCACTTGTATTATGAAAATCAGACACAACGGTGGTACCACAACACCCAGACCCGAGAATATAGAAAAGATCGTTTTCTACATTGAGCCGACCGGGAATCGAACCCGGAACCTCACGAGATGGCGACGCTTGAAACCAGCGTGCTAGCCACTCGACCACGGAGGTCGTCGAAAAGTTATATTTTATGTCAACAAAATGTTGTGGTATATTGGCTAAGAACGTGGATTCCCTTTATTCAGTTAAAGCTGGCACGGAACCCTCAGTGCGCGAGTCCGACTCGCACTTGGCCGGTTTTTATTGTATTAAATTTAGACAATAACTAATGGTAAAGATAATGCTTGAGGTGGGCAAAGCAATAACACTGACACTAAAAAGACATTGATTGCCTTAAATGGAGTCCTTTCATTTAAGAAGAGTCAAAAAATTATTTATTACTTTTGAGTGCTTACTGGTTTTTCGTTTTGAAGTCTGTTTTAAAAAAAATTATTTGTTTAAATAAAATTAGGAGTCAAGAATTTATTTAAGACGATTTAGTGCATTTTTTTTTTGTTATTATAGAAAGGGTAATAATATATATTTTTTAGTAATTATATGACTTTTCTAAAGATATTCTCCCCTTGGAGGTAGAGGAGGATGTGTACACTTTAACTAGATCCCAACTTGGCAACAATGGGCCCTTTAGGAGGTATTACCTCCAGGTATGCGTTTTTTTTTCGAAATGATCTTCAATGATATGACTGAGACATCAGATCACATAGATACAAAAAAAAACTAAAATTGCACTCCGGGAGTGCCGGCAGTGAAAACTTGAATATCAACGTTGTGCATTTTTGATTTTTTGGAATAGTTAGGGAATAATTTTGAATGAATTGCTCTTATTATCAATATAAAAGTACTATCACTTTTGTGATAGAATACAATTATAATAATTATAATAATAATAATAATAATAATAATAATAATAATAATAATAATAATAATAATATAATATTTATATAGAATACAATATTTATTTATTGCGCTATCGTACACAAACATTACAATTTATATTATATTAAATTACATTAAAAAGTTTATCTCTCAGAAAAATCAACTTACATCCATAATTTCGCCAACCGTCTTACGGTTTTTCGATCAGCCCACGTGTCCTGACGCGAGTTTCACATTTTCTCCCATCCCACAAAAGTGCTCAACGCCGCTAAAGAAGTTTTCACTTCAAAAACATACACAATGAAATTGATAACATCCTCTTTTCTTGAAGTCAACCAACAAGGTAGATAGATACTTTAGTTCATGTGCAGCCATAAGGGTCATTAAACATTGCCCGACTGACTTGGTATTTGACTATAATCAACCGCCCCCAACATAACTTGTTTCTTGCCGAGTTTGTATCTCGTAAACAGCTTACTGGTAATACTACAAGTTCTGTAGTTAGGAGTTGCTTCGTGTACTAAGGTTTCTTTGGCCCTGATGTAACTAATATTATACCGAGACAGTAAACAATATTACATCGGTCTAGACACCGGGACTGATAGCTTAAGTTACAAAAACAACTACTCACATCCTAAGCATGTGTTAAAAGATTTATGTTATGTTTAAATAATTAAGATGAAGCTTGACCTTTTGTGATCGTTAATTCTCATTTGTTTTTCACTGATTATAATTGATGGTATCGGCATTGAATTGACGAGTGCTGACATACAATTTAATATTTATGTATTCGAAACTTTTTGCACAGTATGGCGAATATAGTGCAAAAAACATTATCTGCAGCTCTAATTCTTAACAGAGAAAATAATCTGTTCCAAGCTCAAGGACGTGCTGACGTCGGCGTTTCATGTGCATACATACCAAGATCTAGTGTAGGTATTGATGCATTACTTTATGAAAGAAAAAGCTCACAAGCATAATGTCTGGTAGTTTTCTGATGGTTAAAACATACATGATTGATGGAAGAATATGCAACTTTAATAAACATTAACTTCTGGGAATCAAAATATTATCTAATATCAAAATAGCTAAGTTATGAGATGCTCAGCAGAAAAATCCCTACAGAAGCTCCTAAAACTCCTTATAATCTCTTACATAACTTGATATTTAGATTGAAAATATTGATCGGCCCTAAACGACCTCGCTTGTTTTTAACTGTTATTTTGTTATCATTATCTTAACAATGAAGTAACGAGATGCGACACTTATCCGTAGAGTTTCCATACATTAATCTTGTACGACGATATTTCACCAACGGTTTTTTATAATGTCAAGACAACTTGTCATGCCAATACAATAAACGCTTTGTGCAAAATTGTTAATGGCTTCATATACTCGTAGCTCAAAAATATACGCATCATCAAGATTATTAATTAGTTCACGTCAGTTTTGTGACAGCAAAAAATATAGTTATTTTCGTAAAAAGCAAAAATACAGCTTTGTTTTCGCGCTAGTTTCATTCATAATATAATTAAATATGTTAAAAAAAAGATTTTTGCAATGTCATCTGTTACACTAGATTGAAAATGTTATTTGTCTATTGAATTTTTGAATCCTATTTAGGGTTGGGAATTTCTAAATTTATATAGAAATGCAAAGTCACATTTATTTATTTAAACATTATTGCAGAACCAAAAATTTGTACAAAAGGTGGACTTAACGCCATATGGCATTATCTGTATTTTTAAAATAGATCCTCGTTTTCTTTTTATTCGGCGCATCGCCCACAATCGAAAATGAGGAACTATTTTAAAAAATATGGTTAATTTTACACGTAAAAAATACGTAAACAATATTATAATAAAACAAAGACAAAATGAAAATAATTTATAATAAACACAATATAAGTAATATATTATTACATTTACATAACACAAGCGATAAATTAAATATAATATATATTTGAAATTTAAATATTAAATATATATATATATATAATGATAAATAAAAATGTTGTAAGAGTCTGTTCAATTTTTTCCGGAACGGCAGAGTCGAATAACCTAAACAAGAAAAGAGTTTGAAAGGAAACCTCGGTGAGACGGAGTAGCGAGAAAAAGTTTATTAGAATCCCATCCAGACCGCGAATACTGAATATTTATGGCAAGTCGGTTGATAATTATTTATGTTGTGGTGACAGATATAGAAGCCTTGCATTACGTGTTACTACTCGTAATACTAAAGGATGTCACCAAAGAATCACAAACAACGCGATGACACAAATCAAACTCAGTAACATTTATATATTTTTTAGAAGTACCTTTATTACAGACGTGACCGTAATTACATCATTTAAATAATTATAATAATAAATAAATATTGGACACCAATCACATACATTGCTCTGATCCCAAAGTAGCTAATACACTTGTGTTATGGAATTCAGACAGGATTAAGACCCCTTACACACTGCGACTTATAGCACCGAAGCAGTAGCGCGGTTTAAAAACACGCGTTAGCTTCACGACTGTATCGATGCTAAAAGTAGCAAAGTGAATAAAGGTTCACATATTGCGGCTCCATCGCTGCTAAAAGAGAGTAGTGTGCAAAATGACTAACAGACGTCGCAAATAAAGGCGATCGTAATTACATTGTAAAGATCGGATCATACTGGATGCAGACCTCTTGCAACCAGCCGTAGCGAAAATCTTTAGTAGAGGTCTTTTTTCTGCAGCGGGTGTCATTTAGCTGATAATCAGTAATATTATAAAAAGTCGCAGAATAAGTCGCAGTATGTAAGTTGATATATTGCGACTGTGTCGGTGCTACATCGCGACTGCATTGCTGCTTAAAGTCGCAGTGTGCGACGCAATGAACAGATTTAATTTGGCATCGACAGCATCGACAGCGACAACATCAATTCCAAAAGTAGCGCAAGTGTGTAAAGGTTCAAATTTTGCGACTGCATTGATGCTGCATCGCGACTGCATCGCTGCTAAGAGTCGCAGTGAGCAAAGGATCTAAAGCATCAATTTCTTCTTGGGTTAGAATTAAAAATTTCAGTGTGGTTATGTTATTATTCTGGTTTTACTATACTCCTTTATAATTATCGCACAGACCACTGCCAGATTAAAACATGATTCAGAAATGTACGTTTATTATTGAAAGGCCAAATTAGTTTATTTGAAAGTCACTCAATCACGTTTGTAAAAATAGTTGTGTTTGTATGTGATCCTGTTTTGACTGTTTGACGTTAGTTAAGATCGATGTGCATCGTTAAGTTTAAAATTGTTAAGTTTAAAATTGTTAAGTTTAAAAGGTCTTCATCATTCGTATTAATTAACGTTTTTGCCAAACGAATAAAATCACGAATAATCTTTTGCTGTGTTATAATTAATTGTCATGTATATTGTTTAGCTAGATTTAAATAAAATTATATTGTTCACAGCTTAAGGCAATCTGTTAATAATTGTTTTTCATATAAATTGCACTTGTAAAAAACAACTTTGGCTCTGTGACAGACGAGGAATCGAACCCCGTGTGTTATACGCTATCGGGGCGTATGCCTATACCACTCGGCCAACGTCACATTAGCAAGCCTGTTGAATTTGGCAAGCGCTTATTATAACGCGTAGGCTGCATGACGTCATCAATGTTGCGAGATTGCTCTTACAATATCCGAAGGAAATATTTTTACAAATATTTAACATCGGTTATGATGAAGGAAGCCAATTTATAATTTATTTCATTTTCTCAAAAAGTAGCGTTTAAAAGCTAAAAGTGTATTCTACAAAAAAAAAAGTTTTAATTATTATGCTAAATCTGCCCTTTAAACGAGGTGAGCTCATATCAGACACTATTAACATTATAAACTCAAACACAGCTAATAATATAAAATCAAGTCTGCGGTAAGAGCCCCTAAATCAATTGTGTTTTCACTGCGCTAACATTAATGAGCACAGTCATATGTAAACTTTAATGGTGATTTACACTGATTGACTTTAAAAGTGAAATTCAATTTGTACATGAATGCTCGTTCATTGACATCGCGACCTGAAGACCTGCATCGTGTAATGCTCTAATAAATGGTCCTTATTTTTCATTCCAGATGCAATAAGTTATAATATTACATTAAGTTGTGACTTTACAGTAGATTTAACTGTTGGCCATTCTTTTACGCATTTGTACAAACGATAAAATTATATCTTGTTTATTTGAACTTTTTTATTGGGTACAAGTTTCGTGAATATAATCGTTGGTAAAATATCTATACAAGACTTAAACTACGGTCTAGCGAAAAGCTTGTTTGTAACCTTTTACAGTCAGTTATTAATAAACCCGTCCAAACAAATGTTTGTTAAAAGTATTTGTTAAGATCTGTATTATACCTGTATATTTAACAGGATACCTCTTCCTACCAAATTTTAACAGTGGGATGTTAATAGTTACAGAATAAAGTGGCTGTAACGGACGAAAGGCAGACAGACTTGACGAAACTATAAGGGTTCCGTTTTTGCCTTTCGGCTACGGAACCCTAAAAAGGTAGAAGTGTGTAGAATGGGAGTCAAGTCATATTGCACCAGGAGTGTTCGCGTAAAAAATAACGTTTTATATCACTTGAAAAAGGGTTTGTTTGAATGTATATTGGGTTTTTGAAATGATTAATTCATAATTAAATTTTTGTTTTTATAGGGTTTAGTCAGTATATAAATATAAATAAATATCCTTTGGACATTCCTACACATCGCCGTCTAGTAAGCTACTCAAAGCTTGTGTTATGGGTGCCAGACAACGGATATAATACTTAAATACTTTTTTTTTGTAAATATATACATGATATACATAGAAAACACCCAGACCAATACAAACAGTCATGTTCATGCACACAAATGTTTGTGCGGGGATCGAACCCGCACCCGCTGCGTAGTAGGCGATTTCTCAACCACTACACCAGACGGGTCGTCAAATTACTCATACAATACAAACTTAATAATGTAAAATGCACTTGAAAAAAAAAGTGTCAGTGAGTCAGACGAGGAAACAAACCCCGTGTCTTACATTATCCTGACGTATGCCTATTCCTCCTCTGACACAACACAGTTGCATTTTTATGATCAATTCACGGAGGTACTTAGGACAAAACGCTGTTAACGCAAAATTATTTCAATAAATGAAATAATTTTATCTGCTTATAAATTCGAGTTACCTAAAATTTTGCAGTTACTTTTATAGTTACATTCCAATATTATCGGTATAGAATTAATTTATTTTCTTACAGAGTGATTAACCGAGTTTTGTTACTACTTGATCATTATCCCAACTCAAAATATTATCAGAAAATAGCGCTCGTATTTGTTCCGCCAAATATTTCAAAGTTCATCGCGATTATTAATTACAACACCACGTATTGTTCTCAATCTCACAATAGCCCCTTAGTCTTTTGTATTAGACTTTTTAGTGAGCTTTAGGTGACAATTTTTTTCATTGTGCGTTAGCTGAAAAGTTTTTGTTGTTTCTACAAGTTCGTGATATAATTTTCTATTTGTAGGAGTAGGAATAAAGTAGGATTCCTCTCTAAATAAATGAAGAAAGAAAATACATTTATTAACAAACAACACATAGACATCACAAACACACAGTGCAACACATTGACATAATTATACGAGATTTTTTTGATGAAAAAAATACAAATGGGGTAAGACACAAAACCAAGAATAAATAGCAAAAGAATAATATTAAAAATATATAATTTTTCTCAAATCTATCCTATAGTGTGGGGTATCGTTGGATAGGTCATTGATTTTGTGTTGGTTAACATATTTTTTGCTAGAGTCCACTATCCCCACCCCCGCCAGCTAAACGGTTGTTTGAGGATACGTGAAAAAATTATGGCAGTAGCCTATACGGTAAATTTTGAAGGAAAATACTATAAAAGTCATGTTGAGTTAATAATATACGAAATTATTGCGTTTTACATAGTCGACCATAAGTATTTTTATACATATTTTATTCTAAAAATGTATTGCTTCGCACCTCGTTAAGGTAACTAAACTGACGTCAATACATATCTCCATCAAAAAACATAATTTTTATTGCGCGAGTCCAACTCGCACTTGGTCAGTTATTTGTAAGCGAACAATTTTATTATGTTAGTCGAATGTGAGTATTTTCATTTTTTCTAAGTTATGGAAAGTCATCTTATACCTTAATAATTACATCTAAAGGTCAAATCTATAAAAGTAGGTACCCAAACTACAAAGAGCTGATCGGCCGGGCGATTGTGGAGTGTGGTTTGTCAATCTGTTATGCGGATGATACAGTGCTTCTTTTTACCGGTAAAAATTGGAACCAAACCTTTCAAGCTGCACAACAATCTTTTAATAGTGTACAAAAATGGTTGTGTAGAAACAAACTTACATTAAACACAGACAAGACCAAATATGTAACATTCTCCATTCGTAACACAACACAACCGGTAAATACATATAAAATATTTGCCCATAGTGGTCGCTGCTTTTTGGACTCTTCTGTAGCATCTTGTCAATGTCCATTGTTAGAACGAGTGGTTGTTAAATATTTAGGGGTTCTTGTGGACAAAAATCTAAATTTTAAGCCTCATTTGCAATTAATAATAGGACGCGTTCGCAAATTAATTTATGTCTTTAAGAAATTAAGACATGTTGCTAAACCTAATCTTCTAAAAGAAGTGTACCGAGCTCTATGCGAACCCATAGTAAATTATTGTATTGCTTGCTGGGGAGGAGTCGCTAAAACTAATCTACTTCCTCTAGAAAGAGCTCAGAGAGCAGTGCTAAAGGTTTGCACTTTCAGGGCGTTAGATTATCCCACGTCACTTCTTTATGGATTTTGTCAGGTACTGACTGTTCGGCAAATGTTTATTTTGAGCATTATTAAGAAACAACACCAACTACTGGACTCAGACTCTGACAGCATAAATAGGAAACGACGTAAAGACATGGTGGCAAATCGTGACTTTAAGACTAACAAAAAAATTTGTAAGAATTTCTTTAAATTTCTTGGCCCATACTTAATCAATAAGCTAAATAAGCTACTTATAATATATCCTATGAATAGGCACGCATGCAGCAATGTTGTCAAAGAGTGGCTACAACAGCAGACATATGAAAAAACGGAGGCGCTATCATCTGATATATATATATATATATATATATATATATATATATATATATATATATATATATATATATATATATATATATACTTATTGATACTTTTACTCATGTCATACATAACATAATATGTAGATGCTATGGATTGTGAAGTGAAGTGTTCGTAGGACTTGTTTTGTAAGTACCTCTTTAAAAACCTATTTTAAAGATAACCAACTACACAATACTTAGCATAAAAATACAGTTTTAGACGACAGCACTTTAAGGTTAACGCTTTGATATCTTATGGAATTGTTATTTATGGGTTATTTTTTTTTCTCACCATAAATGAATGGCCGGATGTGCTGGTGACTGTATATTAAATGTTGATATTGTGCATACCTACACGTATAAAAAATATATATAAAAAACGGGAGGAGCATCTTGCTTATCCTAAAACACAGGGTTCTTTTCCTAACTTAGGAAGCAAAGCTCTATGATTAATTAGTACATACCTATTTGTAAAGTAATTAATTATGATCCTCTGTTAAAACTACATTGTACTTACCTTATACAGAAATAAATTTGATTTGATTTGATTACTTAGGCTTATGTAAACAAAACAAAAATATTTTCATATTAGACGACTCGATAGTCGATAACAGTGGAATATCCGCTGTATTGCGTATAAAGAGGATGAGACAGGCTTTAACCACAATGAGGGTAGTCTCAGTAGAATTTGGCTTTACTGGCTTTTAATGGAACTAACGGTCCACCGCGACTGCTTCTCTCCGGACGCAGCGTGATGTTTTTAAAACTAAGTGATCTGGCTGAGGAAGTCAAAAAAAAATTGGGCTAACATAGTCATTCCATGGGCACTTTCAAACTCATCTGAATCCAATTTCAAACATGTTTCGAAATATAAGTGAGTGCGAAAGTGATCGCAAATGTTATAAAATTGGGTGATATTTTTTTTACCAAAAATTTTTTTGGAGCATAGGATGCGTATTGCGATGTTTGTTTGAGATTCAAGCAGCTTAGTTTTTGAAAGGATTAGCAATGCGTATTGCGACTTCACATTATATTGATAGCGTAATATTATTATAAATAGGTATATCAATATAATATGAAATCGCAATACGTTATAAAATAATTCAAGTTACCAAATAGCCAATATACTTAAAATTATCTGTTTGTTTAAAAATCATGTTGTGTACACTTATTTTAGACTTTTATACTCTTCCAGTCTGACTGTAATCTGTAAGTGTATTTTAATTCAATAAATAATAAACAAATAAGCCATAATTAGCAATAATTATATGAAAAGTATCAGTTCAAACAAACAACACCATACCGCATATAATTATGTTATTATTAAAAGACCGGTTATAATTTATATAAATAAAATGCCCTCGGACCACAATATGGGATCAAAAGATATAGAAAAAAGTAAATACCACTCCTTAAAGTTGAAAAAAGCAGACTCTAGAACACCTCTTCTAAAATCTTATAAAAATTGTAATTACAAATCACGTTCAGGTCATCCAGATACAGGCAGAATACTCAAGCAATATTTGTAACCAACGCAGTTTTTGATCATGTAGTTAATAATGTCCTTTATTTATTTAACATTGCTTAACAATTGATTTGAATTTATTTAAAGGTAATACAAATTAAGTTTTAGGTCATTTGTTATAGTCAGTAAAACATCTTTCAATAAATGAGTGATTATCCTTCTGAAGTCTGAAGTTGGGAATGGCAAGTCAATTATTGTTTCTTGTATCAAAAATCGTGCAAACCATTTCCTCCGTGAGGGTCTCAGCGCAGGAGTTCAGATTAAAACTAATCTCACAGATCAAGAGTGACGACGAGTATAATTACATTAATATTAATGTCATTGAAGTATTATTATCCTACCCCTTCGACCAAAGACGCGGCGTAGGACGTCCACCGACAAGATGGACAGACGACCGTAAAGATCGCAGGATCAAACTGGATACAGACTACTTGTGAACGGCTACTTTGGAAAATCGTGGAAAGGCCTATGTCCAGTAGTGGACGTCCTTCGGCTGATTATGATAATGATGATAATGAGTATTGTAATAAATAAATTTTGACGACGCGTTTGGTGAATTGGTTAGAGCTCCTGACTATTACGCCGGCCGTCGCGGGTTCGAATCCCGCAAGGGGCAAATGTTTGTGTTATGAGCACGAATATTACTTACCTGAGTCATGGATGTTTTATATGTATTAAAGTATTTATGGGAGATGCCCCCGTCATAATCGTGGTCTGGTATTCGTAACATAATAAAGAAAAAATCCTTACGTCAATACCACAACAATTGGTGTGTAGTCTTTAAAAAAATATATTGAGAACATTCGTTTACACTGAGTGGGAATTAAACTGACTGGAACTTGAGCAAGATCGCAACACCCTTAGGTATACTTGTTTAAATGTGAATTCTATTTGATATGTAATAGTATTAAGACATCTGTGAATAGATATTACAACTGTTCTGTTTATGTTGGTCAAAATTTTAATATTTTATCGTTAAAAGGAAATTTTAATAAGTTTCGCAGATTAAAACATTTCAAAGGGAGTAGACATGAAATAGCTTAAATATCGTGCAATAATAATTGTTTTTTATATCAAAGAAGCAATTATGTTATTCCCGGAAAACGATTTGTACTTTAATAATTATTTATGAAACGCTTCCCGTTGCTCAACTGAGTTGAATAGGTAAGTACTAGGTACCTACAAATAAACGATGTTCTACTTTAAAACGTACTAGTTTATGAGAATTTGTACAAATCTATATTGTCGACTGCAGGAAGAAATTCATGGCTATTAATAGTCATATATACAAAGTGTGGTCTTTTGTAGGAGCAAGAAAAATATTAAAATAAAGGCATTTTAAGAAGCTAGTAATCAGTTTTAAATGGTTTAATTGATTACAACGGAAATTAATTTTATTTAAATTTTCTTACAAGATCATCGAACCAGCAATGTAATGCAAACAAATTTGTCCAGACATAGAACTTTACATTGTCAGTGACTACAAAGAGTTAGCGATTTTGATATATATTGATTAGGGATAATTACTTTGAAAAACTATATCTCTGAATTACAGTATTTTATAGCATTATAACCCGGACCGTTAGGGCTTACAAGGATGGTTTATCTACCTAATCAAAAAGTGCCATTAACATTAGACACACGACTCGTGCAAAGCTGTTGGGTATAATACGAAGTATTTGGCTACGGCTTCCTATGAGCAAGTTCTAAAAGAGGTCAGATAATATGTCCTGGGTGGGGTCTTATGGCATAAAAAAAACTAATGGAGAAGAAAGTTTTTACTGTGTTTTTTATTTTATTCCTGATGATTTTAAGTAATTAACTTAGATGAACCAGGCAAGGCTCTTTACAATCTAGCTACCGTACAGTCAGTCCAACCGCGCGAAATTGGCCCGGTTTGCCAAAGGTTGCCGGTTCGAGTCCCATCCATGCTCAATGTTTGGTTTCTTAATTCATTTTTAAAATGATGTCGTCAACAAAATAAATTAAAATTAAAATTTCAATTTAATGTTTTGGATTTATTTCGTTAAAATTTTAGTCACAAAATGCTTTAAAAGCTTTCTATGGGGACATATGGACCCAATTAAGGTGGAATATGGACTAATTTTCAATTTGCCATCTCGTTTGCATACAACATAGTGTCGTTTTGCTAAAACCCCACTGTCAGGATAATGTAAGCCTATTCAGTAAAATCACTGTAAAATTAATAAAAAAAAGACGTTGTTAAAAAACCAAGGTACGTTTAACATTCAGTTTTCAATATCCTATCTGATTGTAAAGTTTTTGTTTTCTGTTTCTTACACTACGGCCCTACTTGCAATTTTTTACCGACTTAAAAACGGAGGTAATCAATTCAATGGCTATGTAGGGGACATCTTAGTCATCATCATCATTATCAGCCAAATGACGTCCACTGCTGAACATAGGCCTCCCCCAAGGCTTTCCACAGCGACCGATCACTAGCGGTCTGCATCTAGTTTGATCCTGCGATCTTTATAAGGTCGTCTGTCCATCTTGTTGGTGGACGGCCCACGCTGCATCTCTGGTCGAAGGGTCTCCAATCTAGAACTTTCCTGCCCAACGGCCATCAGTTCTTCGCGCTATATGCCCTGCCCATTGCCACTTGAGCTTACTGATTCTCAAGGCTATGTCCGTTACCTTAGTTCTTCTACGTATCTCCTCATTTCTGATTCAATCACGTAGAGAAACACCCAGCATAGCCCTCTCCATCGCTCGTTGTGTGATTTTGAGCTTCTTTATGAGGCCCATAGTTAGAGACTATGTTTCGGATCCGTATGTAATCACTGGTAACACACACTGGTTGAAGACTTTCGTCTTCAGACACTGAGGTAGATGAGATGAGAAGACAGTCTTGCGCAATTTCCCGAATGCTGCGCAGCCGAGTTGGATTCGTCGATTGAACTCTTTCTTGATGTTGGACCTACCCAATAGGATCACTTGTCCGAGGTAGACGTACTCGTCGACAACTTCGAGAGTTGAGTTTCCAATGGATACTGGAGTGGGTACGACAAGGGAGTTCGACATAATTTTCGTCTTTTCCATGTTCATTTTAAGACCCACTTGTTGGGATACTCGGTCAAGGTCTTCGAGCATAGTGCTAAGATCGTCCAGCGTCTTTGCCACAACGACGATATCATTGGCAAATCGGAGGTGTGTGATGTATTCGCCATTAACATTGATGCCGATTCCGTCCCATTCCAGAAGTTTGAAGGCGTCTTCCAATGCCGCTGTGAACAGTTTCGGAGATATAACATCTCCCTGTCTCACACCTCTCCGCAATGGAATCGCCCTCGTGTTCTGCTCCTGTACTCCGACAGTGGCGTTATTGTAAAGGCACTTTAACACCTCTTAATACCTATAGTCTATGTGGCACCGCTGCAGAGACTGGAGCACCGCCCAAGTTTCGATCGAATCAAAGGCCTTCTCATAGTCCATAAACGCTAAGCATAGAGGCATATTATACTCCTCGGACTTCTGTATAATTTGCCTAAGCGTATGGATGTGGTCTATGGTACTATAGCCTTTTTGAAAACCGCCTTGTTCGGGAGGCTGGAAGTCATCAAACCTACGTGCGAGACGGCTCGAAGACGTGACTCAGGAGTGAGATGGGTATATAGTTCTTCAATAAGATTTTGTCTCCTTTTTTGAAGAAAAAGATGCCCTCGAGCAACACGGAATTAAAGAGTCTCTGAAGGACTTTAAGTACCGGTGTTCCACCCGCCTTCAGAAGCTCTGCTGTGATTTCGTCCTCGCCAGGTGCCTTGTTGTTTTTAAGCTGTTTAAGGGCCATCCTAATCTCGTAGAGGCTGATGTCCGTCTCTTAGAGGTCATGAAGAAGTCAATCTCGTTTCTCATGAAGGGGACTCAACCAGGTCCACTTCCTTTGAGGCGGCTTCTGGAAGAAAGAGTTCATCGCAAAGAGTTCCTCCTTCTCCAGAAAGACGGCAAGCCTCTGTCCCCTGGCATTCCTTTGACCGTATCCAAAAGTTCCCACCTTCAACTCATTCTCGCCTCGCTTGCCCAGTTTCGCGTTGAAGTCCCCCATTACAACAGTAAAATAGGTTTTGGAAGTATGAATGGCTCTACTTACGTCCTCATACATTTCCTCCACCTCTTCATCCGGGTGTGTCGAGGTCGGTGCATATACCTGTATGACCTTCAGCGAATACCTCTTGGATATTCTGAGTATAAGGTATATCACCCTGCTCGACACACTCTCGATGGTCTCGATATTGTTGACAAGGGACTTGTGAACAAGGAACCCGTCACCACCTTGGGACTTTCGTTGGTTGCCTTCCCGGTAGTAGAGCAGAGTTATCGTGTCCTCGCCCTCTCTACGGACTTCTGATAAAACCTGCTCATTTCTTCCTCCAGCTCGAGCAACTTCTCATCTGTCCTCAGTGTACACGTGTTGTACGTTACCAGGGCCAGTTGTCCGGGGATTCTTAGCACCCCCTGCCCCGCGTGACCGCTACCAAAGTCAGGAATAGCGGAGCTGCCGGAGACTGGGGGCCTGGTTTTTTTGTGTACTTCCATTTGAGGGGATATTGCCAATACTCGCCACGCTTGGCAGGCGAGTTGGCGAGCGCAGACGGCGCAGGCCTGCAGCAGGCTTGCAGCTGTGACGCTGCTGCTCGTCACAGTCCAATATTTAGCTGCGCCTTACATTGGATGGTTATACCGCCATCGGTCGGTCGGTCGGCTTCCTAAGCTGTGTGCTTAATGTCGTAAGTGTACCTATGTATGTTTTTCCACAAGTTTCTCGATCGCGAAATGTTTTTTTTTTAATTTCTATGAGGTAAGTATAATTTATACGGTATTTATGTAATAAGTAGTATTTATGTTTATGTTTTGTTTTGAATACCTATTGTAGTTTTAACCCTTCGGACTCGTAGTCAAGCTCTCACTTTTGCCCTTCTATCACTTCCTCCGCGCCGCTAGCATTTTCTCTGTATAGACCTATGGTTGACTGGTAGAGAATGCTTTTAGCATTAAGTCCGCCATATGTACCTTTTGTTTGTGCATGAAGTGTTTTAAATAAAAATAAAAAACTTAGGGTTCATTGTAAGTGTTATCAAAATCTGTCCAGTAGTTTTTAAGAAATGGGTACTTGTAACTAAAAACATGAAGTAAAACAATTGCTTATAATAACGTATTTGTCTTCCAATTAGGAAAAACAAACTCTTTTAAATGTGCATGATGGTCAAGCTAACCTACATCAACAGTCTTCACACATCATGTACCGATTCCAAAAGAATTTGTTTCTTTTAAACAGGAGACAAATGTATTATTTTGAGCTTTTAAGTCAGTTTTTAAGGCTGTTTTCGTACATCTTAATACTTCTACTTTTAAGATTCTTATGCATTTTCTACTAAATTTTTAGAAACTTGCTCGGACGCTACCTACTTTTTTGTGGCCTAACTGTGTCTCTGCCAGGAAAATTTGCACTTAGGTAGTTCATTTGTGGCTTAATTGACTTGAGTTGAAATTCACTATTGCGCTTTGTATCAAATTGATATTACAATCCAGTGAGTTGTTATTACTCGTACAGAATCAAAAAATATTGTGTTAATACGACTACAAGATTGTTACGTATTTCTTGAAATTTGAATTTCGAATATCAAACCGTTTGTATGAGTTGATGACAAGTGGCGTCAATTCATAGATTACGAATTTTGTTCCTGGTTTCAACGTTACAATCATACTTGCTTTACAATACCTTATAACGTTACTATTTGCAATTCATTCGACCGTAAGCCACAGGGAATTCGTGTGACCGCTAATCATTCATTTACGTAATCTACAAAAAACTCTGTGGTTTGTTGAAATATTCAATATCATATAGTGCCCGTTCGCAATTACTTTCAATCAAACAAATTCGTATGAATGCAGCATATTATGCAAATACACGCACGAGTGGTTCTTTTAATTTCATCGGGTTTTTAAACGGGCTTCCATTAATAGAATTATGCTTTGTAAAGCTGGGTTATTTTGTAACAAGCGGTATGTTTACTACGTTGGCCAACATTACAGCAGACTCTTATCATTATGAACACGTGTACGCACAATTTATTTTGGTAAATAATCTGTTTGTTATTGTTTTGTTTAATTCATGTCTTTTATAGACTTATGCGATGTTTGTGCGAAGTAAAATTTGAAAATCAAAAACGTGTATTAGCACAACATTATAATAAATAATAATTATCCGTTATATGATTTAAAATGTTTTTAAGAATCACAGTGTCCAAAAATTATAACCTTAAAGATAAAATAAGAAACCAAAAATTGCGCACGGGTGGGACTCGAACCAGCAACTTTTTGGCTAACCGGGCCAAATGCTCTACCAATTGAGCTACCGTGCTGTCGGTCCGACCGTGCGAAACCAGATAATTGGTGTTTTGTTGTCTAGCGCATATTTATTTATTTACCATTTTATTCATAAAAACGCAAACAGCCTAATAGATCTGTTTTAACCATAAAATTATTATCCCATTGGAATAAAACGACAAAAGCGAGATGGCACTAGCAGCAAACTGTGTGATAAAAAGAGATGGGAGATACGAAGTAGCAGAACCATTTTTGGCAGATGTCAAACAGTTGACCGCCCCGCAGAACCTCGCTGAAAATTACGTGCATTTGATTTTTTATATTTAAAAGTAAAATTGTGTATATTTTGGAGAAATAATGCGTCTGAAACATGGTGACTTGATCGGTGATTGATTGTTATTCATTACAGCGGCATAACCCCAACAAATAATCATTCAACAGGTAAATTAGTCCAAATCGAAGCCTCTTAATATACGACTTATATTTACCAATGCGCTTTAAATTTAAAGTACGCAGTTTGATAATTCTACAAACGTTTATTTACGTAAAAAATAAAGACAGAATAACATAGGGAATATATATCGACGAAAATTTTGTATAATGAAACAATATTTAGTTTTACACTAGAGCTGCATGTTCAATATTTTGTGTCGACTGATTATTATGCAGTAAACTACTATATTTAACTTAGGAATATTGTTAAATCACCTGATCGAAAGGTTATCTCATTTAAAGCTACAATTGTTACTTACTTAAGTTATTTACTGACATCATAAATCGGTTTCGTTTGACAGCTTTTACTTGTCCTTCTATTCCGATAGGAATATTAATTTTATGGTTTTAACTATTACACTGTTTTGTCTCATTCTTTCTTATAGCTGTCATCATTTAACAGAAAGTGCCAAAGCAGTGTAATTTAGCTAAAATAGGTTTATTAGACTGAGTTATAACGAATAACGGGCTTATAATTTAAAATTAACTTTTTGAAAAAGTAAGTAAAAACCGCCTTATTCGAAACAACAGTGCACTAAAAAGTCTTAAATAAACTCTTAAATCTGTAAAGGAAGCCATTTTAGGCAAATAATTTCTTTTTGAAGTCGGTGCTCTGATAGTTGATGCTTGATGGTCAAAGTGATGGCTTTTACTTTTTTTAAAGTTAATTTTATTTCTTAATTTTTAGTGATTGCAGGGTAGGGCTCCGGGGTTGTACCTTATGACTCAGTTCTTTTAGAAGCTACAAATTACCTATCATAAGATCTGTTATTATAATTACTGAACTCCTAAGCGTTAAGGAGTTCCACCATCAGCTTAGCTCTGCAAGATGTTGACTATTAGACGAAACAACATAACATTAGGATTCTAGTAAAAAAAAACATGTGTGCACTTTAAATTTGAGGGTTTCCCTCGATTACACCAAAATCCCATCATCAGATACCAAATAGGCAAAAATGGGACCAATTATAAGATACACCTTCTAAGTAGGCGAAGAAAAATTTCGAATCGATCGACAAATGACTGATATATGAGGTAAAATAGATACAAAAAAACATACAGTCAAATTGGTTACCTCCTCCTTTTTTAAAGTCGGTTAAATAATTCATAAGAACAAAGCACAACATAGTTATTTTTCATAATAATTAGCTAAGGGACGTTACAGCGTTGCTTAAAAACGTCCTACTGGAATGAATCTCTAAAAATGATAATTATATTAAAGCGATCTAAGAGTCGGATGGCGGACGCCGCGTACGAGATTGGCCAGCAAAAATATTAGGTTCGTAAACGCAGGTTTAATATCAACGTAGAAATTAAATACGAAAACCGTGGGTTTCCACGTAGCAGATTATTTTAAGCTATTGCATAGCTTCTATCGCGGGCCTTGAGCGTGGAGACCGAATCCAGAAATTCCGTAACGAAAGAACCTAGCACCTCCCACTCCGACCGGCACAGCGGCGATACTTTGTAGTTTTTCTATCTATCGATGAATAACAGAACTTTTAATGACTTTTTGAAATATCACGCTTGACTCAGCAACCTGCCTTTAGGTGGCATTGGTGGTCTTTAGTTCAGCAACCTGCCTGTAGGTGGCATTGATTGTTTTAAAAAAATAAAAAAAATATATATAATTGTATAAGTTGATAAAAAAACCGGCCACGTGCGAGTCGGACTCGCGCACTGCGGGTTCCGTGCCAACATTAACTGAATTAGGGAATCCACTTACTTCCACTTAGTAAAATACCACAACATTTTGTTGACAGCAAATATAACTTTGTTCTTCATAGTGTTTGTATGAAGTACAAAGTTATGTTTGCGGTTGTCGAAAATGTACTATATCTCAAAAACTTCTCGTTCGATCCCGTCCGAACAAATTTTTGTTGAATTATTTGTTAAGATCTACATAAAATATTTTTTTCAAAATTAACACTTGATTAGTTTAGAATTTAGATGGGGGGGACGGGGACGCCCATTTTACCACTTAGCGTCTAGCTTTGAAACGTTAGACCTTAAAAAAAATGGTTCTAGGAACCTTAATGTCATTTTAAAAGACCTATCCATAAACACCCCACACGTATAGGTTTGACTAAAAATTTTTTTTTGGTTTTAGTTTCGTGAATGAAAGCCCCCCCTTAAATATCATTAACAGGATACATACTCCTATCAAATTTCAACAGTGTGATGCTTATAGTTACAGAATAAAATGGCTGTGACATACGGACGGACAGACAGACAGACAGACAGACAGATTTGACAAAACTATAAAGGTTCCGTTTTTTGCCCTTCGGCTACGGAACCCTAAAAATGCTGTAGCTTTACCGCGGCAGTCTCCGAGTGCCACACGTCTTCGTTTAGTAGTCATTTATTACTCATTATCAGCTAAAGGACGCCCACTACGAAACAAAGGCATTGACCAAGGTTTTTCAATGGGGCTGGTTGCAAGCGGTCTGCATCTAGTGTGATCCGATCATTACAAAGTAATGACGATTATTTTTTATTTGCGACAATTGTTAGACCGTTTGCAAACTGCTACTTTTATAAACGATACAGTCATTATGCGCGTTAGTATCGATGCAGTCGCGATGCAGAAGCTGAACATTACAAATTGTATATCGGCGACTGCATCGTTACTAACGCAAGTTAGCATCAATGCAGTCAGGTTTCTGTAACAATACTAACCCATGACAGCATCGATGCGAAATTACATCTGTTCATTGAATAAATTGCGATTTTTCGCGCGTTTTCATAACACGCGACTGCATCGACGCTAAAAGTTCGCAGAGTGTAAGGGGTTTTAGTGCTTCTTTGCGTTAGGAAGTGCGGTTATTGGGGAAGCGCGGCCGCGAATGTCACTGTGCTCAAAAGCTGTAAATTATTCCTCCTACAAGCACCGTGTCAGCCACGCTTCAGGTGCGTTGCGTGCGTTGTTCAAAATGGAAAGGGAAACTTTGTTCCATGTTCATCATTTGTACCTAAGATTTATATTTTAAGGCTTAAAATTACATAATGATTTTAAATTTCTTGAGAAACTAACATTTATTTACCTACTATAAATAAGTTTGACATTATTTACCAAGGTTAAGACTGACCAAGGCCTAGGAAATTAATAAGTGAAATTCATCGATTAGAAAGTAGCTAGCTGAAAATGAGTGTTCATAGGTATCTCATAGATCGAAGTAAATGGTATTTTTTACCCATGAGCCCCAAGAGTTATTAGCATGGACCTTTCAAATTTCGCTGAGCTAGAAATCTTTTTCCATATAACCATAACCGATATTTCTGATACTTTTCCCTTGCGAAATGTAATTGTTTAGGACTAGTCAACGCTCTACCAAATAGTGTATTATCGAAATTTATTCCCGATCAAACTTCCACGAATACTATCCCAAAAATCATGGTGGGGTAAATAAGAAAATAGAAATAGAGACAGTAAGTTTGCTTTTAGATCATGAACGTTTTTTTTTTCTTTTTTTTCTGCGTAGTTAATGCATGACATTTACAAGTTTGCAACCAGATCTGTTATGGAAAAGTGTAAGGGAAACTTGTGTAAAGCTGTTGACATTGGACATATTGCGGCTGATACTGATGAATTGATCGATCAATCAATGTTTACAAACGTGATATTGAAGATACCAGTTTGCTATAATAAATTGAGTTAGTAATTGTAAGACCAGACCATTGGCATCGTCTTGAAGTGAAAAACTACCCGAAACATAACTAAATTACAATTTGTCCGTTTATTATATAAAGTCCTGTATCAATTTACAATACAAAGCTAATGATTTTTTTTATTTACTCTGGTTTGAAATATTTTAGCAACCATTCTCATCATCTATTTCAGGACTCAAATTTATACATAAACTTTGCTGCATATTCTGGTTCATATCTATTGATGATAGCGCATTTTGAGTAGACTTACTCTATTTTATTTTATTTATCCTATGATAATAAGCCACCAAATCCACACAAGGTATATAAGCCACTCCGGCCAACTTTCTTAGCGCTCATCAAATATTCACACACTAACATAAAACGGGAAAAAGCCACGCGAAAACAGAAAAAGAGATATGATGGCAAAAAAATTACGAAGAATTTTATTCGGGATGTTTTTTGAAAGATATTTTTGTTCCGACCTTTAATAGACACAGAAATGGGTCAAATGTAGTTCATTCATTATTTCATACACGTTCATCATTTTCTTGTGTCATATTCAAATAGATTTCTACGCATTTGATGGAATGGTTTACTTACAGCTATTATTTAATTGGATAATTAACAATATAAACTAATAAAAAACTTTTAAATAAAACCTTAAAACCAGCACGAATCAGATTTTTCATTTATCAACCTACAAATAAAAAATCTTACCCAAATTACTATCTAGCCCATTAGCCCAAGAGGCTGGCTACATTACAGGTCATGATCGTGCCTTGTCTCTCTTTGCATTCACCTTCTGTTTAAATTTGACAAAGTCATCACCGGATTACTTGCAAACGATCGTGATTTAAATTTATATGTAAAAAGCCCTTGCACCTCTTGCAAATAAAATGGCGGACTTTCTTGAAACTTTTCTTTTTTTCAATCCAATAAATTATGTTGCTTCATGAAAAGAACAGATACAGATATAAATCTGATTTGGAATCACGGCTTCAAGCACAATTTCATGATGCGACCGTAAATTTATTGGCGGTTATGACGTAATTAGCACCCCGCTCGGATTTTTCATATTTCTAACTTTTAGTTTGTGACGCATTCATACACACACGTAAAATATATACGAGTACCACACACATGTGGAGTCCTGTATATTTTTATATTCTTTTTTTTTAAATAACTACCACAGGTACCAGTCATCCACAGTTACTTTAAATATTGACTAAGAATTTGTGTGTAGGTACCGACTTGTTGTAACATTGAAATATAAACGTTTTTTTAGTTATATAATATTTTTTTTTAAATTTATATTCGCTTTATTGCACAAGCAAAATGAATTACAAATGGAGGACCTAATGCTTCAAAACATTACTCTGCTTCAACTGTTTCTACCAGTCAACCATTGGGTAAGGCAGAAACACTTAAGGCGGCGTAAAATAAAAAAATAACCAGCTAAGTGCGAGTCGGACTCACGCACTTAGGGTTCCGCGCCAACGTTAACTGAATTGGGGAATCCACTTACTAAATATTTACGCTACCACAATATTTTGTTGACAGCTTTGTTGTTGAAAATGTGCTATATCTCAAAAAAATCTCACTCGATCACGTCCGAACCAATTTTCGATGAAAGTATTTGTTAAGATCTACATTACGAGTATATATTTTTTCAAAATTTTCACTCGCACTAGCACTTTGGAAGCGTCTAGCTATAAAACGTTAGACTTTAAAAGAAAATGGTTTTAGAAACCTCTATGTCATTTAAAAAGACCTTTTCGTAGAAACCCACACGCATAGGTTAGACAAAAACAAGTATTTTTTGTTGGAGCTCTTAAACATCCCTTAAATAGCCCTTAAATATCCCTTAAATATCATGATTCTTATTTTTTGTATAAAAATCGTAAAGCCGTTAACAGGATTCATCTTCCTACCAAATTTCAACACTGTAAAGCTTATAGTAACAGAATAAATTGGCTGTGACATACGGACGGACAGACAGGCAGACAGACAGACTTGACGAAACTATAAGGGTTCCGTATTAGAATAGAATAGAATAATATTTATTTGCCTTTTGGCTACGGAACCCTAAAAACTAACAAACTTAAGAATGAACTACATATACTTACATTACATTTTGACGACCCGTCTGGTGTAGTGGTCGAGAAATCGCCTACTACGCAGCGGGTGCGGGTTCGATCCCCGCACAATACAAACATTTGTGTGCATGAACATGTCTGTTTGTATTGGTCTGTTGTTTTCTATGTATATCATGTATGTATTTACAAAAAAAAGTATTTAAATATTATATCCGTTGTCTGGCACCCATAACACAAGCTTTGAGTAGCTTACTTTGGGGCTAGATGGCGATGTGTGGGAATGTCCAAAGGATATTTATTTATTATTTATTTATTTATTATATAAACTTTTTAATAAACATACATAAATACAATAAAATCCATACTCAATACGAATTCAATCAATCTACTCTTCCACAGTTCTCGGAAAACAACGCGACCATCAGCATCCTGAGTCTAGTGCCGATGGCGGAAGACCACGGGAAATTTTTAATCTGCCGCGCAGATAATCCCAGGGTCGCTGATTCCGTCATCGAAGACAGATGGCAACTGAACGTGCACTGTGAGTTCTTTGTATCATTTAGTATTTTAATGTAATGAATACAACACACACACACACACACATGCACACAGAGGCAGACACTCGTACACACACACACACACACACACACACACACACATAATAAGTTTTCATGTAATACTTTATATAAATATTTTATTAAATTATTTATGTAATAAAATAAAAAAATATTGTGCCCTGGGAAGAAAACTGGCCCTTCTAGCCCAAGATTTTCCGTATTTAAAGTCTGTCACTGTCAATTTGTGATTCTTATGTACCTAATTTATATAGTTTTAATTAATTGTTGTAACAAATGTTGTATATTTGGCAAAACATTATTATTATGATCCTACGTACATTTGATTATTGTCTATGTAATTCCTGTTTGTGTCATGCAGTTACTTTGAGTGGACGTTTTACGGGTGGTAAGTAAGATGACAATTGTATATTAATTGAGCAATTGTTTCAGTTTACTGCATTAACGTAACATAACATGAAGCCCGACATTATTCCACTTATTTGTAAATGACATTAAAACCTACGTGTATGTAATAATTGTGATGTACGAGTAATAATGACCATAAAATGTTACCTTTCGTTTAGCTGGTACCGTTATCCAAAAACCGAAATATTTCGTAATACTAGATTTTAAAGGCAACGTCGATCGTCCAATCAGGTTCTATTAGGACCTTAATCGCAAATCGTTTTTCAGAATCAAAGGAAAATTTCAAACGGATTTAGATTCAGAACCTCAAACATTAAATAAACTGAACGAACTAGGTCTATCCACCATCTTGGTTTTAATTATAACGTAGCTCTCAATAGCTTTCTGAGGCAGCGAATTTCAAATGGCTATCAGAAAACGACGGAAACTATTTCCAGTATTGGTTTTCCGCTTGAAATGAACAAATCCTATCATCTTTTGATGGTATTTTAAATTAATCTCCGAAATACTATAACAAAGCAGTTGCTCAGATAATTCTGGATATTAAATAATATTCTCTATACTGATCACAATGACTGATTAACTGTAGTACTTACTTTTAAAAATTAGGTTATTGACAGTTATTTACTACCGGATTGAAACGTACATGTTCTTTGGAATAAAGTTGACGTATGAAATCTCAATAGCACTATTATGACCAATGATATTTATTATGAAGCAATTAAAGCAGATGCGCAGAATCATAAATAGTAACGCAGTTGTAACATGATAGTTGACACTTGTGAATCATACATCACGCAAACAGATGTTATGGTTGGAATCAGAAAAATATTAATGCATGGTGGCGAGTTAGATGAAAACTACTCAACTACTCAATAAATGTTACCATTTTGTTTTACACGCACGCGTTGTAATTCTCGGCTTGTTCCACAAAAAAAATCTACTTGATTTAAAAAAATAAAATGTCTATCGTATGTAGTGATGTGCAAGCCTCGAAGCGTTCAGTTTATTTTAGAAACCTCGAGGCGGAATGGCAAGGCACGATGAGCTTGGAGTCCCGAGCCTAGATGAGCAAGGAACTTTTTAAGCCATGATTCGAGCCTTTAAAGGAGTTTAAAAGAACTCGAGCCTTTAAACTTTAACATACATATAAACCTTCGTCTTGAAGCAATGTATCTATTTAAATGAATCTTGAAATGCATCAAATTCTGTTCCGTAGTTTTAATGATTTAAGCATACATACATATACCATACAGACACCGGGAAGCGTCTTTGTTTTAAACCATGTAGTGATACGAGTAAAGTGCACCGTGAACGCTTAATCTATTGTGCTTTGCACCGACTTATTTTCATTCATCAGCATCCATTTAAAGTGAGCGCAATGCTTTGAGATCGATTGAGTGCTCTAAAGGCTTTGAGCCTTCAAAAGAGATCGAGCCTTCAAAAAGGGCTCAAGCTCTGAAAAAGACTTGCGCCATACAGACAAGGCGAGCCCTGTAAACGAAACCGAGTTCTAGGCAAAAGGACTCGGACGCTAAGAGCCTTGTACACCACTAATCGTATGGTACCCTGTGTGCGTTTTTTTTTTCATGTTTGACGATAAATAACGTTGACAAACAGTAAGAACATTTATTTAATGTTAAAAAACATACTAGCTAATCAGCGAAATCATGTGGCGTAGTAGAAATATTCCCAAATATTTGACAATTTTCAGTATTCATGAATACAAACGCGGTCTGTGGTAGCAGGACCGGCGCGAACCTTAGATAGTATAAAAATAAATCGAGTCCTTTCTTCGTTTTGGAATACATGAAGTAGAAGATTAGGTTCTTTAAATATAAACTAATTTTGTGTACCCACTGGCTGTGAATTTAAATCCAGTTGGCGGGGAATAGAAAATGCTTTGCATAAAAAAAAATGTTGACGGTTTTTCTTTGCTAATCGGATAAAATAATATTTTTTTGGTAAAAAATCTTGTCGTGTTTGCTAATAATAATTGACAAGAAAAGAAGCACGAACTAAGGACTTATAATAATTGACTTATCTGACTATTAACAACGCCCCCCCGCCCCTTCTCTGACTTTTGAACGAAACGATAATTTAAAAAAAAAATAGATTTCTACAAAAGCTTTCAACGAAAATTGGTTCGAACGAAATCGAACTAGTAGTTTTTGAGATATATTACATTTTAACAACCGCAAACATAACTTTGTTCTTCATACAAGCATGGAAGTAAGTGGATTCCTAATTCAGTTAAAGTTTCCTCGCACTTTGCCGGTTTGAATCGGTCCAGTAGTCCCTAAGATCGCGTTCAAACAAACCAAATCTTTAGCTCTATAATATTACAAGTAGACGTAGACTAGTGAAGCACGAGGATGTGGAAAACCTTAATGGCTAAGATAGTTTCCTTTGAGACATCTGATAAGATTGATAACTCGGCAACTCACTACAGTTCTAGAATATATGATGCTTGCAATATTATTCTTGATTAGCGGTCCCTTGCGACTTAGTCCACGCGTAATGAGTTTGGTACCTAAAGCCTTCCTCGATAAATAAGCTACCCAACACAAAAATGATTTTTCAAATTGGTCTAGTAGTTCCTGAGGTTAACGGGTTCAAACAAACAAACTCATTTTCAGCTTTATACTTCGTCATAATCCTTCGAAAGCTCCTCCGTTACCGTCAGTTTCAGGTACATCTTCACTCAGACAAGAGTCGTTGGGGGTCATAAAAGAACGGCCTTCCTTAGGGCAGTGTCCTCGCGCCGCTCCTTTTTAACATCTACACCAACGATCAACCATCCAGCATAAATACGTCCCGCTTCTTATACGCCGACGATCTGGCATTAACAAAGTAGCTCTGAATGACACCTGCTGGGTCATCACTGGTTGTCTAAAACCTACCCCAGTGTCAATGCTATATCCACTAGCTGGTATAGCACTTCCGGAAGTTCGCAGGGCTGTAACTAGCTCAACTGAAAGGGCAAACGCAGATCGCGACTCACGGCACCCTATGCATGGCTACGTCCCAGTGCCGCAAAGCCTAAAAAGTCGTCGCAGTTTTATTAAGTGTGTCGCCCCACTTCACCACTCTACCACTCTACCGAGCCCGCACAGGCTAGACGTGATCTATGGCGCTAAAAAGCTTCTCTGCCTACTCCCTTTATCCCACTTGCCGAGAATCTCCCTCCTGGACATGATCTACCATGGCCGATCTGGAAGTCCTTAAACAGGCTTCGGTTTTAGGTTGGTCGAAATAAGGAGAACATAGCCAGGTGGGGATTTTTGGCAAGCTCCGATGTGGACTGTGTTTGCGGTGCAGTGCAAACTATGGCACACTTAACATCGTGCCTGGCGTGCCCCGACACCTGCACGCCAGCGGATTTAATGAACTGCAGTCGATCCGCAATACAAGTGGCTGAATTCTGGGCTGCTATGATGTAATTTCTCGTGTTCGACACGCTAAGAAGAAAAAGAAGCTTAATACTATTAGTATAGATTCAGTTAGCGTAGGAAGCACAATGCTACTACTTTGATTCCTTTTTATTTAGAGATTATTCCATAACCAGGAGTAAAAAGCATTAGAACCAAAGATTTATCTAAACTCGACCATAAAGTATGTTGTAGGTAGCAGTAACCGAAATGTATTTAGACACCGTAAAACAAGCCACTTTATTGACTTACAAGTAATACCCAATCCATAATTCGTAGATGAATTTTTAATTTAATTTTTATTTAATATAAATTATTACATAAGCAGTTGTTTTACACAACCGTCACCTATTTGCTAGCAATCATGGAAATACAATACGCCTAATGTAAAAACGTCACATATTTGTCAGCAATCATTTATGGAAAAGTCATTATTCAGTTCCGTTAGCATGAGTTTACGATTGTTTCACTAGCTAGCGACCGTCAAAAAGATTATGAAAAATTGCATAGCGCTTTTAGTGTTCACTTGCAGAACTAAAATTTTCCATACACAAAGTCACGTTGGTACTAACGAGTAAAACCGCTGTAAACTCACGGTAACGGTACAATACCGATTTCACCATCAAATAAGGCGTTTTGCATTATATTCGATGAATTGTCCTGATTTGACGTTAGTAAAATCATGCCTCAGTTGAATAAGTCCTAGCTGACGTGGATAAAATTGGCCCTAAAATACAATATGACTACTTTGAAACCGGTCGTCTTAAAATCGGTGATTTTAAACTTTATTAGTCAGTTATGTTTCTACTTTTAAGTGTAACAATGTCGTCGGACTTTCGCAATTAATCACCACGACAAATTTTACTAACTCACTTTTGTGGGTGCTCCTTTAATTGATATTCCGCGAAACCTTAGGGAACGTCCCACTATTTTGCCTAGCAGATTCCATTTCTTGTGCTCAAACAACTAATTTGGAAGTCCAAGAAATCTTATTCTATTATATTCTAAATAACTCCGTAATCACACGAAATCCACCACTGGCCTCTAGCCTTATTGGAATTGGTCGAATCAGGAAAGCTGAAGTTCGCTTCCTTAAAAGTTTTTGTGAATGATTATTCTGTCATCAGGAAGAGCTTTGAAAGTTTCTCGTTTGTACGTTTTGTTGATTTTATTCCCATCTTAATTAAACTTTTTTTTTAATAATCAGGTATTTGACCACTTGGGATAGTGGTCAAATGGTGGTAAGTGATGATGTTGTCGAAGATGGATCGTGTCCGACCAGTCTATTCACTTTTTTCTTCAAAATGCCCCAGTCGTGGTTTCGGGAACTCTTTAGTCGGTAGCGCATTCCATTTATTAGCTGTCTGAAAAAAGATATTTTAATCCTAAGTGCAGGAAAATTTTGTTTTTTTACCAGGCAATGTTTTACAGTAAATTAGATACTTTATTAATGAAAAAAGCATGGTCAGGCATTGTGAGTTCTAACTCCGAACTCTAGTGTTTTCGATCAGCTGCGGATTCTTCATTAGCACAGACTAAACATCCATTTTTCCACAGATGTTCCGATCGTGTCTCTCAAGTTGGGCACAAGCCTAAACCCAAAGTACATCAAGGAAGGAGATGACGTGTACTTCGAGTGCAGTGTGAATGCCAACCCGAAGAGTCAACAGCTGATGTGGTATAAAGGGGTGAGCTATCAAAAAAATGCGTATCATACTTTTGGTTTTGAGAAATAACGTTTTTGGATTCAAGAGAGATAGGTGCGAAAATGTTCAAGTCAACATCGATTTTCAGTTGCTTAAAACTAAATTATAACGTATAATATTTGGTTCTGAAGTTTACGTTTATAATACTCATTGAATTGAAACACTTCACAGCAGTTTATTGTTAGGGCCCTAAGACTATTAGGAGTATAAAATGATGAAAGCGGACTGTAAATTTATAGGTTTATTGCTAGTAAATGTATTGCGCCTATATGGGAAGAACGCGTCCGGTGCCGCTGAAGATCGTGAGAGTGAGTGGCCGACGGAGCACCTACGACTGTGCTCGCGCCGCTGGTGCGCACGACGAGGGCCGAAGAGTCCCGATGTTTCACGATGCCAACATCCTCCCCGGGTTGAAGGGTGAAGGTATTCAATCAAGTGGAAGAGGGCAGATGCAATTGAACGCCCGCCGAATCGTCCCTTTCTTCGTTTTCAGCTCCGCCACCTTCGTGACGCCGTCGATGCTTGGGTAAGTCTTCGCGACCCGGCCCAGAGACCAGAGCAGCGGTGGGGTTTTCTCCTTGATGAGGACCAGTTGCCCTGGCTTGACCTCGCCTGTGGATGTGACCCATTTGGTTTTTTTCTGAAGCAGAGAAACATATTCTGTGTTAAACCACTGCCAAAAGTGCCTTTGGACGTGCTGTATACGTCGCCACCGGTTTAGCCTGGTGATGCTGACGTCAGCCACCTGTGATGAGTACGGTACAGTTAAGAGTGGTCGTCCAATTAATGAGAAGGTGAAAGATCAGAGAATTCATTAGGATCTGAAGAAATAGGAGTAAGAGGGCGCGAGTTAAGAATTGCTTCGATTTGGCATGAACATGTAGACATTTCTTCATAAGTGAAATTAGTTAATTGTAAAAGCCTTTTAAGATGAAATTTAGATGATTTTACGGCAGCTTCGGCCAAAGAATTAAAATGAGGCGAGTGGGCAGGAGTAAAAATAAACTAAATGCCCTCCTGTGCCATCTCTGATGCAACGTCTGAACTACGTAAGAACCTTTGCATTTCATTAGATGCGCTGACAAAGTTGGTTCCGTTATCGGACGTGATACTTCAAGGTTTACCTCGGCGCGCCACGAACCGATTTAGAGCAGCCATGTAAGCCTCGGTGGTAAGGTCAGTAACAAGCTCCAAGTGAACAGCTTTAAGTGCGGAACACACAAAAATGCACAAATAAGATTTAAGTAATTTACAACCTCGTCCCTTTCGGTCGGCTATCAATACTTGGCCAGCGTAGTCTACATGACAGTTATGGAAAGGAAAATCTAACTGTGTTCTATTACGAGGGAGCTGTCCCATGACTGGTTGTACATTTTGAGCTTTGTGTCTGTAATAAATAACACATTTGTTTACGATTAATTTAGATAAGTTTTTGCCTTTAAGAGGCCAGTAGCTTTGAATGCTTGCCAATAATAATTGAGGGCCGGCATGTAAAAGTTTAATGTGTTGCATTTGAAATATAAGTTTGGTTAAGAAATGTGAACCACAAAGCAAAATAGGATGTTTTGTTTTAGAATGTTTTTAACACTCACAGTGTCATACTTTTATATTCATAAAGATGAAATAAGAAACCAAAAATTTGCGCACGGGCGGGACTTGAACCAGCAACCTTTTGGCAAACCGGGCCAAACGCTCTTACCAATTGAGCTACCGTGCTGTTAGTCCGACCCTGCGAAATTTGTGGTTTCTTATGAAAACGTCAATTGCGTGACGCTTAGCGCCATCTAGCCGTCTGTTGTCACGGTAGCTCAATTGGTAAGAGCGTTTGGCCCGGTTTGCCAAAAGGTTGCTGGTTCAAGTCCCGCTCGTGCGCAAATTTTTGGTTTCTTATTTCATCTATATGAATAGGATGTTTTGTGTTAAAATCGTAAGGAGAATTATCAAGCCCTCCCCCCACGCGAATTACGCCATTATTATCTAAGAATGGCGATAAAGAAATCAGCCTAATTTTACGATGCATTGTTTTTCTAGATTTAAGTAGTTGATATTCTACAGGAAAGATTTGAAGTTGAGCACAGCGTAAGATTAAATTATGTGAGTTTTGAAGTTCAATTAAAGATAGATTGCCACACAATTTATTTTTATTGTTTTTAAGATTGTGAACAAATCTGCACAAAATGCTACTACTCGTTGCAATTTAGAAAAACTTGAATATTTAGTAATTAAATTTTGAATAATTGAAACGTTAATGGGTGAAACACTATCATTAGTGCTAATGACGTGAGATACTGACGTGGGCCATTCATTTTCACATTTGAGTAAAAATGAAGGTCCACTCCACCACAGAGCAGTATCGCCAATGACATCAGCTCATAAGCCTCGTGAAACGAGATCGGCGGGGTTGTCCTTCGACGGCACGTAGCCCCAGGTATGGCCACAAGTTGTCTCTTGTATTTCGTTGACTCTGTTTCGCACAAAAGGTTTCAATTGAGTAGGATTGGTTGACAGCCAACCTAGTACTATAGTGGAGTCGCACCAAAACCTACATTTGTCTATGTGCAATGAAAGCGAGTCCACCACCTTGGTACACAGTCTTGCACCCAACAACGCACCACAAAGTTTTAGTCGCGGAATGGTAGTCGGCTTAAGCGG
This sequence comes from Pyrausta purpuralis, assembly GCA_963924145.1. Classification (NCBI taxonomy): domain Eukaryota; kingdom Metazoa; phylum Arthropoda; class Insecta; order Lepidoptera; family Crambidae; genus Pyrausta; species Pyrausta purpuralis. Next base: position 5,458,609 of record OZ001646.1, read on the forward strand.
CGCAATTCAATATTTGGATGCAACGAGTTGAACATGAGTATTACCTGACTCGCTACAAGATCGAATATAAATGCAGGCCCATAGGCCTTTTCAGATGCGTCAGTGAATACGTGAACTTCATAAGAAGTGGAATCAGCGAAAAAAATCCATCTTGGTATATTTAATTTATTAAGATTAATTAAGATTTTAATTTATAAGATGAGATAAAGCGTGCTCAAATAAAGACCATAAATCCCTTATCTCGGTGGAGACCGTGTCGTCCCAGTCGTATTTGTCAAGCCACAAACGCTGCATAATTATTTTAGCCTCGACAACGCACGGGCCCACTAATCCTAAAGGATCGAAGATTTGGCTGATGACAGACAGAACGTGACGTTTAGTGACTATTTCACACGGTTCTATATTAATAGAAAAGGTAAGCATATCGGTGTCACATATTGTAGACCCAATGTTTTTGATTGAGCATTGCCTTGACCTTGCTCTGAAAAGTCTAACGACCTAGTAGGGTCACCATGCGGTGTACCATTAATTTGGGACAAAATATCAGTTAGATTAGATTTCTATTTACGAAGATGGAATTGGGCTAAAGCTAAGACAGATGTGAAATTAAAGAATGTGCAATGAAATAAGGATTTATCACTCGTGAAATGATGCGAATAGCACGATAAACAGCTAATTGAGGTATGCAGAAGGGATAGGCAGTCTCGTTATCGACCGAACCGTTCGTACCTACCATGCGGTCACGGTCAAGGACCTCGTGCGTGTGCGCAGCACATGCAAAAAAATGATAGGCAGATAAAACTACCAATGCGTAATAGGTAATTAAAGAGAAAATGGCAAAGTAATAAAAGCTTGCGATGAATGTAGAAGTGATTTATGAAAGGAAAAAAAGGCTAAAACATAAAAAGGGCAATATTTACGTTTGGAAAGCAATTAATTGGAACGACTCACGCAAAAATCGTACTATACTCCCCAACAGAAAGTGACATCAGGCTCTGGATCCTCTTCAAGACGGCTAAGGTGGCAGCGATTCCACGTGGCCCGGACAAAGTCCATGGACCCACGCACGACGTGATTTCTTGCGGTATTTGGCACGGAAATATGCGCAATCACAGCGATAAAGACGGCGAATGGACCATTGTTAGGGTCCTAAGACTATTAGGAGTATAAAATGATGAAAGCGGACTGTAAATTTATAGGTTTATTGCTAGTAAATGTATCGCGCCTATATGGGAGGAACGCGTCCGGTGCCGCTGAAGATCGTGAGAGTGAGTGGCCGACGGAGCACCTACGACTGTGCTCGCGCCGCTGGTGCGCACGACGAGGGCCGAAGAGTCCCGATGTTTCACGATGCCAACATTATTTAAAACTGTATGTCTCATGTTTCGAATGCTTTACCTGCTTTTTTTATTGTCTTGCCTGTGACAACGGATCCATTAAAAACAGGTTTTACTTAAATAAGAAATAAAACTCAGGTTTTATTTAATATCGTGACCATTACATTAATAAAAAATATATAAATATTGGACAACAATTACATACATTGGTCTGATTGCAAAGTAAGTAGCTAATGCACTTGTGTTATGGACAACACTCGGATCCGAGACAATATCAAATCGAACTCGGGACCTCGGAGCGGCGACGCCTTGAAACCCAGCGTGCTTAGCCTTACACCATGGAGGTCGTCACACATGATCGTGATTATAAACATGACATGATCATTTACCTTCTCTTAAAATCTATCTATAATATGTTCTTAAGACTCGATTCTTACAAGAGGGCTTAATTGTAGAGAGTTCGGTGTCCAAAATTGTCTTTACTTCTTAATCTTGTCCCATCACGTGCTGTTGATTTCCAGCTCCATGCAGATTTAAATTATACAATTATTACAACTTGTACGTCTCTTGTGTCGCAGTCCAAAGAGATCCACCACAACGCGAGTGCGGGCATAATCCTTAGCGATCAGAGCCTGGTGTTGAGGGTAGTGAACAGGACAGCTGCTGGCGACTACAGCTGTCTTGCTTCGAACAGCGAAGGCAGCGCCACCAGCAACGCCGTGTCACTTCAGATACGATGTGAGTTCAAATTCATAAAATAATCATTACTTTGAGTTTTGACATGTTTTCTAAAAATCCATTTTACCAACTGATAGATCCCGTAGTTTTTTAACTTCTTTTATTATTATGCATGAACTGAACACTAATGCACGTTTGACCAACGCATCTTTTGAGTTTCTGCAGTTTTGTTTTATTTTATTTCATACAGTTATTATGAAATGAGTATAAATAACACTTGACGATAATACTAAAACCAATTATCGAAACAGTTTTTAATAAAATGTAAATAAGTCATTATTATGATGTTAATTAAATTATACCACAAAACAATTGGCAGTCACCTGACAAGTCGCGGATTTGCTTTTTAAATTAAAATAAAGTTGAGGCAAATACTATATTAAGACACTAAATTAGTCATTGAATAAAAGAACATACCAGGGTCCCTATTTTTGAATCACTCGCATCAAGATGGCGTGTTATAATAATTTACTAATGTCCGATTTTCCAATGAAAATTAGTGGACATGCGCGTGTACGTGGTGTCGCGCTCGGAGACGGGCGGCGCGCTGGGGCTGGGCGCGTGTGTGCGGCGCGAGGCGGGCGGGGCGCGATCCACTTCTTGATATCTGTCATAGTGACTGTGGCAAGTACGCGGCGAAATAGTCACAAACATATTATTTAGTCTTATAGGTGGGCACACAAAAATACTTTTATTATGATTCGGTTCACCGAAGAAATATTAGACTTTAATACTATTTATATGTTGTATAATGTCCTGCGTCGCTTTTGACCGCAGAGATAATTAATCAAATAAAATTACAAAAAAAAGCACCTAGGCCACTTATCCGATAATTGGTGTGCTATAAGCTGAGTCGCGTCTTTGTCGTGACTCACATGTACTTAGCGATAATGCGACGCAATGCATACTATTAGTATTCTAGCCTTATGAATAAGTAACTAAGGTGCCGACTATAATTTCTTAAAGTCCATCAAGTTTTCTTTTTAAGGAAATTAAGCATGAAGCATTTCATTCATTTTCAATCAAAGTTCGGTCACTGATATACATAGGCCTTTCCGCGGTTTCCCACAGCGACAGATCACAAGCTGCAGTCTGAGTCTGGTTTGTTTGTTTGTTTGTTGTGGTGTTTGGTTGAAGCCAAAGTAAAGCAACTTATGGCGCGGTCCTCTTGGCTGGGTGACCATTTCGACACTTATATTGTCGAAATGGACGTATATCACAAGCATCTTCGTGCTTCGGAAGGCATTGGTCATGGCTCTCATCGATTGATATTTAGGCGCTAAGGCGCTTATGGGCGACATGACAACATCTGACAGAAGGTTAGTTGCTTCCCTGGCAAACAACCCTTCACATTAAGCCCGAAAAGTGGTAGAGTGTGGCCTAAGCTACCTCATAGTTAATGTAAAGCCTTTGCCAAGCAGTGAAACACTAAAGGCTTACTTTACTGTAAGAAAATGCTTGATACTTTTGATCCGATGGAACGATCCTTATCTACAATCCTAATTTTGAAGCATATAAGCAATCATCAAGGAAATCAGTTAAGTCCTTCAGTTAAAATAACTAGGTACCAACTAAAGTGGTTAAGATAGAGGCATGTGAGTTAATGAACTAAATACGAACGGTGGTAAATTTTAATACAAGTATATTAATTTTAGAAGTAAAATTTTCCTTTCGACTTATTAGCTGTCGAAGTTCATTTCTCGTTTTAAATTAACTGATAAACGTCGGCATTGGTCTGTTAAATTGAGGATATATTAATATGGCGATGGAAGTGATATTATGGTTTCTGAGAAACCTTCTTTGTACTAGCGGTACTCCAAGGAATGTAATGGTTCATTTATTATTTTTTTCTAATCAATTCATGTAAAGAGATTTATCATCTTGATGCGTCATTTCTCGAAATAGTTTATTATGTTCAAAGCAAAACAAACTCTACGTAGTCTTATAATTTATGTTTTATTTACTTAACATGGAGGTAATTTTCCTGCGTAATAAACGCCTTTTGATGAATAAAACATAAGTTATATCATCATGATGTTTTGGAGATCCGACATTCAGACGGGTGTAGCCGTGAGGAACAACTAGTTTGCTCTAAATTGGTTATTATATACAGGCTTGATTGCCCTTATTTCGTGTACAAAGGTAGCATATGCTAAAAACATTATCTGCCAATCAAATGTAAATAAAATTATGAAAATAATTCGTTATTTAGTCATTTGAAAAAACTTGGCACTAGATATATTTTTTTTACTCCTTAAAACCCTCAAAAATATAATGCTTATAAAATAATCTCAATACTTGTCTTTTTCATCTAGACGCACCGCTCTGCAAGCAGTCAAGCGAGGGCGAGGTTTTCGGAGCGCTGAAACAGGAGACGGTACAGCTTTTATGTGAAGTGGACGCCAGCCCGCCGCCCACCAGCTTCAGTTGGACCTTCAACAGCTCGGGGGAGCAGATACAGATTCCCGCCAAGTAAGGGATATGATATTATCCTTAAGCACAATCGTCGCTCAAGTTTCTCTCTGTAATCACATTATGATACCACACATATGATGGCGCTAGCAGAATATCTCAGTAAAAAAACCGACCAAGTGCGAGTCGGACTAGCGCACTGAGGGTTCGTACCAATTTTAACTGAATTAGGGTATCCATTTACTTCCACTTATACCACAATATTTTGTAAAATATACCTTTTTTAGTTATTGTATGAAAAACAATTTTGTTTGCGGTTGTTGAAAATGTGCTATATCTCAAAAACTACTAGTTCGATATCGTCCAAATCCAAACCAATTTTCGTTGAAGTGCTTGTTAATATAGTTAAGATATTTTTTCAAAATTTACATTCTCTTAGTTTAGTAATTAGAGGGGGGGGGGGACATTTTTTGATTACCTGGAAACTCCGAAATGTAAGACTATAAAATAATAAGACTTACTATTAGGTAAGTAGGTACCTTCCGACTACGTAATTTGTGTCTTAATGGATTGGTATTTCCTTTTTAACCGACTTCAAAAAAAGGACGTTATCAATTCAATGTATGTATGTAATATTGTTGGAATTGTACCATTTTTGCGTATGTTAATCTATACTACCTTCTGAACACATGTGCCAAATATTATTCATGTTTGTAAGTATGTAATATTTGTATGTATGTTGATATGTCTGTTTGTATATATGTGTGTTTGTTCACGAGTTTCTTGAAAACTAGAAGGTTGATTGCGATGGTTTTATGTTATCATATTAATATTTCATATTATTTTTATTTATTTATCTATTGGTATCTGTACTAATAGACAAATAAATAAAAAAATATAAACTTACAATCTCAAATTTAGATAGAAACTCAAATTAGCCAGATGCAATAAAATAAAACGCTGTAGGTGGGCGACAGCCCTATCGCATGCTAACGTACTGTGCTGCTGTAGGTACTTATTTCAAGGACACGGGCCAGTTACAATACTGATAGACATAATATTACCGTGCCAAAACTCCAGTCGTAGCTTTAATAGCAAACCTTTATTCAATCATTTTACTATAATCGTTACTTTTCGTTACAAGTATGATCAGCGCTTCGTTATTATTACATCTGGCTTTCATCGCTATACGCAACAATGCAAACACACACATACACATAAACACACATACACTCACATTCAATCTAATACACTTACACTCTCACAGTTAGGCCAGTATTATTTAATTTCTAATATGTTTCATCTCTCTTTTTTATATTGATCCCTAGTTATATACTTTTAACCTATATTGTATTATGTATCTACGGGCGAGGGCCTGGCGACCTGTATCACCGGTTTTTTCAGACCTATTTCAGGCACCAGCCTCTCGCACGTTGGGAACCTTATAAATTAAGAACAACTACTTTTGTACTTGCTACTTCCCTAATGTGCCAGAGAGAAATAAATGATTTATTTATTTATCACTCTGTTGGCTCAGCCTGCACCACTCAACCCCACAACGACAGGCGGGGCTGATCAATGCTGCCAATATTAAAAAAAATACTACGAATAATAATACAAAAAAATTCTTAAGTTCAGTTTATATTAGGACATTATTTAGTTATTATTATTACCTATGAATTGTGCTGCTTTATACTATGAAGCTCAAAAAAGGAGTAATATTAAATATTATCATTACTGAGAAAGTCTGACATAATTAGTAAGCAGCTACTAATTGGCAACTAAAATAATAAAGTTTGACATGCGCAACGATGAAAGATTTAATAAATTATCATAATATGTTATTTTGATCAGCGACGAGCGACTCAGGGGTGGTTGTACAAACGATACTAATGTCAAATAAAGTTTATAAAACTAAAACCCGACTACTTAAAACACGCTCTTAAAAGTACTAAACAAGAAAATATTCTTAACGGATAGCCGTGGTCGTACCACCACCATCGTTTAAAATTATTTTCTTGTTTCGTACTTTAAAGAGCGTTTTTAAGTAGTCGGGTTTTAGTTTTATAAATTTTATTTTTATTCAACTTATTTTGGAGTTATGTAAATGTTTATTAGGTATAATTATTATGCAGAGCAGACCTAGTGTAGTACCTAACACCTAAGTAGTTTAAAAATGAGTTTATAAATTCTTGCAGTTATCAGGTAATTGCAAGCAAAGCCGTGAGCAATAGCTTATATTGTTTACAGATTTGAAATGTGCTAAAAGAGCTCTTTCATTTGATAGCTCTCACGACACGTTTTTTTTTTTTAATTCTTTACTTTAAGTCTCCTTGTGGGCGTTGTAGTCAATTCAACGTAACTACATGTAGCCTATAACCAGCGGACAATCAAGAGGCTTCCAACGACTCCTCATTTGTCTAATTATAATAAAAAGTTTAGTAGTTATGAGGGATCAGATGAACATCCATACCCACATACATACAAACATTCATACATACGGGTCAAAATCATAACCCTCCTTTTTGCTTCGCCGTAGTCGAGTAAAAAAGGGAAAAACCCACTTCATCAATTTATCGCGATACAGCGAGCGAGTCAAAACTACAAACACCAGGTCTCTTCGTAGTTTACTAGCTACGGTGTAGTATTTCATAGATACGCGCTAGCTACGCGCGAGAGTGCGAGTTTCCTTATTCGATATGGTTTTTTTTTAATGTTGTGATGAGGTTTTTATTACAAAACTTTTATTTTTTTAAATAAGCGTAACTCATCAATCCTGAGTTGGATGTCACTAACCAATACAACACCTTGTATATATGATATTTTTTGTATTCTTATTAACCCTTATTATTGTATGAAACACGTAATTGCATCTCTCTCTCTCTCTCTCTCTCTCTCTCTCTCTCTCTCTCTCTCTCTCTGTCTCTCTCTCCCTATATGTGTCTTTGACTTACTGTTTGACGACACGTTTTGTGTCGTAGCGCTCCGGACTACTATGCCAGTGGTCGCGGGTACGAATCCCGCAAGGGACTTACTATTATGAGATGAGCACGACCATTCGTACCTAATTTAAGGATGTTTTTATGTACTTAGTATCGCCCCGTCATAATCGTTGTCTGGTATTCGTAAAATAAAGAGAATAAAATATTTTCTTCGAAACCACGACAAGTGGTGTGTTGTTTAGGAAATATTTAAATATTTATTATTCACAGAGGCCACATTTTATAAAATGGCAACTTAAAACACCATCTAACTCTCGGTTCCAATTCTCCCAACTAAAACTTGACACTCCTCTCAGGTACTACACAGCATCGGGCTACACATCCACGCTCCGCTACACGCCGACGTCGGACATGGAGTTCGGCACGATCGCGTGCGCAGCGAGCAACGCGGTCGGGAGGCAACAAGCGCCGTGCGTGTACAGACTCGTTGCAGCCGGTTAGTTTTTTTTTAAATAATGGACACCAATCGCATACATTGCTCTGATCTCATTGTAAGTAGCTAACGCACTTGTGTTATGGAAATAAGACACAACGGTGGTACCATAACACCCAGACCCAATACTAGAGTAAACTCAGTTTTTCTTGGCTAGTCCAATAATGTAAGCAATCTTTTCATAACTTTTAAAGTAATATTAGTGAATAAAATTAATGAACTGTTTGATTTAAAAAGATTTCAGTATAAAACTATGATTTTTTTAAAAATATTTTTTTAAAACACTTCATGCACAAACAAAAGGTACATATGATACTTAATGCTAAAAGCATTCTCTACCAGTCAACCATACGTCTATACAGAGAAATTGCTGGCGGCGCGAAGAAAGTGATAGAAGGGCAAAAGTGAGAGCTTGATTGAACCTACAATAGGTATTTACACAAAAAATAAACATACATACTACTTATTACATAAATACCGTATACATTAATACATAATTATGGAATAATAAATATACACATAGTACATACACATAATAATAATACTAATGGTACACATGTGAAAAAAAGAAGAGGTCAGTGAGACAAGTTCGATATCTCTTTCTTGTAAATTGCTCGGAGGGCCATCTTAAAAGATGAATTATTCATGTAAGTTGTGAGTTTTTTTTTATCTCATTTTAAAATTTAGCATTTCGTTAAAAAGGAATGTCACGATTACTTTCAATATTCAACTTGAAAAGAAAAACAAACTATAAATTTTGATTTCTATATTGACCTCACTGAGAATCGAACCCGGAACCTCGAAGTGGCGACGCCTTGATACCCAGCGTGCTTTGCCGCTACACCACGGAGGTCGTCTAGATTATTTGACATTTTTGAAGTGTTTTTGGTGTACGGTTATAAAGAGATAGACGTAGACTCTTCCTCTTTATCATCATGCAAGTCTTATTTAAGTCCTGATTTTGGTCTGCCCTGAAATTTAGGCTCTGTTTTATGAAATTAAGATTTTATTCTAAGCAGAGCTACTCAGAAACTTGCTAGCTGTTAGAGCTGTTTCGTTGATGCTATCACCTAGCTAGCCGTCGTTTAGAAGAAGTAAACCATAGGACTGAAAAAAATGGATTCTAAACACTTTTAAATCAATATTAACATATTTAATGTAAAAGAATGAAGAGAATAAAACCAAATGGTTTGTAGCGATAATTGATTGACACTGTTTGTAATCACAACGACTTCGGGCCGGTTCAACCAACGTCAATAATAGATATCCAACTGAATAATAATCAAAAACGACTTAATTTAAGATGACATTCTTATGAATGATTGCTGACAAATAGGTAACGTTTTCAATTTAGGCGTTTTGTATTGTATTCGACAAATATTTCTTACCTCACATTGGTTAAAACGACTTAAAATTCATAATAAAAATCATTTTCTTATTTCAATCTATTCTTTTGTTTGAAATATATATTAAAACTTCGCGGTAAACTCAGAAAAAATATTTGGAATTGATTGATTGATTGATTCAGATCCGTTCATAATAATATTAATCCATCATAAACGCGATATCTTCCGCTTTGTTGTATACAAACCTTGCGTACAATCATTCAGAAATTCCGATTTGTAATGCAATTAGTGAAAGAAAACTTTAGTTATAAGTTTATATAAATGAATTAAACATTGTTTACATTGGAGGTTCTAGATCATAATTGATTATTTAAAAAAAAAAACAATTGCGAGTCGGACACACTAAGTAAAGGATTCCATGACAACTTTAACTGAATAAGAGGTTCCTTACTGCCACTAAAAAAAACACAATATTTTGTTGACAGCAAAAATAAACTTTTATAGTGTTTGTATGAAGTACAAAGTTATTTATGCAGTTATTGAAAATATGCTAGAGCTTAAAAACTTCAAGTTCGATATCGTTCAAACCAATTTTTTGGAAGTATTTGTAAATCACAACGTTGTGCATTTTGTTTAAAATATTTACTTACTTCGTTCCAAAGTTAGAGGGAGGCAGGGAGACGCCCATTTACCACTTAAAAAGCGTCTATCTCCTAAATATTAGACTTTTAGAAAATATGGTTTAGGAACCTCAATATCGTTTTAACTGGTTCCATGCCACAGCACGCACCGGTGCGTTATAACAGTTAAATTTCTGTTGTGTCTCAAGTGTGGCAGCAAATGGGTTAAGAGACTTATCTATCGATACTACACACGCAGGTTTGAGTTTTTTTTTGTTTTAAATCCACGTCATAAATGGCATATGGTATTTGAAGGTGTAACATGGTTTTCAAAGCATACATTACAATGAATATTCATTGTGCAATCTAACAATCGTACTTCATTAATTATATTTTATTGCCGTTTCGCTTATACGCCATTATTCAATTTGAATAGCTAATCCGTATTCGTTTGCACAAACCTCTTCGGACATTAAACTAAGGATTGCCTTACCTACATTGGCGCCCCACACATGGCCGAACATACAACACAATAGAAAGATGCAGCAGGATCTCTTGAAAATACGATCGATTGCTAATAAAGTTTTATTTTGATTGTTTTGTCAGCTTATGCAAACTTTCAGAAAGACTGAAGCCTTTTTCAAATTATGACATAAACCTATATTAAACTTGCGATTACGTTTTAATGACATGTATACCTAAGATAGGTAGATGTTTCCACATCAAGTACGGAAGTCTCCACATAGTTTCCTGTAAAAACCACCAGATGGCGCTCGAAAAACTATAAGACGACATTGGTGTTATCGTGTATTTAATTGATCGAGAAGATTTTTTTAATGAATAGATTTCAATTATCTTAGATTAGATTTAGATTTAAACACGATATTGCTAAAAAGATATTTAACCCTCTGCGACTGAGGTGGTAGTCTCTCAGACACCGCAAACCAAAAACAACGTTGCCATTCCGCGATATGGCGTAATGTAGTTCTGTCCCGCTCAGTACCTTCCTAAAATGGTGAGAGCAAGTGATCAGTCAGGCGTGCGCGGCGACGCAGTTCACATGTTTGGCGGATTAAGCACCTGGTGTCGGATAGACGTAAGTACAGCAATAAGCGTTGATTCTGTCAGACGTCACCTACCAGAAATATTTACGTTTTCATAGTGTATATCAGTCGTTAGCTCAGTAACAGTTGTAAATTTGCCTGAAGTTTCTTTGACGTAACCACATTGTTATAAACGTTTATAAAATACCTACTTATTAAATGTGTATGTATGTACAGATGGCGAATTCAAGTGGAGAGCAGACTATATCTACTAAACGAAGTTTTAAAGGAACATCCATAAATAATGATAACCAAATAGAAGACTGGCTTGATCAGCTAGAAGAAGACGTAGAGTTTAGCGACATCGATGATTCAGCCGAAGATCCTGATTTTCAAGTTGAAAATGTCTAGGGACCAGAAGAATCGAGAATTAAGAGTGAAAGTGAAAGTGAACCTGAAGAATGTTCCGAAGAAGAAGCTTGTGAGAGTGAAGAAGAACAGAGTGAGAGTGACGATAATGAGCCGCTAAACTTGCTTGCATACCGAATAAGAAACCAAACTAATTCACATTTCACTGGCAAAAATGGATTCATGTGGTCAAAGTCTGAAGTACTGTACTAAAAATACTGGTTCTTCCACCAGTATTTTTACCTGGACCTACGCCTAGAAAATTATGCAGCATTTGTCCAAGCACATTGAAACGTCAGACAAGATTTGCCTGCTGTGCCTGCAACAAGCCAATCTGTCTGCAATGTTCGGCCCAAATCTGCGAAGATTGCAAATTTGAGTAAAAAAGTACCGTAACTTCGAGACTAATTTATGACTAAACGTATCATACGATCTCGTTGATTTTTTTTAGTAAAGTTTATAAGGTTAATGACTAATAGAAGAAATGTTAAGTATTTTAAAGTTGGTTTTGTTAATTAAGAAAAAAATAATATTATAATACCTACTTACCTTAAAACCAAGTTTTTGATCTCAATAAAGACTCTTTATAACTATAAGAATTTCATTTTATCACACAATTTATTTTATTTTTTTGCTTCTATATAAAACACATAAAGTAATTTAAATTTAAAAAGTATATATCTATTTAAACTTATAAGATATTTACATTTTAAAATGACGTCTGACAGACACCACCTCAGTCAAATGTGTACAATAATTTCAGCTCAGCCGTAGAAGGTTAAATCAGCAGAAAATCAGAAAATAAAAGTTGCCTACGTAAAATGTCTTAAATTTTGCTTCAGACTTCGACCTCTGGCTGCTTTCAGGCTATTTCAAGAACCTAGGAAAAGAAATTAAATCTAACTTTATATACACATATATGTTGATTTCTCAAATCTATCTATGTATGCCACAACATTAGCAATCTGTAACGCGTAGCAATATTTGGGCGCAATCCCACCTGATAAACGATAACGCTAAAAATATTATTTTCTATCACAGATAGATTTATCTATCTAGCTAGAATGTCAATATTACATAGTCAATTGAGACTTAGCTCCTTGAATAATTAAAAAATAATAATTTAGTAAACACTGAGTTTACTATATGTACTTTAATTGTAATTTAGCCAAACACACGGTCAGAGTTAATTTACATAGAAACTAGCTTGTTAGAATTACGTTCGGAATAGTTATTGTGATTATTATTGTAAAGTGCTTTTGTGCGTGTAATGAAATTGACCTAGCACTGCTAATGAGGCCTCGGTGAGCGTTTCGAATAAGATTTAATAGTTATAGCAGGTGAAATGTATTGCAGAATATTGGGTTGTGTAATTGTATTGAGCGTTGCTTTCTTGCGAATTAATTTGTTAGGGAATGAACATTTAATACCATTGACCGGGCGAGTTACAATTTATACTAACTGAAAAAGTTTTCGCCATGCCTAGTGTGCAATATATTTTTATTAGGTATCTTTTAAAGTCACCCAGAAACGTAAATTACTATTGTGCCTCGTCAGTGTTTCTGAACTATAACAAAAAAAAACTACGAACAGCGCAACCAAATTCATAGCGTCGCTTTTACAAGTTGCGTGGAATTTACGTGCACTGTTCCACGTTCACCAACTATAAAAACAAATCTCGCCCGAGGACACACTGGATATCCCTGTGTCGAACTGCTCGGTGATTAACCACAGCTTATAGACCACAGTACCTGATCATGTGATAAACCTTAACTGTTGCTTGGGCACCGAAACTTAATAAACTGAAGCATCCAAATAGACTGCTACTGTCTACTTCAAGTCATGTACACTTACTTCCTCGTAATTTGCAGTCGTTAGCACATTAAACTTATGTTATTTTTAACCGACTTCAAAAAAGGAGGAGGTTATCAAGTCGACTGTATGTTTTTTTTTTTTGTATGTTTGTTACCTCATATCTCAGTCGTTTGTCGACCGATCCGAAAAATTTATTCGCCTACTTAGAGGGTCTACCTTTTTGTTGGTCCCATTGTTGCCAATTTGGAATCTGATGGTGAGATCTTGGTGTAATCGAGGGAAACCCTCAAACTTTAAGGCAAGTATAGTGTTTTTTTACTATAATCTTAATGTTGACGTGCTGTTACGTCTGATAGTCAATATCTTGTGGGGCAGAGCTGATAGTAGAACTCCTTAACGCTTAGGAGTTCAGTATTTATAATGACAGAACTTATGAAAGGTAGTTTGTAGCTTCTAAAAGAACAGAGTCATAAGGTGCTACTCCCCCCCCCCTCTCTCTTGTAATCTCTAAAAATAAAGAAATAAAATTAACTTTAAAAAAAAGTAAAAACCGACTACAAAACCAAAATGCAATGCATGCATTTTGGTTTTGAAGTCGGTTTTTTCTTGTTGCAAATTTACTTTCGATTTAATCTTTAGTTTTATTTCAATTTTTTCGCCGGACACGTTCTAAGCATGGTTTTGGCACGGTCATGGTATGGTCTGTTGAGTGTTTAAAATGTTTTTAACACTCACAGTGTTATATTTAATATTCATAAAGATAAAACAAGAAACCAAAAATTTGGGCAACACGGGCGGGAATCAAACCAGCAACTTCTAGGCTGACCGGGCCAAACGTTCTACCAATTAAGCTACCGTACTGTCGGTCCGACCTACTGTGGGTCAAGTAGTTGCCTGTTAGTTTGCTACAAGAAGCGAGAAGTTGCTGAATATAAAAATGCCTTTTACCTTGACGTGCTGCCAAAAAATTAAGAAAAGCTAGTATTACGCATTAGCGTTTTGACCGAACGATAACGAAGTTGGAAAGCATGGTTCGCCAAGGTTCCGAGTTAGTTGTACGACATATTTATTTAAAAAAATATTGAAACACAAACGTTTGTAGGCCATCCGATGTCGCTGCAAAACTGTACAGTGCTAAACCACAGCTTCGCGGGACTGCAGGTGGATTGCGTTGAAGGCTTCGACGGAGGCTTGCCGCAGATTTTTTACATGGAGGTCTATGAGCTGCCTTCGATGATTGTAAGTTGTTGCTTTATGGAATATGTGGAAGTTGTTTTGTTTTGTATCGTCGTGAGAGTCTTATAATGTCTTCAAAATAAAGACGAACTGCTCGCTGCAAAATATATTTTTTTTTACTTGAGTGTGTTGTCAAAACAATAATTTAATAATTACTGCTAAAACAACGTAGTGCATGGCTGTTAAAATATACTCCTGACAAATCCTTTAGCCCTTATTCATATAGCAATATCTGCTATAAACTTGGTAGCATATATTTTTGCTCCGAATACACTGTTAAAAACAGTATTTCATTATATAACTGATCATCAAACGAATTTACGCCTACGTTTGTTGTTTGCCACCAGACGTAATTAATTGATTATCTTCAGGTCCGAGCTAACGTCTCATCAAACTCGACGCCGTCATTCGAGGTGCCAGGGCTGGACAGCTACACCAGTTACGCCCTTGTGTTGTACGCAGTCAACGCCAAGGGCAGAGGAGATGCCAGCACTCTCTATACAGTGGCTTTGAGGTCACCAGATAAATATACTGGTAAGTGGTCTAATATGGTTAGTCTTTGAAATTTGTAGATGTCAGGTTTGGTCACGTTGAATTGTCTTGCTACAATTTGTTACAATTAATTGACCTAGGGCTGATTTTTCAATAGTCAGACAAAAAATATTCATCGAACGAAATACAATATGGCTAATTTAAAAAAGCCACATAATTGTCAGCAGTCATACGTCAATGTCATTTTTATAATCTGTCGCTTTATAATTTATCAGTCTGATAAGTTTTTTCTGACCATTGAACAATCGGCCTCTACTTATCTATACTTATATTTTAAAGTTGAAGAGCTTGTTTGTTTGTTTAAACGCGCTAGTTTCAGGAACTACTAGACAAATTTAAAAATATTTTTTTTGTGTTAGATAGTTTATTTATCGAGGAAGATTATAATTACGCTGCAATGGGAGGGGAGAGAGCCAACTTAAAACGCGCGGGCGCAGTCGTGGGGGACCGCTAGTTAGTTAATAAACAATAGGCGCCAGACACCAATTGTCGTGGTTTGAAAGTAAGGAATTTTCTTACTTGTGTTACGAATACCAAACAACGATTATGAAGGGGGCGTCTCCTAGAAATACTCATAAACATCTATGACTTAGGTACAAATGTTCGTGATTTGTAGCCGCGACGCTTGAGCGCAAGACGTTTTAGTCAGGAGCACCTACGAGTACCACTACACCGAACGCGCCGTCAAATTTTTCATTGACATATATTCTTCTACTTCTTCTTTAATACATATTTTTGTCTTGATTAAGTGCGAGTCTTTGCCTTCAGTCATGTTGTGTCTTCAAATTAAACTGAATCAAAGTAAAATTATAGCATAAAAAACTCAGCTGTATCACAGCCTGTAGACTTATTGCGAAATACCTACCCCACGTTAGGCGCCACGTACATAACTATTATTTCACACTGACCAATTTTCACCAGGAGTGAGCACATCAATACCGCTGTCTCCGATGCTGATGTCTCTCCTCGCTATCATCGCGTTACTGTGTTCCGGCGTATGCGGCGTCATCACCGCCCTCTACCGACGACACAGCGCGCGACGGTTTGATCGAGTCAAGCGGCCACCGCCTGCGTAGGTATCAAAGGCATACCGCTGTTTGATCATACACGCTTTATCTAAGTTTTAGCACACCAATACCGCTGTTCCCAATAATGATATTCCTCCTCGCTGTTATCGCATTGTATCGGGTGTTATCACAAAACCATACCAGCGACACAACGCACAATCACTGGACCAAGTCAAGAGACCGTCTCATGCGTAAGTAGCAAAGACGTTATAACTGTTGTACTGCTAGTTATCCAATCACTTTTTATCTCCTGGAGTCAGTACTTTGGTGTCTCCAATATTTCTCCTCGCTGACGTTTCAATATGTTCTGGGGACCAATTCTCGCGGCAATCGAACTTTTTAAAAAAAACTGACGAACAAAATCTGAATACATAGAAATCGTGAACCTGAGAAATCAAACACTACTTTTTCTTCGACGAAGAACTTTTTCGTATACGAATTGCACGAAAGTGTCCCCTGGGTGCCAATTTGCGGGCAGTTCGCATTCAGAAAAAAATCACTGATCTGGTTTTATTTTTTAAAGAGAATACAGTTTTTGTTTCTGTGCATTTTTAATAGTTTCGACGATTTCTGTGCATTTTTAATTGTGTGAAAGTTTTTTTGCGTGATTATATAGTACTTGTTTTAATGGTGTAACACTGAAACTTGTTATCTGATTAACACACGAAATAAGTTCGACTGACGCAAGAATCCGCCCCCTAAACTACTGCCACCTTGTGGCGATATAACTATTGATGGCTTGACCGAGTTAAGAGACCGTCTCCTGTAACCAATTGCAATTTTCGTACAATTCGTATACGAAAAAAGTTCACCGATCGAATTTTCTTTGTCAAATAAAAATAGTTTTTCACTTCTGTTATTTTTCAACGTGTAGATATTTTACTTTATTTTTTAGGTAAAATAGTTAAACTTGCAATCGAATTACCACACGGAAAATGTTCGGTTGCCGCGAGAATCGGCCTCCTCTACCAACTGTTTAATGATCCGAGCCGATAAAATTTAGAATATTAGGGACTGTCCCGTCTGTTAGCGTCATCTACAGAAACTGCTTATTTTCATTAGATAAGATAATCTTGATTTTAATAGGTAAAAGGAGAGGTATTCTTTATTACCTTCAAATTACAAGGAAAACATCAAATTTAATTAGCATTTAATAAAGCAAAATACTTAAAAGGTTTGAATTTAATTACACGAAAATTGTTTCATTATACCTGGAAAAGGGAAAGCAGTTTTTAATATACTTTGCCGTAATTTGTATGAAGTTACGATTTTTCATATGAAATATGTCTGTTTAGTCAAAAACGAATATTTTTTTCCACCTCCTTAGTTTAATGTTCACGATTTTTTCTGTAAGGAAGAGTTAAAACAAAATCAACAGTTGGTTAAAATTTTCAAAAATTATTTTACTACAGCACACGATACATGTTTGAAGGATGATAAAAAAAATATCCTGTAAACATCTCACTGCTTGGAAAAGGCTTTAGCTCAACTATGAAGTAGGATAAACCATTTTCCGGCACGCTCAGTGCGGTTCAATGCGGATTGGCGGAGGGGTCTTTGCAAGGCAAGCGGTGAATCTTGCTGTCAGATTTCATCAGGACGCACATAGAGCCTCTGACCTGGTTTAATGACTAATTTCAACCGAAATTAGCCGAGACCATCTGCCTAAAGCACCTTCTTAAGTACGGAGATGCTCGTGATATACGTCACTACGTTCTGAATTTCTACGGTCGGAATGATTACCCATCCAAACACTACCACTAAGTTGCATAACTTTGGTATCACTACCAAGCATGATAAAATAAACCTACAAACGTTTATTTCAAGCTGTATATCATCTTCTCACTACTCTTTCTTCTGCAGGGCACTATACATTGAACAGAGTGTAGACTCCCTCTCAAAGCAAGACATGAACACGTACTGTGGGTCACCAAAGTTGGACTACTGCAGTCAGTACGAGCTGAAGATGGACGGGGAGATTGAGGAGATGGACCCCGACATTATACCTTGCCATTATGGTGAGATTCATTAGTTATTTTAGAAACCAACTCGATTTATAATTTAAGTTCTGCACTAATATTATTATTACACATTTGCGGACCTAGAACCTTTTCCTGGCAATAACTAACACAACAATAAAAGAATACGCATAATCGGTCCAGCCGTTTACGCGTGATGCTGTGAGCACGGGAAATATTGATTCTTTTTTAAACGGTTTTATTTAGCTCACCCCGTTTGTTTTATTTATTATTCTTGGGTCAAATTTAGTAATTCAAATTTCACCATCTTCCTGTCAACCGATTAATCTGAAATTTTGTATACACTTTGGATTTTGGTGACAATACAATTATGTTTATTCATTATCATTATAAATTCAAGATGGCCGCCGCTACAAAATGGCGGATAATTTATGTTTTATTAATCCCATCAATATGGGTATCAAATGAAAGGGCTCAACAAGCAGAATACAACATACTATAAAAAATTGAAATCCAAGATGGCAGCCGCTACAAAATGGCGGATAACGTAGGTTTTATCAATCCCATCAATATGGGTATCAAATGAAAGGGCTCAACAAGCAGAATACAATGTACTATAAAAAATTGAAATGCAAGATGGCGGCCGCTACAAAATGGCGGATAACGTAGGTTTTATCGATCCCATCAATATGGGTATCAAATGAAAGTGCTCAACCAGTTTAATACAATGTACTATATAAAATTAAAATCCAAAATGGCGGCCTCTACAAAATGGCGGATAACTTAGGTAATATCAATCCCATCAATAAGGGTATCAAATGAAAGGGCTCAACAAGCAGAATACAATATACTATAAAAAATTGAAATCCAAGATGGCAGCCGCTACAAAATGGCGGATAACGTAGGTTTTATTAATCCCATCAATATGGGTATCAAATGAAAGGGCTCAACAAGCAGAATACAATATACTATAAAAAATTGAAATACAAGATGGCGGCCGCTACAAAATGGCGGATAATGTAGGTTTTATCGATCCCATCAATATGGGTATCAAATGAAAGTGCTCAACCAGTTTAATACAATGTACTATATAAAATTAAAATCCAAAATGGCGGTCTCTACAAAATGGCGGATAACTTGGGTTTTATCAATCCCATCAACATGGGTATCAAATGAAAGGTCTCAACAAGTAGAATACAATATACTATGCAAAATTGAAATCTAAGATGGCCGCCGCTACCAAATGGCTGATAACAATTTTTTATCAATCCCACCAATATGGGTATCAAATAAAAGGGCTTGACAAGAAGAATACAGTGCACTATACAACCTTAATATTTAAGATGGACGCAGCCACCAAATGTCGTATAATAATAAGATTTAAATATGGAAATTGAATCTGCAATTTAGGTATCTGATTAATCAAGGCCTGAATCCACCACCCAAGTCAAGATTTTGTATCGTGTTGAGGACTGTGTGGCGTTAGGGTGGCTAAAAATGATACGTCGTTAGCGGTACACCACCCAAGTTAAGGTGAAAGGTTAAAACGCGCCGAGAACTGTATGGCATTAGGGTGGATAAAAATGATATGTCGTTAGCGTTTTCCCCTCAAGACTCAGGCGCATCTTGTTGTACATAGCCTTGCCCCTTTATTGGACCTCTGGGGGGGTTGACCGTTTAAATGTCCATTACTCGTGGGAACAAAATGGTTAAAAAAAATATAAAAAATACAAACACAAATAAAACAGAAACTGCAACACAACGTAAGCGGAGGCTTCAAAAAGCGAGAGAAAAGTATAAAGCAAAACGACCTAAAGAAAGTGAAGGTGATAGAAATAGTCGATTACAGAAACGACGGGAACAATTAGCGTCAAAAACACCTGAGCAATATGAGGCCAGGTTAAAAAAGCAACGTCAGCGATATACACAAATGACGGCGTCAGAAACGCCTGAAAAATATGAAGCCAGGTTAACAAAGCAACGTGAGCGATACACACAGATGATAGCGTCAGAAACGCCTGAAAAATATGAAGCCAGGTTAACAAAACAACGGGAGCGATACACACAGATGATAGCGTCAGAAACGCCTGAAGAATATGAAGCCAGGTTAACAAAACAACGGGAGCGATATACACAGATGGTAGCGTCAGAAACGCCTGAAGAGTATGAAGTTAGATTAATACAAAGCCGTGAAAGACAAAGACAGCAGTTGGGTTCAGAAACGCCTGAACATCGCGATACGAGGTTAAATAAACAACGAGAGCGTACCCAGCAATGCAGAGCTAATAATCTGCAGGCATTCGAGAATGCTATTAACACCGTAGCTCTTAGTAGAGTACGATCTTTGCAGGGACTACGTATAGAGGAGTTGGACTGCAAGAAACTAACGGGCAAGAAACCTTGCAATAATGAAGCACTAAATGAATTAAACAGAATGCGAAATAAAAACTAAAAACTAGAAAATAAAAATAGGTAAAAAAACTTTTTAAGTTAAACGGTTTTATGTTAAACATACATTGCAATGTTTAAGATAAATGTACTAAAAACCAAAAAATAATAAAATAGATACAGTCGTGGAAATTATAAACATATGCATAGACTAGACTAAAATAAAACCGTGGGGCACGTCAATTGTCTACAATCGTTGATTAAAATGTTTGTTTTGTAATGTTACACTATAATAAGGCAGTTGTTCAACCGACAACGATGGACGTGTGTTAAGTAGGGCTAGAATGTGGATTGTTTCCACATAGTTCCACAGCTAGCAAGCTCGATTATAAGCGATTTTTAGGGTGATTTTTAGTAGTGAGCGAGTAGTACTTTTATCATATGTTTTGTCGATTAAAGGCAAACTACGAGCAGTGAAACGATTCCTCGCCAGCCAGCAGTGTGAATGTCCAACGATAAACTAGTTGAAACATCTCTTTTCTTTACATGGAGTGTATAACTATTGGAATTTTGAAAATAGTAAGTAATTTCCTCACCATCTGCGGGCCAACTGCCTATTTTAACGACGAATTAAACGATTCTTCTATCGCACAATAAGTCGATAATTTGTAGACAATTGACGTGCCCCACGGTTTTATTTTAGTCTAGTCTATGCATATGTTTATAATTTCCACGACTGTATCTATTTTATTATTTTTTGGTTTTTAGTACATTTATCTTAAACATTGCAATGTATGTTTAACATAAAACCGTTTAACTTAAAAAGTTTTTTTACCTATTTTTTATATAGAGATTTCTTCCGGGGGAAAACATTACGCATACTTGCCACCTCAGGTTAGGTGGAAGCTATATGGAAATATACAAACTATGGCTACATAAAAACATCCTAAATCCCCGTCGTGGTTTACCCACTAAGCTCCATGGTGTTCCTACATCGCCTGAGTGGCAGTGTCATGATTGGCTAAGCCTTTGACTATTCACAACACAACTGGCCACTGCCCACCTTACAGAGTGGACCCTACATACTCCCTAGCGGGATCCTGATGGGTACGGCTGGAGGTGATGAGTTATTCCTATATAGCAGCGGTGAAGATGCGTGCAATGCCCCGTACTTGCCACAGAGAGATGAGATCCTCCCCTTTTACGCCTGCGGGGCAGCGGGCGTGAGCGTCATTATTAAGTTCTTGCTCTGCCGCCTTTCTGCATCATTACACTTTCACAAAATGAGGCCGTTGCGGTCCAGGATTCGTCACTCCCTAGCATGGATTATTTTATTATTACACTTACTTAGCTGCACCAATTTTATGACATATACAAAGAATACGTTAAATAGGAGTGTAACAAAATCTTGTAATTCGTTTTAATCAATTCCTTTATCATTATCTCAGATAAAAAGTCTATAGGCGACTTCGGTAAGCTGCCCACACCGGGCACAGACACCGACACGAGTCGTGTTTGCAGTGAGAGGTCAACGAGCTTCCCTACGAGTGCTGTAAGTTCTATTCTTGACAATTTTAGATTTTACACAGTGTTGTAAGTCTACCGTAGCCTACCAAAACGCACGGAATCCTTTCGGTAGGGATGGAATACTACGGTATACTTAGTAGCTTTCGGAGATAAAATTTATTAGGGAATTCGCAAGATATCATAATAAATCATGGCTAAAACACGATTTAATACATTAAAAAATATATATTGGCGTCCAATTGCTAGCAAAATTCTAAGCGTACCAGCATCGTCCGCAGCCCGTGGAATACACTGGAGCACATTTGGAAAAGTACCAAATGTAACATCCCAAGTCTCGCAATCGTTTTAGGTTGAAAGAAAATCCTTTTTTCTTTCTGTATTGCTTTGTCTATATTTGCACGACCGTCTTAGGGGGGGGGGGGGGGGGGGATGTACAAACGATACTGATGGTAAAAATCCTATTAAATAACTTTTATTTCTCAGAAGAATTAATTAATACAATTAAATGAAATCTACAAAAGCTACCGCGCTGAATGGAAGGATTCCTAAGTTTACCGTTAGTCTACCGGAATGCTACTGAATACTTTGGTAGGCTGCATTAAACTCACAACTCTATGCATATCACAAGTCAAATTGTAAAGTCAGTTAACTCTTATGGTGTATCCACACCATATGGATACATCGGGCGGTGTGGATACATCGTTAGACGTCTACTGATGACGTAAGACATGGATTCCGAATGAACGGAATGGAAAGTGTTTCAAATTTTGTCTTTTTATCTTACTGGTTCTACGCTGATAATAGAAAAGTTACGATGATAGCTCATCATTGGTAAAGCGTGTACCGTGCCAAATATTAAACCGTAACATACAGCTTGTTAAATAACAACCGGACGGACGGACAGTGAACCCTTAATAATGTTCCGCTGTATCCACAGGGCCCCCGTTATTTAAATCTAATTTTACATTATCGTTTAATTATTTTATTTATTTTGTTTCTTTGTTATTCAGTCGTCGTCAAGCATAGCGGTAGTGAACCGAAGCGTGTGCGCGCGCGCAGCGGACATCAGCGCCGCGCGACATCTAGCGGCCAACGTGCGCGAGAGCTGTATATAACATAGTATGGTTAATTCAATATAAGGAACAATGCGTTCAACCACCGATGTCTGGGCTTGTAAGAGGTTAAATCAAGCAACAAAAAATATTATACCTCGTTATCATAAATCCTGTCACTGTCACGAAGTGGTGAGTAAAGTGTGAAAAATGAACTGTAAAGTAAAAGTACAACAACATTGACACAAATCTAAACTGTATTGACACAAAGTGGACGAACGCGGGTGGATCAGCGGGGAAGCGGGAAGAATGATAATTCTTATCGCAACCGGGTGATATTTAAAGTACGTTCTATTGTTTTAAGTCCTCATATTACATTTAATATGAGCCACAATATCGGTAAATGAACATTATTGTTGATTAGAATAAATATTTGTAAAATATTAACAGTGGAAGTGCTGTGCTATTATGTTATCAACACCAGGGCAATGTTGTTTTATCTTCTGTGACGCAGACAGGGATTTTTCATTGTATCAAAGGAAATACACATCTACGATTATCCTATAAGGTGTTTCATAACTATCCCTATGGAATGAAAGCAGCTACTTGGAATCGGAAACTTATCAACTTTCTATTAGAAACTTACGTCAAAAAACAAACTAGCAACTTTGTTTCACCCCTTGCATCAAATATCATTTAAACTTACGTAGCTTTAATCTTAAACTTAATGCAAAATTCTTTTTAATCAATAAATACACGAAATCACCAATTTTGTATTAGGATAGTCGAGCGCCATCTAGCTGTTCTACAGAGAAACTATATCAAGAGTTCCAAAACGGGCATTAAATGAACTTTCATAGTTTCATGGCACGTTTCTTCATAAATTTCATATTTTTGTTACTCTAGTTACTTTCAAATAGTCAATAAGAATAGTACAACACTAAATATGATGTATAGCATAATGATAATGATACAATTAAATTGTACCTGGAGTTAATTCACAAATTCGATTCAATTAATTAAACGTAGCAAGTCTCTTCGCTAGTATAATAAGCAATATTTTTAAGTAGGTAGGTACAATTTCATATGTTTTGTTACATATTTTAATATTACAACATAAACAATTGGTTCAAATAGCATTTTCATTAAAACAATTACAATTAAAAAATATTAAGAATTATTTATTATTATTTAAATAAATAATGTTAACGGTCTTCATTTTCATGAAATAAAATAAGCTAATACATCACCTATTTCTAATATGAATATTTTGTATGTATAGCTTTAAGTTTAAGATACACAGTTGTATAAAGTTAAGATATTGTGTGGATCCGCCCAGTTTCAGAGCCCGTTGTCTGTATCTACTGTTAATAAAAAAAGTAAAAAATATGTGCTGCAACTGCACTAAAGTGTAATCAATAATTTTGTTGAATAATTTGACATATGCTTAATGTTACTTTGTAAAATAATGTTGCCACATTTATTGTACTAGTAACGTGTTTCGTTCATTTGATTCGTTTCGTTCATTTAGTTCACCCAAACAAAGTTAGTAAGAACTATTATGAAAAAGGTATTTATGTGTATTCTATAAAAGACGAGGTAGACGAATTAACAGGGAGTCGGAAACAGAGAAAGAAAAAAATAATAATGATTTATTTATTGTTGTTTATGATCATTGTTGTAAATATAAATATAAATGTAGTGTACGAATGTAAAGTATTGAACCAGTAAAAAAAGTAAGAATCTGTTTTAATTCGAGGCGTAAAAACGGTTCAGTAAATGATTGGCATTGATAAAGTTCTCTCTTCTGGTCACAACACTATTTATTTTTCATAAAAAAGTTGTCTGTAAACGTCAAATTATTCCACATGAATATTGATTATATTTTAGCAAGCTTATGAAGCTGTTTTGATAAAATA
This sequence comes from Pyrausta purpuralis, assembly GCA_963924145.1. Lineage (NCBI taxonomy): Eukaryota > Metazoa > Arthropoda > Insecta > Lepidoptera > Crambidae > Pyrausta > Pyrausta purpuralis. Next base: position 5,483,483 of record OZ001646.1, read on the forward strand.
ATGTAAATAAAACTAGGATAAGGATAACTTTTGATTGTGCTTTCATTCTTTTCCTGACAACTCCAAATGTTTTATTTTTAGGTGTAAATATTGTGTTATATATTCTATACTTCAAAATTATATAGCTGAAGAGCTTGTTTGTTTGTTTGTTTGAGCGCGCTAAGCTCAGAAACTACTAGACCGATCTTAACATGTTTTTGTGTTGGATAACTTATTTATCGAGGGAGGTTATAATCACGCTGCAACGGGAGAAAGAGCCAACTAAAAACGCGCGGACGCAGTAGTGGGGGACCGCTAGTATAAATATATTGTTGATATACAGGGTGACTTTGTTATTAGTACCGAAATTTTGTGTAAAGGCTCCACTGATGAATATGAACAACTTTTACTATGGGGGAAATATTGAAATCGAAAAAAAAATCAGCTTTTCCATACAAAAGTTCAATTGGCACGCGGTCAAAATGTATGGAACAGCTGATTTTTTTTTCTCGATTTTACTTTTGCCTCCATAGCAAAAATTGTTCATATTCATCAGTGGAGTCTTGAAACAAAATTTTGGTACTGATAACAAAGTCACCTGTATACAGTGCGACATAGATATTTTGCCCAACGGCGAAAATCAGAACTAGCACTGTCACCTTCTATTATGTGGTTGCCTGATATAGTGTAGCCAAAACTCCCCAATCTTACAGATGATTTTCCGATTGTTTTCTAATATTTTCGTACATGTTCGTTGTCAACTATGAAACTGATCCTTTTGAAATACCGTAGTGTTAAACTCCTTAAATAAACTAATAATTTTCAAAGATTTTTAATTTTTATACAAATTTAAAATAATGATCCACATGTAGTAACTTCAGAAAAATTAAAAGATGTTTCATCATTTTACCGTCACTAATGTTATCTATACTAATATTATAAAGCTGAAGAGTTTGTTTGTTTGTTTGAACGCGCTAATCTCAAAAACTACTGGCCCGATTTGAATTTTTTTACGTTGGATAGTCCATTTATCGAGGAAGGCTTTAGGCTATATAACATAAAGATACGACTCATAAGACCACAGCAGAAATGAAAAATGTTGCGAAAACGGGAGAAAGATATTCCTTTTGAGAGCTTCCGCTGCATACGCTGCGGAAACCGCTTAAGTTACACAAAAATCATGTATGACAGGATCGTTCAACATTAAGAGTTCTATAATAAAGTCCGCGACAGCATATGTCTATCTTTTATGGTTGACTTACTACAACCTTTTTTATGTTAATAAATTTGAAAAAAAATAATGCATCATTTTTAGAGATGTATTATACACACAGGTATTTATTCTTATCAAAATTAATACATTCATCATCACGAGCATTTCATTCAGAACAAAGTTGCCCTTTATATCATTTGATTCCAATAAATATCTTAGGAGCTATCACAGTTTTAACATAACTCCGCACCAAAATAATGTTCGCAACTTAAGTACAACGTGCGCTTGTGCTAATCTATACTAATGTTATAAAGCTGAAGAGTTTGTTTGTTTGTTTGTTTGTTTGAACGCGCTAATCTCAAAAACTACTGGCCCGATTTGAAAAAATATTTTTACGTTGGATAGTCCATTTATCGAGGAAGGCTTTAGGCTATATAACATAAAGATACGACTCATAAGACCACAGCAGAAATGAAAAATGTTGCGAAAACGGGAGAAAGATATTCCTTTTGAGAGCTTCCGCTGCATACCTACGCTGCGGAAACCGCTTAAGTAACACAAAAACCATGTATGACAGGATTGTTCAGCATTAAGAGTTCTATTATAAAGTCCGCGACAGCATATATCTATCTTTTATGGTTGACTTACTACAACCTTTTTTATGTTAATAAATTTGTAAAAAAATAATGCATTATTTTTAGAGGTGTATTATACACACAGGTATTTATTCTTATCAAAATAAATACATTCATCATCACGAGCATTTCATTTAGAACCAAGTTGCCCTTTATATCATTTGATTTCAATAAATATCTTAGGAGCTATCACAGTTTTAACATAACTCCGCACCAAAATAATGTTCGCAGCTTAAGTACAACGTGCGCTTGAGCTAATATATTATTAAGCTGAAGAGTTTGTTTGTTTGAACGCGCTTATCTCAGGAACTGCTGGACTGATTAGAAAAAATATTTCTGTGTAGGATAGCTTATTTATCGAGAAAGGCTTTAAGATATAAAATATGACGCTGCGACGGGAGGGGAGGGAGCAAACTCAAAACGCGCGGACGAAGTCGCGGGGGACCGCTAGTATTAAATAAAAGTCTGAGTCGATAAAAGTATGATGTATTTTAAACTGCATATTAGAATAAGTGCACCGCATAATTTAAATGCGAAAATGTTATGATTCCTGTTGGTTGTTAGGAAAAACTTTTCTATAAAATGTTATTTTAGGCGAAACCAGACTGAAATTATTTATAGTGATATTGTAACGATGATTGTGAATGTTTTAATAAAACATTTCTAAAGATTTGTATTTATTTATTATTCATATTCAGATTTCGTGTTGTATAGTTAAATAGTTGACCTGCGATTGGAAGTCATACTCAGTTAGATAAAGGTAATGAAGTATTTTTTTGACCATTTAAGTCGGTTGAGGAGCGTGATTATTTCATGATTTCTTCTTAAAATTGACCACATTCATACATATTATAATTTAATATTATGAAGGTTACAAGTGGTCGCTGTGGACTACCGCGGGCAAGCCTATGTTCAGCAGTGGTTGTCTTTTGGCTGATAATGATGAAGTTAAAGACAAAATATATAGGGTGTACCTATTTTAATAAAACTTAGTAGTCACGTAATTTATAGACAAAATGGAGATAAAGGTATCGAAACGGATTATAAAATAAGTGACGGTGTGAAAACAAACATATCTGTAGAACGAGTTTCTAATGGAGTACTCATATCACCCGGCGGCTTTGCTGGCGGCATACGTCAATAAACTGGCAGATACTAAGGACAAGCCGCTGCGGAATGAGTGGCATAACCGCCAGCACGGCCGCCGGCACATGTCGCCGGGCGGTATGGATACACCATTATAGGATATAAGTAAAAAATCTAATTTAAATATATTCTAGCTTTGGCGCAACTGTGATAGGAAGGTTAAGGGGAGCGCTTCCTACCGACAAAGTGTTATGGCCGGGGACCAAGGTCCAATGATCACTGTCTTGGTTTATTCATATACACCGTGACATTTTAGTGGTTGTTTTCCCGAAGTAAAATGATTCTATATTAGTAGTACAATAGATTCGTGAAGTTTTTATTTCATTTAAATAAAAAATAGACGTTTTACGATTGTGATAAACGAAACTCGAAAGCAACCTCGAACCAATAGTACGAGCCGCGCCGCGACCGCTCACTGGCTGGGGTCGTTGCGCCTCACGCCTATCAATACGCTGATAATTTACTAACAAGTGATTTCCATTTTCCCTTCATACTTTAACGGGCTTAGGACCGTCGTAAATACTTTTACCCACCCTTAATTAAACACGAACATAAAAAAATAATCAAGATATTTTTCTAAAGTAATAATTCATTACTTAATAATTAATTGGGTATAAAAGTATTTAAGGCGTATTTAAAAATGGGAATCAACTTAATTTTAATGATTTTGATTACCTAACCTATTAAATGTTCGTTATTTACAAATGTTCAAGTACTTACACTTCTCGGTAGCGGAGTAATTGTTCAAAGTGCAAGTCACTGCGCTCCACACACAATCGTGCACGTTTTAACAGATTGGCTTTCAATTTCAATAATGTTTCTCTGTCACGTCTAATCATCTCAAAAGCGTCCACTATCGCACTTATTAACGCGTCGCGCGTTTCGTGTTCTTCTCGATACACAAGGCGTTTGAGCTCAGACCACAAAGAAGTCTAACGGAGTAAGATCCGGGCTTCGTGGTGGCCAAGGCACAGGCCCGCCGCGACCGATCCAGCGCTGGGGAAACACCGAGTCAAGGTGCTCTCGCATGGCGCGCTGATAATGGGCAGGACACCCATCGTGCTGGTAATAATCCACGGACACGGCTAGCGGAATATCGTCCAGTAAGTCCGGGATAACACTACGTAGCATTTGTAGGTACGTTTCACCGGTCAAGTGTCCTGTCACGAAATGCGGACCAATTAAGCAGCCGTTTATTATGCCAGCCCATACGTTAACTGCACTAAACCGCACTTGATGCGCACACTCTCGAATAACATGCGGGTTATTAAAAGCCCAAAAATGTTCATTTCTTTGGTTATAAAGTCCAACTCGCGTAAACGTTGCCTCATCTGTCCACAAGATGTTCACGTTATGATTTTCAATTAGCCAATTGCAAAAACTAATTCTGGCCATCGCATCATTTTCGTGGAGGGCATGAACCTTGCGAAAATGATAGGGATGTAATCCTTCATTGTTGAGCAGTTTCCAAACGTAATATTGGCTAACATTAAACCGAGCCGCAGCCATACGCGTACTTCGGCGAGGATCTCGTTCAAAAAACTCGATGATTTCTTCGTCAAGCTCTGACGAATGAATGGCGGGCCGACCTCTGCCTTGAGCATGCGCTGGCGTCTGGAACTGCCCGTGATCGAGAAGCCGCTGGGTTGCGGCTACGATCGTCCGGGTATCTGGTACTTGAGGGTTCATAACACCGCGAAGACGAAGCGACTCCACGTGCTGCGGCTCCGCGTAAAGTCGACGGGCGGCATGCGAATCATAATTCGCCCTCGCGTACAATTGCACCATGGATACGTACTCCACATTGAAAAAACTGTAATGGCGATCCATTTTGGCGGCAACAATAGCGCATTGCGCTTGCGTAGTTGCGCGGCCGGCGATCGCGGTACAACTGAAAGCGCGGCGGTGCCTTTGTGTTAGTGTTGTTCTTTGTTGTGAAGCGACTCGCTTTGCAGAGCGCATGCGGCGCAATGTAATACTTAATACTAAGTGCGTGAGCTTCTTTTACTTTGAACATTTCTTTCGTGCAGAAAAAAGTAATATTATTTTGCGGAGCGCGTGCGGCGCAATTTATGTTGTATTACTTAGTGCGGGAGCTTCTTTTACCTTAATTCCCTTACGCATGTGTTTATCAACAGTCTTTTGTTATGCTTTTTTAATGCCACCGACGGCGGCCTTTTGATTCTTGGGCGTTGCACGTTCATTTCGTGCGGCAAAAAGTACTATCGTTTCTCACGCTTTCGAGTTGATGATATTTTTTTTTGATGAGTTGAAAACAAAAAAAAAATATTTTCGAAAAATAACTTGCATGATTCGATAGTACTACTTAAGGTAAATCGTCCTGCTGCGGGAAAACAACCACTAAAATGTCACGGTGTATACTATACTTAATTTATATATATACTATACTTAATACATAATTTTCAAGTGGTGGGCACTGTAGTACCACGGACAGTTTACCGTAAAAAAGAAAATGGCACTGTAGTGCCATTGGACTGCCGAACGGATCAGCAACTCGCATAAACTTTATTTTAACTGTGAATTTACTTTTGCAACATGATGACTCAACTCTTAGCGACTAGATGGCTCTATAGTCGAAGTATGGAGACTGAACCGCGATATTAAAGATTTATAGCGGAATAACTATACACCGTGACATTTTAGTGGTTGTTTTCCCGCAGCAGGACGATTTACCTTAAGTAGTACTATCGAATCATGCAAGTTATTTTTCGAAAATATTTTTTTTTTGTTTTCAACTCATCAAAAAAAAATATCATCAACTCGAAAGCGTGAGAAACGATAGTACTTTTTGCCGCACGAAATGAACGTGCAACGCCCAAGAATCAAAAGGCCGCCGTCGGTGGCATTAAAAAAGCATAACAAAAGACTGTTGATAAACACATGCGTAAGGGAATTAAGGTAAAAGAAGCTCCCGCACTAAGTAATACAACATAAATTGCGCCGCACGCGCTCCGCAAAATAATATTACTTTTTTCTGCACGAAAGAAATGTTCAAAGTAAAAGAAGCTCACGCACTTAGTATTAAGTATTACATTGCGCCGCATGCGCTCTGCAAAGCGAGTCGCTTCACAACAAAGAACAACACTAACACAAAGGCACCGCCGCGCTTTCAGTTGTACCGCGATCGCCGGCCGCGCAACTACGCAAGCGCAATGCGCTATTGTTGCCGCCAAAATGGATCGCCATTACAGTTTTTTCAATGTGGAGTACGTATCCATGGTGCAATTGTACGCGAGGGCGAATTATGATTCGCATGCCGCCCGTCGACTTTACGCGGAGCCGCAGCACGTGGAGTCGCTTCGTCTTCGCGGTGTTATGAACCCTCAAGTACCAGATACCCGGACGATCGTAGCCGCAACCCAGCGGCTTCTCGATCACGGGCAGTTCCAGACGCCAGCGCATGCTCAAGGCAGAGGTCGGCCCGCCATTCATTCGTCAGAGCTTGACGAAGAAATCATCGAGTTTTTTGAACGAGATCCTCGCCGAAGTACGCGTATGGCTGCGGCTCGGTTTAATGTTAGCCAATATTACGTTTGGAAACTGCTCAACAATGAAGGATTACATCCCTATCATTTTCGCAAGGTTCATGCCCTCCACGAAAATGATGCGATGGCCAGAATTAGTTTTTGCAATTGGCTAATTGAAAATCATAACGTGAACATCTTGTGGACAGATGAGGCAACGTTTACGCGAGTTGGACTTTATAACCAAAGAAATGAACATTTTTGGGCTTTTAATAACCCGCATGTTATTCGAGAGTGTGCGCATCAAGTGCGGTTTAGTGCAGTTAACGTATGGGCTGGCATAATAAACGGCTGCTTAATTGGTCCGCATTTCGTGACAGGACACTTGACCGGTGAAACGTACCTACAAATGCTACGTAGTGTTATCCCGGACTTACTGGACGATATTCCGCTAGCCGTGTCCGTGGATTATTACCAGCACGATGGGTGTCCTGCCCATTATCAGCGCGCCATGCGAGAGCACCTTGACTCGGTGTTTCCCCAGCGCTGGATCGGTCGCGGCGGGCCTGTGCCTTGGCCACCACGAAGCCCGGATCTTACTCCGTTAGACTTCTTTGTGGTCTGAGCTCAAACGCCTTGTGTATCGAGAAGAACACGAAACGCGCGACGCGTTAATAAGTGCGATAGTGGACGCTTTTGAGATGATTAGACGTGACAGAGAAACATTATTGAAATTGAAAGCCAATCTGTTAAAACGTGCACGATTGTGTGTGGAGCGCAGTGACTTGCACTTTGAACAATTACTCCGCTACCGAGAAGTGTAAGTACTTGAACATTTGTAAATAACGAACATTTAATAGGTTAGGTAATCAAAATCATTAAAATTAAGTTGATTCCCATTTTTAAATACGCCTTAAATACTTTTATACCCAATTAATTATTAAGTAATGAATTATTACTTTAGAAAAATATCTTGATTATTTTTTTATGTTCGTGTTTAATTAAGGGTGGGTAAAAGTATTTACGACGGTCCTAAGCCCGTTAAAGTATGAAGGGAAAATGGAAATCACTTGTTAGTAAATTATCAGCGTATTGATAGGCGTGAGGGGCAACGACCCCAGCCAGTGAGCGGTCGCGGCGCGGCTCGTACTATTGGTTCGAGGTTGCTTTCGAGTTTCGTTTATCACAATCGTAAAACGTCTATTTTTTATTTAAATGAAATAAAAACTTCACGAATCTATTGTACTACTAATATAGAATCATTTTACTTCGGGAAAACAACCACTAAAATGTCACGGTGTATATTATAGTAAAGTAAGTGTATTAGATTTTCAACTTTTTATATATTTATAACTATTACCTATCTACCAGTATTTTTGTTTTCGTAATCACAACTATACTTTTCTTTATATAATCGTTTTTATCGCGCGACATGTCGCGCGATTTTTATCATGCAACCGTCGCGCGATATCGCCGGACAGTTTTCCCACATCATAGTCTGACAGCGCGGACAGTCGAGTGGTGATGGTGTATTCACACAACCTGGCGTGTACTTGTAGCCATTACATGAATAAGTACCTATATAAAACTACCGATTTTAAAATGATATTTACATAATAAATGATGGCTGAAAAATAGCTGACGTTTTCAAGTTAGGTGTTTTGTATTATATTCATCGAATACTACTTATCTGACGTTGTTAAAATCGGCTACAATAACCTCATGCCATTTAGAAAGTCGCCAAAACCAGCTTACCATTATTCCGCAAAAATAAAACCGGCTAAGTGCGAGGTCGGAATCGCTAGGGAATCGACTTACTTCCTATAAATATAACTTTGTTTTTTATAGTGTTTGTATGAGGAACAAAGTTATGTTTGCGGTTGTTGAAAATGTACTTTATCTCAAAAATAACTGGTTCGATCCGGTCCAAACCAATTTTCTTTGAAATTGTTTGTTAAGATCTACATTACATTCTTTTTTCAAAAAAATACGCTCGCTTAGTTTAAAAGTTCTAGGATAGAGGGGGGGTTGACTAAAAAATTTTTTTGTTTGTGGTTTTAGTTTCATGTATGGGAGCCCCCCTTAAATGTCATATTTTTTATGGGAGGGTCATTATTTTATATTTTACGCTTTACGATTCTCATATAATATATTTGTATGAGAATCATAAAGCGGTTAACAGGATACATCTGCTTACCCAATATTAGCGGTGTAATGCTTATAGTTACAGAATAAAGTGGCTGTGACAAACGGATGGATAGACAGACAGACAGACTGACAGAGAGACAGACAGACAAACAGACTTCACGAAACTATAAAGGTTCCGTTTTTTGCCATTCGGCTACGGAACCCTAAAAGCCTCTGGAATTACCATTAAACGTTAACTTTTATTCTATTCGCTATTTCCCATTCTCTACATAATAAGAGCCGATTTTACCGACGTCAGATAATATTTCTACGATGAAATAAGTATAAAATGACCGATTTTAGTATTAGACCGTATTGGCTAAGTATGATGGGTTCCAATTCCATGGCGTTGCCGCTCTGAGGTCCTGGGTTCGATTCCCGGTTGGGTCAATGTAGAAATCAAAATTTTATATATTACCTCGGATCTAGGTGTTGTGGTCCCAGCGTTGCGTCTGACTTCTTACTATATTATTTACTTTGGGATCAGAGCAATCTATGTGATTGGAGTCCAGATATTTATTCATTTATTTATTTGTTACCTACATTTACAAGTTGTGGTGCTGTACATAATTAGTTTCAATGACCATTTGATTGATTTGAAAAAAATATACAATTTCAAATGGCATCAGCTTGATGGATAGACTATTAAATTACCAGCTTTTCTTACAAAATTTAACGTCAATAGATATATTTTAGCTTTTGTATAAGGAAGTAAACTTACTTAAAAGAAATAGAATACATAGGTACTATTGAGGTCTTTACGTACGTTACTTGTACAAACGCACCCGCTGAACATCAGCGTCGTGGTGTGCGTTCCGCTGCTATGACTTATGCTGAGCGGATGCCTTTTTGACTCGAGTAGTCTAGTTCCTTGCTTGTATTGCCGGCTTGTATTTAGAGGTAGAATATACCAATCTATAGATACCCTATTTGCATCAATTTACGCACAAATAAAAAGATTTGCCGACATCATTAACAATAATTTTGTTACTGAAAGCATTATTTATATTGAACTACAAAACTTTTAATAATTAGCAGTAAGAAGCTTCATTAGGTAGACAATGTCAAACTGCTTATATTGAACTTTGAAAACGATTCCAACGAAGGTTAATACTACAAAAGTAGGCTGCGAGTCAAACAATCTGAAAGATTTGAAGCTACATAGGATTTGCAATTCGTTTGATCGTTTAAAATTTGTTGGTAACACAAGTTTATTTTTTATTAAAACACAATTACATCACGTATTTTCCTTACCATCTTCATTTATTTAGATAATGGACTTTATGTATAAGTATACTAGTCACGTGTTCAGAACAAATTTTGTTTTGTATTTTCTAGAATTGTGAGTATGCTTGTGCATACTTACTATTCCAATAAATAAAAGGCTGACTACTTGAGTCAAAAAGGCAAGGCTCATAAGTCGTGGCAGCGGGACGCATACCACGACGCTGGTTTTCAGCGGGTGCCTTAGTGGGTAGAATATCTGCGCATAGGTTTACACAAAAGATAAAATAAAATAACATATAATTAACAATGTTTCACTTTCTTACTTTGAGCAAAGTTAATTAAATAATTTAACTACAAAGTTAATTACTTTTGTTGAAAATAAGTAAATTTTATAATCTTACATTCTTATGTAGTACATACAGCGCCATCTATTTAGGCGCAAAAATAACGCTCAATCTGTCTTGTCTGTGCTCTCTCACGATTGTATTAAGTGTGTCTCGTAATAAAATGCAAATTATTCAAGAATAAGTGATTATTATTTTCATCAAACTATTTAACATGGTAGCAGAGCGTAGTTTTGAAGCAAAAAGTAAATGGGCAAAGCAAAATTCAAGATCTACAAGGACTACAAGTAAAGTGAATACGAACGTGATTTTCAAGGTTAGCGTCACGCTGAGCCGGCAAAACGAAAAACGGAAGAACTTAAATTATCGTCAAAATGGCTAAACAAGCAAAAATAGAAGATATAATGATACCTATTTTCGATGGGGTTAACTATTCTAGTTGGAAATTAAGATTGCTAACTTTGTTAGAATACAAAGAATACCACGAGGCCGCCATCATGAAAATTGAAAGATACGAAGAAATTGAATGGAAAAAGAAAGACCTTAAAGCTCGAACTATAATAATAAGCACAATAACAGACAAACAACTAGAATATATAAGTGAGTGCCGAACAACGTTCGAAATAATGCAGAAATTCGACAAAATGTACCTAACGAAGTCCACAGCAATGCAAATAATATGTCGGAAATTGAAGAAATAAAATTAAGTAATTACAGCTCAGTTGAAGAATTTTTCGTCGAATTTGAAAAAACAGTGAATGAGTTTAAGTTGGCCGGAGGGATATTAGAAGAAACTGAAAAGTTAAGATACATGCTAAGAGCGCTTCCACCAAGCTATAGCTATATTGGTGATTTCCTTGATGTTATACCGGTAGAACAAAGGACAGTAGAGTATGTATGCAGTAAAATTAAAGAAAAAAATATGTTTATTTATTTATTTATATATTCTTAGGAAGATTTACAGTTTTAATAATCACTATATCTAAATAACTTAATGCTAAACATCAATACTAATAATAAATCTCCACATATGAGTAGTCAGATTTATAAATATGGTCCGATTGGGGCAACTACAATCCAGAGAAAAGAAACAGTAATCTCTTAATACAAAAAAAAACAAAGTAAGAAAATATATATCTAAGGAACAATGGTGTTAGTCCAATTTATCACGAAGATTGAGAATCTCAAAATATGATTTAGTCATTAATCGCTTAATAGAGGTAGTGCTTGTAAAGAACAGGTCAATGTCGATAGATAATTTGGAAAAACTTTTACAACTACGGATCAGAAATGCGTTCTGCCTGTAATTTGCATGGACTAGGGGTACATATAGTATTGGGCGTGATCGGAACCTTAGCATGACTAGTTGCAACTCTGCCAAGAATAATGTAAGCACATTTGCAACCAAAACTGTAGCTCAGTGTTTTGTCTGTGGGAAGCCTGGACATCTCAAGAAGGATTGCTGGTATGGTCATCAGAAATATAATCAAGGACAATGCAGTGTTAGAGGTCAGCGAGGATTCCAGCGAGGTAGATTCAACAGTGGGCATCGAGGCAGAGGTCAAAATCAGTTCAGGAGTCAAAACCAGTCCAGTGGTGAATCTTCAAACTACCGAGGTCATCGAGGCAGAGGTCAAGGTCACTCCAGTGGTGAATCTTCTAACAATTTTTCAACGGAGTCATGGACAGCTCAAGTATGTAACCCGGAAATAAATCAGGTATGTGGATCTAATGAAAAAGAAGAATGTAACAGTGATTGTGAAATTAATTGGCTTTTAGATAGTGGGTGTACTGACCATATAATAAACAATGATTCATATTTTTGTAATTCCATAGATTTAAAAAATCCTGTGAATGTAAAACTGCCTGATGGTAAAATGTTAAAAGCGACCAAAGTAGGTACTGTAAAAATTTATTTTCAAAACTATTATAACCGTAAATATGTTGACTTGAAAAATGTTTATTTTGTTGAAGGTATTAAGCGAAATTTGTTGAGTTTTCTAAGATAACCAAGAGTTGTACTATAATAGCTAAAAATGAAAATGCAAAAATTTATAATGAGGCTAGAGAATTAATAGTTGTTGCTGATAAAATAAATAACTTGTATTGCATCAAAAGTTTTGTTTCACAGAATGATATGTACGTACATTCAGCAGTTTTAACTCAAAAAGAGAAATGGCATAGAGCTCTTGGTCATGTAAATTTTCAATATTTAAATAAATTAATAAATAATAAATTAATTGAGGGTTTACCTGATAAGATAGAAAGTACTGAAATGAAGTGTTCAAATTGTATTAAAAGCAAAATGTATAATGTACCATTTGAGAATAAGAGAACAAAGAGTAATGACATTTTAGAATTAATTCATACTGATTTAAACGGTCCACATAGTACAATAGGTTATGGAGGAGAAAAATACTTTTTGACGTTTATTGATGATTATAGTAAATGCACAAGGATATTTTGCATTAAAAGTAAAGCTAAAGTTGCTAATTGTTTCATAGAATATGTAAATTTAGTAGATAATAAATTTAATAAAAAAGTTAAGAAAGTTCAGTGTGATAACGGCAAAGAGTATTTAAATAAAGATGTATATGATTTTATAAGGCAAAAGGGTATAGAGTTGTTACCATGTCCACCTTATGTACATGAATTAAATGGTGTAGCAGAAAGATATAATAGGTCTGTGATGGACATTGCTAGGTGTTTGATGAGAGAAGCTAAGATTAATAGGAGGTATTGGCCTGAAGCAATAAAAGCAGCAGCTTATTTAAAAAATAGAACAATTGCAAATACAGTTGAAAATAAAACTCCGTTTGAGATATTTTTTGGAATAAAACCGAATGTAAGTCATTTAAAAATTTATGGAAGTAGAGTATTTGTTAGGGTTCCTGAAGTTTTGAGAAAAAGTAAATGGGATGATAAAGCACAGATAGGTATTTTAGTGGGTTATAATGAAAATAGTTATCGGGTATTATTAAATAATAGAATAATTAATGCTAGACATGTACAAGTAGTTGAAGAAAGTACTGAACTGATTTGCTTAGAAAAACAAGATGATCAACAAGAAAGAAATTTAGAAAGTGAACAGAGCTCAAAAAAAATTGTCCAAACAATTAATGATAGTGATGAAAATAATGAAATTGTCCAAACAGTTCATGATAGTGATGAAAATTATGTAGATGCAGATGAGCCCAGTTCTAATGATTTTTTAAATAATCTTTTGGATAGTGACAACTTAAATGATAAAAAAGAGGATGTTGTAGAATCTAAAAAAAGAAAGAGAATTCCAGTTTCTAGATATGGCAATCCTGTTACACATTTTATATATGTTAATTATATTGATGCAAACGTACCAAATACATTTGAGGAGGCGATGAACTCTAATGATCATAAACAATGGCAAATAGCAATGGACTCTGAAATAAATAGTTTAAATAAAAACAATACTTGGCAAATTGTTGAAAGGCCAATAGATAAGAAAGTTATAGATGTAAAGTGGGTTTTTAAAAAGAAAAGTAATAATGAGTATAAAGCTAGATTAGTTGTGAGAGGATTTCAGCAAAATGAACATATTGATAATGCTTATTCACCAGTGGGAAAAATGCAAACATTGAAAATTTTATTGTCATACAGTTGTAAAAATAATTTATTTATAGAACAGATGGATATAGAAACAGCTTTTTTAAATGCTTATGTAAAGTCAGAAGTATATGTTAATCAACCAGAAGGTTATGAAACTGATAACAATAAAGTTTACAAATTGCAGAAGGCACTCTATGGTCTCAAAGAAAGTCCAAGAGTATGGTATGATTGTTTCGATGAGTTTATTAAAACATTAAATTTTGTAAGAAGTAACTATGATTACTGTCTATATGTCAATAAAGCAAGCAAAGATCCAATATACATATTAATTTTTGTTGATGATTTTTTGATCTGTTGTAAAGATAAAAGGAAGATAGAAGAAGTAAAAACAAGTTTAATGAAAAGATTTGCTATGAAAGACTTGGGAAAAATTAAAAGTTACATTGGTATAGATATTGAATATAGTGATGATAAAAGCATAATGACTTTAAATCAAACAAAGTACATTGAATCTTTGGCTGCTAAATATGATCTTCAAAATACTAAGTTATATGATACTCCAATGGAAACTAATTTAAAACTAGAACAAGCTAGAGAAGTAGATGAAACTATTAAGTACAGAAATATAAAAGGTGAATTACTGTATATAAGTACAGGCACAAGGCTAGATGTAGCATATAGCGTTAATTATTTGAGTAGATTCCAATCTTGTTATAACGCAACTCATTACAAGTATGCAATGAGAATCTTAAAATATTTGTATAATACTAAGGATTTAAAGTTAACATACTCTGATAATATGGATACTGATGTATTAGACTGTATGGTAGACTCTGACTTTGCAGGAGACAATGTAGATAGAAAGTCTACAACCGGTTTTGTTATAAGATTGTTTGGAAACTTAATTTTTTGGAAAACACGTAAACAGAGTACAGTAACTAAATGTTCAACTTTTGCAGAGTATACTGCCCTGTCAGAGGCAGTGACAGAAGTACTTTTTATTAGGAACTTGCTGAGTGAATCGTTTGATATAAAATTTTGTAGCCCAATAAAAATTTATGTTGATAACTCAGGTGCAGTTGCAATAGCTAAATATGGTAACTTTACAAAAAATTCAAAGCACATCGAAGTGCAGTATCATTATGTAAATGAGAACTATGAAAACAAATTAATTGATATTGTGAAAATTGATACTACATCTAATTTGGCCGACATGTTAACTAAAAGATTAGATAAAACAAAATTTTTAAAAAACAGGTTACACTTAAGATTAATTTAGTAATTAAGTTTAGTAAGTAATTAAGTAACAGTATGCTTTAAGAAAATTGTTTTTGTAATTAGGTAAAGTTAAAATTAAAGAAGTTATGTAAAAATAAAAGATAGAATGTTAGTTTGGTATAAAATTTATTGATAGACATGTAAAAGTAAGTTTAGTTAATGTCTGAAGTCTGATGAAAGTTGTATGATTGTTTAAGCTAAATGTGGTAAGATTATAAATTTAAGGAGGCGTGTTGAAAATAAGTAAATCTTATAATCTTACATTCTTATGTAGTACATACAGCGCCATCTATTTAGGCGCAAAAATAACGCTCAATCTGTCTTGTCTCTAGTCGCTTCTTGTCTGTGCTCTCTCACGATTGTATTAAGTGTGTCTCGTAATAAAATGCAAATTATTCAAGAATAAGTGATTATTATTTTCATCAAACTATTTTAACAACTTTAAAGTATTTTCTTATTCTTTTTAAAAAAAGTTAACAATTTTGTTATTCGCCAATTAAAATTAATGTTTGACACATAGAAATGCGAGTGTACTTCGTTCACCTAACAGAAATGTTCGTGATAGAAATTCTTATTTTCTGAAATGTTTCTTTGCTTCCCCGACATGACAATAATACGACGTACAGCAGGGAAATGAACCAAAACGTTGAACTTTTTCTGGAGGATAATCTTAAATACCTACTTGTCAAATCTGTAAAAACCGCGTAGCAACTCATAATACCATGTTCGAACGCGCAAATCTTTGGAACTACTAGACCGATTTGTAAAAATATTTTTGTGTTGAAAATTTATTTATAGAGGAACTTTAAGACAAACATCTTTCGGGCTTTTACTACGATGCGATTATAAGAGCAGAGCAACAATGAAATTTTTTGCAATAACGGGGGGAATCAATTACTTTTTGAGAGCTTCCGTTGCGTACGTAGCGTAAACAGTTTAAGATACACAAATAGTGTTCTTTTAAAGTTCTGATGTATTTTTTGAGCTAAAAGTAAATGGATTTTTTGTTACAAATATTATAACCCTGCAATGGTTGCTCCACAGTCAAGTTGCAGTCTTTGACAAGATTTTATCAGTTACAAAAGTCAATCAATCGTGTTTAGGCAACTCTACTAAAGAAGCTAATGTTCTTAAGAATCAATTAACAAAAACTCATTGTTTTAGATGGCTCAATATAATTAAAAATCATTTTTGAGCTCAAATAAGTAATTCATCAGGACTTGAAAAGGTCACTATTTATGTAAATATTATGATTTGTAAGGATGAACCCGCAATTTTCTAAAAAAAAATGTAACAATAAGTTTCTTACTTAAAAAAATAAGGAAATTGAGCAGGTAGGCCATTTTTTTTATTTTATTTATTCATGCACGCATACTACAAAAAGTTTTCACGATTTTTACTTTATTAGATTTGTCAAATCCCGGAATAAGAAAATAATTATTAAAATTACGGGGCTGGGCGGGACGGGGCCGGGAGCGGAGCAAAGTTCGCTGGAATCGCTAGTTGCTTTATGAAGTAAACGATGATATTATAAGGCTTAAAAGCAAAGTAACTATTGCTCTCACTGTCAGGTTTTATTCCATCCTCATTCTTTCTTCATTTTATTCCACTGTAGAAATCAAGGGTTAATTCAGTGAGCATAATCTTGTGCCATTAAATAAGAGTAGGGAAATAAGAAAAGACAGTACCTGCAGATTCGAATACTTTGAAAGTGTAAGTGATAAATTACTGTTATATGAGAGTGAGAAATAAGTTCTCTTGGAGTCGGTGCACGATGTCAATCTTATCTACACCAATAGTCTACACACATCATATTTTTTAATGATGGTTTAATTTTTAGATTTTTTTAACGTTTCACAGAATTTGTTGTGAACAGCCTGTCTAGTGTAACATAGAGGTCGTTGTTAAAAACTATTTTTTTCTGAGCTTGCTGTTTCATGACTAACTGTAGCTTTCCCGACGGTTTCAATTCCGTAACGAGCCATTTCCCGCGATAATGCTGCCGTCTACAGATTTGTTGGGTTAAACGATTATTTTTATGTTTTTTTACCAATAAACATTTACTTATTAAGCTTTTGATAATTTCAATGAGATTATTCAAAAAGGCGTTATGCGTTTGGTATAACAAGCAAGATATCGTAGGGTACTAAATTGCAGGGGTTATGGAAAATATTGTGTTTCGCTCCAAAAAAATACGCTATGAACGTGCAAGTGCAGTTTTAGTATAATTTAACCTAAAACAGCCAAATATTGCCGACACATTTCTGGATTTATCGGATTTTATTCCAAATCCAAGTCTCAATACTTGCATAGTCAGAAAGGGGTGAATTAGAAATCGAAAACAAAAAGAGGAATTCCATGCATCATAGCCGAGTTTTCCTATGATGTCGTTCTGAGTTGACTCGAATTGGCGAACGGAAACTGTACTAACTGTCTGTACTAGCAAACTAACACGATTCTTTGACGTTGTTTTTTTTTAATGAATTCTAAATATATTAACCAAATTTTTGCCAAATTGATTACCTGTAGTTTACTACAACATACTTTCAAGCGCTTTACTTGCATTCACAGGTTTACCTTACCAACTTTTATTCCCTATTGCACCCCGTTACAGTACCTACTGATACAACGTGATTACGGATAAATTCTCACATCAACTCCCATAGATGGTCAAATACATATAAATTATTTATTAATTGACTGCTTTCATGAAAGTTTGGGATTCATTCATTCGCCAAAACTAAAGTGATTTTAGATAAACTTAAATTAATTTTCTAACGAAGAGATAGATCTCAAGAAACGCGTGCTAATGATTTTTTAAAGGAATTGAGATAATTTGAAGTGAACCCACTTAGTCGATAATTGGAGAAAGGCAGCAGATGGCAGGCCTTTTAGTAATTAAGCAGCTGTTAGTGTTCTTTGTCGTTTTGAATCGATTTTGACGTAAGATTTTAAAATCGCTTTGCTGACATGGGCTAAAATATTGAATTATTAAGTTACCCTAATTTTCATATTTTTCTTCTAATTTATTATATATTTTTTAATCGAACTGGTGTTCTTTCATAATTAAAACGACCTCCGTGGTGTAGTGGCTAAGATGGGTTTCAAGGCGTTGCCGCTCTGAGGTCCCGGGTTCGAAACCCGGTCGGGCCAATGTAGAAATCAGAACTTTCTACAATGTTTCGGGTCTGAGTGTAGTAGTACCACCGTTGTTTTTGATTTTCATAACAGCATTACACATCTACTTACTTTGGAATCAGAGCAATTTATGCGATTGCTGTCCAATATTTATTCATAATATACACTTACTTTGATGTGGGTAACTAAATTTGGAGTATCCACGTGAATTAAAGTACTAGGCACACATTTAACAACTGATGTAAGTCAGAATCAAAACAATATTAGCTTTAATTCGATTTTCACTGCATTTCCAACCAATTTAAGTGGCAAATAATTGTAATCATAAGCCGTTGATTTCGTGTAATTAGTTGTTTATTAACTAAACTATTAGGTGAATATTAACGCGTTCGTCGGTTGATTAGGTAGGATTTGAGATTTTATGAAAAAAAAATACTCAAGTATTTTTGGCTCAGTCAAGTTGAAAACATAAGCGAAAGAGCAAAATTTAACGACACTTTCGCATGTTTATTTTTTGATATACTTAAAAAGTCATATCTTATATTTGACTGTTAATACATTGCTGTATGACCCGGCCACAAGATAGCCAATCATGGCTGACAATGGAGGATATATCGATATATAGGCCTATATCCTATATCCATGACTAGATAACATCGGGATTATTATGATGATGACAATGATGGTTAACCAATGCAGCTTAGATCTTAAAATTGATGGAATAATTATGGTTATTTTTTGTGTTCTGTTTCTATACAAACTTAATAATTTAAAATGCACTTGAAACAAGCAACTGTGTATGCAACAGCAACAGCAATTACAAACTTAATAACGCTATACGGGCGTATGCCAATGCCACTCGGCCACCGATACATTGGTAAGCCTGTTGAATTTTGCAAGTGCTTCTCACAATATCTCAAAGAAATATTTATAAAAAAAAATGTAAAAATATTTATTGAATTGATGACGGTGAAGAATGTTTTTAACATTCACAGTGCTATGTTTTATATTCATGAATATAAAAAAAGAAACCAAAAATGCGCACGGGCGGGACTCGAACCAGCAACTTGCTAGTTAATCAGGCCAAACGCTCTTCCAATTGAGCTACCGTGCCATTACATACCTTTGCGCCCGTGCGCAATTTTTGGTTTCTTATTTCATCTCCCAAAATATGGATATGACCCTGTGAGTGTTAAAACAAAAACATTCCAAACCATTGGATAGCGAAACGTTATCAATTTTAAGTTTAGTTTATTCTGTTATAACTCCTTGGCCTACTGTTGTAATAATATACGGGTAGATGTTACTGACATCACGCGTAATGACGTATCTATAAGAGATATTTACAAGGTCAGATCGACAGCACGGTAGTTCAATTGGAAGAGCGTTTGGCCCGATTAGACAGAAAGTTGCTGTTTCGAGTCCCGTTCGTGCGAAATTTTGATTTCTTATTTCATCTTTTTGAATTAAAGATGATTTAAAATAATTACCGTATACTCCAGGTTAAAGATTATTTATTTTCCCACAAGAATCATACAATTCACTTATGTGAGATACTTACAGATTAACAAAAAGTAATGGTAGAAACACAGCGAGCGAACTTAGCGTAATACAATATTATAATTAAAAAAGTAGGGTATTTCTAAAACTAAAAGTAGCGGCCATTCAAGTCAAGTGCGCTCGTGAGATAACGCGCTTTGTTTAGCGACACAGATACAGATCGCAACTGCGTACGCACCAAACTAGAAGTGGCTCGAGTTCTGGTCAGGAATCAGGAATAAATAAATAAACAAGACATCAATTATTTGGATTAGATATATAAACTGTATGGAGTTCTTTTTTTTAGATAATAGTTTTATGTTCAATGTATGAAATATTAACTAGTAAAATATTAAAAACACCAGTCTATAATCGAATTATTATATTATTACAAATGGTTTGATTCCTTGTTTAATATTTTCGTAACTTTATTTTATTCAATTATTCTTTTATTGTATTTTGTAAGATTTCACAATAATTCTTGAACTCGTACAATTTCTATATATATATATATTTATAATTGTTATTATTATATTATATTCTTGATAATTTTAAGTTTTGTTTGTGAGGCTAGGCTATTATTGGCACTGTACGAATTATATGTTGCTTTAAACGATCTTTAATTTTTTTGGTACTTTTTATATCTTTTATGAAATTAGGCAGTTTATTATATAATTTAGCACCCTCATAAATCAGATTCTTTTTTCCGTAGTTGGTTCTTGGATGGGGCAAAATGATTTCATTTTCACGCCGCAGTGCTTTTTTACGGGTAAAAGTAATATAATATAAATAATATAATGTAAATGCAATAGAAAGTTCTTATCTTTAATAACTTATACAAGAAACCAATTCACTAAGGCCCAATTTTTTTATCGAAAGTAATGGTAAAATGTCGTAACCAGCAGTTGAATATAAAAAAATGTGTGTATTTTTTAAGAAAATATACCGAAACCAATGGTTAAATAATATAGCTATTCTGACATTTAGTTATGTTTTGTTTTTTCTTTAAAACACAAGCAATCTTAAATGTTTAACTGCTGGCATTGACATTTTAGCATTACTATAGATAGATCTTCTTGGAGGGAACAACACGATATTCCAGTTTCATAAATTAACAATACTGATATTCTATTTATTTTTCTTAGAAAAGTGTCTACATATAAAGTTAGCTTGCCTTCTACATATACTAATATTTTAAAGCTTAAAAGTTAATTTGTTTGTTTAAACACGCTAATCTCAGGAACTTCCGGACCGATTTAAATAAATATTTTGTGATGTCTAGCTTGTTTATTGAGTACGGCTTTAAGTTTTAAACATCACACTGAGACGGGAGGATAGGTAGCAAACTTAAAACGCGTGGACGAAGTCGGGTGACCGCTAGTATCTTATAATAAGGTTATTGATCCAGATATCTAACACGTAAAATGCGGTATTATGTATAAACATGAGGAAATATCGGGTAATGTTCTCGACAGTCTGCACTAATGAAGTCTTACAGGTGTAGCTAATCTGCTTTGTGGCTGCGCTAGGGCTGTCAACGATCATCATCATCATCATCATAATCAGCCAAAGGACGTCCACTGCTGAACATAGGCCTCCCCCACGGCTTTCCACAGCGACCGATCACTAGCGGTCTGCATCCAGTTTGATCCTGCGATCTTTTTAAGGTCGTCTGTCCATCTTGTTGGTGGACGTCCTACGCTGCGTCTTTGGTCGAAGGGTCTCCAATCTAGAACTTTCCTGCCCCAACGGCCATCAGTTCTTCGCGCTATGTGCCCTGCCCACTGCCACTTAAGCTTACTGATTCTCAAGGCTATGTCCGTTACCTTGGTTCTTCTACGTATCTCTTCGTTTCTGATTCGATCTCGTAGAGAAACACCGAGCATAGCCCGCTCCATCGCTCGTTGTGTAATTTTGAGCTTCATTATAAGGCCCATAGTAAGAGACCACGTTTCAGATCCGTATGTCATCACTGGTAATACACACTGATTGAAGACTTTCGTCTTCAGACACTGAGGTAATTGAGACGAGAAGCTGTCAACGATACTTTACAAAAGTAAACATATTAGTTCATGTCATTCTAAACGCAACCCATATCTCCGTATCCATGAGCTAGAATATTGAGTCTTGATTTAACATGCAAAAGTGGTCTAGTAATTCTGAAGAAGTTTTGAAACACACACAGGGTGAGAAAAGCACACAAGATAAAGTAGAAATAAAACTAGATAAAGTAATAAAGATTTTGGGCTTGACATGGCACAGAATAGATGATGCATTCAAGATTACAGTAAACTTACCTGAGATGCGATATCCTATAACGAAGAGATCCATACTTTCCGATGTTCGTTTGTTCGATCCGTTCGGATGGCTGTCACCAGTCGTAATCACTGCTAAAGTTCTAATCCAAAAGCTGTGGTTATGAAGTCTCGGCTGGGATGATACATTGCCGTCGGAGCTGAGTGAAGAGTGGACAGGATATAGACAAGAGTTAATACATTTACAAAGCATCGAACTACCAAGATGGTTCAAAATTACATCAAAAAATCATAAAGATATATAACTACACGGCTTTGCAGATGCATCTACTCAAGCATACGCTGCTGTTACTTACCTAAGAGTGGTTGATGACGCTAAAGTACATGTCATGATGATTGCTTCTCGAACTAAAGTTGCACCACTGAAACAAATTTCTGTGCCTAAATTAGAAGTGTGTGCTGCTGCGTTACTAGTTGAACTCATAAGTGATCTGATGGAGACACTGAATATCACAAAAGACAAGATATTTGTATGGACCGATTCGATGGTCGTATTAGCCTGGCGTCAATCACATCCTAGTCGATGGAGAACGTTTGCGGCCAACAGAGTCGCCGAACCCTGCTGATTTCGCAACAAGAGGCGTTAAAGCATGCGACTTAGCAGCCTTAGAGAGTTAGTGGACTGGACCAAAGTTGCTAAAGGAAAAGAATCTAGATATACAAAGACAAGATGTTCCACACACAGAATTAGAGTCGAAGAGTTCATTTCACAACACATTACAACAAGAAGAGCCAATTTGGGAACGATTTTCAACAATGACAAAAATGAAAAGAGTTTTGGCATATTGTAGAAGAATGCTGAAGGAGAAAGAGACTGAGAAAAAAGAGGAAAATGTAACACCTAAAGAAATGGAAAGAATAGTAGAAGACTGCATAAGATACTATCAAGGTTTAATTTATGGAAAAGAAATAGAAGAACTTACCGAAGATGGGAGAGTAAAGAAAAGAAGTTCTCTGATCACACTTTCTCCTTTTTTAGACGAAAAAGGCTTGCTAAGAGTGGGAGGAAGACTACAAAACGCTTCTATACCTGAAAATGCTAAACACCCCATAATTATACCTAATAATCAACATATCACAAAACTGATAGTGAATGAATCCCATATAAAAACACTCCATGGTGGAATTTAATTGATGATGGCACGTTTGAGAACAAGATATTGGATTATTGGCCTAAAATCAGCCGTGAGAAAATGCATTCGAACTTGCAAAACATGCATTATAGACAAGGCCCAGGTCAAGCATCAGTTTATGGGTCAGTTGCCAGCCGTAAGAGTAAGTCCACATCGAGTATTCTTGAACAGCGGTGTTGACTATGCTGGACCCGTCTCGAATAGAACATCGAAGGGCCGAGGACAGCATGCTACGAAAGGCTACATTTGCTTATTTGTCTGCATGGCAACCCATGCTATCTACCTAGAAGCTGTTACAGACCTTACAACGCAAGCTTTTATAGCAGCATTAAGAAGATTTGTAGCACGCAGAGGCCAATCATGTGTGGAGCGATAACGGTACAAACTTTGTGGGTGCCGCCAAGAAATTAAAACAACTTTTTGAAAAGGGCAAAAGGAACCTAGCAGCTGAAGTAGCAGATATCTTAGCCACTGATGGCACGACCTGGCATTTTATACCCCCAAAAATGCCGTCCTGTGGAGGAATATGGGAATCTGGCACCCAATCAGCTAAAAGGCACCTGGCTAGAGTTAATAAGGACACTAAACTAACCTACGAGGAGATGATCACACTTTTAGCCCAGATTGAAGCCTGCCTCAACTCGCGACCGCTTTGCCAAATAGACAATACTACAGAAGTTCCACTGACGCCCGGTCATTTTCTTGTGGGTGAGCCTCTTATAAATATACCTGAAATTAATTATGAATAACAGAAGACCAGTTTATTGACCAGGTGGCAAATGATTCAAAAGATGACTCAAGATTTTTGGCGCCGCTGGCAGGCAGAATATCTCCACACGCTACAACTAAGATATAAATGGCAAACACCTGTACCATCACCTTCAGTAGGAGATATTGTGGTGATTAAAGATGCAGATACACCTCCAGCAAAATGGTTACTTGGAAAAATAAGGCATCTACACCCAGGAACAGCTAATCTCGTTAGAGTGGTCACTGTACAATGCAAGGGTAACCATGAGTTGAAGAGACCCTTATCGAAACTTATACGACTGCCGAAAGATGTTGAGCACTAATGAGCCATGGTGGGCGGTGATGTTGCTGTGTGATTGTGATATGTAATAAATTATTGGGTTGTGAAAGTGTTTAATAACTTAATTGCTAATACTTTAAAGTGAAAGTGATGTGATATATTCTGTTATGTGTGAGTGAGTGATACAATTATGATACCTTACTCTGTTTGGAAATTTAAGTTACAGTCCATTGCATGATTTCTATTATTTGTTCTTTTGAAGTTTATTTAAAAACTGATGTTTTTGGTGGGCGGTATGTCCGATAATTTCATTCATTCCTATAAGAACATCTGCATCTCGAAATGCAGATGTTCTTATAGGAATGAATAGTACATACAGTAGTACTAATAAAATAATCAAAGCGAGTTGACGTTTATCCTTTACATCCGTGCCCGTACACAAATTAGAACCTTAATGCATTAAACACAGTGTTTACATGTTTTAATAAATTTGAACCTAAAGACAGAAGTTTTTTCTTTTATTTAAGCGATAAAATAGTTTATGCGATTTAATTAAATATGCATCGATTAAATTCATAGTCCATTCAAAACAATAAAATAATTTTCCATTATAAACCTTTGTTTTTAACTCGGTAGGCACATCTGTAATGCCAAGGCCGCACTTATTGCGATAAACATTCAAGCGATAAACTTCGTCTTCGGTTTACGGGGATTCTTCGCGGCCACATAATGCGCGTAATATTTGCATATAAAGTTCATCGCGATGTTCAATAGTAGATTGTTATACAAGGAGAGAAAGTGACCTATTTCACTCGAGAAGTTTTTGGCGCTCGAAAGAAGTGAGAGCGCTAAAAATTCGAGAGTTCACCCGAGATAAACACACTATTTTTCATTTCAACTGTGAGGAAAAATAAATTAATTTAGCTGTGTGATTGTGATGCGATGAAGAGATATTATGTTGTTTGGCGGAGATGAAACCTCAAGTTTTGCATCACATATCAGTTTGTTTACCCGTTATACATAAAACACACGATTAGAAGTACAGTAACGGCACGGAAGACAACAGAGTACATAAAACGCGAGTAATATCAAATATTTCAAATTATTGTTAAAAATATTAATCGATTTTTCTCACATATAATAATTGTAGTAGAAGATCGCAACCTTAACCTTGTCACCAAAACTATCACAGGTTATGTAAAATTCCAGGTTCAATTTTGCCCCATGAGATAGCGCTATGAGTGACAGCTAAAGGTGGGAGTGAATAAGAAGATTAATGAACAACAAAATCGCGGCAAGTCAATGTGACAATTTAAACTGAAAAAAAAGTGTCACTATGTACGGGCAACCGAATATTATATTTGTAGATTCGAAATTGTTAAAAATTAGACCGATTGTACATTTTTACAATCAGTGACCATAATAACACGGTTTTAATGTTAAGCTAATCTTAAAAATATGGAAAGCTTTTTATTTTAATAATATGATGGGACTCAATTATTTTTGACTCCATGTCTGATCGTAGCAATTAAAACTAAATTATTTTTCACCCTAGGGATGGAAAAGCTATTTTTCATCCGTCTATTCTCACATGAAATTTCAATTTTCCGAACAGAAGAAATGAAAACGTAATTTACCGGACAAAACACGCTCAAATTATTTTTAAGTCTCGCCCAAGCGTCATAGCAAAGATCCTTCCTTTTATGGCCAGTTTCCTGTGGGATCCATAAAATAGGCTCAGTCTCGTTATTTGAAATAAATTCCAAAATTCTGTCATTACTCCAATCCATGTTGTGCTAATAAACACGAGTCACATTTAACACGTCCGCTATTCACGATGGATGCGGGCCGACTGAAGTCAGAAGTATGGCCGCGCAAGCGAAGTTTATCGCAATAAAATCCTTTGATGTGCGCGACTTCACCGACAGCGGAGCGATGAGCCCAAAGCTTCGCCCGAAGTACCAAATCATTCTCGAATGTTTGACTACATATATCGCGATAACCTGAATATTCGCGTTATCGCGATGAGTGCGGCCTAGGCATAAGGAGTTATGTTCATGGTGTATTGCAAGTACGATTACGAGTATTGCAATCACCTCTGGGACGGATCAGGCAAGTACCAAGTAGCAACTTGAAGCACTTGACTCAGCAGAGCGACGCAGACGCAGACCGCGAGCGCAGCGAGCGGGAAAGTTTTAACATCCATTCACACCATTTATTGAAATAACTGCGATTAGGTGATTTGTCATACGATTTTAAATTTAAGCGCGAGTGCGTGAAAAATAGACACCTGTTATGCCTGCAAGCTGCGGAACTATAACTTGAACGCGAGCTTGGCGCGAAATTTTAGATCAATATTTTCATGCCAAGATTCCTGGCTAGTCTCGTCGCATGAGGTTTAAGGTTAGGCTGGCGGGCCGCACAAATAGGCTCGGTGGGCCACATGGAGCCCGCGGGCTACAGGTTGAGTACGACTGGTCTATCGCGTCGGTAAAATAATTGTATTTTCTAATCGTCTTGATTTCCAATATTTTTAGATTTGACACAATTTATTAATATAATTGCTTTTAAAAACATGAGTACATTAAATTAGTAAAAATATTTTTAACAAGCCGTATTTAATATATTTTTGTTCCGCCGCGAACACGTCCGCGCATTTGAGTTTACTCCCTCTCCTCCTGTCGCACCGTGATATTTTCCTAAATGCTTCCTATATAAATAAGCTATCCAACACAAAAAATATTTTATCAAATCGTCTAAGTATTCCTGAGATTAACACGTTCAAACAAACAAACTCTTCAGCTTTATAGTATTCCGGTCAAAAGATGTTAGTAATTTAAGTTAACACTGCTGCGATAAGCGTTCAAGAGGCGCGCATCTTAGGCCCACTGCACTGGAAGGAGTTCTGAGGTGGGCAGCTCTCGCTTGTAGTGCTGTCTCTAGGCCTCGATAGCTATGATGCTGTTTGAGCCCGCTTTTCGGGCCTTCATTTAGTCAGTCATAAGTATAACCAATCGTTATCATGTACGAGAATGCCTGATACAAATTTAATCTAACTACCCAGGCATAAATTAGTAATCTCCACGCCCGAGAACCATTAGCAAAGTCTAACGGCCTAACGAAAAATACATTAACAAGGATTGACCTACTGTTTAAATGTTGACCTACGTCAACGTCGTTGACGTAGATTTTAAACTAGCCATTCCACATTCCATATTTAAACAGTTGTCCAAACCTAGTTTGGGTTCCGTAGCCAAATGGCAAAAAACGGAACCCTTATAGTTTTGTCAATTCTGTCTGTCTGTCTGTCCGTCCGTATATCACAGCCATTTTATTTGTAACTATAAGCATCACACTTTTGAAATTTGGAAGGGAGATGCATCATGTTAACGATTCTTATACAAAAATAAAAAATATGACATTTAAGGGGGGGGGGGGGGCACATAAAACTAAAACAAAAAAAAGTCAAACCTATGCGTATCTATAGATAGGTCTAAACTAAGCGAGTGTAAATTTTGGACGGGATCGAACAAGAAGTTTTTGAGATATAGCACATTTTTAACAACTGCAAACGTAAATTTGTACTTCATACAAACACTATGAAAAACAAAGTTATATTTGCTGTCAACGAAATATTGTTTTATTTTACTAAGTGGTCCCTAATTCAGTTAAAGTAAGCACGGAACCCTCACGCGAGTCCGACTCGCACTAGGCCGGTTCTTGACTGGCAAGGACTGGAATAATTCATAATAACCCTAACAGTCTAATAAACCTGTTTTAGCTTTTACACTCTTTTGTCTCGTTCTGTGGCGCTGTCATCGTTTAATAGAAAGTGACAAAACAGTGTTATAGCAAAAATGGGTTTATTAGACTGTTTAAGTTCTTATGAATAAGAGGGTTATATTTAGTGCCATAATTCACACAGTCATCCATACAATGTGAAAAAACCTGTCCTACCTATTAAGGGGTTATTACGTATCGAGATTAGGTTCTATTTGTGTAATGATTTTCATAAAAAAAATGAAAATAAATACCCAAGAAAAAAACACAAAATTCACTACATTAAAAAAAACATTTAGGCAACCCGAAGAGAGGTTGCCGGGGCGCGCGGGAGGCGCGGATTGCGCCGGCACTCGCAACTAGCGCGACGGGAGTGATAACGCATTATGAAAATTCCTCCGTTCTAGGGTAAATAGGTGCTAAACTTGTTGACTTTGAAAATTGATAAAAAAAATTTTAATTACGTGCTTTTAATACTTGTTTTGGTTATGTAATTAAAGCAACTTTATGACCCTTTCGGGTCGGACAGGGTTTTTTTACATATTGTATAGAAAGTCTTTGAAATTATGTTCATCTTAAACTTCGTCTAAATTGAAAAATACTTGTAATGATACCAAAGTACAACTTTCACCACATTCTAATTTCCTGCCATTGAAAATTGTTTACCAATTTTTTTGTTCACCAAATTTTTGGTTTGTCTGTAAAATGAACGAAAACTGGTATTTTAAAACAAAAGTACATGAACAAAATGAGCTACGTAACGTTTGCAGCACGCGTTTCTGCAAGTATTCCTCGTTGTACTTTTTTTTCTAATATTAACGCCAGTCAACTGTGATTCTAGGACGTGCGACGTGTTAATTTTTGTACCTACGTTCTATAAAAGTGTTCTGTACTTCTATGTTGACAATAAGTGATCGTAGCTTGTTGAAAAAAAATATTAAGCTCAAATAGTGTTTGAAAGCTGACTAGATGGGCCTCAATTTTCAAAAGGTTTTATTACAACGAAACGAAATACAGTACTCTTAAGTACCTTCACGTCGAAGTAAATAAATATGTAATTCGCACTTTCAAAGAAATGTGATGTGAATATGAATTCTATTTTATTTTTAGTATAATGGAATGAACGTGTGATATTAAATTTTGAGCGTCTACAAAATGCTTTCTCATGCAAAATGCGTAATCTATACGTCCTTGTGTTGTTATGAGGCCAATACGCCGCGACTGAAAGAACAGACGAATGTATTATACGAGATTTCCACACCACATCAATAAGATTAGTAATATTCTAGTCTGGGTCTACTATCGAGTTTATGTAGCTGTATGATTGAGTGTGGCTTAAAGGTAAACGCACACTTATCCGAGCCGAACGCGGCGAAGGAGTCGAACGAAACGAATTTTAGAATTATGTAAGTATATGAAATCTCATAAAACCTCGCATACTTTCCCGCGTCGATTCGTCCGAATCTGGAAAACCCCAAAAATCCTAGATAAATTCGGATGACGTCATTAGATTCGGTGCCGATTATACGGTCGGCTCGGACGACTGGCCGGGTGTTCAATATAAAATCTTCATACTTACTTCCCACCTTTAGCTGTCAAACATAGCGCTATTTGATAAGACAAAATCGAATCTGTAATCGAAATGACATAATCAGTAGTAGTTTTCGTGATAAATATAAATAAAATATTTGACAACATCACATACATTGCTCCGATCCCAAGCTAAGTAGCTAGTCCACTTGTGTTATGGAAATTGGAAACAACGGTGGTACCACAACACCCAGACCCGAGACAATATAGAAAAGATCGTTTTCTACATTGACCCAACCGGGAATCAAACCCGGAACCTCACGAGATGGCGACGCTTGAAACCAGCGTGCTAGCCACTCGACCACGGAGGTAGTCTTCCTTGATTCAATTCGTTCCACGCGTTCGGCTCGAATGAATGAGCTTTCACCTTAATATCGACAAAAGATGAAAACCCAGTAGGCTTGAACTAGGTATTAAATGAACAATGTAGGCTGTCTTATCGCAAATAGCTATCAGTTCCAGATAACCTTTGAGTTTTGTGTCCTCAATGCAAGTAAAACTGATGTAATCTATATTGTATATACAAGGTGTTGTTTTGGTCAGCAACGTCCGACTCGGGAGTTATTGTATAAACGGTACTGATGCCAAAAACAGTCTTTGTGCATGACCTAAAGGTATGACTGGGATATAATGCTTACCTTTAGCATTAAGTCCACCTTTTGAACACTATTATTTTGTGCAATAAAGTTTTTAAATAAATAAAATAAATATTGTTACCAGAATCCAATGCTGAAAAGTGTTAAAAACCGGCTAAGTGCGAGTCGGACTCGCGCACTGAGGGTTCCGTGCCAACTGTAACTGAATTTGGGAATTCCACTTACTACCACTTAGTAAAATCCACAATATTTTGTTGACAGCAAATATAACTTTGTTTTTCATAGTGTTTGTATAAAGTACAAAGTTATGTTTGCGGTTGTTGAAAATGTGCTATATCTCAAAAACTTCTCGTTCGATTCCGTCCGAACCATTTTCGTTGAAAGTATTTGTTAAGACCTACTTTATATATTTTTTTCAAAATTTACACTCGCCTAGTTTAGAAGTTAGATGGGGGGGGGGGACGTCCATTTTACCACTTTGGAAGCGTCTAGCTATGAAACGTTCGACTTTAAAAGTTAGATTTTTAAAGACCTATCTATAAACACCCCACACGTGTAGGTTTGACAAAAAAATGTTTATGGTTTTAGTGTATGTATGGGCGCCCCCCCTTAAATGTCATTCTTTTATTTTTTTGTATGAGAATCGTACATCGAATGAGAATCGGATACATACTCCTACAAAATTTCAACAGTGTGATGCATATAGTTACATAATAAAATGGCTGTGACATACGGACGGACAGACAGACAGACAGACAGACAGACTTGACGAAACTATAAGGGTTCCGTTTTTTGCCATTCGGCTACGGAACCCTAAAAAAGTCTAGTTTGTGTGTGTGTGTGTGTGTGTGTGTGTGTGTGTGTGTGTGTGTGTGTTGCGATGCGATTCTTATAATAATGTAATCTCAACATATTACGTCCACTCTTATCAAAAAAGCCACAGCTATGTAGTATTAAGACCACCTAGCTCGAGAAAAGCATAAGTGTTAATACTTTAGACACCGTCGCGAATCGTATCACGGGTGGCACTGACATGTTAGACCGCGCGCTGCGTATTAGCATATTCGCCATCACACCGCGCTCACTGCACGCTTTCTCCGAATCACGTACTGCCGTTATTTTTCCTGTTAACTGCTTCTGCCTAGCCCGCTTTTGGAATATTGTAATGGGAAACATGCATACACATAGGAGGACTTAACATCATGTGGCATACTCTACCAGAAGAAGTCACTCAGAAGTTCTAGGTAGACAGGTACTTAATCGATTACGGAACCTATACCTCCTACATACCAATAGTCCAAAAGATCCACATCTAAATAATTGATACCTAACTTTAACTTGCATTTCAATATAAAATTAAGGTTTTTAGGTAACAGGGTTCGAAAACACGACAGGTTGGACAGACGACCTTATAAAGATCGCAGGATCAAACTGGATGCAGACCGGTCGCTAGTGATCGATCGCTGTGGAAAGCTGTGGGGGAGGCCTATTAGTTAGGTAGGCGAGGTAGCTAAATGGCGTAATTCAACGGCGCCGTCGAGACCTATCAAAATCGAAAGATAAAATAATTTCGAAAAGAAAAGCTCGTATGGTAAAAACCATTTTAGCGGTGGGTTTGGCGAGTACGGTTTTTCAAAAATGTAAAAAAAACGGTTACTTGGGCGTTCTCGAGCGCGTCAGATATTCATACTACGTATGCCCCAAGTGCCTCTGATAACAACGGTATACTAATCTGCCGGTTTGAGTGGTGGGGGTAGGCATATAAAGTAGTCAAAAATGTAAAAAAAAAAAAATTACTCGAGCGCCTCAGATTTTTGGAAGGGGTGTTAAGTAGGCCCCAAGGAAGCTCCCTTAAAAAAAACTGACGATTTTGGCGTGACCATAAGTTACGATGAATTTTTTAAAAAGCAAAAAAAAATAGTTTTTTTGAAATACTCGAGCGCGTCAGATTTTCATAGGGGAGGTTCATCTCGGTATCCTGAAAGCATATTTTCTTAATCTGACAAAAATGTTGGTGGGTTCTCTTAATCTGACCGGAAAGGTTTTTTGGTTTCTTGTTTTTTCCTTTCTTCTTTCTTTTTAATAATTCTTCACTTCGTTTTGCTGACGGTACGTCCAAAAAACAATTTGAGGATCAACAGGCTATTGAATAATATACATACATGAAACTGTACATGTTAATAATACTTTTGTATACAGATACGCGTAACCTTTTCCAAGTCCACGAAAATTGTCGAGAAGCTTTAGAAAAAAAAATTTTTGAGATTAAAGTAACATAATTTAATCATCGTTATTTCATATCATTTTTTTAACATCCTCAGTTTTCAAGATATACTCAAAAAACCGGGAGTTTGAGTTTTTATGAAGCTTCAAGTCAAAAAGTTTTAACTTTGGACAAAAATGTAAAGAGACCTTTTTGTGTAAAATAAAATTACCTTTTTTGTTTATTTAAACTTTTTTTTTGTAATATGTATCTTTCGCGACTTAGATGCCGCAACGCGTTTTTCGGAAGACGAAATGGCTCCTCCACACTCCTGGTCATGCGGAAACCGGCAGATTTTGTATTTTTAGTACGTTTTAGATTATATTCTTCAAAATAAAAAATAAAAAAATCGCGCTCGAGAATGCCGGATTAACGTTTTTTTTTTACAAGTTCGCGACCCTATAACTCGGCGGCGTCAAGGACTTATCGTCAGATTAGTTAAATTTAGTCTTAAAACACTAAAATCAACCCCCAATATCTTAATCTGACGCGCTCGCGTATTACAGACTATTGATTTTTTTTACTAATCTGATCGTCTATCCTAGGCGCGCGTCACTACATACAGAGCTAAATACTTTACAAGGTTGTTCTATTAGGTCCAAGGTATCTCTCATATTTTAAAATGCCACGCTCGAGTATTACCGAAAATATCCCAATTCGCCTCCCTAACTATATGGTCAGCAGTGGACGTCCTTTGGCTGATAATGATGATGAATTTGACGACCCGTCTGGTGTAGTGGTCGAGAAATCGCCTACTACGCAGCGAGTGCGGGTTCGATCCCCGCACAATACAAAAATTTGTGTGCATGAACATGTCTGTTTGTATTGGTCTGGGTGTTTTCTATGTATATCATGTATGTATTTACAAACAAAAAGTATTTAAGTATTATATCCGTTGTCTGGCACCCATAACACAAGCTTTGAGTAGCTTACTTTGGGACTAGATGGCGATGTGTGGGAATGTCCAAAGGATATTTATTTATAAAAAAAAATGATGATGATGATGGGTTCGAAAAATCGGATTTTAAAATAAATATTAAAAATCGGATTAAATAAAATATCCAATATCTAATATATATCCATAATATAGTTGTCAATTCACCACATTTGGTTTTTGAAATAAGTAACAAAGAATTGCTCCTTATTTGTGAAAGTTTCCTTTTATGATATTAAAAAAAAACAGTTCCCATTTTAAAGAAAACTTCGTAGGATAAAGGATGGCTTGTAACGTCCCTTCCTTCCTAAATTATATATAATAAACTTCCTTTAACCATATGGTTAAAAGAATTGCTGGTGTTAAGTTTAAATAACTAGCAGACATCCTCCCTAAGCTGATGGTTAGGCTGCGTTTATAAAACATAAACTTCCGTATTTATGAACCGAGCTCACAATTCATCGCGAGTAAAAATTCTATTACGTCGGCACTATTAACATTTGCCGACCCACCTGTCTCGTGGGAAATAAAACTTTTACTATTCGGAGCGGCTTTAATATCTCGGATTGATCCCGATCGCCAGATATAATACGCCATTTTATTGGCCGGCAGTAAAGGTTCTGGAGACATTAGTGCTTCGAGGTCTTAGATGGAGCATTCCTCTAGGGCTATACTTTTAACGGGTTCGGGTTGTTTGGTAAGACCAGCCAAACAGAAACAAAATTGGCGCGTTGATGGAGGTCAATAATATACCTATAAGCCAAGGTTAGTACGAAAAGTGTGTTAATTGCTTAATGCCCCAGATGCCTAGGTATAATAAATAATAATAATAAATATTCTTTATTGCACAAATAAGGACACAAGTAACAATAACAATACAGGCAAATCATTTGTACAATATTGGCGGTCTTATCGCTGGAAGCGATCTCTTCCAGACAACCATTGGGTAGAGGAAACAACGTTAATCAGTGAGGTAGAAACGGTGTGCAAAAATATAGCTAGAAATGTAATATCATACTTTAAAGATAATTACATAATAGAAGTAAGAATAAAAATATATAACTAATAGACTTATATCACAAATAAAATAAAATAAAACAAATTAATAAATACATATAATTAATAAATACATATAATATACGTGCATATATAGGTATATATTTTAGGGTAATATTTTATTAGGTAGTTTATGGAATAGCTAGTTGCCTAACTAAAACAAGGGAATTGGCTACTTTTTTTTAATGAAATTAAGTTAGAGAAAGGTCGCTAAGGTTGACCTGTTTTGTGGTGTTGAATGGCCTGAGATAGGCTCGCCGTTGCGAGCAAAAACTGTGTGCAGTAAACGTTTGGGAAAGGCCTGGCTACACCAGGTTCACCATACACAGCGAGAAGGAACTGGTGCAAAAAAAGGTATGCTGAAATCATTTTCGCATTTAACTCTGCTAAAACAAGAGAATTGGCTATGCGCTGAAATAATTTTCTTATTTAACTCTAGGTACAGGTAGAGAATCAAATGTTGATCATTAAACAATTGGCTTCTGAACAGTTGATAAAGAGGTACGTTTTATTTTTTTCGATACTACTTTGTTTTTTCTGCGCATTTATTCACTTTGTGTAGTTAAGAGTAAGTATACTATCAAAAAAGTGTCCTTGTTATTTAATGATATCTGTCAATCTTATTGTTATTAGCACAAACTGCTTATTACAATAAGTTTTCAACGGGCCAACAAGGACTGGCTTATAGATAAGAGACTCTATAAAACTGCTGCAAGATTTCATATCCGGATGAATTCCCAAGGCGTCTGGCGGAAGGGAGTGAGACGTTGGTTCTCGATCTAGAAGCGAGCTTCGATTAATAAGGTCAAAGAAAGTCTTGGTCCAACTCAACTTCCACTACCCTCCCTCTCGCCTCCCTGGCTTTTTTATTTAATTAGAAGAAGCAAAGGTCCTATACTATAATCAAGTAAACGTGTTAATAAACTTGATCTTACATCGTTGATTCGGTGGATAAATAAAACGGAAAGCAGTGGTAGGTAACGTGGTAATACCTTGCAGTAATAACTAGTAATAAAAGGTAGGTTCTAGGCAAACAATTTCTTTTTGGAGTCGGTGCTGTGATAGTTGATGCTTGGTCAAAGTGATGGCTTACCTTTTCTTTCAAAAGTCAAGAGTTTATTTAAGACTTTTTTGTGCATTTTGGTTTTGAAGTCAGTTTCTACTTTTTTTAAAGTTAATTCTATTTCTTCATTTTTAGAGGTTATAGGAGAGGGAGTTGCACCTTATGACTCTGTTCTTTAAGAAGCTACAAACTGCCTATTATACGTTATTTCATTATAATTACAGAACTTCTAAGCGTTAAGGAGTTCCACCATCAGCTCAGCCCCACAAAATGTTGACTATCAGACGTAACAACACGTCAACATTAAGATTCTAGTAAAGAAACACTATACGTGCCTTCAAAATTTGAGGGTTTCCCTCGATCACACCAAGATCCCATCATCAGATCCCGAAATGGAAAAAATGAGACCAACTAGAAGGTAAACCCTCTAAGTAGGTGAAATTTTTTTTTGAATCGGTCGACAAGCGACTGAGATATGAGGTAACATACATACAAAAAAAAAATTAAAAAAAACATACAGTCGAATTGATAACCTCCTCCTTTTTTGAAGTCGGTTAAAAATACCTGGTGATAAATGATTCTCCTTCATTTTTTGTCGCTTCCATAATCTGGGGGCACGGCAGTGCCCCCACCAAGTCGAGCAAAAAAGCGTCGCGGCCGTACCATCCTTTTCTCGAAGCAATTCAGACCATTTTCGACCCCCTGTAACTTCGTTGTGGATAAAACTAGAAGACTGAAATTTTCAGTAACCATGCAGGCATTGTAAAGACACGGTATATTTCAAATTTCATTCAATTTGAACCAGTATTTTAAGAATTATAACGGGTCAAATTTCTTAATTTTGTCACTCACTGACTCACCGATCATCAAAATTCTAAGGCACTTCTAGTAGACCTAGAAGCTTCAAATTTGGAATATAAGTAATGTTTGGTGTATGAATCAAGGAAAAACTAAAAAATCTAGAAAAAAACCGCAAAGAAAATTTAGCCCATACAGCCAAGTCTTCAGTAATTTTTTTCAATATTGACTTTATTCGTAACGATGTTTTACGGCAGTTATTATTATCGCGTGCGAAGCCGCGGGTTTAAGCAAGTCTCATATAAATATAGGCGCATGGTAGTGTCACTGCCAAATCGAGCAAAAATGGGTATTCCCGTCATGAAAACACGTGTAAATTAAATTATTTAATGCAAAAACGTACCTACGTGCGTATTCGCACTTATTACGAGTGTGTAAGGTTGTAAATTAATTATTATACCACGCGCTGCGATGCTAGCGTGTGAGCGCGGGCCGTTACTACGCGCTGCGCGGTGCTAGCGCGAGGGCGCGGGGCGGGGACAGTGGCGGGGCGCGCGGAAAGGTGAATGTCGCCGAGCGAGCTGTCGCGGTGCTAGCGCGAGGCGAAAAGTTCATAAGTCAGAGAGAGGGCTTTAAGAAAATTCGTTGCTGGTAGATATACATATATACAATAAGTAGAAGGTACCGAAAAGGAAAAAAGTAGAACTGTCTACAAAATACAAAAAGAAATGAGATCCCATCAAAAACAATACTTGTCAAAAAAAACAAGTCTCGCAACTCAGTTGTTCTGCGGTAAAAAGTTGTGAGATCCATGTAATACCAAGTCGGTTATTAATTTATTCAGTCTCTACTTAAGCAACTTTCTGTCTTAATACGCCCAGTCTCTAAGACCACGATCGTGGTCCATAACAATTGAAAATCAATTGTGTCTGGTATCTCCGTACTCGAAGC
Organism: Pyrausta purpuralis; assembly: GCA_963924145.1. NCBI lineage: Eukaryota > Metazoa > Arthropoda > Insecta > Lepidoptera > Crambidae > Pyrausta > Pyrausta purpuralis. The sequence goes on from OZ001646.1 coordinate 5,520,748, forward strand.
ATTAAGTTGTTACGTAATAATAATAATTAACAGCATCTTATAGTGACGCATATCAATATTAAAATTCTTTAATGTTTTATGCTGCCTCTTAGTATTCTGAATAAGTATCCAGTAAGCCTAGTATATAAAGGTCTAAGCCGTTCTTACTTACATATCTATCAATTTTCGAACTAGATATAGAGACATGCTGTACGTACTGTGCACTCTTGGACACAGCCCAAGTTAATAAATCATTACTTTGATATAATTAGGTATTTATTAAATAAAATTCAAGTGAACGTACCGACTGCAAGGTTATTGGCGAATATTTTTTTTGAAATAGTTCCTTTAGGTAGGTAAGGTTACAGTACACAAGTATAATACATAATGGTAATAGTCCCCCTAGCTGATTTCGACTATGGCTGCCAGTCTCAACGAAAAACCGACTATTATAGTGCACAAGTATGTGCGCCAAACACAGGTGCAATCTCTATTCCTTTTACTCTGATAGCCCGATGAGACAGCAATCTGACACTACCGGAGAGAGGCGCAGGACTAACGGCTTTACGTGCTTTTCGAGGCAAGGGGCAAAGGGTTGAGATACCGCCAATTTCTTAACTCCAGGCTACCCTAAGAATTTCGGAACAAAAATACACAGGTAACAATTTTATACCGACCGGGGGATCGAACCCGCGACCTCTAGCAAAGCCGTCGCTTTAAAGTGCGACCCTCTAACCGCTGCGCCACCGAGGCAGTTACACAAGACCATTATGAAGTTGGAAATCCGAATTATTTATTCCGATTCTTAAGAAAAAAAAGCTTCTCTCACCTGAACAGTTTGTCACCGGTGTGCACAGAGCCATGCGAAGTGCTATATCCAAGTTTAGATAAATATGCTCCAAATTCTGTTTTCGCAGAAACAAAGATAGACTTTTTAATGATCCAGAATCTGGTTTTATCGAAATTCTTTCAGAAGAAAGGTGGCATTGAAAGTTAAATCATTAGGATACTTTTTTTTCCACCGAAATGACTTTTTCCGTTAGGGTCGATGGTAACAATTCACTCATTTTGGTTACAAATGAAAACTTCTCGTTAAACTCGTGGTAGGCCTTTTGCCGTTTCTCTAACTCGGAAATGAGCCGATCTACGAGGACGAGAAACGTATTAACCCTAAAAGATTCACTTGCAGTCATTATAATAACTTCTTGTGCTTATCTTGTGCTGTCAATTCGTCCAGCCAGAGTGCCAGACACTCTTAGCGAGCGGTCATGTCATTCGTTCGCCTCCCGCGTTGCAACCCAAAAACTACTACGAAAATACATACCTACGTACCTAGTAGAAAAGAAACATGTATTTAAATGTTGAAACATATTACACGTAAATATCATTTTTATAATGAGGGTAAAAGTTACTAAATTTAAATTGAAATAAATATTAATAACAGTTTATTTCTTTCTTTCTTTTTATACATTTTCTCTCCACAACAATCAGATAACAGAAGATAATTAGCTAAGAACTACATAAAGGTAAACAGAAAGACCAAGGCTTTGTAATAAAACAATATACACGAAGTTTTGGAGATATGGTACTCGTGCTAGGCTCCGAAGATCCTGTGTTACTAGTTTTTTATTTTATTTTTATTGAAACGTTGTTAGAATATTTTAAAATTCATGATCACATAAGTACCTAAGTATACATATATTACAGTGCGTTTATTAATCGTTTATTTATATATGGATTGTGTATACGTATAATTATATATTTTTCTGTAAAAAAATAGCTAAATTTGCCGCCCCTCTAAAACTGCCGCCCTAGGCACCGGCCTACTTGGCATATTGGTAAATCCGCCACTGTTTTACTCGATAGCGATGACGTAACTTTTTCGATTCGATCCCGTAAAGAAACACCCAGCATAGCCCTCTATATCGCTCGTTGTGTGATTTACGTTCATCTAATATTAAATATTCGAATTAAATACTATGCTTGCAGTCAAGCTAACTTCTATCAATCGCGCCGCTGCGTAGGTAACGAGCTCGTCTTAACCCGACCTTTTTAATCAATTAAACAATGAGTCTGACCTAACGTCCAGCCGCCCTAAGCGTGACAGTAAGTTTGATTGATGTCGGGTATAGCTCTATCACTGACGACCGACTCGGGCCGGACACTTTTTATGATTTACGTTACTATAATTTAGGAGAATTATGCTAGAGCTGATTTATTGAACGGGATTGCTTATCTCGGCGTACGAAATGTGGGTAGAGAAATCGGATATACATTTTTGGTTGACGTTATTATGCTAATAACAAGTTTTCCGATGAAAAATGTTTTGTAAATTATTACGTTCCGTAATTTATTGAAATGGTTCACAAATAATAGACGCAGGATTGTAAGTATTTCAGGGTAGATAATATGATCTGACGTTTTGTATCAATGTCTGAAAGGTAAGTATATCCTACTATTTTTAACGTAAGTTACTAATGGCTGCGACTTTGTTCAATTGTGTTTTTTTGCCAAAAACCAGTTATCCGCAATCCTTAATTGTCTATTTACCTTAACTATAACTTTCAAAGCTATCTGAATCTGAAGGTGTTAAACACCTGAAGACAGGCATTGAGCAGTTAAAATGGCGACAGATAAGCACGACTTAGGCAAAAGTGCTAATGTGGCAGCAATAACACTGCCAAGCCTAAGCATAAAATAAATAAACCGACCCATTCAGAGAAGTAAGATCCTGGTAGTTAGTAATAGACTAGAACTGAGGTTATAGAAGTTAGTTATAGTTACTCTTCAGTTGACCTTTGTTTTTACGTAGCAAGTGCACTATCACATCATGATGCATTTAATTTGACCCCTTACACACAGCCACTTTCAGCAGCGATGTAGTCGCAATGGAACATCGATGCAGTCGCGATACAGAAGCTCGACATTGACAAATACATCTGTACCACTGCATCGATACCAACGCGCTACATCATCGACGAGGACGACGATGCCAAATCTATTCATTGCGTGAGCCGCGATGCTTACACGCGTTTCCAAAATGCGAACTGCATCGATGCCTAAAGTCGCAGTGTTCTTTACAACTCTTCGATGGACATTTCATTCATTCATTTTAGCATAATATCTAAAGCATGCTGATATAGGGAAACTAAGTGTCTATAGAATAGAATCGTACTATACCAATAATTAAAACTATCTAGAGCTTTGTATTTTTGTGAAAACCTCAATTAGCCCGTCCTGTGTAAGCAATTCTTATTGCAATAAATATTTTTCTTACCACGTAGACGCTTGCCCACCTCATACATTATTTCCTCCTTTAAGAATGCATGTCAGACCGATTTTAAAATTCATAAATGGGACCCTACCCGATGTTCGTGCGTCGAAATATTTCAACTATCAGGAACACGTTATTGCGGGAAACTCGAGTTTGAAAGTTGGTTGACGTTGACCCTCGGGAAATTGGAATGGTGCACAATTTTACGAAACCGAATAACGCCATCAAGTACTTATTGTGTAGTTCCTGGTAGCGGATCTTTGCTAGTCAGATTATGATAACGCAAATATCCTCCTGCTAGGCAAGTTTAGGCGGTAAATCACGTGTTTGTTTTAATTGTCCGCTTATGGACTGGCTCTTTTGTTTTTATTTATTTAAAACATCACGCACCAAAAATAATTATGGCAGACCAGTCAACCATAGGGCTGATCAGAGAACATGCATAATAAACTATTTTTTTTGTACACATAGTTTATCTTGCGTCACATTGTCGCCGCCGCAATGTAGAAATCATTTTTTTTATTGTCTCGGGACTGGGTGTTGTGGTACCACCATTAAAAAAAAGTATTCGATTTCCATTACACAAGTGCATTGGCTACTTTTTTAGGATCAGGGGAATGTATGTGTTTAGTGTCAATTTTTAGGGTTCCGTAGCCGATTGACAAAAAAACGGAATCCTTGTAGTTTCATCGAGTCAGTCTGTCTGTCCGTCCGTATATCACAGCCACTTTATTCTGAAACTATTAGTATTATATAGTTGAATCTTAGTGGCTTTGTATCCTGTTAACCACTTTATGATTTTCGTACAAAAAATAAAAAATACTATGATATTTAAGGAGGGCGCGTCCATACATGAAACTGAAACTTTAAATATATTTTTTTGTCATACGTGGTGACTACACCACAAGGCTAAGCGCGCTGGTTTCAAGGCGTCGTCGCTGTGAGGTCTGGGTTCGATTCCCGGTCGGGTCAAAATAGAAATCGATTTTTTCTATATTGTCCGGTTCTGGGTGCTGTGGTACCACCGTTAAGAATAGAATAGAATAGTTATTTATTTGTGTTGTGTCTGATTCCCATAACACAAGTGCATTAGCTACTTACTTTGGGGTCAGAGCAATGTATGTGAATGGTGTCCAAAATTAAAAAAAAAAAACTATGCGTGCGTCTATGGATAGGTAATTTAAACGACATCAAGGTTCCTAAAACCATTTTCTCTAAAGTTCTCTCGTTTGAGAGATAGACGCTTCCAAAGTGGTAAAATGGGGGTCCCCCATCTAACTTTCAAACTAAGCAAGTGTAAATTTTGAAAAAAATACATACATGATGTAGATCTTGACAAAGACTTTCAACGAAAATTCAAACTAGATCGAACTAATAGTAGAGCTTCTTCTTCTTCAATTTAAGAGCCACGCTCTTGTCGGTGGAGTAATCGCCATTCTTTTCTACAGTCTGCTTTCCGCTTTACTTCCTGATATGACATGACATTAATTTTCTTCTTCACTTGGTCGAAATAGCTTATCCTAGGCCGTCCTCTTCCCCTCTTCCCTTCTATTTTTCCTTCTATGATATTCTTTAAAAATCTGTCATGTCGTATCAAGTGTCCTATCGTATTGCCTCGTCGGTTTTCTATTGTTTTCAAAATATGCCTTTCTTCGTCTACAATTTTGAGCACTTCTTCGTTTGTTTGTTTTTTTCTGTCCAACTTATCCTTTCCATTCTCCTCCAACACCACATCTCAAACGCTTCTAGCCTCTCTCTGTCTCTCTGTGTCAGAGTCCACGTCTCATTTCCATACAATGCTATACTCCAGACGTACGTTTTTATAAGTCGCTTCCTAATTTTCTTAGAGATATTTGCTCTAAGTAAATACTTTTTGCTGTTGAACGTATTTTTAGCCATAGCGATTCTAGAGATTACGTCTGGAGTACATCTTGAGTCCTGTGTAATTAAACTGCCAAGATACTTAAAAGATTTAACTTGTTCTAAATATGAATTGTTGAGTTTTATTTTTATGCTAGCTGAATAAGTCTTAGATACAATCATAGTTTTAGTTTTACTGTGGTTAATATTAAGGCCGAATTCTTTCAAAACTGTGTTCATTTCTTCTATTAAGTCTTGTAAGTTTTCGCTACTTTCTGCTACGGCTGCTATATCGTCTGCAAATCTTAAGATAGAGCACATTTTCAATATTGGCAAACATAACTTCATACAAATACTATGAAAAACAAACTTATATGTGCTGTCAACAAAATAGTGTGGTATTTTGGCAAAGTGGAAGTAGGTGAATATCTAATTCAGTTAAAGTTGGTACGGAACCTTTAGTGTGCGAGTCCAACTCGCACCTTGCCGGTTTTTATTTTTGTTGGGTTAAGTAGTTTCCGAATGTGAGATCTTTAAAAAAATATGATAAGGGTTTGGTCTTGTCTCTAGACAATACCAGATGAGGAGTAGAAAGAGACGACGATGAAGCTGATAACGAAGATGAATGATGATGTGGTTGCTTGTGTAGGTAACATCTGTTACTTTAGGTACATATTATATTCTTTGTAGTTCTAGTTCTTAGTAGTATTCTTGTACCTTTTCGGAACAACACTGTTGTTTCTTGAAGGTATCTTTCGGTGTAACTAGTTAATTCCTTGGCAACAAATAACGTCAGAAGACGCGTCGATGTAACGACGTTAACTGCGCGCTAAAAACATTAACTTTAGTGGTATTGTAGCCATAATTTGTAGATAAAAAATGTGTTGACTTGACGAACAGGCTTTGATACCGTAAAATCAAGATAAATTGAAGTAATAAGAAGTGATATCAAGATCTCACCTATCTTACCTGAAATTACATTTTCCCCGTATTCGCTGTCTGGCGTAGTTATCTATCGACCGATAGCCAGAGCGATCGAGCCGAAAACTAGCACATACATCGGCGCGCTAATTCGTACCCGCTCAACTTTAATAAAATCTATATATCAACCTTTCTTTATCAGCTTCTTGATGGGTTAATATCGTTATTAAATAAATAAGTAGCAATTCTCCGCGCGTACGCAAGAGTGTTGCATTTTGCATGCAAATTTTAATTTCCTCTTTTTCCCTGCTCAGATCCTTGGGCTAAAAACTATACTGTTTTCGTGTCTATGATCAAATAAACTTTAATGTTAATATTTATGAAAATGTGTTCAGCAATTTTACCGCGCAAATTGAATTGATTACATAATTTCGCAATTTTATTACTCTTGTAATGTTAGTTGGGCTTCACATTTGTATGGAATCGCTAAAATGGATTCCAATTTTAAATTTTAATTCGGCAAGCAAAGGTTATACGCAATTTTCGAAGTTGATATGGCTAAATTAGACCTAGAAAAACACTTGCCCCTTTGCCCTTATTCTAAACCGTCTGCCTTTGTAAACAGACCGGGCTTAGGAGTACTTATTTCACTAGGATTGAGTTTTAATATTTGTGCCAATCACAATGTGCAAAGAATTTTGAGCTTTAGATTATTATTCTGACTTTGACTATCCATAAGTGCAATAATAATAATAAATATTCCTTATTACATATGTAAGGACACAATAAACAATAATATTACAGACATAATTTGTACAATATTGGCGGTCTTCTTGCTGAGAGCGATCTCTTCCAGACAACCATTGGGAAGAGGAAACAACGTTTATTAGTGAGGTAGAAAGCTGTTGCATTTTTTGTGAATTTAGGAAAGTAATCTAACAGTTTGTCAGCTAATGTTTTCATGCGCCAATTTCAGATTGAACGTGTACCTAACCGCTGCTCGTTTCAGCACGTAATATTACTTTAAGACATCGCAAATCAAAGTAATAAGCCATTTTCTAGACCCTTAAAATACGAATAATTATAGAACCGGTGACTCGCATTCCGTTCAGTTGCGGTAATAAAATGCTGGCCCAATTGCAGGGATCCTGTGGGGCTGTTCCGGGAAATCTGGGTAATAGTGTGATATCAGCCGGTGCAGGCGATGATTTATGCCTGCTTTGGGTCATGGGACTTATGGTAACAGCAAATCATGTAGCTTAAAGTACTCGAAACGTTCGCAGTGGCCGAAACGGGAATCTCAATTTAGCTTGTTTTAAATACGATTGCCTATCAATAAGTAATATCAGAAAAAATAAAACGATGTAAAAAGACAATACGGTTAAATAAATATGTATATTTAATAAATTAAAAAAACAAGATGCCAATACCACTTCCGCGTGTGTTGGTCAACTCACAGACAGCACGAAGGAGACATACTCGTATATCGCGGCTGATATTAACATACAAGTGGCAGCGATTAGTGTACTGTCCCACTCAAAACAGGACATTTGCATTCAGAGCCCGGGAACAAAGAAGGATCCATGAAGTTGATACGGGGTAGTAATTGGATAAGACTGTAGCTATGTAGCCGCATTTGAGTAAAGTTTCTTTTTCATCCTATCTATAAACCTTATACGTCAACGTCATAATATCCGCGTGATTACAATCTAACGGATTTAAAACCGTTAGATTATATTGTCGTGGTTTTCACAATATTACGGTAACATATATGTACCTACTTTAATATGCCACGTTAAAAACTGTAAACTTTTTACTAACTGTCAGTTTTATTATTTCTGGGTTGAAAGTGTCATGATGAGATTTAGAATATTGCTTTGATTTCATATACAGGATGTAATTATGTCTGGAACATACGTCCATAGGTAATTTAGAATTTCCACTCAGAAACTATGCTATAGTTATAACCATACATAAAATTTTATTGTAGACTTTTTTCAAGTCTTTTTTTTGTCAGTTCATTTATCCTCTTTCAAAACAATTTGTCTTTACCGTTTTGTTCTCCTGACCTAAACAGAGATTTGGGTACAAACCTGGGATTATCTTAGCTTTACATGAAGATTTTATTTATCTCACCAAGTAAGTAAATATAAAAACACAACCGGTGGGAAAAAAATGTTTTGGCTCCAAAGGTTCGACCTTAGCTTGGTTCTATTCTGTAAAATAATGATCTAATAATATAAATCTGTTATATATATATATTATTAAGATGTATATTATTTATTTATCTGTTTTTATTTCTATATAATTATTTTTATTATACAGATATATTTCTATTCCACTTTTTCAGCTCTTCATTTTCATTTCTTTTTATGCACAAAATAACCCTTCCTATAAAATTCATAATTTCTTTACCCAAAGGTTGTCTGAAAGAGATCGCTTATAGCGATAAGACCGCCTAAATTGTACGTTTCCCTAAAATGAATTTGTAAATCAATTTATGTAATGTGCATATAAAGAGTTATCTATCTATCTATCTTTCTATCTAATTTAAACTCTGGTGGTCCTTGTCATTAATAACGGCAAGACAATGCAAAAGAGCGTGACGGTCAGACTCGCAGGATTACAAGTATAACGTATCTTGCATACTTTACTTGCCATGGCATCAATCGCTTGAAAATGTCTTAGTAATTTACTGAAGCACTCGTATTCTGAAAATTGGAAGCACTGGTGGTACCGGTACCCCCGATTAGAAACAGCACGGCACATAAATTTGATTTTTTTTTCAGCCCAAGACCTGAGATGTACATGTCCTGAGTCTTGACTATCTGGATCATGTTTGGACTCGAAACCTCAAAGATGGTTAAAACCTACAACCTACGAGCTTTTTTACCAATAGATCGTTAAATAATAGTCGTTTAATAAAATCATTTATTTCTTTCAACACATCAAAATCAATACTAAACAATAGAAATACCAAAATAGGTGTGAAAGATTTTATTTTATTTATTTATTTAAACTTTATTGAACTGTTAATGGTACAATTGGCGGACTTAATGCCTTATGGCATTCTCTACCAGTCAACTGCTTGGGAGATGCAGAGAGTTAAATCAGTGGCGGAATATTTAAAAGTCCATGTCGTCACTAATGATTGCAATACGACGTTGAGCGAGTTAGAAAAGCTTCGGAAGCTCTTAAAGCTCCGATAGCTCCGAAAATAGGCCAAAGTGAAACATAGTAGGCCCTCTAGCTACGTAAACATTTTCGGCACAAAGGTTTCAGGACACGTCATGCTTTGGGAAATGAGATTTTCGGCAAATGTGCACAGATGCGTGATCGCGTTCGCATTTACCGAGTTGCACGGTCCAAGTGTTTTGACAATGGAAAGGTGTTAAATTCATTATGAAGACGAGACAATCAAAGCACTTTGTTAAAATTGCAAGGACAGTCTTAGGCCCAATTCCTTTAATGTCGTTACAAGTGATTGAATATTTCCGATTGTGTGCGTTTTGTAGAAAAAATACCTTAATCAAATGTCAAATCGGCTAGTTTAACAACCATTGGTCAATGTATTTTTTCTTCAAAACACACACAGTGGTTAATATTTAACCGCTGGTAAAGACATTTTACCATTACTTTCGATGAAGAAATTTTACACTAGTGTATGTTTCTTTCCAGTAAATTTAATCTTAGGTAAGACATTCTTTATTTTAGATCGTTTTGTAGTGGTGAAGGTAGATTGCCTATAACGAGTTAAATAGGTAAGGATGAAATGAAGTAGGAATCAAAATTGTATTAGTGAGTCCTTACGTGCAGTGAAATACGTCTGTCTCTTCAGCAATTAGCTGCTGCTGTAAAAAAATATCATTATTGTAACTAGTCATATTTTAAGTCGACAAATAAAACGTAAACTGATGATTTAGAAGAACCAAATTAAAGCCCTGAAATTTAGGTAGGAAAGTTGGAAGGCGAGACTTTCAAGAATAATCTTCTTGGATATCCTTGAAATCAACAAAACAGTGTCTATTTACTGTTTAAATGGCATGTCCTGCTTACAAACCCTCCTTAATTTTTTTATTGTTCAGTTTCCATGAAAATCAACAAGATCCGAGACCTTCAACGTGAGCCTGTTAAAGCTCGCGCCGTTACACTTTGCCACATTGAGCTCTGACACGAGGCAATAAAGATCACATTGGATAAGCAGTGGGTAAGCTGCGCCTGTTGTGATTGTTGACTGGCGAAAAAGCGCGTTTTACACTGTTCGACTTGTGAAGACTGATTGAATACTAAAGGGTTATAACTTGGAATTCATTTTTGTAGAAATAGGTTATGTAACCAATAAATTAAATACTGTGGCCGCCATTTAAAAGAAAAAAAGTTTTTACATTTTCCTCCCTCTCAAAAAGGTACCATTGTATTTGGAGCAATATCTCACGAAAACAAGCGTTGTAAGACAAAAGTTTTGCCTTCTCCTCATTCTAGGACTAATATAAGAGAGAAAGAAAAGCACTCGTTATCTAGCTGTCATACAGAAATCAGTAGAAAATTATGATTAGTCGTCATATGTGAAAGTATCTCAAAAGGATTAATTTAATCTTAACTTAACCCCTCACTCGAAGATCAGGTCAAAATACGCGAGCAAATTATTAAGTTAGTTAATCGTTTAACAGCGTATTGGGGAAATTAAATCTTTGCGTTTTAATCAAAAGGGAAGTTGACTTGATTATGGAAGTAAATATTTATCTTGATAGCTGAGTTCGAGAGCTGCTAAAATTGAAGTTAAAAAAAAAAAATTTTCTAGGTTTATTGCCTGTTGGAAAGGCTTTTTAGTCTTCGGTAAAAACAAGCTAGTCTTGCTTGTTTACTTAAACTTAAATATCACCCAAAACTTAAGTATCGTTTTTGAGGGTTCCGTAGTCCAATAAGGTACCCTTATAGTTTCGATATGTACGTCTGTCCGTCCGCAGTTCAGCGCAGAGACCTGAGGTAATAATATAATAATAATATATCCTTTGGACATTCCCACACATCGCCATCTAGTCCCAAAGTAAGCTACTCAAAGCTTTTGTTATAGGTGCCAGACAACGGATACAATACTTAAATACTTTTTGTTTTTAATACATACTTACATGATATACATAGAAAATACCCAGACCAACACAAACAGACATGTTCATGCACACAAATGTTTGTATTGTGCGGGAATCGAACCTGCAACCCGCTGCGTAGTAGGCGATTTCTCGACCACTAAACCAGTCGTCAAAAAACTGAGGTGCCAGAAAACTTTAATTTGGCAAGCGTAATTCTAGGTGTCGTTATTGATTCCGAGCTCACTTGGTCGGGCCATGTTGATGCTGTCTGTCAGAGGATACATAGATTTGTGTACGCGCTCTATCATCTGACAAAATTATCTAATCTCCAAACAGCTTTGATGGCATACCATGGCTATGTTGGCTCCATTTTAAGGTATGGGCTTATTCTATGGGGAAACTCAACATGCCTTTCGCGTGTCTTTATTTTGCAGAAGAGGTGTATTAGATCTATTTGTGGTGTCGGACTGATGGAATCGTGTAGACCTCTCTTTAAAAAATTAAGGATTCTAGCATTGCCATCCTTGTACATCTTTGAAATTTTGTTATTCACGAAAATAATGCCCATCTGTTCACAAAAGCACAAAACGAATGTAGTCGTGGTAGTTCTAGGAGATATCCGTGGAAGTTATCTGTTCCTGTAGCAGGTACGGTAAGTCTTGCCAGAAACAGCCACAGTATGTGCGTTCGTTTATTTAATTTGCTACCGAACCATATTCAAAATTTGCCACTTAATATTTTTAAAAGAATTATTTTTAGAGTGTTGGTTGAGAACTGCTTTTATGACACTAAAGAGTTCACAAAATTTTGTCGTGATGGTCAATTCAAACGAATTTTAATTACTTAATTCCTTTCATGTTATCTACTTATTCTCAATTTGACATCTGTAATTTAATGACATTACTATATTATTACTAATATTATTGACTTATGAAATTGTATTTGTATTAAAATTATATCAATGGATAAATTGCATGACGAAGAAATGTTTGCCTATCGTTACATCGATGAAGCATGATTATTCAATTTTAATATTAAGACCTGATAATGTAGTTCTTACCATGTTTCAATGCAAATAAATCAATATTCTATTCTATTCTATTCTATGTTTTCATATCTCCCCAGCTATGTGGTAGAAATAATAATTATTTTAAAAAAATGCAACTGACGTGCAGATTTGCGTAACCTATCGTGTGGGTATCGTCGACTAGTTGTTCTAAAAAGATTATGAGTTTTTAACTGCATCTACGTGCAAAAAATCACAGCACTAGCATATATGATGAATTTTGAAGGAAAACTATCACGGGTATAATAAGTATAAAAATACAGAGATAAATATGAAGTCTATAAACTTAAAGAAAGAAATCGATATTGTGAGTTATTGCCATTAAAATATATAAACTGTTTTGTCTCTTAATTTCGTTAAATTTGTTATTGTAAGGGGGAATTTCAATCAATCTCTGAAGGTAATATAGGCCAATAGGTCAAGTAAAGCTTATGTTAGATACGGTACCCATCGTGCGCGAGTCCGGTTGGCACTTGGCCGTTTTTTGTTTATTTAGGTATGTTCACTATGAAACGGCGCATAATAGCATTGTGAGGACTCATGCAAACACGTCAGTGAGAAGTGTAACAAAAACGTTAATGTATTTGGAACACATTATTTTCTACTGTAGGTTTTTGGTTAAAATCCTAATAAGTTTTATTTATTCTTATGATTGTTTTTCGTATTCTGGTATTCAGAGCTCGATTTGCGGCAGTATATTGGAAAGTTTTTTACAATACCTGAAACATAGATTTACATGCTACTTAGAGGTCTTAGCAACAATATCCGTATACAATAAATTATCCAACTTTATTTATGTAACGTCAATATTTTCCTAAGTTACTTTGGACTCTTGTTGCAAACTTTTCTATTACTCACACGCATATTTTCTCAAATCATTTCGCCAAACAAAACTGGTACACGCGCTTCGATATCTTAGCATTTTTTTATATTTCAATATCGTCACCGCAAATACTTACTGATAAATCATGGAATATCAAAAGCTCGTGCCCATTTTCAATGCGGAGCAATTCCATAGGAATGTGGTTTTTACTACCGTTGCTTTAGGGTTGATATTGGGTTGTGTTGGCTGTATGAGGTGGTTATTGTCTTGAAGGAATCACACGTTGCATGAATACGTTAGGCGCGATGTATGTCCGCGGGGCGTGTCGACATCTCGCGGTTATTGGTGACACTTGACACAACTGTTTCTGATAATATTGTTGTTGTAGGACTTTTAGATTTGGCCGCCTGGGTTTAACTAGAAATATGTGTCAACATTCTATTATGTATTTTAAAATAAGTACTATTTCTGCATCAGCGTAACACAATGTGTTCTACGTTGACGTGATGGGATCGTAACCTTAATAAAAGCAATAGGCTTGTTAGCTTACAGTGTAGGTTTCAGTATTTTTATGTTATTCTGTGAAAGTAAAATGCGGCTTATTTCGATCGTCGTTAACCTACAGATATATTGAAAGTTTTGTTTTATCTGCTACTTAATTTTTAGTGCTGCTTTTTATATTTCTAAGAAATACGACCTTAACAGGATAATTCGTAATCATACTACTACCAGGAACACCATCCTAAGATTAGAAAAGTATATTTTCAGAAGCGCCGTCCTTCGCGAACTCCCACCGGGTAACTATGAATGAATGAGCACAACGTCTTAGTATTCATGAGATTTTTCCACCTAAATTAAAACATAGAGGAGCAGGTGACACGAATCACAATATTCCCTCGTGTCAGGACAAACCCGTACTAATTGGGTCGAATTTCAAAAACCTTAATGAACATGGAGACAAATTAGAACATCACCTACGCGTATAAAACATACATACATGAAAGTGCTATTATGAACCTTACCTGTATGGTATAAAGTGCAGCCGTGGAAATGATAAAGTGTTGTTAGATAATGATGCGCTGTGGTTCTCAAACTGTTATACGCTGAGTACTTTCGGGCTTAACCTTTTTACAACGTAACTTAAAGGTACCGATTATTTTGTGTACTGTCTGCACTAAGTTTGATCTAAAAATATTATGCTTCTTACATTTTCATGGTTGCCAAGTCCCATAGTCCCTTAGTTCTAGGAGTAACTTTTTAACTGATTCTGAGCAGCTCCCTTCATTCTTTACGAGTTGTTTAGAAACGCCTTGTATACAAATTACAAAAAAAGGCCTACCAAGTCCCTAGACTCAAACATGGTAGATATTTTGTAATATATCAACCATAAATGTTGAACCTGGCTAATGGGAAGTTTTATAATTATAGTTTTTAGTGCATTTGGCCATTCATGCACAACAAACTAACCCCCTTATTCATTATTATGAATTATTACTGTTTGTTTGTTTGTTTTACTAACGTTTTTTAACTATTGCACTGTTTTGCCTCTTTCTTTTTTGGCGCTGTCATCTTTAACAGAAAGTGACAAAACAGTGTAATAGCTAAAATAGCTTTATTAGACTGTTTAAGTTATTATGAATAAGGCTGTAAGTGTTGCTATAACTGCGATTCGCTGCATCCGTTCCAACTCCAAAGTTTTTCTTTTCAAAAGACTTTTGTATAACATTTATAGTGTTAAAGTGGTGAAGTAAATAGTGTTTGAGAACCGCTAAATGAGTATGTACACTAATTATAACTGCAGGCTGCAACAAGGATGAGCGAGAGCTGTGTCGTTAGTGGCTTATTTTTCTTAATAAGTGCGCCCTGTTATTATGCGACATTTCTCCTAGTACCTTGTTTTTTCGTGTCTTGGAAATAATATACTTGTAGTTTATCAGGAATCACATGCTGTTTGCGCAAAGAAAAATCAATAGTTTTGTGCTACATCACAATTATGTGGTTAATATGCAAGGTGTAACGCAAGATTGTTTTTAAAAAAAGAGACATTTGTTTGTTACTCTCGTGTAAAATTTCGTAGGCTGTGGCCTGTTATAGGTGCAAATAATTTAAATATAGGCCCTTTAAGTATCAATCAATTAATTCTTAATAGTTTTTTGTACAACAATGAAAAATACATTCATTTTTTTATTTTCTAACGAAATAAATTGACCCAGCAATGTATTTCAATCAAATGTGTGACGTTATTATAAATATTACACATCGGGATAACTCGATGCATATAAAAACATCCAGTTATTGTATATTGAAATACATCGAGTTAACGATGTTGATATACATTGATTAGGGATTGTAACTTTGGATCACTATATCTATGAGTTATAGCATTTTGGAGCACTACGGCCAGGTGTAGGTAACTACGTATACTCTGTAGATTCATTGTTAAAAATATTTGTTCTCTTTACAGGCCACATGCTGTATTTCCATAACGCTATGGCTACGAGATTTCGTAGTATCTAAGTCTATTTGGCTTCAGAAGTAAAAAAATATCGCAGCAGAATCCTAAAAGGCTCGTGCTTGATATTATGCCAAGGCCAGCCAAATATAAAAAAGCTCTATGACAATGGACTTAAACATTTTATAAAAAATAGTCCTCAATGACATAAGAGACTTTAATATTAATTAGTTTAAATCAAACTATATAAATGGTTTATTGTTTAAAGAATATGACCTGAAAGATTTGATTCACAAATGTTAATATATATTTTCTCTCATTTGACATATCTTCATTATTTTCTATTAAAATCTAAAACTTTTTATAAAATTGAATTTATAATATAGATAATAAATTTTGTTTGCCCTTAGTAATGGCGAAACATGCAAACAATGTTATCTTGAATGTAACCACCTACCACATCATATACTATGTTTTGCACAAATAAAGACTCTTATTTCTGATTTCTGTAAAGACATCCGCCCCTCCTTCACTTCCAAACTAAGCGAGTGTAAATTTTGAAAAAATATATATGTAGATCTTAACAAATACTCGTACTTTCAATGAAAATTGATTCAAACGGGATCGAACTTGCAGTTTTTGAGATATACCACTATTTCAACAACCGCAAACATAACTGTGTTCTTCATACAAACACTATGAAAAATAAAGTTGTATTTGCTGTCAACAAAATATTGTGGTATTTTAGCTAAGTGGAAGTAAGTGGATTCCCTAATTCAGATAAAATTGTCACGGAACCTTCAGTGCGTGAGTACGACTCGCATTTGGCCGGTTTTTTGTTTGTGATTTTATTACATAAAAAAGAAAATGGTGAATTCAATAACTATTAACTAATATACTCAATCGAATAGTTTTATTCATTTATATGTTTAATCTTCAAAGTAGAAATAAGAATCAAGTGTTCATAAACCTGTGATAAAAATAAGCAATTAGAATAACAAGGTTGGTATCAGCAGCTGCCACAGCTAATTATGCCCGGCGGTCGGCTAATGATGTGGACCCTGGCGATCATCCGCGTAATGGCGGCATGAGCTGTGCACCCAAGCTAGTTATAAAAATATTAATAAAATTTGTTTTTTTTATGAACGTATGATTTTATCAATTTCTAGTGTTATAGACATTACATTATAGAACTAACATTTCGTGATAAATTCGATGTTAAATCAACTGAAGCTTTATTGATCTCAAATAATAAAGAATTCGCACTGACTCTTGGTGTAAAGTTTGGTAAAGCTTAAGAAGCTTACTTGTGAATATGTTACTACGGTTGGATCCCAATCAAATACCTGTGTTATGGAAATCAGGCACAACGGTGGTACCTACCAGAACACCCAGACCCGATACAATATACAAAATTATGATTTCTTCATTGACCCGACCGAAAATCGAACCCAGGTACTCGGTGCGGCGACGCCTTGAAACCTAGCTTTCTTAAACATTATACCACGGAGATTAGATATTGAAAATGCTGACAATAGTGTTTTCAGTAATAAACATCACTGTGGAAAGGATGCTTAGCCCTCGTAGGTCACCCAAAAAAAATATACGTGCCTAAATCATTAGGCTACTTGAAATGATGGGGGGAGAACTTTGGTTAACAAGGAAAAAAATGCTGGGGCCCTACTTTTTATATTCGTTGATTAATGTACTAATGTAAATGAAAATTAGTTGTCAGACAGACAGAAAACCGCACATAAATTACTTATTTAAAAAATATTCCGTCTTAGTTTCACATAATGTACATTCCCTTTTAATTGGTTTTCGTAAATAATATTGCCCGTCATATTTAGTGTAGAGTGTTAAGGCATGATCTAACATCAGCCGCATTGTCACTTACGATTATGTGAGATTGTGGCCAAATGTCTTTGTATCCAATGTATTTCAGATCCTGCAATAGAAGTCACTCTACGGCAAGATTTTGAAATGCGAACACATGTCGTGCGGGCGTGACATAACTCAAACTATTGCCATGCGGGCGGGCACAATTGGCGACAGCAGGCGACTGCTGCGGTTCACAGGGCTGTCATTTTGACAATCACTGGGTTTATACAGCTGGATATGTTTAACTTATGTTCAGGCCATGGGTTTTAGGACTCGACAGACAGACAGACAGACTCGTAAAGACAGTAAGGCCTTCTAAGTTTTGCCCATTCCCAAAATATTTCGCATTTGGTTTAGAATGTTTTTAACATACACAGTGTCATATTTTATATTCATAAAAATGAAATAAAAAACCAAAAATTTGCGCACGGGCGGGACTTGTACCAGCAACCTCTTGGCTGACCGGGCCAATCGCTCTACCAATTGAGCTACCGTGCTGTCAGTCCGACCTTGCAAAATTTGTGGTCTCTTATGGATACGTCATTGCGTGACGCTTAGCGCCATCTACCCATCTGTTAATGCAACAGTGGGTCCAAGCAGTTATTCTAGAAGCGTCATCAATTTCCAAGTTGAATTTATTCTGTAAAGAATAACTGCTTAAGCCCACTCTTGCATAAACAGATGGGTAGATGGCGCTAAGCGTCACGCAATGACGTATCCATAAGAGACCACAAATTTCGCATAGTCGGACTGACAGCACGGTAGCTCTATTGGTAGAGCGAATGACCCGGTCACCCAAGAGGTTGCTGGTTCAAGTCCCGCTAGTTTTTTGTTTCTTATTTTATCTTTATGAATATTTCTCATTTGGTTAAGATAGCGCTTACCATGAGTGATCACTGAACTTCACTATCACTGACGAGTGCGGATGGTGTCGTACAAAATGTATGCTACAATATTATTTTTCACTGACACCTATGTATACGTTACTGATCGGCACGTCTCATGAATTACTTACTCTAAAGAACTTCTTTACGTAGCATTCATGCGGATTACGATTACTAAAATAGGAATATTAAATAAATAAAAGTCAGATTACATTGAGCCTAGTCACCTACACAACCATTTTTAAGATCTTGTTTCACTGAAAAGGTGACACCTCCAGCAAAAAAGAAATAAGTAAAATATAGAATGTCGTCAGTTTAACGACAGACGAATCTATTATGAAAAATGAAGATTTCACCAACGTCAGATAAGGAATGTTTGTCGAATATAATTTAAAACGTCTGATTTGAAAAAGTCACCCTTTTTATCAGCAATCCTTTACTTATTTGTCATTTTAAAATCGGTGTTTTTATTCTTATTCAGTCAGATACGTCTTATCTGACGTTGATAAAATCGGGCCTTAGTTGGATAATTAAATTTATGTTGTTAGCTTACGGAATGACATCTGACACCTGCCAAAGATAAGTATTTGTCGTATAGATTTTTTCATTTTAAAAATATTTTCCTCCTTTTTTCCTCTTCCCGGGGCCTCTCCATAGTCTTCTTATTGTGTTTAGAGGCAGTAAGTTCGTGGGCAGGCCTCCAGAAGACCTCTCTGTATCATATTAAATTCTTGCATTTTTATGTTCCAGTTGACATTTGGCGTTAGCAGGGAGTCGCTCCGGTTGCTAAGGCAACCAGACCTGCGCATCCCCTGCTGTCAGCGTCCGTCATCCTAGTTTATTTACTTTTAGTTTTATTTTTATTACGTGTTTTTGTATTTGATATTGTCTCATAAGTTTTAATTTTGTGTTTTGGCAGGTTTTTGCGAATTTCTTTTTGTGATCAGTGTTAAGGCTTATGAGTACTTTATCTCCATCGGTGGGCACCCACTCACAGCCGCAGTTCTTTCACTGTTCAATTTGTAATTCAAATAGGACTTTTAAAGGTAAGAGAGGCCTTAATATTCATATTGCCCGTAGTCATAATAGCACCAATTTACCCGCGTCTCTCCCTATTTCCTCTATTCCAAATCCTCTATCTTCTTCTCAATCTTTTGAATCTATCATCACAAACCTTCACCAATCTACTCCGCTGGTTAAACGGATCTCTAGGGGAGCGAGAATAGCTTTAGCTAAATGCCTTTCTTCTTGTATTGAAAAATGTTTCGATAATACTGAAACTGCCTGGCAAAATCTTTTTACTTTTTCATACTCATTTTTTCACGTAAACTCTCCTTCTAAAACTTTAACTCGGGCGCTATTAGATAATGCTTCAAATTTCCACAATCCGTCCCTTCCATTCAGTCCGTCTAGTACGATATCTTCCAAATTTAACGTTTATCGTACCGTTGAGAACAAGGTTATGGACGGCGACCTGAAAAACGCAGCCCGAATCTTGTTCTCCGATGACACTCTCGCTCCCCCTAGTCAGGAAACTCTCGAGAGCCTTCGTAGTAAGCATCCTTCACATCCAGATTCTCCATCTTTACCTGTTCCTCCTCCTCAAAATTTCCAACCCTTACAGATACTTGATGACGGTGACACGTTTGCTGCCATCATGTCATTTCCGGCTGGTTCTGCTGGCGGCATCGACGGCATCACTCCCCAACACCTTAAGGACTTGGTGAGTGCTTCCGCTGCTGACGCCGGTAGAATTTTGCTTTCCAACATTACGAAATTGTGCAACTTTCTCTTATCTGGCAAGGTAACTGAAAGTTTTGTCCCATTTTTATTTGGTGCTAGACTTTGTGCCTTTCGAAAAAAAGATGGTGGCATTCGCCCTATTGCTATTGGCTCAACGTTTCGTCGTCTTGCAGCCAAATTAGCCTGTCGTGATCTTTTTTCTCCTTTGAAAGAGTATTTTCAACCCATTCAACTTGGTTTCGGCAGTAAGGGAGGTTGCGAGGCCGTGGTTCATTCCGCTCGCAATTTCCTCTCCTGTGACGAATCTGAAGTTTTTTTGAAAGTTGATGTGAAGAATGCTTTCAATTCTCTTGACAGGTCTGTCTTGCTGAATGAAGTTCAGACTCACACTCCACAGATTTATCCCTTTGTTTTTCAGTGTTACAATAATCAATCAAAATTACTTTACAATGAACATTCAATTGTTTCTGCAGTCGGTGTTCAGCAAGGCGACCCTTTAGGTCCAGCCCTTTTTAGTTTAGGCATCCATCCTGTCATTTTATCCTTAAATTCTAAATTTAATGCCTGGTATCTGGATGACGGGTCCTTTGGAGGCAAAGCAGATGTTGTTTTCCAAGACCTTGTCCAGATTATAGAAGGATTTAAGAAATTAGGCTTGGAACTGAACCTTTCAAAATGTGAACTTTTTATTAATGATCACGTTTCGTCTGGTTCCCGTCAGGCAATCATTGATAAATTCAATTCTCTTGCTCCTAACATCAAAATTCTGAATTCTGAATCGCTTTGCCTCCTGGGTGCCCCTCTTCTTGATGCCAGCATCGAACCTTTTCTAGATAAAAAATTGAATGATTTCACCCTTTCAGCCCCTAGATTAGAACACCTAAATTCACACATTGCATTTACTATTCTTAAATCGTGTCTTTTTGTGCCTAAATTTACATATTTCTTACGTGCTAGTCCTATCTGGAAAAAAAATAATTATTTAAAACTATTTGACACCACCCTTAAAAATAGTTTGGAAAAAATTTTAAATTTACATTTCGATAATAATTCTTGGGCTCAGGCTTCGCTTCCTATTCGTTTTGGTGGTATCGGAATTCGCCAAATTTCTAGTATAGCCCTCCCCGCTTTTCTCTCCTCTTTGCATAGCACTTCCGTTTTAGCCGGAAAAATCTTTGAACATCCTCGCCAACTTTCTGAGGTGAGAGAGGCGGAGGAGTTTTGGCAAGGCCTCTGTCCTAGAGAAGACATCCCAAAGGAACGTCACCAGCAAAAACTTTGGGATGTCCCTCTTGCGAGAGAGACCTTCAATTATTTACTTCAAAATTCCGTCAGTGACAGTGGTCGCGCAAGGCTCTTGGCAGTTTCCTGCAAAGATTCTGGTCATTGGCTTCATGCTTTACCGTCGAAAAATTTGGGCACTCTTTTCGATAGTGAGTCTTTCCGGGTGTGTGTGGGTCTCCGCCTTGGTACCCCTATATGTGAAATTTTTACGTGTCCATGTGGCAAGGAGGTTGATAAATTTGGTCTCCACTGCCTTTGTTGCCAGCAAAGCGCTGGGCGTTATGCCCGTCACGCTACCCTTAATGACGCCATCAGAAGAGCTCTTGCGACCATTAATGTTCCTTCCAAGTTGGAACCACGTGGTTTGGTTCGTGATGATGGCAAGAGACCCTCTGCTAAATTACTGTTTAGAAAAATTGCGCCAAAATTAAATTCTTTAACAGCCACTAAAAAAGCTGGCTGGTTCCTAGCCCATGGATCAGCATAGCTATCCAACGCGGCAACGCAGCCAGCATCATAGCCTCCTTGCCGCAAGGAAATGGTTTCGTGTTTGAATAGGTATTAATATTAAGTATTTTTTTTATGTTGCATGTCTTAGTTTAATTTTTTCTTGTTTGTTATTAATAAAGAGATTTAATTTAGCTTACGGATATTTTCAGAAAAAGTCCAAGACACTCAACTGATAGTTAGGCATATGTTTAAGTCTTGTGTCTTGGACTAGTTCACACCGCGAAAAAATGAAATTGTATCTTTGAAGCTGAGACAAATTACCATAATCCAATACAGGATATGAGTAGACACAATAATGTATTTCGTAAAAAAAATACATAAGAATAATATAATTAAAACTGGGCGATTCTCACGTTAATCGAAATTTTTCCGTTTGGTAATTCGATCAGTACATTTTTTTATTTTTAAAATGCAAGTAATATATTAAAACATAAAAAAAGACTACGCGGAAGGAATCGAAATGTATATAAATCGTGACCCTGATAAACAGAGACGGTTCCCCCGGTTAGTATGAACTCGATTTCTCTGCAAAGAGTTACTGAATTTAAATATTTGGGGCGTTTTTACGTATATACGAGTACTCACCAACAACCTCAACGATCACGTTGATATGTGCTTTCGGTAAGAGCGAATATGATGGCTTGCAGGTTAGCCAGGTGCTCAAAATAGGTTAAAACGACGCTATTTCGGGCGTATTGTACCTCGCTTTAGTCGTGCAGCCTGTGGGCTAGTTATAAGGCAAAAAGCTTCAGCGCTCTCCGAGTTCAATTTAAGAATGCGTTGAGAGCGGTGATGGGTTTGTCCCGATTCTGCAGTACCTCGGGTGTGTTTGCGGGAGCACGCGTTGATTGCTTTCTCTCGACCATGCGCAAAAGAGCTGCATCTTCGGTGCGCAGAGTCCAGGCTAGCTATTCGTGCTATATTGTCTTATGCCGTAAAGGATGTACAGACTGATATTTGTGTACATCCGGCCGTCTGAGCCAGGCTTCTATAGAGATCTTGCATATCTAGGCTTATAAGGAATCGTTAGTGACGCTAATGTATCCAAATTTCATCGTTTGTGACGCAATAGTTTTCTTGGAAAATCAAAAAAACTAGGCTCAGACGGCCAGAATTTCGCATTTTCTGACTTTCCAGATCTCAACTATCAGAGGGTTTAAGGTCGCTGTTTCTTATAAAATGTGATGTGACGCGTTAGTGACGGTCATCCGAAGTAGTTTCATCCATTTTAATCCAGTACTTTTTGAGAAATCGTGATAAACGTGTGGCTCAGACAGCCTGATATCCGGTCGTCTGAGCCAACTTGTTTTTCTCTATATTTCACGAAATGTTACGTTTCGGACAAATGTTTTTCGGATTTACTGATGTGACGACGTTAGTGACAGCTCTCGACCAGATTTGAACCTTCGTGACGCACGCGTTTTGGAGAAATTGAGAAAAAACTGCTGGCTCAGACAGCCGGATGCTGGCTGTCTGAGCCACCCAGTTCTACCACTTCCAGGTGTTGTACGAAGCTGAAAACTCATCTAATCTGATGTGACGCGGCCTCTAAGTACAAAAAATCGTAAGTGACGGCTCTATATGCCGCCAATCAAGTTATTGTGTTTGATAAGTGCTTTGAATCGTAATCTTCATGACAATATAGGGAAATGCGAGGGAACAGCATAACATGCGGACTGAAATCGACGGCGATAGCAAACAACTAAAAACAACTGCTGCTACCGCTAAAGCAACTGCAAGAAAAATTGCCTTAAACGACGCTACTTACGCTACTAGGTATGGGAAATAGTCATGAAAAGTTGTGAAACAATCAAAAAAAAAATCAATAACTGTTGATCAAATTTTTAAGGACACCATTGTGATGCATGAATTCATATATAAAAACATTAACTGTATTAGTGTGCTAAAACTAAAAGTAATAACTCTGTTATGTATTATATTTATGCCGAAAGAAAACGTTGCATTTATTTACAGTTCAGTATGTCAGTTTCTAGTACTCTTTCAATAATTTTATCAAAAGCAAGCTAATCTTGCCATTATGGTAAATTAGGTCACCACATTATACAAAAAATTGCATTTATTGAATGACTTAGTAAGGCTAGGATAGGTAGGGATAATATCTTAAATGTTTTGTCAATGTGCCCATTTTTTTTATTGTTTTGATTTTTAAGAATAAACAAACAAATCCCTCAACAGCACATTACTACACACTTCCTGAAATAACTAGCACTTGAGCGAGTGGCCAGAACAATGCGGGCTGCGCAATCCCTTAAACCCAACGCGGCCGCTATTAAATGTAAATGGATTGTTCAAAGTGCACAGATTATTTACGCGTAAAAATACACTTGTTTTCAAATTGATTTCTTCTATGATGTCCTCTTGATCATTAATGGATTCTCGCGGCAATCGTTCTTTTTCGTGTGGTAATTCGATATCGAGTTTAACCGTTCTAACAAAATAAACAAATAAGATGTCTACACGGATAAAAACTATCGCACAAATGAAATCCAAATACATAGAAATCATGACCTAGAGAAATCAAAAACTTTTTTATCTTCGACAAAGAAAATTCGATCGGTGAACTTTTTTCGTATTCTAATTGCACGAGAATTGCTCCCCTACACCCGAATTCACTTAAATTTAATTTCCTAAACAATCAAAACGAATCAGTGGTATTGCCTTATAATAACAATAAACCAGCCTCACAGCTGTTATGTGTCGACATTTAAGTAAACTGCTGTAAAGTTGAACGGCCCTATAAATTGCAAGTGCAAGCTAATAACACTTTAGATAAGCTACAGTGAGCTAGGCAATGCTTTCACCGCCAAGTGGAAGTAAATATCTTGTACTGAAATCTGAATGTAATGGTGCGATAGCGGTACTGAATAATTTATCAATGAGACGATATAGCTAGTATCTGTACCTACTAAGTCTTAATGATGTCAGAGAGAAGCAAGTGTACTGTATCTGATAATGCAGGGTCTTAAACCCGGTTGAAATAATTTAAACAACTAAACCGCCTAACAATGCTTGCACCGTCTCCAAATGCGTAATTTTTAGCTTTAAATGTCAGTTTTTTGAAGGTGGTTAATTTTTAATTGCTTTTTTATTTCATGATTTTTAAGATGTAACTTATGTTTCAAAAGTTACTGGACCGATTTTGATTTTGAAACTTAAACTGTACCCTGAGTTGAATATACCTGATTGAACTTAAAGAAAAACATCTCGCTATGACTCCCGTTTTAGATAAATCCGTGGACAAAAATACATTGTATTCACTTACGAAATTTCGCATACGTGTTTTGAAGCCTTAATTGACCAACATACTCAAATATTATCAAACTCTAACAATATCATATACATACACATTGAATTGATTACCTCTTTTTTTAAGTCGATAAAAAGGGCCTGTTGAAGAACAAATTAAAGTTGCTAGTTTTTTTTCCGATGCCTTCGAATTATAAGTGGAGAAATTTGTTTTTAAAAATAACAATTACTTATTGCAAACGATACCAGTACTAAACATTAATAACTACTTGATAATTCGGTTGCACAGCTAACATTCAACCTTAAATCAAAATATTTTTGTAAACATACGGACCTAAAACGTTTTTTTTTTGCAGATAACAATGCTTAAGTGTTTCATTCCGATATTCAATAATAATACTGATCAAAACCCAAAAAATACATAAAATATCGAAAGTGTTTTCTCCAGTGTTTGTCGAACATAAATCTAACAAGTTTCGCGAGCAATACCCGCGCGGTGCACCGCCTTAAAATTCTCGCCACACGGGCTGTATCGTTAGCGGCGATCGCCGCATCTATCACCCATCGCATCGGGACCGCTATTACAGTAATTGAATTGCAACCGATTGGTTTCCATTAAAGAAATTGTTTATATCTCCCACCGACAAGACGTCAACCCTCTTCAGCAACTCTATCACCAGCCACTAAGAACCACTTTTGAGTAGCAAAGTCTTTTTCGCGTTAAACAGAAGGTGGTAATCGTAACTCTTGGTTTTGATTTATTAAAGATACTATACGAGTTCGGTTATTCTTGATCACGCGTCGTAAGTCTCGAGATATATATTATGCTAACAAGAATTATTATCAATACGGGTTGTAAGATATATTTTTCTAAGCAAAATAAGAAGATTCGTGCTTTGCTAGGTTAGACATTTTTATTGCTTTGTATTTTGTTTGATTGTGGTTTTAGACCCCTTAGTCACTGCATTTTTTAGCATCGATGCATTCGCGTTTTGAACGCGCTTCAGCATCGCTGCAGTCGCCAAAATTCAGTACATAATTTGTCAATTTCCAGCTTCTGTATCGATGCTAAAAGTAGCGCAGTGTGTAAAGGTAGACACTTTGCGACTGCATCGATGCTAACGCGCGTAACCATCGCTACTAAAAGTCGCAGTGTGTAAAGGGTCATATTCATGTTTTTAGAATTGCTGCTTCCTGCGTATTATGCATGTATGACGCAGGTGCCGACATAATGAGGTCAACATTTCTTCGTTAATTTCAAGTGGAAGATAACAATGACTATTTTATATAACAATGACAATAGATGTATAATAATAATAATATTAAAAGTATGTATTTCTTCACAAAAAGTTTTACATAATTTGTACACTTAGGTTATATGAATGGTGTTACAGATAAACTTCTGTGAAGACCGGTGCTTGCTTTGGATTGTCTATCTGGAATACAAGACACCAGGTCTCCACCTCCTAAATTCAAAAGATCCGTTATAATAACAGTAGTACATTTTTATGTATTGTACCTAAACTAGTAAAAGTACAGTAAAGTCTTTTAAGATAACGATAAGTATTTTAAGTATAGGTATAAATATAAGTTGATCTAGATATTAAATTAATAATATTGTATCAATAGAATAGCCTAGAAATAGAGATGAAAAACACTAAAATAAAAGGAGACCAAGTTTTCTCAGTAACTTGGAAAGATTAAAATGCCTCCACACACTTGAGAAGTCGCGAACTTTGACAGCCAACTTTGCGGGGCCCAGTCAACTCATCAAATATTACCGAAGGTGCTTACCCGGTGAGAACTTGTTATTTTTTCATCTTATTGTTTTATCCGTTGAATTAATTTGTTTCTAGCGGTCCTCCGCCACTTCGTCAGTGCGTTTTGAGTTTGCTTCGTCCCCTCTCGTTGCATCGTGATGTTTATAGCCTCAAGCTTTTCTCTATCAATAAGCTATCCAGTAGTAAAAGTATTTAAAGAACCATTTTGGTTTGAAGAGGTCTTTGTGTCTATGGCATTTACATTGTCGAGAATAGCGGAATAAGTAATTAGTAGTCGTCACAAGTACAACAAAACGCTAAAGCTACTAAAAACTAATACGTAATTTATATTATATTTATACCGAGCTGAAGTCATAGATGAGAAGTAACACGATCCCCAGAGATGTTTCATAGCAACTCGTAGCCCCTATTATTTCGTAATAAGTGCCAACCCGTAGCACGGCTACAGCCTTTTCGTAGCAAGGAGATTCGTAGCTCGCTCCTAGTGTCAATGTTTCCGTAGCAAGGTTACACGTCGTAGTACGCTTCCCGTAGCAAAATGCTCGTAGCAAATAGATGCACGGTTCTCGCACAGCGTAGGGCGTCATAGACAAGCTACAACTTTTGAAGCTTTGTAATACTTACTGAATATGAAGATGAAGATGTTTTCAAATAAACACGTGATTTATAATGCTTTCATAGTATTAATTGAAATGACTTCTTTTTTACTCCCTATTTTCCTTGGAATCCGTAAAAGTATCTGCTTCTGACAGCGTGTCGTCTACATAAAACGGGTGATTGAACAAAAACACGAAGTTCAGGAAAAAGTTTTCTGTTATTACTGATGTCACCTTTGCTTTCATAGTTCGATGAGCAGCCGCGTACAGATAGAAAATTGAAGTCAACATTGAATAATATTTCAAAAGAAAATGACCAATACATGCGTCCACTATTTTGTTACATATTTGGTAATAATCAGCTATATATGAAGTTATCTTGCAAATGTTCCAAAAAAACATTGACTAATTTACGCTACACCGTGCCGGCGCCGGGCCGGGCTCTGGCCGGGCGCCGGACGGGTTACTGTCAAACATTATTGTATACATTTTGTATGAAGTGATTCATGCCTGAACGTGCTCTGATCGGGCCCGGACGGGGCACGGCTTTGGTATGTCTATGGGATTTTTTACCAGCCCGTATAACCGTAAAAACCACTGGTTACAAGCTATCTCGTTAGAAGCTAAAATACAACTATTTTTGTGCTTTGTCGTAAGTTATGTAAATACTTACCCTCATTTCTTAAGTTTGTGCAAATTTAAACATTCATTCATGCCAACGGTAACTAATAAGTTGACTATCCTAAAAAATCATACTTGGATATTTTAATTTAATTTGTTTATTTAAGGCGCTACCCGGATTTTTAACGCGCACACTAGCGCCACTTTAGTAGAAAAATCATAACTCGTTAAATAAAAGACCAATCAACAATCTGGTAGACACGATTGCATTACAGGTTCTATAGTTTATTTAGTACGTTTAAATTGTTTTCGAAGTAGTTTACTGTAGTTGGAGTTAGAAAAACTGCTAAATATGGCCACTTTTGTCAATTTTTCAAAAATTTTCTAATCCTCTCTACCAGATTTTTGATTGGTCTTTTATTTAACGAGTTATGATTTTATAGTAAAGTGGCGCTAGTGTGCGCGTTAAAAATCCGGGTAGCGTCTTAGTCAATTTTTGCAGGCAACAAAGACTCATACAATAGATACCTACCTTAAAGACTAACAATTTAATGTTGAGTTTATCCAGCTAGCAGTGCATCGCTTAATTTCGGATTTTCCGTAAAATATTTTAAGCCAAAAACGAATTTTCATTGGAAGTAATAGGCCAGAAACTATGGCGGTGCGCGTACGCGAGCTGGGAGTATTATTATGGTGCGGAGTTATTTAAAACTGTGATAACTTCTAAAATATGTATTGAAATCAAATTATATAACGGGTAATTTTGTTTTAAATAAAAAACACTTGCTGTTAAATATGTTTATTTTGATAAGAATAATTACCCATGTGCATCAAAACACCTATGAAAATATTACATATATTTTTTAACAAATTTATTCACATAAAAAAGTTTGTAGTGAGTAAACCATATCAGAGACATATGGTGGGACATTACTGAATAATTTTTAAAATGGGACAATCCCGTCATACATGATTTAATTTATGTTATTAAGACAGTAAACGCTGCGTTAGCAACGGAAACTCTCAAAAAGAAAATTTTCCCCGCTTTTGCAACATTTTTCATTGTTGCTCTGCTCTTATAAGACGTATCGAGATGTTTTATAGGCTAAAACCTTCCTGAAAAAAATAAGCTACCCAAGATTGGTTAGCGCTCCTGACAATTACGCCGCCATCGCGGGTTCAAAACCCGCAAGGACTAAATGTTTGTGTGATGAGCACAAACACTTGTACCTAAGTCATGGATGTTTATATGTATATAAGTACTTATGGGAGACGCCCTCGTCATAATCGTTGTCTGGTATTCGTAACTCAAGGATAAAAATTCCTTACTTCGAAACCACGACAATTGGTGTGCTATCTGGCACATACTTATTTATTTTTAACCGACTTCAAAAAAGGAGGAGGTTATCAATTCGATTGTATGTTTTTTTTTGTATGTATGTTACCTCATATCTCAGTCGTTTGTCGACTGAATCGAAAATTTTTTTCACCTACTTAGAGGTTGTACCTTCTAGTTGGTACCATTTTTTCCATTTTGGGATCTGATGATGGGATCTTGGTGTAATCGAGGGAAACCCTCAAATTTTAATGGCACGTATAGTGTTTCTTTACTAGAATCTTAATGTTGACGTGTTGTTACGTCTGATAGTCAATATCTTGTGGGGCTGAGCTGATGGTGGAACTCCTTAATGCTTCGAATTTCAGTAATTATAATGACGGAACTTATGATAGGTAATTTGTAGCTTCTTAAAAATTGAATTTTAAGGTGCAACTACCCCCCCGCCCCCTCTTATGTAATCACTAAAAATGAAGAAATAAAATAAACTTAAAAAAAAAGTAAAAACCGACTTCAAAACCAAAATGCTTCATCGGTGCCATCACTTTGACCATCAAGCATCAACTATCACAGCACCGACTCTAAAAAGAAATTGTTTGCCTAAAACGGATTCCTTTCCTTTCAATGGTGAAGAGTTTATTTAAGACTTTTTAGTGCATTTTGGTTTTGAAGTCGGTTTTTACTTTTTTTTATTAAATTAATTTCGCGCGTTCCAACAAATAAACTCTTTCAGCTTTACCTATAACATTCGAATAGATGTTAATTAAATTTTAAGAACTATTTCTTATCCGTGATATCAGTTAGTAAGAGTGACAAACATCATCCTTATTTCCTTGGTGCTGTCTCCAAAGAGAATAAAATATCAGCACGTCTTGTAAAAATGAAAATGAGCGACCAAATAATTTCTATAATTATTAATGTATTCTATCTATGTGTCTACTTATTGCACGCTCTACTCAGTGATAATGATTTGACAGAACATGATGTTCATTATGATGTCACAGCGAGTTCAGAAATGTTCAGTAATTATTCTATGCGTCCCGTGAGGTCGTTTCATTGCCGTCATCATTGCAGCTCGCAGCAGCATTTCAAATAGAGCCGTGGTAATTCTGGTTGTAATCTTTCACACCTGAAATGTCCGGCGCCGTGTTGAATGATTTGACGAAATACGCTGTTCATTGTGATACAAGCAGTCTCTGAGACTTCGTCGGCACGTTTCCAATTTGCTCCGTCCCCTCGCGCCGCAGCGCGATGTAAAGCCTTTATCGATAAATAAGCTGTCCAACATAAAAATATCTTTTCAAATCGGTCTAGTATTTCCAGAGATTAGCGCTTTCAAACAAACAAACTCTCCAGCTTTATATTATTAAGTATAGATTTGTGATATCGCGCGCGATGTTGAAGGTTAAGGCCTTCCGAACTGTCGGCTAGTTACAGCCAAAGAAAACGTTATCGTTACCGCAATGTTTGTACGAGTAGCTCGCAACCGTAATTCAAAATGTCCTTGGTATTTTTTCTTGTTATCTTTTACATTTAAATATGGTAAGCATTATACAAGTTAATATTTTAAATTATTCAAGATGAAATAAGAAACCAAAAATTGCGCACGGGCTGGACTCAGGCTAACCGGGACAAACGTTCTTCCAATTGAGCTACCGTGCTGTCGGTCCGACCGTGCAAAATTTCTGGTATCTTACGGATACGTCATTGGGCGTGACGTCAGCGCTATCTACCCATTTGTTTATACAACAGTGGAGTGGAGTGGAGTTAAGAATAAAGTAAATGATCATTAAAACCATTTTGATTATTCAGAGTTGGAAGACCAACATTATAGTTATGTAGAAGTATTTTTAAAACAGAACTAAAATAGCAATAATAGTAAAAAAATAAAACAAATATCTATAACATATAAATAGTAGGTTGTTATGCCGTACATTTCATTTCATGGGTTGATGTCTCCTTTTACCAACTAAACTAAAACATTTATAATTATTTACTATCAGCTCTTAGAGCTGGCTTCTTCTTTATTACCATGTTATTTTGATATTTTGATTATACTAAAGTAGGGGTCAAATATTCAGGGTTATTTAGAAACTGTCTCCTTAAGATCTGATTATTTTGATATTTTGATTATACTAAAGTAGGGGTCAATTTAGGGTTATTTAGAAACTGTCTCCTGAAGATCTGATTGTCACGCAGATTTTAAGTATCAGTTGTTAAATGAATCAATATGGGATAAATTCAAGTTTGTCTTTAAAGCTTTAATTTCCTAGACTGTTTTACAGTAATTTAGAACTTAGTTTCATGTTAGTTAACATTTTTGTCTCTTTTTCGACTCCTGTTATTTATTATTCATGACTCCATGCGAGTTTTGTTGACAAACGGGATGTAAGAAACCAAGATACAATCACGATAAACTATTTATTTTACTACACGCGAGGTCGAGATCTTTTCTATGTTATACGAAATTAATGATACATTGCTACCTAAAAACTGTATTAGAAAATCTAAGTATGTATAACACGTGTGCAGAACTTGCGATACTGCAGATAGATTATGATGCTTGAGTTCAAGCACCGTCTTCAAATGAATTTGTTTCTCTTAAAGAGGGTTATTTTGAGCTTTTTATTAAGTTTCTTGAAGGCGTTTTTTTTACTTTTAGTTATTACCTATATCTCACAAACTATCGGAACGATGATGAATAAACTTACACAGTACCCGAATTGAAACATACCTGGCTAGGCGCGTATTAGCTTTACTGTCAAATTAGCAATTCGTATAGCGATTTCGCATGGTATTTATAATATATTAACATTCGTACCTTTGTAATATTGTTAAAATATTATTATATTGATAATATTCGTTTACATTGAGTCGGAATTCAGCTGCTAGGAACTTTAACGGCTTAAGTTGGATCGCAATACGCCCCCTGAACTAAAAATAATCATCTCACTATGGCTCCTCATTCCGAGAAATCCGTGAACAAACATTCAAATATACAAATAAACATACACTAAATTTACCACACGTGTTTGGAAGCCTTAATAGATCAACGAACTCAAATATTATCAAATTGTAACGATATCATCATACACATTGAACTGATTACCTCTTTATTTTGAAGTTGGTGAATTTAACAGAGACCTTTCAAAAACTGCTACTAGTGGACTATTATTTTCATTATGAAGATAATTTTGCATTCCTTAAAAATCCATCAATCTAATTTTTTTAACATATGATGGGTAGGATAGGTTGCAGTGGAATTGCTTGTTAGGTGTACCCTCCAGTGAGGGTACTCCCACTATGTAATTACTGCTCTCTGCAGTGCAGCTTTAATATGTCGTGGCGTTTAAGGTGATTCTCGTAGCTTTGCTGTAACAGCTGGGTAGCTAGTTCGTTCGGTTGTACAGTTAGCCGGTTTTAGTAAGATGCTGCAGCGATCCGTATCTCTTCAGTCACTGTGTTCACCTGCAGGGCCTCGTAAATTTCGGTGTTTTTCACAAGCCATGGGACGTTAAATTTTGTTCTCAGAATACTATTCTGAGAACAATATTTAGTCTTTGTATCATCGATAGATTGGATTTGCTTACACAGTCCCACAGTTGTACGCCATAATAAATCTAAATTAATCCACTTTTTGTTACGTGTCATCACTGCAAATTAGCAAAGTAAATAAGGTACTCGAGTATATGCGGAGATGAGATGACTGAATATTACGACGTTGGGACATAAGACGTCAATTAGGTACTTTATCAAGCTAATTATTCCTACGTGTCTGACGAATTAACTTCATCGCTCAATATGACATGCAGATCACGGCTCTTCAAAAACATAAGCCTAGTATAGGCAGTCTCCTTGTTATTTTACTTACATTTCGTAGCGATACTTAAGTTTTGAAAATAATTATTCAGAGTTAATAACTTTTCTCAATTTCCATTGCAAAATTATAAAACTAGTTTTAAAAGTACCTACTACCTAGTTGGCACAAAGAAAAGTTAGAATTATAAACGCGTTTTTTGCCAGTTAATAATTGAGACACATGGATACGTCACAACCAAAAGGAACACATCGTATGATCAAATTCGCTTTCTCCTGAAAGACTAAGCACCCTTACTAACTGCGACTCTTAGTCGCGATGCTGTTGCTGCAGACGGCTGCATCACAATGAACAGATTAAATTTGGCTTCATTGCAGTCACGCGTTACTGTTACCAATATACAGCACATACATGTAATATGTTAATGTCCAGCTTCTGCATTGCGACTGCATCGATACTAAAAGTAGCGGAAGTGTGAAAAGGTTAACATTATGAGACTGCATTGATGCTGCATCAATGCAAAAAGAGCGCAGTATGGAAATGGTCTTAAACGAGAAACAAAACAGACTTCATCGCAACAATAACTCGAGCGGAGTAGTTATCCTTTGTTCCGAATCAATCATCCTTCATTACCAAGGGGGTGATTCTTTAGTAGAGTCAATTATGAGGACTGTTCGCGGAATTATGTGAACGCTCACAGATATAGAATTATCTTTCTGCTAGTTACGGTTTTGGTGATTTATTGCTCGGCGAATGTTTGCGGAAGAATATGGAAAAAAGAAATTATTTTCAGTTTTCTAATTGTTATTTATTGTAATGAGGACTTATTGTTTGGTTATAATTACTCTTGACTTTACTCTGCGTGCAACCATGATCTAGATGATAAAGAATAAATAAATATCCTTTGGACATTCCCACACATCGCCATCTAGCCCCAAAGAAAGCTACTCAAAGCTTGTGTTATGGGTGCCAGACAACGGATATAATACTTAAATACTTTTTTTTTTGTAAATACATACATGATATACATAGAAAACACCCAGACCAATACAAACAGACATGTTCATGCACACAAATGTTTGTATTGTGCGGGGATCGAACCCGCACCCGCTGCGTAGTAGGCAATTTCTCGACCACTACACCAGACGGGTCGTCACACAAGAAACTTTAACTCTCTTTTTATAATGACGTAGGCATATATTAAATTCGTCACGAACACTTACATTGTACGCTCCCAGATATTGATGCCAATAATAGTTCTAGTGAATACCTATATAACTAATAATTTAGTATTGTAGTCCTTGGAAATACTAATTTAATTGAGTACGATCGACGAATACATTTCACTCGAACAAGCTAATTCTATTATTATGAATGACTTCTCATGAAAAGTTTTGAAATTATTGTGCTTTGTTCCATATTTATTGTAATGTGAATGTAATTTTATGATCATTCTAGCGCAGAATTAAAGTATCGGGGCGTTTGTTTTATATTGTAAAGTATATATATGATACAAACCTAATAATATAAAATATACTACAAAACACAAAAAAAATATAAGTATAAGTTGGCTTCATTCATCTTAACCGATTGTTAAATATTTGTGAAAATATATCTTTCGGATATTGTGAGAGCACTCTCGCAACATTAATGAGGTCTGCGTGACCTACTCGTTAAAGAAAGCACTGTCAAAATTCAACAGGCTTGCGAATGTGATGGTGGCCGAGTGGCATAGGCATACGCCCGGATAACGTAAGACACGGGGTTCGATTACTCATCTAACAACCATGGAAATCTGAAGAGGCTACTGAACGATGCCACTATTCTTCTTAATTGAAGAGCTGTGCTCTTGACCGTTGAGTTAATTCCATCCCTTTCTATTCCATGTCATTCGCGACGCACCTTTCATCTTTAATCTGGGTCATGTATGTCCTAACTAAAAACATATTTAATGTTTTTACTACTTGGTGAAACCTGTGGCTCAGAAAGTAGAGCAAAGCTCATAACGTTGTCTGTAATTTTACTCTCGATGTCTGTCACTTACTGTAGCATGAATGTTCTATTACAGGGTACGTGTTTAATATCTATACTAATATTATAAAGCTGAAGAGTTTGTTTGTTTGTTTGTTTGTTTGTTTGTTTGTTTGAACGCGCTAATCTCAAAATTACTGGCCGGATTTGAAAAATTATTTTTAAGTTGGATAGTCCATTTATCGAGGAAGGCTTTAGGCTACATAACATAAAGACACGACTCATAAGACCACAGCAGGAATGAAAAATGTTGCGAAAACGGAAGAAAGATATTCCTTTTGAGAGCTTCCGCTGCATACGCTGCGGAAACCGCTTAAGTTACACAAAAATCATGTATGACAGGATTGTTCAGCATTAAAAGTTCTATAATAAAGTCCGCGACAGCATATGTCTATCTTTTATGGTTGTCTTACTACAACATTTTTTATGTTAATAAATTTGTAAAAAAATAATGCATTATTTTTAGAGGTTTATAATACACACGGGTATTTATTCTTATCAAAATAAATACATTCATCATCACGAGCATTTCATTTAGAACCAAGTTGCCCATTATATCATTTGATTTCAATAAATATCTTAGGAGCTATCACAGTTTTAACATAACTCCGCACCAAAATAATGTTCGCAGCTTAAGTACAACGTGCGCTTGCGCTAATATATTATAAAGTTTGTTTGTTTGAACGCGCTTATCTCAAGAACTGCTGGACCGATTTGAAAAATATTTCTGTGTTGGAAAGCTTATTTATCGAGAAAGGCTTTAGGATATAAAACATGACGCTGCGACGGGAGGGGAGGGAGCAAACTCAAAACGCGCGGACGAAGTCGCGGGGGACCGCTAGTTGTTGTATAACTATGCAATCTTTTATGACCTAAAACCTTAAGTGTTAGTCTCTGTTCGCCTTTAAATTTTACCGAAGCATTCCGTGACCGTGCCAGAAACAAATAAACTATATTAAAAACTAAGACATCTTGCTTAAATGACCGTTCTGACACCAAACAAGGCCGTTACGTAATTTTGCCGGTGCTGACACGCTCCGTGCATGTCAAGCTACATTGCAAAATCGGTGAGCATACGGGTTGTTACCGCGTATGATGATCTTTATAAAGCCGTTAGTATTTGCATTGATAGTCCTGTCGATACAGGCTGTTAACCAGTCACGATGGGGATTGACATTTCTGGGTCAAACCCTAATGTAGACCTTGCCAATAAAATATAAAAAATATTTGGTAGTATCGGTTCGCTCATCGCTACCACCAAATAACATATAACAGACGGGTATCATACGCATTTCATACTAGCCTCATAAGGGTTGTATACGGCCATAGAACGTTGTCGATCCCTTCAGTTGGCAAGGTAAAGCAGATCGTGTTGCTTTTCGTGCTTGAAAGCCTTTCACACATGAACCTTTCAGTGAAATATTCCTAGCACGGTCATAGCAGGTACGGTGCAGTGAGGAAATACCTTTAAGAAACAAATAATTTCAAGGGTAAATAACTAAGTATATGAAGACTGACAGTAAGCCCTACCTAGCTTTTGGCAGCGATTATGAATTATACAACAAACACACTTTACGTCGTCTCTTGTAAGCACTTATTCCCGGTGTTCAGCCGGCTCAGACGTGTGCCTCTCGCTAATAGTTATCATGATTGTTTTGCAGTAACATCATACCCCCGCTAAATGCATTGACAAAAGCGTGAGCGGCGCAGCAGTTAGTTAGCATAAATTCCCGTCATGTTACCGCCGCGGGCGTCGGTTAAATTGTTGCTCGCGTCGGATATATTTACAGTTTGTATTAGGCTATGTTTGATAGGTGAGGTTGAGGGTACTATTTTTTAGTTTTTAGGGTTCCGTACCTCAAAAGGAAAAAACGGAACCCTTATAGGATCACTTTGTTGTCCGTCTGTCCGTCCGTCTGTCAAGACCCTTTTTCTCAGGAACGCGTGAAGGTATGAAGCTGAAATTTATATCAATTACTCAGGTCTACTGTCCCTTGAAGCTGTGAAAAAATCAAACTTCTAAGCCAACGCAATCAAAAGATACAGCCGTTTATGCCGCAAATTTTCGACACTTGCAAGGGAATCAAAACCTACAGGGTGCTTCCCGTGAACTCAGAATCTTGAAATTTGGTACGAAGCAACGTCTTATAGCATAGATAAAGGAAAAATTACGAAAACCATAAATTTTTAGTTACATCACATAATATATATTTTTTTAATAATTTTAAACTTACAACCCATTTCCTCATAAACGCGTAGAGGTATTAAATTGAAATTCATACCAAATACTCAGGTCTATAATACCTTTAAGCTGTAACAAAATCAAACTTCTATGTCGACGCAATCAAAAGAAACAGCAATTTAAGCTGCATATTTTGAAGCTCGCAAGTACTCGCAAGAGAATCAAAACCTAAAGGGTACTTCCAGTCGACCTAGAATCTTGAAATTTGGCATGAAGCAACGTTTTATAGCACACATAAAGGAAAAATTCCGAAAACCTTAAATTTTTGTTTACATTACAAAATATATATTTTTAAATAAATATAAACTTATTACTTTTTTCCTTATGAACGCGTAGAGCTATCAAGTTGAAATTCATATCAAATACTTAGATCTAATTGCCTTTAACCCGTGAAAAAAAAAAACTAAGTCAACGCAAAAACGCAAAACGCAAAAGTACAACCATTGATACCGCATATTTTGAAACTCGCAACTACACGCAAGGGAATTAAAACCTAAAGACCACTTCCCGTTGACATAGAATCTCGAAATTTGGTAAGAAGCAATAGCTTACAGCACAGGTAACAGAAAAATTCCGAAAAGCTTAAAATTTTAAGTAGTTATACCACCAAAAAAAATGTGATTGTGAACATAATTGTAGTTACAGCAATGACCGCGAGTTATTATACTATGTATGGGGAGGGCAACATTTTTCAATGATATGTGTTAATATAAAATAAAGGATTACTTAAACGATAAAGAGATCTTTGTCTTAAATTTATGCTCCTCCATCTTTCCCCATTGTAATGTTATGAATTTCATTTTGCAATAAAAATACCATAGTTATGACTCGATTGTCGTAATGAACAAACTTTGTAAACCTTGCAGGTTTGTACGGAACCCTCGGTGCGCGAGTCCGACTCGCACTTGGCCGGTTTTTGTTATCATACAGCCTCAGTGGTAACATATTGATTTGGATTCGGTGCATAATGTGCGTCATCTGTTGGTCTACGTAAGATTGACATCATGCACTGATTCCAATAAAAATTATCTCTCTCAAAAAGAAGACAAATGCGTTATTAACCGACTTCAAAAAAGGAGGAGGTTATCAATTCGACTTTTTTTTGTATATATGTTACCTCATATCTCAGTCATTTGTAGATCGATTCGAAAATTTATTTCGCCTACTTAGAGAGTATACCTTCTTGTTTGTCCCATTATTGCCAATTTGGGATCTGATGATGGGATCTTCGTGTAATCGAGGGAAACTCTCAAATTTCAAAGGCACGTATAGTGTTTTTTTTTACTAGAATCTTAATGTTGACGTGTTGTTACGTCTGATAGTGAACATTTTGTGGCGCTGAGCTGATGGTGGAACTCCTTAACGCTTAGGAGTTTAGTGATTATAATGATAGAACTTATGATAGGTGATTTGTACCTTCTTAAAGATTAGAGTCATAAGGTGCAACTGCCCCCCCACCCCTCCTGTAATCACTAAAAATAAATAAATAAAATTAACTTAAAAAAAAATTAAAACCGACTTCAAAACCAAAATGCACTAAAAAGTCTTAAGCTTAAGCTTTCAGTCAATTAGTTTTTGGAAGACGGTTTGTCGAAACGAAAAGTCTAAATTTTTAATTAAACCGCCTTTTATTTTTAAGTTTTTTTTGTTCTAAATATCTTAAAAACTACCTAACCGATTTTGATGAAACTTACACTATACCGTAAGTTGAAGTATACCTTATTGAACTAGAAAAAAAAATCATCTTGCTATGACTTCTTATTTTTGAGAAATCCGTTGACAAACATACATACACTTTCGAAATTTAGCACACGTGTTTGGAAACCATAATACAACAATATACTCATATATTATCAAATTCCAACGATATCACATACATTCACATTGAATCGATTACCTACCTCCTTTCTTTGAGTCTGTAATAATGTGTAGGTAATGTAAGATACGCCACTAATAAGTTCCTGAAACGGCGTCAACACACAGAGTCGTGTGGAAAACGCATAGTTTAAGTTGGCTAAAGTTAATGAACAATCAAAAAGGTTTAGGTTTAAAGACATTTATTCTCATTAAGACTTACACTAAAGCCACTTACATGAGAACTTAAATTAAATACACAATTGAAGTCGTTGTCGCACTATGTTCAATGTCATTGTCATCAATAGTTATAAAACGCTCACAAACGCACAAACAACAGTCATTATAACACAATCCTCATTTCCAATATTAACCTACCAACTAGGTATATTGATCATTCTCTGAGACCTTTGATATGATTTGCCAGTCGTCTTTTGAACATGTTGTACCCATCAATATTTTTTATGTCTGAGGGTATTTTGTTAAAGAGGCGCGCTCCTTCGCATGTTATTGTGCTTCGACCATACTTCGTTCGAGTCTTTGGCAAAACTATGAAGCTCGCGCGTCGAGTGCAGGGGTGCCCAACCGTTTTCCGTTTGATAAATTTTAAATCAGTGTGGATTTTATTTTTTATTGTTTTGCGTATAAAAATGCATGTGTTGTATGTATATAGCTGTTTAATGTTCATTAAATTGGTCTCTCGATAAATTTGTTCAGTGGATGTTCGATAATTATAATTAAAAAGCATTTTTATTATTTTGTTTTGTACGACTTGTAATTTATCCAAACTAGTTTTAGCTGCACTTCCCCAGATTTCTATTAGATATAACAGGTGGGGCTTTACTAATGAATTGTAAATGGTATATCGTAATTTACGTGGTATGCTACGTACATTGATCCGAAGAGTGGCACGGAGGGATGTTAGTCGCGAAATTAAATGTTTTATGTGAATTTTCCACGTTAAATTGGTATCCATGTAAAGGCCTAGATATTTTTAATGGTTTTTTTTTTCGTGCAACGGCATATTATTTATTTTGAGAGGTGGATAATTGGAGATTGGTTTATTTTTGGCTTTAAAAATTATGTAGCTTGTTTTGGAGACATTGATAGTAAGTAGGTTACATTGAAACCAGTCATGAAGTATATTAAGATCTAAAAGAAAAAACTATGCATTATTAACAAACAAAGACGCTAAAAGGCTTTTTAACTCCGATTTCCATATTCCAATTTTGTGTTTGATCAATTCAAAAGGACTTTAATACACATCCATATTTACGGCAGTTTAATGGCAGGCTTAATATTTATTTATAGACGTAATAAAACCTTCACAGTTGTATTATGAGTATTAAAATTTATACAATGATACCGTATGAATAACTCATATAAATTGAGTTCGAAAAATTATACTGGTTGCAGAATAATTACAACGCAGACTTTTACCAAAGGCTCATGTTTTTACGATTTTTGGAACACAGGCATGTTTTTTAATTTATATTTGTATTCTGAGTAATATTTTTTAAGAGAATGGATAGGATTTTAGTTTTTTTAGATTATACAAAGTGATTTTTAACCCTTGGACAGCCAGAGCGCCCGATGGTGGGCGCTGAGCATGAGTTTCGCGATTTTACCAAGCGCCCACCTGTGGGCGCTTTTTAATTACTTTTTTGCAAAAAAAAAAATGGGTGTATAAATGCTTATTCCTTGGGCATGTTGACCTTTATGAGTAAAAAACAGATGTTTCTACACCATAGACCGCAAACACATCCGGTTGCTGTCAGTTATTAATTAAAATTCGATTTTTTTTTTCTCGCAATTTTTTTCGTATATGTCGTCACCCTACCACGAATTTGTTTGGTTCTATTTTTTCATTTTTGAATACATTTTTTTTATTACAAGCATTGTTTATTTATTCAGTAACAATAAGCTTTTTACAGAATGATAATAGCTTGTTTCAATAAGATTTTATAACTGTTTACGTAACGTGTATCCTGACACCGCGCGAATTGCGTAGGCTCACGCAGTCCACCGCGGGAACGCGACCGCCACCGCAATTGCGGCTTAGGAGGTTAAACACGATTTCTTTTTGTTGACATAACAGACAGCCTATTAACAATCGCTTATTGGAGCAATCAATACAAACAAATGTTTACAATAACGGAGCCTCTCAACATTTGGAATTCGATAATGCGACGCTGAATAAACAGCGGCATTATGAGCTACTGGCGTTAATAAGCACCTTTAAAAATACGAATCGCAGGAAAAAAGTGCTCATTTGCGAGAGTACGTTAATCCCGGATAATCCGGGGACCGGGATTTCAGCGGAAATAATGAGATACAGGCGAAAGATATGTATTTGGCCCTTCTGGGCTTCTGAAGTGATAAATATGAGTAGACGCCTTTGAAATACCATAATTGAGTTTCGCCGCTTCCGTTGTAGGGAACGCGTAACGTCATCACGATCAAAGCTTTGTTAGGACAGTGGTAGTCTGAGTAAATCAAAAATATTGTCACAAGTGATGAGTTCAGCGTTTGAGTAGCTTGCGGTACTTAAAGTGTCATCAAAGCTCCGAAGTCCCGCTACCACCGCGCTTTGCAATTTTTCCGTTTGTCTAGCACAAGAGCTTTGGATACTTATGGATCAAAGCAATATAAGTGATGTGGTCAAATGTGTATTTTGTAACATTATCTATACTAGTATTGTAATGCTGAAGAGTAAATTTGTTTGTTTATTTGAACGCGCTAATCTCGGAAATGACTTAACCGATTAAAAAGAATATTAAGTTAGCGTTAAAATGGGATTTTACACTTTTGACTGCTAAAATTTCATAATTCAAACGTGTATACAAATA
The DNA here is from genome assembly GCA_963924145.1 of Pyrausta purpuralis. Classification (NCBI taxonomy): domain Eukaryota; kingdom Metazoa; phylum Arthropoda; class Insecta; order Lepidoptera; family Crambidae; genus Pyrausta; species Pyrausta purpuralis. The sequence goes on from OZ001646.1 coordinate 5,562,909, forward strand.
TTCAGTCCGAACCAGTTGCAAAATGCAATTACACAAATTCCATAAGATCCCATCAGTCCCGCAAGATGTCTACGACGCAGCCAAACCGCAGGAGACTGTTGAGCCACAGCGCTATTTGGAACAGCTTTTAGTTCTAATGTATAGCTATATTTTGTGTATTCTCTAAGACGCTCTTTGCTCTAAATTAGAGGGTAACTAACAGTTAACGGATACTTAGTTGTCCACATGTATTTGCATCTGGTCTGGGTGTTGTGGTACCACCGTTGTGCCTGATTTCCATATCACAAGTCCATTGTCTACTTACTTTGGGATCAGAGCAATATATGTGATTCGTGTCCAATATTTATTTATTTATTTGCTAGTTTTGAAGCTAACGATTGGTTTCTACTGATGTTAAAGTATTTTTGTATACACAGTCTGGCCATAAATACTGTTACGATTAAAAATAAGAAAGATATTACATTTGAATTTGAAATCTGTCATTTTTATACGATTTCTCATTGTGTTTTCTTATTTTGGCGCCAATACATTTTATAATATTTTGCGATATTAAAATGGAGTGCGGTGATAAAGAGAACCGAACCGCTGTGATTGCATTACACAAAGTTGGTATGGAGCCAAATGCAATTTTTAATACTCTCCATACGCTTGGTATTAGTCAAATGCAAAAAGCACCCGCTGATTATCAGCGTCGTGGTATGCGTCCCGCTGCCACGACTTATGCTGAGCGGGTGCCTTTTTGACTCAAGTCGCCTGCTTTTCTAATATATTTGTATATTATGCTTGTATTTGAGTCAAATAAATGTATTTTCTTTCTTTCTTTCTTTCAAATGTGAGTATACCGGGCTATCAATAGGTACCATGAGACCTCCTCTGTTTGTGACAGAAAAAGATCTGGCCGTCCACTTAGTGTTCGTACGAAAAAGGCGGTCAAAGCAGTAAGGGATAGAATCCGCAGAAATCCTGTCCGAAAGCAAAAAAAATATCTCGGGAGATGAAGATAGCACCAAGAACCATGTCGCGTATTTTAAAAGATGACTTAGAACTTGCAACCTATAAGAGAGCAACATTTTAACAAACAAAATGACCGTATTTATGCACAAACCTCTAAGGAAGCTTCCTAATTAGTCGGCAGAGTGCAACGGGGGCATTAACCGACTTCAGTGATGGTTTGGTGGGGTGCTATGAAGAAGTGACTGAGCCATATTTTTGTGAAAAAGGTATCAAAACATCGGCACAAGTGTATCAAGATACCATTCTTGAGAAGGTAGTTAAGCCCCTTAACAACACCATGTTCAATAACCAAGCATGGTCATTCCAACAGGACTCGGCGCCGGGTCATAAAGCTCGGTCCACGCTATCTTGGTTAGAAGCGAACGTTTCGGACTTCATCAGAGCTGAAGACTGGCTGTTGTCTAGTCCCGATCTTAATCCGCTTGATAATGATAAATGGTCAGTTTTAGAGAATACGGCTTGCTCTAAACGCCATAATAATTTGGAGTCCCTAAAACAATCCATACGATTGGCAGTGAAGAATTTTCCCATGGGAAGAGTGCGTGCTTCTATTGATAACTGGCCTCAACGTTCAAAGGACTGTATTGCAGCCAATGGAGACCACTTCGAATAAGCTTTTTATATTTTAAATTGTTTAATATTTATGTATAAATCTAACACACTGTAAAAGTAATAAATATTATTTGCATTTTTTTTTCTTTGTGACAATATTTATGGCAAGACTAGGTATATTGAAGTATTAGAATGAGTAAATAGGATGAAGTAAATTTGAAGTAAATGGTATTAAAATATCTAAAATAGTAGGTGGTAGACGTCTGGGTTAAGTATTAGCGATCAAATCTGTAACGTTTTTCATCGATATTATAATATTCCCAGACGGTAGTAACAAAACAGATTGTCTAGCGTCCTCCGCATTTAATATTTAATTCTATAGAGGTTTAATCGTGTACAAATTTTGCTAAAGATATTTCATTTCACGAAAGTTGAAATCACGCATAAGTGTATGAATAAAATATTATGCGCAATGCGGCTAATTAGCTTTGTGTATTTGTGAGAGCTATTTTATTGTTATTTGGGGTTTGTGTTTAAAATTACTTCTTAAATGTCACCTTCTTCCAAATCTTTCATATTTAGCAAAATATGGAAAATAAATATGTGTATGCCTATATGTGTATGATCTCACTCGATTTTTCGCACAAAAATGCATGGAAATTGATAAATCACTTGCCTCGTTTGTAAGATGTGCTTGTTTTATTAGTTCCAATTTTTTCAACAAAGTCCTCTTATTTATAATGTTCTTATTATTATAGATATTAATAATCCATCTTATAGAATAATTCATTTTATAGGTATGAATAAAGTCTCATTATATTTAGCGCAGAAAATCATATTGAAAATGATACTTCTTTACTTGCCTAGATTACTAAATGTGCATGTTTAATAAACATTTACATTTTTTAACAAAACCTTGCATACTTAGCTTACATATCTCGTCCATGAATATAAACAAAGATTTTATTGATGTTCATATTTTGCCACCAAAATACCCTACTTTTCTTGAGCTTCATGGAACCATACGATTTTTTTTCGCATAGCTCGCGGACTTACGTGACACGATCTATTCTAAAGGGTTGGAAGATTGTTTGTCGGTTGTTTTAGAATGTTTTTAACACTTACAGTGTCATATTTTAAATGTTGCATAAACAGACGGGTAGATGGCGCTAAACGTCACGCGTAATGACATATCCGTAAGAGACCACAAATATCTCAGGGTCGGATAGACAACATAGTAACTCATTTGATAGAGCGTTTGGCCCAGTTAGCCAAAAAGTTGCTGGTTCAAGTCCCGCCCGTGCACAAATTTTTGGTTTCTTATTTCATCTTTATGAATTGTTTGTCGGTATTTCGCATCATTTTATGTCATGTACTACATAAGTGTTGATTTACCTTTTATTTCAAAGTATACAAGGACAAAAAGCTGGGATCCATATTTCATTTTAGAGCGGAAAATGTCGTGCAATATGCATGTAGCCCTTAACAATATTAACTGAAAAAAGGATTTAAGCTTAAAAACACACAACAAAAAATCTTTCACTTTCATTAACAAATGCGATTATTGTTAATCAAATGATCCGCGAAACGAACGTGGTCGGTACAAGGGGATTAACATCCATGTTACTTTTCGAAGTATTTATTATGTTTTCAACATATGTGATAATTGTGGGTAAACCTTTTAAACTGATCATCTTGTGTAAGTTTGAGTGCAGTGTGTAACTGCAGCAGCTGATATGAAGGCGTTAGTATACATTCGCATGCGGCAGCGATGCGGCTGAACGATGCCGACTGTATTATAGAGCTATTGTTAATCGGATTACAGGAGACAACATTAGCGTATGGACAGCACTAGAGCTGTCTTATAGGTCGTGGTTGCCATAAGATCGATATTGATTGTTGCTCTATTGTTTTTTCCCGCACAAATTTTACGGCACCAAAACGGTACTAGAGTTTGTACCGAGTTGTATTCAGTTAAGATCAAATAATAATTTTGTTTAGTACCTACTAATTTTGAATGTTTAGGATAAGTTAATATATAACTGTCATGTACAAGATGTTTAAAAGTCCCTTAATAAATAGTTTTTTGTTTATTGTGGAATTTTGATCACACCGAATAATCATTAAAACTATGTTAGAGTGAGACATAGCATATGCTAATGCCACAAGCCGTATAATGTCTAATTATGCATGCGAACGCAGAGTTGGACCATTTAGTTAATAACTTTACCAGTGTATGGACAAATTTTAAGCAGCATCCTTTTGGGGAAAACGTTTCTTCATAAGTCACAAAGAAATCTTACAATATTGTAATAAACTGAGCTACTTTATAATTAAATTGCAAAAGTAATAAAGTTCTTAATATAGAGGTACAGTTCGACCTGCGGGCGAAGTCTGATGCAACATTTTTGACATTTCGCGTAGACAAATTTAATTTCATAATTTTCTAATTTAACAAATATCCTTTTAACTCATGTAGCTTGTATGTTTAATAAATCTTAAAAAAAAATTGAAATTTTTAAGCTTCATTCGAAAATTCCTCTCGATCAATAAATACACGAAAACACTAATTTTGTTACGGCATTTTTCGAGCGCCACCTGGTGGTTTTACAGGGAACTATGTCGAGACTTCCGACACTGTACTAGGAGCAATACTTTCAATCAATTATTGTACAGAGTATACGTAGTTACTTTGACCTGTTTATAGTGTCATTCATCAGTCATAGAATTAGAGATTTTGTAATCCAAGGGTTTAATCCCTAATCAATGATATCAAAATTGCTATCTCGTTGTAGTAAATAGCAATGTCAAGTTATATGACTATACATATTTGTTTTTAGAGAGTTAATTGCTGGTTACCCTTTATGTAACCAGTAATTAATTCGTTATGGTTATAGCTTCTATCATATTTTCATTTTTTGCTCCTTTTATAAGACACATCGTGTATATGGACGTATGTTAATGTTTGGTCACCTGCTTAATTAGCAAATTAATAACTAATTATAGCTACGGGTGTAGTGTTCGCTCGGTAGCTCGTTACCAGACGAGCCGAGCTGAGCGGAGTGAGGGCTCCGAGGGATAGGTAATTAGCAAACATGGCGTAATCGCTCGCGATGCGCTGCAAATACAAAATACTTGCTAAGCGGCAAAATTAGTTAATAAGCAACTAAAGTTGATAATGCAGCCTTAGATCAATTCCGGAAGATTGAAAAGTATGTAATAAGTTGGTGTCTCACTACAGATGGTCAGATTGACAATAATGTGTTCCAAAATTTAAGATTTAACTCTTTTCAATCCTAATTTAAGGTTGAATGCATTTTCTTATATTATTTTATTCTTTGTTTGTAAATTATAATATAATTTAATGTGATTTTTATTAATTTTAAGGCGTTGTATCATTTAATTTGTAATATTTATTTTAGTTGATATTTTTTTTTAAATTAAGTTGATCTTAATTAAAATGTTATATTGTTTGTGTATTTCTCCGTCAAATTTATGGAAAAATATGCCTGAAATGACTGCCTGGTTATTTTTTATTACGTAGGGCAATTCCTTTTTGCTTGTCCAATTTTGTAAACAATCTTGACATTGAAATAAGATAAACATAAAACTCACCAACTACATAGATAATTGATAGTTTAACACTGAGATCTTTTTAATTCAAATAGTTAATGATTTTTATTCATTAGTATTATTTAAAAAGTTGTAAAAAGGTTGTTTATTTCATTCGACTAGCAAAGATAAATGGACTTTACGAATACTTATTTTTAGTGGAGAGTGGGTTTTGTTATTGTGTTACAAATTGAACAACATTTATGGCTGCTTTAGCTCAGAAATCGAGTCTCGAGTCGACTCGAAACAAGTATGTTCAATGTAGTCTATAAATCTTATAAAAATGTGCCTATATCGCTGAACTAACCATTAATACCACTGAAACTAGTACTTCCCTACCTCTCCTCTTCAAAATTCCTTCGTTATTATGAGCGATAATCCTCTCGTGTGTCGGCGTTCGGGATACGGTCTCGCAGGTGTTAAATATTAACGCTATACACCTCACTCGAGGGCGAAACTCTCGAGAAACAGATTGATTCTCGCGAGGTTTTGAGTGTAGTGGAGGTGGGAATGACAAGGCGTATGTGTATGAGTAGCGGTAAAAAACGTTCGTTCACCCGTGAAATTATGACCGCAGTTAATGGCCTGGTCTAACTTAATTATTTTAAAGATTTATAAAAGTCACTATACAAACTTAATAATATAAACTGCACTTTTAAAAAGCAAGTTTGTTTATGTGACAGACGAGCAATCTCGAACCCCGTGTCCTACGCTATCCGGGCGTATGCATATGCCACTCGGCCACCATCACATTAGCAAGCCTGTTGAATTTTGCAAGCGCTTTCTTTGATACGTAGACTGTTTGCCGTGCCGACAAAAAACGTTTGCCTTTTCGGCAATATTGCCAATATTCAGTTGAGCTTAAAAATGTCAATTCAAAAAGTCCTTTTCATTCGTAAATAAACATTTTGAACTAGTTTTTTTTATTGATGCTGTAGGTGAACTATTTTTTCGCTGTGCCATATAACTGCGAGCATGGAAAGATTTGCAACTTTTTTTTCTTTGTAAAATAAAATGGCTAGGAGGTTTTTAGGCTATTAAAATAATTATGACGCAAAATGTAGTTTATTGGGACAGTTGGGAAACTTAATTGAGTGACTGAGGGAGAAGAAGCAGAAGTCACATGAAGTCTAAGCTTGGTTTTTCAACGTTTGTTATAAAAGAGTTAGGCATCAAAATCAATTATCTCAGAACCGTTAGCTCTAGATCAAACTGACAAGGAGACCCGACCCTACGCTAGGGAAAGAAAAAAGCAGGTATGAATGAGGTGGGTATTCTTCACGAGTCAAATCTCTTGCCAATGCTAGTGACTTTATGCACGTTAACGCTTGTAGCCCAGGGCGCGCTGGCTGGGCCATCAGTGAACACCATCTGAGTCAGCGCCATCCGCCGCGCACGATTTAGAGCAGGCACGAGGACAAATACATGGAAGCTGAAGAAATGTAGACAACCATAGGCAGAGTTTGAAAATAAAGAGGTTAGTATAATTATCGATTTTTAATTATAGATTATAGATTCAACAATAGTTTTAAAAATTCCTAAATAAGTGATTTACATGATTTTAATACCAGAAACAAAAATAAACTTTCTAAAATTTCATTATTTCCGTTCTAAAATTTCATTATTTTATTTCCAATAGAAGAAAAACAGCAGGGTGCTGAACTCTTTTATTTATATATAAATATTTGACACTAATCACATAATGCTTTAGAATGTTTTTAACACTCACAGTGTCATATTTTATATTCATAAAGATGAAATAAGAAACCAAAAATTTGCGCACGGGCGGGACTTGAACCAGCAACCTTTTGGCAAACCGGGCCAAAGAGCGTTTGGCACGTTTTCATAAGAAACCACAAATTTCGCAGGGTCGGACTAACAGCACGGTAGCTCAATTGGTAAGAGCGTTTGGCACGTTTTCATAAGAAACCACAAATTTCGCAGGGTCGGACTAACAGCACGGTAGCTCAATTGGTAAGAGCGTTTGGCCCGGTTTGCCAAAAGGTTGCTGGTTCAAGTCCCGCCCGTGCGCAAATTTTTGGTTTCTTATTTCATCTTTATGACTAATCACATACATTGCTCTGATCCCAAAGTAAGTAGCTAATGCACTTGTGTTATGGAAATTAGACACAACGGTGGTAACACAACACCCAGACCCGAGACAATACAGATATTTTTTTATTTCTATATTGACCCGACCGGAAATCGAACCCGGGACCTCGGAGCGACGACGCATTGAAACCAGCGTGCTTTGCCACTACACCACGGAGGTTGTCTGAAGACTGAAGTTTGACTTCAGTGTTTTTCTTTTATTGGAAATAAAATAATGGAAATTCACTCTTTTATTGGAAGATGTATTACTTTCTTTAATAAATTGCCTCAAAATATAATTGAATTACCCTTACGTAAATTCAAATCGATTGTTAAACAATGTTAAATGACTAAAGGATATTATAGAATAAATGATTATATGAATGAAAAAAAAATATGGTCTAGCTTGTAAGAGCATGAAAATTTTAATATGTTAAAAAGAGGCATTTACAATAGTGACTTTGTTGGGCAGCTTCTCCTCAGCACTAGCCCACAATTGTCACGAAGCTGTGGTAGGCCCAATGTTGGGTCGTGTATAAGTGCTGGACAGAATCTGTCCTGTGATGAATTTTTGCGGTGAAATAAAAACTTCTTGAATTTGCGAATTGATCCTTTACTTGCGAAATTTTATAATGATTAAACGTTAACATTATGGCCAACGCGGATTGGCCTAATTCGAATCGATCGCGTGATGCAGCTCCTCGCCGATTGGTGGTGGTCGCCGCGAGCTTCACCGGAGCCTCATAGATGGCGCTAGGAGTTTGAACATGCCCCCGGCCTTGGAAGCGTCAGCTTACAACACTGTAGTCGTGTCTTCCTCTGGCTGGTCAAGAAGCAGGGGGCACACCTTGACGACGGCACGCCTGATGACACCAGAGGCTGTGCGAATGTCTGCTACTCTCACGACACCATCTTTACCGGGTATAGTCTTCTCAACACGTCCCATTTGCCATTTGAGTGGGGGCAAATTATCGTCTTTAATGACAACGAGAGTGTCTGGTTTCAAATCAGCTGCATGCTGCTTCCATTTGCTTCTTGTTTGCATCTCCGATATGTACTCCTTGGTCCAGCGCGCCCAGAAGTGCTGCCGAATTTTCTCTAACAGTTGATACCGGGTCAGACGATGAGCTACCGCGTCTTGGTAGTCAGTGCTCGCAGGCGATGTAAGTGGACGGCCAACCAGGAAGTGAGCAGGCGTGAGAGGATGAAGGTCGTGCGGATCAGTGGATAACGGACTCAATGGGCGAGAATTAAGGACTGCTTCCACTTGTGTCAATAGTGTGGTAAGCTCTTCAAAAGTCAAATGCGAATTGCCTAACACACGAAGCAAGTGATATTTGCATGATTTAATTCCTGATTCCCACAACCCTCCAAAATGCGGACTATAGGGAGGTATAAGTTTGAATTTAATTTGTTGATTGCTGGCATATTCAACAATATCGGACGAGCATTCCGATAAAAACCTTTTAAATTCATTCATCAAACCAACAAAATTCTTGCCGTTGTCTGAAAAGATTACCTCTGGCTTGCCACGCCGGGAAATAAAGCGTTTGAGAGCAAGGTGATATGCGTCTGTGGTCAGAGCGCCAACAAGTTCCAAGTGTATGGCCCGCGTAACAAAACATACAAATAGGCAAATATATGCTTTAAAAGTTTTAGCGCCTCTACCTCTACGGTTTAATACGAACACCGGTCCCGCGTAATCCACCCCGCATCGCATAAACGGATAAGTAGGCGTGATTCGCTCTATAGGTAAGTTTCCCATTAAAGGACTTACAGTTTTACCTCTTAAGCGAGTACAAATAATACATTGATGCATTACCTTTTTTGCGAGATCACGCCCCCTTACCGGCCACCAACGCTCGCGCAGCGTCGTCAGCAGCGCCTGCGGAGCCGCGTGCAACAGTCGCGTGTGTTCGAAGCGGAAGAGCAACACTGAAAAGCGATGTTTACTACATATGAGTATGGGATGTTTTTTGTCGTAATTGAATGATGACGAGTATTCCATGCGACCGCCTACTCTTATTAATTTGTCATCATCCATAAATAAATTTAATTTTGAAAACTTATGATTCGGTTTTAAGCCGCCCTTTTCTGACAATGATTTGTACTCTGGAAACGATTCAAACTGTGAAAGACGGGCTAGCATTTTCACAGATTCTTCCAACTCATCAACGCTGAGTGGGCCACTTTTTCGTTCACTTTTACTGCGTATGTTGTATATGAATCGAAGTGCATATGCGGCTGCACGATTCATGCGATTGAATTGGGAAAACCTGTGAAATGGAAACAGTGACATACCGGTACGTTGCTCTGATACAAGTGCATGCACAGCACTAAGTTTGACCTCTAGGAGCTCATGCGTATTGATTTCACTGTTTGTGGCCCTCGAAGTCGACTCAGGATCAAACTCAGGTTGGCGTAAGAATAATGGGCCATTCCACCACAAAGACGATGTCGAAAGGTCACCCAAACTCATACCACGTGATACTAGGTCAGCGGGGTTGTCTTTACCACATACATGGCGCCATGGGAGATCCTTTGTAAGTTCGTGAATTTCTGTGGTTCTATTTTGGACGAAAGTTTTCAATAGGCTAGGGGCCATACGTAACCATCCTAACACTATCGTTGAATCCGTCCAAAACATAACCTGATCAAATTGACGATGGAGTGATTCGCGGACTTTCTCATACAGTCGAGCACCCAATAGCGCGCCACATAATTCTAGCCTCGGTATACTGACCGGCTTTAGTGGTGCGACCTTGCCCTTCGAACACAATAATCGAATCGTCACCTGATTGCCGCTTAGTGTGCGAATATATAAGCATGTGCCGTATGCTGTTTGTGACGCATCTGTAAAAATATGCAACTCGATCCTATCAGGCGCTAGCCCTATAACGTGCCGTGGTACCAATATGGTTTTGAGCAAAGATAAATCATTAACAAACCGGTTCCACTCGCGCGTGACGTCACTAGGAACTTCATCGTCCCAACCCAATTTAAGCAACCATAGTTTTTGCAATAAAACTTTCCCGAGCATGACAGTTGGGCTTAGGATACCTAACGGGTCAAAGATTTGTGACACAGTCGATAAAATTACTCGTTTTGTGATAGGAGTGAGATTACTTTCGAATTGCGTAGTAAAATGAAACTCGTCGGATGTATTATAATATCCCAGACCTAAAGTCTTGCTTTGACTGTGTTCGCCTAACGATAGTTCCTTAGAACACTGGGACATGGGTACCGACGACCGGTTATCAGTTGCATTGAAATTAAAAGTCCACTTGCGCAACGGAAAACAGCCTTTTTCGAGTACGTTTGCAGTATTTTTACATAATTCGATTAATCTATTTTTATCGTCATGAGATGTGATCATGTCGTCGACATAAAAATCCTCATTTATGATTCTTTTGATGTCACAGTCTGAACAGTCTTGCGCTAATTGTTTTAAACATCGACAACTTAGAAATGGTGCTGAGGCTGTCCCGTATGTGACTGTTTTCAAGCGGTATACGTCAATAGGCTGTGATGAGTCATCACGCCAGAGAATCAGCTGTAGGTCTCGCTGATCGGGCGTAACAAGTACCTGTCTGTACATTTTTTCTACGTCGGCGCAAGCTATGTACCTATGCTGCCGAAACCGTAACAAAATTGCAAACAAATCACCCTGTATCGGAGGTCCTACTAACTGGATGTCGTTAAACGACTTTCCACTAGAGGAAAGTGCACTGGCGTTAAATACAACTCTCAATTTTGTGGTAGTACTGTGCGCTCGAAATACGCCGTGATGCGGCATGACAAAATGTGGTTCACCATATAATTTAGCTATAGACATATGACCTAAAGCAATATACTCATGGATGAACTCAGAGTACATTTTTTTATAGCTCGGTACGCGGTCTAATCTTTTTTCTAACGCTAGAAACTGCCGTTCTGCTTGAGAATACGTCTTACCTAAGGAATCAGCTGATTCTTTGAGCGGGATGCGAACGCAAAACCTTCCGTCAATATCGCGTGTAGTATTATTTACGAAAGATTTTTCACACTCCAGCTCACTATCGCTGAGCGCGTTATTGGCCTTGGGTAGTTCTTCAAGCTCCCAGAACTTACGCAGTTGCGTATCAATGGATTGTGAAGTACTATCGCTAATTTGTGAAACGTTACAATAAACTTGACTGTTGCTTTGAGGTTTGTTATTGAATGAACCCGAAATAACCCAACCTAACTGAGTATTTTGCAAAAACGGGCCATTCGGTAATCGCATCTTTCCTTCGATAAGCAAGTCCCAAAAATAATCTGCGCCGATTAAAATATCAATTTCTTGGGCTTCTAAAAACTGTGGATTAGCAAGTCGAACATTGTCTGGTATCCGTATTTGCGCGCTTTGTATGATAACGCTAGGCAATGTTGAAGTTATTTGCGGCAATACGAAACATTTAATGCGCATGGAATAGGTATTAACGCGCGATCTAATTTCTACGTCGCAAATCTGAGTTGATTGAGACACAGAATTACCTACTCCACGTATTTCGTGCGTGGACTGTATGACTGGTATATTTAAAGTATCGCATAGTGATTGTTTTATGAAACATCGTTGACTTCCGTTGTCGAGAAGTGCGCGCGCTAAATGATAATTATTGTAGTTATCAGCTATCTCGACTAACGCAGTCGATAACAATACGGGATGCACACATGGATCGAGCGTATCAGTGTGCACCTTGTTTACGTGAACAGGAAAGTTACTGTTATGCGTAGGTACGGAATCAGCTGTAGCGGGCGGCCCGAGGAATGATGCGCCGGGGCCGCTCGTATCAGCTGCTTCAGTCGTAATTACACTGGTTGAGAGTAAGGTCACGCTAGGGTTCGCGTCTACGTTGTCAATATGTAGGATCGAGTTGTGCTTTTGGTTGCATTTTCGGCACGGACCGAATCTACAATCGTTCACTGAATGACCGGAACGTAAGCAATTTTTACATAACCTGTGCTTTTCCACTAATTCGAGTTTTGATGAGTTATTCAAATCTAAAAACTTTTGACATGAATAAAGAGGATGTTTACTATTACACATCACGCAAGATATATTTGTTCGCGACTGATTAATGTGCGGTTTGTTGCTGGAAACATTGCAGTGCACCTTTGAGCTTTCTTGTGAAGTGCTTTGTTTTCTATTGCTAAATTGGTTTACTTTTGAGTGTGACACTTGTAATGTTTCCAACATATCCGCCCTGCGTCTAAGAAATTGAAGTAAATCATCAACTTTTACAGTTATCTTAGTGGCACCGCTATTAATATTTAAACTTGTGTATTTATATTGTTCCCACTCGCGTTCTGTGGTTGGATCTAGCTTAGAAACAACAATATAAATAATCAAAGTGTCCCATGAATCTGTGGGCTCACCAAGAATCTTTAAAGAGCGTAAATTTTTCAAAATTGTGTCAATAAGCCGTCTGATTGATGCAGGAGACTCCTTATTGATAGTTTGAATAGAAAATAGGGCTTTAACGTGATTGTGCACCAATAAATTTGAATTATTGTAACGGTTGAGTAGTAACTCCCATGCAACAGAATAATTAAGTGCTGTAAACTCTAATGAATCAATCACTAGTTCTGCGCTACCTTTGAGTGATGATTTTAGATAGTGAAACTTTTGAATCGCACTAATTTCAGTAGATCTGTGAACCAACGACAAAAAGGTGTCTCTAAACTCCAACCAGTGCTCGTATGACCCGTCGAAGGTTGGCATGGAAATGGTGGGTAATTTAACTGATTTATGAATATCCGTACACTTGGAACTATTAGCCGTCGGCTCATCAGACAACATACACTCAGCCCGAGCAAGTACACCGTAGTAGCTGTCTTCAAAGGAATCGCGTTGAGATACTTGACTTGCCAACTCATTTTCAGATACAGTTTCTTCTATATTGTTTTGAAGATCGCTAAACTCGGTAAACAAGCTCGTGATGCCCTGCACCCGAAGCCTTAAATCGACACGTAATTCCTCAGACAACGGTTTATCTACAAATTTTATATTGTCTAAATAGCTAGCGAATCTAGTCAACTGCCTGCCTTTTACTATGCCTCGCTTTTTGATTAATTTACTAAGCAGGCTAGACTGGTTTGAAGGAGAATTTAAATTTTCAACCGTTAATTTACAAGGGGACTTAGGACGTGCCCCACTAGGTTCCACATTATCAGGCATGGTAAGTAGGTAGTGGAAATCAGGAATACTCACAATTAAGATGTGATCCGCGAATGCAGCAGTTATCAGCGAAGATCACAGCTGATGATCACACACACTAACGCACGTAGGTATACTGGAATTGGCAAATTGCACAGGTATTAACACAAGTGAAAATCAAGGTTTCGTGGATATTTTAGATGGTTGACCGTACCAATTTCTTCCTTTTCCGTAGTTGATGGCGGCAATACTCCTCTCTGGATAGATCCTTACGTATGGAATCTTGCGTATAGCAGAGATTTATATCGTCGCTAACTTGCAATTTATATGGTCGCGTAGCTTCTATATGGCTCTGAAGGCCCAAATGGACAGAATCTGTCCTGTGATGAATTTTTGCGGTGAAATAAAAACTTCTTAAATTTGCGAATTGATCCTTTACTTGCGAAATTTTATAATGATTAAACGTTAACAACATGGCCAACGCGGATTGGCCTAATTCGAATCGATCGCGTGATGCAGCTCCTCGCCGATTGGTGGTGGTCGCCGCGAGCTTCACCGGAGCCTCATAGATGGCGCTAGGAGTTTGAACAAGTGCTAACAATAGCCTGTCTACTTTTTTTTTTGTTTTTTGAATAATGTCAGGTTTATGAGTCAAATCTCTTGCTAATGCTAGCGTCTCTATGCACATTGACGCCCCTCAGAAGCCAGCCCTGGCCAGGGCGCGCTGGCTGGGCCCCCAGTGGAGAATCATCGGCGGACGCCGTCTGTGCCAGCACCATCCGCCTTGTACGATTTGAGTTGTTGACAGAGCTGCCGTGGACGAGCAGGTATGAGAATATAACGACGTCACCTCTTTCGGCGATCACGGGTGTTGCGTTGGAGAGGGGGAATTTCGTCTGTAAGGGTAAAGAAATACAGTATTTTTTCAAGCCAACAAGGCTGGTATGACAATAACGATTATTTGGTTTTATAGTTTTAAAAGGAGACTTTTACTGTCTTAAATGAAATAAAATGAGGTAGTTTTTTTTAAATATGGGTACTAACTAAACATCATGAAATAAAAAGATAATTAAAAAAAAATAACCGCCTTCAAAAAACTTACTAAAATAGAGTCTGTGCCTTTTTTGAGCTTTTTAGTAAGATTTTAGGATATTGTTCATAAATTGTGCATGTAAATTAAAGTAACTTCTATGAAATTGTCCTGTGTTGTGTGTAGCTATGAGCAGTATTGTTATTTATTTACAACAATTGGTCTTTATATTTGGTAAATAAATAAAAACAATGTTTACCTGGTCTACATAGTGAAAGTTTCCTTCTTTTGCGCCCTGATCTTCAAGTGGTCCTAACTTATGTGATTCGGGGTATACGAAAAGTCCTCCATTTTCAGGGTCTGCTGCGTCTAGATGTAGAAAACTAGCTACCATTGAATCTTTCTCATACGGGAAATAGTGGTAATCCTGAAATGTAAATGTCACAATAATGTATAAATAAAATTGTACTGTCGTCATATATTTATAACTTTACAAACTGACGAAAAAAACATTAAGGAATAGGAAAGTAATATAAAAAAAACGATTGTTAAATAAATTCGTCGTCATGGGTAGCTCAAACTTAAATCAGTAAAAAACCGGCTCAGTGCGAGTCGGGCCCACGCATCGAGGGTTCCGTGCCAACTTTTACTGAAGTAGGGGTCGACTTACTTTCACTTAGCCACAATATTTTGTTGACAGCAAAAATAACTTTGTTATTCATAGTCTGTATAAAGGACAGATTTTGATTAGCGGTTGTTTAAAATATGCTACCTACATGTCAAAAGCTTACAGTTTGATCTTATTCATCGTATATTTCCTTCCCCCCACCCTCAAAAATCATTATTTTCTTATTTTTTGTATGGGAATCGTGGAGCGGTTAACAAAATACACCTATATACTTACCAAGTTTCAACTTTGTAATGCCCATAGTTTCTGTCTGTGACATACGGACGGACAGACAGACTTGACGAAACTATAAGGGTTTCGTTTTTTGCCATTCGGCTACGGAACCCTAATAAAAAAGTTAAATTGTACAGATAAGGATAATAAAAATCTTAAAACGTCCTATTGGACTCCATGTTTTCTAATGGTTGACATTACATCTCCATAGGTCCATAGTATGAGCTCCAGAGCTCATTCAAACCGTGAACATGTAAATATCTTTCACTGATCTACTGAAGGATCAAAACGTCTGATTAATTACCTGATGCATTGGATAAGCGGCTCCTCTCTCAGGAGGCTTTAGATGTGCCTTCGTGTGATGAAGTATGATGTTCTTCGTTTCCATGACGCCAGCTAAGGCATCTAAAAGATTCTTGTTAAACAGGAACAAATTGAACGCTGCTGAGTGATACTGCAGATTGTGTATGCCTTTTACCTGCCATTTTTTTTTATATAGAAATACTTTCAAAATCCAAATATTTCAATATGATAATGAGACCTTTTATTAAATGTGCTTCATAAAAAAAATTATACAATCAAATAACACTACTTCATTTTCCTAGCCATCGTTAAAGCATAAAGAGAAAGCCAACATTTACTTTGAAGCTCAAGTACTAATTAAAAGGTCATTGTTTAGTAGTGTTTTGTGTTGGTCCAGTAATTTTAGTTATACCAGAAATATACTCTTTTTCGCGCACGGTTTGTTAATTACTCCGGTCCTGTATATTATAGAGTTGATCACAAAGTGTGACGTTAATGACATTTATTTCCAATTAAGCGCGTTCACAACAAAACAAATAAACTCTTTAGCTTTAAAATATTAGGATAGATTTGTTTCTAACCGTAAAAGCACTAGTAGTCTGTCTGTCGTTTTCATCACTTCCCACCCAGGAGCTCTCCGTCTTTTCCTGATTTTTTCTTTTAAACAACTGATCATATTCCTTACTGATTAACCTTAAATCTTCTTCACTTAACAAGTTTTTCAGTAGAATGTACCCGTTGTCTTTGTAAAATTTCTTCTGTTCCAAAGTTAACCAGCTGATTGCTCTTACAAAAAATATGACCGTTTCATGTAGCAGACAAACCGTGTGTGTTTATGCTAAAAATAAGTAAACTATTTTTTCTACTGTTGCTTATCATGAATCATGATATTACACTTGTTTATAAGACCGTGTGATGTCTTGCGACTTCTTTTGCATCAATTTAATTATTTCTGAACAGAAAAAACTTTTTGTATATTATCCGAAAAAAAAACCTCCCGGAATTGTTTTCTTTTCCAGTTTTCAGATAAAGACTCTGAAGCACTAACTTTCTTTAATAAATTAAAAGAACTAAAACTCATATTAAGCTTAAGAGCCAGTTTTAGTTTTTCGTAAGTTGAAATTAGATTAATCTTACTAACCCAACCTAAACGGAGACAAAACAAAGAATTCCCATTCCACAAAGAAATACTTTGTGAGATGATGCAAGCGTGCATATTCCCGGATATCTCCACTTGACACATTCTACCCCCAGCTTTCTACATTGAAACCATAAATCTCTCTAGCTGGACGGCGAATTTAAAAGTTCACAATAATAAATCAAGAAAGAGAGATGCTAAAAGGCTGTAATGAAAAAAAAACACAGGTCAGAATATCTAAACCATTATAATGGTTTAGATATTCTGACGCAGAGCTCTAGCTAAAAAGGTTTTAAAACGTTACACATTAAAAATATTCTTATATCTAACAGAAAATTCAAATTATATGTAATAGGCATAACATCATGAACGGTTTGGGTCAAAATGTCATTGAAGTTGATAAATATTATTATCAAATGTTACGCATGAAGAGATTATTAGCTAATGATTCAAACTGAAAGTAGGTCTAAAATACGAGCAGTAAGCATCTATTTTTATTCCGTGATTAGGTAATTATGTTATTAGTTTTTTATTGCAACAAGTAAACGTCAAACATATTTTAGACACGATCTCGACAGTGGCCTCTATGCACACAACAGTGCCGGCACAGTGCCGACATGTGTCGATCAGTAACGTGATCTGAAAGTCACTGTCACTGATGTTACAATATTTTTTTTCCCTGACGCTGACGGATACTACTGATCGGCACGTGTCGGTACTGTTGTGTGCGGATCGGCCTTATGATGCGATCTCAGAGAACTCCTTGTTAAGGGGCTCCCCAAATTTTTAACACGTACACTAGCGCCACTTTATAAGAAAAATCATAACTCGTTAAACATAAGACTAATCGAAAATCTGATTGATGCGATTGCAGCTCTGGTTTTGTGGTTTAGATACAATGTTTAAGTTCAATAAAACAGAGTTATCTGCAGTAACAGTTAGAAAAACTGGCAAAAATGGCCATATTTAGCAGTTTTTCTAACTCTAACTACAGTAAACTACTTTTGAAACAATTTAAACGAACTATATAAACTATAATACCGTTATATACCGTTGTTTCCGATTTCCATAACACAAGTGCTTTATCTACTTAGATTGGGATCGGAACAATTTATGTGATGTTGTCAAAATATTTATTTATTTATAGAACCTGTACTACAATCGTGTCTGCCAGTTTTTTTTTGTATTTAAGGAGTAATAATTATTTTGTATTGAGTGGCGCTAGTGCGCGCGTTAAAAGTTTCGGGGAGCCCTTAATAAATGAAGCCAAGAACAAATGTCTCAATTAGAAAGCGCAGAAGTGAAGGCATTGTTATTGAAATCAGATCGAAACAATACGAAATGAAAAGAATCAAGACAAAATATAAGCGTATACAAAGTACAGAGCCAGCGGCCAGCTGTGGATTTCTACTATATTCAGAACAAATAAGAAGAATACAGCCAGTTCATTTGACTGACTTCAAAAAAGGAGGTTATCAATTTAATGTGTATGTATGTGATCTTGTTGTAATTTGATCATATTTGAGTATGATGGTCTATAAAGGCTTCCATGCGCAACATTTGACAAGAGTTTGTATGTTTGTCCAAGGATTTCTCAAATACAAGAAGCTATAGATTGTTCGAGATGATTCTTTTTAAGTTCAATTAGGTGTATTTTAACTAAGGGGACCTACAGTGTAAGTTTAATTAAAATAGGTCCAGTCAAATTTGAGATATGGGTACAGAACTAAAAATCATCATTAAAAAAAAACTGACTTTTACTCAATGCCATTATTTTTGGATTTCCTGCTAATCAATTTGGAGCTGGCTGTAATATTTGGGCTGTGCCTGAGTTTCTGGTAGATTTGCCACTGTGTCGGGGATGCATTTTATGGAAGATGCACCCCCTT
The DNA here is from genome assembly GCA_963924145.1 of Pyrausta purpuralis. Taxonomy (NCBI): domain Eukaryota; kingdom Metazoa; phylum Arthropoda; class Insecta; order Lepidoptera; family Crambidae; genus Pyrausta; species Pyrausta purpuralis. The sequence continues at coordinate 5,581,617 of OZ001646.1, forward strand.
GAACCAAGCAACCCCCTATCTACTACCTTAACCTACTACCTTAGCGCCAATACTTAATATTTTATATCTTACGCCCCAATTGATTATTCTGTCAAGTAATAATACTTACGTTCTTACAAAATTTATGATGTAATATAAACGATAGATGCGTGACACAATATCTTATTTATGCATGTCTTTTAGCTTATACTTATTCATTACTAATAATATTATAAAGCTGAAGAGTTTGTTTGTTTGTTTGTTTGAACGCGCTAATCCCAAAAACTACTGGCCCGATTTGAAAATTTTTTTTTACGTTGTATAGTCCATTTATCGAGGAAGGCTTTAGGCTATATAACATAAAGATACGACTCACAAGACCACAGCAGAAATGAAAAATGTTGCGAAAACGGGAGAAAGATATTCCTTTTCAGAGCTTCCGCTGCATACGCTGCGGGAACCGCTTAAGTTACGCAAAAATCATGTATGACAGGATTGTTCCGCATTAAGAGTTCTATTATAAAATCCGCAACAGCATATGTCTATCTTTTATGGTTGACTTACTACAACCTTTTTTATGTTAATAAATTTGTAAAAAAATAATGCAATATTTTTAGAGATGTATTATACACACAGGTATTTATTCTTATCAAAATAAATACATTTATCATCACGAGCATTTCATTTAGAACCAAGTTGCCCTTTATATCATTTGATTCCAATAAATATCTTAGGAGCTATCACAGTTTTAACATAACTCCGCACCAAAATAATGTTCGCAGCTTAAGTACAACGTGCGCTTGCGTTAATATATTATAAAGCTGAAGAGTTTGTTTGTTTGAACGCGCTTATCTCAGGAACTGCTGGACCGATTTAAAAAATATTTCTGTGTTGGATAGCTTATTTATCGAGAAAGGCTTTAGGATATAAAACATGACGCTGCGACGGGAGAGGAGGGAGCAAACTCAAAACGCGCGGACGAAGTCGCGGGGGACCGCTAGTTCATTATAATACATAATTTACACAGTGGGGTGACAGGGATTGATTAGGATATTTGATAAATTGACTTTAAGAGAAAACGGTGCTAGGATTCAAATTGTATCACCACATAATGTCTTTATAGTAAATATAACCTAATGTTATATACAATCCCCATGATGCTTTTGAATGTTTTTAACACTCAAAGTGTCATATTCAATTCAAACCGCATGTTCAATTTTAGCACAACCAGTTTATTTTTCCGACTTCAAAAAAAGAGGTATTCAATTCAACATGTATGCATGTGATATCGTCAGAATATGATGAAATTTTAGTATGTTGATCTTTTTAGGCTACTTTATACGTGTGAATTTCATTAGTGCATATTTGTTTGAATGTTTGTATATGTGTATGTTTGTTTTAGGATTTCTCGAAACAAGAAGTCATAGCGAGATAATAATTTTTAGTTTAATCATATATAGTTTAACTTAGGGTACAGTAGGGTAAAATCATAAAATAGATTGTAGACAAAAAACAAATTGTAGAGTTGTAGGTAAAAGTTTAGAGCGTTCTATTTCGCTGTACCAATCAGCGGAGTATTACAGGCGAACCGAGCAATGAAAATCGATAACGGTGCACCTATGATATAAGTTGCGATCAGGTGCTTATTATCTTACATAACATGTATCAATAAGGATGAATCATAATTATACGTATGTAATAATCAGCTCAAAAGAACCACCGAACATTTATTGTGACCGCCGCGCAATAACAGTATTTTTAAAATGTTTCATTAAGTAATGTATTAACAAGTTGCCTTTATGTGGAGTTATGAGTGTGCTCATAATTTATGAGAGATAACAAAGCAATTATTCCATAGCCAGTGAAAAATAACGCATAAGTAGTGCACTCGCCGCTATGGCTGTTTTAATTTATGACAACGAAAATATTTTAAACAAAGAAACCTCTCTGCTGGTTTTATGAACAGCGTGGAGCTAAACATCCAAGTCACTTGCTCACTACGATTTCGTCTTCAAAGTTTCTCATTTTCCAACACTATTTTGTATGCAAGGTCTCTTATTATCCTGTGAATTTGTTATAATTGTATATTCTGAAACCATTGAATCTCTTTTTTTTTCTCTTTTTGAATACAGTACCATTACCATGAGTTTACTCGAAAGCGACGACGGTTGTTCTCACTAGCGACGACATAACTTTTTGTATGGAAAATTTCAGTTCTGTCAGTGACCGCTAGAGGCGCTGTGTAATTTTCCATAGACTTTTATTACGACTTCGATAGCGAGTAAAACCGTCGTAAACTCATGGTAACGGTACAGTAATCGACAGTTACAGGATTAAAACCTTAACGTTCACGGATCAAAAGGCCGTTGGCAGTCGCGTAAATAAAAGCATAACAAACGACTTGATAATCACATCCGTAAGGAATTAAAACAATTTATACCTTCTTCACTCTTAATGTAAGACTTGCAATGGTCGATTTAATTTAACTTGCATTATCACAAAGGGGCTGGCGTTTTCATTTAAGCTTATAATTAATTTTAGGAAAATAAACAGGTACACGCGGAATCTAAAACATTTGATGCAAGGTTGCTGTCTGCATGTAAATAAAGAGGCCAGACGTAGTATTTTGTATAATGACTTGCGATTATGTAAATTATCAAATTCTTTTTGATTCAAGCACAGTTATTTTTAACAGCTAACCACTATTGTAAAGAATCGATAGTAACCTAAATTTAAAAGACTTCATGTAGCCATGAGGCGGACGTAGTCCGAAGGAAACTTATTGGCATTTCGCGTAGAGAATTAAAATTTTCTGATTATATGCTGCATCAAATATCATTTTAACTTAAATAAATTAAAACACCTTCAATAAATTTTATAAGATATTTGTAATTTTATAAGCTTCATTCAAAAATTATTCTCAATCATTATATGTATTGATAAATACACGAAAACACCAATTTTGTCTCAGTTTTGACAATTCTGTCTACGCGAAATGTCAAATTTCTTCTTCTTTTTTCTTTTGTGGTGACGAACATAAGATCAAAAATATTGCTTCAGTTAGACTACGCCGGGTTTGACAGCTGTAACTCGTAAATTGTAGTCAAATTGAGGTAGCGCAAACGAGTATTTTAAAAAAATAAGTACCCACATATTAAATCCTAAAAGTAGGTAGTAACCGAAAGCTGCTTTCAGCGGTAACTACATATTTATAAATCTGAGCTCTTGTTTGAGTAAAATTCTTTCTCTATCAAATCGCGAGTACGTAGGCATATATTTAAGCGAATGAATCCGGTAAATAACACGCATAAAAACTGAAATGCGATCTGACGATAAAATATACGTAATGCTTCTGACAGTTCACAGACAAATAGAATTATGTATATTGATGACTACAATAAGTGCATGAAAGATGAAAAAGTCCATGCTATGCTCTGTAATGTGCACTCCATCGCTTGAATTCTTAATGAATAAATTTGATTGAAGTGTGCAAAAAGGTTTAAAATGTTTCATCTCTGCAATTGGAATACGTGTGTTTAAATGTGTTTGAAGTCAAAGAAATATGTATAGTGCTACCAACTTGTAGTGAAAATTGAATTACAGTTGTCATGTTGAAAATACCACTGCTAACGGTACCGACACCATGAGTATACTTCGGTTTTAGAGAGATAAATTTTCATGTTTGAAAAACCGCAGTCACACGTTGTCAAAGTGCTACGGTAGGTCGGTATATGTAACGTGTGACTACGCCTTTCCAAACATGAAAATTTATCTCTACACAGTGAATATTGCATACTTCAGAATAGTATTGTATGACATTATTGTCAATTTACAACGAAGGCATCTTGGTAGAGTCTACTGTGTCCATTTACTTGCAACTAGATTAGCAACTTTGTTCAGTTCAGTATTCTGAAAATCTTGTTTTATACATTTTCAGCGTCGTTTTTTATCGTAGTTGGGTTTCAGTTTTTAGTTTTTATTATTTGTACTATTTTGATGTTAAAGTGTATTTGAGGCGCATAATATTATCAAAACAAGTGATACCAAACACGATATATTAATTTTAATTTTATATTAACATACAACTTTTTGTCCGCTAGAGGGCGCAATACTAAATTTGGTGACAAGCTTTATAGCCTATAACCAACAGAATATCAAGGCTCTTCTAATGGTACTGCAGTGGTCTTATTCTGATAAGTAGTTAAGAAGAAATGAACGAAAAGATGTGAATTATATGCAATCAGCCCATCAATACAGGTAAAGTCACAAGCAAATGCTAGTAATAAATATAAATTCAAAATGTACAAGCTTATAGCGTATGTATAGCGCTTTCAAATGATACCAAACACGGCATATTTATCTTAACTTTATTTTTGACTCTGTATGTTTTGTCCGCTAGAGGGTGCCACATTAGATTTTGTGAAACCCCATATAGCTTATAACCAGCGGACAATTAAGACGCTTCTAATGTTATGTATTTGTCGAATTATGATTAGTAGCTTAGAAGTTACGAGGGAACAAATAAACATACATACATACATACATAAACTGTCAAAATCATAACCCTCCTTTAGCTTTGCCGTAGTCGGGTAAAAACCGTCGTCGCTAGCGAGAAAATTGATAGTAACGGTAATAAAAGTCAGTGTGACCAATAACAAAAATTAATTTTAAAAGGGATAATTTATAAATTATTAACTACCTAATAACCATAAAATATTTTAAATTTTATTATGTAACTCCATTTCTCCACACTAAATAATATTTATGGGTAGAAACGGGCAAGGAGGCATACAATAAAATAGAACACATTTAAATTTTCTTTAGCCCTAAGGAAAAAATGGTAGAAAATGCCACCTGGCGTTAATTTCACCTTTGGTTGTGCAGTTAAGTTAAACAAACACATGTTTTTATTCTATCATCATGTTGTTACGGCGAGTATAATAAAAGCCAGAAGTGTTTATTTTAATAAAAAAAATAGCGACAGTCTGACAATCTTCAGATAAGTTCGTGGCACTATAGTATGAGTTTACAGCATGAAAAATTGTTTCTATTACATGTATTGAATTGGTCAAGTAGTCAGTTGATATGGTTATTGTCAAAGGAATTCAGAATTCTCTTCAACGATGTATGAAATAATAATTCGTCTCGTTTCATGTACCTACGACAGTTTAAATGTTTTTTCAGGTTATCACTTAGCACTGATCATTTTACGACGTAATAAACATTTATTTGAAGCCACACGTTAACCACCTAGTTCTTATTATAAAAGATACAATGTAACATTGATTAAATTAGAAAAAAAGCCTTTTTTATTTAAGATTTTTTTATTTCCATCAGTGACTACTCCGAAATATTGTACACAAAAGAACACAACCATTCACAAAACATTGTATTCAATTCTTAACGTATTTCTTATGAGTGTTACCATATTCTTACTTCACAAGGCACTGGTGCAAACACATCACACATAGAGTATAGAACTGGAAATCATCTGAAGTAAAATTTCAACAATTATAAACAAAGAAACGAATCTTAGTAACTTCATCTAGCATTAGAAAACGTAGATTCACACATAAAACGGCAATTGTGGCTATCAAAGCCGCACATAAAGTGGAGTGATATAAAAAATCAGTTTCCCAACATTGGAACAAGAGCACAATAGGTCCCGAAGTATTGGCACTTACATAAAGAGGCTCGGATGGAGGGCATTCGGAGGGCAGGCCGGAGGGTCGCCGCGGGGCAGATAACGCCGACGTATGGCCCCATTACTGACCGCCACCGGGAATTATTTTAACTGCAGCCTCTCACGGCAGAGAAAACAGTCTGATCAGTTTGTACTTTATCATAAGAAAGCCATGCCATGCTTGTGTGTGGAAATACATAAATGAAACTCGATTGGTTGATTGACAATAATAAATACTTACATGTCTAACACAGTCACTATCGGAATCACGTGCAGATTGGTTAATGCACCTTGAATATGTCGAATTGCTGTCTCATTATGATAATGATGTGATTCAAAGAACAGAGAGTGCATCTAAATTGCAACTAACCTCTCCGGAAAAAGGCTGAATTAAATGCTGACTAATTTATTTTTATTTTTATTTATAGACAAAACAGTTTATAGTTGAGGTGAAACAAGATTAATAAACTGTAAGCCAAACCATGTGCTTGAAGAATGTTCATAAGAATAAGTAACATCGTTTCGTACATTCAACTTTAATCACTATTTTTATTACACACGAATTTGTGAAGATGGAAGCTTGTTTCTTTTCAAACTGCTACTTATCATAATATTAATTTTTAAAATTTGGTAAAACATTAAGATATTATTGCAGTTATGCATAGGAATAGCACAAAGACTATCATTAAAAATGTTATTTTGTGAAAATTTATATTAAACGCGGGAGACTGTTACTATTCTAAATATATTTAAACAAAGAAAACAATAAAGAACATAAAACTACCACGTTTATGGTACCAAAATTATTGTATATCCACACCGCCCGGCGGCAGGTGCCAGCGGCCATGCCGCTCATGCCGCAGCGGTTTTTAAATATAATATAAATGTTAAATAAATAAATACATATGCGCCAGACAACACACCAATTGTCGTGGTTTCGAAGTAAGAAATCTTTATCCTTGTGTTACGAATACCAGACAACGATTATGACGGGGGCGTCTTCCATAAATACTTAAATACATAATAAACAACCATGACTTAGGTACAAATGTTCGTGCTCATCACACAAACATTTGCCCCTTGCGGGATTCCAACCCGCGACGGCGGCGTAATAGTCAGGAGCGCTAACCAATACGCGTCGTCGAAGTAAATAGACGTATACCGCCGGCCAAGCCGCCGGGCGGTAAGGATACACCATTACAGTTAGTCAATGATATTGTATTTAGAAGTAGATGACGCCTCGCGAACTAAAAGAGTACACACAAATGGCACCGTCTGATTAATGGATGTCAATGTATTGACATCTATCACATCAGACATGAGATTCGGGACAGAGTCTTAATAGAGTAGATTTCTTAATATATTTTATAAAGTATGTAGGTACATTACAATAGACTCGTTGGCCTAATTTTTAAATTGAGTTCACACGTTAGCTCAGTAGTATATTAATCAAGAAAAACATTTTATTTTCAAACTTTTTAACATTTAAAATATTGAATAATTATAAATGCAATTTAAATGTATCACGTGAAACGCCATGGCGCCAATATCAGAGTCTTGTTCACTGCTAGGCATTCACGATCACGTGACCACATGTATATTTTTTACAAATTAAATTAATTAAAATATTTACAGTCCTTATTTTAATAAATAAAGAAATATTTATTAATACACCATAGCCATCTGGCATCATGTAAACAGGCTAATATACACTCTAATAGTGAGCGTACATATTTTTTTTTACAATCGTGAGGATCATCCCTCACAGATGTGTGTATCAACAGTCTTTTGTAAACGCGAGTGCCTTTTGATCCGTGAGCGTATACGCTGTTACTTTAAAAAAATTGGAGGTTTCATTATATAAGTATATATAACTGACGTATTAACATACATTTCCAAAGACATATGTGTTAGGGTCGTGCGGGCGGGATACGAACCCGCGACTGCTTATCTTTGTAGTCCGGAACGTAAACCACCACACTGTGATGGTCGTTAAATTATTATTAAAAAATATAGTACCAAACTACTCCATGTATGGCACTGTCTTATAATATCAACCATGTTAGTCCGTGGGTTGGCTAAGAAACAAAACTCACTAATTTTATTGAAAATACTTTAATCATGAATGATAGGCATCATTAAATACAATTTACTTAACGGAAATATGTGTTTCTGCAATTTTAAAGGCGCACTGAGGCATTAAAACACTGACTCCATCAAAAACAGACTACGTCAAAATTATGACCCCAATTTGAAGAGAGGTGTTGTTTAGCTGAGCCATCTTTTAGCCTGATCGCTTATAGCCGTGATCTAGTTCTTAATACAGTTAGTAGTAAAGATGGCGGTTGTTCATGCTCTATGGTGTTAATCCAAGGATGTGAGCAATGACAGTTTTACGTTGCGGCCTTAGATAGAAGCGGACAGCCTATGATTAATCCATGTGTTACAGTTCGGAATTGGTACCCAATTTCAACAATCATATGATCGAAATTTAAATTATCAACGCCCCACAAACCCAACCCCAACTACAACTTACAAGACCAACGATTCAAAAGATCGACACTTCATAATATCGACGGGTCATTTGATCAACAGTCGAAATGACAACAATTTTAATATCTAAATCGTTTTGATCAACACAAATATTTCACTATCACTTTATTGATTTTAGGATGATGTATACCTAAATAATGCCACGCTAAATTTTTAAGAGGGAAGGAACTTTTTGCAACATGTAATCTACAAACTTGTGATATAGGTACACGTATGCTTCGAATAACAATAAAATTACGAATCTATTAATAAATTACCTTTTTATCAAACTAACCGTGACCTTTTTGGTTCGGTCGGTGGTAATTTGTGACGGTGCCAGACAGCATAACGCACATAATTACCGATAAGACTGGCACCGCCACCCTGATGCTCACAACGATGACGTAGGCAAGCGTCACACGCACGGGCCGCGTGCACAGCGGTCGCCCCCCTACACCCCGCAACCTCCCCGCGCGCCTATATAACGCCCTGCGCGGCCGAGCACATCGGCATTCGTTGGAGCTCGGCCGTAGTGGCAACACGTAGGCGCGCGCAGTGGTGCTATCCGGTCTCTGGCGAGTGCTGCCCCTTCCCTCATAACTTCCCTATCTACTCGGGGTTAGGAACAAAGGGGCATAGAAGAAGGCTAAGTCGGCGGCTGGGAGTTCGCTCGACCCTTCACAGTTAGGAGTCGCCTGGGTTGGGTGACCAGGGGAGCATAGGAGAAGGCTAAGTCGGCGGCTGGGAGTTCGCACGACCCTTCGCAGTTAGGAGTCGCCTGGGTTGGGTGACCAGGGGAGCATAGGAGAAGGCTAAGTCGGCGGCTGGGAGTTCGCACGACCCTTCGCAGTTAGGAGTCGCCTGGGTTGGGTGATCAGGGAGCATAGGAGAAGGCTAAGTCGGCGGCTGGGAGTTCGCTCGACCCTTCGCAGTTAGGAGTCGCCTGGGCTGGGTGATCAGGGAGCATAGGAGAAGGCTAAGTCGGCGGCTGGGAGTTCGCACGACCCTTCACAGTTAGGAGTCGCCTGGGTTGGGTGACCAGGGGAGCATAGGAGAAGGCTAAGTCGGCGGCTGGGAGTTCGCACGACCCTTCGCAGTTAGGAGTCGCCTGGGTTGGGTGATCAGGGAGCATAGGAGAAGGCTAAGTCGGCGGCTGGGAGTTCGCACGACCCTTCGCAGTTAGGAGTCGCCTGGGTTGGGTGATCAGGGAGCATAGGAGAAGGCTAAGTCGGCGGCTGGGAGTTCGCTCGACCCTTCGCAGTTAGGAGTCGCCTGGGCTGGGTGATCAGGGAGCATAGGAGAAGGCTAAGTCGGCGGCTGGGAGTTCGCACGACCCTTCACAGTTAGGAGTCGCCTGGGTTGGGTGATCAGGGGAGCATAGGAGAAGGCTAAGTCGGCGGCTGGGAGTTCGCTCGACCCTTCGCAGTTAGGGCAACGTAACCTGGGGTGACAGCACACGATACCGTGAGGTAACTAGACTCCCACTATCCCCGCACCAAACCTAATTTCACTCCCACGATTCCTACTACTAACTCAACCGCGAGTGACTTCGAAACCGTCTCGACGCCAGAGCGATCACACTTCACGATATCTTGATAGTTTCGCCTTTCGATCAGGGATCCCGTTAGTCAATAAGTGTCCGATGCCGTTAGAATAAGGAGTAGCCAATAAGGTAAGAATTGTACTAATAATAAGCTAAGCCGAATAGAGCCGTATCCATTGTAAAGGTGGTTTCATTCACAAGTTTCCCTGCAATAGTTAGGTACACATCTCTTCCTCCCGTCGGGCAAGGGCAGAGCAAAGTACTTTATGCTGACGAAGGACTCAGGCTGAGCTAGCCGCGAGGGACCTTCGTCACAAATTAATATAACTTCTGAATCTGAACTGATCTGAACCAGGGGTTGCGGGTTAGAATTCACATATAGTAGTACTATGTGTGAATTCTTGGCCGCAAAACCTAGTTCAGATTAGTAGGTAGGTACGTACCTACAAAAAATTTTGTGCATGAACATGATAAGTAAGTAAATAAGTGGTCTGGGTGTTTTATTGTAAGATTAAGTACATATGTTTTTAAAAAAAAAGTAATCAAGTGTTATATCGGTTTGCTAGTAACCATAAATTATTTATGATAGTTACCTACCTACCTACAAGTTGTGCCTACATGTTTGCATGTATATGAAAATATATGATTTTATTTAGACTTTATAATTTTATTGACGTCTTTTTAATAACTTAAAACCAAATGTCAGAAAAATACGACTATTCTAAGAAAAAAAGGCTTAGTACAAAATTAAACATTCATATTTTCCTATTTGATTGTAAATAAACTAATGCATGTTTTACTTAATTCATGATTTTTAAATAATGTTATGATGCGAGTTTATTCGAAAAGAAAACGGCTCAGGGATGCCGTTTTTAAAAAGATGATTGCTGACGTTTTAAAATAAAACTCATATCAAATTTGTGTTATATATATTAATAAATCTTTTATACGAGTATCTCACTCAACTGAAAACGTTGTTGCCTAGCTAAGTAGGTATTATAAAATAAAGTACCTATGTACGTTGAAAAAAATAATTACACATATTATTAATGTAAACAACATCCCATCGTCACGGACCAAACCACGTGGTTCCAACGTGGAAGGAACATTTATGGTGGCAAGAGCTCTTCTGATGGCGTCATTAAGGGTAGCGTGACGGGCGAGACGCCCAGCGCTTTGTTGGCAACAAAGGCAGTGGAGACCAAATTTGTCAACCTCCTTGCCACAGGGACACGTAAAAATTTCACATATAGGGGTGCCAAGGCGGAGACCCACACACACCCGGAAAGACACACTATCGAAAAGAGTGCCTAAATTTTTCGACGGTAAAGCATGAAGCCAGTGACCAGAATCTGTGCAGGAAACCGCCAAGAGCCTTGCTCGACTACTGTCACTGACGGAATTTTGAAGTAAAAAATTGAAGGTCTCTCTCGCAAGAGGACTTCCCAAAATTTTTGTTCCGCCTCTCTCACCTCAGAAAGTTGGCGAGGATGCTCAAAGATTTTACCGGCTAAAACGGAAGTGCTATGCAAAGAGGAGAGAAAAGCGGGGAGGGCTATACTAGAAATTTGTCGAATTCCGATCCCACCAAAACGAATAGGAAGCGAAGCCTGAGCCCAAGAATTGTTATCAAAATGTAAATGTAATTTTTTTTCCAAACTATTTTTAAGAGTAGTGTCAAATAGTTTTAAATAATTATTTTATTTCCAGATAGGACTAGCACGTAAGAAACATGTTAATTTAGGCACAAAAAGACACGATTTCAGTATAGTAAAAGCATTGTGTGAATTTAGGTGTTCTAATCTGGGGGCTGATAGGGTGAAATCATTCAACTTTTTATCAAGAAAAGGTTCGATGCTGGGATCAAGAAGGTGCCACTCACCTAAAAGGCATAGCGATTCAAAATTATGAATTTTAATGTTAGGAGCAAGGGAATTAAATTTATCAATGATATCCTGACGGGAACCAGACGAAACGTGATCATTAATAAAAAGTTCACATTTTGAAAGGTTTAGTTCTAAGCCAAATTTCTTAAATCCTTCTTAAACCAGGACAAGATCTTGGAAAACAACATCTGCTTTGCCTCCAAAAGAGCCATCATCCAGATACCAGGCATTGAATTTAGAATTTAAGGATGAAATGACAGCAAGGATGCCTAAACTAAAAAGGGCTGGACCTAAAGGGTCGCCTTGCTGAACACCGACTGCAGAAACAATTGAATGTCCATTGTAAAGCAATTTTGATTGATTATTGTAACACTGAAAAACAAAGGGATAAATCTGAGGAGTGTGAGTCTGAACTTCATTCGGAAAGGCAGACCTGTCAAGAGAATTGAAAGCATTCTTCACATCAACTTTCAAAAAAACTTCAGATTCGTCACAGGAGAGGAAATTGCAAGCTGAATGAACCACAGCCTCGCAACCGCCCCTACTGCTGAAACCAAGTTGGATGGGTTGAAAATACTCTTTCAAAGGAGAAAAAAGATCACGACAGGCTAATTTGGCTGCAAGACGACGAAACGTTGAGCCAATAGCAATAGGGCGAATGCCACCATCTTTTTTTCGAAAGGCACAAAGTCTAGCACCAAATAAAATCGGGAGAAAACTTTCAGAAACCCTGCCAGATAAGAGAAGCTTGCACAGTTTTGTAATGTTGGAAAGCGTGTTGGGGAGTGATGCCGTCGATGCCACCAGCAGAACCAGGAGGAAAAGACATGATGGCAGCAAACGTGTCACCGTCATCAAGTATCTGTAAGGGTTGGAAATTTTGAAGAGGAGGAAGAGGTAAAGATGGAGAATCTGGAAGTGAAGGATGCTTACTACGAAGGCTTTCGAGAGTTTCCTGATTAGGGGGAGCGACAGTGTCATCGGAGAACAAGATTCGGGCTGCGTTTTTCAGGTCGCCGTCCATAACCGTTTTTATCAATGACTAGTGGTCCCCCGCGACTTCGTCCGCGCGTTTTTTGATTTTTTCTCGCCTTTTAAACCTTTCCTCGACCTCCACGAACATTACAAGACTAAGAAAAGAATCACTCACTAAAACTCGAGAATGGCTGAACGGATTTACCGTTCAGCCATTGTCGAGTTTTAGTGAGACTAACGAACAGCAATTCATTTTTATATTTTTTACCGACTTCAATAAAGGAGAAAGTTATCGATGCGACTATAAGTTTTTTTTGTGGCTGCGTTACCACATACCAAAGTCATTTGAAGACCGATTTGTAAAATTTGTTTGCCTTCCTAGAGGTTGTTCTTTGTAGTTGGTCCAATTGTTGCCAAGTCGAGATGTGATGATGGGATCTTGGTGCAATCAAGGGAAACCCTTGAATTTCATGACAACGTACAGTGTTTTTTTTACTTGAAAATTAATGTTTACATTTATGTGAAGCAGAGCTAATGGTGGAACTTTTTAACGCTTAGGAGTTCAGGGAATATAATGACAGAACTAGGTAATTTTTATTTTCTTAAAGAACAGAGTCATAAGGTGCAACCCTCCCTCCTGTTTGAACTCCTTACAACATTGACAAAGAAGTTACCTTTTATTTTTAATTTTGATTGATTGTCATAATTTTGAAGACATATAAAACTATATCTGTCAAGAAATCAATGCATTTTCAATTTTCTTAAACAATAATAAATTATCACATCGATCGAATTCAAGAGCCCACATTTTGGTCCTTCGAGCCGGATCAGTACCAGCGGAAGATATCTACTGCCGGCGCATCATTCACAGACGCTGAAGGTCAAGGCACGAGCGACGACTGTTAGTCCGTTCCAATATTTTTCATCTTTCAATAACCATTGCCCTAAATGTTTCATATTTTAGTTAACCATCATGACTGATGAAAATAATGATACTCCACCATCCATACAAAATTTAGCAGAACTAAAGAAAAAACGTGGTCACGTCAAATATCGCATAACACGTTTTGGCACATACCTTTCTCAGTTACCTAAGACTTTGACCAATGTCCAGACTACGGAATTAGAATCCCGACTAACTGCTATAGAGAACCTCATGTCTCAGTTTGAAGACCTACAAGGTACCATTGAGATGTTGTCAGAGGAACCCGAATCAGAGTTAGCTTATAGAGATGCATTTGAGGACCAGTACTACTCTCTGACCTCAACGGCTCATCAATATTTACCCGCAATGTCAGGGAATTTTGGTTCAGAAAACAACACAGCTATACCGCGAGATTCGAAACATAAACCAAACTGTCCAATTAAGTTACCCATAATATCTTTACCATGTTTCAGTGGCAATTTTAGTGACTGGTTGGAATTTCGCGATACTTATATTTCGCTTGTGCATGATAATACCAGTTTAGATAACATCAGTAAGTTTCACTATTTGAGATCTGTTATCAAGGGCGATGCAGCATCAATTATAAAAACTTTAGAACTTACGTCAACTAACTACGATGTCGCATGGCAATTATTATTAAACAGATTTAATAATTCTAGTTTATTAGTAGCCAACCATGTCAAAGCAATATTTAATGTCGATCCTATTATTCGAGAATCTCATGATAGATTACGTCATTTATCTGATACCTTTACAAAGAATCTATTTGCTCTGCGCTCATTAGGGGAGTGCACAAACGGTTGGGACACATTACTTGTTCACCTAATTACAACAAAATTTGACAAAAACACACTAACGGAATGGCAACAGTTCAAAAGTACAATAAAAGTTAAGGTTCGTTATGATGACATAATACAATTTATTAAAATTCGCGCTGATCTTTTAGAAACTGTACAAAATTCTTTTATGACCAAATTTCCTACAAATGCTATTGCACCATCAAATAACAAAATGAGGTCATGTTTTTGTGCAGACAATGACTTATGTCATTTAAGTAACGCGAATAATGTACCAAGTAGATTTCAATGCCCTATGTGTAAAATGAATCATTTTCTTTACAACTGTGAGGATTTCATGAAGTTGACAATTGAAGAACGCAGAATCAAGGCGCAAAAGTTGAATGTTTGTTTCAACTGTTTGAAACTTGGTCATTCTACTGATAGATGCTATTCCGGTAACTGTAAGGAGTGTAACAGACGCCATAACACATTGCTTCATATTAATGAAAACCATGCTTCCAATGCAGTAATTATACAAGAACAAGATCCAACAAACTCTTCAGATAATCAGGAATCTACTAGTGTGGAACGTGAAATTGTTGTCAATAATACAAGCATGTTAGCTTGTGCCGGGCAGGTTCTGTTATCTACAGCTATTATTCAGGTAAAGGATAAATACAATAAAAAACATGAAGCTAGAGCTTTGCTGGACAGTGGTAGCACCTCGAGTTTCATGACTGAATCCTTTTCCAAGAAATTAAAGTTACCGGTTGTAACTACTACCAGTTCCGTTACTGGCATAAATAATTCAGTATCCACTTTAACTAAACAATGTGACATAAATTTTGAATCTCGTAATGCAAATTTTCAATCAAGTCTGTCTTGTTATATTTTGCCAGCAATAACTCAAGTTTTGCCAACTCAATCAATTCAAATAACAAATATGAATATTCCAAATAATTTGTTTTTAGCGGATCCTGAATTTTACAAGTCAAGCCAAATCGATATATTAATTGGCGCAGAACTATTTTGGGACTTGTTGGAATCAGGTCAAATAAAGCTCGGATCAAGACAACCAACTTTACAAAACACTAAATTAGGTTGGGTCATTGCTGGCTTTGTAGGCAAACTACAGGCAACGCGACGCAATGTACAATGCAATTTCGTAATGGAACTCCAAAAGGATCTGTCACGTTTTTGGGAACTAGATAGCATTTCTGATATCAAAGCATGGTCCGCTGAAGAAAAGCAGTGTGAAGAACATTTTATTAAGACAATAACACGTCAGGAAGACGGAAGATTTGTTGCATGTATACCATTAAAAGAAAGCCCTCGCGTTTTAGGTGACTCATACAATACAGCAGTAAAACGCCTTCAATCGATGGAACGGAGATTTGAGATTAATGCAAGGCTTAAGGAACTCTACCTTTCTTTTATGACTGAATATGAAGATCTCAACCACATGACCAAGACAGAAGGAAACAACGCTGAGTTTTCATATTATTTGCCTCATCATGGTGTACTACGGGAGGATAGGACTACAACCAAGCTACGCGTTGTCTTCAATGCGTCTCAAGCAACAACCTCAGGGCTGTCTTTTAATAACCTTCAAATGGTAGGACCAAAAGTACAGGATGATCTATTGGATATTCTATTGAGATTTAGAAATTACAAAATAGCTATCTCAAGTGATATTGAAAAGATGTACCGTCAAGTATTAATCCATCCTGACCAAAGATCACTTCAACGTGTCGTTTGGAGGCTGAAACCTGATGAAAGCCCCTCTATTTATGATCTGAACACAGTAACATATGGAACTGCTTCAGCTCCTTTCATTGCTGTGAGATGTTTAAAGCAAGTCGGATTGGAGTGTAAAGACAGCAATATAGCTGAGATTATAATACATGACTTTTACGTAGATGATTTATTGACAGGAGCCGACTCAGAAACAGAGGCAACTATTTTATGCAAATCTCTTCATGATGAATTGATAAAAGCTGGGTTTCCCTTGCGCAAATGGCGGTCTAACTCAACTCAGGTTTTGGAAAGCGTAGAAAATAAAACAATCGAAAATAATGTTGTCCTTGGCGAAGCAAAAACACTGGGCGTATCATGGGACAGTTCAGATGATGTTTTCACTATCAAATGTAAACAATTTGACGAAAACTCAACTGTGATTGATAAACGCACAATACTCTCAAAAATATCTCAGATTTATGATCCTCTGGGTCTCGTAAGTCCTTGTGTTATTACTGGGAAGATTTTTTTGCAGCAACTATGGCTACAAAAGATAGATTGGGATGATCCGCTTCCTGAGGAAATTATATCGAACTGGTTACAATACATACAGACCTTGCCAGCATTAAATAACATTAAGATTCCAAGATACATTCTTTTGGATAATCCTGTTTTGACTGAACATCACATATTTTGTGATGCTTCAGAAGAAGCCTATGGAGCATGCATTTATGTCAAAACAACGAAAAGTGATGGACAAATAACAATTAATTTGCTATGTGCTAAAACTCGCGTATCTCCATTAAAACCACAAACGATGCCTCGGTTAGAGTTATGCGCTGCACTGGTAGCGTCCAGGTTGAATTCTAAAGTTAAGGATGCACTTAGAAAACAACCTGACAAACGCGTTTTTTGGTCAGATTCTACTATAGTTTTGAACTGGTTAAAAACTCAACCAAATAAGCTGCAAACGTTTATACGAAACCGTGTTGGTGAAATCCAGGAGGCTACTGCTTCAAACGAATGGCGGTATGTGCCTAGTATTCAAAATCCAGCAGATATCCTATCAAGAGGGTTATTACCACAAGCTCTTGGTGAGTCTTTGTTGTGGTGGCACGGTCCAACATATTTAAGGTTAGGGCAAGACGACTGGCCTGTTCAGCCGTCAGTCGCCGTCACTGCATCTGAAATACCTGGACAAATGTATGACGCTACCAGCATGCCCGTTATAGAACAACCTGTAGAGCCTATAATCGACGTACAAAAATACTCTACTTGGCCACAGTTAAGGAGAATTTGTGCGTATGTCTTCAGATTTATTGATAATTGTAAAAATAAAGTAAAAAGCCTGCCCATAAAAACTGAGTCTTTTACTGTAAAAGAGTTGGATAGGTCTACTAATTATATTATCAAGTCGATTCAAGGACTGTTTTTCAGCGCAGAACTTTCCAAGCTCTTAATAGGTCAACACATTTCCAAAAACAGTCATATACTATCTCTAGCCCCATTTCTTGATTCACAAGGAATAATTAGAGTAGGCGGGAGGCTGTCATACTCAATGTTTGATTATAACCAAAAACATCCCATATTATTGCCGAAAGATCATTATGTAACAAAACTAATATTTGAACATTACCATCTCAAAACTTTACATGCAGGTCCTCAACTTCTGCTCAACACTATAAGACAGAAATTTTGGCCCATTAATGGAAGAAACATGGCTAAAGTTATTGTGCGCAACTGTGTTATATGTGTTCGTTTAGCTGCTAGAGTTATTAAAAACCCTATTATGGCTGATTTACCAAACAACCGGGTTCAACCAGAATTACCTTTTACCGTTGTGGGGGTGGATTATGCTGGGCCTGTTTATATAGTGAATAAACCAGGACGTGGATCAAAGCTGATTAAGAGTTACATTTGCTTGTTTGTCTGTTTTGTAACAAAAGCTTTGCACATTGAACTATGTTCTGATTTAACCACTGAATCTTATATGCTGGCTCTGAAACGTTTTATATCGCGTCGTGGTAAGCCTACACATATTTACAGTGATAATGGTTCTAATTTCGTTGGGGCTTGGAATGAGTTGCGAAAATCGATTCCAGGTAAAATGTCCGAAGAAGGTATTACCTTTAAATTTATCCCAGCTCAATCACCTCACTTTGGAGGGCTCTGGGAGGCAGGAGTGAAATCCGTCAAGCACCACCTTAAAAGAGCCATAGGTTTAACCCATCTCACATACGAAGAACTTTATACAACTCTGTCTCAAATAGAAGCAATATTAAATTCTCGTCCCCTCTCATCTTTATCATCATCTCCAAACGATCTTCTCCCTCTTACTCCTGGTCATTTCACTATTGGTCGTCCGCTCAACGCTTTACCGGAAGCTGACGTCCTTGATGTTCCTATACATCGATTGCCTCGATATAAGCGTGTCGAGCAGATAAGACAAGCCTTTTGGACACGTTGGCAGAAAGAATATGTCCATGAACTCCAGCAGCGTACCAAATGGCAGAAACCTTCAAATGCAGAAAACTATATCGGAAGACTGGTTCTTCTTAAAGAAGATTCCACTACACCTTTAAAGTGGAGACTAGGACGTGTCATAGACCAACACCCAGGCCGTGATGGATTCACCCGGGTTTTCACTGTCAAGACCGAACGTGGAGTCGTTCAGAGAGGAGCTTCAAGGCTTTGCCCTCTTCCTGAAGTTTGAAAGGCAAGCCTTTCAAGGGGGCCGGCATGTTTGAACTCCTTACAACATTGACAAAGAAGTTACCTTTTATTTTTAATTTTGATTGATTGTCATAATTTTGAAGACATATAAAACTATATCTGTCAAGAAATCAATGCATTTTCAATTTTCTTAAACAATAATAAATTATCACATCGATCGAATTCAAGAGCCCACACCTCCCCCCACTCCTTCTGCAAGCACTAAAAATAAAAGAAATAAAATAAACTTATAAAAAATGTAAAAATCGACTTCAAAACCGAAATGAACTCAAAGTCTCAAATAAACTTTTGACCGTTTCAAGGAAAGGAAAAAATATTAGGCGAAATATTTTGTTGGAGTCGGTGCCATCACTTTGACCATCTCAAGCATCAACTATCAGAGCCCCGACTCTTAAAAAAAATTGTTCGCCTAAAATGGATCCCATCAAAAACAATACTTGTCAAAAAAACCAAGTCTCGCAACTCAGTTGTTCTGCGGTAAAAAGTTGTGAGATCCATGTAATACCAAGTCGGTTATTAATTTATTCAGTCTCTACTTAAGCGACTTTCTGTCTTAATACGTCCAGTCTCTAAGACCACGATCGTGGTCCATAACAATTGAAAATCAATTGTGTCTGGAATCTCCGTACTCGAAGCATTAAGTTGTTACGTAATAATTAACAGCATCTTATAGTGACGCATATCAATATTAAAATTCTTTAATGTTTTATGATGGGATCTCATTTCTTTTTATATTTTGTAGACAGTTCTACTTTTTTCCTTTTCAGTACCTTCTACTTATTGTATATATGTATATCTACCAGCAACGAATTTTATTAAAGCCCTCCTCTGACTTATGAACTTTTCACCTCGCGCTAGCACCGCGACAGCTCGCTCGGCGGAATTCACCTTTCCGCGCGCCCCGCCACTGTCCCCGCCCGGGCCGCGCCTCTCGCGCTAGCACCGGGCAGCGCGTAGTAAGTAACGGCCCGCGCTCACTCGCTAGCATCGCAGCGCGTGGTATAATAATTAATTTACAACCTTACGCACTCGTAATAAGTACGAATACGCACGTAGGTACGTTTTTTGCATTAAATAATTTAATTTACTCGTGTTTTCATGACGGGAATACCCATTTTTTGCTCGATTTGGCAGGAGCACTACCATGCGCCTTTATTTATATGGGACTAGCTTAAACCCGCGGTTTCGCACGCATTAATAATAACTGCCGTAAAACATCGTTACGAATAAAGCCGATATTGAAAAATTTAACTGAAGACTTGGCTGTATGGGCTTAATTTACTTTGCGGTCTTTTCTAGATTTTTTAGTTTTTCCTTGATTCATACACCAAACACTACTTATATTCCAAATTTGAAGCTTCTAGGTCTGCTAGAAGTGCCTTAGCATTTTGATGATCGGTGAGTCAGTGAGTGACAAAATTAAGAAATTTGACCTGTTATAATTCTTAAAATACTGGTTCAAATTGAATGAAATTTGAAATATACCGTGTCTTTACAATGCTGCATGGTTACTGAAAATATCAGTCTTCTAGTTTTATCCACAACGAAGTTATAGGGGGTCGAAAATGGTCTGAATTGCTTCGAGAAAAGGATGGTACAGCCGTGACGCTTTTTTGCTCGACTTGGTGGGGGCACTGCTGTGCCCCCAGATTCCCTTTGCATTTCGGTTTTGAAGTCGGTTTTACTTTTTTGTAAAAGTTAATTTTACTAAGTTCTCGATATTGTGGCACTGTTGCAAGTGTCAAGTTCACAACATTAAACGACGTCTTAGTGATCATTAAAGTTTGAAACAATATTCACCTAACCATTAGATGGTATGCATCACAAATAAGCACATAAAAGTAATTGTGAAATCGGAACAGTAGTTCCTGAGATTGGCAAGGACAAACAAACTTTTCAACTTAAATAATTAGTATAAATGTACGACGATACTGACTCTCATAAACGCCAGTTCGGCATTGATGGTCGAGGAAATCGCAGTAGGTGGGGAAAGTCCGGAAGACGTTAGTAAACGCCTCCTTCAGATGCTCTCCCGTGCATTCTCCCCACCAGCACTTGCCGAACTCGTACGTGTCCGATTTTTGTCCGCATACTTCTTTGATCCTGCCAAAATATATTGATTCAAATAAAATTAAATTATTTAAACCAGGTTAAGGCCCGACTTTACCTTAATCAGATAAGGAATATTCGTTGAATATAATACAAAACGCCTAATTAGAAACGTCACCTACTTGACAGCAATCATTTATGTGAATTTCATTTTATGATCGATCGTTATAAAATTTTCGGTCGAATAAGTCTTATCTGACGTTGGTAAAATCGACCCTCAATTCACTTATTTAAATTTAAACACGGTCTTCTTCTTCGTCGTTTCCTCTTGTCTGAGGGTCTTGACCACTAAAAGCAGCGTTGCGGGTCAGGGCTCTCCAGTCATACCTGTCCTGGGTTTGGTGGATTGCCTCTTGGGTGTTGCAGTTAATGGACTGCAGAATGGCATCTGTCCACCGAGTGGGTGCTGTACCTCTACTCCTCCTTCCTTCGACGTGCCCAACCAGTATTAGCATCTCCAGATTTTCCGGCTCCCGGCGGGCAAAATGACCGAAGAAGGAAAGGGACCTTTGGAGGCATATTGTAGATAGGAGTGTTTCTATTTTGAGCTCCTGAAGAATAGAGATGTTAGTGCGGCGCGCAGTCCACGAGATGCCCAACATTTTACGCCAACACCACATTTCGAACGCATCTATTCTAGATCTTAATCGAACTTTGAGTGTTCATGTTTCCGATGCATAAAGGAAAATGGAAAATACCAAAGTACGCATAAGTTTCACTTTCGTGCTGCGATAGATGTTACGGTTTTTCCAGATGTTCTCCAAGCGTTTAACTGCTGACTTTGCTATCTGAGCTCGGCGAGCGACTTCCTTTTCGCAATCTCCATCATTACGAACGAGGGACCCCAGATACACAAACTGTTGCACCGTGTCTAAGTCTCGCATCTCAAAAGATCTTTACAAGACTTCCGCTCTGTCAACGAACATCAGTTTGGTCTTGCTCTGATTAATCCGCAGTCCGTACTCCATACTTGCGCTTTCAAGTCTTCGTAGCAGTTCGGCGAGCTCACCTTCGCTTGCACCTATCATCGGCGAAACGCAAGTTATGGATAAGGTGACCGCCAATCCAAATTCCTCCTCCCCAATTCTCTAGCACTCGTCTCATGATATGCTCTTCTACACGAGGTTGAAAAGTTGTGGGGAGAGAATGCAGCCTTGCCGAACTCCGCGTTCCGTCTTAAACGGTTCAGACAATGCGTTGTCCAATCGTACCTTCGATTGCCCATCCATATATAAATTTTAGACGAGAGATACCTCTGCCTTTACCGAAACCAGCCTGTTCCTGTTCTTTATCTGGCTACAGATAAAGTTCTCTAATCTCCTATTGATTTTGCGTAGAAGTATTTTACCCGCGTGAGATTTCAGGGATATGGTGCAATAGTTTTCACATTTTTGGGTAGACCCTTTCTTGTGTAAGGGCATTATGATGGATTCAGTCCAGTCCTCTGGCCATTGTCCAGTTCTCCAGACTTAAAGGCATATTGCGTGCATTAATTTAGTGCCTAATGGTCCTAAGCGCTTTATTGATTGCTCTGTTATTCCGTCACCACCACTAGCTCTTAGTTTAAGTTTCGTGGTTGCAGTTTCGACTTCATGAAGCGATATGTCTCTAACAAGGAAAGCTCTCTAACAAGGAAAGTTTGCCTTTCCTCCGAAGCTTCATCTGTGTTCACCCTGTAAACCTCTTGGCAGTAACGTTTCATTCCATCATTTATTCCATCTTTGTAGCACAAGGTTTTATCAAGTAAAGGATTCCTTTTTTCCTCTTCGATGGTCCATGCCTTTGGATTATGCGTCTTAGTAAGGAGCTTCACCTTTTCAACCAGATCCTTGGAGTGAGATGTCTACGAGCTTTTCTCGATATCGCTACAGAGAGATTTGTGCATTTCTGTCATGTCAACAGAGACGTTGCACACGCGTATTCAGCTCTGAGTACCGTTACTGCCCAGGACCTGGATCAATACCGCGTTCTTTCTGAAAACTTCTTTCCTCGACAGCAGCCCATGTTTCATCGCTCATCCAGCTTTTGGCCGCGTTATTGCGCACACCTTGGCAACAGCCTCAGCCGTTTCGACCACTATTGTTTTCAGTTGGCTCCATGTTGAGTGGGCCGAATCAAATGGATCAAACTCGACTCCGGCTATTTTAGAGTAGAGAAGGTCTTCAAAAGGCTTTTCAGCACTTTGAGGCAGCTTTAAAGTTTTGATTGGATTGTAATTTTTTTAAGAAGTTCCGACGCATTATCTATTAGAGCTGCCGAAAATGTTCTTCAAAAAGAAAACTTGAAGTCGGACTTGGACTATATTGAGGAATTTTTTAAGGATGTATAAATTGGGTTATAACTAAAATCTAATATGTCTAGTGGAATCCTTAGAGATTTTTGACCACGTTAGAACTGTACTAAGCTGGTGTTGGTCTGAGTACATAAAATTAAAGTTGAAAATTTTATATCGAGAAATCCCGACCTAGATAAAATTAGAGACATATTTGACATATGGTCGTTTTTAACTTATAAATGGATTCTTAGCACAAAACCAAATCACTTGGTTGTTGAAAATATATATAATTTTTTGATTGTGTGTTTTAGCTCTTCTGACGCAAAAAAAATAGATTCAGATATTGAGCTTGCGGAATCAAATTAAGATGATTAAAATAATACTTTTGTGTATATTTACGGTATTTTAGAATTTAAATATAGGTAATATGATTGTTACAAATTTTATTCACTGTATTTGATAGTTTCATTTAACGTTGTAGTTTTATATACAGGGTGTGGCGTAAATAGTGGTCCAAAGCAAAGGTGTGGATACACTGTACACTGAAGCGCCACATACCAGTATTTAAAAAAAAATGTATGTACAGGGTTATCAAAATAAAAAAAATATTTTTTAAAAAAATCGTTACCCTGCCTTACAAATTTGGTTATAATTTTTATGCAGTTTTTTTAGTATTATTGCTTATTACATGTAATTAGTGTTTCATTTGAATTAAATTTAAAAAAAATTAAGTGTTTTTCAAAATTCAATACTCACTGCTAGCAAATCGTTTGACTTTAAATGCTTTTGGTGCAAAAAAAAATGTAAGACACTGTCAGTGCCCATTATTTTTAAAAAATGACCATCTTTTGTAGATTCGAAAATAGTGCAACAATAAGTGTTACGACTTACAGAAAAAAAGTTATTACTTTTCGAAACAAAAAGGAACCTAATTAAGGAAAACATTTTTTTAAAGTTAGGTACATCACAAGTGTTGTAAATTTCTCTGGACATATTATTCAGTTCAAAAACCTTTTACTGAAATTTGTAAGGTAAGGTAACGATTTTTGAAAAAAATAAAAAAAAAATGATTGAAAACCCTGTACATACATTTTTTTTAAATACTGGTATGTGGTGCTTCAGTGTACAGTGTATCCACACCTTTGCTTTGGACCACTATTTACGCCACACCCTGTATAAATGCATAAAACAAAGTCTGATAGAGTATAATAATCTCAGGGTAAGGCCCCCTCCGTAATATAGGTGGGATTTATATAGATGTATGTAGCTATAATACTTTCTAAGGTATTTTTAGGGTGCCGTAGCCGAAAGGAACAAAACGGAACCCTTATAGTTTGTCTGTCAAGTCAAGTCAAGTCTGTCTGTTTGTCTGTTTGTATGTCTGTCTGTCTGTCCGTCACAGCCAATTTATTCTGTAACTATAAGCATCACACTGTTGAAATTTGTTAGAAACATGTATCCTGCTAACCGCTTTACGATTCTTATACAAAAAATAAAAAATAATGTTATTTAAGGGGCATACATGAAACTAAAACCGGAAATGTTCTTTTAGTCAAACCTATGCGTGTGAGGTGTCTATGGATCGGTATTTTAAAATGACATACAGGGTTCCTAAAACCATTTTGTTTTAAAGTCTAACGTTTCACAGACGCTTTCAAAGTAGTAAAATGGGCGTCCCTCCCATCTTACTTCTAGACTAAGCGAGTGTAAATTTCGAAAAACTATAAAATGCAGATCTTAAGAAATACATTCAACGAAAATAGGTTTGGGCAGGATAGAACGAAAAATTTCTGAGATATAACACATTTTCAACAACCGTTCTTCATACAAACACTATGAAAAACAAAGTTATATTTGCTGTCAACAAAATATTGTGGTATTATAGCTAAGTGGAAGTAAGTGGATTCAGGTGGAAGTTAAAAATGGCATGGAACCCTCAGTGCGCGAGTCCGACTCGCACTTGGCCGCTTTTTTCAATTTGTCCAGTCGTTAACTCAAAGTAAACAAAGATCGATCACTTATTTCATTGTTTTTTAGTTACCTTATTAACACATTTATGTACGCATACCAAAATATTTAACTTATAGAGAACTCCTTACAAAATTATAAAGCAAACAAAATACGTTGACTGTTTTTATACAGAAAAAATGTAAAGATATTTAAGGGAGGGCTCCCATACATGAAACTAAAACAAAAAAAATATTTAGTCAAACCTATGCATGTGGTGTCTATGGAAAGGTCTTTTAAAATGACAAAGAGATTCATAAAACCATTTTCTTCTAAAGTCTAACATTTGAAAGATATACGCTTCCAAAGTGGTAAAATGGGCGTCCCCCTTTTTCTTATCTTTTAAAATAAGCGAGTGTAAATTTTAAAACATATATAGGACGTAGATCCTAACACATACTTTAAACAAAAATTGGTTTAAAGGAGATGAAACTAGTGGATTTTGAGTACTTGCAACAACGGCAAACATTATTTTGTTGCATACTATGAAAAACAAAGTTATATTTGCTGTCAACAAAATATTGTGGTATTTTAGATAAATGGAAGTAAGTAGATTTCCTAATTTAGTGGAAGTTGTCACGGTACCTTATATCCATAAAGTTGCATTCTTCGCCACACACGAGCGGTATCTTAGTGGTGGACGCGTCGGACGGGAGATCCTTCATCGGGTCGTGTAGCGCCCATCCCCCGCCCTCCCAGTACGGCTCGTACCCGTAGTTCGGCCAGTAATACCGGGCCGCTAGTAGCGGGTCCTTAGTGGCGTACTTCTTTGTAGCCGCAAATCTCGACCGTCTCCTACAAATGATATTTAAAAGTGGCTTCATCATTGTAATTTTGCATTAAATAGTACCTTGATGTTGTACAAGCGAGGAGTAAGCGATCCATTTCACTTGAGATGGTTCTGGTTCTCTCCCTGCGTTCCCGCACCCATAACGACGGTAAAATTACCCGATTTCACCCGAGTTAAATATACTATTTTTCATTTCGACTGTGAGGAAAAACATTTAATTTACCTGTTTGTAAATGTGATGATGAGGTATTTTGTAGTTCAGAGAGAGACAAATCTCAAAATTTTGCACAAAATGACAGTTTATTAACAATTCTTTATTGATTTCGAACATATGACTGAAAATTTTGATTTTGATTTTTGATTGATTGATGAGTAACGGCTCACATTAAAACAGAGTACAAATAAAGCAGACGACATCAAATAATAAATCCTTGTTGAAAATATCGATCGAATTTTCCCCACATATAATCTTTGTGATGATGATTATTATATTTTAAAAAATAGAAAAAAGTGACATCATGGCACTATGGTGGGCAGACGAATATTTTAATTGTTGATTTTATGAAATTGTTTAAAATATGACCAATTATTTTATCTATCAACAATCATAATACTCACGTTTTACAGTTATCTTTTTTTATAGTTCGGTCAGGCCAGCTTCATCTTAACATGAGCATACATTATTCCAACTTAAAGCTAGAAAGAGTAAAATTAATTACAATTTTAGCGGTCTCCAAAGTCGGCTCTGCTAATTAATTGGTCACTGGACTAATATCATATTTATTAATACTAATGTCGTGAATCAAACTCGTTTGAGTTTATAAAGTTCTTTATTCGATCAACACACTTACCTATGATACAAATCACTATCTCTACCACAATAATAATTATAACTACATTTTAACGTAGGTTCCTTCCCTCAACCTTTCGCTTCGGCGGTCAGCACTAGACTGGATTGCCTTTCGAGTGCACTCCGCAAGTAGATCAGAAAATAAGAAGGGAAGGGGCAGCCAGTGTTGCCATTTTTAAATAGCGATAACGTTATTATATAAAGTAACAATACTCGTTTTTATATAAATAACGTTAACTATTATTATAATGAGTTAAGATTACAACAGGGCTACTGATTGAATCTAAATACAAAAATCATCACACTAAATAATCTATATACTATGTCTATCAGATTGCGATTCCCCTTACATTCCATTAATAAATGATGTATATCTTCTAATACTCCGCAAATTGTGCAGTTCGGGGATTCTATCAATTTCATAGGAAATCTGAATTTATTTAACGGCATGTGACCTGAACGCAATCTATGGGCAGTAATAATTTGTAGTCTGCTAAACTTTGGATTAAAAAAAAAACAGGGAATGTAAGGAGGTTCTGATTGTAATATTTTACACCAAATTCCTTTTTCGCAAGACGTCTTATTAAAATATCCTTTCCACGCAGTGTAAATTGCTCTTTTGTATTTTACGAAAACTTCTAAACTACATGGCTTTACATCTAATTGATACCTTCTGTAACTGCTACTTTGGCAAGACGATCAGCCTCCTTGTTTCTCCAAATCCTATATGACCTGGTATCCATTGTAAGACAATGGTTATGTAGCGATTTTGTTAGTCAGACAATGCAATTAGAATGGCATAAGCTAACGAAACTCCTCTTTTTGTCTTTTGGAGGGCGCTTTTGCTGTCTGTGAAAATAACACTTCGATCACACTCAATTTTTTTGCATAATATAATGTCTCATTAATAGCAGCTAATACTGCAGACATTAAATTGATATAATGATTAATTTTAAATGTAGCAGTACTTTTCGATTGTGAATCAAAATAGGAAACACCAGGCGCATTGTTGTTCTTGGAACCATCTGTAAATAGCTTCCACTATTCGTCATATTTATCATTAATTTCTTGTAAAACCTCAACTTTTAATTAATTCTTGTCTATCTATGCTTTTGCAGCCTCCAGGCAATTTAGGTTACTATTTAAACATTTTAAATCAATTTTGGAAGACCAGGTTGTAAGATCAAAAATTTCTAGACAAGGTGTTTTGTGCATATTCACATATTGAACTTCCTGGAATATTAATTGTAATAGAGGCTTTTTCTTTTCATTCTAGTAAATATTATTTCCAAAAGCACAAAGTTTCTGTAAAAGAGTAACTGTTACACTGTTTGACCATGCAATCGCCCTCAAACAGTATTTATATCCCAAATATTTCCTTCTAAGATGTAGTGGAGGAAGACAAAGCTCACTTCCCATTACATGAATTGGAGTTGTTCTTATAAATCCACCAACAACTCTTAATGCTTTGTTTTAAAGCTTTTCTAATTTTGGAAAATTACTGTTGTGGTAATAAAATCAACCGTAATCAAGACGACTGCGTACTAAGGCTATATACAAAGCTCATTTTCCAGTACGTGAATTGGAGTTGTTCTTATCAATCCACCAACAACTCTTAATGCTTTGTTTTGAAGCTTTTCTAATTTTGCAAGATTACTGTTGTCGTAATAAAAACAATCGTAATCAAGACGACTGCGTACTAAGGCTATATAACAATATATATATATTTGAACCGAGCATTGACTCTGTGCCATCTATGAATGCTGCCAGAATACATTCAAAACACGGAGATGCTTGACGTATAGTCGTTACTCATATGATTGGGATGATTGGATGGTCAACCATACAAACACAACCAAAACACTGCTGCCTATATGCTGAACTACGAGATTAATTTTAATATTTAATTTAGTATAAGTTATTGGTGCTCTTAGCGCAGTAAATACCAAAGTTAATCAACCTACAGCCGATCGCGTATTGATGGGTGACCATTTCGACCATTACGTGACGTTTATCACGAACATCTCGGTGCTTCCCAAGGTACGTTAAGCCGTTGATCCTGGCTAATATCGGTTGGTAGAAGTCACGGCTTGCTTGGTAAGCACCCCTCTACCAATCTGCACTGAGCCCGCACAGTTGAGGTAAGGTAAGCCTTACAGTGGGATGCTACAGGCTAAATTTACTATACTTTTAGCGTTATTAGTGTTTCTAATAAATTATTTCATCTCTTCTGTTCGGATAATTTACCTTTCATGTCTAGATAGACGGGTAAAAAATAGCTTTTACATCCTTTGTGGAAAGCAATTTAGTTTTAATTGGTATGGCCTGAAGTGCAAACTTAGGTCAAAGCTAATGGACTCAATTCATATTATCAAATTCAAAGCTTTTGATAAATTTTTGCTCAACTATACATTGCAAAACATGTGTGTTATATTCGTTGATATATTTTTTTTACAAATAGTCTATTTTTTCTTATTTTACAATGAAAAAATTAACAACAATTAATATATTCGGCTGCCCACCATAATACCATAATGTCACTTTATTTTATTTTACTTTGTCAGTGTCAATTTTTCTTTTTGGCTCTCCGTCATCTTTTTTCATTTTTAACCGACTTCAAAAATAATTTATTCGCCTAAAATGTATTCGTTAAGAATTTTATAATCATTTGATATCGTCTGCTTTTTTGTGCTCTGTTTTAATGAATACGTGCGGTTACTTTTCTTAATCGTGTTGGATGTATTAGTATTGTTAATCAATTATCATTTTGTGAAAAATCTTGAGTTTTCCTCTCTCGCTAAGCTCCAAAATACCTCATCATCAAATATATAACAAATTAGGTATATTTAATGTTTTTCCTTAAAGTCGAAATGATAAAAAGTATGTGGAACTTGGATGAATGCATCTATTTCACTCTTCAACTATTAGCGCTCTCACTTAGTTTGAGCGCCCGAAACATTTCGAGTAAAATGGGTTGCTTTCTTCCTTGTATAACCATCTACTATTAAACAAAGCGAAAATCTTTTCCTACTCTGGTGCAGCGTTAATTATTACGCCTAAAACTTCAACCCACTTTAACATATTTTTCTTACCTCCTAATAACAACCTCAATAATTGATAATAATAGTTCTAAATAGTTCTTTAGTTAGGTAAGTTTAAATGCTAGCGCAAAATTGGTGGCCTCGTCCCCGTAAACTCTGATAGGTATTACATTTTAGTATTATGGTATTTGTAATAATCGGTCTTGCCGTTTTAAGTTGGATTCGACCTAACATAGGCTTACACGCGCGCAACTATATGATTTTTTTTTCCGAACTCATACTCGGAAACTCAGTCGTTTTTCAACGTAAATGCAATAGAAAGTACATAGAGGTTAAAAAAAAAGCTTTAAGTAGGTACTAAACTCGACAGAACGAATGATTATGAGCACCAGAGCAGTATGGTGTGAAAATAAAAATCGTATTGTACGGTGAAAAGTATCGAGCTGACTAAACTTTGAATTTGATTATCATTTTGACATAGTGACATAAATCATAATATGGCAAGCAGACGTCATTGCGACCGTCGCGCTGCTAAAGCGCCTAAGTATGAAAGCTCTCTAAGAGTTACTTCCGTGTAAACCATAAAATTAATATTCCTATCGGAATAGAAGGACAAGTAAAAGCTGTCAAATGAAACCGATTTAAGATGTCAGTAACTAACAAAAGTAAGTAACATTTGTAGCTTTAAATGAGATAACCTTTTGATCAGGTAATTTATAACAATGTTCCTAAGTTAAATATAGTAGTTTACTGCATGATAAACAGTCGACACAAAATATTGAACATGCAGCTCTAGTGTAAAACTAAATGTTATTTCATTATACAAAATATTCGTCGATATACATTCCTTGTGTTATTCTGTCTTTATTTTTTACGTAAATTAACGTTTGTAGAATAGAATAATCAAACTGCGTACTTTAAATTTGAAGCGCATTGGTAAATATAAGTCGTATATTAAGAGGCTTCGATTTGGACTAATCTACCTGTTACATGATTATTTGTTGGGGTTATGCCGCTGTAATGCATAACAATCAATCACCGATCAAGTCACCATGTTTTAGACTCATTATTTCTCCAAAATATACAAAATTTCACTTTTAAATATAAAAAATCAAATGCACTTAATTTTCAGCGAGCTTCTGCCGGGCGGTCAACTGTTTGACATCTGACAAAAATGGTTCTGCTACCCATCTCTTTTTATCACACAGTTTGCTGCTAGTGACATCTCGCTTTTGTCGTTCTATTCCAAAGGGATAATAATTTTATGGTGTAAACGCGATTCTAGAACAGTAGATCGTGAAATGAAAAATAGATATTCTCTCGGATAGCAAGCAATTTATTCTAAGGTTCACATTAATTATCGTTGGTCGAATCCACCCTTAATAGGGTAAATAAATATCGCAATAAATTTAAATACAAAGCAGGTGTTATAAGTGTAAAAAATACTCACAATGTGGTAGATTCCTCGCGTTTTGTTCTCTTAGGAACTGGTGATAACGGTTACATTTTAGAGTTGACAGACATAGCACTGCGTAAGAAATACACATAAGCTGAGTAAGATTCGTTACGGTGGAACCACATTTGCCGGCGAACACAATCGGACTCTCCACTGCCATTATAGATGAATACATTACAAATAATTGATCGATTTTCGTATTTATATTTATTACTCTTTATTGTATATCACAAAAACCGACTTCAAAACCAAAATGCACTAAAAAGTCTTAAATAAACTCTTCACTATTGAAAGGAAAGGAATCCGCATTTTGGTTTTGAAGTCGGTTTTTACTTTTTTTAAAAGTTTATTTTATTTGTTCATTTTTAGTGATTACATTATAGGGGGGGGGAGTTGCACCTTATGATTCTATTTTTTAAGAAGCTACAAATTACCTATCATAAGTTCCGTCATTATAATTACTGAACTCCTAAGCGTTAAGGAGTTCCACCATCAACTCAGCCCCACAAGATGTTGACTATCAGAAGTAACAACACGTCAACATTAAGATTCTAGTAAAGAAACACTATACGTGCCTTTAAAATTTGAGGGTTTCCCTCGATTACACCAAGATCCTATTATCAGATCCCAAAATGGAAAAAATGGGACCAACTAGAAGGTACACCCTCTTAGTAGGTGAAAATTTTTTTCGATTCGGTCGACAAACGACTGAGATATGAGGTAACATACATACAAACAAAAAAAAAAACATACAGTCGAATTGATAACCTCCTCCTTTTTTGAAGTCGGTTAAAAATTAGATACAAATCGATAAAATTAAACGCAGCCAGCATCATAGCCTCCTTGCCGCAAGGAAATGGTTTCGTTTTTGAATAGGTAGATATTAAGTTATTGTTTTATGTTACATGTCTTACTTTAATTTTTTCTTGTTTGTTATTAATAAACTATTATCAACAAGCAAATGTCACATTTTTACAGTTAAGCTGTACTTGCTGTGTTCTAGTAGTTAATTTTGTTACAAAATAATTATCACACTAATATTATAAAGGTGAAAATATGCGCGTGTGTGAGTGTGTGAGTGTGTATGTTGCTACTCCTACCAAAAACTGCTGGATGGATTTTGATGGAACTTTACAATAATATAGCCCAATTCATAATGATATTTTTTGACATCGAACACTTAAACGCGGGTGAAGCCGTGGGGAACCGCTTGTGTAAAATATTCCGGGAACAAGTCGCGTCGTGATGTTACAAACATTTTAATTATTACCGTTTTCGTTAAATAATATTTCGCACCAGGTAGTGCGATGATGCAGTTGCTACTTGCGACTTTTCTGTGCATTATGTATCAGATATATTTAATATCAGAAATACTAACGCGCAACGAGTAGTTCCAGCAGCATAATTCGTGATTCTACGGCATACAATCTTAATTGGCTTTGGTACTTGATTAATCAAAGGAATTAATTGTTTATTTAATAAACCATACGGTCCGAAATTGGAATTGATTTTATGACTTTGACTAAGTTTCTGGGCTATGTTAATGTTGTTTACTTTATATGAATTAACTTCTTGACTTAGCCGTTGGTGTAGGAGTTAGTTCACTGGTTGCTACCCACAACACGACGTGCCGGGAAATTATGTTTCAGAAGTTTTATGGCTAGAAAAAAAATGAAATAAAATATACATAATTTTTAATTCAAAATTCCCACCTAATCTTAAGGAACGCTTCAACTTTCTGCAGCCGTTGCGAGGTCTTGATATGCGGTCATCGAGGAAACTCCACCTTGAATCTCCCTGTCACACAACGAGCTATTATTCAAACTCTTTAATTGTCAAGTCAGTACGCTTGTGGAACCCCTTACTCCTGGCTATCAAGCAATCAAAATCTATAACTGTTTTCAAAAAAGAACACCTACTCTCTCCAAAACAATTCTATCTACTCGTATGGCTCAGTCAAATTCCTTTCATTTCATATTGCTAAGATAGGTCTTTTAAAATGACATTGAGGATTCTTAAACCATTTACTTTAAAAGTATAACGTTTGATAGTTAGACTTTTCCAAAGTGGTAAAATACGCTGTGGTGTTAATTCCCACTCTGATGGCTAACCTAACATTTATGCAAGGTTACTCTTTTAATCGTGGTTAACTTTTGAGTAACTAATATAATACTTATATTGGACACCAATCATGTACATTGCTCTGATCCCAAATTAGGTAATGCACTTGTGTTAAGGAGTTCAGACACAACGGTGGTACCACACCACCCAGACCCTAGACAATATGGAACATTTTGATTTCTAAATTGACCCGACCGGGAATCGAACACGGTACCTTAGAGCGGCGATCAGGTACAATTATCAACGTCGGAGCGCAACGAGCCATACGCCGAAGACAGCTACAATGATCTACGTCGGAGCGCAGCGAGTCATAAGCGGAAGTTAGCTACAGTAATCAACGTCGGAGCTCAGCGAGTCATAAACCGAAGACAGCTACAATCATCAACCTTGGAGCGCAGCGAGCCATAGCCGAAGACAGCTACAATGATCAACGTCGGAGTGCATTTAGCCACAAGCGGAATAGTTACAATGATCAGAGCGCAGCGAGCCAAAAGCCGAAGACAGCTACAGTGATTAACGTCTGATTGCAGCGAGCCATAATTGGAACAGCGAAAATGATCAACGTCGGAGTGCAGAAAATAACAGATACAAAAAACCACAATGGTAAGATAGCCCAATCCCTTGCAACATCAACGCACACTACCCATGGATGATACCCGTCTTACCTACTCCTAGACCAGTTTAGGCTGGAATAGCTACTTTGGTTTTGGTCGAAGGACTGCGGCTTGCCGACCTTCCTCTCCCATCCCAGAGCGTGTCCCTTCTACCTTCAACTCGTGCCTCGGTTTGCCGGTTTTATCAGGTCTGAGCCCTTCAGGCCTGGCTGAGTAATGCACTATCGAATAAAATAGATCGAATTGTCATGAAGTTGCATAAAAATGTATTATGATGAAATTGAGCATTTTCATCTATCTAAACGCTTAGCTAATCTCAATTGGCTGTGGTCGAATACGACCAGAAAAAAATATTTGCCTCTACAAATAAGCATCTCCAGTCTAATATTTTATTATTTTATTTTATTGCTTGCTTGTGTTACGACTCGGGGGCTGAGTGGTGAATCCGAGCATATGCCAATATCTTTGGCTGAAGCGATCCAGAATGTTACTGGCGTTGATAATGGCTAGGAAGGGCGTGGAGACAGATGGGAGGTAGGTGTAGAAAAGAGGCAGCTCGGCTCGGCACGTGCCACGGTGCGCTATGTACCATTCTGAAACAAACATTGCATGATTAAATTATTCAATTCGCTATAAGAAATACTAGGCTGGATTTCTAGGTGCCACTGACTAAGACTTAACTGTTAACCAAACGGGTAACCTCTTCTTAAAAAACATAATGAAACAAACTTTACTAAATTAGCAAAATAGTTGTGTTATAAAATAAAATACGCGCAAATAACAAGTGTCGCGGGCAAACATTCGTTCTTTTTTTTCAACACCAGCAGGAATCATTTTTTCGTTGAAAGTTACGTGGTTTATTAAATTCATGATATGAAATTCACGAGAAATATGAAAACGTTATAACTAAAGTTTCCACATTATTATTATTTAAAACACTACCACCTAGCAAGAGACATGGATAATTAATTCTATGTTTACTTAATTTATTGATTATAATATTAAGTTCTAAAGTACTTATATAGCTTATTAGATATAATTGGAACTAACAATTTATGGGCTAATATATTCATTTTGTTTTATTTATTTAAAAGCTTTCGTTTTAATTAGATTGTAAGGCCATAGAAAAGTTGCGGTTAACAGACATGCACATGAAATTACTCAAAAGTGGCAAATGAAAACAAATCGATGAAACTTCTCTAAACAAAGAGATGAAGAATGGAATACATTACGAATGTGTTACGGAAATTACTAAATGTGAATGTGTTACAGAAATCTCTTAAGTTTAAAAATATTTTGATCAGTCTCTACGACGCTGGCGCTACTCCGTGGGAGAAATTCGAATTGAAGTTTTTTTGCCAATCACTTAAAATAATCCGATGGTCCAAATTAAAATTTTAATTGTAGAGAAATAATAATCTTTGTAAAAGAAAATTTACCGTTTTTGTTTCTGCAATCGTGGATTTTAAGCTCGCAGTAATTTTCGAAAGTTTGAGATTCATGTAGTTTGTTTCTGGCGCATATTACTCCGTAACTGAAACAAAAACAGTTACTTTTAATCCGTCACGTCGTAGTTGACAAACAAAAGTGTGTAATTTGAAATTTTTAACACTCAGTGGCATTACCGACTTAAAAAAAAGGAGGTTATCAATTCAATGTGTGTGTGATATATTTGGAATTGTATGATATTTGAGTATCTAGTGAGGCTTCCAAACACGTGTGCAAAATTTCGTAAGTGTATGTATGTTCATAGCGAGATGATTATTTTTAGGGTTCCGTAGCCAAATGGCAAAAAACGGTATAGTTTCGTCAAGTCTGTCTGTCTGTCTATCTGTCTGTCCGTCCGTATGTCACAGTCACTTTATTCTGTAACTGTTAGCTACACACTGTTGAAGTTTAGTAGGAAGATGTATCTTGTTAACCGCTTTACGATTCTTACAAAAAATGAAAAGTGATGATATTTAGAGGGGACTCCCAAAAATGAAACGGAACCCAAAAAAAAAACATAACTTGAGCGTGTGGGGTCTATGGATAGGTCTTTCAAAATGACGTAGAGGTTTCTAAAACCATTTTCTTTTAAAGTCTAGCGTTTGATAGAAATGGGCTTTCCCCCGTATCTAACTTTTAAATGAAGCGAGTGTAATTTTTGAAAAAAAAAAATACAATGTAGATCCTAACAAATACTTTCAAGGAAAATTGGTTTGGACGGGATCAAACGAGAAGTTTTTGAGATATAGCACATTTTCAACAACGGCAAACATAACTTTGTTCTTAATACAAACACTATGAAAAACAAAGTTATATTTGCTGTCAGCAAAATGTTGTGGCATTTTAGCGAAGTCAAAGTAAGTGGAATCCCTCATTCAGTTAAACGGAACCCTCAGTGTGCGAGTCCGAAACGCACTTGTCTGGTTTTTAGTTCAATTTGGTATATTCCAACTTAGGGTACTGTGTAAGTTTCATTAAAATAAGTTCAATAGTTTTTGAAATAATAGGTAAAATAACTAAAAATTACTACATAAAAAATATATTCAAAAATAAAACCGCCTTAAAAAACGGAATAAAAGTTTAAAATTAGGCATTATTATGTCTCCTATTTCGTTAATTAATGTTTCCTATATAGAACAAATGCGAAATTTAAAGCTGTTAAGTTAGTGTTCAAAGAATAAATAAATAGCAAAATATTAATATTATTTTTTTGAAAGTTTCGATGTAAAGCTTTTAGCAAAGGAGTTCAGAAAAACCTAAACTAAAGATCTACATTACGCATTTTTTTCAAAATTGTCACTAGCTTAGTTTAGAAGTTAAAGGATGGGGGACGCCCATTTTACCACTTTGGAAGCGTATATCTTGCAAACTTTAGACTTTTAGAGAAAATGGTTATAGGAACCTCTCTTCTATCCTCTATCTATTTATTTTTAAAGACCTATCTGTAGGCATCCCATATGCATAGGTATATTTATTTATTTATTTTAGTTTCATGTGTGGGAGCCACTCCTTAAATATCATTATTTTTTATTTTTTTGTATAATTTTCGTAAAGCGTTTAGCAGGATACATCTTCCTACCAAATTTTAACAGTGTGATGCTTATAGTTACCGAATAAAATGGCTGTGACATACGGACGGACAGACAGACAGACAGAATTGACGAAACTATAAGGGTGCCGTTGTTTGCCAATTGGCTACGGAATCCTAAAAATAAGCCATAAGTTAAATAAATAAACGAGGTCACACTTCTTGTATGCTTCTGTGCACTCGAACAAACAGGCCATCTCTGTCGTCACGTCGTCATCAGTGTCGGCGTTTGTGGTGGTGGTGCTAACGAAGACCCAGTCCCCGCCAGCCCAGTACGGCTCGAAACCCGGATTCGGGTTGTAAAGGTCACCGCGAGTTGGCTCCAGACCAGTAACAAAATGCAACGCTAGCAGATCTCTTGGTACTGTCGGCACACGCTGAAATAAGAATTGCTATTACACTAAGAATTGCACTAACATTAAACATAAAAAAAAAAAGATATTTCTCTGCGACCGTTTGCACACTTTTAGCGATGCAGTATCGATGCATTCGCAAAATTTTACCTTCACATACATGCGCTAGTTAGTTAGTTAGTTTGGCCGGGGTTTTATCCGCACTTAGCCACACGATCGGGCCATTGTACGTATGTCCCTCTTTTTTATTCTAACCACCCTAAACTTTCCCAGAAGGCTAGCAATCTGCCTAGATTGCTAATGGCGTCCGGGAAAGTGGCTGGGGATTTGAGAATATTTGCCCGTTGTTGCATCACTCCTGTGCACTCCATTAGCACGTGGTGTGGTGTTTCTTCTGCCTCCATGCACCCTCTGCATAGGGGGCTGTCTGTGACACCTATTGTGAATAGGTGCTTGTTTAAAAGAGTGTGGCCAGTTATAGTGCCTATAGCTAGTTAGTAGTTTGTCTCTAGGTAAGCGGATGAGGTTGCGGGCGAACCTTTTCGAAGCTACCGGGACTGCGTTCTTTGTTTGCCTGCAGCCTTTACCGTTTCTCCACTCTGCTTGATGTGCTGCTTCGGTTTCTGCACGTAGCCAAATTCTTATTTGGGCCTGCGGTATGGGCAGTATAGGTTCCGGTCCATATACTGTTGTTGCTGAGCCTCGCTTGGCCAGTTCGTCAGCTGCGTCGTTACCTAAGGAGTTGCTATGTCCTTTGATCCATTGCAAGGTAACCTTATTTGTGTTTGCTATGTATTGGAGTGCTTTGTGGCACTCCAAAATAAGGACGGATGTTATACTATTATTTTGTAGGGCCTGGAGCACCGACGCACTGTCCGAGACGATTTTAATATGCAAGTCTTTGACGTCTCTGGCTGCGACTACCTGTGCTGCCCTAGTTATGCCGACACATTCTGCTTGAAAGATTGTATTTAGTTTGTCCAAAGTGGTTGATATTTTTATATTAAGATCATTTGAGAATACTCCAGCTCCAGTACCCTGTGGGGTTTTGGAGCCGTCTGTGTATATCCGAACCTCCTTTATGCCTGAGCTGTCTTTAGGCTCTTCAGTGAGTTGGATATTGTACCTCCTGTCAAAGACATGTTGGCATGGTGTCCTGTCCATGGGTGCGTCCAGAAGTGGTTTTTCTTTCAGGATCGCATTTAGGATTTTTGAATGAGTGGTCACTGTGTTTTGCTTCCATAGTCCGTTCGCTCTAAGTCTGAGGGCAGCTGCCTTTGCTTCCTCCTGAATTACCAGATGTAACGGTCTTAGATTCAGGAGAAACTCTAGTGCGGCTGATGGAGTGGTTCTAATACATCCTGTGGCTGCGATGCTTGCTAATCGTTGTAGGCTTTGAAGTTTTGATTTGATCGTGGTCAGTTGCGTTCTGGGCCACCATACAACTGATCAGTAGGTAAGAGAAGGCCTGATAACTGATGTATATAGCCATAGTGTGATCTTAGGGTTGAGGCCCCATTTCTTGCCAATAAGTCGCTTACATTGATATAAAGCTATGCAGGCCTTCTGCAATTTGTCATCGATATGACTCCCCCAGTTCAGTTTACTGTCTAGAGTGATGCCCAGATATTTCACTTGTGATGAGAGAGCTAATTCGGTGTTAAACAGTTTTGGTAGCTGTAGTACAGGTAACTTCCTTTTGTTTGTGAAAAGGATGAGTTCTGTCTTTTTCGGGTTTACTGACAGTTGGTGTTCTTCACACCAGTTTTCTACTATCTGAAAGGCGGAACGCATTATGCCACATACATGCGCTACTCTTAGCATTGATACAGTCGCAATGCTAACGCGCGTTAGTATTGATGCAGTCGCAGTCCAGAAGCTGGACATTAAAATTATGCACTGTATATTGGCGACTGCATCGATACTAACAAGCATTAGAATCGGTAAATCGCGCTTCTGAATCGATACTTACGTGCGACTGCATCGGTGCCAAATTAAATCTGCGGTGCTGTCAGCATCGATGCTAAAAATCACACTGTGTAAGGGGTCTATGATATTATGTTCAATAACATTTTATTCTCTCACAAGATGACGTCAGTGAGTCATTTAAAAAAAATACCTTGGCTCTGTTTCTATGTTCTCAAAGTTAAAAGAACGCCATCTCTTGATGATTTAAAACCATCTCATGATAAAACCTTATGTAAACCTGCTTATTTAATTATTATTTAAGACAAGATGAAAAACATACTCTTATTATCACCATCATTCGCATCAGCAGTACTATGAATCATCATCATTATCAGCCAAATGACGTCCACTGCTGAACATAGATCTCCCTCACAAGCGGTCTGTTCTACGAAACGTTCTAAGAAGAACTGATGGCCGTTGGGGCTGAAAATTTCTAGATTGGACATCCTTAGATTAAGGACGCGGCGAACTAGGAATAAACCTATTAATTCTATGCCATGAGTTTTGCCAATATCAGTCTACTTACAGTGTTTTGCCTTGCATACATTTTTGGTGGATACGTGTAGTACAAGCATCTGCCTGCCAAGGTTTGAATACATCGTCCGCGACTTGCCATCATGCCAGATGAGTCTAATAGCTTTATTCCTTGCACTATTAAAATAAAAACTGGGAATAAATAAACATATTTACAAAATACTTAGCAATCAAAATTGAAAATTTTCGTAGATTGACGATGTGTTGGTTGTAAATGTGTATTTATGAAAACGCACCGTTGACCGATTCGATGTGACATTGCACGTCCATTGTAATAGAAGTTTAAAAAATAATAATTTTGGGTTTGTCTCTTGAATCGCCTGGTAGGCGAGGCATAGACTAGGTCGTCGATGAAGCTTACTAACCCAGAAAAAGCCTGTACACATTTTTTTAAATAAAAGGGTTGTAGAAGATAAGAAGCGCTTTGTTCGAGTAAGTGGAATATCAACGAGGTATGGCTTCGCAGTGCATCTTATTGTGCGATAGAAAAAAGGAGCTGGTGGGATGAGCTCAAAGAGTTCCTTTGCACAGGCTTCAAAATAAAGCCGGTAAAAAGCCGACAGGCTGGCGACTTTATGGCGGTGGGCCAAGCGCTTAGAGCATCATCACCGACAAGCCTTCTAGCTCTGCGCTCCACTGAATCTAGACCGGGTAGTTGGTACTTAGCTG
The DNA here is from genome assembly GCA_963924145.1 of Pyrausta purpuralis. Taxonomy (NCBI): domain Eukaryota; kingdom Metazoa; phylum Arthropoda; class Insecta; order Lepidoptera; family Crambidae; genus Pyrausta; species Pyrausta purpuralis. The sequence goes on from OZ001646.1 coordinate 5,622,273, forward strand.
ATCCGTCCCAGAGGTGACAGCAATACTCCATGCAGGAACCCCCTTGAGCTTTGTAGAGTGTTAGAAGCTGTCCACGCGTGAAGTATCGCTTCACTCTGTTGAAGATGCCAGCTTTTAGGGGCAGTTTGAGCTTTGTGTTCAATGCTTGCACCGAAATTGAGACTAGGCGTCAACTCCATGCCAAAGAGCTCGAGATGGTCAGCCACTACTACAGTTTGATATAGAGAAGGTTCTACTTACAATAATTAATGTAATTTAAATAAAATTAAGCTTACTTAAGACTAACGCCACAGCCCAATGGTAACAGAAGAACATTTTATTTTCACTTAATTCGCAAACTTGGTGTTTTGTTTCAAAATTATGTTTTCTTTAGTTCGTTTTGACGAATGCACTGCTCCGATCATCAGCGTGTAATTTTTAGAGTTGGAATTTTATGTCATTAAGATATTTAAGTAATTCAAGTATACGGCTTTAGCTATCAATCCTGGGCTATCAAATCAATACTTATGGAGTAAATCATTCGTTCGTTGAGGATTGTTTGCCTTTTTAAACTATTGGGGTACTCGGTAGCTCTATTTAAGCCCAAATCTAGTCCACAGTATGTTGAATTGCCTTATTGTGATTCAAGATAACTTTTTAATTGCGTTTTATCAACAAAAAAAAACTTTTCACATATTGATGTCTTATTTTTCTTATAACTTTATACCATGAAAACTGTAGAATGTCAAGTAGCATCCGTTGTAATCTTCCGTTAGCACTACGAATTCATCATATTTCACAGAGCACGCGAATAGTGTAATAAATATAACATTATATCGGACAAGCCGCTCAGATACGTCGGCTTCGTAACTTAACAACGAAAACATAATTAAAATGCAATTTTACGATCAACTGCCTTCAGTTTTGTGAATACTGGCTCTGATGAAATACTAGTGGTGAAGGTAACGATACAAATATTCAGAAATATGTCGATATGCTAATTGTATTGTTCGCGATTGCTGCGATGGCGCAGCGGTAAGAGAGTCGCCCTTTGTAGCGATAGCTGTGCTAGAGGTCCCGGGTTCGACCCCGGGTCAGGCCAAAAATATGTACCTGAGTTTTTCTATCAAGAAATTCTTAGGGCAGCCCGGAGCTTGGAAGTTGGCGGTGTTTCACCTCCGTGCCTCGTAAACACGTAAAGCCGTTGGTCCTGCGCGTGATCTCTCTCCGGTCGTGTCAGATAGCTGTCCAATCGGGCTATAAGAGTGAGAGGAATAGAGAGTGCACCTGTGTTTGCGCACACACTTGCGCACTATAATATGTCCCGCGCAGTCTGTAAGTCGTGGTGACTGGCAATCGTAGTCGAAATCGGCTAGGGGGACTATTATTATTTTTTGCGATTCGTGAAACTGCCTGACTAGAGCTTGTCCAAGCTGAAATGACGCGCCTCGCTACTGAATTAGTTGATTTTGATGTGTGTTTATTGTAAATCTTCTTTTGAGTACGTCATTTGCCTTGAAGTTTTTAAAAACTATCCACTAATAACAGATTTATTTTGTGCAGCAGTGCTTTTTGTATACAAAATAGTTTGTATTAAACAACGAGAACTAAATGCAACATCTATGGTTTTCAAGGGACACCTCTGAAACTGTCAGATTAGTTTCATCCGACTTTGTGAAATATTTTTTGATTGGATACGGAATAAGTTCAACAGCGCATGTAGTCTGAATGATTTTGCGTAGACAACGCTCAGAAAAAATGGGTGTTTTCATGTATTTATTGCTTGAGAAGATTTTTCAATGAACCTTAACAAAACATTGATTTTCTATGATTTATTATGGATATACTTAATATTTCTTATAAAAACTGACAAAAAAATTGATTCAGATTTCAACCACAGCACATTGTGCGATTGAAAGCTATTTTTCAAAATTAACTATTTTATATATACCCACAGCCACAGGACATAATCAGCGAACCAGTAACATCACTTGTGCAGAATAAAATTACAAAGACAGTTTTAGTAACCATAAAATTAGTATTCCTATCGGACTAGAAGGACAAGTAAAAGCTGTCAAACGAAACCGATTTAAGATGTCAGTAACTAACATAAGTAAGTAACATTTGTTGCTTTAAATGAAAAAACCTTTCGATCAGGTGATTTATAACAATGTTCTTAAGTTAAACATATTAGTTTACTGCACTATAAACAGTCGACAAAATAAATATATTGAAGATGCAGCTCTAGTGTAAAATAAAGATTATTTCATTATACAAAATATTCGTACATATGCATTTTCTGTGTTATTCTGTCTTTACTTTTTACGTAAATTAACGTTTGTAGAATAAAATAATCAAACTGCGTACTTTAAATTTGAAGCGCATTGGTAAATATAAGTCGTATAGTAGGAGGCCTCGATTTGGACTAATTTACCTGTTGAATGATTATTTGTTGGGTTATTCCGCTGTAATGCACAACACTCAATCACCGATCAAGTCACCATGTTTCAACAGAAATATATCTTCAAAATATACACAATCTCACATAAATTTTCAAAAACTCAAATGAGATAAATTTTCAGATAGCCTTCATAGGCTTCCGAACTGACTGACAGCTGCTTAAATCGGTTCTGCTACTTCACAGCTCCCATCTCTTTTTATTACACAGTTTATAATATTTTTTTTATTTAGAATATTTGCTGCTAGTGAAATCTCACTTTTGTCGTTCTATTCCAAAGGTATAATAATTTCATAGTTTTAACAAAACAATAGCGATCACACAATCACTTTGAGGTGATCTTTCTTTGTACGAGTATTCAGCTCGTGAATCAATCTATTATTGTGTAGGATACAGCTATTGTATTCTTTTTAAAAATCAAAAACAAAATGAGAATAGAAATGTTTTCTTTATTTTTCCATTTTAAAAGCGTTAGATGTCCCAATTTCCGCTACCTGTTTATTTCAATCATTTTATTCTGATGAATGCTAATAAAATTTAAATTAAATACCCTATAGGAAATCGGCTGGCGTCAGCCAGCTAGATGTTGAGGGTACATTATTTTGTTCAAAAATTGTTTTCGTCAACAAATATATTTTATTTGCGACGCTGATAATATATTTTTTCTGGACGTATAAGACCACGACGAACATACGAGTACAACTAAAGTTAGCTTTATTTATTTATTTATTCACATTTGCGTACTAGGTGTATACATTATAAGGATAAAATATATAATACAATTTGTGAACTTATGACCTAGTTACCCAGAAGGTATGGCAAATTTGAGGGCAGCTCAATGTAAGTAAAGTAGTAGGTCTAATATTACAAAATAAAGATATTATGTTATAAGTAGATATAGAGCAGAACAGTTTTAAAATATCTTAATATTTAGTTATTAAAATATTCATCCAATGAATAAAAGCAGTTTGATATTAAGTATGATCGTAGAGTTTGTGAGAATGATTTTAACTTTGTCTCTCTTTTGATATGAAGTGGCAGTTTATTGAATATTTTTATTGCCATATAATATGGGCTTGTATTCAACATTTTAATTCTAGAAGGGGGTAAGTAAAGTCTATTTTTATGTCGAGTGTTGATGTTATGTGTATCTTTAACTTTAGTAAATAATTTTTCAATATTTTTATAAGTGAAGAGGCATATATCGTAAATGTAAATAGATGGCAAGGTCAGTAAATTAAATTTTATAAAGGAAGGCTTACATGATTGAGAGTTGTCAATTTTTGCTATTATCCTAACGCATTTTTTCTGTTTTTTAAAAAGTTCATCTATGTCTGTACTATTGCCCCAAAGTATTATGCCATATTTCAGTTGTGAATATGCATAGGCATAATAAGCTGCTAAGGCTGCTTCAATGTTGGTACTGTGTACTATTTCGAAGAGTGCGTATGTAAATTTTGATAATTTTGATTTAACATGTTCTATATGGTTTTTCCAGTTTAAGTGAGAGTCAATAATTATGCCGAGAAGTTTAAATGAGTCAACTAGTTCTATTTCTTTACCTATAAAAGAGTTATTAATGGTCAGTGGGGGTTTTTTGTAAGTTCTAAATTGTATTATTTTTGATTTTTTGAAATTTATAAAAAGGTTATGGTCTTGGAGCCAATTAATTAGTTTCGTTATGGTGTCGTTTAGTCTGGTATTAGCGGTGTTAGAGTTATCGGATTCTATTAGAATGGATATATGTTAGAGTTTTCAAAGAAAAGGTCCTACCTAAAATGTATTAATATTGTTAATTGTATGATTATCTAAAAATGTATGAATGTTATATTCCCTGATTAGTGATTTATTATTTTTCTAATAATTCAAGAGCAATTATGTATTTAAAAGTAATTGTAGTGACCTTCACCGTCCATTTCCGCTGTTATTTTAAATAAATAAGCCAGGCCTAAAATATATTTATAACTAGTTTTTATCATTTCTATAAATCATAATTTAATGAAATATTGACTGGTTCATGTTTAATTATATTTTTTTTATTATTTTAAGAACATTTACAAAATTAAAAGTAATTGTACAAACTCGCGCCGTCCATTTCCGCCACCACTACTCTCTCCCACCAAGGCATGGTCGCGGGAATGGACGCCTCGAGATTTGAGACGGGCAGTCTTGAACACGCAGTTGAACTGAATGCTAGTCTGGCCTAAGCTCTGTCCGTTGGGCTACAGATAGTGCTTATTACTTAGAACTAAGTCCAGTGTGTTATACCAAAAGTGTTAATAAATGCTGTGAGTTTAAAATAAAGAGCTATCGTGTTGGAACAACCTCTTTCAATCGTCTACTTCGACCCTGGTCCTGACATCAGAAGTAAGGATCGAGTTTACGCCACACAAGGTACTTTTTTTTTCCTCTTCTTCTTTCTCCTTAATAGTAAATAATCAATTATTCTGATTTCATTGTAAACTGTAAGGCAAGTAACACAATTTTTCACTGCAAATACTAGTATGCAATAAGATTTATACATATATAATGTTTACATTGTTGGGAGAAATTTTAAACCTACTATCTAACTCTGTTGTAATTTAATCAATGCTTTGTTCACCTGTAACTGGGATGCTTAGTAGATGATATTTATTCTAGTTTATTTTGTTATAGTTCCATACGAACTAATAGTGTACCTCACTATCAATGATCCTAATAAATAAATAAATCATGAAATGCAAATGTTAGGTTTGCGTTGTTGAGATATTTTTCTTTCTCCGTTCTGTTTTATTTGCTGTTCTTTCACGCAACGAGAATAGTTAAGTGCATTATCCTAAAAAGATATAAACATTAAATGTTCTTCTTTGCCTTTAATTGAATTCATACATAGTAATGCAAAAAGTAACCATTAATGCTTCAACACCCTAGCGGTTGTAGGCAACCGCATAACAATATATATTGTGTCTCGTTTACATATGCTTGAGGAATAAAAATAGAATTAATGATGTAAAATAAAATAAGAATAAAACACACCATTTTTTTTACCCATCATAATTTATTGTGTGTGGTATTGTTTCTATTTTTTTTCAGTGCATAAATATAGTGTAAAGAACATATTATGTCCGAGAAATGTTTTCAGGTAAACAAATCATGGAAAAGTAACACGATGGTACTGCGGAGCCCCGCCGTAGTCGTGTTGTGAGCACTCCTCCACGAAGTAACGAAGAAGTTCCTTTTGAATCCCCTCGATGTTCACGTGACCGCAACCGGGACAATCCGCGGCGGAGCAGAGAGAAGCGAAGCCGATCAAGACACAGCCGGGGCCGCATCAGTCGAGTGAACACCAGGGACCGCAGCTGTCCGAGGCGAGCAACCAGTCGGAGTCGCAGCCCTATTATACCGCCCCGCTCAGCAGCCACGAGGTATGATGAAGATCATTATCGCATGAGTCGGTCTCCGCCTAGAGCATCGGCCAGGAGAAGTGAGTTGCATAGCAACATGTCTCCTAACCGTCGTAATAAAGGTTCATATCGTTACCAACCATATCAACAAGCTGGAACATCCCGGGACGGTGTCCATAACCAGTCAAAATTTTCACCTTATCTTAATATCAATGATTTCATTAGTTTTATGAGTAGTTTTATGAAACCTCAGCATAATCAAAAGTTGCATTTTGACAAAAATATGATACCTGAATTTGGTCCAATAGTAAAGAACCATAGGATTGAAACTTGGATATCTAAAGTTAATGAATGTTCTCAAATATATGGTTGGTCTGATCAACAAACCGCACATTTCGCTTTACCTCGTTTAGTAGGTCACGCCAAAAACTGGTATGAAGGCCTTCCTAGTATAAACAGACCTTGGTCTGAATGGCAGCAATGCCTCAGAAGTGCTTTCCCGTCTGAATCGAACTATGGAGTTTTGTTATCTGATATGTTAGAAAGACGTTACAAATCCTCTGAATCATTAGATCAGTATTATTACGATAAAATGTTGCTTTTGAATGCTTGTGATATATCAGGTAAAAAAGCTGTTGATTGCATAATCCATGGGTTAGATGATAAGACTATTAGAGCAAGTGCCTCGTCAGCTAGATTTACTCAACCTGAGGATTTACTAGGTTTTCTCAAAGATGTGTGTAGGGATAGGAATGACTACTTTAGGAGTTCTAAACTAAAGCCACCCTCCCAACCTAATAGCAATGTGACATGTACACTGTGCAAAAAAACCGGGCATTATTCTAAACAATGTAGGGCTATTATTTGCTACAATTGTAAGCAGGCAGGTCACAGAATTTCTGCGTGCCCACAGCCAATAGAAAGATGTGAGACATGCCAAAAGGTAGATCATAAAACTGACGATTGCTATCTCAAAAATAAAAATAAGCAATCTTCTGAAAAGCGAGTAATGTCTATTGACACTATATTAAATAGCAGTAATAGCAAATATTATAAACAATGTACTATAAACGATTAACAAAATTAAGTATTATGCTTCGTTGATTTTGGTAGTGATTGTTCTCTTATAAGGAGTGACTTAGTTAGCGAATACGGACTCACGTATGAAAACTGTGACTTACCTGTAATAAAAGGAGTAGGTGAATCAAAACTTTTTCCTTTGGGTAAAACCAAATTTACGTTATGTATAGGATCCGTAAAGGCTATTATTGATGCTTTTGTAGTTCTGCTAGAACATCTCCATACCCCGATCCTGTTCGGGCAAAATTATACGGAGCAACCACACATACTAGTTATTAAAACTAATAGTTCGCTAGAGATCCTTAATAGAGACATTCATCCTGATTTACCAACGATCGAACATGAGCCACAACAGACAGTTAAATTATACGTTCGTAATGACACTGAAGTACATAAAACTGGATCAGTCATATGCTATACTAATATTTGCACTAATGGTACACTGTACGTTCCGGGTAGCTATCGTTTTTATACTGGGTGTGAACTTTGGGTTTAAGAAGGTATATATGGGGTAAAAAATAATGAGACGACCATATTAGTGATAACTCCTCACGACAATTTAACGCTAAAAAAGATTCTCTTTTGATTCGTGGTAGTATAATAAATGAGGTCTGTAGTGTAACAAAAACTGATTCTAACCTTTCTTGTTTTCGTGTACAAACTCAATCGCATTACGAACCAATTTCTAGATCCGACATAAATATTACCTCTGGGCTTACATTAGATGAACAAAATAAAATATATCAACTTATTACAGACTATCGGCCAACTTTTGCGCAAAATCTTACGGAACTAGGTTGTACGAGTTTAACAGAAATGGAAATTGAACTAAAAGATAAAAACCCTGTTATTTATAAACCTAATAGACTGAGTTACTCAGAACGTCAAAATGTCCAATCTATCGTTCAAGACCTAATCGAGAACGATATTGTCGAAGAATCTGTTTCTTCATATGCGAGTCCAATTTGCTAGTGTCCAAGAAGAATGGAGGGAACAGGTTATGCGGCGATTATAGGGCACTTAACAGCCGCACAGTTAAAGACCATTTTCCTTTGCCACGAATCGAAGATCAAATCGATCAGCTTAGTGGCAGCAAATACTTCACGAGTCTAGATTTGACAAGTGGATACTATCAAATCACTATCAAACTTGACTGTCGGCATTTGACTGCTTTTGTGACACCGGATGGGTTATTTCAATTCAAAAGAATGCCTTTTGGTTTAGTCAACGCTCCATCTATATTCCAAAGAACTATTACTAAGGCTCTATCAGCAACTGTTAATAACGTTTCACATGGGCAACAAAATAAGCAAGCTCTTGCCTACATGGACGATTTGATTATCGTATCGAAAACTTTTCAAGAAGGCATAGTAAAGTTAGAAAATACTTTCAAGTTATTAAATAAAGCAAATTTAACGTTAAATATTCAAAAATGCTTCTTTTTTCAAACTTCCATAGATTATTTAGGCTATGAAATTGGTCTCGAAGGCATTAGACCTGGAAAATCTAAAATAGAAGCCGTAAATAACTTTCCAGAACCAAAATCTGTGCACGATGTGCGTCAATTTATAGGTTTGGCGAGTTATTTTCGTAAATTTATAAAATACTTCTCTTTAATAGCACGCCCACTAACTGAGCTTACGCGAAAATCTGTGGAGTGGCGATGGAGCGATGACGAAAAGCATTCGTTCGAAACATTAAAACAAAAACTAGTTCAGCGGCCCGTTCTTGCTTTGTATAACCCAACTTCAAAACGGAACTTCACACAGACGCTAGCACAATTGGTCTAGCCGGGATACTGCTACAAAAGGAGCATGATGGTGCACCCTTAAAACCTGTTGCTTTTTACAGTAGAAAAACCACACCCGACGAACAAAAATTCCATGCATATGATCTCGAAACATTAGCCGTTATTACTTCATTAAATCGGTTTCGTGTATATCTGTTAGGAACAGAATTCACTATAGTGACGGATTGTAATGCACTCAGGGCTACTTTTTCAAAAAAAGCCGTTGGTGGTTGGTACTACAGGAGTACGATTGTAATATTATTTATCGTCCAAATCACTGCATGACACACGTGGACGCGCTTAGCCGCAATCCAATAGAGTCCAAACAACCGTTTTTAGAACCTGATTTACCTAGGATACTTAATATAACTCAGGAGGATTGGCTCATGAGTTTGCAACTAACCGATCCTAAACTAACACATATTAAAATGGTATTAGAGGACCCAGATTATAATGATGTTGTAGATATAAAGCAAAATTTTACTGTTAAAGGAAATAAACTTTTCCGCAAAGTAGGGGATGAGTTAAAATGGGTAGTGCCTAAAGGAGCTAGATGGCAAATTTGTCAGCAAAATCACGACAATATTGGACATTTTTCACTAGAAAAAACACTGTCTAAGATTAAAAAAGACTTCTGGTTTCCGAAGATGAAAAAGTTTGTTTCGAAATATGTAAAGGCGTGTGTTCATTGTGCTTATGGGAAGGGTACAACTGGAAAGAAATAAGGTTACCTGCACCCAATCCCTAAAGTTGATATTCCTTTTCACACCTGCCATGTAGATCATCTAGGACCATTTGTTCGAAGTAGTAGGGGCAACGTTTACATATTGCTGATTGTAGACGGTTTCACAAAGTTTTGCATACTGAAACCTTTGCGAAATTTAAAGTCAAATCTCACTATCCGTGCTCTGGGTGATGTTTTTAGTACATTTGGGTATCCCACTCGCTTAATTTTCAGATCGGGGAACATGTTTTACTTCAAAAGAATTTGAGAAATTTTGCATTGACTCAAAAATTAAGCATATTTTAAATGCAGTAGCGTCACCCAGGGCCAACGGACAGGTAGAGCGCTATAACCGTACAGTGTTAGGAGCCCTTAGCTCATATGTGGACAAAGTAGATGAAACAAAATGGGATCAAGAGATAGGTAGAGTTCAATGGGGTTTAAACAACACCCTGAACAAAGGCACCGGAAAAACTCCTTGTGAAGCATTGTTAGGTCATAATCTTAACTACGCTGATGAGAACGCATTTTCTGATTTGTTCCATGAAACGCGATCTCAACAACCGGACAAAGATAATATAAGAGTCGAAATTAGTAAACACATAGAAAACGACCAGCTAAAACAAAAAGAAAGATTTGATAAGTTTCGTAAAAGTCCAAATATATATATACCATTGGGGATTTAGTGAAAGTAAAAAAGCAAATTAGTTCAAGTGAAGGTCAAAGTAAAAAGTTATTACCTGTTTTTTCGGGTCCCTATAAAATCACTAAAGTTCTAGACCACGATAGGTACGAGGTTTCCTCAATTCCGGGTTCGAATTTAGGCAAAAGGAAATATTGCAATGTGTGGGCCGTTGATATGATCCAACCTTGGATAGGGACACGTAGAGAGTCTACGTCGAGTAGTTCTGATAACGAGGCAGAGACACAATAATTTCCATATTTTTATTTCATTTTTGGTTAGTTAGGAACTATAGTGAGTCTAGATAAAATGTTGTAATAAAATAGCTAACAAATATTAAAGAATGAAACATAATACGTTTAAAAGAGTAAGTAAGATATTTAGTGAGATATATGTGAGATACCCATTTAGAGAGCGATATCTGATGTAGTTCCAGATATCTGATCGTAATGAAATGTCAACTTTAGAGCAGAACATCTGACGTAGTTCCAGGTGTTTCTTGAAAGTTGAGATTGAGTGAAAGAGTATATTCTACCTGATGTAGTTCCAGGTAAATGTCATATTGGGAGTAGTGTATTCGCAAATGAAATGATTTATGTAACTTCTTTTGAGTTCAGTGTGTTAAGTTTTGTTTTTGTGTCAAAGCAAAATAATCATAATAGGGATCAAATACCTACATACTATGTTTATATAATATACTTTATTATGTTGTCAATTTTTTCTAGTTAGTTGCATCTTAGTAACTTTTGTTTAAGAAACAAATAATATCTTGGCTATTAGTTACTGTTTGAGGACAAACATATTGTCAGGAAGGCCGACTGTTAGAGTTTTCAAAGAAAAGGTCCTACCTAAAATGTATTAATATTGTTAATTGTATGATTATCTAAAAATGTATGAATGTTATATTCCCTGATTAGTGATTTATTATTTTTCTAATAATTCAAGAGCAATTATGTATTTAAAAGTAATTGTAGTGACCTTCACCGTCCATTTCCGCTGTTATTTTAAATAAATAAGCCAGGCCTAAAATATATTTATAACTAGTTTTTATCATTTCTATAAATCATAATTTAATGAAATATTGACTGGTTCATGTTTAATTATATTTTTTTTATTATTTTAAGAACATTTACAAAATTAAAAGTAATTGTACAAACTCGCGCCGTCCATTTCCGCCACCACTACTCTCTCCCACCAAGGCATGGTCGCGGGAATGGACGCCTCGAGATTTGAGACGGGCAGTCTTGAACACGCAGTTGAACTGAATGCTAGTCTGGCCTAAGCTCTGTCCGTTGGGCTACAGATAGTGCTTATTACTTAGAACTAAGTCCAGTGTGTTATACCAAAAGTGTTAATAAATGCTGTGAGTTTAAAATAAAGAGCTATCGTGTTGGAACAACCTCTTTCAATCGTCTACTTCGACCCTGGTCCTGACATCGTCTGCAAAAAGAACTGGTAAGATTGTTTCGTTCTGGATAATTTTAGGAAGATCGTTTATATATAAAAGAAAGAGTACGCAGCCCAAGACGCTTCCTTGGGGTATTGAGCAAGTAAGATATTTAAAATCGGATTTTGTAGTTAGAATTTCGTTATTTCGAATGTCATAGCTTTGTAATTGTACTTGTTGTTTTCTGTTTTCTAGATAGGATTTAAACCAATAGTAACTTGGGCCCCGTATACCCGATCCATATAATTTTGTCAGTAATATGTTATAATCAACATTTTCGTATGCTTTTGACATATCAAGTAATAAGCCTACCCCATAGTTTTTGTTGTTTATATGTTGTAGTGCTGTTTGTATATATTTGTACACGGCTATTGTTGTAGACTTAGTTTTTCTAAAACCATTTTGATTTTCATCAAGTATATCATACTTCTCTAGAAACGCATAAAGTCTGTTGCACATGGCTTTTTCGAATATTTTTGAAAAACTGGGTAGTAGTGCTATGGGCCTATAATTGTTTGGTGAAGTGGTGTCTTCTTTTTTATGTATGGGCTTAATTAATGATATTTTTAATAAATCTGGAAAGGCACCTTCATGAAAACTTTGATTTATCAGATGTGTTAGTGGTTCGGTCAATTCTTCGGCACATTTTTTGACAAATGTGGGTGGGATATCGTCCACACCACTACTGTTTTTATTTTTGATAGATTTAATTATTTTTATTACTTCTTTTTGGTTTACGGGATATAAATACATAGAGCAAATAGGAGAATTTATAACCTTATGGTGGTGGGTATTTAGATTACTACTTTTATATTTTCCTGTATTTGAAAATGTGTCATTAAATATTTTACATACTGTTTTTGGGCATTCAATTATTTGGTTATTTACTTTTAATTTTATGTTTTTGTATGGTTTGTTATTAATTTTACCAGTCTTAGTATTTATTATTTTCCACATAGTTTTATATTTGTTGCCTGATTTATTTATCTGTTTGCTATATTGGAGTTTTTTTGATGTTTTAATACACTTTTTTAGTATTTTGCTATACTGTTTGTAATAATTTCTTAGTATATTACAATTCGATTCATTTAATAATATTCTCAGAACCCTTTTATGTTTGCAAGATATTTTCAGAGACTTAGTGAGCCATCCTTTGTAAGGTCTGTTTCTTATTTTAATATTTTCTTCTGAGATATATTTATTCAGAAGCTTTTGAATTATCGAATGGAATGATGTATAGTTAGTATTTATATCTTTGGAGTTGTTAGTAATAATTTTCCAGTCAATTTTACTTAATGATTTTTTTATACACTGTATTTTATTATTTGTAAATATCCTTTTTTTTACCATACACGGTTTATTATTATGTTGTAGTGTATTTTCTAGACGTAATTGTATATTTACTGATTTGTGGTCGGAAAGACCGTGATCCTCTACGTAGGTTTTGTTGACAAAGGGTTTGTAGTTTGTAAATATTAGATCTATAGAAGTTGCTGTTTTATTTGTAACACGGGTGTGTTCTTTAATAAGTTGTTGTAGATTAAATGAACGCATGAAATCGATAAACTTTTGGATTTTCTTTTTATCTCTATTATTTTTCCTAAGTACGTCTATGTTAAAGTCCCCACCAATGATTACATATTTATTTTTGTCTTGGTGGTTTAGTTTAGTAAGAAGTTTAGTCATTTGTTTATAGAATACATTTATATTACGGTCTGCTCTATATAAACCTATCACAATGGTATTTATTTGAGGTAGTTCTATTGCACTAAATTCTATTATAAACTCTTTAGAAAAATTAACAATATCATCTCTAGTAACACAATCTAAAAATTCCTTAACTGCTATACATACTCCACCAAGTTTATGTTTTTCTCTACAGAATAAAGATGCTATTTTATATCCGGGTAGTACAATCGTATCACAAAAATCTTTATTTTTACTAACTTCAGAAAAGGAAATAATATCTAAATGAGGATTATGCAGCAATAATTGCTCAATTAAATGTAGCTTATTCCCTATACTTTGTATGTTTTGAAATGTTATTGTAAGGGTATTAACGAAAGGGATGGTTTTCCTGTTTTGGTGGTTCTTCTTTCTGAGGAATCGATGACGCAGACGGTGTCAATCTTGGTTGTACGTCGTTTTCAATTTTTTCAGCTTCGATGTTGGTTTGTTGTTCTAAAGAGTTCTTGATTGGTTGTCCATTTATCCACAAGGTGTTATTTTTTATTGTGGCATTGAGTCCCTTTTGTCTGGCCTCTCGCAGTTTTCGTCTCAAGGAATTTCTTTCCTTTAGTTTTTCGCCGGTTATGAATTGTCCAACAGCTAGTCCAGTATTCTTAAAGTATTTCGAGTTTTCCAATATGTATTTTGTGAATCTTTTGCTAATAAATTCTATTTCTAGAGGCCTGCAGTTCCCTTTCTTTCCTATGCGTTTTATTTCTTCAATATATGGATTGGTGTTAATATCCAAAATATCGGCAAATACTTTATTGACATTATCGTATAGGTTGTAGTTATTTTCATGTTGAAATTCTGGTAATCCATATAGAACGATTTTCTTTTTTTCGATATCAAGGTTTTCTAGTTGGCGTTCAATGTTTTTTATTTTGTTGTCTATGGTTTTTACTTTTTCTTTAATTTCTTCTTGATCTTTCATTAAATATTCTGGAATATCTGTGGTGTCTTTTTGGATTTTCTTGATAGCGTTATTTAATTCTGTTTGTATAGTATCTCTAATTTCTTCTAAAATAGATTTCTTTATTTTTTCTAGTTTCGTATCCAAAAGTTGAGTGAATTTGTTTAATGAGATTTGTTCTTCATTTGAGTTATCCCGAGGTTCATTTATTTGTGTATTTCCTGTAATATCGTCTACATCTTGCATTGTTAAACTATCATCCACTAATGTAATAGTTTTGGGTTGTTCAGGTTTTCGCCTATATGTGATATTCAGATCGGAGTCGTCTAGAATATCGTTTAAAGAATGTGGCCTTACTGGGGTGTCCGGATGATTGTTTTTAGGCATTTTACAAATGCAAGCTTGGCATTTCCATTTGTTTCTATACTCTATTGTCATGGTATTAAAAAAACGCTTTTCGGTTACATTTGCACAATCTAGGTCATAATGATCCTTGCAGAGACAACAAATTAAAAAGTGTCTTGTTGGTATTATTTGTTTAGCGGTGGGGAACATCTTATTTATATTTTATTTTATTTTATGATTTTTTTAACAAATAAACTAATTACGCAAGGTACCTACAATTAAAAATATAATGGATCATCAAAGTAGAAAAATGTTATTTCTGTCTCCTTGGCTTAATTATTTCCAATACCAAATTGTATGGGTTAGCTTCAACCCTTTTGTACCTTCTCAGAAATATCTAGCTACATGTTTCAAGTGATTTTGACCTAAACGGGCTTAAAATTTCATCAGTGACCAAATTTTGAGTAAAGTAGTAAAAGTTGTTCATATCCATCAGTGGAGTTTTCATACCAAATTTGGTCACTGTTATAATTTCAGTCTGTATGTCGACCGCAAAACTGAGACATTTCTGACGTTACTTTTGTGGCCTTTTTTTTCATTTTCCTCCCAGTTATGTATTAAGCGATGTTTCTTTTAACCTAAAAGGAGAACATTTATTCATAATACTCAATACGAAGTTCATAACTTGGGAGAAGAAGACGACAAAAAATGATAATTTGAATTGGTAATAACACCAACAATAAATTAAAATTATGTATTTGATTAAATTAGAAATAAGCGAATACCATTATAGGTTTCATCATGCCAAATAATCATGATTCTGCTCATGATTTAAGGTTTGTATAGTTCTATCTAATATTCGAGTTTTGGGTTAAAGATAGTTTACCTATTTTGAAATTTTGCTTTTGCCTTCTTTTATTTGCCTATTTAATATGTCATGTCATGCACTTTGAAAGTTTGACTTGTAAGAGTAAACCGTAAGTAACTTACTTATACCGGCTTAAACACGAGTTTTGATTTAAACAAATTATATAAAGACATATGATGAAAAGGCACTCTACAATTTTTAAACATAATCTCTCCTTATTTCTGGGTACAGTTTTTTTTTTTTAATAGGAGTTCTCTCTTCTTCAAGTAAATCAATAGTCACGCACATCATGCACCAACTTCAAATGAGTTTATTTCTCCTATAAGCGTTATTTTAGTCTTATAAGTGTTTTTTGAAGGCGGTGTTAAGGATATAATCAAACGCCGACTGCACTTCAATATTTATTTTGTTCACCAACACAATTACACTGTTTTAATACACTTTGTCTCTAGATAGGTAGCTTAAAACTATTTAAACAGTAATTAATGTGAGAGCGACATTACGCTTGGTTCGAAACCGAGACGGAAGAGAGCTAGAGCGAGAAGGACATACATTTAGTATGGTAATACTAAACATTCTCGCACCTTATTTTAAAGTGAAAGCTATAGTAGTAAGTATACAAATTCAAATTAAATAGGTAAGCAATTCTATATAGTAGCATCTAAGTATGTAAGGGTTTACATAATTAAAAATTCAATGTTAGTTACACAGAGGTAAGTAAATAGTAACTAGTAGCTAAGATACAAGTGAAACTTCAAAAAATAATGTTAGATTTAAGTTATAGTATATTTAAGTATTTGAAGGTTAGGTAAGTTTTGAGCCTTTACAATATTTTCAGAATTATGTTAGACACAAGTCATTAACACAACTGATAATACAGGCAATATACATGTAGCATATGGAACAAAGTATACAAATTAAATAGTAGCTGAGTGCAATTTACTCATATTTATATAGGACAACTAACAAAACATTCACTTAATACATGGGAAAACCTTTAGGTAATAATCAAATAAATGGGAACTACATCAGCCCTACAATAACTGACATTTATCTTGGGATCAAACATAATTTGCTGATGCAGTTCTTTATAGTTAATTGCTTTTTATTGGTAGCAAAATTAGTTTATGAATAGGTCTAGTATACTCTCCTTTGGAAGTGCGTACAACAGCTGACCTAACTAAATTGTCAGTCTTATTAACATTAGTAGAAGATATTCTGCCTAAGGGCCAACAGGTTGGAGGAGTATTTTCATCCTTAATTATTACAAGATCTCCTACGTTAACATTTTTCTGTACTTGTAACCACTTATTTCTAGTTTGTAATTCTGACAAATAGCTTAAATAAAACTGTTTCCAAAACTTTTGTTTAATTTGCATAATTTTCTGATACACATTAAGTCTAGACTCATTCAGATCTAAAACAATAGGTTCAGGTAAGTCAGTTAAAGCTGTACCTACAATGAAATGAGCTGGAGTTAAGCAAGTTAAATCATAGGGTAAATCTGTCAATGGATAGAGCGGTCTAGAGTTAAGTATACATTCAATTTGTGTTAATACAGTGTACAAATATTCATATGTTAGCTTAGTACTAAACAAATGTCTCTTTTATAAAGATTTTACACTTTTTATCCCTGCTTCGTAGATTCCACCCATGTGGCTAGCTAATGGAACAGTAAACTTATATTCAATGTAATTAGAAGATACATAGTTTATTATTTCACTGTAACAATTTTCATCTTTAAACATCTTATACAGGTCATGTAAATCAGATTTTGAACCATTAAAATTAGTAGCATTGTCTGTATACAAACAAGTAGGTATTCCTCTCCTAGAGACGAATCGTTTCAAGGCACAAATAAATGACTGAGAAGACATATCCATAACTAACTCGAGATGTATTGCACGTGTAGACAAACACACAAATAGACATATGTAACCTTTGTTGTATCTACAATTCCTAGTCATAGAATTCCTAACAGCTATAGCACCACTAAAATCAATTCCTACATGAGTGAATGCACGAGTCAATGTCACTCTAGCTGCTGGAAGATCTGCCATTTGTTGTCCACAGACTTGACCCTGAAACCTAGTACACCTGACACAAGAGTGGATACATTTCTTTACCTCACCTCTACCATTGATAGGCCAGTATTTGAGTCTGATATTGTACAGGGTGTTCTGTATGCCTGCATGTAGTAGTTTTAAGTGATAATGTTGTATGATAATGCTAGTTATGTGACATTTAGAGGGCAATATCAGAGGGTGCGCTTGACTAAATGGAATGTCAGAGTGGCGAATACGCCCTCCTACTCTTAGAAGATTTGATTCGTCTAGAAAGGGATTTAACTTTCTAAGAGAACTAAATTTGAATAAATGTGACATTTTCGAATGGTCAATGAAATCATTTTGAAGTGATTTGGATTGAGTGGATTGTAATTCACTAATTTCTTTCTGATAATGATAATTTTGACATGTTTTTATTATAAAATCATGAGCATTTTTCAACTCAGAGACAGATATGAATGATGTACGTCTGTCTTTGTTTATTAAAATGTGCAAAAATCTAAAGAAATAAGCAACTGATCTTATTAAGCTGGTAACATTTGAAAACTTGCAAAAATGGTTATAAAAAAAGGCATAATTAATGGGTATGTCTGTGACATTTGTAGTCAAACTAGTCTTATTATGAGTAGGATCAGTATGACCTACTGAGGGATTCTGAGTGATCTCCACTGGCTGAAATGATGTAGTTATGGGCCATGAAAATGGGTCTTCATACATCCAATGGGGGCCTTGCCACCACAATGTGCATGACTGTAGGGAGGCAGGCATGAGTCCTCGAGTGATGATGTCAGCCGGGTTTTGTTTGGTATTTATATAGTACCAGTTGTCACTGTTAGATATATCAATGATTTGCATAAGTCGATGAGATACATAAGCATGAAGCTTAATTTTGTATGGAGTTTTGATCCAACTTAGGACTATAGTTGAATCTGTTAAAAGATAGATTTGATTAATAGTAATAATGTCATTAGTTGAAGCAATGAATCTATCTGTAAGTTTAGATAAAACAAGTGCGCCATTTAATTCCAATCGAGGGATTGACTGTTGTTTTTTAATGGGAGCAACTTTAGATTTGGCAGCGACTAACTGACAACTTAGCTTTCTATTAGGATAAGTAGCTCTTAGGTATAAACAAGCACCATAGGCTTTGATGGAGGCATCACAAAAACCTATTAGGATTATATTATTAGGTATGTCAGAGAAACAATATCTAGGTATTTGAATTTTATCCAAGTTTCTTAATTCAATGACAAACTTTAGCCACACATCTTTGATTTCCTCTGAGACTAGGGAATCCCAATTTATATTTAATTTCCATATTTCTTGCATCAAAAGTTTAGGTAAAATAGTAGTGGGAGCCAATATACCTATGGGGTCAAAGATTTGAGCTATTTGTGATAAGATATTTCTCATTGTACAAGGTAAATCGTTAGGGCTGGGAATAGACACTTGAAGTGTGTCAGCAGTGGGTAACCACTTTAGACCTAAAGTTTTCACTGCAGAAGGTGGTGTGAAATTGTATGAATTGTCTTCATTATTTGAAGTGTTTTGTGTCGATTCATGGTCATTTGAATTTGACACATGATCATAAAGGTCAGGGAGGTTGGATGCCCATTTATGCAACTTAAATCCTGCTTTATTTAATAAATCAATTAGTTCTGAACACAGCTGTATGCATTCGTCTTTTGATTGTTGGCCACACAAATAATCGTCCATATAGGAGTTCTTAAGTACACAGTCAGCGGCTAATTTGTGTGTATCTTTGTATTTGTTAGCTAAATCTATCATTACTCGACATGCTAAATAGGGTGCACATTTAGTGCCATATGTAACTGTGTCTAATTCTAATTATTTGAGTGGTTCAGATTTGGAATTCCTCCATAAAACTCTTTGTAATGAAGTTTGTTGAGGATTGATAAAGATTCCTCGAAACATTTTAACTATGTCACATGAAAAGGCATATTTATAAAGTCTGAATCTAAGAATAATTTCAAATAGATCATTATAAATGTTGGGACCTTCAAATAGTAAGTCATTCAATGACATACCAGAGGAGGTTTTAGCACTTGCATTGAAAACAGTGCGAAGCTTAGTTGATACACTATCGGGTCGTAAAATAGCAAAATGTGGCATGTAATATGCATGTTGGTCTGAAGGTGAAAATTGATCTATGTAATGAGCGTGACCAAGATCAATAAAGTCTTGTATGAAGTCCTTGTACTGAGAATTTAGTAAAGGATTATTTTGCAAATTAGACTCAAGTTGAAGGAGGCATTTATAAGCCATATTAAATGAATTACCTAATTCTTTAATTCGGTCGGACTGAATGGGTAAGTTGACAATGTTATTGCCTGATTTGTTAATTTTAGTGGTGGACTCAAACAGATTCTCACAATATTCATCCTCAGGTGAGTGTATTTTAGACTTAAGGGTTGGTTCCTCTTGTTCCCAGAAGGATTGAAGTAATTGATCTGATGAGAGTGATGTAACAAACATGCTAACTGACTGCACAGTGTCACTAGAGAGTTTGTCTATGTGGACTGGGCCTGAAATAACCCAACCTAATGTTGTATTGATAAGATGAGGTAAATGGGTTCCTAGCTCCACGCGATCGGCTTGCAAAATAGAAAAGAATAGCTCTGCACCAATGAGCAAATCAATAAAGCTGGGAATGTAAAATGTGGGATCAGCAAGTGAATTAGCTTGTTTAGCAGGTATAGGCCATGTTTGTGTTGGTATGTAAATATGTGGTAAGGGCACTGTGATATTTTCCATAACCATAAATGAGAGTGTAGCATAGTAGTCAGTGTAGCGAGATGAAATAGTGGTTTTAGTACTCACTTTTATTGGTTTCGTGCTGTTTCCTACACCTTGTATTAGCATTGCATTCTCTGTTAACTTAAACTTAAGTGAGGTAGCGAGTCTGTGGGTTACAATATTAACTTCACTTCCAGCATCCAGAAGAGCACGTGCATTTACCCACTTTCCCGATGAATCTTGAATTTTCACAATGGCTGTGGAAAGCAATATTTGATTTGCATTATTGTTAGACACTAGTACTGTGGTAGGGACATTATTGTTGGGGTTAATATTAGAAGACTGTGAGCAGTCAATTTGAGCCGATGTAGAATTTGGCATAAGAGAGTTACTCGTAGAAGAGGTTTGTAGTGTTTGCAAATTGTCACTCGATTTAGATAATGTGAAACTAACCTGTTGAGGATTATTAACTTGTTTGTCCATATGTATACTTGTGTGATGTCTCCCATGGCATGTTAGACAATTGTATTTGGAACACTTATGTTTAGTTTGATAAGGCTGTAAGCAGTTAAAACACAAAGATTTAGTTTTAATAAGCTGTATGCGGTCAGGTATTGACAGTTCGAGATAATTGGGACATTTGTGCAATGCGTGCTTATTTTGACATAATGTGCATGATATACTGGGCTGTGCAGAGCTGAAATGCGTAGCTTTCACATATTGCTTGTCACACGATGGTTTATCATTCAACATTTCAAACGCATTTCTTCGTAAATTCAAAAACTGTTTAATTCCCAAGCTGCACGCAGTGAATTATCTAGCTTTTGACAAATAAGAAACACCAAAAGAACATCCCAGCTATCCACAGGCAAATTAATAGCTTTCAGGGAGTCTAAGCTTTGTTGCAAAGTAACAAGAAAATCTTTGAGGTTAAATTTCGAAATTACATTAAAATTAGTTATAGCTTTTAAATGGTAGTTGACAACAATAGTTTTATTTTCATACCTTTTGGACAGGATATCTAGAGCCTTACGATAGTTATCGTCCGTTACGAGAAGTGATGAAATAAGTCCGGCAGCCTCCCCAGTGAGAGCAGATTTCAAATACTGCATTTTGTTGACGAGCGGTAGATCTGCAGAGTCGACAGAAGCGTAAAATATGTTTTTAAAGGCAGGCCATTGCTTGATATCGCCATCAAATCGCGGCAGTTCCAATTTAGGAAGTCGAACGCATGGTTTCCGCGTGGCATCGCAAAACGTGGTCGTGTGGTTGTCAACCGATAAGTTAGCTGGAGCCGTCCTCTGAACCGAATCGCTGATAAGCTCTTCGATCTTTGCTTTGCAACTGTAGTACTTTTCTTCAAAGGTTTCACGCTCCTGTTCGTGAGCCACGTGTCGTTCTGGGGCGTTGTCCACCATTTCAATTTTGAGCTGCACCTCTTCATATTTTTTTACGATTTGGCCAATCTCGGCTTTCCTCACCGTGATATCGTGTACGTTGTATCTTTCCACATCCAGACTGTTAATAAAACTAGCGAGGCTCGTTAGCTTTCCTTTGATGATGCTTCGTTGCGCTTTCAGTGCGTCAATATCCATTGTAATTGTGTATTCTAATGTAGCTGCAAACCTGAGATAAGGTGTTCACTGTACTGCAGGACGTTTTTATGTAGTTTTATGCCCATTAACTGGTATTTTGTTGAAATTGTGAATAGAATTCGCGTGTTCGCGTAGTAGAAGAAAAAATGTTCGGTGTGCCGGTATGGAGCTTGTAGAGGAAGAATGAGTGAGTTGGTTCACGTAATCACGTTCATTCGTTCGTATCGCATCAGTGTGAAGTTAGCGCTCTGTGCTGAGCGGCCTTTGATTGGCTGTGCGCCGTATTGTCTCTCGTTACGTTATTAGATGTCGCTAGTAGTAGTAGCGCTTGGAATTCGCTGCAACTTCCGCCGCGTCGATAAAGCAGTCGATTGATGCGTTTGATTCGCTGGTATTTTCCACCCCGCCACACGAGAACGCGCGAAATCACCCGACGACTGAAGAGTCCGATAAAAAAATGGCGTCGTAAGCGGCGTTTTGCTGGGGCTATGACGACGAAGGACCACTTGATGTTAAGGATATAATCAAACGCCGACTGCACTTCAATGTTTATTTTGTTCACCAACACAATTACACTGTTTTAATACACTTTGTCTCTAGATAGGTAGCTTAAAACTATTTAAACAGTAATTAATGTGAGAGCTCATTACGCTTGGTTCGAAACCGAGACGGAAGAGAGCTAGAGCGAGAAGGACATACATTTAGTATGGTAATACTAAACAGGCGGTATTTTTTGTGTATTGTTTTCGTCGCTTTTAGTTATTGTTTAGTTACAATTTACCTGTTTTAATTTAAATAGTAACTAAAACCTTCTATTGGACCAAATACTTTCCTGCACACTGCATCAAAACAAAATCAATTGTGTCAATGATATATATATATTTATTTTTTATTTTAAGATGAATCAAAATATCAACAATTGCGTACGACAGTGACTCGAAACCGCAACCTCTGGCTAACTCGGCTAACGCTCTTTCCATTTGAGCTATCATGCAGTCGGACCGCGTTAAATTCCTGGTCAGCTATTTACACGTCATAACGCGTGACGTCAGCGCCATATCCCCGACTGTTTTCGCAACAGTGGCTGTTTTTGGTTTCTTTTTGCATCTTACTTACCCAGGTATGTACTATACACATATATTTCCTTGGTACGTCCACTTCACATAATGACATAAAAATGCTGCAATTTACCAGTAAAGCTGCACGATATGATTGTTCCAAATAACTAATGTGTTTTCCTACTGAACGAGTGAAACCGAAATAACAAAACTTATGAATTAAGAGCATTTCTTGAGACAAAGTTGTGTGTCTGCAGCCTAAAGTAACAGACAACTGTCTTAGATCTAAGTCGTTTGCCAAATTCGCTATAATTATGAAGGCAAGTAAACAAATACCTGGTGGGCTCGTATCTTCTAGAATGTCATAATTAAGAAGTAATTATCCCGGGGTTTTATTACGCTGTATCTCAGTTAATCTGCCCGAGTGCCGGTTTATTTTCAGTTTAATATTATATTACTGGGTTAATGGACTCACTAAAATCGTTTTTGGTAAATACAAATTAATATAAAATTGATCTCATCAGCGTTAATAAGTCTGTATCTCATACACTGCACACATAAAATTTCACGCTCCATCTCCCCTTCTCCTTGAACACTTTGGCTTTCAAAAAATATGAAGAATAACCCTGATGGCGCTTGGAAAACGATGAGAAAAAAAATGGTGATTGCATGTATTTATTGACTGAGAATATTTTTTATTAAACATTAAAAAAAAATGTTTGCAGCAGAAAAACAGGAAATTTAAATAACCCACGCGAAATGTATAAAACTTTGCTTGCCACAATTTTTACGAGTTATTAAATAAATATCTTAAAAAATATTTGCGCTTTAAAAAATATATATATGCACACTGTGGTGACCAGCATACAGCGAGCTAGTTGCCTAGCATTTGGGTTCAAGTGCTGGGCACTGAACGATTTAAAACTGTTTGTGCTTAATTTTCATTTATATTTATGACCTTAATCATAAGACTACTAAAATGTATTCAGCTTCGGAAGTGTCATATCGACGTAACAACAATAAGTTTGTTTTCGTCAAATTCGTTGGTCCCGCTTGTCTGGCGAAGTTTAACGCGCGATTTTCATATCTTGACGTTTTCCTCCGTTTTGCCTTGAATTGTTATTTTCAAGCGCCCGACTCTGAGGAAAATGGCGAGCGAAAATGAACTCCAAAGCAATCTGGTCTTATGTATTTTTCAGAAGTTGATTTTTAGTTTCAGGCAGACGGAAAACTAATAAATTATAACTGTCAGGCGTATATTTATTTCTAAAAATGAACTTTTTTTCCGATTCAGATGTATTTTGTATCATTTGAAACTAAAGTATAATACAATTATTTATTTATTATTAATACTTGGTTTCCGTGACATTGTGCAAATGTTCGTGAAAATGTCGAATAATAAAAGTGATAAAGATCATACTCCTGATAAATACAATAAAAAAGAAGTATCACTTACTTGCGCAAGAAAATACTCAAATCGGTCGTCTCAACCTTATTCAAACGGTAAATTTTTTCACGCAAGGTTAACTTTCGAAGATAATTCATTTAAGTTTGGAACAAGAAGCTCAGAAGCTCATCTATTGAGAACGATGTGGTTCAGAGTTATGTATATATATCAGAAATTGTGTTCTTTATGCCTGGAAAGTTTAAATGTTTAAAAAGTTCGAGAAACACGAATTTTTCAATTTACTTGCGGGTGTGTTGTTATTATTCCTAGTTAAGCTAGCTTAAATTTCCAAGAGGCCTTATGTAAATTTCTTAAAGCTGTAAATTAATAATTTTGCGCTATTAATATTTCACAAAGATTTTTAGTAGACCCGTATTTTACTCCTACTTGAATGGTGCGTAGCAGGCGCGCTCGATTGCTTCTGAATGGTCATTGTCAATCGTAGGTAAACTGTATATCACTAATTGGCGTTGTTAATATTGTTTATAGTCCAGTCAAAATAGACTAAAATATGATTCCAGTTTGCATTAATTCCCAACAAGCTGGATTTTTGTGCAGGCCTTGAATACGTCATTACAAATGATATGTCAAAAGTCCCCATCGATCTCGCTTGTGCGTTGTTTTTTATTCGAGGTCAAAGGTCACAAATTTGCGTTTTTTGCGTATATCTCTGAAACAACGAGAGCTATCGAAAAATGATTTAGACAAAGTTTATAGATCGTAAAATTGTCTACAGAAAATAACTCAACACTTTTTCTTCTACGGTGCACTGTTCTCGAATTATGGCTATTTTTAACATAGAAAATACGAATATACACTCATACGTGGCCAGTATGCATCATCGGGTTAACCATTTGAACACAAAATATTAGAACATAGTTTTATTTGCCCCATGCACACAAGTACGTGAAAAATATACAATTCTGAGTGAGTCATCGTCCGTCCCTAATTATATTAGGCAGTTGGCCTTGAGAAACAACTGCCTGCGACACTCCATTTTTCGGGTCGAAACCTGTTTATACCTGCTTTCCGAAGGAAATAGCTCTAGTAAATGCAGTCAGTTTTGAACGGTTTTTCGTAGTGAATAGACGTATTTGTGCATTATATTCTCTTTTTAAACAGTGCCGTTACAAAATTTTGTAAAAATGTCTGAAGTTTGCTTTATTTGCAATAAATCTTTGACTGAAGGTGAAATTGTGGTTGTTGATCGTGGGCTAAAGACTTTAATGGATTCAAGTACTGAAAGGGGTGATGGGTTCGATGAATATTTGAAGGACAAAACATCTGTAACGATACATAAGCAGTGTCGTAAAGCATACACCCGGAAGAGCAGCATCGCTGCAGCTAAAAGACAGCGTGAGGCGGAGATAGCTACCACATCTGGGATTAGTCCTCCTCGTACTAGAGTACGAAGTAGTGAATCGTCTTTTTGTTTCAAGAAATACTGTTTGTTCTGTGGCAATGAAGCAGATAAAACGGCTGAAATGAAAAAAGCACAGCATCTTCGACGAAGAGTGTCTCAAGTTTCAACCCTTGACTTCAAGAAAACCATCTTGAAGGAAGCTCTGTCTCTCATAATGTAATTTTCTTGCTGTTAAAATTTTCATTAACTTTAAATAAATAAAAAAAATTATCAATAAAATAGTGTCCCATTACATTCCCTCGATCAAAATATATTGTGGATTCCTACTGGGGAAACCACGTTAAAAAAAAAGCGCCGTGTACACTACCTCAGAGGTGGTGCGGAAATGTGTGCATATAGTCGAAAGTACGACTTTCCTGCGTTCTAAAGTCACGATATCTCGAAAGCGATGCTTTGTAGGAGAAAAGTGTTGAGATATTTTTTGTAGACAATTTTACGATCTACAAACTTTGTCTGAACCATTTTTCGATAGCTCTCGTTGTTTCAGAGATATACGCAAAAAACGCAAATTTGTGACCTTCGACCTCGAATAAAAAACAACGCACAAGCGGGATCGATGGGGACTTTTGACATATCATTTGTAATGACGTATTCAAGGCCTGCACGAAAATCCAGCTTGTTGGGAATTAATGCAAACTGGAATGTCTATTTTGACTGGACTATTATTACAAAGTTGAATTTCTTTTCTATGTTTAATAGTGTATATTGGACCTAGGATGTAAAGAAGGTATTGACTTTACATTGCCACTTCGTTAGCTATCACATTATCTGTAAAAACTTTTTAACTTAGAAACGTGGGAGATATCAAATTGAAATATGAGTCTGTTAATTGAATAGAAATATATGTATTTAATCATAGAATATAATAGCTAATATAACACGTGATATAACCGTACCAGTCTGTATTATGTAATTTACATAAAATAAATACAATATTGTATGGTTTGAATAAAGACGGCAAGTGAAATTAAATATGAAAATTCCTCGAATCCTAAATGAGAAAGGAGTGGATAATTCTGGAAAATTAAGTAAAAATTTGATATAATAGATACTTTTGGAATTATATTAAATTTACTATTTATGTATGCCTAGAAAAAAGGCCATAATATCAGTAACCTACTTCATCCAAATACGAGTAAAGTAAAAAAAAAAAGTAAAGTAAAGTAAAAGGTCATTTATTTCAGTAATCAGATATACAGAGCATTGATGAGACTTCCCTTTGAGTAATCAGGAGATACTCGTGTTGGGAATGACTCGCTTCTTCCCTTAACTATTACAATGATTACTATTATATGACATAGTTCATTAAAATTAAAGGCTATCTGTATGTGTGATGATGATGATGTGTTTAAGTGTGTGTGTGTGTGTGTGTGTGTGTGCGCGTGGGTGTTTGTGTATGGGTGTGTGCACGTGTGTGTGTGGGAGTGGGTTAGAGGGTGGGTACGCATGTATGTACATGTATATGAAAGGGCTTAATGAGAGAGAAAGAGTGAAAGAGTGTACACTATTATAACAGATATATATTGTTGTAGATATATTTTATTGTAGAATTATTCTAGTCACACTGGCTATGTTATTCTAGACAAAAGTGTTTCAACTTCGTCATAGGTTAGGGAAACCAACCAATGCATTACAGATTTTTTACAAAAATATGTTGGCATAGGGTATATTTTAAGAATTCTATTCAGTTTATTATATATCAAAGGTGATTGAGATGGGTACTGTCTTTGAGCAAATACGGTATGAACTAGAGGTGAGGGGGCAACAATATCATTTCGCCTCTTTCTTTGTAGGGAGTCATTAAACGGTAAAGATTTGTGCCGCTTTACGATTATGTTAAGCACGTATAATTTTCGCATGGAGAGAAGTTTAGTAGAAAGATATAGGGCATCCGTAGAAAATCTTCGTGGTCTAAAATACATAACTTTAATAAGAGATCTTTGGGCCCGTTCAAGAATTAAAAATTCGGTTTTATTTGCACCTCCCCAAATGGGAATACAGAAAGTCATTATAGATTGAGCTAAAGCAATATAAATTTTATTCAGAAGAGAGCTAGTCATAACTGATCTTAACGATTTGAAAACCCAGATTAGCTTTCTTATTCGAGTTGCTACTGTTTCCAACTGCGGGTACCAGCTAAGCCTCTGATCAATAATAATTCCGAGATATTTCGTTTGGCACACTTTATCTATAACTAGCGGTCCCCCGCGACTTCGTCCGCGCGTTTTGAGTTTGCTCCCTCCCCTCCCGTCGCAGCGTCATGTTTTAAATCCTAAAGCCTTTCTCGATAAATAAGCTATCCATCACTTAAATACTTTTTCAAATCGGTCCAGCAGTTCCTGAGATAAGCGCGTTGAAACAAACAAACTCTTCAGCTTTATAATATTAGTATAGATTAGCGCAAGCGCACGTTGTACTTAAGCTGCGAACATTATTTTGGTGCGGAGTTATGTTAAAACTGTGATAGCTCCTAAGATATTTATTGAAATCAAATGATATAAAGGGCAACTTGGTTCTAAATGAAATGCTCGTGATGATGAATGTATTTATTTTGATAAGAATAAATACCTGTGTGTATAATACACCTCTTAAAATAATGCATTATTTTTTTACAAATTTATTAACATAAAAAAGGTTGTAGTAAGTCAACCATAAAAGATAGACATATGCTGTTGCGGACTTTATTATAGAACTCTTAATGCTGAACAATCCTGTAATACATGATTTTTGTGTAACTTAAGCGGTTTCCGCAGCGTATGCAGCGGAAGCTCTAAAAAGGAATATCTTTCTCCCGTTTTCGCAACATTTTTCATTTCTGCTGTGGTATTATGAGTCGTATCTTTATGTTATATAGCCTAAAGCCTTCCTCGATAAATGGACTATCCAACGTAAAAATATTTTTTGAAATCGGGCCAGTAGTTTTTGAGATTAGCGCGTTCAAAAAAACATACAAACTCTTCAGATTTATAATATTAGTATAGACTAGCGGTCCCCCGCGACTTCGTCCGCGCGTTTTAAGTTAGCTCCCTCCCCTCCCGTCGCAGCGTCATGTTTTATATCCTAAAGCCTTTCTCGATAAATAAGCTATCCAACACAGAAATATTTTTTCAAATCGGTCCACTAGTTCCTGAGATAAGCGCGTTCACACCAACAAACTCTTCAGCTTTATAATATATTAGCGCAAGCGCACGTTGTACTTAAGCTGCGAACATTATTTTGGTGCGGAGTTATGTTAAAACTGTAATAGCTCCTAAGATATTTATTGAAATCAAATGATATAAAGGGCAACTTGGTTCTAAATGAAATGCTCGTGATGATGAATGTATTTATTTTGATAAGAATTAATACCTGTGTGTATAATACACCTCTAAAAATAATGCATTATTTTTTTACAAATTTATTAACATAAAAAAGGTTGTAGTAAGTCAACCATAAAAGATAAACATATGCTGTCGCGGACTTTATTATAGAACTCTTAATGCTGAACAATCCTGTCATACATGATTTTTGTGTAACTTAAGCGGTTTCCGCAGCGTATGCAGCGGAAGCTCTCAAAAGGAATATCTTTCTCCCGTTTTCGCAACATTTTTCATTACTGCTGTGGTCTTATGAGTCGTATCTTTATGTTATATAGCCTAAAGCCTTCCTCGATAAATGGACTATCCAACGTAAAAAATTTTTTTGAAATCGGGCCATTAGTTTTTGAGATTAGCGCGTTCAAACAAACAAACAAACAAACAAACAAACAAACTCTTCAGCTTTATAATATTAGTATAGATAGGACAGTCACACAGAGAGATTTCAGGATTAGCGCAGCTGTGGATTTTGATACAGAAGTTGTCACAGGGCTGAGATGACGTATAAGGAGCAAAACACATGTAATTTGTCTTTTGAACGTTCAGAGTTAGAAGGTTATCACTCAGCCACTTTGAAACGCGCACCATACCAAGCGTAGCCAACTCATGAACAGTTTTCCAAGATTTAGCAACACGAGTAAGTGTGAAAACTTACATTTAGGTTTGACACAATTAATTTATAAGGTTGGGCTGGTTTACTTTGAGACCAATATATTTCATATTAATACAATATTCCCGCACTGAGTTTTTTATGTTGAAACAGTCATGAAGATGAAGTAACGATTTTACATTCTTATTCTATATGGTTGTAGTGTCCAAATTAAATAAATTAAGCACCTCAAACTACATAATATAAACCTACTTTCTTCATTCAGATGTAACAATAAGTATCAGACCTTCCGAGCCACCAGTGTTGGCAGAAGCGGAATTATTTCTCCTCGCGGGACTATTTTTTGCCTTTCCCCATCTGTCCGTATCCCGCCACAAAAAATATTACAATCCGGTAGCTAAAACGACCCGCCTCAAGATAATTAACTTTGCCAGGACTCGTCATTGGGGCCTCTTAAATGTTTCTATCATTTAGTAATTATGGCTAATTGTCGGAAATTGGCTTAGTAGGAATCAGGAAGGATGAAAATGTTGGCTCTATTTGAAGTGTTAAACAGAATCTCATAAAGAAAATCTTGAAGTATATGTTCGTCTACTTATCATGTTTCTAATGATGTTAGCTTTTACAGAAAGCGTGTAAGTAAACAGACTTAATAAACAAATCCCCTGACCGCCCTCTCTACATTTTCAAAGGGCTGTAAATTTTAAAGGAAGCCTGATTTCAACGCAGCACAAAAAATAATTTCCCGTAACGAAGGAAGACTGAGGATCTACCTCTTACAATTTTCCCAGTACGTCTTTAGTTATAATACTCACTCTGAATGGCAAGGTTGTATGGTACGTCCCAACCGTGGATAAGACCTCGGTTTAACTTAAAAATCAATTCTGGTTCAATTGTACAATCCTGAGTGTATTTAACACGTGTCAAATGTACTCTGGTCGGTGGTAGTTTCTTTGACAATGCCAGTTATAGAACGATAAGTTAACATTTTAATCGCGTGTCGTGTCGCGTATCACCTAAGGGGATGCTTTACGGTAATTCTGTCGATATCCGACTAAATGTTTTAGAATAATACACTAATGTCAAGACCATTTCTCGTCCTTAAGTCGAATACCCGTTGATATAAATGAGTAAGTGCCTATTATTACTTATACCTATATAAACTTAAGAAAGGGATGGATTAAGTTAAAAATGCTCTGTTTTCTATATGATCGTTCAGAGTAGGGTTTACAAGGCACTTAGGCGCGCAAACACTAAGCCGCCGATAGACTCGTTCGCTCTAACTGCGGGTAAACATTTGCGCTGCTATGGACAGCTGTTAGGCTGCAGCCATAATGACAGAGTTAGTACATACAGTGACGAAAGGTTGACGGTGCGTAAGCATAAACAAACCACCAACAACATAATTTTAATTTCCACCACTAAGGTAACTTAGACATTATTTCCTATCGTTATAACATGTGCTGCTTGAAATATATGTGACTGGGACAAAATACTTACGTTACAGGCACAGCATAATTTTGCATCTTACGTGACAGAAACTAAGCAAGGTCTTAGCTGCACTTAGGTGAACAAACGCTAAATTCGATGCCTGCACTAACTTTAAACATTTGACGCTTAACCTGATAAGCACCATACCGTTATAGAGCTGTGTGCATATTAAAGGTAGCTGTCGCTGTATTACACAAATTTTATGGTCTTTAAAAAGAGAAATAGGAAGGTAATACATGTAGATATTTAAATGTCGCGCATTTAAATCGTCATGCATCGCAATTTAAAAAAAGATAAAATTGGTTCCTAAGTTTTGTATTGGCAAAGGATTCAGTTCTTGACAGAACACCTGAAGACAAATTTGAAATTCTATCTTTATCTTTATTTTCAAAAAATAAGTTCGCATAATCTTAATGAGTGCTATCGAGAATCAGGCCCCGAGTCATCATTGACGATGGAGCAAAATTAGCTCACCTCGCAGAGGTAATCTTAATGAGCGCTATCGACTCCATGCCCCGAGTCAATGACATGACGGAGAAAAATTAGCTTGATACCGTATTTTCTTTGATTTTTTTTACGCCAGGACTCTAGGTAATTACTCGTATAAAGAGGAATATTGAGTGGGCTGTGTTCGTTGATGGAATTCTTAAGATAGCTGAACCTACAATGCCCTTGTATGTTTTATATAGGCAATACGAAAAGGTCAT
This sequence comes from Pyrausta purpuralis, assembly GCA_963924145.1. Taxonomy (NCBI): domain Eukaryota; kingdom Metazoa; phylum Arthropoda; class Insecta; order Lepidoptera; family Crambidae; genus Pyrausta; species Pyrausta purpuralis. Next base: position 5,654,179 of record OZ001646.1, read on the forward strand.
TGTGATTTGAGTCTAATTTAAAGATGTCAAGATTTCTCGAGCCCGACTTATTTATACGGGGAGAAATTGTAATCCGTACCAAAATTTTGGGTACAGTCTTCACTGATAAATATGAACAGCTTTTACTATAGGAGCAATATGGGCGTGCGGTCAAAATGTATGGAACAGCTGTCCCCATGGTAAAATTTGTTCATATTCATCAGTGGAGTCTTCACATAATTTCGGTACTGATAAAAAGTCAGCTCGTATAAAGGTAATGTTTTCCTTTGTGTATAAAATCAAGTTATGTACTTACCGCATATTATCATCCATGAATGATAAAGGTTTTTTTTGTCATTTTTTTAAATGAACATGGGTCGATTTTACTTACGTTCGATAAGGTATATTCGTCGAATATAATACATAACGCCTAATTTGAAAACGTCAGCAATAATATATGTAACTAAAAATCGGATCGGTCTTGCCGGATAAGTAAAAGGCCGATCCGATGTTGGTTAAATCGATCCTTAATGAGTATAAAACGACTGATTTTAAAATGTCATTTATATAACCGATTGTTGATAAATAAGTAAGATGTTCAAATTAGGCGTTTTGTATTATATTCCGCGATTATTTACGAACATAGGCCTCTCCGACGGTTTTCCACAGCGACCGATCACAAGCGGTTTGCATCCAGTGCTATCCTGCGATCTTAACAAGGGCGTCCGGCCATCTTGCGCATGGACGTCCTACGCTGCGCTTTTGGTCGAAAGGTCTCCAATCTACAACTTTTCTGCCCCAATAGCCATCAGTTCTTCGCGCCTCCGTCCTTTCCGTTACCTTAGTTCTTCTACGTATCTCTTTGTTTCTGATTCGATCTCGTAGAGAAACACCGAGCCTAGTCCTCTCCATCGCTCGTTGTATGATTTGAGCTTCTTTATGAGGCCCATGGTTAGAGACCACATTTTGGACCCGGATCGTAATGTTTGTTTGACCATTTTTACTATGTGACTAGCATGCTGACGCTTTAGGTGACAATAAGTAAGTCTGTTTACTGTTAAAATAAATGAAATCTCAACAATCGATTCATAACTATGCAAAAGAAATAAATATGGTTAGGAATTTGTATTTTCAACAAAATATAACTCTCATTAGAAAACATTAAATCAAGTTATCATTCTAAGTAACCAAGACGCCCAATTTTCAGTAAACTTACGACGCTTGTGCACAGATCTTTACCTCTCAAATGAACATCAGCACCTGTTTTGCTTCTAGTCCGACTATTTACGTTCCATTACGGATTGGTTTACTCAGCAGGAACTCAGTACTATAAACTGGTTACACGAAGGTTGAGAGCTGAGGAGCACGGAATGGATAGAAAAAATAAGTTGACGATGATTAAGTTGATAAGTGTGATTAACTTTTCTGGGTTCAATTTTATCCGAATCGCATTTAAAAGAAAATTATTTTTATTTATTCTCTAAGCACAAACCCCAAACAAAGTAAATGATTTAAATATCCTGACCTAAGGTTACGGAAGGTGCAATTAATTTTAATGTTTGCCTTATTTAGCGTTTAAAATATGTTTGCTATTTATAAACGGCTAGTGGCCCCCTTTGATCCAATAGTCGATGAGTTCCAAGGTGGCGCTGAAAAGCAACTCACCTGCAGCGAGGTGCATGCCAGAATATTATTTCTCTCTTTGTGCCCCATCTTTGTGCCATTTTGTTGGATTAAATCTATTCTATTAACATGAAGATGGATACTACTTATTATTTATTCGAGCATCTAATACGTGGTCACAGGCTGACAGGCTGACGCACTGCGTGCGCACACGCCGCCGAATTGCCTGTGTGACCGCCGTGCGAGACGCTCACAGGTCCCGGACTGCATAATGGTCACCCAATTGGGCTGGTGTATAGTATGTTATTTTACTAAGTGTTTTGTTCGTGATCGTCTGTTTCTGTAATCGTACTACATTGCTGGTGTATATAAATGAAACGAATTTTAATAAAAAAATGTAAGGTAGGTTTAAACCTAATTAGTAGGTATCACTGTAATACGAAAATGAAAAATGTAGCTTTTATAATTTATAATAGATCTTATTAGTTATATTATTAGTTATAATAGATCATAGCGATCTCATAACCATAATATAGACATAAGTCACTTTTACATAGGTATTAAATGTACACTAGGTCTTAAGTTTTAAATAATATGCATTAAATAAAGAACTTTTCAAAATCAATACGCGGTCACACCTCAGAAGTGGGATGTGCGAGAATCACGGGTCTGACGCTGCCGGGCTCTGACCAAAGAAGATGAATGGAACAAAAACACTGCTAAGATTTGGAAGACCAGGAAGAAAGGTATGGTCGATTGCCTCATGCTGACGTGGAAGTTATCCTCAAATTTCCTCGCGAAGAAAGTACGTGTGACGTCACAAGCTGGCTTCATAAACTCAACCAGCTTCGTGACTATGGATACTGTTCTATTTGTCATTGCTCGCAAACTACAAGTAGAAGTCACGACTGCATTGCAAACTGAGAAAAGAGTTTTTTTTTATAAGCAATAAACGGCCAGTGGCCTCCTTTAATCCAATAGTTGATAAGGTCCAATGTTGCGCTGAAATGCAACTTAACTGCTCCCACTTACATTGCGCGTAGCGCCGCGCCACTGCAGCCCAGTTTGCATTTCAAAGTGTCTCTGAGTACTTATAAATAGTAATTAGTGTACGCCTATTACGCTTGCTTTTATCTCCTCTTAAATATTTTACTTGCGTTAATTAACACTAAGACAACAGTGCAGGATGTTTCGCTTTCGTCGGTTATTGGAAAAAGTGACGTGTCAAAAGTTGGTAAGCCGTAATTAAAGTATATTTTTGCGGATATTTAATAGTTTTTGACGAGTACCACAAAATATTGCATTACTCACTGTTCCACAGCGACGCGACCTATTGCAAGCGATCTGAATCCATTACTTTATCACTATTACTTCGACGACTTCCGTGGTGTAGTGGCTAAGCACGCTAGGTTTCAAAGCGTCGCCGCTCCGAGGTCCCGGGTTCGATTCCCGGTCGGGTCAATATAGAAATCAAAATTGTCTACATTTATTTTATTTTATTTTATTTATATTCGGTATACAGACAGGATACAGTCATCACATACTATAATTATTACAATACACAAAAAAGACTGGACCGTAGCCCATTAATAGTATACACTACTAGGACATTAAAATCTTATACGAGTTAAAAAAGAAATTTACACAAAAGGAAGAAAACATTAAACTGAATTTAACTTAAAATTGTTGCATTTCGTTGTTACGGCGAGAACACTTCTGCCTTAAGAGTGTTTGATATGGCTTTTTTATAATGAGAGAAATTACTATCGAAAATAATTATGTCTTTGCTACTGCGGGACAGCTCGTTGTACGTACGGCATATTCTGACTATTGGGTTGTAATACGACGTGTTATTCCTGTACACCTGTGTGTCAAATATGTTGGGATTGCGAGATCTATGACGAGTATTAACGTTGAGAGCCGAGAGAAGACCTCATTGCCTTGGGTCTGGGTGTTGTGGTACCGCCGTTGTGTCTGATTTATGTATTATTTATATTTATTTATTTATTAGTTTTGAAATGTGGCTGATGTGGATTTGACTGCTGATCCATAAGTAGGTTCAAAGACAGTGGTCTTACCTCGTGAGCGATCATTCAGACCCTTTTTTAAGACTACTCAGATGTGTACAATAAAGTCATGACTATCAGTGTTCTAAAATTAAAACAAAGGTCAACATGCTTCTGAGCTTTATCTGCCGAATCTATGCACGATAACAAATGCTTGTACACAGATTTTTTTAAGGGATTGAAAGTAGGCGTGCTCTTTCTTTCGTTTATTTCTTTATTTATGTTAAACAATTTACATTAAAAAAACATATTATTTCAATACCAACAAAAACCTATTTAGATTTATACGTGGTAATGAGGGTCACTACACTACTCGTTACAATTTTAAGACAATATGTAGTTCTTAAGTATTTTTATACATTTAATTTCTTTATTTTTTATTTATTTACATTTTTTTTTCTTATTAAGCCGTATCGTGATGTTTTATAGCCAAAAGATTTTTCGATAAATGAGCTATCCAATACATATTTTTTTTATTCAGTCTACTATTTCTTGAGATTAGCGTTCGAACAAACAAACAAACAAACTCTTCAACTTAATAAAATTACTATAGATAGCGTAGGAAATATAATTAAGAGCATCATAGTTTCAAGGTGTTTCGTCGCTGAAAGCAGTCAAGTAATTGTAGCTTACAATCTAGATGCAAGATGTGAGGGGTTACACCCTGCGTCTCTCAGCAGCGATGCAATCGCCCGTTTTGGTATCGCGCGTAAGCATCGCGACTCACGCAATGTACAGATTTTTGATGAAGCGTGTTAGTGTCGATGCAGTCGCGCCTTTGCTTCGATGGTACGCGTTAGTATTGACGCAGTTCCTAAAATACAGATATACATATATCTGAATGTCCAGCTTCTGCATCGATACAAACGCTCGTTAGCATCGTGACTGAATCGATGCTAAAAATAGCGCAAGTGAGTAAAGGTTACATTTTGAGACTGCATCGCGACTGCATTGCTGTTTAACGTAGCAGTGTTTAAAGGGTCTAAGATTTTGATAAGAAAGTGCAAGAAGTAATAAGGCACGAAACTGTTTTAAAAAATAAATAAAATGATTTAAAAAAAAACATTGTCTGATCTCAAATCACTAACATACCATAAAAGCGGGTGATTTTTCGGACAAAATATTTACCAAACCATAAGCTCGGATTGTTCTGTATTTTATATCAAGATATTTATTAGCTCTGCTTTCGATGCAGTAACTTTAAATGGGTGCATTCCGTGCAGCGCGCAATGAAAGTAGTTGTATGAAATTGGACGTACTCGACAGAATGTTGAGGGAAAATCCCAGCACTAGTTCTAACTTTACGAGTATACAAAAAGTTGCGGGTTAGAACTTGTAAAAGCATAATTTTTGCCCCGTAACACAGTTTCAAACATTAAGACATTTAAATCCAAACGCCAAAATTGCAGCTATAAAGCAAACGTGCCATAAACATGTAACGAATAGTCCCAACAATCTCGCGAGCGCTATTAAACTAAATGGTTGATGCTCATCTGAGTGGTATTGGAATAAAAATTAAGATTACTTTACAATGTGACGACATTAGCAGAAATGTATGACATGTTAAAATAAAATCTAACAAACCAGTATCGACCTTTAACTTATTACTTACCCAAATTCATAATTATATTTTGTAGTAAGTTATACTAAATTAGTTGTAGTTATATTAATTATTTAAATTTAAGTATAAACATAAATTGAAATAATGACACGTTTATTGCATGAGGCAAGCCAACCATTACTACTATTCGGGAAATGCAAATGGAACAAGGCGGGCTATTAGAAAAATGGAGTAAAAATATGGTACAGAATCCCTGAAAATTCATAATGAGGAGGAAATAGTTGAAATTAAACACCGACCGTGCGACATAAAACGCGCGACCGCTGCCAAGACGGGGCCAAACCGACCGGGGATGTATCTTTTATTGCTTTGTATTTGCTATTTGTAAGGTTTCCTTTTTTACTCGACTACGGCAAAGCAAAAGGAGAAATACTGACGAAATATTGACAGGTGTCAAAATAATAACCCATATGTATGTATGTATGTTCATCTGTTCCCTCGTAACTTCTTAACTACTTATCACAATTCGACCAGTGACATATCATTAGAAGCGTCTTAATTGTCCGCTGGTTATAGGCTTTATATGAGGTGTCATAAAATCTATGTGGCGCCCTCTAGCGGACAAAACATAAAGAGTAAAAAAATAAAGTTAAGATAAATATGCCGTGTTTGGTATCATTTGAAAGCGCTTTACTTGCACATTTTGAATATATATATATATATATAGGTATTACTAGCATTTGCTTGTGACTTTACCTGTATTCATGGGCTGATTGCATGAAATTTACATCTTTTCGTTCATAGCTTCTTTACTACTTATCGGAATAAGACCACTGCACTACCATTAGAAGGGCCTTGATATTCTGTTGTTAATGAGCTATAAAGCTTGTCACCGATACATAAGTCAAAAGAGATGTATGTCACCTAACTAGTTTTTAGTTCATCAATTTATCTTTTGTTAATATTATGCACCACAAATACACACAATAAAAAGTAAAAAAACCTAATACCCAACTACGACAAAAAATGACGCTGAAAAAGTATAAATCAAGATTTTCAGAATACTGAACTGAACAAAGTTGCTAATATAGTTGCAAGTAAATGGACACAGTAGACTCTAGAGCGGTAGAAGAGTCGCACTTTAAAGCGACGGCTGCGCCAGAGGTCCCGGATTCAATCCCCGGGTCGGGCCAAAAATATATACGTGAGTTTTTCTGTTCAGAAATTCTTAGGGTAGCCCGGAGTTTGGAAGTTGGCGGTGCTTCACCCCCGTGCTTCGTAAAAGCACGTAAAGCCGTTGGTCCTGCGCCTAAACTCTCCCCGGTCGTGTCAGATTGCTGTCCCATCGGGCTATGAGAGTGAAAGGAATAGAGAGTGCACCTGTGTTTGCGCACACACTTGTGCACTATGATATGTCCCGCGCAGTCGGTTAGCCGTTGTGACTGGCCACCGTAGTCGAATTCGGCTAGGGGGACTATTACATTACTATTTTGAAGTAAACAATATTCACTATGTAGAGATAAAATTTCATGTTTGGAAAGGCGTAGTCACACGTTACATATTAGGTATATGTAACGTGCACTTTGACAACGTTAGTTGTCAAAGTGCGTAGGTAGTTACTATTTTAGTTCAATCAAGTACAAAACACGGAAAAAACAATTACATAAAAATTTAACAACCTTTAAAACACTTAAATGACTAAAATAACGCTTATAGGGGAACACATCATTGTCGTGGTCCCGAAATAATTTTCAAAAAATCTCAAAAAGTGCGTCCTTACATGAAAGAAAATATCCTCCACCCATCCAACCCGCCTCGACATCGCCTCTTGTCTATGAATAGCAGTTCAAATTGGCCCGTCTCGGCTCGTTTCGTGGCTCCATGGATGTCCGTGAAATAAGGCACCTGCATAGCTATTCTAGTCCTTATGTCTGATATTGATGCATTTACCGTGCTGCAACGTTACTCAATACTCTGGTTTAGCTGCGAGGAAATTGTAAATCAATTGGTTATCAAATATTATCATTTTTCAAGATCTTGCACAAATATGACACATGACACCACATAAGCTAAATATTTGCATGAAAACGAATTTGACAGCGGCCTTATGCACCTTGGACGGCTCGATTTTACGAACGTTCGATAAGAAATATTCGTCGAATATGATACAAAACGCCTTATTCGAAAACGACATCAATTTGTCAGTAAACATTTAAATATGTAAATGTCGTTTTTTGGTTGTTTTATACTTATGTAGTCAGATAAGTCTTATCTGACGATAGTAAACTCGACACACGTAGATATACTATTATTATGTTTAGGGTGGTTTCAAACAAACGAGAAAAAATGATAATTTAATAATATATCGCTAGTTATCCGAGAGTATGTCTTATACTCTCTTCAAAATAATTCTATCTACTCTTATGTCTCAGTTAATTTCCTTTCATTTCATATTGGCTTGTGGTACGAGTATGTATGATTATTATTGTGTTGATATATATATTAATCTGTTATATTTTACAAACATGTATTATATTTATTTACATTATTTTCTATTTTTATATAATAATTTTATTATAAAGATACATTTCTATTTCACTTTTAATTTTCTATGCACAAAATACCCCTTCAAATACAACTCATAATTTCTTTACCCAAAGTTTGTCTGGAAGAGATCGCCTATAGGAGTAAAGACCGCCTAAATTACGTTTCCTTAAAACAAATTTGTAAATCAATTTATGTAATGTGCAATTAAGAGATCTATCTATGTCAATTTTCCATTGTATTATCTGTTTTAGAATATAACGATTCTACGAAAGTAACTCTTACTCGTATACGCACCTTGATGGTTGAAATAGGAACTAATCGATGTTTATCATAACGACGCCTGCTTGCCATATGATTAGTGATTAATGTCAGGATATTTTGTCAAATTCAAAATTTCTGACAGCTCGATACTTTCCGACGGTATATTACGACATTGTTTAATTAACATGATTTTTACTTTCACACCATACAGCTTGGTGTGAAGGTGTAGCATAGACTTGCTGGATAATACTTTACAAGGAAGAGATATTGAACTTGTCTCACTGACTTCTTATTTCTCTCATGTTTACCATTTGTATTATTATTATGTGTATGTTTATTATTCCATAATTATGTATTAATGTATGCGGTAGTTTTAAACGTCAAGCTTTTTCTTTTACCCCTCTACAATGATATTGTATTAAAAACTAGATCACCGGTGAGAGGCTAAAAGATAGACAAGCAAACACCACTTCACGTCAAAGTGAGGTCTTAACTTTGACTAAGTCTGTTTTTGATGGCGTCAGTGTCTCAATGCCTCAGTGCGCCTTTAATACTGCAGAAGCAACTAACTAAATATTAAAAAAAACAGTCCGAATATCATATTTTCGTTAAGTAAATTGTATTTAATGATGCCTATCATTAATGATTGAAATATTTTCAATAAAATTAGTGAGTTTTGTTTCTAAGCCAACCCACGGACCACCATGGCCGATATTCTAAGACAGTGCCATACATGGAGTAGTTTGGTACATTTTTTTTAATAATAATTTAACGACCATCATAGTGTGGTGGTTTACGTTCCGGACTATAAAGATGAGCAGTCGCGGGTTCGAATCCCGCCCGCACGACCCTAACACATATCTCTATGGAAATGTATATCGACGGTTCCCGGGCTATTTGTATTAAGCGACATTTTTGGCGAAATTGACTTTTATACATATTCGGAATCAGCGATTTTTTCCACGTCGTTTGAGCTGGGTTTTGTGACGATCTGAGCACTTTTTTGTCGCTTCATACTATCGCATTTTCGGAGCCCATTTTGCACTGCGATGTATGTACCGACACAAAATTTTGTCAAATTTGGGAACTGTGTACTTAAGCTCACTATGAAATACCAAAGAGTTACTTAAAACCTCATGCCTGAATCAAAATTTACAGGGAATGTACGTTAAACCAATTAGCCTCACCTTATAAATATTTTGGAATGTCGCTTCATACAATTGGCTTTACCTTATGATTATATAAGATTGACGCTTAATACAATTGGTCTTTCCTTACAGATACATAATAATGTCGCTTCATACAATTAGCTTTACCTCATAAATACATAAGAGTGTCGCATAATACAATTAGCTAGATACTTGAATTTGCTAGATATGGTCACTTCAAACATTAGTTTTTTATGTGAATTTTAATATGACAGTCGCTTGAGCCATTTAGGGTTTCAACATTAAAGTAAAGACGGCGAATAAACCTATATTCCTTCCTATTATGTTAAACTTGCACTGTCGCTTCAGTTACTACAAAAGCAAAATGTTAGTACTTCAAACAAATTTAATAATAGCCGCGTACACTTAATACAATCAAAATTGACTATGGATTAACTATTGAGGCGTTGGTTAAAAATTGGTTTTGGTACCGATGCGCTGGCACCGCAGCGCAACAAACCGCACGAGATTTTATATTCCCGTGCGCCGCCGCTTCAGTCGATGCAAACCGTGGACTAGTTCGTACCTCTGGTTCTGACGTGTTAAGTGTTTTATGGGAGCTCGGGCCGCGCAAAGTATTTGGTCGTCAATACTGGATTTTTGGTTAGTTTTTATAATCATGCATTAATTATTGTTTTACATTTTTAAGAGTAACACTGCTTATGCATGCAACTTAACTTGCTTGATGAAGGTAGGTATAAATCGAAACATACAAGAGTTATTGCTTACCTCCTTATATTTTCCTATACTAAGACAGGGGTTTTCATGGTATAACTTTCTCTGAGGTCTAGAGTTCGATTCTCGGTCGGGTCGATATTGAAACTAGTTATCCTGTATTGAGTTGAGTCCGGGTGTTGTGGTACTATCGGATTTGCATAATACAAGTGATTTGGCTATTTACTGGCATCTGGCATCAGAGGGATGCACTTACATGATGTTGTCTCCCTTACCGAAATAACGAAATAATTAACTAATCATCACCATTTGCTTAAAAACTTGATACCTGCATAATTTTAAATAATTTCATGTTTTTTTTTGTTTTGCAGTTCGATATCCAATTATGGAACCGAAAACAAAAAAGTGTTGAAAAAGAAAGTTCAATATTTTTTGGGGCCTGAAATACCACAAAAAACAAAGAAAATGGTTAAGGAAAATAAAGTGCAAGACCTAAAAAAAATGGTGAATCCGTTGCCTGAAACGGTAACAGTTTTCGGAAGTCAGTCTTACATGGTACAAAACAAAGATCTGCTTATTCTGCTATTAGATTTAAAAAATGTTAATTGTTTAACTATTAGATTCAAAAATTGTTTTCCAAAATGTAGAAAATGACCTGAACACTAAAGATGAAGAACAGTGGTAAAATGAAAAAAACACCAGTATCAAACAAAGAAAATTAGGCGGGTATCTGATTTTTATTTTAAATCAAGTAAATTTATTAATCCTACTAATATTATAAATGAAAAAGTTTGTGAGGTTGGAATAAAAAATAAAAAGTATGTTTATAGAAGAAGAAAAAGAGTAAAGAAAGGTTTAGTTGAATTTTAATTAAGGCTTTATTTTTTATTAATTGTAATTAATAAAACAAAATGTGATTGTATTACAACACATGTTATTATTGCTTAAAAAGTTTTTTTTTTTTGTAAAGGAAGAGAAACAAGGCACGGTTCCTAGAAAGTGAAAGAAGATTTAAATGCTTAATTTTTTGTTATGTTTTTAATTTGATATAGGTAGGTATATGGATACTAAGTCATTATCATCATCATCATTATCAGCCAAAGAACGTCCACTGCTGAACATAGGCCTCCCCCACGGCTTTCCACAGCGACCGATCACTAGCGGCCTGCATCCAGTTTGATCCTGCGATGCTCAATAGGTCATCTGTCCATCTTGTCTTCTCGTCCTACGCTACGTATTTGGTTAAAGGATCTCCAATCTAGAACTTTCCTGCCCCAACGGCCATCAGTGCAACGGCTTCGCGCTATGTGCCCTGCCTATTGCCACTTTAGCTTATTGATTCTCAAGGCTATGTCTGTACACCGAGCATAGCCCCCTCCATTCCTCGTTATGTGGTTTTGAGCATCTTTATGAGGCCTATAGTTAGAGATCATGATTCAGATCCGCATGTCATCACACACTGGTTGAAGACTTTCGTCTTCAGATACTGAGGTAGTTAGTTGAGATCAGAAGACACTCATCTCTTGCGTAGTTATCGGAACACTGCCCATTAGAATACTAAGTACCTAAATAAATTTAAAATAAGTATGTACGTATGAAGTTCGTTTAAATCATTTATAAAGAGACTATAGGTTACTTAAATAAAATACTGTTAACTTGTGATTCCTATACAATTGTGATGCAAACATAGTGGTTACTCTGGTAAACTGGAAAGTTACTGTAGTTCCTAGCTGATGATAATTAAAATAAAAAGTACATTTGAGCAATACAATCTGTTTTATTTCTCATTTCGTAATTATTAACAGGATAATAATTCCCAGGTTCCTTTAAATTCAACAATATTTTATCTGCCCCTTTCAGTAAACTTCATTACCCAGGCACGATTAGGAACAAATTAGTAATCGGCGTAAGTAAATCGGCGCTTAAACTGAATAGGCCATACTCGAAATTGTATGGTTTATGGCATTTAAATCATTTAGTTCAGTTATGAAATATGAAAAACTCTTCAATTTAAACCATTTAACCTGGAGCTATTACATTCAGTACTAGGTGGTTAGGTCATTTAACCTGAAGCAAGTATTAATAAACCTAGGCGGATAAGTCACTTAGCCAGGAACAACAAAAACTAATCTTGGGCGGTAAAATCATTTAGCCGTGAACAAAAAAATAAAATAAAAGGATCATTTTGCATTAAACGACATGTATCTTCGTTAATAATTGGAATATCAGAAAAAAAAACCTATCAGATTATGCAGACTATGTAACCTAATCAATAAATATATATTTTTTTCTAAAATTTTGCAAATTGCGATAGTTATGTTTTTTTTTTTCAAAAATCAAAACTTTAAACAGCTCTGGTATAAAGTTTACAAAATGTCGCTTAATACAAGTAGCCCGGGAACCGTCGATATGTATTTGTTATATAACTATAAAGAACACCTTCAATTCCTTTAAAGTAACAGCGTAAGTAGACACTCACGGATCATAAAGTCACCGGCGCTCGCGTTAACAAAAGTATAACAAAAGACTGTTGATTAACACATCAGTGCGGGATGATCCTCACGATTGTAGAAAAAAATATGTAAGCTAACTATTAGCATGTTATTTCAAGGAATCATTATGTTTACATGTTGCCAGTTGACTATGGTGTATTAATAAATATTTTTTTATTTATTTAAATAAGGACTGTAAACATTTTCATTAATTTAATTTGTAAAAATATATACATGTGGTCGCGTAATCGTGAATGCCTAGCAGTGAGCGTGACTCTGATATTGGCGCCATGACATTTCAAGCATTCACGTGATACATTCAAATTGCATTTTTAGATAATTATTCAATATTTTAAATGTTAAACAGTTTGAAAATAAAATGTTTTTGTTGATTAATACACTACCGAGCTAAAGTGTGAACTCAATTTTTAAATTAAGCCAACGAGTCTATTGTAATGTACCTACATACTTTAAAAAAAATATTAAGAAAGCTACTCTATTAAGACTCTGTTCCGAAACTGATGTCTGATGTGATAGATGTCAATCCATTGACATCCATTAATCAGACGGTGCCATATTTGTGTACTCTTTTAGTTCGCGAGGCGTCATCTACTTTTAAATACAATATCATTGCCCCTCTATCACTTCCTTCGCGCCGCCAGAATTTTTGTCTGTATAGACTTATGGTTGACTGGTAGAGAATGCTTTTAGCATTAAGTCCGCCATATCAACCTTTTGTTTTAAGTGTTTAAAAAAACAGTTAAGTCATGAGTTTCGGTACATTCATCTACTTACTAAGTACTTTGCTACGAAGGGTGGCTGTCAGCAGCACACACTCTCTAATAATAGTATACATCGGTGTTCACAATAAACACATTCTATTATCTTTTACGTATCACAGAGAAGTTATCAGTATGTCGTGTATAGATTGTTATTTGATTGCCGGAAATCTATTATGTCTAATTTGGTACTGAATGAAAAACGTAGTATCTGGAATCATATGAAATTGAATGTGTTTTTCTTAGAAAAAGACATTGAAATTCAATGTCATAAAGAATCAAAGCATTCGTTTTTTATTTATTGAATCATCATAAGTACATAAGATAGAAAATTCAGGCGTCAATTCAAATCTTCGTCCTCACTTTGAAATCACGTTGAAAAGTGAAAATAATAAGATTCTTTGATTTTTACGACTTCAATAGAGGTCTTTTTTTTAATTTGACTTATATGTAGGTGATAGTATGTATGTACGGGTATGTATTCAACATATAACATTTTTTTTGTTAAAATTCACCGTTTTACAAGTATCTTAATGATTAGATTGTAACAGTTGTTATTTTCCTTGACTTGGTCAGTTTCTTAGGGTTCCGCAGCCGAATGGCAAAAAACGGATCCCTCATAGTTCCGTCAAGTTTGTATGTCCATCCGTAAATCACAGCTACTTTATTCTGAAACTATCAGCATGACACAATTGAAACTTGGTTAGTACTGTTTTAGTAGCACATTTTCAACAACTGTAAACATTACTTTATTCTTCACACAAACACTATAAAAAAACAAAGTTATAATTGCTGACACTAAAATATTGTGGTATTTTGTCTAAGTGGAAGTAAGCGGATCTATAATTCAGTTAATATTGGCACGGAACTCTCAATGCGCGGGTCCTACTTCCACTTGGACGGTTTTTTAAATCAAATGCATGTCTTATTTTTACCAAAGGCATCCAAAATGCCTCCCTAAAATAAACCTTTCTTAGTGTTACTTTCCCGTTTGTCCTTGTTTTATTTTATCTGCGGGGTGTAATTTCTTGCAGCAGTTGCTGGAGTCAACGACGGCGCGGTAACGGTGACCGCAACAAACCGGAACGAGGCGGTCCCTGAGGACGCTGTGCTAACTGAACCCGGGAACAAATTAATCAAAAGTGAAACGTAGTTGTGCAAACGTCGAATGTCTAGCAAAGCCGAAAAACTTCTACGAGTACTGGACCCTATTTTTATTAGGGTTCCGTAGCTGAATGGCAAAAACGGAACTCTTATAGTTTCATCAAGTCTGTCTATCTGTCTGTCTGCCTGTCTGTTCGTTCGTATGTTATTACACAGTTAAAACTTAGTAGGTAGATGTATCCTGTTAACCGCTTTACAATTCTCGTACAAAAAATAAAAAAATAGTAATATTTAAGGGGGGGTTTCAAGAAATAATAATATTTAATGTTTCCCATATGTGAATCGAATAATTATTTTTTGACAAACCTATGCATGTAGGTTGTATAAATATAGGTCTTTAAATACCACATCGTTAAATCCTATTAAACTTATAATTTCTTCACCTGAAGGTTGTCTGGAAGAGATCGTTTATAGCGACCATAAGACCGCCTAAATTGTACATTTCCTTAAAACGATTTTGTAAATCAATGTATGTTATGTGCAATAAAGATTTATTTATCTTTGTCTAACGTTCTAGAGATAGACGTTTCCGAAGTGGTAAAATGGTCTCTAATTCGGAAAAAGAATACACAATTTTGAGAATACTTACGTCAATAATTCGCATGATTTTCGTTGATTTTAATAGGTTTTCAAACGATTATCATACGTCATATTTAAGCAAGTGATTCAAAAATAGGGGCACTGTTGTACTGTGTTTTTTTTTCACTAGTGAACTTCTGAAAAATGTATCTCCTGTTGACACTACGGACATTGATTGGGCGCAGCGCGCAATGAAATTACGTGCAATAAGACGTATAGCTACTCGAGTGACTGTATTTATCTTCCAGAACTACCAGTTAAATATTATGTACTAAGGGTCAATATTCTGATCGATGGTATGGTTTAATTTCTATGGAATATTTACAATTGTGAGTATTAAAAGAAAAAAATACCTTACACTAATATTAGAAAAGTTATTCAAAAGACCACTATCAATGTATTTTTGAAGTGAAAACTTCTTTAGCGGCGTTGAGCACTTTTGTGGGATGGGGGAAAAATGTGAAACTCGCGTCAGGACACGTGGGCTGATCGAAAAACCGTAAGACGGTTGGCGAAATTATGGACATAAGTTGATTTTTCTGAGAGAAAAACTTTTTAATGTAATTTAATATAATATAAATTGTAATGTTTGTGTACGATAGCGCAATAAATAAATATTGTATTCTATAAAAATATATTATTATTATTATTATTATTATTATTGTATTCTATCACAAAAATGATAGTACTTTTATATTGATAATAAGAGCAATTCATTCAAAATTATTCCCTAACTATTCCAAAAAATCAAAAATGCACAACGTTGATATTCAAGTTTTCACTTCTGCCGGCACTCCCGGAGTGCAATTTTGTGTTTTTTCTTCATAATACGCACAATGGTAACGATATTTAACTTTGACTATCGATCACGAAACTGGGCCTATCATATCATTTTGCGAATACGCTGTGACAGCAAAAACTATGCTAAAAATTCTTTTGCAAATAAAACTAGTCCATTGGATACTAGGAATATGTTGAAAAACTTTATTCGCTTTTGAGTTTGTCGGTTTGTTGACCAAATAGAGTTGATATCTAGGCTCCTAAAACGCAATATTTTTACAGATTTGAGTGACTAATAAACTAACATTTGAGATTGCTTTATATTGCATGTGTATGTATTTAATAAAATCTTGAAGTATTGTACTCAATATTGTAAAATCGAAACGATGGTCCTCTCTTTTTTAATATTTGCTTAACGATAAGGGACTGCTATGTATTTTTCTGGTGCAGGATGCACCGACACTTTAATTTAGTAATGTGTTTCCTGAAACCGTACATTGGATTCAAAATCTGACACGGACGAATAACTGACATATTCCAACATAGTGCATCCGGAAAATGAGAAATACGGCCATTAACTGTTTCCGTTTGAGGTACGAGTCGATATAGTTAGCTTCTGCATTACAATATCTGAATGAGTTCTTATAAGCGTTATCTGTCTCACTGTAAGAGATATCTTCTGGGGAAAAACTATTGGACGCCATTTTTCGGTGACCTCGTAAAATATTAAACCTTTAAGATGTTGTGGCGGCTCTGGTATCTGTACCTATGGTGTCTGATTCGGTAGCTTACGGACACCACAGTGGGAAGACTAGTTCCGCCGCTATAGTGTTCCAGTAAAATATAAAAAATACAATAAACAAAATATAAAAATGACCCAAACGGTTTAACCATGAGCTTTATTTAAGGTCATTACGAAATCAATTTCATATGAAAACTGCAGGAAGTGAAATTCAATTTATACAGGTATATTGATGGTAAATGATTTGATTTCAAATGATTTATACTTTGACCCGACCGGGAATAAAACCCAGGACCTCAGAGCAGCCTGCTCAGCCACAACACCGGGCAGCTTTCGAGGTAGAAGTACAATGTATCATGTAGATAATATTTTGATATTGAATTTTAAATTTTTCAATTACCAGAATACATTGTAAACTTACCGGTTAATAAATTTAAAACTGTTATAAAAGAAACCCTTATGACGAAAGGGTATTATAAAGTAGATGATTATTTTAAAGATAATAATGTATGGACTTGTATGATTACCACAAACATTGTAAACCTTTTGAAAAGAGGCATTGACAATAGTGCCTGAGTTTGTTGCGCAGCTACTTCTCAGCACTAGCCGACAATTGTCCCGAATCTGTGGTAGGGTTTGTATTGGGACGTGTACAAGTTAATTGATTAGTTAAATAGACCCGTTAAAATATTAATTTCAATAAAATACGAATGAGAACTTCGTCAATTTTGTAAAATAATGTTTATGCAAAATTTGAAGTTGATTGGACCAAGGAATCACGTTATTCCATACAAACTTTGCTGCCCTTTATCCTCCCTTTAGGGGCAGAATTTTGAAAAATCCTTTCTTATCGAATCTCTGCGACATACAAAGAACATACACTCCAAATTTCAAGTTTCTACAATCTACGGTTTAGGTTGTGCGATGATCCGTCAGTCAATCGGTCATTCAGTACTAAGCATTTTATATAGAATAATACAGTTGTATTTGGTAAAATGTTGCGCTAAATTATAGTTTTGTAGCAAACCTATGTTTTCATCGCATTAGTTTCTATGATCGTTAAGAGATGGCGCGATGGCGATGTTACTTATTTTGCGCGCCGACTTGTTTTCTCCGGGTCGACGTAAACTATGGGCCGCATATTCCAAGAAAATATCAACAGATGTACGTTTTATAAGGATTAGAAATTGTAAATAGGGCTTGTAAATATTTTACTCGAGCACTGCATTCATCATTTCAATTTTTTACTCAAAAAGAGCGCACAGTGTGTCTTGGTCGAGAAAAAGTATGGGCGCTGAATTTTTTAGAAGACGAGGAGGCCACGCGTTAAGGTTTATAATTCACTCCTTTGCGTTAAG
Organism: Pyrausta purpuralis; assembly: GCA_963924145.1. NCBI lineage: Eukaryota > Metazoa > Arthropoda > Insecta > Lepidoptera > Crambidae > Pyrausta > Pyrausta purpuralis. Next base: position 5,671,993 of record OZ001646.1, read on the forward strand.
AATTATAGCCACTTTTGTGAGGGAATGTATCTTGCGTTTTTTTGGAATGCACTTATGTCTCGTATGTAGTAATGAAACATGTGAAATTGTAACTTTATTTTTAAACAAAGTAATACCAAGTATCATATTATATAAAATAATGAAACTGGATACTTCTTGAATCCTTTTATTCTTCAATCTCCAAGAGAAGTCACAACTATCTCAATTGGACGCTGCAAACCAACTGAACTGCCAGACTCTGCACTCTCCTCAAATGCAAAACACCTCTCTAAAAATAAATCGGTGTTTCCTGTAATTTATATTGATTGAAAAATTTAAATGACAAACTGACACAATAAATGAAAGCATCTTTTTTTTAAAATTACGATACCTTAGTGGTTTTTGGTGTTCAAAGAACGTAAATACCTATTTTTAATGAACTTCAAAAATGAAGTGCTTCTCAATTCGACTCTTAGTTTTGTTTTTATAGTGTTACCTCATTTGAACCGATTTAAAATTACTTTAATGTTGTTTGGTGTACATCTCTAATTGTTCAAACCTATTCGTTGTACCAACACTGATACTGCCATTGTATTCGAGTAAATAGCATTAAAGTTTAATTTTGAACTCGTCAGTCCTGGTAATGCTTCACTCAATATCTACCTGAATATTTAACATTACTTGACGACCCGTTTGGTGTAGTGGTCGAGAAATCGCCTACTACGCAGCGGGTGCGGGTTCGATCCCCGCACAATACAAACATTTGTGTGCATGAACATGTCTGTTTGTATTGGTCTGGGTGTTTTCTATGTATATCATGTATGTATTTACAAAAAAAAAGTATTTAAGTATTGTATCCGTTGTCTGGCACCCATAACACAAGCTTTGAGTAGCTTACTTTGGGGCTAGATGGCGATGTGTCGATACTGTCATTCAAAATCAATTTGATGTTCATCACAAAACAAAGCCCGATTAGGATTCCTGTGATATGATTACGTTAATTAACAATGGGTTGCCTGTTAAAGTCCTCCAGCCTAAATGATGGACTAAATTCAGCTTGTCAATTTTTATATTAAAAAACACTAAAAGAGTGTCCTTGCTTGTTAGCAAATTTGTGCCTACGCCTTTGCACACTACTGTACTTAAAAGTAATTTCAGACACATTTTTTAAGGAAAGTTTTAATAATAATCATAATAATCCTGTATGTCTCTCGTCATATTCTTAACAAGCGGTCCCCCGCGCTTTGTCCGCGCGTTTGGAGTTTGCTCCCTCCTCTCCCGTCGCAGCGTAATATTTCAAAGCCTTAAGCTTAAAGCCTTCCTCGATGATAGAGCTGTCCGACACAAGAATATTTTTTCAAATCAGTGTCGGAAGTCTCGACATAGTTCCGTGTAAAACCACCAGGTGGCGCTCGAAAAATGCTGAGACAAAATTGGTGTTTTCGTGTATTTATTGATTGAGAAGAATTTTTGAATGATGCTTAAAAAACAATAAATATTTTTTAATATTAATTAAAGATACAGCTACGTAAGTTCAAATGATATTTGATGAATTAGAAAATCATAAAATTGAAATTGTCGACGCGAAATGTCAAAAATGATGCATCAGACTACGCCCGCAGTCTAGAAGTTCTTGTGATAAGCGCGTTTAAAAAAACTAACAGACTCTTCGGTTTTACAATATTCTGGCCATTAGATAATCTGGCCATTTATTTAAGACTGTTGCTTTAACTAAAAAACTGCGGATAGTAGATCTAGCAACTTTATCTTTACTAATAATATTCAAAGTTCAATTGTTTGCGTCTTGTTAGCTTCCCTCTACTCGTAGTAAAACAACTCAAACAGCCAGCTAAAGTAATAAGAAATTCAGCGCCAAACCATCCTGAGACTTTCCTTATGATAGTTGTTTGATTAGGCTGCTTGAGAATAATACGAAAGTATCGGTACACAGGCAAATTACACAAAACATGAATTTTCTATAGCTCAAACAATAACTTATCGATCGGGTCTGTTGGCTGAATAAATATATTGGTATTAGATGAGGCATGATAATCTATTTATCTCTGCTACAGATATAATTATTTTAGTGTCTAAATACAGATGGTATAACCCTTTTCTTCGGAGTTGAGGAGTTGTTCACTCCTACAATTTTTTTTTGATTGTGTTCTACTTCTCCGATTCCCAATAAAAACACAACTCCAATATCAATCCGTATTCGGTACAAAAAGTTACAACAATTGAATGAAAAAATGCAAACGAATTTTAGAGAACGCAAAAAATAACATGCACAGGGCGTCGAAGCACGGACGTAAAAAAAATACGGACGTAACATTACACTCAAAAAATGTGAAGCATGCAAGCTACTACAATTTCGTTTGTAGTACATGTTCTACACTCACACATACACACTAGGTCCGACAACCCGCTGCCATTTCGTCCTGAGTGACAGCGCCGGTGACACGTATTTGCGTCCACAATTTATTTTGCAAAAATGCTGTCTTGTGTTGTGAAATCATGTAAAAACTACATGAGTAAACGTAAAAAGTCACATAGAATCACCTATCATACATAAGTTATTACGATTTATGATACATTTTTTAATAATGTTTTTAAAACATTGACGAGAATTCCAGACGTAAAATGCAACAGTGTTGTCACTTTATTTACGGGGAAAATTCCCTAAAAATGGGGAAATCTATATATGCACTTTTATTGTATGCAACAAACTATCTGTCTCTGTAAATTCATATTTCGTCAGTTTTTGGGTGCCGTTTTTCAAAAGTAAAATTAAATATATTTTACATCGTTTTCATAGGTTTCCTAAAGACAAGTGTACAAAAATTTGACACAACATAGAGGATTTTAGCACGTCTTTATAAATTATAATAATAATATACGTTCTAAACATTATTATTATAGCATGTGGTACGTGATTTAAACGTGTTTTCGATTTTTAAGGGGTTTATTTTATAGATAGTTAGTCGCCCTAACCGATTTCGGCTACGGTGGCCAGTCACAACGACTAACCAACTGCGCGGGACGTATTATAGTGCACAAGTGTGTGCGAGCTCAAACACAGGTGCACTTTCTATTCCTTTCAGTCTCATAGCCCAATGTGACAGCAATCTGACACGACCGGAGAGAGTTCAGGCGCAGGACAACGGCTTTACGTGCTTTTCCAAGGTATCACGGGGTGGTGAATCACCGCCAACTTCCAAACTCCGAGCTACCCTAAGAATTTCTGAACAGAAAAACTCAGGTTTATATTTTTGGCCTGACTCGGGGATCGAACCCGGGACCTCTGGCGCAGGTGTCGCTTTAAAGTTCGACCCTCTTACTGCTGCGCCACTGAGGCAGTTTATAGATAGTCATAGCCTAATCACTAATAACGTGATGTGTAAAAATACATTTCTTTATACGTAACATGTGTTTTATTTTCTATCACAGAGGTCATAAAAAATATGTTTGGTAGGTCAAAATAGGTTAACCGTTTCTATTTCTGTTAAAAAATATATATGCCAATTCAACACAAACTACGGGATTTAACGCAACTTAAACTTATATTTATAGGTAAATATGGTATTTACCTTCCCGACGTTTCAACACGGTTACACGCGTCATGGTTGTCCCGAGACCATGACGCGTGTAACCGTGTCGAAACGTCGGGAAGGTAAATACCATATTTACCTATAAAGATAAGTTTAAGTTGCGTTAAATCCCGTAGTTTGTGTTGTTTTGATAAAAAATGCAACAAAGCTTGAAATCGTATATATATGCCAATTACTTGATTTAACTGGGGTCGATTGGTTCCACCAAACAGTAGGGAAATTGATGATTTATATAGGTAGCAACCCTCAAATCACTCACACAGCCTAAACGGGCGGCCATTATTATGCTTCACTCATGATTAGACGAGATTACGTGAGTATTTTTTTTACGTCCGTGGCGTCGAAGTTTGTTCTTCTTCCTTGTTGCCATGGAAACAATGTATGTCTCCATCTTTGCGGCGCCGTGGGTCGCGCGTACAGTTGAAACTTTGCTTTGCGATGCGATGCGATAACTATGGTTTAGGAAAGTAATAAAATTGCGGAGTTTTATTTGTAATTTAAATATGTGTTTGTTTAATGTTTTATATTATATGTAAGTTATTTTTGTGCAGTGCAATACATAGTATCTGTAAATATATATGTGGGATCTCGCCACATCATCATTAAAACCTTGTTAGCTCGAGGGTTCAGTTGTCATTTTGCACATCTGGATACCCACATTTGTTGCAAACTAGCTAATTTATATTTTTTCCTTGACGTGCTTTTGTCCTCAGTATGTTTCAGTCTAGGATGAATTAACCACTGGATATGAAACGCAAGAGCGCATGTATGAGAACATCATTAGCTAATTTCTGCGGGGCGAGGGGAGCTTGTCGTGTCAATTATTGACATTTAGTGCATAAAAGTGTCGATATTTTTTTATCGATATGTGTTGAAAGAATGGATGAACGAATCTTTTGTAAAATGATATTTATCACCATACGGCCACACCGGGCCGGTGTCTGCTAAATTGCTGTTTAGAAAAATTGGGCCAAAGGACATAATTTTTTTTGGGCCTAAAATACGTGAATATTTAACAGGGTCATATTTGGTTGTGGATTACTTATAAACTTAAATATTTTCATTTAACATTATTTTTAGATTTTTTAATGCGCCCGTATTCTTTTTGAAAACATTTTATTATTCTTGAAAATGCGTCGAACGGAACGTCGATTTATACCGCTTTTGACATTTGATTTGCTGGCACTGACATATGACAGATGTCAATATTTACGAAGAAGTGGATGGAAACAAAACCAGCGTTTTGTTCGTCGAATTTTAAAAAAAATAAAGAGTAAAAATCTTTGTTTTAGGATTAGTAACAAGCTGATTGTATTGTAGGCATTTTCTCTTTTTCGATTTTAAATGTAATTTAAGTATCTTTGTATTCGTTTTCTCAAAAATAAACAAAATAAAATGTTTCTATAACTGTAAACAAAACGCACTTACTGCGGACAGTGTTGCAACTCTCTGCTGCACATGCCAGTAACAAAAGACTTAGATTGAAAATAAAAACAAAACCCATATCGAAAAATTAACAAAAATGTGTGTTTTTTGTTTGTATGAATTTATTCTTTCATTTGGTGTATCATTTGTTTCTGTTAGTTAGAATTTTATTTTAAGCCCAACTCCCATACAAAAAAATATTGTCCTTTAAATTCTGTAACAGCTAATAATAAAGCTGGCTGGTTGGCTGGTTCCTAGCTCAAATTATTAGCATAGCTATCCAACGCGGCAACGCAGCTAGCATCATAGCCTCCTCGCCGCAATGTAAAAATATTATAGAAATTACTTAATTTGATTATTTTTGCAATTGTGACTGAATTTAATGTGTTTTTTCTTATGTATTTATATTGACAAATAGTATTGTAATCTTGACATGTTGTATTTAGATTATAAGATTTTTATTGATTATGCTTATGACGTACTGTATGACTACCTACCATACTGACGGTTTGGGCAACTGTAAGTCAGTATGTATACTGTGTATTAAAATAAAATAAAATAAAGAAAAGGTTTCGTAATTAAATAGGTAGATTTTAAGTTATTTTTTATGTTGCATGTCTTAGTTTATTTTTTCTTCTTTGTTATTAATAAATGTATAAACAAGTACGTTTATCGATATGATTTATCGACAATTGTCAAGCACAAGTATAACAAAACTGACAATGGAACGAATGGTAAACGTACGACAATCCTACTGTATAAAGTATACGTTATCTTGTTAATTTTGTAGTATCTGACCACTACTTTTTTCAATGGCAATGTAACTGTTCTCTTGAAAAACACATTTCACTATTTTCAAGAAAAAATAACAGCTTTATTAAAATAAAAAGTTACTTACGGTTGAAAGGATTTTTTTTGTCTTGCCACTATAATTTTTACACAAAAATACGGCACATTTACCCATTTTTACCGACAATGTTTCTCATTGAGCTCTATCACCGTACTGACAAGACGTCACCTGTAAGTGAGGCCAAAAAGCCCGCTTCGTGGCTAAGGGGGCACAAGCGAAATTGCCCGTCATTGCGCGTCCAGTGGTTTATTCGTCCAAGGTTTTAGTGTACCAGTTAGTGTAACTAGTGTTAAGTGCTAAGCTTATCCTCGTGTAAGCAAAGTCCGTTCCTTTTTGCTTCTCAAATTCTGTAAACAATCCTGATATTTCTTTGTACCGAAATAATTCATTTTAAAATAAGATAAACAAAAATCTCACTAACTGCATTAGTAATTAATCTTTTATCACTAAGATCTTTTTAAATCACATAGTAAATCAATTTTATTAACGATTAAAGATTGTTAACAATACTCGACTAGCAAAGAAAAAATAGACTTTACATTGCTCATGCATTGAACTGCTTCGGTGACGCAGCGGTTAGAGGATCGCATTTTAAAGCGACGACTGCGCCAGAGGTCTCGGGTTCGATCCCGGGTGGGGCCAAAATATGTAACAATGTTTTTCTGTTCAGAAATTCTCAGGGTAGCCCGGAGTTTGGAAATTGGCGGTGTTGCAACCCCGTGCCTCGCTGTTTGGTCCTGCACCTGATCTCTCTCCGTTCATATCAGGGTCATCGAACATAAATTTGTTTTTCATAGTGTTGGTATGATGTACAAAGTTATGTTTGCGGTTGTTAAAAATGTGCTATATCTCAAAAACTTCTCGTTCGATCTTGTCCGAACGAATTTTCATTGGAAGTATTTGTAAAGGTCTACATTATATATTTTTTTCAAACTTCACGCTCGCTTAATTTAGAAGTAAGATGGGGGGAGGGGGGGGGTTTCCACTTTGGAAGCGTCTAGCTATGAAACGTTAGATTTTAAAAGAAAATGGTTTTAGGAACCTCCATGTCATTTTAAAAGACCTATCCATAGACACCCCAAACGCATAGGTTTGACTAAAAAATTTTTTTGTTGTAGTTAGTTTCATGTATGGAATTGCCCCCCCTTTAAATGTCATTTTTTTATTTTTTTTATACAAATCGTAAAGCGGTTAACAGGATACATATTCCTACCAAATTTCAACAGTGTGATGTTTATAGTTACAGAATAAAATGGCTGTGACATACGGACGGACAGACGGACAGACAGACTTGACGAAACTATAAGGGTTTCGTTTTTTGCCATTCGGTTACGGAACTCTAAAAAGGTATCATCTACAAAACATTATCATCAAGTCCAACAAACTAATCATTCAAAATTACTTTTTATATATTTACCACACAGAAAAAAAACGAATCGGTTTTTAATTTGTGATCATTAGCAGCACTCATTTATGAGTTTATGAGCACTTCCATCCTCTAGAGGGCCGAAACGAAGATGAAACGGTAATAATAATTAACAAACTTCCCGAAGATAGCACTTAGGGATACAATAAAAAGAGTTCCATAAAAAATATTGTTTTCAACAACCAAACTACCACGAAGTAGATTTTAAAAGTCGCAAACTTGGTTAGCATACTTCGACTGTAAAAAATAAATTAGAGGCAATTCCCTTTACATGTTACAGAATATTCATTGTGTCACTAGTATTAAATTGTACAGCAACGCAGGCGTAGTGTTCCATAAAAATGTTGCACAGACTTTACCTTTCGTTAAGGTTGTATTTTTTTATGAGTAAAATATTAATAGCTTGGTACTGTTACTTAAACAAATCAAGTTGGTAGTGATATCTTGATCATTAAAAAGTAATTTACGGGTCTTTATGAGTGTTCACAAAAGTTGCATATTAAAATGTTTCCTATGATAATAAAGTTGTTTTACTGCCAAGGTCCCATTCTGTAAGTTTTTAACTGTATGCTCAGCTAACTGAATAATGTTACGTTTGATAAAGCCGGAGAAAAACAAAATTTAGCCGAAATTTTGAAATTCGAAATTAAGTTTCCCACCGAACACTAGCTGATGAAAATATTTTGTAGACCTGTTCATAAACGAATGAGACTCTTTGTGTTGTCTATATACTCGTGGATAATAGGCTCTCTTTTACGACCTGTTGCTCAGAGGCCTGTACTCTCAATCAGCTGTAGACGTAGCACATAGCTACACTTGCTTACAATCTTTCGTAGCACTCTGTAGCAACCGTAGCATTTACATTACATTACAGTCGTTAAAGGTAGGATTACCTTTAACGACTGTAATGTAATGTAAAATAATTGAAGAAAAAAGGTTATAAAGGAACCTTATATAAAAAATGATGTGATGTTTTAGTTTTCATACCCGGACGCTCTGTCGAGAGAGAAGTCGTTACGTTGTATCAAAGTCAAAGTCAAAGTAAAAAATAATTTATTCAATTAAAGACACAAAATGCCACTTAAAAACGTCAATAATTAGTGTAATATCAATCAATCTATCTATCTATAATCTATCTTTTGGGCCCTACTAACGCTTCGAGACAAAACACAGACAATTTAGGCAAGTGCTGAGAAGAAACGCCAAAACAAACTCAGTCACCAGTAGCTGCCATAAGATGATACAAATCAAAATAAACAGGTAGGTCTAGCTTTTCTAACCGCAAAGGCAGCTGAAGCGAGTCTCCCAACCAGAGCGTCAACATGTGGTCGCCATTGCAATTTCGAATCCAATGTATGTTTTATTAACCGACTTCAAAAAAGGAGGCCTAAAATAGATTCCTTTCGTTCAAAGAGTCAAGAGTTTATTTGAGACTTTTTAGTGCATTTTGTTTTTTTTGAAGTCGGTTTTTCCTTTTTTTTTAAGTTATTTTTTTATTATTAATATCGCTCATAAACAACTATTTTTTGCTTGTATACGTATTTTGGCCGGTTTGCGAACGTGATAGCTTGTATAAATAAAATAGAGGGACATTATACTAAAGTATTTTTTTAAAATGTGTTATAAATTTAAAGCGTTTTCATTGATTGTGCTCATTATTCCTATCATTTTTTTTTTCAATTTTTGCGTCTAAAACGTTACACGTTGTATATAGGTATATACAATATTCACGTTCTGTGTTTGTACTCGTTTTACAAGTTGACAGTGGTTGCTCAGTAAAAAGGTCGAACGAATTTCCAAATAATTTCCATGGAAGCTCAGGGTCAACGCTCACTTGCAAAAGACTCGTAGAATGAAATCTACGTAGGTATATGTCAGGTCATGTTTAATTATAAAATAGAGGTGGAAACGTAGACTTCGCCTCATTTTTTTTTATAGTATGTGTGTACAATTCTGGATAGTATGTTCATTGCAACTAACAGCCGCAGGACATCCATTGTTGAACATTTCCGTCCTCGTGTTTTTTCTTAGTAACCAGTTATAAGCGGTTTCATATTTGTAATAAAATAGGTATAAACACGATACCACTGAACGCCATCCCCCAAGAATGATGATGGACGATGTCAGCGTCACACCCGCCGCGACGCTCTGCGCGTGACATCCCGAGCCTCCGTCAAGGCACGAAAAGTTGAAATTAAAATGCCTACATAGCATAACTCGACGCGCCTGGAGTGGCTGGGAATATCGGATGAATAAATAATGCCTGCGTTGCGGATTTGAGGGCCTTCGCATGTTGTTTTGTGAATGCAAAGATCAGGTTTTCAATTTAACACAGAGATTATGGTGGTTACTTAGAGAAGAAATGGCATTGCTTATTATTGAGGTCGTGGGTTTGATCACGAATTTCGATTGTGTTTGTGTCAGCAGAAAAAGTCCCATGATTAATTCGAAGACCACTTACATACTGCGACCTTAAGCATTGATACAGTTGCGCATTAGCTCGCTTAAACAAAGTCTATAGCTTGATATCGGCAAAACTCTTTCCTTTAATGTCAGCTGTAGTTGGACAACCATTAATCCAAGTCCTTCATTCCCGTCACATGGCGGCGTGTTTTGGATAAACTGATAAAATTAATTAATATCACTTGGGGTTTAAATGGTTTTTAATATTAGCCAACCTTGAAAAGGAAGTACATTTCAAAGAAAGTGGAGCTCTGAAATTGTGAGAATGTTTTTCTTATCAGCAGTAAGTAAGTTTTAACTCACGTTTATACACGAATTTAATTAACTATGTCAAGATGTAAAACTAAGCATACCTACTTGTATTTGGGATGTAGGATGAGTTATTTTATGTGTAGGCTTTAAATCATTATTTCGTAGGAAATAGTTTTGGAATACCTAATCATCCAAAAAGGTTTTCTCATTTACGTTCTCATCCCTAATAAACATAGACCTTTTTCCACTTCATCACAAATTAATTAATGGAAACAGTTACAAATAAATCTTTTAGAAAACGGCTCAATTAAGCGATGAAATATAGACACGGTTCCTTTTCAACCTTATTGTTTTTTCCTTAAAACCGAACGGGGCTCTTTTGTAATGACCTGGGAACAATGGGCCCTCCAATTAGAAGGCCACTTGCGCTGAATAGTAACGACGGCTATGGTCACAACAACCCGTAGGAATTAAAGCAGCAATTATAAAACTGGCGTAGAGAAACAACGTGTTGAAGATCCGTAGTCAAATATTTAACTATGGAATGGTTTAGAATACCATACCATACCAATAGATAGCGAAGCGTCGTCAATATTCAGGTTTAATTTATTCTGTAAAGAATAACTACTTTGCCCACTGTTGCATAAACAGACGGGTAGATGGCGCTAGACGTCACGCGTATCCATAGATTTCGCGCTGTCAGACCGATAGCACGGTAGCTCAATTGGTAGAGCGCCTGGCCAGAAAGTTGCTGGTTCGAGTCCCGCCCGTGCGCAAATTTTTGGTTTCTTATTTCATATTTATGTTGAAGTATTGAGTCAAAACAGAATGAGAGTTTAGTCTTAGAATTCATAAGTTGTGCCAAAAATCCGGACAGGGATGCAATCGGATGACGTTTTATATCAAATAATAATGTTATATTTTATTACGGGGTCGGAGATAATAATATTTTTTTCATTATTATGGTTTGTTAACATTATGCCCCGGGCTATCATTCGCAAACAAAGGAAATTCGGAAAAAGTATCATTTTGTCATACCTAACGTTGTCATTGATGAAAATAACATCGAAAATATTTGGTCTAGAGGTTGTATAGGTAAAAAACACCTTGGCACCTTTTGACTCTGTTCTTTAATAAGCTACACAGTTCCTTACATAAGTTCTGGCGTCATAATCACCGAACTCCTAAGTGTTAAGGAGTTTAATCATCGGTTCAGCTCCACAAAATGGTGAATAATAGTCGTAAAGACTTTTTAACATTAGGATACTAGTACAAAAACAATTTACGTGCCTATATATATAATTTAAGGGGTTTACTTTAATTACACCAAGATCACATAATCAGATCCCGACTTGTCTACCAGGGAACCACTTAGAAGGTATACCTTTAAGTAGATGAAAAAAAAAACGGTGAGGTAATAAAAAATAGTCGATTTGATAACCTTCTTTTTAAAGTCAGTTACAAAGAAATGTTTGAGGTTAAAGTAGACCTACTTGTCTTGTACTACAGAAAATTTTGAAGGACAACAGTATATATAATATTTTTTATTGTGATGTACTAAAACTACTAGAAGATTTCTCAAATTGACGACCAGTAAGTTAGGCTAATGACGAACCACCTGACGACAAATTCTAGGCTACGGAACCCTAACGTAAACTTTTCCATGAACAAGCTCAACAGTCTTTTTTGTGCTATTTGAAATACATTCTCGTTACTTTTAAATTGGGTCATGTAATTTCTCCGAGAAAGGTCTATCTATGGTGTAGAATTTCCTAGTTGGATTCGAGGGGACAAAGAAATGTCCTTCATAAATTTTCTGAGACGTTTATCCAGTGTAGAGTGCTATCTATTTGGAACGATTTGAAAGATATTCGGACTGCAACGAGTTGGCTTTGCCAATATTTTTATGGAAACTTACATAACGTCTTACAACAGGTATTATGTACCTTTCTAACTTTAAAAAGAAAACAGCCAAGTGCGAGCCGGACTTGCGCATTAAGGCTCACGTTCGTAATTCCCTATTTACTATTTATACACTCTTATTGCTTAAATTATAATATGTCCCATTCAACATGTTTTAACTTTATAAGCTCTTGAAATAACAAAATATCCGAAATTGTGAGACAGACCCGGTTAAATATCTTTTGATGAAGCTAATAATTCACAAATTCATTTGTTTTTTAATATTATTTTCTTTAAAAGTGTTTGTAAAGATTTACGTATTTCCTCAAAATTTCGACGACTACTAGAGTCGCTTCGCTGGCTTTGCGTCGATTTACGGCCACTTGGGAGACGAGCTTCAGAAAAACCAAGAGAACAAACATTAAAACATTTTCATAAATCTAAGTATCTAGTATGAACGAAGGATACGCCTATTATCATTGACTACATAAATTAATAATCTTAGTATTGTCTAAATAAGGAAATAATCTCAGACAATTTCACCCTTCGCGCTTCTACCCGCTCAGTGCTCAAACTGAAAAATAGAATCCGTCCAAGTACGAGACGAACTCGCGCACTGAGGGTTCCGTGACAACTTTAACTGAATTAAGGAATCCAATAGAATTTTTTTTCGGTTTTAGTTTCATGTATGGGAGTCAAAAGTAAACTTAGATCTTACCGAAAATATTTTCATGTAAAATGTTGCCAAAAGCCGAGATCGTATCGCTTTCAGTGTCAAAAAGTTATGGCATCTCATGTAGAGTCAATATTCTAACCCTACGCGTCCTCACTTACCTCACAAACATACTACAAAATCTTCTTAAAGTCTAAACTTTAGTCTAAATAATTTGATTTGGCCGCTTTGCATGCGTCTATTTTTTTAATATTTTCGCATTTTATATAAAATTATTGTATATTAATTTTTCTCACATTACATCCGTAAAGTGTTTTTTTTTTACATTATTCATAACTTTTTGTGTAATTTAATACACTTTGACACTAAAAAAATATATATGAAGAAATTATTCTGTGTTGAAATGTGGAATGATTTTAAATTTTGAAATGATATTACAGTATTTTAACTTAGGGTACAGCGTTAGGTTTCATCAAAATCGGTGTTGTTTTTTAAATATGGGTACATTAATAAAAGTAATGAAATAAATAAATATTGCAAATAATAAATAACCGCCTTAAATACTGTTTACAATTTAATAGTTTTTAGACAGTTTTTTAATGCGGTTTTATTTTTGATTACTTTATGTGTTCGTTTATTGTGATACAGCCGACTAAACTAGGCAGGCTTAGTTGATTAGTAGACTGTGTTTTACATCGTACAAATAAGTACCGAAAAAGTTAAATTTCATTACTTTTTTAATGTATAAAAGTGTTGGTTTATTCATTATATAACAGAATGGATGACATGTTATGTAAATTATTGATGAACGATGAACGGGAAGATATTTAAAGCATTTACAAAGTTTGGAAGCGACGAACAACATTTAATACAGCAATAATGTAGAGTCAATTTATCTACGAAACACTTTGTTTTGCTTCAGAAAACATTTAGAATTGTACAAATTGGATATTAAAATCATAATCTCACCCTCATAATGTTTAGCTATGCGACTGCGTCCGCGCGTTTTGAGTTGGCTCCCTCGCCTTCGCATCGTGATGTTTTATAGCCTAAAGCCTTCCCCGATAAATAAGCTATCCACAAATATATTTTTCTTCTGTTCGGAAAATTGAACTTTCATGTGAAGATAGACGGGTGGAAAATAACTTTAATTAATACGATCAGACATGGAGTTAACGATAATTGAGTCACATCATATTAATAAAATAAACAAGCTTTCCATGTTTTTAAGATAAGCTAAACATTAAAAGTGTGTGTTATTATGGTCCCTGATTTTCAAAAATTACAATTGATCTCATTTTTTAACAATTTAAAATCTAAAAATATAATATATATTATTAAATATATATTCGGTTGACCGCCATACATAGTGACATATTTTTTTCATTTTTAATAGTGACACATTGTTTGTCTTTGACGATATATTTTTTTAGTTTGTTCGATTAGTGCACAGATTATAAAGCAGGCAGAGGCAACTTCCCGCGATTCTTTTGCTCATTAATCTTCTTACTCACTCCCACTTTTAGCTGTCACTCATAGCGCTATCTCATGAGGCGAAGCTGAACCTGGAATTTGACATAACCTGTGGATGTTTTGGTGACAGGGTTAGGGTTGCGTTCTTATACTATTATTATTGTCTGGAAGTATAAAATCGATCGATATTTTTAACAATGATTTGAATTGAAGATTGATGCCTATTTCAATCGTTTTAATGGCATTTTGAATGTAACTAGTTATTGTTGTGGAGGATAATGAGTGATCACTGTTTGGGCTCGTAACTACTTAAAAAACTAGTTACGGTTAATAACGCCCATCGCTATTTAAAATATATTGTCCTCGTTTCATGTATTCATTTGTCTTCTGTGCCGTTACTGTCCTTCTAATCGTGTGTTTTATATAAAAAACTTGAGGTTTCATCTCTCGCCAAACAACGTAATATCTCATCCTCTCATCATAATTACATAGCAAAATGTATTTATTTTTCCTCACAGTCGAAATGAAAAATAGTATGTTTAACTAGAGTGAAAGCACCCATTTCACTCTCAAATAATAAGCGCTCTCATTCCGTTCGAGCGCCAAAAATATAGCGAGTGAAATGGGTCACTTTCTCCCCTGTATAACAATCTACTATTTAATCCATCGTAGTGATCCTGTACATCCTGAGAATAGCACGTTCAAATAAACAAACTCTTCAGCTTTTCAATATTAGTGTAGATTTTTATGTTTTATTTACAGGTAGGTTTTCTTAGAGTTGTGTACTCTAACAATGTTCACATAAATGCAGTTGCAAAGTCGTAAGACAACAATACATAATTTGAATTTGACAGAAATTATAGTTACATACACAATATTGAAAATTGTATGTGATACTATGTGTTTAAATATGTTTGTCGTTACTACAGCTCTTTTTTACAAGGTATTCACATATCTAATCATACCTTAAAGTTTAAAAAAAACTGACTTTAACGTTCTACTTGCAGTTCTTGCATATTTAAGTTAACTGAAATGTTTATCTATATATCAAGTCGTGTAGCAAATATATGTAAATAGTGAACAGTTGTACACCGTTTTCGAGGTTTACTTTATGGGCAATGATAGGGGTGTCACTGGAACTGGTATCGACGTCGATAAACCTAAAGAAGTTTTGCTAGACACTCTTTTGTTGTCTATGACCATAGTTTTCTCTTTTTACCGAAATCAAAAAAGGAGGTATTGAATTTGACCTGTATGTAAAGTTAGCCTGTAACATCTCACTGCTGGGTAAATCATCATCATCATCATCATTAAAAGCCAAAGGACGTCCACTGCTGAACATAGGCCTCCCCCACGGCTTTCCACAGCGACCGATCACTAGCGGTCTGCATCCAGTTTGATCCCGCGATCTTTATAAGGTCGTCTGTCCATCTTGTTGGTGGACGTCCCACGCTGCGTCTTTGGTCGAAGGGTCTCCAATCTAGAACTTTCCTGCCCCAACGGCCATCAGTTCTTCGCGCTATGTGCCCTGCCCATTGCCACTTGAGCTTACTGATTCTCAAGGCTATGTCCGTTACTTTAGTTCTTCTACGTATCTCCTCATTTCTGATTTGATCCCGTAGAGAAACACCCAGCATAGCCCTTTCCATCGCTCGTTGTGTGATTTTGAGCTTCATTATTAGGCCCATAGTAAGAGACCATGTTTCGGATCCGTATGTCATCACTGGTAACACACACTGGTTGAAGACTTTCGTCTTCAGACACTGAGGTAGATGAGATGAGAAGACACTCTTGCGCAATTTCCCGAACGCTGCCCAGCCGAGTTGGATTCGTCGATTGACCTCTTTCTCGAAGTTGGACCTACCCAATTGGATAACTTGTCCCAGGTAGACGTACTCGTCGACAACTTCGAGAGTTGAGTTTCCAACGGATACTGGAGTGGGTACGACAAGGAAGTTCGACATAATTTTCGTCTTTTCCATGTTCATTTTAAGACCCACTTGTTGGGATACTCGGTCAAGGTCTTCGAGCATAGTGCCAAGATCGTCCAGCGTCTTTGCCACAACGACTATATCATCTGCAAATCGGAGGTGTGTGATGTATTCTCCATTAACATTGATGCCGATTCCTTCCCATTCCAGAAGTTTGAAGGCGTCTTCCAATGCCGTTGTGAACAGTTTCGGAGATATGACATCTCCCTGTCTCACACCTCTCCGCAGTGGAATCGCCCTCGTGTTCTGCTTCTGTACTCGGACCGACATGGTGGCGTTATTATAAAGGCACTTTAAAACCTCTATATACCTATAGTCTATGTGGCACCGCTGCAGAGACTGAAGCACTGCCCAAGTTTCGATCGAATCAAAGGCCTTCTCATAGTCCACAAACGCTAAGCATAGAGGCATATTATACTCCTCGGACTTCTGTATAATTTGCCTAAGCGTATGTATGTGGTCTATGGTACTATAGCCTTTTCGGAAACCGGCTTGTTCGGGAGGCTGGAAGTCATCAAACCTACGTGCGAGACGATTCGTGATGACCCTTGAAAACAGCTTGTAGACATGGCTCAGGAGTGAGATAGGTCTGTAGTTCTTCAATAAGATTTTGTCTCCTTTTTTGAAGAACAACACCACCACACTCCTGTTCCATGCCTCAGGCGTGATGCCCTCTAGCAGCACAGAATTGAAGAGTCTCTGAAGGACTTTAAGTACCGGTATTCCACCCGCCTTCAGAAGCTCTGCTGTGATTCCGTCCTCGCCAGGTGCCTTGTTGTTTTTTGAGCCATCCTAATCTCGTAGAGGCTGATGTCCGGGATGTCTTCGGTGTAGTGGCGGTTCAGGACAGCTCGTGGGTCTCTGGCCGAGCTGTCAACGGGTTTGGCTACTGAGGTGTACAACTGCCCATAGAACCTTTCGATCTCCCTCAAAACCTCTGCTTTCGTCGACGCTACACTGCCGTCCTCCGTCTTAAGCTTCGTCAACAGGCTTTGCCCAATAGACATGTCCCTTGCAAACACTTTGGAGCCTTGGTTCCGCTCTTTCGTTTCTTTAACACTATTAGTGTTAAAGCAACGGATGTCGGGTCGCAGGGACTTCCATATTTGTCTATTGAGCTGCCTGTAGTTTTCAGCATTAACAGAGGTCTGCAGTGCCATAGATCGACGTTTCGCCATAAGTTTGAGAGTGTGGACCGACAGTTTTTGAGGTCTATTTTTACGGCCAGGCCTAAAATACTTAGACCCCACCGTTTGAACAGTTTCCACAAACCCGTTGTTAATTTCGTCAACTGTAATGCAATTTTCTAGGCAATCAAAGCGGTTTGACAACTCGAGTTGAAAGCTCTCGGGATTTTGGATATGAGCACGAGTCGGTCGGAGCGTGGACTTCATCAGGCGGGATCTTTCCAATTTGACATTTATATTCAACTAGCGGTCCCCCGCGACTTCGTCCGCGCGTTTTGAGTTTGCTCCCTCCCCTCCCGTCGCAGCGTCATGTTTTATATCCTAAAGCCTTTCTCGATAAATAAGCTATCCACACACAAAAATATTTTTCCAAATCGGTCCAGCAGTTCCTGAGATAAGCGCGTTCAAACAAACAAACTCTTCAGCTTTATAATATATTAGCGCAAGCGCACGTTGTACTTAAGCTTCCAACATTATTTTGGTGCGGAGTTATGTTAAAACTGTGATAGCTCCTAAGATATTTATTGAAATCAAATGATATAAAGGGCAACTTGGTTCTAAATGAAATGCTCGTGATGATGAATGTATTTATTTTGATAAGAATAAATACCTGTGTGTATAATACACCTCTTAAAATAATGCATTATTTTTTTACAAATTTATTAACATAAAAAAGGTTGTAGTAAGTCAACCATAAAAGATAGACATATGCTGTTGCGGGTTTATTATAGAACTTTTAATGCTGAACAATCCTGTCATACATGATTTTTGTGTAACTTTAGCGGTTTCCGCAGCGTACGCAGCGGAAGCTCTCAAAAGGAATATCTTTCTCCCGTTTTCGCAACATTTTTCATTTCTGCTGTGGTCTTATGAGTCGTATCTTTATGTTATATAGCCTAAAGCCTTCCTCGATAAATGGACTATCCAACATAAAAATAATTTTTCAAATCGGGCCAGTAGTTTTTGAGATTAGCGCGTTCAAACAAACAAACAAACAAACAAACAAACAAACAAACAAACTCTTCAGCTTTATAATATTAGTATAGATATGCCTCGAACCATTCGGTGATCGCTTCCGGTTTTCACCCTGTTGATCACGAAGACATCATTGAATAACTGTCTTATTGAAGTCATGATGAAGTCAATCTCGTTTCTCGTGAATCCATCGGAACTCAGCCAGGTCCATTTCCTTTGAGGCGGCTTCTGGAAGAAAGAGTTCATCGCAAAGAGTCCCTCCTTCTCCAGAAAGTCGGCCAGCCTCTGTCCCCTGGCGTTCCTTTGCCCGTATCCAAAAGGTCCCACCTTCAACTCATTCTCGCCTCGCTTGCCCAGTTTCACGTTAAAGTCCCCCATTACAACAGTAAAATAGGTTTTGGAAGTATGTATGGCTCTACTTACGTCCTCATACATTTCCTCTACCTCTTCATCCGGGTGTTTCGAGGTCGGTGCATATACCTGTATGACCTTCAGCGAATACCTCTTGGATATTCTGAGTATAAGGTATATTACCCTGCTCGACACACTCTCGATGGTCTCGATATTGTTGACGAGGGACTTGTGAACGAGGAACCCGACACCACCTTGGGACTTTCGTTGGTTGCCTTCCCGGTAGTAGAGCAGGTTTCCGGACTGGAGATTTATCGTGTCCTCGCCCTCTCTACGGACTTCTGATAAACCCATTATGTCCCAGTGTAACCTGCTCATTTCTTCCTCCAGCTCGAGCAACTTCTCATCTGTCCTCAGTGTACACGTGTTGTACGTTACCAGGGCCAGTTGTCGTCGAGGGTGGCAGCGCGATCGCCTCCGGGGATTCTTAGCACCCCCTGCCCCGCCGTTACCGTGACCGCTTCCAAAGTCAGGAATAGCGGGGCTGCCGGAGACTGGGGGCCTGGTTTTCTGGTGTACTTTCATGTGAGGGGATTTTGCTGGGTAAATGCCTTCCTTCAACTATGAGGTAGTTCGCGCCATGTAGGTTGCTTCACTTCAGCATCATTACCAAAGCGCTGCTACCACTGCGCTACGAGGACTTCTTATGTATGCTATATAAATAAATAAATATTGAACACCAATCATATACATTGTTCTGATTTCAAAGTAAGTACCTAGCCAATGCACTTGTGTTTTGAAAATCAGACACAACGGTGGTACCACAACATATAATATTGTCCGAATTGATAAAAAAATTAGTATGTTGATCTATTCAGGCTTCCTAACACGTGTGCAAAATGTCGTAAATATATGTATCTTTGTCTCAGGATTTCTCGAAAACAAAAAGTTATAGCGAGATGATTCTTTTATAGTTTAAATAGATGTAATTTTAGGTACAGTACAGTGTATGTTTCATAAGAAATTTAGAGATATCAGTTATAACTAAAAATTATAAAATAAAAATGATTTAAAAATGATACCTCCCTTCAAAACACTGACTAAAAAGCTTAAAATAAAGCATTCGTCTTCTGTTTAGGAGTGCGATGTGGTGAGTATGTGTTTGGTTGACATGCAGTACCAAAAAAAGTATAAATGCTGAACCTCGTTGAGCTTGTTCACAATAAATCGACAGATTACAATCTAACGCGTAAGATTATAACCTCGCGGTGTTTAACAATATTACGGTGACATCAATGACCTCAGCATTCCTTTTTCTAGTAAATATTCATTAAGGTAACTAACGTCACTATTTTAATTGTCAGAGTTGAACTGTTTTTTCATTAGAGAATAGTTGCAAAACATCGCGCGATTGTTGATGTTTGTCCACGCGGTTCTTTATCAGTGCTATAAATGAATCCTTACGTCACATATTTCATTTTGTATTCTGAATTGCGAGACCAGGGACTTGCACCATTTCAGACATGCTGAATGCTGTGTTAAATTAGTTAGGGAGAGTGGAAGTTAAAGGAATGTGTTTTATTTCAGCTTTACGTTTTTTCTGCTTTCGTTATTTTGCTTGAATATTTCTCACGAACGAAGGTATGAAAATAATATTGTTTTTCTCTTGATTTATGTTTTCGTAGTCAATGATCAATAGATTATACTCTGTTTAAATGCGATGCCTATTGCAATAGCGTACTTACAAGTCTGTATTTACACTAAAAGGTTATTCTCCACTCACCAAAACTCACCGATTACTTGGCAATCATAAAACCGAACTTCGCAATGATTTAATACTTCACGAACGATGGCTACCACAGGGAATACTTACATCGCTTTCACATATCCACAGTCGACACATGGGACCCTATTTTTGAATCACTCGCGTCAAAATGGCGAGTGATATTCATTGATTAATGTCAAATTCAGTTAATTTCCACACGGGAGTGATTAGAGTAAGAACGAAAACTCAATTTTGTAAGTGACGTTACGTAAAAAACCAACGTATATATTTTGATCGATTTTAGTTGATTTTTGGTTTGCTTTCAAACAAAAATCACACGCCATATCCAAGCGATAAAAAAATTAAGCTTATGATCCTGCGATTACCAGTCCACACAATCATGGGTCCACTTAATATAGTAGTTAACCCCAAGCTTAACGGAAGCCTCTACAGAGCTCATTAAAAAAAGGCTTCCCGCTATGATGGATAACCATGCTTTTTCGAATGCTAAGTAGCTTTTCCTAACTTGGTATTACTGGATATTTATAAAAATAACCTTAAATGACATCTTTGAGTGAAGTCGAAAGTGAAATAGAACTGTGGAAACACAGTTTGCGCGGCTGGAATCATAAAGAGTCCTTGTTTTGTATAGTTTCTTTGTGCAACCTTGTCGTAGTAGTCTGGTGTCTTCGCTCCAGCAGGCTATCTTAAACAGTTGGTTGAATGCTCAATTTACGTGAATGCTTGCGGCGGAAATGCAAAGTCGTTTTATGTGCGAACGTAAATCTTTACGACGCTGAAACAGCAGACTATACGGCCGCAAATAAACTGTTTTCTTACCTTGGCAAACTGTGCACCGATACAGAATTAGGTAATTTATGGAAAATGTGTACTAGATAGTTGCATAGTATGAAATAACTTCGTAAGTAGAGGTAGGTACATGACATGTGTGACTCATATTGTGTCGGTAGCGTTGTTTTATGTTATAATAATGTATTTTTTCCTAATATTATAAAACTTTTCGAAAATATTTTGCACTGCATCCGTTGCCATTGTTTCCCACATGACCTTAAGATGATGTATTGGTGATTAGTGGAGGTACATATGTAGTGTCGGTCTATTTGAACCACACATGAAAATAATATTTAGTAAACCGATTCTTAAGGACATTAGCTTCTTCAGTAGAGTTGCTGAAACACGATTGTAACAGAGTAACTCGTGTCAAAGATACCTCTTCTGAATATATATTATCAAATTACTGACAAACGGAACCTTATTTAGACTATCAGCTCTCTATGCATATACGTTCGCTATCTGTGAAATTGTAGAAGTTTTTTTTATTATAAAATTAAGTCTATTTTGTTTCTTTAACTTTTATCTATATGGATATTTCTGACATGTCATTTTGTAGGATACAGTTTGCAAAGAGTTTTTTCCGGTGGTGCTTGGAGGAGGGGCTTTATCAATGTGTCGCCTTAAGGTGTGACTTGTGGATAGAGCTTATATCATTTAGTTTATATTTTGCATTTAAACACTGGGCGTAAAGCTCAACTCCATTATAAAACAACAGTCCAAAATTCTACTTCGTCTATGTTTTCTTATTAATATCTTCTGTCACGGTAAGTTTACAATTTTTTCTCAAATATCGTAATGACATAAACTTAGTTTAAACTGAAGGTCCGATATAAGATCTAGAGCACCGCAAACTAAACTATCCCCGGAATTTGATCCCAGCCACGAGATACCGACAACAGCTACACAAATACAAATCACTTTCCGAAGCGAGAGAAACATTCGCAGTATAATAATTCGTAGGCAGAGAGTTGGACAGAAGTTTTCGCATTATCACTCGATCATTGTTGATCCCCTTGGGTCGCACCGGGCTTCCAGCGGGCGTAGTCTGAAGCAAATTTTTTATCAGTTCGCGTAGACAGCTGCCAAAATTTGTGGTTTCATGTATTTATTGATTGAGAAGAATTTTTGAATAAAGCTTACTAAATTGAAAATATTTTTTAAGATATTAAAAGGTAAAAAAGTTAAAAAGGATTCAGCAAAAAATAATATTTTCTTCGCGAAATGTCAAAAATTTTACTCGCTGGGCTATTTTACTGAACTTGATGGGTTTTGTATTGCTATCGCTAATCACTATTAAGACAGTATTTTGATACTTAACACTCTTTGGGGTGTTATGTAATGCAACTTTTTTATCCAAAATATATGCTACCTAGGATCGATTCAGTCGCAAATGCTTACATCATCATCATCATCATTATCAGCCAAAGGACGTCCACTGCTGAACATAGGCCTCCCCACGGTTTTCCACAGCGACCGATCACAAGCGGTCTGCATCCAGTGTGATCTTGCAATCTTAGTAACAAGGTCGTCTATCCATCTTTTCGTTGGACGTTCCACGCTGCGCTTTTGGTCGAAAGGTTTCCAATCTAGAACTATTTGGCCCTAACGGTCATCAGTTTTTCGCGCTATGTGCCCTGCTCACAGCCACTTGACTTACTTGTTCGAAGGGATAGGACCGCTGTTGCCGTGCCCGCTACCGGAATCAGGAATAGCGGGGCTGCCGAAGACTGAGGGCCTGTATTTCTTGTGTCCTACTATTTTTGGGGGGTATTTGCCAATACTCGCCACGCTTGGCAGGCGGTTTGGCGAGCGCAGAGGCGCAGCTTCTTTTAGCTGTGACGCTGCTGTCCGTCACAGCTCAACATTTAACTACGCCTTTTATTAGATGGTTATTGAAACAGGACGCACCGCGTAAAGGTGAGGTAGGCTTCGAACTTTGGGTCTTAGTTAAGTTCTCTTACGTCCCGTCTCGCGTCCGTAAGTGTGCTTACACACGTTAGAAAAGCAGCAGAACAACCAATTTGATGCCTAACTGCTTCCACTATTTTATTTGGAAAACCTGACTTTTCTTGCCATCAGCAATAGCTGTCGCTATCGCTTTATGAAAAACCTCTGTCTGCTTTATTTGTAGCTAACAATTATCGGGATTTGTTAAAGTCATTATTTGCTCTTAATATTACATTTCATCAGAGGTTTTGATGTTGATTTACTGTCTTTGACAACTACTTTGTCAATGTAATGCATACTTACCTATTGAAAACTGGAGTTTGATTAAAAATAAATAGATTAATATAGTGTTGTAAATTATTAACGCAAAGATGATAACGAAATTTATGGCATTTTATTAATTAGTTTTAGCTAGTTTAGACAGCTGTTTAAATCACGAGCTTCGTTATGTCAGCCTGTCTTATCTAAGAAGTTTTATATGTTCTTTGATTAATTTTAAACAAATCGAAGTACAAGATAGATTTAAAATTTAATTTTAATTGATGGTTTTACCTTTGTGATCGTATTTTCTTTCAAGTATACAGGGCGTGGCCTGTAATAGGAGTAAATTAATTAATTTTAAATAGAAAAATAACTCATTGTCATTTTCTAACAAAATAAATCGATCCCATCAAAAACAATACTTGTCAAAAAAACCAGGTCTCGCAACTCAGTTGTTCTGCGGTAAAAAGTTGTGAGATCCATGTAATACCAAGTCGGTTATTAATTTATTCAGTCTCTACTTAAGCGACTTTCTGTCTTAATACGTCCAGTCTCTAGGACCACAAAATTCTTTAATGTTTTATATAAATATATTGAGACTTGGCCATCGCACTAAATAATTGAATTTACATGTGTTTTCAGGCGATTGAATTTACACGTGTTTTCGGGAGATGGCCAAGTCTCAATATATTTATATAAAAAATTAAAGAATTTTGTGGTCCTAGAGACTGGACGTATTAAGACAGAAAGTCGCTTAAGTAGAGACTGAATAAATTAATAACCAACTTGGTATTACATGGATCTCACAACTTTTTACCGCAGAACAACTGAGTTGCGAGACTTGTTTTTTTTGACAAGTATTTTTTTTGATGGGATCTCATTTCTTTTTGTATTTTGTAGACAGTTCTACTTTTTTCCTTTTCGGTACCTTCTACTTATTGTATATATGTATATCTACCAGCAACGAATTTTCTTAAAGCCCTCTCTCTGACTTATGAACTTTTCGCCTCGCGCTAGCACCGCAACAGCTCGCTCGGCGACATTCACCTTTCCGCGCGCCCCGCTACTGTCCCCGCCCCGCGCCCTCACGCTAGCACCGCGCAGCGCGTAGTAACGGCCCGCGCTCACTCGCTAGCATCGCAGCGCGTGGTATAATAATTAATTTACAACCTTACGCACTCGTAATAATTACGAATACGCACGTAGGTACGTTTTTTGCATTAAATAATTTAATTTACTCGTGTTTTCATGACGGGAATACCCATTTTTTGCTCGATTTGGCAGGGGCACTACCATGCGCCTATATTTATATGGGACTAGCTTAAACCCGCGGCTTCGCACGTTATAATAATAACTGCCGTAAAACATCATTACGAATAAAGCCAATATTGAAAAATTTAACTGAAGACTTGGCTGTATGGGCTTAATTTTCTTTGCGGTCTTTTCTAGATTTTTTAGTTTTTCCTTGATTCATACACCAAACACTACTTATATTCCAAATTTGAAGCTTCTAGGTCTGCTAGAAAAGCCTTAGAATTTTGATGATCGGTGAGTCAGTGAGTGACAAAATCAAGAAATTTGACCCGTTATAATTCTTAAAATACTGGTTCAAATTTAATGAAATTTAAAATATATACCGTGTCTTTACAATGCTGCACGGTTACTGAAAATTTCAGTCTTCTAGTTTTATCCACAACAAAGTTACAGGGGGTCGAAAATGGTCTGAATTGCTTTGAGAAAAGGATGGTACGGCCGTGACGCTTTTTTGCTCGACTTGGTGGGGGCACTGCCGTGCCCCCAGATAAAGATGAAATAAGAAACCAAAAATTTGCGCACGGGCGGGACTTGAACCAGCAACCTTTTGGCAAACCGGGCAAAACGCTCTTACCAATTGAGCTACCGTGCTGTTAGTCCGACCCTGCGAAATTTTTGGTTATGAAAATGTCAATTGCGTGACGCTAAGCGCCATCTAGCCGTCTGGTTATGAAACAGATAGATGGCGCTTAGCGTCACGCAATTGACATTTTGTGACGCAATGACATAGGTATTCATATGAGACCAGAAATTTCGCCCAGTCGGACTGGATGGCACGGTAGCTCAATTGGAAGAGCGTTTGGCCCGGTTAGTCAGAAAGTTGCTAGTCCGAGTCCCGCCCATGCGTAACTTTTGCTTTCTTATTGAATTTTAAAGAATACAAAAGATGACACTGTCAGTGTTAAAAACATTCTAAACCCAACCACAGAACTTGACATTGTAATAAACTACAAAAAGTTAACGATTTACATATACATTGATAGGGATTATAACTTTGGATTACCTTTTCTCTGAGTAAAAGCATATTAGAGTCCTATGACCAGGTCAAGGAAACTACAAAAACTCTGTAGAATCATTGAATTTTTTTGCTTCTATTACAGGCCACACGCTGTATTTGTACTGTTATATATATCTCTCTGACTGCATCGCTGCTAAATGTCACACTGCGACATTTAGCAGCGATGCAGTCGCGATGCAAACGCGCGTAAGCATCGATGCAGTAGCAAAATGTCAACTTTTACACACTGTGCTACTTGTAGCATCGATGCAGTCACATCACACGCAGTCACGAAGCAGACACTGGAAATTGTCAAATCATGTACTAAATTTTGGCGACTGCATCGATACTAACGCGCGTTAGCATCGATGCAGTCGCGCTTCTTCATCGATGCTAAATAATATCTGTTCGTTGCGTGAGTCGCGATGCTGAAGCGCGTATTTAAAACGCACGGCTGCATCGATGCTAGAAGTCGCAGTGTGTAAGGGGTCAGGCAGTCATTACTCGAGGTATGCCATAACTCTCCCGTGACCTATTAGTGGGCTGGGTATCTGCGGACATGTCATAGTGAGTACTGTGGCGTTGTGAAATATTTGATTGTAGAATTGAATTTAAATGCGTCTTCGATCTCTTTACTTGAGTGGTCTCACATCAAATTGTATGGAAACCATCCCTGTGGTATTATTTGGGACATAGACAATGTTCAAATAATTCCAGTTTTTTTAAAAAAAATGCTTTTGATACGACGTTTTTTGGCTAAAAGATCGAATATCCAGTGCAGTTATGAAAAAAATAGCGTATCATAGCGTAAAATATCACGTCCTGACTTCAGATGGGTATGTATATGGTCAACCAATAAGTACCCATGTGTGAAACGAAAATACAATTTGTTTTATTTACTTTTAATCAAACCTAGTCTCATTTTAGGCGTATACACTTTTCTTCAAGTGATCCCACTTCAGTTTGATAAATAACAATAAATAATATGAAGCCGTGCGGTAGTGGGGCTGACACATAGAGAAAAAGGGTTCGCTTTGTACTACATTCTATGGCTCCACATCACTACCCCTCACGGATGTCGATGACATTATTTTGACACATTTTTTTTATGAGCCGGCTTATGGATTTGTGAGGATTTAAAATTATGAAATTTTAAAAAGACATACCTCCATGAGGACAAGGAGGATAATATATATCAGACGGTAATGTATTGAACAAAAATAAAAACATGCATCAAAAGCTCTCATCGTAAACTGGCACAGTTTGATGTGCTTCCATGGATTAAATGAGGGTGAAATATAACGTGACAGGTACAAATACATTGATAACAGATATCACGCATTGCAAAGTTATAATTCAAACTGTGGAATCGGTTTGTGACAGACATATTTACGGAATGGCCTCGGTAAAAATGATATTATTCCTTACTTAAATCTGTGATTTTCATGTAATTTGTTTGATTGTTTTGAACTTTTTGATATTTTTAAATATTTTTTTTACTTTTGGAAAAAAAACTTCATTTTTATTTTTAAATGGTACGATGGACGAGACTAAAAAGATTCTCATTCACTAAAACTCATTAATATAGGTGATGAAATAACAAAAATATTTTTGTTGCGTTTTGTATTGACAGAAAGGTAGTTTATAAATAACGATTTCCATCCATTCCAGTTCATCTCATAAGAAATCTAGATTTATTGTATCTCTTTACATAATTCGAGAGTGTAAGTCATCCAGCTTTCACAAAATTATTTTTCTTTTTGCAACTGCACCACAAAATAACCCTAGACGGTAGCTATAAGAGTAACTGATGATCAGATCACACGCATCGAAGTAATGCAAACGTCAATTGGCTACCAAATTGATTCAGTCGTGATTGTTTTGAGAGCATAAGATGGGTGGCTGATACCTTGATATGGATTTGTAGATTTATTTATGACTGCCGTGGTCATTGCATTCAATCAACTCATTCATAGTAAACCTCCTTCAAGTTTTTTGAAGTGAAAACTTCTTTAGCGGCGTTGAGCACTTTTGTGGGATGGGGGAAAAATGTGAAACTCGCGTCAGGACACGTGGGCTGATCGAAAAACCGTAAGACGGTTGGCGAAATTATGGATGTAAGTTGATTTTTTTGAGAGATAAACTTTTTAATGTAATTTAATATAATATAAGTTGTAATGTTTGTGTACGATAGCGCAATAAATAAATATTGTATTCTATAAAAATATTATATTATTATTATTATTATTCTTATTATTATTATTATTATCATTATTATTATTATTGTTGTTGTTGTATTCTATTACAAAAATGATAGTACTTTTATATTGATAATAACTATTGCAAAAAATCAAAAATGCACAACGTTGATATTCAAGTTTTCACTTCTGCCGGCACTCCCGGAGTGCTTTCACAGTTTTTTAAATATTGGACACCAATCACATACATTGCTCTGATCCCAAAGTAAGTAGCTAATGCTATTGTGTTATGGAAATCAGGCACAACGGTGGTACCACAACACCCAGACCAGAGACAGTATAGAAGATTATGATTTCTACATTGACCCGACCGGGAATCGAACCCGGAACGCTACACCTTGAAAATAAGCGTGCTAGCCACTACATAATGGAGGTCTTCAATACGATTAAGATGGTGCATGATGAGTGAACTAGCCGTTAGTGTAGTTAAAAGCTTTATATCATGCTTTGACTCCAAACCTTGTCATATATTTATTTTTCCTAAGCCAAGATACTAAGGATAAATGAGTAACTTGTATTTATTTATGCTGCCACTTGGTTGTCTTATCAGCTCTACGCTTTGAGGTTACTGACCTCGATTCTTTATTTATTTCCCGGCTTAGCAACTAAATCGTTAAGGCCTAATGTCAAAGCCACGCCAGTCACGCACGCTCTTTTATTTTCGTTTTGTTACTATCTTCGCGCTGCCTGTATTTTCTCTGTTAAGACCTATGGTTGACTGGTAAAAAATGGTTTAGCATTAGGTCCACCATAATATGTGCCGTTTGTTTGTGCATGAAGTTCAAATAAATAAATAAATAATAGTTCCCTTGTCGATTTCGACCACGAAGGCCAGTCACAACGACTAATCGATTGCGCGTGACACATTATAGTGCACCAGTGTGCTACACCGAAAACACAGGTGCACTCTCTATTCCATTCGCTTTCATAGCCTGATGGAACAACAATCGAGCACGACCGGAGAGATATGGGCATTTCTACAGAAGCGACTAATTGACCGACTGGAGCAAAAAAACCTACCTTTAAAATTGAATAACGTGTCTGAAAAAAATCACACGTATTTATACAACTCTTGGCCTGATGGAGAGCATATCAAGAAGACCACCAGGTTGTACATATGGTCTAAAAAAAATCGGAAAGTTCAAAAACGGGCAGAATTTGGCCTAAAATGGAGTGTCCGGTTTCCAGAATTTACTCGTTTTCGTTTCATAACTTTTAAAATAATAAGTTGCTGATCATTATTCCTACATTCCTATAATAAGGAATAAATAATGAAGCCATATACGTGCTTACATATATCGTGAATCCTTGAATTTGAATACAGTGACACATTTAAATTTTGTCCGAGGCTTGTGCCTCAATTCGGTGAAATTTACTTTTATGTACCTGTAGCACTAACTATGCATAAAAGGAACGCGCACTTCTTGTTCCCGTCATCTGACAGTTGCGCCCGAGCAAACGAACAGTGTAAACGGGAGATCTGTAGCACTCAGGAGCAATTTTCAAGGGTACGAAATCGTTCGGTGTTTTTGGTACAGGGTAATTTCTCAAACCGGTGTGCCACCTCGATTATGTATCTAAAGTATTTTATGAGATTTATGCTAAAACTATTGAGTGTTTAACAGCTTTCTGTCGTTAGGTTTAGTAGAAATTACTGTAACTCATAACATTTTTGGGTAATTTGATAAATTGTGTTATTTTCTCAATTCCATGGATCTCAATTCCGTGGAAAATAGTGCACCGAATTGAGAAAACTTACACCGAATTGAGGTTTTACTTTTATATTATTTATTTAGCTAATTGTTGTTGTTGATTATTGTTGTTTATCGAGAAAAGCAACAGCACATTCATTGCTATAACTCACGTTTTAATACATTGGGTATGGCCAATTACAGATCTCCCTATAAATTATCAGTAAGTTACTTCAAAAATACTAACAAGTGTCTTAAAATTGACAAATTAACAATTCAACAATAACATATTACGAACGTACCTAACATATGCAATTTCCTATTTTATGTGATTAATTGTATTTAAATATTTATTTTTTATAAAATATTTTAATGTGTTTAATTGAATTTAAATATTAAATGTAACAAAATATTATGGAGACATAATTTACTAACAAACATGCTGCACCAAGTAGCTAGTTATGGAACCCCCTCGCCCTTCTGTCTTAGATTAGGGTTGCCTCAGCATATTTAAGGGCAAGCTCATGTATTTTATTATCGACTTAGCTGTTTCAGCCTCAACAGGCCGTGCCTGTATTTAGAATTAGTTAGCCAGTAATAAATAATCTTCAAATCGGTGCAGACATTACTCGAATTTTAATTTTAATTAATTTAGTTAGTTATTAAAAACTCCCCACCCGGCTCCCGATACGTAACTGGCGCAGCCGGATCGGATTTTTCAAGGAGTTTCCGCGTTTTCCCTGTGTGGCTAAATTCACAATTAAGGGAGATTGAAACAGCTCTAGCCGTAAGTAAATTGTCAGTTTTACATCAATCCATAGTTTATTCGAAAAAATTACTAAATCATTTAAAATCGATAGCTCAATTTGCAAATCTTATGTATTTATCTAACGAGGTATTAAATTAGAGGTTTTTTTAAAAAATTAGAAGAAACAATGTATGTCAAATCAGACGTTAAGAAAGATAAAATAACATTTATAATGGAGATACCAATAACTGATAATCATACTTATAGTTATTGGCTGGCGACCACTTCTTATGTACGACAGACAACCAAGCTGTCTACCATGAACCTACCTGTGCGGAGCAGCTTATGGAGTTTGACAATACTCTCACACATTGTTACCAGCATCAAATTCAAATCGAAGAAGTAAGAATCCAGAGGGTGAATACCAACAATTGGACCTTGTGTAGTCGAAGACCAACAACGATAACTAGTCTGTGTGATAACCACGACCAGAACAGTAAGCAGCCTATTTTTGGGACTTACCTCGTTACTATTGATGAACCCTGCAACCTAGAAGTCCTTGGACTCAAAATCAATCACCATATCAACGAGTCGCTAGATACGGCGAAACCGATCCCGATCATAAACTTACCTGTGATGCACGGTCATACGAATCATGGTTGGAGTTAACCTGGATGAAATAAAATATATGTCATATGCTCTAAAGCACAGTGCGGAAGTAGAAAGTGTTTTGAGTGATAAAAAAGACATTAATTTCATTGTTAATTAAGATTATTTTGTCATATTATGTTTAGTTATAATATGTTTAATTGTATTCCCTTTCTATGTGTTGCGTAAAAGGTTATTAAAAATTTTGCGAAATGATCGTAATGATATTGAAAATGATCGTTCGGATAATTTCACTATTAGGGAGGGAGGAGTTATGGAACCCCCTCACCCTTCTGTCTTAGATTAGGGTTGCTTCAGCATATTTAAGGGCAAGCTCATGTATTTTATTATCGACTTAGCCGTTTCAGCCTCAACGGCCCGTGCCTGTATTTAGAATAAGTTCACTACCTACCATACCTACCTACTACTACCATAAATCACTACCTACACCCGTCTCCCAATACGTATCTAGCTACTATCATGTGGTTAATTTGAACGTTCGTTCAGTTAGCAGAATGATTCCTTTAGCGCTTCAATTAAGTAAAGCAATAAAGAAGAAGGATAAGAATAAGATATAAATATATACAATAAAGACAATAAAGATAAAAAGACAATATAAATATTTATATATTTAAAACAATAAAGATATAAATATATCGATAATAAATAGTATTGTGTTAGCCTCTTTGAAAATTGTAATGTTTAAATTGTTTGAGTTTTAAAAACAAGACTGATTATTAGTTATACCGAAAATAAACATGTTGATCAGTTTTTTTTCATTATTAACATTACGAAGAATTATTGATATAGATGGGCACATAAACTATTAAACCGATAGACCAGCAGTCAGTTAACATAACGCTTTAGGTATTTTTGTATTTTGATCATTCAAAAACATTATATATACAAAATAGAATGCAAAACAATACAATACATTAGATAATGTTGCATCTATTCTCAATTCGGTGATTCATTTTCTCAATTCGGTGCATCATTTTCTCAATTCGGTGCTTTCTCAATTCGGAGCCTAACTTTTCTCATAGATCAATCAACAAAATTTAGGCAAATCGTTATTGTATGTTTCAGGATGGAGTAAACTTCATTTTTTATTATTTAAACTACTACAAAATCCAAATTAAAAATCAACCACCGAATTGAGAAAAAAAGTGCCCTTTTGTAGAAATGTCCATATCAGGCACAGGGCCAACGGCTTTACGTGTTTGCCGAGGCACGAGGGTGAAACACTGTTGTGCACACAACGCACTAAGGAATGTATGATTGAAAACTCTGTTGCATTGTGTACTAAACTAATCAACACTCAGGATTTAATGCAACGATACACTTATTAGTAAAAAGGTAAATATCGTATTTACCTTCTCGACGTTTCGACTCGGTTACACGAGTCATGGTCCCGGGGTGACTGAAGCAGCTCTTCGTCGTCTGCTGGTGCGCGTTGAAACATATTCTTCCGCATATTTTCAATATTTGTGAACTGTAAAAACATAATCTTGGAAATTGTATTTCGATGGAGGTACTATGAAATACATATAAAAATAATACATATTTGATAATTCACCAGAATGTATCTGTCGTTGATATAACGGTATAAGCTCTTCATAAAATAACTGTTTGATGATTATTACGTACATTTGCTGGAACGTTGCTATATTATTATCTATCGATTCGCATACAAGAAAAACAAAAGAAGTTTACTCCTGTCAGTTTCTTTCTTTTTTCATCGCGTGGCGCTCAGGTGGCTAATGTGCGCGGCGAAGAGATTGCATATGGAAATTTCCATAAAATATTTACATGTAATTACGCTACAACCGTCAACTTCCAAACTCCAGGCTACCTTCAGAATTTTGGAACAAAAAAACCCAGGTATATAAATTTGGCCCGACCCAGGGATTAAACCCGGGACCTCTGGCGCATGATACTAACACGACTCAGTTGATAAATCGTCGATTATTTGTTATTCTTTAGGTGGGTTTCTTTGTGTAATCTTTCTTTAGTTTTAGAAGTCAATTAAAACTTTACGAGGACCAGAAAAGCAGTGGTAAAGACGTTTCCAGATTTCCTCTCTCTGCTTTAAATCTAATTTAAATTCAACACTAACTCTAAAGAGTCTCAGCCGTTTTGTGGTTGGTGGAAATTTCAGTTTTATCTTTTGGCAACTGACCATAAAACTGATAAACGTACTGAACACGATGAATTTACGCGTTCCAAGCCATTCCGTGTGAAACCCTGAAAAATTATGGTTCCTCTAATCCATTTAGTAGAAGCATTAATCATAAAACACACACATAAAGAAGGTTCTTCTTGCAAACAAAATTGCGCAACAGGTGTGATACACTGAGTGTTGTGGGTATATACATTTGATTTATAGTATTCATTTTAAATCGATGTGCACGGGTACGATAAAATCCAAAGACCAAGTCTTAAAATCGTAACGCATCTAAAGTTTATAAACTTATAAACTGGCGCCCCGATATTCGATAACACGGCCACGTAATCTTCCTTGGAAAAACATAAAACACCCAGGCCGTAAATATGTAAATGTCGCTCACAAAATAATCGGAAAACAAAATACCGTAAAAGCAAAACTTGGGAAGCAAGGAAAAACCCGTTACACCTTTTTTTCTTTACCGAATCCTGTGATCAAGCTACCGATTTTTTCGAATTTGCTCCTCAGTATGTAACCTACTGTCTGGTTTATTTTTTTATCATTATATAAACTGTGATATCGATATAACATCGCAAATCTGAGCCTATGTTATAAGCTGATGAGTTTGTTGGTTTGTTTAACTACGCTTTGAAAAGGTTTATCTTTGTTAAGGCTATAAAATATCACGCTGCAAAGTCAAAACGTGTGGACTCAGTCGCGGGGGATTGCTAGTAAATTAATAAATAATATTTATCTACAACATCATCTAGCTTATACTTCACAGTTAAAAATATTAAGTTTACTTGTATTTTTCTTTTAAGCCTGTGACGATTTGTGCAGCTTCGCGAGAGATTGAGAGTCCTTGGCCGCTGGCTAAGACAAGTAAAAAGAACTGCGGAAGATTTTTGCCAAATAGTGGGATCATCATCATCATAATGAGCCAATGGACGTCTACTGCTAAACATAGGCCTCCATCACAGCTCCACAGGGATCGATCGCAATCGTAGTCTGTATCCAGTGTGATCCTGCGATCTTTACAAGGTCGTCTATCCATCTTGTTGGTGAACGTCCTATGCTGTAGTTCTAGTAGTGGGATGATGTAGGTAAAATATAAAAAAAAGCCTTTAATAAAATGCATCGACGGCAAAGCTTATGTGTAAGAGCTGTTATGAATACTCAAAGATACGCATTAAGACAGGGTTTATATTTTCCTAATTAAGAAGATAAAATGTCCTTATTAGAAACTGTGTCTAGTGTCAGTATGCTCGTCCAGTCAGTCCGTGCCTCT
Organism: Pyrausta purpuralis; assembly: GCA_963924145.1. NCBI lineage: Eukaryota > Metazoa > Arthropoda > Insecta > Lepidoptera > Crambidae > Pyrausta > Pyrausta purpuralis. The sequence goes on from OZ001646.1 coordinate 5,706,484, forward strand.
AATTCCTGTGATCCCACACGTCGGCCGTATATCGTTAGCAACCTGCTTCGCCCCACCTCTGGTCGCATTACGTGAAGTGAAGGCAACAAATACTTACATACAGAAAATTGGTTACGATTTGTGCTACTTGGTTTATACTGTGAGTTGTACAATTAGTTGCTAAATTAATCCATCTATGCTAAAGAGCTATAGCTGACAAACGCGTTTGTTTGAACGCGCTTATATCAGGAAATTCTGACCTATTTAAAAAAAAATGTTTAATAGCTTACTTATCAAGGAAGGCTTTAAGCTAGGCATAAAATATTAAATATTACGATGCGACTCATAAAAGAAAAGCAATAATAAAATTTTGCATAAACGGGGGGAAAATATTTATTTTGAAAGCTTCCGTTGCGTACGCAGCGTAAACCGTTTAAAATACATCAAAATCCTGTATGACGGAATTGTTTTGCCTTAAAAGTTTTACAATAAACTCCTGTGGTTGGTATGGTTTCTGGCCTTTTATTTTCAATGAAAATATGTGTTTTGCGTTATAATATTTTACAAGAAATCCAAAATTACGCGGGGGACCGCTGCTACTTCCCTTATGTACGGTAAGCGACGTGGGTACCGGCGTTGGTTAACATTAATTATTCAGCAAAAAAAAAAAACTACTTCATTTGAATTTATATTTTTAATTTGAATATACCTTTAAAATGTTTGAGCTAACCTGAAAATTCGAAACGAACCAAATGAAATCAGTGTCGGAAGTCTCGACATAGTTCCGTGTAACACCACCAGGTGGCGCTCGAAAAATGCTGAGACAAAATTGGTGTTTTCGTGTATTTATTGATTGAGCAGAATTTTTGAATAATGCTTAAAAAACTACAAATATTTTTTAAGATTTATTAAAGATGTAGTTACGTAACTTAAAATGATATTTGATGAATTAGAAAATCATAAAATTGAAATTGTCGACGCGAAATGTCAAAAATGATGCATCAGACTACGCCCGCTGAACACGTAATAAGTGCAGATACGACTCTTCTTTTACTCATTGAAAAACTTAGCGAAAACACATCGAGCTTCGGAAGAATAATAGAAAGATTTAAGTAATCAATTTTTCACAGCCGGGGAAATCTAAACTATCGGCCAATAAAGGCTCGATAAACTTTTATATACACTAATACTTTTTAAAGTTTGTTATTTTTAATAGCTTTATTGAGGCAGTTTTTTATTTAACTGCTATGTATTTTAACTAATAAATAAGGCTGGAAGAGACTAGATCGTGAATTTGATAATGATGATAATCTGATGGTCACTTATTTTGAAATTTAATTTAGCTATTCGAAAATTAGTAACATTTTAATCGCATCAGCTACCACCGCACCGTATTATGAGCTAAAATTGGTTTAAGTGAACATATTTAAACTGAGTCTTTGTTTATATTATATAAACTGAACACTTTCATATTTTTTAGAAAAATCGTAATTTCCTTTTCCTTCTTCTCTAACAAAGAAAATATCATTTGTTTTAAAACAGCACTCTGACGATTTTTAAAGTTCTACGTTATCGGCTTCGCCTTTCTCAATTCAATGCCCAATTCTTCCTTTTCTCTAAGCTTAACCTTCATTGATTTAAAAATTAAAAACAATCATAGAGATCACTGTAATGTTTTCAAAAAATAGTGTATTAAAACCCTATGTGTAAAAAAATATATTGTGCTGAATCAGCCCTACAAAATTTAATCTCTTAAAACAAGGTGACCACATATAAAATAGTGACTTATTTATAAATTATTAGTACGATGACCTCCGTGGTCGAGTAGCTATCACACTACGCTGGTTTCAAGCGTCGCTATCTTGTGAGGTTCCGGGTTCGATTCCCGGTCGAGTCAATCTAGAAAACGATATTTTCTATATTGTCTCGGGTCTGGGTGTTGTGGTACCACCGTTGTGTCTGATTTTCGTAATACAAGTGCATTTGGCTACTTACTTTGGGATCAGAGCAATGTATGTGATTGGTGTCCAATATTTATTATTTATTATTTAGAGCTTCTGGTGTCCCACTGCAAGGGCTAAGACCTCACTATGAATATTGCGTTTCAATATATTGGACACCAATCACATACATTGCTCTGATCTCAAATTAAGTAGCTAATAATGCTCAAAACATGGTACAAATTCGATTTCTAATTTAAAATGACAACTAGTATATAATACATAAAATTATCACAATATATACAAAAACGATGAAATAATAATAGTAGCTAATTGCACTTGTGTTATGGAAATCAGACACAACGGTGGTACCACAACACCCAGATCCGAGACAATATAGGATTTTCGACCGGGAATCGAAGTCACTACACCACGGAGGTCGTCAAAAAATATAAAAAAATAGGATTAAATAAAAATAATACAATTATGAATAGAATATGCTGTTCTGATAAGTGTGCATATTCGGATTATTAGCGATCAGTATAGTCAAAAGGCATTTACTCTTCTCATTACCTATTGTGTATAACATTCCTAAAATGGATTTATGACGACGATTTCATGTGTCTTCAAAGAAAAAAAACTCGTCCCCCTGTTGCATAAACGGACAGGTAGATAGCGCTGACAATACGCGTAATGACGTATTCATAAGAGACCAGAAATTTAGCACGGTCTGACCAACAGCACGGTAGCTAGCCAAAAGTCGCAGGTTCGAGTTCGCCGAGCACAATTTTCGGTTTCTTATTTATTTTTTTAGAATATAAAATATGACACTGTGAGTATTTAAACATTCTAAGCCAAAGAAAAAAAAGTGATGATTTATATGTTTTCTTTGTAGGTAATATTAATAAGCAAAGTTTGTGTTATTATTTTTAGAACTGTCTATTGATGTAACTTTTGTGACCGCCTTATTTGCCTTTACTCATTCAAAACTTATAAATTTAATACAGGCTTCAAAGCCAAGATGGTGAGATAATAAAAATTGTAAGCAAATACGTAAAGAAATTGTAGCACCAACAATAAAGCAAGTGTCTAGTCGCGAGACGGTGAATGAAAGCCGAAAGACGGTGTACATTGTAAGAAGCTTATTGTGAAAAACGTTTAATTATTTTCTATATACACACATCAAAAGTGTCTAATGATCAACATATATTTTTGCAATAACTTTTCCCCTGATTGATATTCATTTAAATTTTCTTTAAGGATTCATCAAATAAAGTGTTTTTGTTTCTCTAACGATAAACCAAGTCACCTTTGCATTAATAAAGAAATTTGCCATTTTCCTAATAAAGAGATTTTTGACATTTGAACCACTAACATAACAGTTCGAAAAAAAGACTGAAATAACAGTTTTCTTTAAAATTTTATTGGATAACTTAAACAATTAATAATACGTGTTTCTCCCGCGAACACTAATAACACAAGGACATCGGTTTGGCATACTCAAAATGAGTTCATCAGTGAAATGGCCGCCCATGTTCGTTGCAACAACAAAAAAAGGTCTTCTTGCTACTGGATACCCTCCATATTCGGCAGAGCTCTTCTCTGTAGCATATCCCATGCATGCACAATCGGGTTCAAGTCTGGCAACTGAGCAGGCCAGGGCAGGACATTGATGTTAGCTGCGGCGAGAGTCTGTCTTACAACTCTTGCGGTGTGCGGTCGTGCATTATCATGCATTAACTGAAATAAGGGACCGATTTGCACTTGTAGAGGAACGATGACGTCTGATACAATCGTCTCAGCATAAATTTGAGCGTTGAGGTTGCCCCTGATCCGAATCAAATCAGTTCTTCCGCCGATCCAAATACCCATACCATGATGGTTCCACCACTATAAGGATGGACTTTCTGGCAGGATTTTAATCGCTGTTGGCGTCCAGGGGTTCTCCAGTGTCGTATACGTCTTGTATCCGTTCTCATACCAAAACGAGACTCATCAGAAAAGCACACGAAACGCCATTGTTCTTCTGCCCAATTTCTGTGTTCAAGAGCCCATTGATATCGAATCCTACGATTGTGCATTGCTTTAGGTGGTACCCGTAGCGGTCTTCGGGAATGAAGGTTCACTTCATGCAAGCGGTTTCTGACTGTTTGGTCGCTAATTAAGTTCCTTATAGAGTGATGAAGCCTCACGGCTAACATCATGATGGTTATTGCTGGAGCTCTTCGAGCTGTGATTTGAATGTATCGGTCTTGTCTCCGTGTGGTGCAACGATACCGTCCTCCATGGCGCTCAGCCACGGTATCAGTGCTTCGGTAACGTGTCAAAAGTCGACTGATAACACTCTGACTTGTATTCAGAGCTAAAGCCACAGTACGTTGCCAGGAACCAGCTTCTATCATTCCGACGGCTCTGAGCATTTCTTCCCTGCTTAAATGATGTCGCCGCTCCATAATAACTTTGGTTTTAATCAGTAGTAGGGAAACAGTAGCACTAATAATGTCTTCAATGCGTTGTATGTTTTTATAGGGAAAATATTGACAGCTGATTTTCATCTTTTACTTGAATTTGATTGACAGTTCCTGTTTCAAATTATGAAATGCACCAAAAAGGTCCATATTAATTTATAAAATAATAAATTTATTACAAAGCCACATCTCAATCTCAAGAAATTCGCATAAAAATGCTTGATCCCTAGACACTTTTGATGTGTGTATGTTTCTGTTTTTACTGACTCAAAAAAATATTAAATTTGACCAGTATATACGTGATATTGTTTAAATTGGATAACATTTTAGTTAGCTGATCTAAAAAGGCTTCATAACACGTATAAAAAATTTCGTAAATGTATGTACGGTTGTATGTTTTTTTTTCAGGATTTCTTGAAAACGTGAAGTCATAGCAAGATTATTCCTTATTATTTCAATCTGGGATATTTCAACTTAGGGTATAGTGTAAGTTTTAGCAAAATCAGTCCAGTAGTTTTTGGGACATGCGTTATAACTAAAAATCATGAAACAAGAAAAAACTAAAAATCTTCAAGTAACGCATTCGTCTTCTATTTAAGAGAAACAAATTATTTTGGAGTCGATGTATGATGTGCGTAGACTGTTGGTGTAAGCCTGACATAGTACACCGACTCCTAGAGAATTTGTTTCTACTGTAAGGAAGACCAATGCGTTATTTTAAGCTTTTAAGTATTTTATTAAGGCTGTTTAATTTTTGTCTCATGCTTAAAAGAACTAGCTGTGTACCCTTAAGATACAATTAATCAACAATTAGTATTAAGTTGAAATTGATAGTAAACTAGATGTTTTGACTATAAAGCTTAGATTTAGTAAATAACTATTTCTAAACTCTAGAAATTTCTGAAGGAGCAAGCCTTAGGAGAAACAATATGTACCGCCGATGTAATGAACATGATAGTACATAGGTAAGTATATTTATACAGAACCTCCCAGCCCTCTCACCTCACGTTAATCGCACTCGGAGATGACGTTCCATTTTCAAAATTTGAATCCCCGCTACCACGCTACACGATTGTTCGCCCTATCGGTTTTTGATCAGTGGATTCAGTGGGCCTCCAGGCGCGGAGACGCACACACGTTGCTACCTCGCGCTCCGACGCGCTTTGTTTACGGAGAACACGTGTTCTGTGCTCGAAAGTAAATCAGTTCTTATTTAAGGTTCCAAATTCCCCGACTTTTTGCTAAGTGTGTGTTAAAGTTATGTAGTTCAAAAAGTTGTGTGCAGTGATATGGAGATGTGGGCTAAGCCGTTCCGTGCTAGGACAGGACTTTCGTTTGTGTTGATGTTGCTGACTGTGGCTGAAGTGCCGGGATATGTAGAGACTGAGGAGTTCCTCAGCGATCTTGATAAGCCAGGTAAGTTTTGATGTTGGGTCACCTTTTGGGGAAATTATCAGGAACTTTCGTTGAATTTTTTAATGTAGTGACTCGCTGTTTCTATGGAAAGAAAGGGAAAAATAACTAAAAAACAGCTACGCTGCAGTTAAGACGATACATTTGTACATTCATATAATATAAGAAATACATTTCATAAATCGTGGATATAGTCAAGACATGAGACAAAATATTCTTACTTAATGCCAAAGATATGTACGGGTAATTAATAATTAAGCATTTAGTTTAGCATAAACTTTCCCAAGTCTCACGTGCCTGAAACAAGTCTCTAAAAATAATTAAGTAGATTATTTACGGACGTGCCTTTTCAAGGACTCAAGGTGCTTGAAAATACTGAGCTTCATTAAAAAGCTGTCACTTATAACAGACTTCTCAAATTAAATATTCCGAAAATTTGAGAGCGTAATGTGGAGATTACGCCCTCAAATTTTCGAAATGAAACTATTTTCTATAGATAATTTTTGTGTACCTAGGGCATTTCTGCTCACCACTTTAAGCTATGATTTTCTTCTAAGCAAGCTTGATCCATCAAAGACCACGTATGAGATTACGACAATTATACTGTTATTAGGAGAAAACTCGTCTTTGATTATGAAAAATCTCTTGAGGTTTTTTGTATGCCCTACCTACATAATTGTTCCATTACTCAAAGATAATATACAGGAATTATAATATTGATACTTTTTTTCATAGTAAGTAACTAATTATAATCTGTGATTTCATTCACAGTTTAATGTGAAACTGACTTTACCAAGTCAATAACAACTGCAATAAAGTTTATTCTCTTCTGTCTACTTCAGCCTACTCCATTTCAGCAATATTAAACCATCGGTAAAAAATTTACTCACTCATATCGATTTTAAAACTTCCTCTAAGGCTGCGTTCCGTTTTGCGCCAATATCACTGTTAGCACTGTGAGCGTCAAAAGCCGTTCCGATTTGATTAGCGTGCTGACAGCGCTGTTGACGCGATTTCATTTCGGAACGGTTATTTAGCGCATCGTAAGCGAGCGATATCATTTTCGCGCGAGATTTTGTAATAAATGATAACCTAAGACCTTGCTGAAAACAAAGAAAGAGTAGGTACCAAATAAAGTAATAATAAATTATTATGGATGTTCATGAAATAAATACTGTATTATTAGACAGCGATGATGACTGTGACAGCTAGTCATCATCGTCTTCGAAAGAAGATGATGAGGATTTTGCAGTAGGTACAATTTAACAGTAAGAAATCTAGAGAACCAATCCCTAGAATAAAACACAGATGAATAACAATGTATCTAGAATAAAAGTGTATGTGAATGATGTTGCATCCAAGTACAACTCTGAAACATTTAAATTACATTTACTGTTCTTTGAAGAAAAATAAACGTCAAATTTGACGCATTTGACGTTTATTTTTCTTCAAAGAACAGTCCGCTCACGGTGCTAAAGCAGCAAAACGATTGCACTGTGAACGCAAGATGGCGGTAATAGTGACGTCAGCCGTGACGTGACTATAGCTTTCGTTGACTCGCTAACGCCAATTCGGAACAGTTTGTAAGCGCGATATCAGTGTCATTTTCGCTGTTAGCGCAATACGGAACGCAGCCTAAGTATAGCGCTTTCATGAAAGAGGCCTCCCGCATCGATTCAAAATTGATAAAAGAGACCGATTTAATTTTATATTATCAGCTAGTCCTGTAATTTACGATTAACCGAGAATTCATAGCATTAACTAAAGTCTGACTCCCACTCGTAAATTACGAAGTGCAAAGTAATACCATCGGAGATTCCACTCATGCCTAGGTTTTTTAGGAATGCGACCTCCCAGTTAAATGCCGAGCCTCTTTCGTTGGACTGTTAAGCTTTTCAGGCATCTAGAATAAATTGCCGGTTACACAAGTGTACTCTTTTTATCTCTTGGGTTAAATGCATCACTTTTTGTATCATAGCGGCCTCCGCCAGACAAAATGCTACGTTTAACACGCGTATAGAAATATATAGGTAACTACTTTTATTTATATATTTAGGTATGAAAACAGGATATGGTTAATTCTTAATTTATATAAAATTAAAACTAAAATATATAACTGGACCACAGCTCATGAAAAGTATGTAACAAAAAATGAGTGTTTATAGTACGCTAATGGATTATTATTAAAATTATTTTAAATCTAAACAACTTATAATAAATAAAAAAACCGGCCAAGTACGAGTCGGTCTCGCGCACTGAGGGTTCCGTGCCAACTTTAACTTAGTAAAATACTTACTTTACTTCCACTTAGTAAAATACCACAATATTTTGTTGACAGCAGATATAACGTTGTTTTTTATAGTGTTTGTATGAAGAACAAAGTTATGTTTGCGGTTGTTGAAAATGTGCTATATCTCAAAAACTTCTCGTTCGATCCCGTCCAAACTAACTTTCGTTGAAAGTATTTGTTAAGATCTACATTATATTTTTTTTTCAAATTTTACATTCGCTTAATTTCGAAGTTAGATGGGGGAGACGCCCATGAAACGTAAGACTTTAAAAGAAAATGGTTTTAGTAACCTCTATGTTATTTTAAAAGTCCTATCCATAGATACCCCACACGTATAGGTTGGACTAAAAAAAATTTTTTGGTTTTAGTTGCATGTATGAGAGTCCCCTCCCCCCCTAAAATGACATTATTTTTATTTTTTTGTATGAGAATCGTAAAACGGTTAACAGGATACATACTCCTACCGATTCATACACACAGACAGACTTGACGAAACTATAAGGGTTCCGTTTTTTGCTATTCGGCTACGGAACCCTAAAGAGTGTGTTAAAACTATATGGCATCAAGACCAAGCATGGTCCACACCCTTTAGGGTGTTAGTTAGGCTTTTTTGTAGGTACTGAAACTAATATTGAAAAAAACTATATCAGTAAATTGAAATAAGGGTTTTCTACTGTGGATCAAATCGTTATACGTGCGGCACATACTAACTAACGGGTTGTAAGAAAATGTGTTATTTTTATACAATCAAATACATTTGATTTTCGGGATCTGTGAAGAACGTTAATATTAAATTCTTAGCTACTTATTGAAAGCACATTTTCAAATGCCAGTCAAATTATGAATTTGGTGTGTAAACGATTGCCCAAGTAAAGGGTTGACACCAATTTTGTCTGATAGTGTGTGTAGTTGTTCGTTTGAATACGTTTATATGAAAACCATGTATTGCCACTAATTAACATTAAAAAATAAATGCTTACAGCTGACTCCATCTACATCATGAACGATACCTTTAGTTTGCGTTAAACTAGAGTCTCTGGAATTGTTATTATTTTTTCCCTTTACTCGTAAAAAGTAACTGCCTTCATATTTTTCAAATTTAAAATTTGACAGATAGTAAAACTATATGGTGTTAACTTACATAATTATGGTTTTCGTATGTATTTCGAATGTAGTGATGAATTCATACATTATTAAAGAAAAACCGGAACTAAATAGAGCTGAAGTGAAAGAAACACGATCGATTTCCTTTGAACGGCTGTAAGGAAAATAGCTAAGGTTTTTAATGTACTGACCCTTTGTAGGAAACCCAATTTTAACGACGTGTGACTACAATGTAATATGAAGCAGTGGGCTTATGAAATGGTCTTGTATATTTTTTGTAGCTATAGACAAATTCACAGTAATAAAAAAAGAACACCGATTCCCATAGTTAAGTGTTCCAGTTAAGTAATCCGTTACATTAGTTTTCCTGTCTAATTCCTGTATAGTTTCTGTACAAGAGATGTAAACTATTAAACGGTATTTAATAGAGATGAGTTCTTTATAACGACGTAGTAAGCGCAACGTTATCTGTTTTTTTTGTGCTCTTTGGGACTCGTTAGTAATGGCGTTAAATAGGAATGACAGGTTATACACCAACATTAAAACATTATAAAGTGGCGCAAGGATTACTCTATATACGAATGTATAGTGGTGCATTATGACACTAAGCGCTAAAAGAGACAAATGATGGGGCATGCCTGTTGATAGAAAGTGATAAATATATAACATTTCTTACGTACTGATTACTACTAAGCGCTCATGGGCGCGAGCGCGTGACATCTCGCTCTTTAGTCTAACGTCAGTCATTGCCAAATTATTGTAAATACTAAATACGTGTTTTAAGTTTTAAACCTTTTAAATGTTAAAACTATACTTACGAATGTAATGACACGTTTTTCTTATCTTTAACAGTTGCAGTGTAATTGGTACTACTCCTAAACACACAGGAAAGCATTTCTACTAAAAAAGGAGAAATAATTTAAGGCGCTGTCGGGACGTGTAGCCATAAAGAGATAACGTACCCTACTAAATGCACTTCAGGCAATTGACTGCCTTTCGTGTGACCGTTTTTGAGCGCATACGACGTGTCTATAATTTAAAAACAACTTAGCTCGTTAGTGTGTTTTGCATTGAGACAGGATAGGGTAGGTAGATTCCGTTTTCTGAGTTTTGGGTATTTTACTGGTGACACCTCCCGTTGGAGTGAGTTCACTGTGTTTTAGTTTATTGTATTGTGACATTGTGTTCTCACTAGCTTTTATCAAGTGAGGTCTTGCCTGCCTAAGTGACACGTGTCAGGAGAAACACGGAATGGACGCTTATACCCAAAAACTATTTTGGGTAGAAAATTTTTCTTCTTCTTTAACTGCACGGTGAAAAACAAATTACTCAGTAAATGTATTGTAGGTATTATTTTTTGTAATAATAACTCGAGTAGAGTTTTTTTTTTATCTTTGTACAAAATAATAAATTAAGTAGGTAACTACTAACTCTAACGTTGTTTGCGATATTTCTTCGGGTACAAAGTGATCATTTTTATGTTATCGCTAGGAATGCGATTTTGGCTACTAATTTTTATTATTTTGCTTCTAAGTTTTGCAGTGATCCTATCCTAAAATTAAGAAATATTTTTTCTTGTAAGGTTCACTCTTATTTAGATTGGAGCAACTTAATCTTTTTATATTTACCATTTAACCTATGTCATGTTTTGCTATGTTATATTTTATTGAATGAGTTGACTGTAACATATACTGTTAACTGGTCTCTGTTAACCATAATGCATAAAAATAACTCATTTATTTATCAAAACTGTAATTATAACCGTATAAAGCTCTGTGTTATTATGATTATGTTTTACTGTTTTCATGTGTTTTAGTTTATTATTTGGAAGCTTACTTTAATTGCAATATTAATTAACTCAACATTAAGTTTTTGGAAACATGTTATACTTGTATATTGCATATTTATTGAATCTATCGCTATGTTGCCAGTAAATGCTATGATATTAATGATAATAATATTTATTTGTAAAGTGTGGATTTTTGTAAATAACTTATGGAAAGGGCAACACTCTTGTTCTTACTGCAGAGCTAATTCGCTTGATTTGAATGGTGGAAGGAAAGATTCAACGTGCACTTTTTGCCTTGAGATTATTTTCATTTTTCTTAATAAGCGACATCTCATCTTGTTGAAAAAACTTCTAAATAATTCTAAATTGATTTTTATCTGCTATTCATTTGCATTTCAATTCTTGAATAATAAACGCCTAAAACTTGGTCTTTTAAATAAAGGTTCTTTAGGTTCACGGCATGAAGAATTTATAGCTGCATTGGAAAATCGGTCCGTAGATATTTTAGCAATAAATGAGACGTGGCTTAAAGAGGGCGAGGAGAAGCGTGCGCCTGCTCCTTCTGGCTACAGGCTCCGTCATGTACCACGCCCCCCGGGGTTGCGCGACCGCGGTGGAGGTGTGGGTTTTTACTTGAGGGATGGTATTAGTGCCCGCCAGGTAAAAACTCCACACACCGACACGGTTGATCAATTGTGGTTGAGCATTACTCTGAACGGCATAAAGCTTGTCATTGGAACGGCATATCGTCCGCAATGGGTGAGTGAGGACACTTTTATTGATGCTCTTACTGAATCAGTCGCTAGTCTCTCCATGTTTGATCACATTGTTCTAGTAGGTGATTTTAATATTAACTTACTCGATATGCACGATCCTAACACAAATAAGTTAACATCATTTTTCCAATATTTTAGTCTTGAACAATTTGTTACTGTGCCGACTCATTTTACAGATCATTCCGAAACTTTGATAGACGTTGTTTGCAGTACCACTAATATATGCAATGTCATTGTTGATTACATTCCTGACTTAAGCCACCATGCCTTTATTACATTTAATTTACGTTTAAACAAGCCCAAACCACCTTCGAAATGGATTTGTTATAGACCACTTAAGGATATTGATTTTGAGGAATTTAACACTCTTGTAAATAATATTCTATGGGAAAAGTTAACTAGTGGTGATGTAAATGTAGCTGTTTTGTCCTTTAATGCTTATATATTGCACATCTTTGATATTTACGCTCCTGTTAGGAATTGCTTCATAAAAACTGTAAGATATCCCTGGATCACTTCTAATATTAGGTATATGGTTAGGTTAAGAGATGAAGCCCATGCTAAATCCCGTCTTACAAAACAAGATACTGATATTAAGTATTATAAAGAATTGAAAAATTTTGTTAACAAGGCTATGCGCACCGAAAAGGCAGCATATTTTCGCCAAAATGTGAATCAACACTTTAAGAACTCTAGATTGTTGTGGAAAAGTATTAAGAAGAATGTAGTAGACTTTAAAAATAAAGATACTGTAATACCACCCCATATTGGCGATCCTGACACAATCAATAGACATTTTCTCGATGTCCCTGGTGATAATAATGTCACAATTTCGAATCTTACTTATTTTGAACATAATCGGTTTAATGCTTCTTCCTTTGGTCTCCAAACTGTTGATGAATCGTACATTCTTAAAATAATAAATAATATAAAAAGTAACGCTATTGGTGCAGACGGTATTTCGCGAGATATGATTATTTTGACATTTCCACGGACTCTTAAAGTTATTACTGCCATGATAAATTTGTCTATTCAATCTGGGATCTTTCCAGACGCCTGGAAAGAAGCTCTTGTTAAACCTTTGCCTAAAAATTCGAACCCTAACGAATTAAAAGATCTCAGACCTATAAGTATTCTCCCTTTTATGTCTAAAATTATAGAAAAAGTTGTATGTCAACAATTGGTCGAGTATTTGAATTCAAATAATATTTTACCGGACAAGCAGTCTGGTTTTCGGGCTGGCCGTAGCACAGCTACTGCCTTGATGGATGTTGTTGATGACATTTTGTCGGGACAGGATGTGGGTAACGGTTCCATCTTGACTCTTCTTGACTTCTCAAGGGCCTTCGATGCCATAAACCATAATCTATTGCTGTCCAAATTATCATATTATGGCTTCGATCCTGGGGCTTTAAAGTGGTTCTACAATTACCTTAGAGGTCGTTCGCAGCGAGTGGAGGTTGTTGGTGATAACGGTTCTAAACATATTTCAGAGTCATTACCCTTGAACCGGGGTGTTCCTCAAGGTTCCATACTTGGTCCAATTCTATTTATATTGTATAGCGCCGATGTGACTACTTCAATTAAACACTGTAACTATCATATGTATGCGGATGATCTTCAAATCTATTTACATGTAAAACCTGATGACACTTTAACTGCTGTTAATAAAATAAATCAAGATTTAAAAGCTATTGAGGAATGGACCAACGTGAATTGTCTGCTCTTAAACCCACTAAAATCAAAATGTATGATTCTTGGATCTGAGGGTCAAATAAATAAAATAAAGAATTTCTCTCCAATTCTTAAACTAGGCAATACAGATATTGGACAAGTCACTGTTGCTCGTAACCTTGGAGTTCTTATGGATAACCGGCTTCGTTTTCATAACCATGTTCTTGAAATCGTAAAGAATTGCTTCTACAGGCTGAAAGTTTTGTATCAGGTTCGTAACTTCCTAGATGTAGACTTAAGAATTAAACTTTGTGAAACTCTTATACTATCCAAACTAAATTACGCAGATACGGTTATCGGCGATTGCCTCTTTAGTTATACTAAGAAGATAATTCAACGCGTTCAAAATGCCTGTGCTCGTTTTTGCTTTACTATCCCCCGCAGAGCTCATGTTACTCCGTTTCTTAACCAGTCTAATCTTATCAACATGCAATCACGACGCTCACTTCATTATGCTTGTCTTCTTTTTGGTATAATTCGGACTAAGTCACCTCCATATTTGTATAACAAGTTAATATTCTTAAATAGCAGGCGTCACGCATCCCGTCTCGGTTGTCCAAATCACAGCACTGCAGCATTTCGTGGTAGTTTCCGGTACTCTGCCACGAAATGCTGGAATAACATCCCCCCACCATTCAAAAAGCTAACAGTGTTGCGTACTTTTAAGTGTAACTATAAACAGTATCTACTAGAATTACAAAAGGAAAATCCGCTGTTTGTGACATGTTAATTGCTGTGCTTATATGTTATTCATACGTTTGCAATTACTTATGTTTTATTTTGCTTTCATTCATTTCTTGGTTGATCTGGCATATTATATCTCCAAGCATAAAGTGTTGGTAGTTAAAAATAGATTCAAAAATTTGAATAATGTTTCCCTATCTTAAAACGTTGTTTTAAATATTTTAAAATGTTTCATAAAATTGTTTATCTTTATTTCAAAATGTTTATTGTGAGTAGCAGTGCTCTCTTTTTCTATTTCTGGCGTCTACGGAAGACCAGCGCCTCAGAATATCTGATTCTGCGGCATACGCTGAGTAGATTGCCTTTTCATTCATGTACCTCCTAACCTACCTACGCATTAATCTTTTAAACTGATGTTTTATTTTATGTAAGTGTACATGATTTGAATAAAGAGTTTTCTATTTCTATTTCTATAAATATCCATTTTATCATTGTACAAAACCTCCTTACCTAAACATTTCTAAATATAAAAAATCTTAATGTTGACTGTAAAATCCGGCCCAATCAAACCTTGGATTTGAGTCCAATCGCTCAGCCTATAAGATTACCAATAAGCCACAGGACGTAACGTAACGTTTCGTCTTTACATTTACATACGGAGTTTGGGCAATGTTTCTCTAGAACCACCAAAATAGCTGTAAAAGCAACCTTTACGACGTATCTTAGAGTTCCGTACATTCTGCACACCATCTTTATCGCTCTCAATTACTCCCAGGAGATGAGACTGGTTGGGTATTACGTATCTTGAAAGCATGCGGTCTGAATGCGATTGTAATCTTAGGATCTTTTTTACCAACGTTAGATAAGACTTATCCGACTTAACAAGTAAAAACGACTGATTTCAAAATGAGATTTACATAAATGGTTGCTGACAAATAGGTGACGTTTTCAAATTAAGCGTTTCGTATTATACTCGACGAATAATAGTAATAGTAATAGTCCCCCTAGCCGATTTCGACTACGGTGGCCAGTCACAACGACTAACCGACTGCGCGGGACATTTTATAGTGCACAAGTGAGTGCAGAAACACCGGTGCTCTCTCTATTCCTTTCACTCTCATAATAGCCCGATGGGACAGCAATCTGACACGACCGGAGAGAGATCGGGCGCAGGACCAACGGCTTTACGTTATTTTCCGGGGCACGGGGGCTACTCTAATAAATTCTGATGAGAAAAACTCAGTTATATATTTTTGTCTCGACCCGGGGATCGAACCCGGGACCTCTGGCGCAGCCGTCGCTTTGAAGTGCGACTCTTTTACCTCTGCGCCACCGAGGCATACTCGTCAAATATTCCTTACCTCACGGTAAAATCGATGGACGCGCCGGCAGGCAAGCCTTAGTAGATTGCGCGAAGGCACATGCCAATAAGTTTACTTATCATCGTAAATAATATCGTATTGCAAATTCATAGCAATTTAGTTAGGTAATAGCCTCAATAGCTTATACCGCAATGGTCTTCTATATAATGCTCTCCATTAACGAAATACAGAACCATAGTTTTAATAACCTTTATGTGCGATCATTAAATCATACATTTTAAAAATGCCTTGTATATCTTCTCCATAAGTAAAATTTGTTACAGGAAGTTGTTCTTTAATGCATTGTTTAATACCACCAATATTACCATAGTACCTTTTCATTTTGAATTTGTGTTATATTGGTTAATATCGGATTAATCCACATCAAATTATCAGACTGTATCTTTGATGACAAATTAGGATCTGATCTGATATTATTTGTCACAATAGTAACATCTATACGTGCTTCTTTACCTCATATATATATACAGCGTGTGGTCTGTAATAGGAGTAATCATTTTAAACAATGACTCTACAGAGTATACGTAGTAAAAAGTAATAAAATAGAAATAACATAGTAATAACAGTTATATTGAACACCAATCACATACATTGCTCTGATCTCAAAGTAAGTAGCTATTACACTTATGTTATGGAAATCAGACATTACGGTGGTACCTCAACACCCAGACCCGAGACAATATAGAAAATTTTGATTTCTATATTGACCCGACCGGGAATCGAACCCGGGACTTCGGAGTGGCGACACCTTGAAACCAGCGTGCTTGGCCACTACACCACGGACGTCGTCAAACGTAGTTATCTTGACATGTGCTATAAAATTCTTTAAATCAGGTTGGATTCGACCAAATATAAGCTTACACCAGCGTCACTATTCGAATAATAATTTTCTCTCTCGATTTTATACTCGAATAACTCAAAGTCGTTTTTCAACGTAAAATGTAACAGGAATTACTAAACACGCATAACGAACAAATGACTGAACAGTTTTATTATCAGGCAAATCAATGCTCAATGAGTGTGACAATACGCTCGGAAGGTAGAATGCTTTCGTGAAAATTATGTACAAATGTTTGTGCGAGACACATTGTATATTATTTGACAAAGAATACAAGTAAAAATTAGCTACATAAATAACTAACCCGGTTGCAAAGTGCGATGTTGCTTTAACAAGCAGCTCTCTTGTATGAATAATCAAATTCGTATAGCAATTTCGTATAATCCACTAAGCAGACTCGTGTGGGATAGCACTACACTAGTGAATGAACTAGAAATACTTCAAAGTTTTCCTGAAATGCATCGCAATATTCGCAGTGCCAATTTGGCAACCTAAATATTGAGTGGAAATGGAAGTGCCTGGAACTTGAACGGATTAAAACAAGATTGCAATACACCAAATATTACAAGTACTATAATAGGTAACACAGTACTCACATTCATACAAAATTAAAATCCGTATTCTATCACGATTCTGGTTATAGTGCCAATTCAAATTCACAGTTAACTACATGATCATTATCTGTATGAGTGGAATTATTCACCGTTTTGCTCCGCTATTAAATCAGCATTACTCTAAAATATGAATTCATCTCATTAATCGACTCAATAAGCGGAATTAACAGCCAATAAAATCGCTCCGACCGTCTATTCAGCGCTACTGAATGAAAATGCCCGTTTTAATGCATTTTACATAATGTTGTTAAACTTGAGCTTTGCAGTAAGACTGAAATCAAAATTTGAGTCATGACTCTAGCAGTGATAAGTGTTTAGGGGAATCATTTTTAGTCCTTTGAGTATATTTACCGACTTCAAAAAACAAGGAGGTAATCAATCCAACCTGTATGTTTGTGATATCGTCAGAATTGGATAAAGTTTTAGTTTGTTGATCTTTTAATGGTATCAAACAAGTGTGCAGCATTTCGTAAGTGTATGTATATGTTTGTCTCAATATTTTTCAAAACGAGAAATCAGAGCGGGATCATTCTTTTTTAGTTTGATCAGGTATAATTCAACTTGTGGTAAAGTGTAAGTTTCATCAAAATCAGTTGAGTAGTTTTTGAGCAATCTTTTTCTTCCTTCTAGACCAGCTCCCACATTTACTTGGGGTCGGCCTTCCTCGTCCGCATTCTTCATTTAGCATGGTCTTGTGCTGCGTCCTACCTAAGTGAGCTTCCTTCAGATCTTTTTCGATCGTCGTCATCTAAGTGCCGGGTGGTCTTCTACGAGTGCGTTTTGTCGCTGGTAAGTCTAAGGCAAGCTTTACCGTATGGTCCTTCTGGCACCTTTGGACGTCACCGTAACACCGCAAGCGTTTCTCTTTAACCTTATCGACTATTGGGGCTATTCTAAAACTCCCCCTGATGTACTCATTTCGGATTTTATCGAGTTTTTGAGTAATAACCAAAACTTATAAAAAAAACCTTCAAAAATTGACTTAAAAGCTAAAAATAACGCATGCGTCTTCTATTTACGAGAAACAAAACATTTTGGAGTCGGTGCAAACTTACCTACAGTATCAACAGTTTTCTCTAGTACACGCACATTATGCAGTGACTCCAAAAAAATGATTCTCCTAGCCTTGTAGCTTTTAATTTTTTATTTGTTCTAAAAGTACTGTAAGTCTTATCAGACTTTAAGTCATTTAAATGTTCATGCGCTCACATGTATGTGTTCCTGTATTTGAACCCGCGACCTTTGGTTTAAAAGATGCGTCACTACCATGCACCAAATAGTTTGTTCGACTAGATTTCAGCTTAGAAATAAGAGAACTCAGTCGTACCAATTTGCGGAAAATGTTATTAAGTGTTATTAATTTTCATAGACTGTTCTTAGTTTTTTTTAAACAACTTGTAGACCTAAACTGGTCTCAGACTCAGACAGACCCAAAAAAAATAGTTGTACACAATACACAAGTTCTATTATTATTTACAGACTTAAGAACTCAAGTCTCGTACAACACTAGTTTTACAGCCGATCTCTTTCCCTCTTGCGACAAAGGGGCAAGAGTGAATGAGATGAACAGGGTTGGAAATACAGCTTATGTATTGCATTAAAATCCAGGTTATGTATTGGAAACAAGTGAATTCTTAGTTGATTATATAAGTCTTGGATTTGTGGACTTGAAAATTTATTTTCAGTGCTTTTCATTAAGGTTTCGCTTATGATTGTTTTTAGTAGTTTTTTAAATAAATTGTTTAAAATGTATCATAATTTGCGTAACTGTTATTAGTTACTTATTCATTTTGTATCCCACAATAAATCTACGCCGTTACAAAAATGGGTATTGGCGTTTTGCACCACGAAGTTTTTGGACCGCGAATCTCTCAGGTTCTGTTTCGGGAGGGGTTATTCGCACCGCACAGCGGTCGGTGAAATGTGTTGACTCAAAAGTTACCTTGGGCGATTTGCACCACTAAACCACTAGCAGTACGAGTGAACCCATTCTGGAACAGCACTTTGACGATAGGTACCGAGATCCAAAATCTGTGCAGTGTGAATCGTCCAAAAATAATTGCTCCTGAAAACGCTTGTGTAATCTTTAATCCTAAAATCTAACGTAACAACTCGCGTCCCGCAAAGTTTCTGAAAAAATTTCGTCGCGTTCACTATACAATTATAATGCGCCTACATCAATTTTAAACGCAATTTCTAGTCAAATCCTGTTGTGTTTGGACGTGTTGCCAAGCAATATATTGCGCTTGGGGTCTGAGCCATATCGTAGTTTGAATATATTTTAAGCATAGTAACTATAACATTCAAGTGTCAACTTCACGTGAAGGTAACCTCCTGAAATGCGCTAGAAAATGTGGAAGCGCGGGAATTGCTTGAATACAGACTTTTCTTCTTCGAAATCGGTTCACGAGAATCGATCAACGCGTCGTGGGTATGATAAAATATGTGTTGTGCGAAGTCCTAGAGTTTTAGTTTTGGATATTTTTTTCTTACGTCAGTCATGCCCAGCTGAAGATATTAAGTAATGCATATAATTGATAGTTTCGACACTTCTGGCGACTATATCTAAATAGAAGTTTGGTGTGCTTAACTAAGTAACATAAACGATCTAAGCCACAGTTAAAGCTATTTTTTGAGAGAGCAATCTCACAGCTTCATGACGTCACGCAGCCTACGCGTTAAAGAAAGCACTTGCAAAAATCAACAAGTTTGTAAGTGACAGTTGCTTTTAGCAAGTGCTTTTTTTAATACAGATAAAGCTCTCATTACTGCCTATATTGTAATAAGATGACTTAGTTACAGATAGCAATTTGACATTCGTAACAAAAAACCTCAACAAACAACTAAATTTTACGTCATCATTTCCTGATTTTTCTAACGTGAGATAAGGAATATCTGTCGAATAAAATACATACGCTAAATTTGGAAACTTCAACTATTTGTCAGCAATCACTTTTGTAAATGTTAGTACAAAAAGTAAAAACCGGCTTCAAAACCAAAATGCACTAAAAAGTCTTAAATAAACTCTTGGACATTGAAAGGAAAGGAATCCATTTTAGGGAAACAATTTCTTTTTGGAGTCGGTTCTGCGACATGTGAGGCTGAATTTTCAAAGTGATGGCACCGACTCCAAAAAGAAATTGTTTCCCTAAAATGTATTCCTTTACTTTCAATGTCCAAGAGTTTATTTAAGACTTTTTAGTGCATTTTGGTTTTGAAGTCGGTTTTTACTTTTTTAAAGTTAATTTTATTTCTCCATTTTTAGAGTTTACAAGAGAGGGGAGGGGGGGAAGTTGCACCTTATGACTCTGTTCTTTAAGAAGCTACAAACTACCTATCATATGTTCTGTTATTATAATTACTGAACTCCTAAGCGTTAAGGAGTTCCACCATCAGCTCAGCCCCACAAGATGTAAACTATCAGACGTAACAATACGTCAACATTAAGATTTAAGATTAACATGAAACAACATTATACGTGCCTTTAAAAATTGAGGGTTTCCCTCGATTACACCAAGATCCCATCTTCAGGTCCCAAATCGGCAACAATGGGACCAACTAAAAGGTACACCCTCTAAGTAGGCTAAAAAAATTTGAATCGGTCGACTAACGACTGAGATATGAGGTAACAAACATACAAAAAAAAACATACAGTCGAATTGATAACCTTCCTTTTTTGAAGTCAGTTAAAAATCGGTCGTTTTTTTTTTTAGTCGGATACGTCTTATCTGACGTTCTTATCTGACGTTGGTAAAATAGGCCCTCAATAAAAAGTTTAGTCGTAAGCCAATTGTGTAGTGCATGAAAAGGCATAAAAAAAAAGAACGTCGGTTTCACGGTAAGCATTAAACTTGTTTTTAGTGCTGACTATACGAGTAGCCCTCTTTTACGTTCTAAACCCATATCATACCGCTCCGGGTTTCCGCCAATTTTTGTTTAACTTTCATCGAGGGTTGGCCGTCCAATTACAGCAGGTATTTGGCCGTCAAACCGACCCGCGGTGGATGCAGAATGAAAATGTCTGCTGTGAAATATAATAAAACTAGCGATCCCCACGACGTCGTCCGCGTTAATTTTGGATTTTCTGCAAGCATTATTTTGGCGTGGAGTTTTAATTAAAAACATTCATTTTTTAAGATAGCTATTGAGATCAAATGATGTTTATATTTTGATTAATAAAAAAAAAAGTATATTTCTTCCTTGTGTTATATAAATACCAGTCAACGACTATAAATGATACATTCATTTTATCTCCTATACTCTCTGTCTCTGATATGCCTGCTTTTGAAAACAAACTATTTGAGAGCCACTACTAAATACAACATATTTATACAGTTCGAAACATTTTGACGTCATTTTCAATATAATACACAGATTATATAACAGACAACCCTTTACCTTTACCAATTTATCTATTTGGGAAAAAACGAGTTTTGCCGCGAGTTAAAAAGGTATAGCGCCATCTATGGAACACAAGGAACGAAACTTCCTTATGTTACGAATTACTTCGAAACCACGACAACTGGTGTGTTGTCTGGCGTATATTAATTTATATATTTATATACTACTGTGATGGGCTCATAGTACGGTCAACAGCACGTCAAGTTTAACACTACGGTTACTTATACAGTTGAAATAAGGGCTAATTCGCAAAAGTGAGTAACCTGATGTGCTGGTGACTGTACGTTTTCGTTTTTGCATTGATCGAAAATCGGGATTGCAAACTTCGATATCTGAATTTAATGCATATGTTGAACAAGTTTTGCCGTCGGGACTAACGTTTGGTCCAACTGGGACACAGCTAACATTTCGATCAGAAAAGGAATCCAGCCAGATGAGACATTGACCTGAAATCTTCAGTAGAACATCTCAGGAAATACTGAACCGATTTTAAAAATGTTTTTGTGTTGGATAGCTTATTTATCAAGGAAAGCTTAAGGCTGTGAAACATCACGCTGCGATGGGAGGGGAGGTAGCAAACTCAAAACGCGCGGACGAAGTCGCGGGGGACTGCTATAGTGTTCTTATATTTTAGTCTCTGTATCTCCTGTCGTGGATCAGTTGCGTACTTTTATGTAGGCTTGAAACCTCTTTTTTGTGCTAATAACAGTCCTCTGGGGGCGTATTACGATCTAACTTTAGCCGTTCAATTTCCAGGAAGCTCAATTCTGTCTCAATGTAAACGAATAATATCAATATTATAATCAGACTTCAATTGTACAAATATTGATATTTATGATCCGTTATTATAATTATATCATAAATATCATGCAAAAATGCAATACGAATTGCTAATTTGACGATGAAGCTAAGCCGCTTACCTATCAAAACTGCATCGCAATACGCGCGCAGTTCTTTTTAATCACTGCGTTTAACTGAGCTATGCTATTCCTACAAAGTTAAGTATAACAAATCCTTTTTATTCGAAAATAATTTCATAATTTAATGAGCATCGTGGTAATTGAATTGAGACCTCAAAGCTCGCTGCGTCATCACCGCAACCCAAGCTGCTAACGTGTTAAAAATTACTGTGAGACCCTGCGTCCCGTAAGCTGAATCTATATATATAAAAATGAATTGCTGTTTGTTTGCCTTACTAAAACTCGAGAACGGCTGAACGGATTTATTTTATCTTAGTCTTGAAATATTCGTGGAGGTCTAGGGAAAAGGTTAAAAGGTGAGAAAAAATCGATAAACGCGCGGACGAAGTCGCGGGGGACCAGTAGTATAATAATACTAGCGGTCCCCCGCGACTTCGTCCGCGCGTTTTGAGTTTGCCCCCTCCCCTCCCGTCGCAGCGTGATGTTTTATACCCTAAAGCCTTTCTCGATAAATAAGCTATCCAAAACAGAAATATTTTTTCAAATCGGTCCAGCAGTTCCTGAGATAAGCGCGTTCAAACAAACAAACTCTTCAGCTTTATAATATACTAGCGGTCCCCCGCGACTTCGTCCGCGCGTTTTGAGTTTGCTCCCTCCCCTCCCGTCGCAGCGTGATGTTTTATATCCTAAAGCCTTTTTCAATAAAAGAGCTATCTAACACAAAAATATTTTTTCAAATCGGTTAAGCAGTTCCTGAGATGAGCGCGTTCAAACCAACAAACTCTTCAGCTTTATAATATAATTAGCGCAAGCGTAACTGTGATAGCTCCTAAGATATTTATTGGAATCAAATGATATAAGGGGCAACTTTGTTCTAAATGAAATGCTCGTGATGATGAATGTATTTATTTTGATAAGAATAAATACCTGTGTGTATAATACACCTCTAAAAACAATGCATTATTTTTTTACAAATTTATTAACATAAAAAAGGTTGTAGTAAGTCAACCATAAAAGATAGACAT
Source organism: Pyrausta purpuralis (assembly GCA_963924145.1). Taxonomy (NCBI): domain Eukaryota; kingdom Metazoa; phylum Arthropoda; class Insecta; order Lepidoptera; family Crambidae; genus Pyrausta; species Pyrausta purpuralis. The sequence goes on from OZ001646.1 coordinate 5,729,841, forward strand.
ATGCCGTTGCGGACTTTATTATAGAACTCTTAATGCTGAACAATCCTGTCATACATGTTTTTGTGTAACTTAAGCGGTTTCCGCAGCGTACGCAGCGGAAGCTCTCAAAAGGAATATCTTTCTCCCGTTTTCGCAACATTTTTCATTGCTGCTGTGGTCTTGTGAGTCGTATCTTTATGTTATATAGCTTAAAGCCTTCCTCGATAAATGGACTATCTAACGTAAAAAGAATTTTTCAAATCGGGCCAGTAGTTTCTGAGATTAGCGCGTTCAAACAAACAAACAAACAAACAAACAAACAAACTCTTCAGCTTTATAATATTAGTATAGATTAGCGCAAGCGCACGTTGTACTTAAGCTGCGAACATTATTTTGGTGCGGAGTTATGTTAAAACTGTGATAGCTCCTAAGATATTTATTGAAATCAAATGATATAAAGGGCAACTTGGTACTAAATGAAATGCTCGTGATGATGAATGTATTTATTTTGATAAGAATAAATACCTGTGTGTATAATACACCTCTAAAAATAATGCATTATTTTTTTAACAAATTTATTAACATAAAAAAGGTTGTAGTAAGTCAACCATAAAAGATAGACATATGCTGTCGCGGACTTTATTATAGAACTCTTAATGTTGAACAATTCTGTCATACATGATTTTTGTGTATCTTAAGCGGTTTCCGCAGCGTATGCAGACTATCCAACGCAAAAAAAATTTTTCAAATCAGGCCAGTAGTTTTTGAGATTAGCGCGTTCAAACAAACAAACAAACAAACTCTTCAGCTTTATAATATTAGTATAGATTTTGCTAAAAACGCAGGCATTAAGGGCTTCAGAACCTGACCTTTTTGCAGCACAGTGTGAGAGCGTCGAGTGGGTTTAATGAGCAATCCCCGAGGAACTAGCAAAAACTTCTCAACTACATGTAAATGTTGGAAAGGGGAATAAAATTCTGGAATTTTTCATGACGCGACGAATGAGCGATTTATGAATGTACAAATCACGTGATGAATGAGCGACGTGTTCCACATTATTTTTATCACTACTTCCTCAGTTGCAAAAGGAATGTATCATTTCATCATTTATATCATTTGGACATTCCCACACATCGCCATCTAGTCCCAAAGTAAGCTACTCAAAGCTTGTGTTATGGGTGCCAGACAACGGATATAATACTTAAATACTTTTTGTTTGTAAATACATACATCATATACATAGAAAACACCCAGACCAATACAAAAATACATGTTCATGCACACAAATGTTTGTATTCTGTGGGGATCGAACCCGCACCCGCTGCGTCAATCACTAGAATTTTGTAAAAATTTCGATCGTTTTTTTATCGACGATTGATCTGTCATTGCGTTTCGTTATTTTTATGCAGGTTTTTGATACTAAGAATTCCTTAATTTTTTGTGAACCTCGACTTGCCGTGGTCTTTTGGCCGTGGTACTAGTCTACCCGATACTAGAGTGTAATTCCAAAGCCGGAGACGAGGAAATCCAAATTGCTTGCATTACCCCCTTATTAAAAAAACATGACGGTTAGGTTAGGTTAGAACTGCGACCACACAGCGAGCGTAGCGAGCGTGCCGCGGCAGCGGCCGCCGAGCCATTTTCTAGTGCTTCGTTAGCGTCTTATATGGGGGAGGAGGGGGAGGCATACGTGTGAGGTGGGTAGCCCCCTCTCCCAGGAGGGAATATTTTTTTTGTCAAACCTATGCGTGTGGGGTGTCTATGGATAGGTCTTTTAAAATAGCATGGAGGTTCCTAAAACCATTTTCTTTTCAAGTCTAACGTTTCATAGCTCGACGCTACCAAAGTGGTAAAATGGGCGTCTAATTTCTAAACCAAGCAAGTATAAATTTTGAAAAAAAAAAACTGATGTAGATCTTAATAAATACTTTCAACGAAAATAACCAATTTTCGTTGAAAGTATTTATTTGAACAGGATCGAACAAGTAGTTTTTGAGATATAGCACATTTTCAACAACCGCAAACATAACTTTGTACTTCATACTAACACCATGAAAAACAAAGTTATATTTGCAGTCAACAAAATATTGTGGTATTTAACTAAGTCCAAATAAATGGATTCCCTAATTCAGTTAAAGTTGATACGGAACCCTCAGTGCGCGAGTCCAACTCGCACTTGGCCGTTTTTTTTAACACTACTTCCTTAATGGCAAAAGTAATGACTTTTACCTGTCAATTCGATCGTTTAATAGTTTTGTTGCCAGGAAGTCTTTCGTTGGGTCGTTGAGTCAGCAAAGTAGTCTAAAAGCTAGTCAAAATTGACCTTTAGCGATCTGATAACTCAAAAAGACAATTTGTTTACTATTGTTTATCAGATATCTATACTAATATTATAAAGCAGACGAGTTTATTTGTTTGAACGCGCTAAACTCAGAAACTACAAAACCGATTTGAAAAAATGTTTTTTCATTTCTTCTGTTCGGAAAATTGAACTTTCATGTGAAGATAGACGGGTGGAAAATAGCTTTTCCATCCCTAGGATGGAAAGTAATTTAGTTTTAATTGCTATGATCAGACATGGAGCTAAAGGTAATTGAGTCACCTTATATTATTAATTTAAACAATCTTTTCATATTAGTTATTATTAGCTAAACATTAAAAGCGTGTTTATTATGGTCACTGATTTGAAAAATGTACAATTGGTCTAATTTTTCACAATTTAAAATCAACAAATATATTTTGGTTGTCCGCCATACATATTGTTACTTTTTTCATTTCAATACCTCAACACCCGAGCGGTCGCATGAGACCGCATAACAATAGAATATCTATTGTGTCTCGTTCACATACGCTTGAGGGATTAAATTGTCACATTTTGTTTGTCTTTGAAATATTTTTTTTAGTTTGGTCGATTATTGCATAGATTATTAAGCAGGCGGAGGCGACTTGCCGCCATTTTTCTTGTTCATTAATCTTCTTACTCACTCCCACCTCTAGCTGTCATTCGCGTCATTCTCATGAGGCAAAATTGAACCTGGAATTTGACATAATCTGTGGTAGTTTTGGTGACAACTAACCTTGTTTTCGCAAGGTTGCGTTCTTCTCCTATTACTATTTTGTGAGAGAAAAAATCGATCGATATTTTTAACAATGATTTGAAATATTTGATATCATCCGCTTTTTATGTAGTACTCTGTTGTCTTTCGTGCCTTTACTATCCTTCTAATCTTGTGTTTCATGTATAACGATAGTAAACAAACTGATATGTGATGTAAAAACTTGAGATTTCATCTCTCGCCAAACAACATAATATCTACATAATTTATTTATTTTTCCTTACAGTCGAAATGGAAAATAGAATGTTTAACTACTAAAAGCACCCATTTCATGATCACCATTGGGTCACTTTCTCCCCTTCTATAACAATCTACTATTGTGTTGTATAGCTTATGTCTTGTATTTATCGAGAAAGGCTTTAGGCTATAAAATATCACGCTGCAACGGGAGGGGAGGGAGCAAACTCGAAACGCGCGGACGATGTCGCGGGGGACCGCTAGTGTTTATATGTGTAAACAAATGTTTTTGAAAACCTTGCTTTTGAAAAATGTTCATAGCCATTTTCATTTCATTTATTTTTATCAATGTTATTGAATGAGTTTTATCTCAATTAATCGTTTTTAACACACATAATACGCCTAGGTAGGTTTTTACCGATAAAGTTATGTACTTATATTGACTTACCTGTTCACATCTATCTGCCACGCACGTAGCCATGCGCTGAAATATGTAGACAAGCCTACATATAGGCATAATCGATGTGCTCAAAACTATCGATTGAGATAAAGCTCATTCAGTTATGACAAGAGTGAAGGTGACGAAATAAATTTAAAACGTCTCATCGAACGTTATATAAAACGACTCATCGATTTATCAGATGGGTAAAAGTCATCCACGTCTCCACTATAAGTACAGATGTCACCGTAAATTGAATAAACCATGCTCAAGTGCAATATCAAATTGTTTGTATTATTTTTCATCATATTGTGGTATTATAACCTTATTAGAGTTCCGTAGCCGAATGGCAAAAACGGAACCCTTACAGTTTCATCAAGTCTGTCTGTCTATCTGTCCGTTCGTATATCACAGTCACTTTATTCTGAAACTATAAGTATTATGCAGTTGAAACTTAGTAGGGAAATGTATCCTGTTAACTGCTTTACGATTCTTATTGATAAACAGTTACAAGCCATTATTCGTCAAACATAAAATTCTGACTCTTCCGTCACTATATATTATGGAAATGGCTCTGTTTGTGAAATCCAACCCTCATCTTTTCCCGAGCCTCTCGGATCTTGTTACCTGGAATAGACGAAACGGGGATAGATTGTGCCTACATCTATCAAAAAAAACACTGTTACATGCATGTTTTTTGCATGGCACCAAAAATCTTTAATAAAATCCCAAATCAATACAAATGTTTACCTATGACTCAAATTAAAAATAAGTTTAAAGAGTTTCTTAATAGATAAATGTTATTACACAATAAATAACTTCTTAAATGATAGGTAAATCTTGAATAATATTAATTTATAAGTTTTTTTTTTATAATTATTGATGTGACATAATTCTTGAATTATTTTTATTTTTATTGTAAGTATTCGAAATGTAACTGTATTTTACTATTGTCAATTTAATATTTACATGCCGGCTATCGGTAAGACATGTTTGTACTTCAACTAAACAACACCTGTAATGTACACTACACATGATTTGAGTAAATAAATGCATCTTATCTTATCTTAATACAACGCTTACATAGTGGTAAAAATGGCCGTCCCCCCATCTAACATTTAAACTAAGCGAGTGTAAAATTTGAGTTTTTCAGATAGAGCACATTTTCAATAACCGCAAATATAACTTTGTTATTCCTACAAAAATACTATGAAAAACAGAGTTATATTTGGTGTCAAAATGTTGTGGTATTTTACTAAGTGGAAGTGAGTAAGTGAAGTGGTAATTCAGTTTAAGTCGGCACGGAACCCTCAGTGCGCGAGTCCGACTCACACTTGGCCGTTTTTTTTAATTATTTCGATTATGGAGTCCCATAAACTGATTTGGTCCGAAATTTTCATCATGATAGCGTGGAGCTGACTGCTAAGTTCTTGAATGCTATACACGGACACTGACCGCCAGACGTTTATTAACTTGAAAACTTTTCTAAAGCTTAATCATCAGACAATAGGCTTGATCTTGTGCGGCCATTCGTACTGAATTTTAAGTTTCGAGTGTCTTCGTATATTTAATTCATGAAGCCTTTAAAACTCCTGAATAATATCTTTCGTTTAGATGTACGCTTACCTAAGAAACTCAAATCATAAAGATAAATGTTTATGCTTTCTACACACCGCACCTAGGCGAGGAGCGTATCAGACACTCCATAAAAGAAGTCTATTGAAAATTACACAGCGCCTCTAGCGGTTACTGACAGAACTAAAATTTTCCATACAAAAAGTTACGTCGTCGCTAGCGAGAAAAAGCTTCGTCGCTATCGATTCAACTTATAGCAACGTTACTGGAGACGCTCTACTATGCCCACTTAACGGATCTATAGCGTTCTGTCTCATCGTTATATGGAGCAAGAGCGTATTTTGCAGGTGATGCAACGCTCCGCGTATCACGTGAGACGGTGTTGTCTGTGACGGAAATATCCAGTTAGTAGGAAAGTAGTCAAAGTTTTTAATACAAAGAATATTTTTTACTTGGCACGTTCCTAGCATGGTCATAATTTGATACTTGTAGTGGGAAAAAACCTTAATGTTAACTTAAAGTATTAGCTTCAAGTATTACACTTTTGTATTTATTGGACACTTTCTGCTAGGTAACGATTATGTTAAAAAAAATCTTGTGATTTAATAAAATGACTTAGCATTTAATCGTTGCAATATCTGTAATTTAATTATAATTTTATTTAAAAAAAAACTTTTATATATTATTATATTCCTTTTATATATTTAGATCTTACATATACCAATACGATTTAATGTTGAGAACTACTTCAGTTTTTTCTTCGGTTTATTTATAGACTTGACGGTGAAAGTGTTTTTCATTTTCAAGCCCAAAATACTTTGGTATTTGAGTTAATCCACGCCAATATTTTCTACAGGGACATGATAAAAAATATCGAGAACAATTTTGTCTCGCTTTGTTGACACTGGCAAACAAACAACGAACCCGCATTAAATTTTAAGATCGTCCCCAACAATTAAAAACAAAGCAAAGCGAGTAATCGATGGACCAAGCGATATACCAAGTTTATCTGTGCCGGTTTGATATTAAAATGACTTATTTGTTTAGTCACCGGACGGCTTACTGAGAGTTGCACAAAACGTTGTCGCCAAATCCCACGAAGTTATATGGTCACTTTTAAGATAAGCCATGTTACATAAATTTGACTGCGTTGATTGGAATAATCAAAACTAATGTCAAATTGTCACCTTACTGAGAAAATAATGCTTAGTTATCTTCTAAATAACACGTGATTTTTATTACTATAGATGACATATGTGATTCGCAAAATTGTTTTTGATTTCCAAGGTAAATGCTAGCGGCAACACTCGATACACCGATCTCTCTAAGGTCATTCATATCCCTAGTAATGTCCTTGCGCTTCTCATCAAAGACTCTCCTTTCGAGGACGTATAAAAATACTCGTCAAAAGTGCTGTGGTTGGTTCACGTATGATTGATTTTAGTGCGTATTTGAAGCAGCGGCGAGCCAGCGGGCGTAGTCTGATGTATCATTTTTGACATTTCGCGTCGACAATTTCAATTTTATGATTTTCTAATTCATCAAATATCATTTTAATTTTTTTAGCTATATCTTTTATAAATCCTAAAAAATATTTGTAGTTTTTGAAGCATCATTCAAAAATTCTTCTCAATCAATAAATACACGAAAACATCAATTTTGCCTCAGCATTTTTCGAGCGCCACCTGGCGGTTTCACACGGAACTATGTCGAGACTTCCGACACTGGTCCCTTGACTATACCCTTTTTGGACTTATAAAACCTTCATTAAATGTAAGAACAAGGTTAGCTGCCCGCCTATGTCCTTGGACACCACCAGAACTCAGATCCTTATAAATCTTCTGTGTAACTTGTTCCAAACTTTAACAAGTTTCGAGCACTTTAAAATTTTTGGCGAGGTGAAATTTCATAGTTTTAGTCCTGAAAATACGAGGAAAAATATTTGAAGCGAACTATTTCAACTGGAACTTCAATTTTACGGTCTACTCGTTGTATTTTCGTTATAAATTGTCCTCAATGCGCCAAACGCAAATTAATTATCATATAAAGTAGTTAATAGTTAGAATAAAATTTAATTCTCTACTCTGCAATGGTTATTTTTGGGATTTCAATCTTGGAAAGCTGGGCTAGTTGAGCTATTAAAAATTTAATACTACTCGTAGTCACAATAAAATTGAAAAAAGCTTTTGAGGGTTCCTTATTCAAACAAGGAGTCCAACCGCAGTTAGCTCAGGGACCTTAAGTACTAGGAAATCAGACACAACGATGGTACCACAACTCCCAGGACCGAGACAATATAGAAAAGTTTGATTTCTATATTACGGGTCTTGGTATTAATTTCCAAAAAATGGTCTATTTGCAGAGGTATTACACAAATATTTTTTTCCACTGTAGTCACAAAACGTCTTTATATATTTAGTAGATAACACTTTCACGTAATATTTGTCCATCACTGTACGCTTAGTTTACAAAAAAATACATTCTTTTTTCTTTTTTCAATTTATAAGTTAAGATAGACCACGAAACCGATGTTAACGTGACGGCAGCGCCATCTGTCAATGTAGAAAGTTATGACATTAACCAGACCGGGAATCGAACCCGGGATCTTGTAGCGGCGACGCCTTAAAACCAGCGTGCTTAGTCACTGCACCACGGAGGTCGTCAAAACAAAGCAAAGCGAGAAATCAATAGATCAAAGCGATATACCAAGTTTATCTGTGTCGTTTCAATATAATAATAACTTATTTGTTTCATCACCGCATCTTACAAAGATGAAGTTATATGTTTGCTTTCAAGATAAAAATGGTGTATCAGCTAAAAGCTACCACCAGGCACTGATGAGATTGACAAAATATTGATTGCGTTGAATGTAATAATCAAAATTAATATTGAATTGGTACGTTACTGGGAAAATAATGCTGAGTTATCTTCCATAAAACACTAAAATTTTATTAATATCACAATATTATATTAAGGCTTTGATATAAAATGTTTTACTTCCCTTTGTTAATGATTTTTGTTTGTGGACTATGAAAAGGCCTTTGATTCGATCGAAACTTGGGCGGTGCTTCAGTCTCTGCAGCGGTGTCACATTGACTATAGGAATATAGAGGTGTTAAAGTGCCTTTACAATAACGCCACCATGTCGGTCCGAGGAGCAGAATACGAGGGCGATGCCACTGCGGAGAGGTGTGAGACAGGGAGATGTTATATCTCCGAAACTGTTCACAGCGGCATTGGAAGACGCCTTCAAACTTCTGGAATGGGAAGGAATCGGCATCAATGTCAATGGCGAGTACATCACACACCTCCGATTTGCCGATGATATAGTCGTTGTGGCAAAAACGCTGGACGATTTTGGCATTATGCTCGAAGACCTTTACCGAGTCTCCCAACAAGTGGGTCTTAAAATGAACATGGAGAAGACGAAAATTATGTCAAGTTCCCTTGTTGTACCCACTCCAGTATCCATTGGGAACTCAAATCTCGAATTTGTCGACGAGTACGTCTACCTGGGACAAGTGATCCAATTGGGTAGGTCCAACTTCGAGAAAGACTAGGTCAATCGACGAATCCAACTCGGCTGGGCAGCGTTCGGGAAATTACGCAATAGTGTCTTCTCGTCTCATTTACCTCAGTGTCTAAAGACGAAAGTCTTCAACCAGTGTGTGTTACCAGTGATGACATACGGATCCGAAACGTGGTCTCTTACTATGGGCCTTATAAGGAAGCTCAAAGTCACACAACGAGCGATGGAGAGGGCTATGCTGGGTGTTTCTGTACGTGATCGAATCAGAATTGAGGAGATACGTAGAAGAACTAAGGTAACGGACATAGCCTTGAGAATCAGTAAGCTCAAGTGGCAATTGGCAGGGCACATAGCGCGAAGAACTGATGGCCGTTGGGGCAGGAAAGTTCTAGATTGGAGACCCTTTGACCAAAGACGCAGCGTAGGACGTCCACCAACAAGATGGACAGACGACCTTATAAAGATTGCAGGATCAAACTGGATGCAGACCGCTAGTAATCGGTCGCTGTGGAAAGCCGTGGGGGAGGCCTATGTTCAGCAGTGGACGTCCTTTGGCGGATAATGATGATGATGAATGATTGTTAATGATTGTCTTTACTCTTGGATTAACATATCCTTATCATCAATGTAAACAACAACAAAATCAATTTGTATTTTTACCTAAAAATAAAGTAAATGTTGTGGTATAAACTGCAAGAGCCAAAAATTTAAATCCCAAACCTAATACAATCACAAAACATGCTATATACGAGTATATTAAGTGTCTAAATTATTAATTAAACTTTTAATCACTAGCCTTGCCCCGAGGCTAAGCACACAAAACTTTTATACGCGAGTGTACCCACTTAGGATGTAGTTTCGAAAACTTATCTTGGAACTTATTTTTGAAGTGAAAACTTCTTTTTGAAGTGAAAACTTCTTTAGCGGCGTTGAGCACTTTTGTGGGATGGGGGAAAAATGTGAAACTCGCGTCAGGACACGTGGGCTGATCGAAAAACCGTAAGACGGTTGGCGAAATTATGGATGTAAGTTGATTTTTCTGAGAGATAAACTTTTTAATGTAATTTAATATAATATAAATTGTAATGTTTGTGTACGATAGCGCCATAAAAAAATATTGTATTCTATAAAAATATTATATTATTATTATTATTGTATTCTATCACAAAAATGATAGTACTTTTATATTGATAATAAGAGCAATTCATTCAAAATTATTCCCTAACTATTCCAAAAATCAAAAATGCACAACGTTGATATTCAAGTTTTCACTTCTGCCGGCACTCCCGGAGTGCAATTTTTTTTAACCATTTGTTAGCAAAAGGCTCATATTATAGGTATCGTAATTCTGAAGTTGATCTTAATTAATTTAATTATTTATTGATTTTAAGACTTAAACGGTCTCAGTTGGAGATTCTCTAAGAGTATATTAAAATAACGTTTCAAACTTTTTCAGAATAGAATAGCATTTAATAATTTTATATAATAATCATTCATTTTTAGACGACGTCCATGGTGTAGTGGCTAAGCACGCTGGTTTCAAGGCGTCGCCGCTCTGAGGTCCCGGGTTCGATTTACCGGTTGTTTCAATATAGAAATCAAAATTTTCTGTATTTTATGTGAGTGGTGTCCAATATTTATTTATTATTTATTTATTTATCATTTATACGGGTACACAGAAGGCACATTTATTTATTGCCAGTCACAATTTAGGTATGGTTTTAAAAGGTATTTAAAATAGACAGCTTGTACTAGTGGCACCCTGCAAGCTTACAATAATAATAATATTATAACTCTTTATTGCACAACACAAAGTAAATTACAGTTTAGAAGCTTAAAGTAAATGTCCAACTAAGGCGGTCTTATCGCCAAAAGCGATCTCTTCCAGACAATCTTTCGGTAAAGGAATAGACTATTCGTAGAAAGGGTTTTGTGAAATAAATTTTGTGTTTGGCCCATTAAGCTATCAATAAATAGCATGCAAATATTTTTTGACAATACTTAGGTTTTTATATGCCTAGGAGTAGGTATTACGTAGGTTGCATTAACATTTTGCTGACTTTGATATAATAAGGCCAGATAAAAATCTTATGATACGGTGAATCCGACGAACGGAACCCTTATAGTTTCGTCAAATCTGTCGGTCTGCCTGTCTGTCTGTCTGTCTGTCTGTCCGTCCGTATGTCACAGCCACTTTATTCTGAAACTACTAGTATTACACAGTTGAAACTTGGTATGCAGATGTATTCTGTTAACCGCTTTACGATTCTCATGTAAAAAATAATAATGATATTTAAGGAGGCCATACCCCCTCCCTTTAATGTATTAAAATAAAACCGATTTTTTTGGCAAAACTAAAGGTGTCTTTGGATAGGTTTTTTTAAACGGCATCGAGTTTTTAAAAGCATTTTCTCTTAAAATCTAACGTTTTAGAGATAGACGCTTACAAAGTGGTTAAATGGGCGTCCTTTCCATCTAACTTTTAAACTAAGTGAGTTTAAATTTTGAAAAAAAAAAAGCATGATGTAGATCTTGACAAACACTTTTAACAAAAATTGGTTCGAATTATATCGAACAATTATTTTTTGAGATAGAACACATTAACAATAACCGAAAATATAACTTTTTTATTCCTACACGTACTATGAAAAACAAAGTTATATTTGCTGTTAACAAAATATTGTATTATTTTAGCTGAGTGAACGTAAGTGCATCTCTAATTCAGTTAAAGTTTAGTGTGTAAGTCCGACTTGCTTTTACCCGTTTTTTTAAGGCTAAGTGTATCGAATTTGACTCAGATGTAAGCCTTGTGAAAGAAGTACCTACAACATTGTCTATATTTTTGATTCATTTAAATACATTTCTGCGGGCGAAGTCTGATGCAACATTTTTTACATTTCGCGTAGACAATTCCAATTTTATGACTTTCTAATTCATCAAATATCATTTTAACTTATGTTGCTTGTATGTTAAATAAATCTTAAAAAATATTTGTAATTTTTAAGCTTCATTCGAAAATTCTTCTCGATCAATTAACACACGAAAACACTAATTTTGTTACGGCATTTTTCGAGCGCCACCTGGTGGTTTTACACGGAACTATGTCGAGACTTCCGACACAAGTGCTAAATGATGAATTTACCTATGCAGTTGGTGAGTTTTGTGTTTATCTTATTTTAAAATGAATTATTTCGGTAAAAAGAAATGATAAATATGTTTACAATATTCGACAAGTAAAAAGAAATGCACATTGTTTACTTTCTTCCAAATTTTAAAATACTGAGTTAACGAGAAGTACCTTCTTTGATTTCTTTGCATGTTGCTAGTGATAAAAAAATTCGGCATAAACGGCTGTATCTTTTGATTACATTGGTTTAGAAGTTTGATTATGTTAGAGCATAAAGGTATTATAGACTTGAGTATTTCATATGCATAATATTATACTTCTACGCGTAAGGCTCCCAAGGTAGTAGAGGGCTGTAGTAAGTTTAAAATTATTTAAAAACATATACGAAAGAACCAAAAAATTAAAATTTCGCAATTTTTTCTTGATCTGTGCTATAAGTTTGTAAGTTTACGGGACCCTGTAGGTTTTGATTCCCTTGTAAGAATCGAAGATTTGCAGAAGTTTCATAAACGGCTGAATCTTTTGATTGCGTTGCCTTCGAAGTTTTTGTTTTTTATGGCTTTAAGGGATCGTAGTCCTGAGTATTAAATATCACTTCCACGCGTTCCTGTGAAAAAGGGTAGGAACCGATAGGTGGGCGGACAACAAACAAAGTGATCCTATAACGGTTCCCTTTCCTTCCGAGGTATGGAATCCTAAAAAGTTATATTTTCATATTTTATCTCAAATATCTCGATCATTTTTTGTTAATCTTCTACCTTTTTATTACTTATTTCCTATTTCCACGATCACAGTAGCTGAGTTTTCTTCCATAAAAATAAGTATCGACGCTGTTGCCAGGCAGAAATGAAACTAGTTCGGTATTACGGAGTGATGGCTCACAAAACTGTAACATTTATATACGATACCTCACGCTTCTAAGATAAACGTCTTCACGGGACACCGAAGACAATTATTATACATTATTTTGGATGAATTCTAGCCTAATTGCTCTAAGAACAATATTTCATATTGAGCTAGATATAAAGGTTCCACTGACCTATTAAGTTTAATAGAAAAACGTGAGTTGCAATCTTATACGCATCATGTGGTTTTATGTAATTCTTTTAATATAATTTGCATTACTTATTCTTTTTTTAACCGACTTCCAAAAACGAGGAGGTTATCAATTCAATCTAAAAAAGAAGTAATGTAATAAAGAAAAAAAAGTAAAATGATTTGGGGTATTACATGAAAACAGTCTTCAGACGACAGATTTATATATTAACGTGAAGAAATTAAGCTGCAGACACTGTATGAGTGTGCTTCTTAATGGCTATAAGAGCGTTCCAAGAGCTTAAAGGGCGCTTATAAGGCACAAGAAGGTCCTTATGTACAAAATCACATTTTAGTCCGAGTCTATAAGCATTGGAAAAACCCGATGGTAACCGCGAGTTAACCGACAGCCAGTGCCATCTAGCGGTAAGTGGTCGTACTATACACGGTCCCAGATCATACATGAAAAAAAAAAAGAGTAGTTGCTGTGAGTTAACCAACAGCCAGCGCCGTCTAGCGGTGGGTAGTCGTATTGAACAATGGGGCGTCCTAAATCTTTAATAGTTAGATACCTTCAAAACCCATGCAAAAAATATTTTTTTTAATATATAAAAGGAGTCTAAGTTGCACTTGCCCTATGGCAGGGGGCAGGTAAAGTAAGTTAAAAATAGGTTAATAAATATATTACATAAACACAATAACCACAACAGTATATAACTACAAGTTAAAATATTTATACTAAATTGAGTTCTAAGTTCATCTAATAGATGGCGCTGTATATTGGTAGCCCGCGGTATTAATTGGATTTTCTGGAATCATACACAACACATTTAAGCAAAATGTGTCGTGTATGTAATTTTTTGAAATATACGGTTGTGTTAAAACTAACATTGCTATTGATTAATCTTTCCGCAAGCTAACGATTGGTGGTTTATTCAAAAAAGACAACTTGAAATATTTTCTACAATTAATAAAAACAAGAAATATCGTCGTCCAATGGTATCTTATATTATGTACAAAATTAAACTCGACCTGTCTACTTACTAACATTTTTGGGAAGTCACACAAAATGATGACATCAGCTACAGCTAGCTTCCTCTGAATCCTTAGTCTAAAGTAAGAACCACTTCACGCCAGAACTCCATCCTATTTCATAAAAATAGATGTCGTTTGTTGTCTGCCTCATTAACATATGCCAATCTGGTCCTCTTCACGAAAACCCAACAATACACGAATTATAATGAAAGCGTTTTGACAATAACCTTACCCTTTACTAATGTAAACATTAAGGCACAAGAAAATGAGGGTCCTTCTCTCTAATTGTATGTATAATTCAAGGCTTGTATAAACAACTGACGGGATACCTAAGTGCTTTCCCAGCCCTTTTCAACAAAGTTCTCTATAAAGGAGAAAGTTTCTTCTAACTGTGTTTTAGTGTTGCCCCCCACTTTAACCTAGAAACAATGTCGATTATTATATAATCCAGTTTACATACAATTCACATCATTAAAACTTTTGATTTATCATGACAGTGCTATGATGCAGCACTCGTCAAAAACACAAAAATAAATTATTATAAATTGTTTAATTTGAATTGTACCGACATAGTTCTAATCCTACATTATTACTAACACGATGTGGACTCTGGTTCGAAATAAAGTTATTTAAGTTTTTGTTTACTTAATTGGCTAGTAACAGCCTTAACATTTTTTTTTAAACTTCACATATAAAGCAAAGTTTTATTTAGGGTATACCTTGATCGTATAGGTACGCATTAGAAATGTAGATACTTTAATTTATTAAAAGAATAAAGAGCTTTACTACGTTAAACCTATGTTACTTTCAAAATACATATCTTATGGTGTATTCACACCGCCCAGCGATCGTGCCGTAGGCCATGCCGCTCATGTCACATTAGGTGCTGCAGATGCCGCAGGGGCATTTATCATAGTGTTACGTCACTTTTTGTTGAGAGAGTAATCACTTGCAGAATTCAACAGGCTTGCCAATGTGTTGGTGTCCGAGCGGTATAAGTATGCGCTCGGAAAGCGTAAGACACAGGGTAAGATCCCTTGTCTTAGACAAATGGTTTTTACAAGTGCAATTAATAAACTGATGCTGGTGACAGCGGTGATCTGTTAAATTAGATTGACTGATCTTTGGACATCACTAGTAAGCCAGAGCTACAATGTTTATTATGCTAAAACTCTGGATTTGTGAAGTTTCATAACTCGTAACAGATGGAACATACTAGTTGGTTGATCTAGTTTGAGCTTTGATCCTCATTAGCAAGCAAACAGGTACTTTATTGTTATTTATATTGTTTTAACAAACAAACTGATATTAGATGGTTATTTTTGGACGTATTTTTTAAAAATTGAGATGTTTATACGTCTGTTTAACTTCATGCGTAACAAAACGTCTAATATCCTTTACACACTGCGACTTTCAGCATCGATGCAGTCGCGCGTTTTGGAATCGCGCTTTAGCATCGCGACTGAACAGTTCTAATTTAGCATAAATGCTGTCCAGAAGTGATACTGCATCGATGCTAACGCGCGCTAGAATTGCAGCTTAAAGTCGCAGTGTGTAAAGGGTCTAAGATCTGTTTAATTCCACAACAGTGGGTACTTTCATTTCTTGATTTAAGGTTATAACAAAAGAAAAACATAACTAAACCATCATGCATCATTATAACCAAACCTAACTGGAAGGAAACTCAAAACGCGCGGACGGAATCGTGAGGGGCCGCTAGTAAGAAATAAGAAAGAAAAAATCAAAGAAGAAAACCTATAATCCACGTTCCTTTGTATTTGTACGGAAGTCTCAACATACGAGTAGTTCCCTAAAACCCAGCAGGTGGCCCTCGAAAAACACTTGAGACCAATTGGCGTTTTCGTGTATTTATTGATAGAGAAGACTTTATGAATGAAGCTAATCAGTTTTTTTTAAGATCGATTAAGTATATAGCTATGTAAGATAAAAATATATTTGGTACAGAAGAAAATAAGAAACTTTAAATTTTCTACGCAAAATTTAATTTTTTTTTCTTCGGACCTCTACCGCGACTAAGCACATAATAGTGAGGCATCTTTCAGCCGTCTCGCACTACTCCTCAAGTGTCAATAACTCCTACTACAAAAGTTATATGTGTATTTAGAAGATACTGCAGTTAGACAGACTTGAAGTCGTGCGGCTGATTTGATTTAGGAGACCACACTCGCGTAGAAATGGACTAGATCGAGAACCCCCTTCGTTTACGAAATACCTGCCTAACATCAAATGATTGCTCACTTGCTGAAAGCTGTAGTGGTTCATCAATTTCCGACGACCTCCGTGGTGTAGTGGCTAAGCACGCTGGTTTCAAGGCGTCGCCGCTCCGAGATCCCGGGTTCGATTCCCGGTCGGATCAAAATAGAAATCAAAACTTTCCATACTGTCTCGGATCTTGGTGTTGTGGTACTACCGTTGTATCTGATTTCCATAACAAAAGTGCCTTATAGTTACTTACCTTGGGATCAGAGCAATGTATGTGATTGGTGTCCAATATTACTTTTTTTATTTTTGTGTCAGCCGAGGGGTGAGCTCCAATTCTCACGTCAACCACATTGTATGTTAAAATAACCGACTAATTGTTTTTTATTAATGCCTATGTTTTACTGTCGTAATAATTAATCAACTGCCATTAAATTATTTAACTGACAAATACGTTTGCCAACTGATCATAATGACATCTCGAATATATAAATAAGCTCAAAAAATTAGTTCCCTTTACATTATGTAACTGGTTTCGACTGGTTTTGATGTCTTATAGCCGAAAGCCTTTCTCAATAAATAAGCTAATCAATACAAAATTATATTTCATATCGGTTCTATAGTTACCTACTGAGGTTAGTGCGCTCAAGCAAACAAACTCTACAGCTTTATAACATTAGTATAGATTTACCAAAGATATTCCAATTTCATAAACTAGTATCCAGTTTTTTTAGTTGTTCGTGTGCCCGCATCCAAAGGAGTCTACGACTATGTCCAACAGAAACGTTATCAAATTTTCACTACAACCAACATGTAAACGATACAAAATGTGGATCATTAGGGGCGTTTATACTGAAAATAAAATAATACTTAAATAGATGTTGTCCGTCAGTTAAAGATAAAAGGGTGGTTCTCAAACGAATGAGTTGTGCTTAGCCCTATCGCCATGGTAAACGAAAGAGCCTTTATATGACCCGAATAATGTGATGAAATTCATACCAAATGGAAAAACAAGCTCTTGTAAGGTTCTTTTGGTGAAAGATATTTATTGCCGGTATCATACAAATAGCTATCGGGTACTATTTTTAGGACTTCCTTGGGTGATATTTATAACCAACTCAGAGTGTAAAGCTATTGAAATGGTTACCGACACGTATCAATATGGTTATTCTTTAATTATATGACTCTGCAGTATGCACTTTAATTAAATTAAATACGTTGTTACACTTCCTCAATTTTCAGAAGATATTTTTGTTTGAAATAATGTAGTAGTATTTGCTTACACTTAAGAAACAAGTTAAATTTAAGAATATCAAAAGACGTTTTTTGCTTTACAACAGACATTTCATTGCGCTCTATCTCATGTATTTGGTATGTATCGTATTCGATTTTTAGCTTACTCAAAATGAACCCGTAGGCAGTGGCGGCTGTACCTTTAGTGCGCTCGTGCGCTGAACCACCAATTCAAAAGATTTAAAAATTACATAATATTAAATACTTCATCTTTATTTTTAAAAATAACCATTTCAATATTTATTTTTAAAGATACGAAAACGTATAAAAGATTAAATCTCCAATTATGGTGAATCAGTTTGAGCGCTTTACTAAACTATTAAGACTTATTTTCCTGTAAAGACAAATTCTCGTGCGCTTCGGCGAGTGCACGAGGACTGCTAATATAACTTGTAGGAGATACGAGTCAATACTAACTATTCTCTAATCTGTGTCAATACGCCTGACGCGTGAAATAAAAGATAGTTCATAGAAATGTACCGAGTGATGAGTGGGTTCTCGAGCACCGCTCGTGCGAACCGAAGATTGCCGAGAGCACCCGATGTTTGACGAATTGGCCGGCCGGCCATGGGCGCGAATCGACTACGGCAGCCATGATTGACATCTCGTATCAGACTACCAGTATAGTTTCACTGTATGTTTGACGCATTAATTATTGTTTATATATATTACCGTAATTGTTTTTAGTTTTTGTTTCGATTTTTTTAAAGTGCACTACCAGTTCGATAACCCACCAGCCGCCACTGCCCGTAGGTAAATATTAATTTTAAAAATATTAATGCAATTCATATAATCTAATCTTCTTTCTCTTAAATCAATCCAATCGTCTAATTTGTGTTTTGTATCAATTTCGTGGCGACAAGATACAAAAAGAAAAATATATTTACATATAGGTATAATACGTTGTATATAGATATACAACATAATATGGATTACTGTACCATTACAATAAGTTTACGACGGTTTTATTCGCAAGCGACGACTTAAAAAAAAGTCTATAGAAAATTGCACAGCGCCTCTAGCGGTCACCGACAGAACTAAAATTTTCCATACAAAAAGTTACGTCATCGCTATCGAGTAAACTCATGGTACCGGTTCGTTCTTAAAGAATGCATATTTTTTTCTTACTTTCCGATGTCATATATCCTCGCAATACGAAGTGTTTATTGAAACACTTCTGATTCACCTTTAAAGAGTATGGTAATGTTATGGATGTGGATGGGATTAGAGTGGATCTTGCCTTTGAGAAAGCCAATTTTCTATGTTTCCTTTTACATATTGCACAGGTAATAATTAGAATAGCCCGTAAACTCGTTTAAATGGTAACGAGATTACTTCGTGCTCTAGCGATGTTTTGTATAAAAAACCGGCCAAGTGCGAGTCGGACTCGCCCACTGAAGGTTCCGTGCCAACTTTAACTGAATAAGGGATCTACTTACTTCTACTAAGCTTAAATACCATAATATTTTGTTGACAGCAAATACAACTTTGTTTTTCATAGTGTTTGTATGAAAAACAAAGTCATGTTTGCGGTTGTTGAAAATGTGCTATATCTCAAAAACTACTGATACGATCCCGTCCGAACTAATTTCCGTTGAAAGTATTTGTTAAGGTCTACATTACTTATTTTTTTTCAAAATTTTCACTTACTTAGTTTAGAAATTAGATGGGGGGGACGCCCATTTTACCACTATGGAAGCGTCTAGCTGTGAAACGTTAGACTTTAAAAGAAAATGGTTTTGGGAACCTCTATGTCATTTTGAGAGATCTATCTATAGACATCCCACACGCATAGGTTTGACTAAAAAGTTTTTTTCGGTTTTAGTTTCATGTATGAGAGCTAAAATATCATTTACCCCCCTTAAATATCATTATTTTTTATTTTTTGTAAAAGAATCGTAAACAGGATACATCTTTCTACCAAATTTCAACAGTATGATGCTTATAGTTACAGAATAAAATGGCTCTGACATACGGACGGACAGACAGACAGACAGACAGACTTGACGAAACTATAAGGGTTCCGGTTTTTGCTATTCGGCTACGGAACCCTAAAAAATCGGTAATTGGATCTTATGTTTTCCAGATAGTAACCTATCTACCTTTGATTTGGATGTAAGAACGTATAATAATACAACGTGAAATTGTATTTTTCTATTGTATATATGAAGTAAATATGTAGTAAAGTTTATAAGGAGTCTATGGCATAAACCTATTTCAATGTAGATAATTTCATATTTGTGTTATAAGTAGATATTTAGGGAATCAATTTATGCCTACTGATGAAATAAATGCACTTTAAAGATATTACTTTAATGTCTAAAAAAAATATATTCAGACTTAACGGTACTACGTTTTTACCAAGTCTATTAAAATAAATTTAAAATAAAGTCCGCAGAAGTGGATTTTAAAATTAAGATGGCCGTGCCAAAATGGCGTCGTTGAGTCGGTCCACGGTTGAATGAACGCATTTTTATGAATAAGAAATATGACATCAGATTAGGTACCTCGCTGTTCAACCGCGAGCTAACGAAATGACTATTTTCATTGGAATGAAATTCAAAACGCGAAAAAATATTGGCGAAAAACCGAGAAATGGGAAAGTTACTATTTTCGTTTCGGTTAGAAACTCTTGTAAAGCAGATTGTCGAACTATGCCAATTAAGCATTTAATTTATAACCATACAAAAGAAATGAATTACAAAAGACAACTCCTCAAGTAAAGTAATATTTATTTTAAACTACCACCGTTTTAAGCGAATTCATTTACCAATTGCTTTCCTAAGATTTTGTATTGAGGGATGACGAAGTATCATCCTATTTATCCCAACGATGGATCCCTGATTCAATAATTTTTGTCATTTTAACACCCGTGTACAGTTTTGATGGAATTAGCATAGCTTTTGATGGACCGTCACTCCCCGGATTATCTCAAAGGGCACAGATTTGTGATAAAGATAGGGCGTTGGCTTCGGATTATGTCACGTATAATGCTTTTGAGGTAAAAGGTCTATTGAGTGTCCATTCATGGTAGCATACATATGATTTATGCAGCATACTATTATTCAGTGTTGTCTATTATGATTTCTACATTGTCCTGTCCGGGAATCGAACCCGGGACCTCGGAGCGGCGACACCTTGAACACGGCGTGCTTAGCCACTACAACACGGAGGTCGTCAGAATGAAGAAATATATGTGAAGAAAGAACTAAATCAACTAACAATGATAATGTAGGAGTCACGTTGTTCATACGCAGCGATAAGATACAAGCCTGTCGATCGCGGGGAACTGTTGCGAGAGCTGATCCAGGGGCGAGTGGAAGTGGCGCAGCAGGATTCGTGGAATTGAAAAGACCGCACGCTGATTATTACAAGCATTTATTTCTTCATGAAATAAAGTTGCAATACATCGTCAAATAGTAATTACATTATTAAATTAAAATAAAATTATAAATTAGCCAAGCGAGCCGAGGAGGTCAGACAGAAGACAAAATTAACAGTCGAGCTGTCAGGCTGTCACAGATTAAAAAAGAAAAATGATAAGAATGCATTCAGTACATTAAATATTTATAAGCAATGGCAGCGTTCATATTTTAACACTTCCCCTCATTCTTATCATAAGACTCTACAAAATAAGTCTCTACCAAACTCTATCTTAGTAATGTACAATATTTGCTCTACTACCATTATCTTATGTCAGTCAGTACATAACATTATTACAAGTTATTAGGCAATTATCAGTATTATCAGGCAAAACAACAAACAAAATCATTCACAATAATATTCTAAACATTAATATCACAGATGCTTCAAATTCAAATTTTCGACAAAATTAAAATGTTTAGTTTTACATAAGGGCTTGGTAAATAGATCGGCTGTCATTTGGTCAGTTGGTAAGTATTTAACTGTAACTCTACGTCTTGATACATAATCTTTTACGAAATGGTAACGTAGGTCAATATGCTTGGTACGCTTATGACAGTACTCCTTTGCCAGCAACAGTTTATGTGCGCTCTGATTATCATTATAGATAATAGTCTCTATATGTTTATCATAAATTTTCAACAAGAAATTCTGAATAAAACATAACTCTTTCGCAACATCACTTATGGCTACATACTCAGCCTCAGTGCTGGACAGTGCCACACAGCGCTGCTTTCTAGCTTCCCAGCTAACTGTATTATTACCTAGTTTCACAACGAAGCCCGTGTATGATTTCCTATCACATTTATCGTTAGCCCAGTCAGCGTCTGTATATGCCAACAAATCTAGAGATTTACTCTTGTAAAAACAAAGTCCTAAATCAATGGTACCCGCCAAATATCGCAATACTCGTTTAGCAGCTACCCAATGACTTTTATCAAAATTGGTCAAGTATTGACTGAGCTGACTGCAACTAAAAGCTATATCTGGCCTCGTGCAAACCGATAAATACATTAGACAGCCAATTAATTGCCTGAACTGATAAACATTATCATCTAAAGGTTCATTGTCTGTTTTAGATAAATTACTATTTGCTATCATAGGTGTGGATACATGCTTACAGTCTGTCATATTAAAACGTTGAAGTAATTTCCTAATATATTCAGATTGATCCAAGATTAAAACATTCTTATTTCTAGTGACACGCATGCCTAAACAACTCGTAAGTGAACCAAGATGCTTTATACAAAAATTTTCATTCAATAATTTAAATAAATCCTCTGTATTACAAGTCGAAAAAATATAAAAATCATCAACATATAAAGCTATGATGGTGAGATCCCTTCCACACTTTTTGACATATACACAGGGCTCACACTTACTTTGCACATAGCCATTCTTCGACAGTAAATCATGCACCTTCAGATTCCACATGCGACTAGCCTGTTTTAATCCATACAGACTTTTTCTTAGCATACACACCTTGTTCTCATCACTGACAAAACCTTGTGGTTGCTCCATGTATATTCTTTCATGTAAGTCGCCATTCAAAAATGCTGTAGTTACGTCTATGTGTTCTATAGACATATCTAATTCATGTGCAAGTGAGAAAAGAATACGCATTGTTGAATGTCGAACAACTGGCGAAAAAGTTTCAGAATAATCCAGTCCTCTCTTTTGACTAAAGCCGCGAGCGACCAAGCGAGCTTTATACCTGTCAAAATTTCCTGACGTATCATGTTTCCTCTTATACACCCATTTACATTTAATGACATTGGCATCAGAAGGACGATCAACCAACTCCCATACATTATGTTGAACAAGTGACTCATACTCTTCTTTCATTGCCTTTTTCCACTCGGAGGAGTCTGATGACGTCATAGCCTCTTCGTATGTTTGGGGTTCTTCAAATAAAGAGTTGGCGTACATACCGATTTCATAATCGCCATATCTAATTGGCGGTATACCACGTGTACTGCGTACGGGGCGGCCGCTGACAGTGACAGGACCTACTGTACTAGTCGCGCCTTCCCCTCGAGCTGCTGCATCCTCGCCAGTCACCGGCTGCGCCTCCGGCTCCCGAACTGAAGACTCAGGCTCAGCAGAGGCCTGCTCTGCATCTGGGTACTCGTCGGATTCATCGCCAGACTCAACATCTGTAAATTCATACGAAAAATCATGTTTATCATTTGAATTAATACTTTTATTAATATTTTGACTAGAATTATTATTATTCTGAGTAGAATTCAAATCATTATTATATTCAGTTCTACTACAATTTAATTCATTATTATATTCTGTTAAAATTATAAATTCATTTAAATTATCGCTTATTAAATTGTTCTTCATGTCATTATTTTCAAAATCCTTATAAAATCTGTCCTCTATAAAATTAACATTCCTAGATATAATTACTCTCCTCGGATTAGATGGGTCTAAGAGTCGGTAACCTTTTGTTCGTTCTGAATAACCGACAAAAATATATAACTTTGCCCTAGCATTCAATTTACTTGTACGAGTAGGCTCAGGAATTAATGAATAGGCAATGCTACCAAATACACGGAGGTGTCCGAGACAAACTGAGTGTCGGGACCAGACCTCTTCAGGCACCTGTCCTGCTAACGCCGCAGTGGGGGATCTATTCTTCAAATAAATTGCCGTCATAACAGCCTCACCCCAAAAACGGTTACAGAGACCTGCCTGTATTAACATGCACCTAGCCTTCTCCATTAAAGTTCTATTAAGGCGCTCTGCCACGCCATTCTGTTGAGCACAATACGGTACAGTCAACTGGTGAGTTATTCCCTCTTTCTCAAGGAATTTCCTAAAACTGTCACTGCAGTACTCACCGCCATTATCAGAACGCAGGCATTTTATATGCAATCCAGTCTGCTTTTCAACAAAGTTCTTAAAATGGATAAAACAGTCTAAAACTTCTGACTTTTTCTTTAACAAATATCCAAAACTTTTTCTAGAATAATCATCAGTAAGTGTTAATAAGTACCTTGCATCACTCCAGCTGGGGTCTTTCATCGGGCCACAGACGTCACTATGTATCAACTCTAACGGCTGGCTTGCACGTCTTGCATTTTCCTTCGGATAAGCCTTGGCCACCGGCTTCCCCTCCAGACAGGCGACACACGGGACTAGATTCTCCTTGTCAACCTGAAAAGATACTTTACGTGCTGCACATTTCTGAAGTGTATACATACCTTGAAGACTCAGATGCCCTAACCTTTTATGCCATAAATTAGCATTCAAACCATTTGACCCAGCATACTTTGCGGTCTGTGCTTTCTGCACTTCATGTAGAACAGCCATCGACCGCTCCTTTGCAAAAGTAAATTTCATTCTATAAACACCCTTACTTAGATTAGCAGACATAATAGGCTTGCCTTGAATATCACAACTATCATAGACAGAACACCCATCCTTATTAAAAATCACAACCATACCCCTCTCACACAATCTACTCACAGAAAGCAAATTCTCGGTCAACTGTGGAACATACATGACATCATTCAAAATTTTATTACAACCATTAATGGTTACGTGAATATCTCCAACACCAGAGCTTTTCATTTTAGTTTCTTTATCTGCACAAGTAATTATAGTCTTATTTTGTCTAATATTGTCCAAGTAATTTTTATTTTTGCACATATGCGAAGACGATCCGCTATCCACTATAAAATCCACACTATCAGACGCGTAGAACGATGAAGCGTATGCAGTGTTCTCTTGATTACGCTTTTCTTGCTTTTGGCGCTTCAGCTTGAAACAGCGCGACTGAATGTGTCCAGGTTTCTTACAGTAATTGCAGACGATCTTCTTCTTGACGATAAGTGCACTTGATGAATTACTGTTACTGTGCAGTATTTGCTGGTTCTCGGTGTGCAATTTTCTGTATTCTTCCTGAATTAATCGAGCACGGACAACTTCTGAAGATAGAGAATTGGTCAACGATGCTGTCTCCAAGGCCGATACAAGTGTGTCGAAGTCCTGAGGGAGCCCAGATAAAAGTATCTCCGCAATCTCTTCATCTTCAATGACCTTACCAATGTCCGCTAATTGCTGTACTAAGGAGAAAACTGTGTCGATGTATTTTGTCATATTTTGATGTTGATTGTAGTCCACCCTATGAAGTTGCCGAAGTAGACCAACCCGTCTGAATAATCCTTTGTCTTCATAGACATTTCTCAGCTTGTCCCATGCTGCTTTTGCTGTGGTAATACCATGTAAAATTTGGTATAAAGAGGGTTTAAGGCTTAGTGATATTCTCGCTAGTGCTTTGGCTACTTTTGATTCGTCAGCCTCTGTGCCTAGGACGGCATTCCATAATCCTTCTAGAATCAAAGCGTTTTTGATTGCAAACTTCCAGCTGACATAATTTGAGACGCCTTCTAGTTTCTCAAAATTAAAGCCGCCGCTGATTACATAACTTCCTGCAGATGTACTCGAAGAATTCTCCATGACCATGCGGTTTTGTGAAGTGACTTTTAGAGGGTAGAAGCAGGTCACTTTTTCTCAAAAAAAAATCTCACCGCTTTGGAATTCCTTTGCATGAGCTTCTGAGGATAACCAACGTGCTTCTTGGTTTTAGCCTTTCCACCTTCCACGTTTTCTGTCTTCTAAACTGGGCCCATAACCTGTTGCGAGAGCTGATCCAGGGGCGAGTGGAAGTGGCGCAGCAGGATTCGTGGAATTGAAAAGACCGCACGCTGATTATTACAAGCATTTATTTCTTCATGAAATAAAGTTGCAATACATCGTCAAATAGTAATTACATTATTAAATTAAAATAAAATTATAAATTAGCCTAGCGAGCCGAGGAGGTCAGACAGAAGACAAAATTAACAGTCGAGCTGTCAGGCTGTCACAGATTAAAAAAGAAAAATGATAAGAATGCATTCAGTACATTAAATATTTATAAGCAATGGCAGCGTTCATATTTTAACAGGAACTTAGACGAACACGCGTAACATAGAATCTAACATATTCGCATGTACAGTGGCTAGCACATCAGGTTACCCACTTTTATTGCAAACTAGCCCTTATCGCAAATGCATAAGATACCGCTGTGTTTAGCTTGACGTGTTGTTCTCCCTAAACTGCGTGCATGGTCAATAAATCAAGTCGTTTTATATATCAGTGGTGACCCTGAAGTGATAATCCGGATCAGAACAATAACTATTCGAAGTGCTAGGTCAGTTAAGTGGAAAGGTGGCAAGCTTTTTATTAGCGTTTTTACCGGCACGATTCTTTCATATGAACATAATGAATTATTTTGATATAATCTTAGCTTTGTGTATTTAATATCATCACGTACAACGCTAAAATTGAGTGAGTAGTATAAAAACTGTTTCTACCTCACTCAATGGTGAACTTGAAGAGAATGCTATAAACCATAAAATCCGCCATTTGTACATAATTTTGTTTGCGGAATAAAGAATATAACTTTAAATAAATGATAATAAATTTAAAAAAAAACTTAAAATTACTTAAAATAATATATAGGAGACCAATTTCTTTTGGAGTCGGTGCATAATTTGTGTATACTGTAGCTCCAAAAGAATTTGTTTCTTCTAAAAAGAAGACGAATGATTTAATTTTAGCTTTTTAGTCAGGTTTTAAAAAGTGATTTAATTTTTATTTAGTTATTAGCTACTTATGTCTCAAAAACTACTCGACTGATTTTGATGAAACTTACACTGTACCCGTAGTTGAAGAAGAAGTTGTTTACACCTAAATAAACTAACAAATATTCATCTTGCTATAAGTTTTCGTTGTAGAGTAATCCTGAGACAAAATGCAAACCTACATGCATTAACGAAAATTTGGCACATGCGTTGAGAACGCCTGAATCGATCAACATACCAAAATTTTACCAAATTCTGTCGATATCACTTACATACGGGTCGAATTGGATAACTCCATTTTTTGATGTCGGTATAAATTACGGCAAAATTAACCCTTAGCTACCTACCCCTTGTTTCAGTCCGTTAACTACCTACCTGGAGTCTCTCAGACTCCTCTCTTCTCGGGACTCTTAACAAAAAACTAGGGTATCGTAAGGTACTAAAATATATAAAATATTATTTTTATACGTTTTTATTTCAAAAAAATGTATTTAAATAAATAAATAAAATAAAATAAAAATATTTATTTCAGGCATTGCCCATAAAGAGTGTTAGTAACAATTTCATCTTATAAACTATGTTAGTACATTGGAATTCTATTATTATTTATTAATTAAAAATTAAAGTAATTTACCCTAGTGTCTTTGGTTAGGTGGTAGCGTGTCCAGTGCTGCATGATGGCACTGTCCACGTCCAGCCTCGCCGCGACACTCTGCAGGAGACTGTTGGAGCTGCCACGCACCCTGTGGATCAAGGACGCTATGCGGTTTCGCAAAATAGCCGCAAAACTATCAACACCTGCTTCCGCCAGCATCCTCGAAGCACTACAATAACGTCGCAGCCCCATCAGCATCCTGAATGCATTATTGTATTGAGTGCGCAGGGCTCTGTACGCTGTAAGGGTATAGCTTGTCCACAGGCTGCACGTGTACTTAAGGCGTAAGGTGTGTGTATTTAAGGCGTAAACAATTTAAGATATTTATTTTTAAAAATGCCATAATCACTGAGACTTCAAAAAACTAACAAAATAACTTTTTATGATATTGAGCTCCATTTAAAAAAAAATGACTAAAAGTAGGAACTTTTCTTCATTAATTTATAAAAAAATAACAATCAACTTATAAATGTTTTCATAAATTATAACTGAAATGACAGAATATAAACAAAATTGCAAGCCCTAAACTTTTACAATTTTAGTCTACAAAGCCCATATAATATATAGGAACATTTTAGACAAAAAGGGTTTTTGCAGTAGCAACACAAGTACTGGATTTTCCGTTTATTTTTAAGACCACACTGAGAGCAGTCTTTGCGGATTTTCAGCCTTTCTGGTTGTTCAGAACTACTTCCTGCAGCACCAGAAAATGTCTCTGTGTCCAGTCGCAACACAGTCACCAACGAAACCAGTTTTTGCCAAAATAATTTCTTTTTATTGGTCAAGATTGCAATTGTTTCAAGGGTATGTCAGCTTCGTCTGATGAAAAAAGAACTAAAGACGTGTTTTGGGGCACAAAATTGGTACTATCTACCACTTAATCCGCCACTTCTTCACCGTCAATTTCCGAATCCGATCTGGACTGTTCGCCCAGCATGAAATCCTGACCAAAATTCACATCCCCATGACTGCATTCTGCATTTTGTATGTCGTCTTCAGTAGCATGTTCTTGCTCTAACCAGCGCTCAATAATTGTATCACTAAATCTCATTTTTTACTAAAATAATAAAAACTACATGATTAGAAAAAAATCCTTTAAGTACCTACCTGGAGTCTCTAAGACTCCAAAAAATTTTAAATACTCACTAGAGAGCAAACGCGCGCAAGTGTAACCTCGACGAGCGCTGACGTGATGCTGCGGGTAGAGGGCGGAAGGTACATGAACGCTTAAAGACTAAAGACGCGCATGCGATGAGTTAAGACAAGAAACAAATTCGCCAGAGTCTGAGAGACTCCCGGTAGGTAGTTAAGGGTTAAAATAAATATCTTGTTTATTCATTACGACGTATGTATTTGCTATTTCGTGACACCACGAACAACACGAAATTAAAACAGTGTGTTAATTATATGGTGTATTTTTTATTTATCTTTAATAAATAAATATGCGCCAGACAACTCATCAATTGTCGTGGTTTTGAAGTAAGGAATTAACTTCCTTGTGTTACGAATACCAGACAATGATTATGATGGGGGCGTCTCCCATAAATATTTTAATTCATATTAAACATCCATGACTCAGGTACAATACAATAACAATAAATTATTTTTATTATCTTTTTATATTCTTTAGTAAGTATGGCAAAATTGGTTGTTAAACAACCTTTGCTATTAAACAAAGTGTCATCTTAACAGATAACCGATAAGTTTCGTACTCACTCACGGTTGTGAACAAGACCCTATCATCGTGGTACATTTGTCGATGTGCAGTTGAGTGTCACCTGATCACGATAGGGTGGTCTCCCTTCACGGTTCCACGGGCACGTGCTGAGGGTTTTCCTTGAGGAAATTGTGAAAGCCGTGTTTTTTTCTTAAACCTTATAAAAATTTAGGTTTTTTGATGCTTTATTACATAAGTTTCTTTAATTTTTTAGCACTTCTATAAATATTTAAAAAAATGATAGGATACGAATGTGCGACTTTTATTAACTAAAAACCTTTGACCTCTTTTCATAGCGATTAAATAAATGATATTGCATTTGAACATACAAAACCACAACCTTCAGAAAAAAAATATATAACAATCATATTTATTTTCTTCTTACTCGCATTCAAGTTTCAGTTATCACTCTATACAAAATTTTGAGGAATTAATAAGTAATGCTATGGAGGATGTGGCTACCCCGTTATTCCCGTCTCGTTTAAAACAGAGCCGCTGGTAATAGAAATCAGTGATGCCAGACGTACGGTAAGTACTGTTTTTTTACGGTAACTTCAAGCCTCGCACGGTAATCCATCGCAGTTTCAAAATGTATTTTTGTTTAATGAGCCAAAATTCAATCATTTGTACGATAATTTGAATATGCGGTCTAATCTATGTAACACATTGCAAAGTTGGTGAATAAAACCAGATTTGCGTGAATCTTTTCTGTATCGGACTACGTATGATATATTTTGTGATCTTTTATATTTTTATTTGATAAATTCATTAACAAACAACGTAAAAAAATCGAATTGAAATAAAAATGACTCAAGAGACATGGACGATCGACTAAAATCAAGTACAATAAAGTAACTTGAAGTGAGTTTATGCGGAATATTTTATATTTTATGAAATCGTACGGTAATTTTGGATGCATTTTACGGTAATTCTGGCAGCACATACTAACAACGCTTATGTAAATAGAAAATAAAACCAATA
This sequence comes from Pyrausta purpuralis, assembly GCA_963924145.1. NCBI lineage: Eukaryota > Metazoa > Arthropoda > Insecta > Lepidoptera > Crambidae > Pyrausta > Pyrausta purpuralis. Next base: position 5,759,778 of record OZ001646.1, read on the forward strand.
AAGTACGGAACCAAATAAATAGGTTTCACCTAAATCAAATTAATCTAGAACTGTACAATTTATTTTTATTGTGGTGAATTACATTGTGCTGAGGGAAATATATTTGGATATCTTTTAAGTGCCGCATTTGATCAATATATTATGTATATATAACAACCTTTATTATTCTATCGTTAATGTAAAAGTTTCAACTTCCAGTATTAACAAAATAAGTACAAGTTTTTAGAATATCTTCAAAATGTTTTTACGGATTTTATTATGGGCTTATCAAATAATAGTAAAATTACTATTAATCCGAGTGGTATGTTAAATATTAGTATGATGAATTGTATTTTTTTATTTTACAGCAGCAATCCGATTTTTAAACTAAATCTTAAACTTTTCCAATAAAATCTTAAACTTTTCCAAGTCGCAGTAGTCTATCTTCAATTCGATTCTTTTAAAGCGCACAGATTTATAAATTAAGCCAGATCAGGAGATTACATCGGAACTGCTTGATCCTCCCGGGATTACCTACGCGAAAAGGCTTGGATAAAACAGAATATTCCAGAATAGGTGATTTGGACCTGAGAGACCTAGTGTTTTAGCGGTGATTCGTCTTCAAAGAGAGCACGATTTAAATCTATTCAAAGGTATATTTATAGAACCCTCAGAATATCTAGCTTTTCTCTGAAATCATACGTATAGGAGGTATGATTTGGAATATATTTATTTGTGTTATACACACTTGTGTGTAAGCCTTTCTTGTAACTAAGATATTTATATTAGGTTTGAAAAACTTTCATAAGAACACAATTATAGCTTTGGTTCTGATACGCTCCGCTTATACTAGACGTACATAAAGTTAACATCAAACTCATTGATAATAATTTATTATACCTACACTAATAACAAATGTTATTTCCATTGCACAGAACATAGTAGCTATTTTAAGAATTAGTTAATATATACAGCGTGTGACCTGTACTAGGAGCAAAAGTTTTAACTAAACTGATGTACCTACCTGTTTATTTTGATTTGTCTCATTTTTTTGGCAGCAAGTGGTAAATGAGTTTGTTCCGGCGTTTCTTCTCAGCACTTGCCAGTAATAATAATAGTAGAAGCCAGTATAACAGTAGCCAGAATAATTTGCGTCAAAGTATTCGTATAGTAACGTAATCATTTGTATGAGAATCTGAAAGCGCCTCTATCGGACGTAAAACAAACTAAATTTGGCAGCTCAAATACCTGACATTTATTGTGCGTAAACATTTTCTATAGTGTTAAACTGGATTTGCGATCACGAACCTTTCATTGACGTATAGTATCGTGAGTTGCAACATGATTACTTCAGATTCTAAGTGTCAAAAATGAGCGAAGAGAAACTAGGTAACTTTTACGGATAAGACCGCCTAAATTGTTTTTTTTTTCTAAAATTATCACACAGCTGCATTTGAAGACTCAAGCTCTTGGAATGAGAAAGATTCGGCATCAACTTCAATAGCAAATACATCTCTCACCTCCGGTTTATTGATAATATACTATTCGTGAAGGCAAAGATGAGATTTTGGAACTACAGTCGAAAGGCTTAACTGAGCCTCACAACAAGTGGTTCTAAGAAAGAGGTCTATCAACGAATCCAACGCGGCCGGGGAACAGCAGAGGTCGGGAAACAGCGCAAGAGCGTCGCCATGTCTCATTAACTTCAGTGTTTGAAGACGAAAGTCTTCAACGGGTGTGTGTGTACTAGTGAGAACGTACGGATCCGACACATAGTTTCTTACTATATGTGCTCAAAATATCACATATAACAACAGACAGAGCTTTGGCTTTTGGCGAGAAATAAAGAAACGTGTGGAATAAAGAAAACGTAAGTGGTCATATTTATAATTCTAAAATTATGACATTACATTAGGAATATGAAATTTATTACAATATTTTTTATCTTGTACACCTTATTTTTAACTTAAAAAGAAATCAGGAACAGGGCACTTGTAACAGGTGTATCGATTTTGATCTTGTGGGTTCATCTTTGCTTTAAATATATATATGGGAGTAACGAAGACCTTATTTGTTTATTTTTAAACAAAATATATTTACAATCACAAAACTAAATGAAAACACAAAGTAGGCAATTGTAATTTAAATGCTGGAGGTTAGCAGGCAGCCCTATCGCACGTATATGTAGCGATCACAAATAATATGTAGCGATCTTCCTGTGACGTAGTTGCTCGAACTCTGCCTGATCCTGCTCTTTTGGTTACCCTCCAAGGCTCTTGAAAGCGGTTTTTAAGCATTCTGGATTGCTCGTCTTGAAAAACCCAGCTGCAAAGCTACAGAACGCTGCGATGGCCCTCCTGTATTAATATAATGGCTCTAGTTGCGGTTAAGAGGTACATATGTCTTTGAATCCTAGGCATTCTCTTTTTAAATGTTTACCTACACTATGACCCAGCAAACCTTTAATTGTTTACAAAGAAATACACAGTTTAAATGTGTCAAACATTCGTCATAAAGTGGGTAAATTTAAGTAATTAAAAAACAAAATGAAAATTCTACCCACTTTCAATTTTATGTAAGTGGTACCAAGTCAACAATTGCTCATAAAAAAGCAAGAGAACACACTACAAAAATGTTTGCCACTTATGATCCTTGTGTTACGAATATCAGACAACGATTATGACGGGGGTGTCTCCCATAAATACTTAAATACATATTAAACATTCATGACTCAAGTACAATACAATAACAATAAATTATTTTTATTATCTTTTTATATTCTTCAGTAAGTATGGCAAAACTGTACCTTTGCTATTAAACAAAGTGTCATCTTAACAGATAACCGATAAGTTTCGTACTCACTCACGGTTGTGAACAAGACCCTATCATCATGGTACATTTGTCAATGTGCAGTTGAGTGTCACCTGATGACGATAGGGTGGTCTCCCTTCACGGTTCGGTGGACACGTGCTGAGGGCTTTCCTTGAAATTGTGAAAGCCGTTTTTTAGGGTTCCTTAGCCGAATTACAAAAAACGGAACCATTATAGTTTCGTCAAGTCTGTCTGTCTGTCCGTCCGTATGTCTCAGCCACTTTATTCTGGAACTGTTAATAGTACACATTTGAAACTTAGTGGATGTACACGTATCCTGTTAACCGCTATACGATTCTCATAAAAAAAATCTATGCGTGTCAAACCTATGTGTGTCGGGTGTCTATGGATAGGTCTTTTAAAATGACATCGAAATTTTAAGACCATTTTCTCTAAAAGTTTAAAATTTGAGAGATACACGCTTCCAAAGTGGTAAAATGGGCGTTCCCCCATATAACTTTTTAACTAAGCGAGTGCTAATTTTGAAAAAAATACATGTATGTATATGTAGCTCTGACAAAGACTTTCAACAAATATTGGTTTAAACGAGATCGAACTAGTAGTTTTTGAGATAGAGCACATTTTCAATAACCGCATATCTTTGTTATTCATTCAAATACTATGAAACATAAAGTTATATTTGACGCCAACAAAATATTGTGGTATTTTGGCTAAGTTGAAGTAAGTGGATCTCTAATTCAGCTTAAGTTGGCACGGAACCCTTGGTGTGCGAGTCCGACTCGCACTTGGCCGGTTTTTTCTTATACCTTACGAAATAAAGTTGGTGCTTTATTACATCTGTTTATTCAATATTTTTTTAACACTTCTATGAATAATTAAAAAATGTGCAATGTTACGGTATGTGCCACTTTTATAACCCAAAACAATTGACCTCTATTAGTAAATGACTAAGAGATACAGCATTTTAACTCACGAAACCAAAACTAGCAGAAAAAATTTAACAAGTATATATATTATTTCTCACTCCTATTCAAGTTTCACTTCCTATGACTCTAAAAATTTTTTTTGAGGAATTATTAAGTAATCCTTAGAAGAGCAAACTACCCCGTTATTCCCGTCTCGAATAAAACAGAGCCGCTGTTAATGGGGACCAGTGATGCTAGACGTACGGTACGTAAGTACCGTAACTATTGTACGGTAATTTCAAGCCGCGTACGGTAATCCATCGCAGTTTCGATACGTCTTTTTGTTTAATGATCCAAAATTCGATAGTTTGTACGGTTATGTAAATATGCGGACTAATCTGTGTAATAACACATTGTAAAGTTGGTGAATTAGACCTGATTTGAGTGAATCTTTTCTCTATCGGACTCCGTATGATATATTTTAGTGATCTTTTGTATTTCTACCTGATAAATTCATTAACGAAAGGCGTAAAAAAATTCGAATTGAAATAAAAATTACCGAAGGTACATGGACGATTGACTAAAATCAAGTACAATAAAGTTACTTCAAGTATTTTTTTACGGAATACTTTATACACGGTGACTTTTTTATCAGTACCGAAATTTTGTGTAAAGACTCCACTGATAAATATGAACAACTTTTACTATGGGGGCAATAGGTAAATCGAAAAAAAAAAACATCTGTTCCATACATTTTGACCGCGCACCAATTGAACATTTGTATGGAACTACTGATTTATTTTTCTCGATTTCACTATTGCCCCCATAGTAAATGTTGTTCATATTCATCAGTTGAGTCTCTACCCAAAATTTCCGTACGGATTACAATTTCACCCTGTATTTTACGAAATTTTACGGTAATTTTGGGGTGCATTTTACGGTCATTCTGACAGCACAGACTGGCAACGCTTGTGAATAGAAAATTAAACCAATAAAATACGGAACCAAATAAATAGGTTTCACCTGAAGTAAGTTAATCCAGAACTGTACAATTTAGTTTTATTCTGGTGAATTATATTGTGTTGAGGGAAATATATTTGGATATCTTTAAAGTGCCGCATTTAATCAATATATTATACATAAGAACCTTAAGTATTTTATCGTTAATGTAAAATTTTCAACTTTTAGTAACAAAATAACTCAAAGTTTTTAGAATATCATCAAAATGTCTTTACGGATTTTATTGTGGGCTTATCAAACAATAGTAGAATTACTATTAATCCAAATGGTACGTTTTATATTAGTATGATGAATTGTATTTTTTTTAATAACAGCAATCCGATTTTTAAAATAAATCTAAAACTTTTCCGATGATCTCCAAGTCGCAGTAGTATATCTTCACTTCAATTCTTTTAAAGCGCACAGATTTATAAATTAAGCCAGTGCAGGAGATTACATCGGAACTGCTTGATCCTCCCGGGATTACCTACCCGATAAGGCTGGGATAAAACAGAATATTCCAGAATAGGTGATTTGGACCTGAGAGACCTAGTGTTTTAGCGGTGATTCGTCTTCAAAGAGAGCACGATTTAAATCAATTCCAAGGTATATTTATAGAACCCTCAGAATATCTCGCTTTTCTCTGAAATCATACGTATAGGAGGTACGATTTGTAATATATTTATTTGTGTTATACACACTTTTGTGTAAGCCTTTCTTGTAACTAAGATATTTATTTAGGCTTGAAAATCTTTCATAAGAACACAATTATAGCTTTGGTTCTGATACGCTCCGCTTATACTAGACGTACATAAAGTTAACATCAAACTCATTGATAATAATTAATAATTTATTATACCTACACTAATAACAATTGCTATTTCCATTACACTAAACATAGAAGCTTTTTTTAAGAATTAGTTAATATATACAGCGTGTAGCTTGTACTAGGAGCAAAAATTTTAACCAAACTGATGTACTTAACTGTTTGTTTTGATTAGAATCATTTTTGTGGCAGCAAGTAGTGACTGAGTTTGTTCCGGCGTTTCTTCTCAGCACTTGCCAGATTGTCTGTGTCTTGTCTCGAAGCGCTAGTAGAGCCCAAAAGATAAGAAGACATGTTCTAGCCCCATATGGGCAATAATTGATTGATATCAACTTATTATTGACGTTCATGAGTGACATTTTGTTGCTTGATTGAACAAATAATTTTTGACTTTGACTTTGACTAATCAATGATCCTACAGAATATACACGCATCAAAAGTGTCTAGGGATAAAGCATTTTTAAGCGGATTTCTTGAGATTGAGATGTGGCTTTGTAATAAATTTATGATTTTATAAATTTATATGGATCCTTTTTGCATTTCATAATTTGAAACAGGAACTGTCAATCAAATTCGAGTAAAAGATGAAAATCAGCTGTCAATATTTTCCCTTTAAAAACGTAACCACTTGACTGTCCGCGCTGTCAGACTATGATGTGGGAAAACTGTCCGGCGATATCGCGCGACGGTTGCATGATATAAATCGCGCGACGTGTCGCGCGATAAAAACGATTATATAAAGAAAAGTATAGTTGTGATTACGAAAACAAAAATACTGGTAGATAGGTAATAGTTATAAATATATTAAAAGTTGAAAATATATACTTACTATACTATAATATATACTATACTTAATATTTATATATATACTATAATTAATACATACTTTTCAAGTGGTGGGCACTGTAGTACCACGGACAGTTTACCGTAAAAAAGAAAATGGCACTGTAGTGCCATTGGACTGCAGAGCGGAACGCATTGAAGACATTATTAATGCTACTGTTTCCCTACTACTGATTAAAACCAACGTTATTATGGAGCGGCGACATCATTTAAGCAGGGAAGAAATGCTCAGAGCCGTGGGAATGATAGAAGCTGGTTCCCGGCAACATACTGTGGCTTTAGCTCTGAATACAAGTCAGAATGTTATCAGTCGACATTGGACACGTTACCGAAGCACTGATACCGTGGCTGAGCGCCATGGAGGACGGTATCGTTGCACCACACGGAGACAAGACCGATACATTCAAATCACAGCTCGAAGAGCTCCAACAATAACCGGCATGATGTTAGCCGTGAGGCTTCATAACTCTTCAGGGAACTTAATTGGCGACCAAACAGTCAGAAACCGCTTGCATGAAGTGAACCTTCATTCTCGAAGACCGCTACGGGTACCACCTATAGCAATCCACAATCGTAGGATTCGATATCAATGGGCTCTTGAACACAGAAATTGGGCAGAAGAACAATGGCGTTTCGTGTGCTTTTCTGATGAGTCTCGTTTTGGTATGAGACCGGATACAAGACATATACGACACTGGAAAAGCCCTGGACGCCAACAGCGATTAAAATCCTGCCAGGAAGTCCATCCTTATAGTGGTGGAACCATCATGGTATGGGCGGGTATTTGGATCGGCGGAAGAACTGATTTGATTCGGATCAGAGGCAACCTCAACGCTCAAATTTATGCTGAGACGATTGTATCAGACGTCATCGTTCCTCTACAAGTGCAAATCGGTCCCTTATTTCAGTTAATGCATGATAATGCACGACCGCACACCGCAAGAGTTGTAAGACAGACTCTCGCCGCAGCTAACATCAATGTCCTGCCCTGGCCTGCTCAGTCGCCAGACTTGAACCCGATTGAGCATGCATGGGATATGCTACAGAGAAGAGCTCTGCCTAATATGGAGGGTATCTAGTCGCAAGAAGACCTTTTTTTGTTGTTGCAACGAACATGGGCGGCCATTCCACAGCGTGATTTGGATGAACTTATTTTGAGTATGCCAAACCGATGTTCATGTGTTGTTAGTGTTCGCGGTAGAAACACGCATTATTAATTGTTTAAGTTACCCAATAAAATTTTAAAGAAAACTGTTGTTTTACAGTCTTTTTTTCGAACTTTAATGTTAGTGGTTCAAATGTCAAAAATATCCTTATTAGGAAAATGGCAAAGGAGATTGTGCATTGAAGTATGGAATTTTGTTTCAGATTGTATCATGATGTACCTCCATGAAACCTACCGCATTTTGTAGGGTTTTAAACGAACAATTAATTACACAAAACAATAAATCTCAAATTCGCCGGATTTTTGAACAGCAGCTTCACGAAATTCATTAGTTAGGTTAGGTTATTTTTGACAAATAGAATTATACGAACGAGCTCCGTATTATCGAATCTATAATAAATGCGATCAGATGACGCTTTACTTCGTTTCCTTCTTTGTCTACATTGTTTTCTTTGATTGCACACAATATTATGATGATTCCAACACAAAATTACAATAAATGACTTGACATTTTTTTTCACTCTTGGTGTTGCCCGCCACATTCTTTTAAAGATTAAAATAATCGATCATCGTTTAAGGTTTTTTGTAATCAAATATCATTTGAAACAATATCTTTTTTTTATTAATTAATAAAGCAAATAAACTTACTGATAGGCAGACGGTGAGTATTTACCGACTAAATACTTAAAACGAGTAAATACTGTTTATCTATCTGTTTTTACTGCAGAAAAGACCTTAAGCAGACAGTTAATATTTCTTCGATAGTTACGTTTTAATACAAGATTTTATAATTCTGAATGCATAAACTGTGTTAAATGGACTTTCGATATTTTTTTATGGGTCTCGGGTCCGTATTTGGGGTCTGATGATGTAGTCTGTATCTAATGCTTTAGAATGTTTTTAACACTCACAGTGTCATATTTTATATTTTTTGGCAAACCGGTTTGCCAAAAGGTTGCTGGTTCAAGTCCCGCCCGTGCGCAAAAAATTTTTGGTTTCTTATTTCATCTTTATGGATAGTCTGTATCTAATTAAACAATGCTGCACCCTTATCAGCTTAGGCTCGTTGGATTCGTCTTTAGTCCTTAGATATCATCTCGAACCGACCAGAGTCCTTGCCAAAACAATTCAAACAAGCCCAAACTCGATGATGTTGTGCCGTTTTATTGCAGAGTTCCCATGATTACCTACCAGCACCGTCATCAGACCCTGAATATGAGCTAGAGTCAATTTCAAACATATTAGCATTGTAGCTAATTATTCATTCTTCGGTTTCAAGTGCCTTTATATCTATTGTAGTGAATCGATATTCGCCAGAATCGATTAACGCCAGGGGATGGATAGATGACCGGCTTCCTCCATCCTTAAACACTGGCAACATTGGAAAAGTTGGAAAAAGTGTTTTTGGCATAGCAATCAAGTAATAAAATGACTTCCTAATTAATTAGCAATTTTATACCCGGCGAAGTTATTGCTTAATATTTTAAACAAGTTTTAGTAAAAAAAAACTTAATTTTTAATACTAAATTTATTATGGTACAAAGTGAAACCATGTTTGCACATTCTCCTTTCTTTATTAATGCAAAGGTGACTTGGTTTATCGTTACTGTAGACAAACGAAAACACTTTATTTGATGAATCCTTAAAGAAAATTTTAATTAATATTAATCAGGAGAAAAGTTATTGCAAAAATAAATGTTGATCCCTAGACACTTTTAATGTGTGTATGTAGTTACCTGCTCAAAGTGCTCTCAATTGCTTTAACTCAAAGATATAGTAATCCAAAGTTAGTATACCTAATCAATGTATACACATCAAAAGTGTCTAGGGATTATATATTTTTGCAATAACTTTTCTCCTGATTGATATTAATTAAAATTTTCTTTAAGGATTCATCAAATTAAGTGTTTTCGTTTGTCTACAGTAACGATAAACCAAGTCACCTTTGCATTAATAAAGAAATTTGCCATTTTCCTAATAAGGATATTTTTGACATTTGAACCACTAACATTAAAGTTCGAAAAAAAGACTGTAAAATAACAGTTTTCTTTAAAATTTTATTGGGTAACTTAAACAATTAATAATGCGTGTTTCTACCGCGAACACTAACAACACAAGAACATCGGTTTGGCATACTCAAAATAAGTTCATCCAAATCACGCTGTGGAGTGGCCGCCCATGTTCGTTGCAACAACAAAAAAAGGTCTTCTTGCGACTAGATACCCTCCATATTAGGCAGAGCTCTTCTCTGTAGCATATCCCATGCATGCTCAATCGGGTTCAAGTCTGGCGACTGAGCAGGCCAGGGCAGGACATTGATGTTAGCTGCGGCGAGAGTCTGTCTTACAACTCTTGCGGTGTGCGGTCGTGCATTATCATGCATTAACTGAAATAAGGGACCGATTTGCACTTGTAGAGGAACGATGACGTCTGATACAATCGTCTCAGCATAAATTTGAGCGTTGAGGTTGCCTCTGATCCGAATCAAATCAGTTCTTCCGCCGATCCAAATACCCGCCCATACCATGATGGTTCCACCACTATAAGGATGGACTTCCTGGCAGGATTTTAATCGCTGTTGGCGTCCAGGGCTTCTCCAGTGTCGTATATGTCTTGTATCCGGTCTCATACCAAAACGTGACTCATCAGAAAAGCACACGAAACGCCATTGTTCTTCTGCCCAATTTCTGTGTTTAAGAGCCCATTGATATCGAATCCTACGATTGTGGATTGCTATAGGTGGTACCCGTAGCGGTCTTCGAGAATGAAGGTTCACTTCATGCAAGCGGTTTCTGACTGTTTGGTCGCTAATTAAGTTCCCTGAAGAGTTATGAAGCCTCGCGGCTAACCTCATGGCGGTTATTGTTGGAGCTCTTCGAGCTGTGATTTGAATGTATCAGTCTTGTCTCCGTGTGGTGCAGTGATACCGTCCTCCATGGCACTCAGCCATGGTACCAGTGCTTCCGTAACGTGTCCAAAGTCGACTGATAACACTCCGACTTGTATTCAGAGCTGAAGCCACAGTACGTTGCCGGGAACCAGCTTCTATCATTCCCACGGCTGAGCATTTCTTCCCTGCTTAAATGAAGTCGCCGCTCCATAATAACGTTGGTTAACGTTAGTAGGGTAACAGTAGCACTAATAAATATACACAAAATAAATGTTTTCAATGCGTTATATGTTTTTATAGGGAAAATATTGACAGCTGATTTTCATCTTTTACTCGAATTTGATTGACAGTTCCTGTTTCAAATTATGAAATGCACCAAAAAGGATCCATATCAATTTATAAAATCATAAATTTATTACAAAGCCACATCTCAATCTCAAGAAATCCGCATAAAAATGCTTGATCCTAGAAACTTTTGATGTGTGTATATAAAAGTCGCTAACTCGTTGTAGTCAACGACAATGTCAAGTTCTATGACTGGACACCAATGTCTCAAAACTCCAAGCAATGTTATTTTATAAATTGCAAATTGCACTTGTAAAAAGCAACTTTGGCTGTGTGACAGACGAGGAATGTTATTTTGATAGAGAATATCATTTTATCATAATAAATTAAAATTAACAACTGGTTTCTAACAGAAGTTATATTTTAAATTTTTGCTTTTTTACAGGGCAAATCCGTAAAAATGTATTATGGCAATAAAATTAATCGATAAGCAATTTCAATAATTGTAATCTGTTCCCGGATATAAATATCATAATCGGCTTTGATATATTCGTTGTTAAATTTTAATATTTATTTTCCTTAATATTGAAAACACTTCAATGTATATTTTTCTTTATATTATTTAAGGTTCCATGATTTAGAAGAAAAAAAAAACGTTTATTAGTTTACACCACAAACACACACATTCTCATTATTACACATAATAAGAAAGCAAAATACAAAGATGTTACACAGTAAAAATGTTGACACAGAAAAGGAAAAAGTATATGTGGAATTTATCCGTTAGGTAAGTCTAAAGTATATAGGGTCTAACGAAACTAATGATCGTCCGCCAACGGGGGGTATCTATACATCATATTGATCACGCTCACCAAATTTGAGAAAAAAAAACAGGCTAGTTTCAGAGATAATCAACAAAACAGTAGCACTTCTAAAATGTGTAAAAACACACCATTTACAGCTGTTTACTATACTACGATGTTAAATGCGGACGCACACCAACAAAGCTAGCCGACATGTCGGTGCGCCGCGCCGCGGCAGACGTAAACATAAGAGCGGCATCCTTTGTGTCGGGGTGGCATTCTTCTTTCGGCGTCTGCGGCGCGTGTTTGTATTGATTTTTATTTCGCCAGTCGCGAACTCACTTCGCCACAGAAAGGACGTCGACTGAATTAGATATATTACTTTCTGCAACCCAAGTAGTCAAGTACGGCTTGAACAGTAAACTAATACCAAGTTTTCTTGAAGCGGCTAGACGGGTAGACTTGCCTTCCGAGAGGCCGAGTGGGTGTTCCTCTACATCACGCACATCTTTTGCGTGTAATTTTCCTCGTACATTTTCGGCGCGAAATGAAGCCCCCTGCCAAGTGTGGTGTGATTGGCCTACGTGTCTTCTTTCTTCGGGCTCAGCCATCGGTGGATCGGGTGCAGTGGGCCCGGTGCCCTGGCGCCCCTGACCGGCGCGGCGCCCGACCGATCACTACTCAATGCCTACCTACCGACGTGAAGGACACGACAGTGTTTATTACCTACGAAATGTGATGTTGTTTTACGTGCGTGATTGATAAGAAACGTACCTACCAATTTACGTAAAAGTGATAAAAAACATTCTAAATCGTGTAATAAGTGAGACGTGATGATGTGCATTTAAGCTTTTAGACATTTTGTGTAAGACAACGTTAGATTACCTACAGTAAGTCCTTATTAACTAACAACAAAATTCTTATGAATAGGTAACTTTTTTATGAAAGAGCTAAGACGCCATGTCAGTAACTTTTGTTTAAGAGGGCTTAAATAATTGTTTGCTTATTAACTACGAGTATTTTAAATTAAATTACGAGTTATAAACCGGAAAAATTGTGATAGGTATTCGTTTCAAAATAAATTGTTGCATCAAAGTCGTATTTTCTTTATGCTTATCTACTTCCAGAGCCTGCTTATACCAAAAGAGACTTTAACTTATTGTCTCCTTTGAGGTTTAGGTAGGAGAAAAGACTCATTTTTTTACATAATAAAATCTGTTACCGTTTAGGTAGGTACACACTACCACGCCTTTGTTTTACAAATTTTTGCCCTGCTGGTTATTCATTTTAGTTAGGCAACGTTTATTATCATTTTTGTTGTGTCTGTTATTATTTTGGTTGTAGGAGTAAAAAGGAATGACTACAACTTTAAAGTAGGTAAGTTTGCAAATCTGCCATTAACTGCGTAAATCCCCAGGTTATTTATTTAATTTACACAGCTTGTTTGAAAGTTTCTTTTAATCATCATAAGGTTATGATAGACTAGACACAATTAAGTAACTACTAGACTAGCTGGTGCGCGTATCCAATGAGTAGGTAAAGTCTGTTTTTTATGGCTTGTCAAATATTGTAAACAATCTTAACATTCATTTTTTGTGAAATGATCAATTTTAAAATAAAATAAAGATATAACTCTCTACTCACGTAGGTAAGTTATCCTTAAATACTAAGTTATTTTTAAATCAAATGGTTACTTAAATTATATTGCTGATAAAAAAGATATAAAAGTTATAAAAAGATTGTTTACATTATTGGACTATCAACGATAAACAGACTTTACACGAGTCTGGGGGCCATCTCTGTAAGACGTTGCACGTAAATATCGGCTATAGCCATCTTGCTTGCTCCCATGTTATCCTGGCATGGGTGACTGAGACGACTAGAGTAGAAAGCATGAACATCCGACTTACAGAGCAGGTACCTTCGGTTCGTATGTGTGTGCATGACACAGATAAAAGTACAGCAGGTTTCCTTATTTAATTGAATTATTATGTTAGAAAACATAACTTTGAAAAATCACTAAAAAACATGTGTCAATTTTTTGTTCTCGTATTCAGTATGATTTCTAGATATCGGCGATCAATCACTAGTTTTGTTAGACCCTGTATACGCCTTACTTCAAATTGGTGACGTGAAAAGTGAAACCGTATCTCCTACATCTCTAGAGGTATTCATATGCTAATGAGCTACTGCCTTGTCCCGAAGAGTACCTGCCCCTAACATTCAGTTGTCACTTAAATGCCCAATTTAAAGTAGCAAAACTCATTAATAAGGATTCGATTAAGACAACCCGCTTCCGTCTAACCCTTAATTGATATGGGGTTCCGTAGCTAAATTGAGTGAAATCAGACGTTGCTTATCTGTAACTGTTATACGCGGCATAATCACACTTAGACTGAGTTTCAGCCCGGAACTTATTCCTAAATATATCAAATGGAACCCCGAAATCGAGATAAGAAGTTGCCGGTTGTTTTTGAGATTTATCCTGACAGTATCCGCAGAGATTCGCTGGTATATTTTATTTTGGAGTTCGGCTCATAAGTTTAAGGGTTTGTCTCTAATAAAGTACCACGCTAGTTACAAAACAAGGGTCTGTAAGAGCATTACAAAGAGAAAGAAAGTAAATAAATGAAGTAGGACTGAAAGTCTTTTCGAAAATAAATACCTACGTGTCATCTGTATTTTCGTTTAAGCTTTACCAACATTATCTTTGTAAAGTAAATGAATAATTAAAGATGAATTACTTCGTCATGTTTAAGTAGTAATTAAATAGAGGCAAATACGTTATTTTAAACAGATTTCAAAAAAGGAGGTAATCAATTCGATTGTATGTTTTTTTTAATGGCTGTGGTACCTAATATCACAATCATTATGAAACCGATTTGAAAAATAATTTTGCCTCCTAGAGGTTATACCTTCAAATTGGTTCCATTGTTGCCAAGTCGGGATCTATTGATGGGATCTTGGTGTAATCGAGAGAAACCATCAAATTTTTTACAAGAATCTTAACGTTGATCTTAACCAATAAAAAGTTTAAAATAAACACTTATATTTTTAAAGGAAAGGTCATCAATGTCAGACGAACAATTTCTTTTTGGGGTCGCTCTGATAGTTGATCCTTGAGATGGTCAAAGTGATGGCACCGACTTTGAAGTCGGTTTTTACTTTTTTTTAAGTTATAAGCTTTTTAGTCAGTTTTCTAGAAGGCGGGTTTTGTATTTAAGTGTCGAGCATGGTCTGTGATGAACATTAAACTTGTAATGTAATCTCGGCATTTGATCACAGACAAGTTAGTGCAACTAGAAAAGACAGATCGCTTTAATTAATTAACTTAAAGTTTTTTTAATGTGGAGCCGTGTTTCAATAAAAATAATGTTTGAATTTTTATAAATTTATCATCGGGCACTTTATTAATTAGCTATTCGTTTCTTTAGCTTTAGCTAGGCCTTACATTGGGGTAATTACATAGCAGTATACCCCTCATAGAATGAAAACCGCAAAAAATATAGAATATGAACTCAACAACAACAAAAATCTTCCTTAAAAATGTTTTTATTTTCATTCGCTATCACGGTCGCCTACACTTCCGATTGTTTACGCAGAACAAAAATAAAACAATTTACCACAGTATAAACAATCGCTGAAGTCTTCTTTCGCTAGGCGGTGATCCTGACATAATTTATAATTACTTTCACCATAAGTAAGTACTCCTATTCTCGATAATTATGTTCATATCTAATTAATTCATTAACGTGCGTTTTATCCCAGTGAGCAGCTTAAGATTCATTTATATATAAAATTCTCGTGTCACAATGTCCGTTCCCGTACTCCTCCGAAGCGGCTTGACCAATTCTCATGAAATTTTGTGGGCATATTGAATAGGTCTGAGAATCGGCCAACATTTTCTTTTTGGATGTCATTTTATTCATTTCATTTGGTTCGTTTTACATTTGGATTGAAATCGTTTATTCTTGTCTGATGCAGTGATAGGCGTTGGGAGCGATATAAATGATACGACTGACTACGATTAAAAAGCGTATTTATTACGATGAAATTCCTTATATACTAAAGAAGGAAGTGAGTGTGCGTAGTAATAGGTAGTGTACATACGTGAGGCGCACACTACACTAATCCTGGGCTCTCTGAAACGGAGTTGCATTTTGAAATCGCCAAGTATATTTCAGGCACACATGCCTCACTAGCCACGTTAAGTTGACAATGAGACACGATGGCAGGACACTCAATTTGGCTTTTACACCAACTATTGTCTAAGGCTACAACTATGTAATTCAGACATTCAATACGCAAGTTCTATGAAAGAAACACAATACCTTCACACCACCTTATACCTAGGTATTCCTATGAATAGCCTTATTAAATATCACTTGACGAGCTCCGTAGTATAGTGGTTAAGCACGCTGGTTTCAAGGCGTCGCCGCTCCGAGGTCCCGGGTTCGATTCCCGGTTGGGTCAATATAGAAATCAATAACAAGCGGTTGCATGAGACCGCATAACAATAGAATATCTATTGTCTCGTTCACATACTCTTGACGGATAAAATTCAGTTATGATTTTCAACGGTTTTTGCTGTTTATACACTTATGTTTCGACGACCTCAATGGTCGAGTGGCTAGCACGCTGGTTTTAATTGAAGCCATCTCGTGAGGTTCCGGGTTCGATTCCCGGTCGGGTCAATAAAGAAATCAAAATTTTCTATATTTTCTCGGGTTGGGTGTTGTGGTACCACCGTTGTGTCTGATTTTCATAAAACAAGTGCATTAGTTACTTACTTTGGGATCAGAGCAATGTAAGTGATTGGTGTCCAATATTAAATATCACTTTGACGTGACAAGGTTCACTGCTTAACGTTTTCATGTGCGTCAATCTAGCGATGTAAGGAATCGATCAATATCGGCAAATTTCCTTATTCCGAACTGCATAAGTGCCGAAATGAGGTGTCAAATCATATCCAAAAAAGGGTTTCACGATATTTCAACGAATATCCAGTAATGTATACGCCTAAACGAGCTCCGGAAAATCGGTGTTCATGGTGTACTATGATGGATTATGATTGAGTGAAGCTCGTACCTCGATGATTTTCGTACCTGTTTATTTGTTTAAGTACAGTTAAGGGTTTATTTTTAGATGGTAAATTGTGTGTTAGTTTAAATACGTGGAATGTCCGATTCTTTTCGCTTGTCAAATATTTGAACTTTCTTAACTTTCTTTTTATCGAAAATTTTGATTATAAATAAGATAAACACAAATTTATATCTATACTAATATTATAAAGCTGAAGAGTTTGTTTGTTTGTTTGTTTGAACGCGCTTATCTCAAAAACTACTGGCCCGATTTGAAAAATTATTTTTACGTTGGATAGTCTATTAATCGAGGAAGGCTTTAGGCTATATAACATAAAGATACGACTCATAAGACCACAGCAGCAATGAAAAATGTTGCGAAAACGGGAGAAAGATATTCCTTTTGAGAGCTTCCGCTGCGTACGCTGCGGAAACCGCTTATGTTAAACAAAAATCATGTATGACAGGATTGTTCAGCATTAAGAGTTCTATAATAAAGTCCGCGACAGCATATCTTTTATGGTTGACTTACTACAACCTTTTATATGTTAATAAATTTGTTAAAAAAAATATGCATTATTTTTAGAGGTGTATTATAAACACAGATATTTATTCTTATCAAAAACAATAAATTTATCATCACGAGCATTTCATTTGGAACAAAGTTGCCTATTATATTATTTGATTTCAATAAATATCTTAGGAGCTATCACAGTTTAAACATAACTCCGCACCAAATAATGTTCGCAGCTTAAGTACAACGTCCGCTTGCGCTAATATATTATAAAGCTGAAGAGTTTGTTGGTTTAAAAGCGCTTATCTCAGGAACTGCTGGACCGATTTGAGGATATAAAACATCACGCTGCGACGGGAGGGGAGGGAGCAAACTCAAAACGCGCGGACGAAGTCGCGGGAGACCGCTAGTTATTTATAAAGATATCAAAAGATTGCTTACAGTATTCGACTGGCAAAGAAAAGGGACTTATTACTATTAAAAATAAACTTTTTCTTATGAATTACTTATGTCTTTATTATTTCTTTCCTTATGTCAATGTACAATTACTTTTCGCTATTTATTATTATATCAGCACCTGATAAAATAACGATAGTCTTAGAGCATTTCTTGTCGAAAAAATTTACTTCATTCCGTTAATTTATTAATTTTTTTTCAATGATGGAACACTTATTTCGTTAAGGATAATCTCCGCTTCTCTTCTGCGTCTGCTTAGAATCAATGTAAAACCGTAGGGGCATATATATTTATTAAAATTACTGATAAAAAATAAATCAGTGGAAGCAGCAATTCAAGTACGTCAGACTCACGGTCCTAGACCCTTGACAAACTGCGACTTTTAGCAACGATGCAGCATTGATGCAGTCGCAAAATGTCATCCTCTACACACTTGCGTTACTTAAGAATCAGTGCAGTCGCGATGCAGAAACTGGAAATGGAAAAATTATGTACTATATATTAGCCACTGTCACGCGTTTATCGATGCTAAAAGTCGCAGTGGGTAAGAGGTCTTAGAGTCTTTGCAGCTTAGTTTTTCTTGGCAAGGCGATGCATGATGTCAACCTTAACGGACAACAGCAGTCTACCTACACACATCATGCACCGACTTCATATTAGTTTGTTTCTCCTAATAGCGTTATTGTAGTCTTTCTTGTGTTTGTTTTTGAAGGCTGTTATTTTTTTTTAAAAAAATACATTTACTTATTTTTGACATACTTAAGTTATATATAGTACCTACATTTTAAATCATAAGATAAATAAAATTAATAAAATAGTATTTTGGTATTAGTCCATATACGAACCATATAACAGTGGTTGATAAATGGACAGTCAAATCTGTGTGAGAGCATCCGTAGAGTGCTAATAACCTACCCATATGTTTTTGTATTTTCTAACTCGGTTGAAATTAACTTGAGTTGTTTGCATCGCCAGTGGTGTGATGATGATGGGACATTTAAAAATGTAAATATAATAAATATCCTTTGGACATTCCCACACATCGCCATCTAGTCCCAAAGTAAGCTACTCAAAGCTTGTGTTATGGGTGCCAGACAACGGATATAATACTTAAATACTTTTGAGTATAAACTAATTAAAAACTAGCGCATATTAATTCAATCATTTTTGTATTCACCAAAATTTCCGAAATGCAGCTATAAACACAGAACACAGTGTGTGTGAGTCAGCAAAAAGCTTTTGAAAGTTGCTGCTTTTCCAAGCTTTCCGAGCTGTAATTTCATAAGACTGTTTTCATCCCCTTTGTTCACGGCTCTTTTCAGAAAACCTAATGAGAAGGTTTAGTGTAGGTAGAAATATAGTTTTCGACACATTTTTGGAAGTTAATAATGCTGGGTTTGATGTTTCCACATTTTGAGCAATAAAAGAGATAAAAAATATGAGTAGGTTGCGCTCCGACTCAACTCTTTATCAAATCGTATAAATCTAACAGCTAGCGTGGTCTATGTTACTAGCAAAATCAGCGTCTTCAGATCGTCAGTCCTTTTGTATCATTTTTTATAGTCTTACAAAAAAAATATCTTAAGTTTGACTAGTGGACACTATTTTGTTTCGAAACAACTTCTGCTGATAGCTGCTAATTCAATTTTATGTGCCTACATATAGGACTAAATATGTATGTTTGTAACGCTTTCCTGCCGCGTACCTGCCGCAGTCACAATGACAGGTATCAAGGAGTCGATATATGTATTTGCCTCAACTTTATTTCAATTTAAAAAGCAAATCCACGACTTGTCAGGTGGCTGTCAATAGTTTTCGTGGATTATTTTATTATGACTTATTCACTTTTTGAAGTGAAAACTTCTTTAGCGGCGTTGAGCACTTTTGTGGGATGGGGGAAAAATGTGAAACTCGCGTCAGGACACGTGGGCTGATCGAAAAACCGTAAGACGGTTGGCGAAATTATGGATGTAAGTTGATTTTTCTGAGAGATAAACTTTTTAATGTAATTTAATATAATATAAATTGTAATGTTTGTGTACGATAGCGCAATAAATAAATATTGTATTCTATAAAAATATTATATTATTATTGTATTATTATTATTATTGTATTCTATCACAAAAATGATAGTACTTTTATATTGATAATAACTATTCCAAAAAATCAAAAATGCACAACGTTGATATTCAAGTTTTCACTTCTGCCGGCACTCCCGGAGTGCTTTCACAGTTTTTTTTTAATATATTTTCTTTCGAATTGTAATTTTGAAGGTTTTGGTTTGCTCAAAATGTAATGTAATATTAGTTATATTTTTTTCATAATAACTGTATGTTTCCCTAAAAATAAAAACTAAAAAAAATAAAATGAAATGAATACATTTTATTGTTCTTCATTCGCACGCAACAGAAATGTAGATCCAAGACTTGGAACCCTAATGTGACAGTGCCATATAATTGTGCAGGCGCCGTAACCTCGACGTTTCGCTTGGTTGCGTGACTAACGTCTTCAGATAACGCGACTCTGTACACATTTGATTTGTTTAAATCTAAGTTTATTCAGGACGTTCTTTCTCATATAACTGACTGCATTTTTACCGACTTAAAAAAGGAGGTAATCAATTTGACCTATGTGATATCGTCAGAATAAAATTAAATTTAAGTATGTTGATCTAATTTACACTAGATTAATTTCATTAGAGCTTCGCACATGTGCGCATAATTACGTAAGTGTATGTATATTTGTACGTTTGTCTCAAGATTTCTCGCAAAATGAGAATTCATTGAGAGAAGATTATTTTTCAATAAAGTATTTAAATAGCAACTAAGAGTAACTAGTAACAACTAAGTCAGATTCATCAAAATTGGTACAATTTTAAATATGAGTAAAAACTAAAAATCATGAAATAAAAAATAATGTTAAAATTTAACCGCCATCAAAAACGGACTAAAAAGCTAATTTGTTCTAATAATTAGGAAAAATGAAATTCTTTTGGAGTCAATGCATGATTTGTGTAAACTGTTGGTGTAGTAGGTAAGCTTGATTGACATCATGCACCGACTCCAGAAAAATATTTGTTGTCAGAAAATTTTGGTTTTGGTTCGGACCTTAAGTAAGTTACAATATGAAGTTTCGAATGAAAGCACTTTATTCTGTAACTATAAGCATCACACTGTTAAAATTTGGTAAAATGATGTATCCTGTTAACCGCTTTCCAATTCTCATACAAAAAATAATGATATTGATCTCTCGAGGTACATACATCTCCCATACATGAAACTAAAACCGAAAAAAAAAATTGTCAAACCTATGCGTGTGGGGTATCTGTAAATAGGTCTTTTAAAATGACATGGAGGTTTCTAGAACCATATTCTTTTAAAGTCTAACGTTTCATAGCTAGACGCTTCAATAGTGGAAAAATTCTTCATACAAACACTATGAAAAACAAAGTTATATTTGCTGCCAACAAAATATTGTAGTATTTTACTAAGTAATTAAGTGGATTCCCTAATTCAGTTAAAGTTGGCACTGAACCTTCAGTGCGCGAGTCCGACTCGCACTTGGCCGTTTTTGTTTTTTGTTTTTTAATGATACGGTTTTTCTCTTGTCTCTAGACTACTATACCAGATAAGGTATAGACAGGGACGACGATGAAACGAGCTTACCCTAAAAAGCCTGTTCACTCTTATTTTTGAAAATAACAGGGTTGTAGACTGTTGGAAACACAATTGCGGGCAGAGAGTTTCACTATTTTGCTGTGCGCATTAAGAAAGTTGATGAGAAGCGCACTAAAATTGCAGCTGATTAGTGATGTAGGAATTCAAAATAGTGGCATCATTTAAGTTTTGTTTGGTACAAAAGTCTTTCATGTTATAATACACACCTGACGTTTGCGCACAACACGTTGAGAGCTAAAGGGAGTTTTAGGATTTTTAGGGTTCCGTAGCCGAATGGCAAAATAAACCCTTATAGTTTTGTCAAATCTGTCTGTCTGCAATTTGGTGGGAAGATGTATCTGTTAACGGCATTAAGATTCCTATACAAAAAAATAAAAATAATGACTTTTGAGGGGGGGCTCCCATACATGGGACTTAAACCAAAAAATGATTTTGCTCAAACCTATGCGTGTGGGGGTGTCTAGGGATAGGTATTTTAAAATTACATGGAATTTCCTGTAAATCATTTCATCTCAAAGTCAAACATTTGTAAGATAGACGCTCACAAAGTGGTTAATTTGGGCATACAAATACTATAAAAAAAGGTTATTTTTGCTTTCAACAAAACATTGTGGTATTTTGGCTAAGTGGAAAAAACTTTTATTTAGTTAAAGTTGGTGCGGAACCCTCAGTACGCGAGTCCGACTTGCACTTGACCGGGTTTTTAATTAAAAAATGTAACTGGGTCCTACTATACGTACTTGAACTACATACCTTATCACCCTGGGGGTAATGAACTCGCAAATTTGCATAAACCGAAGCATGATTTATCGAGCACTTACCGCAGCAGCCGCTGAGCGAACTAAAGGTATAAATCCACTTACGGTGCTGTATCGAGCAATGATACATTACTACCGGATTATGGGCGACACGTGCTTCAAATGTTACAGGTCGGATATAAGTAGATGAAGACCTAGCTATCAGCAGTTTTGAGTACGGGATTAGAATTATTATTTATTCGTCACACATATAGAAATAAATTACATTTACATTAGAAAAAAAACACATGAAGCAAAAACAAAGCCCAAAAGTGTGCCTAAAAGGTCGCCGCTCTTAGTCGTGACAGCAGATTGGAAGCATGTCACATGATTTTTAGATTTATGTAAGGGGAAATAATAATTGTAATGTATGAGAGATCATACCAAAATTAATTTATTTACTTTTACCATTTTGAAAATAAAATTGCTATATAGAGGAAAATGCTTTGTCATGGATCTCAATTTCGCGAAAGCTGTTTAAATTTATACAATATGTGTATAAATTGATAATAACTAGCAGAGTTTGCACGATATTGCAATTGTTAAAATTATTTCGCTTGAACTTGGTTATGAAACTTTCGTAGCAGCTAGATAATAAAACCGTTAATTTAAGGACGCGTCTAGCGATGGCGCTGCTATCAAAGAACCGTCGGGTAACTATCGGAAACATTTAAAACGCCCTCAGTTTCTACTTTTTACTACCTAGCTCGCCAGTTCGTGACTGATTTCTGAATTGGGAAAGTTTACGGTGTGCTGAGTTTTATGTATTAGATCAAACGTTATAAAATTATACGGTAATGATGATAACAGTATAGTAGACAAAAAAATAAGGTATAAAACAAAGTTCAAAAAAAAACAGCCAACGAAAGCTCACTTGATTAATTTTAGTTTGGGGACGCCCAATATCACTTCGGAAGCGAAAAAGACAGAAATCCACAGAAAACCGACACCCACATTAAGTTTTTTTCCGCTTTTTCTTTTACATATTTTGACCGACTTCAAAAAAAGCAGTTAAACAATTCAATGTGTTTGTATGTGATATCGTTGGGATTTGATAAAATTGATCTATTAAGGTATCTGAACACGTGTGCAATATTTCGTCAGTGTATGTATGTTTGTCCACAGATTTCCTGAAAACGAGAAGGTATAGCAAGATGATTGTTTTTAGTGTGCAGTGCGAGTTTTATCACAATCAGTCCAGTTATTTTTGAGATATGGTTAATAACTTAAAATCATGAATTAAAAATAAATAAATAAATAAACCAACTTAAAAATAAACTGACTAAAATGCGAAACATAAAGCATTTGTCCTCTATTTAGGCGAAAAAAATATATTCTGGAGCCGGTGCATGTTGTCAAGAAAGAAAGACGTATTTATTTACGTAAACACGTGTACAGTTTCTAAGTATTAACAAAACACAGTAGCAATAGGTGTCAATTTAACGAATTGCATTTAGTTAGTATCAACGTACTTTACCGAAAACTCGCTGACCTACCTACACCAATAGTCTACACACAACATGCACCAACTCCAGTTTTTTGAATTTGGTTTATTTTTATTGCTTTAAGTAAATTGTGAAGCAGTCAACAGGATTCTTGTATATAAATTGCACTTAAAAAAAGTAATTGTGTCAGACGAAGAAGTTTTCACGTCTGACACAGTTGTTTTTTTCAAGTGCAATTTATATTATTAAGTTTGTATAGTGACAAACACTATAAAAACAAAATTTAACTATAGAATACTTACACCTTCTAAGTTTGGTAGTAATAGTCACCCTAAGAATTAGTTCCGTTATGAAAAAGCTCCTTAAAGACACCGCGCTACAGTATCTGACCTCCATAAACTATGGTCCGCTTGTCCCTCCCCATAGTTTGCATTCCGCAGTACCAGTCCGGCTCAATAGTCGCCAAATGAGTCGGTAAGTGACTAAGTTATGTTCAACTATTCAGACCGCGAGTGGGAAATGGCAGTTTCTGTTGCATTCAACTTACCTATTATTAAGTAGGGGCAAAGGTGCTCAACATAAAATTAATAGAATAAAAAACTCGTCATCATCATTATCATCATTTTCAGCCAAAGGAAGTCCACTGCTTAAAATATGCTCCCCCACAGCTTTCCACAGCAACCGTTCACTAGCGGTCTGCATCCAGTTTGATTATGCGATCTGTATCAAAGTATTCGTATAGTAACGTAATCATTTGTATGAGAATCTGAAAGCGCCTCTATCGGACGTAAAACAAACTAAATTTGGCAGCTCAAATACCTGACATTTATGGTGCGTTAACATTTTCTATAGTGTTAAACTGGATTTGCGATCACGAATCTTTCTTTGACGTATAGTATCGTGAGTTGCAACAAGATTACTTGAGATTCTGTGTGTCAAAAATGAGCGAAGAGAAACTAGGTAACTTTTACGGATAAGACCGCCTAAATTGTTTTTTTTTTTTCTAAAATTATCATACAGCTGCACTTCAAGACGGATTCAAGCTCCTGGAATGGGAAATATTCGGCATCAAAGTCAATAGCAAATACATCTCTCACCTCCGGTTTATTGATTATATACTATTCGTGCAGGCAAAGATGAGATTTTGGAACTACAGTCGGAAGCCTTAACCGAGCCTTACAATAAGTGGTTCTAAGAAATAGGTCTATCAACGAATCCAACGCGGCCGGCTAGGCAGAGGTCGGAAAATTGCGCAAGAGCGTCGTCATATCTCATTAATCTCAGTGTTTGAAGACGAAAGTCTTCAACGGGTGTGTGTGTACTAGTGAGAACGAACGGATCCGACACAAAGTTTCTTACTATATGTGCTCAAAATCTCACATATAACAATAGACACAGCTTTGGCTTTTGGAGCAAAATAAAGATACGTGTGGAATAAAGAAAACTTTAGTGGTCATATTTATTATTCTAAAATTAAGACATTTCAGTAGAAATATGAAATTTATTACAATATTTTTTTATCTTATACTCATTATTTTTAACTTTAAAAGAAATCAGGAACAGGGCACTTGTAACAGGTGTATCGATTTTGATCTTGTTGGGTTCATCTTTGCTCTCAATATGACATATGGGAGTAACGAAGACCACTGGAGCTGCTAGACTTTATTTCTTCTAGCTGGGTTGGCGTATTTCTACACATTGTATTTTGTTCTGTCTTCATTCTGAA